>CM033279.1:8822722-10178520 GCA_019343175.1 Oedothorax gibbosus
ACGTTTTTATTGGAAATGAAAATGTTAATGGTGATCACAATTTGGACGATTTTTGATCAATGACGATTCATTAGAGTTTATGCAGATTCATGTGTTCAATGCCGGTACATAAAATTTCAAGAAGGTTCATGAATTCAAAGATTATTTATATGATTCCGTGAAAGTTTATGTGCTTATTAATGGTTATCGCTCAATGAAATTTAAATTTAAAATTTATAGTAAAAGTTAATAAAAAGATATTGTAATTTTACCTAGCCATCTATAATAATAAAAGAAAGAGTCTGTCTGTTTGTCTGTGGATCGTGAAAGACCTATTTGTACTGCTCGAAAAAAGTCGAAATTTTTAATATAGATTCCCTTTAATACCAACGTGTGCCCCTGAGGCTTAGTTTTTTCATATTTGTTCTATTTTTAGAGAAAATTCGAATTTTCAAAAAAAATATATCACTTTCGCTCAATCCGATCATTGTTTTTCTTTCGTGTTGCCATTCGAGAGAAGAAATTAAAGTGAACACAAAAAATAATTAAAATTGAAATTGCTTTTATTTTCTTGCCATTACCTTCAGAAACTAAATTAATAATTTGAAAAATAATTGAATGAGCTAATTTTTAAAAAAAAAAAAACCCAGAATGGAGGTTTTGACGTGAAATAACATTGTTATACATTTATGGTTAATTTTGAATTTATCAGGAAAATCGCGATGACAGTAAGTTCATATTGAGGAAGATTTTTGTGATATGAGGATGTGCATTTTATGGTGAAGCATTTTTATTTTGGAATTCTAAAGCAATATAAGTAACGGGATTTTATTCTTTATAATGAACGGGAACAAAGGCAAAGTTTATTATCCTATAGCAAATCAAATGACACATATACTTGGATCGTTTTGATATTCTTTTAGTCCGTGCGAAGAACGGGTATTTATTTGCTAGTCTATTATAAATCAGTAACTAAAATTCCAAATTACGCAACACATCGTTGCCTTTTCTTCTAATTAATGACATTTTACATGTTTCATTGCACCCTCAGTTTTTAAAATAACATTTACCAATTCAAATTATACAAAAATACAAAACTGAGACATAATTAATGCAAATAAATATAATACATTTCATTTAGAACTCCACTCATTTTCGAAAATAAGCGGAGTGTATTGAAAAGCAATTCACTCCACTTAATTTCGAAACATACTTAACCTAATTTGTAAACATAACTCCCAAATCATACTTTACAAATTCTAAAGCTCTCTCAGACCATCATTCAGCTTTCAACAGAGTAATTCCGTTAAATATGTATTTTACACCGAGTTTCGCTGAAACAATGTTTTGAACTGTTGCTTTAATTAGCCTTGAGAGGCTCGGCATTCTGAGCGGCCTATCGCAGTTTGTGCCAGTCCAAATTGACATTTTCTGCTCGACTTCACGTCCGCTTAAGTTAGGTTAGAGGTTCCTGATGGATAAATTACTTGCATTTTCTGCGATGAACTGAGTGCAGTTTTGTATGATGAGTGATGATTTTAATGTATTAGATGATTGTTTGCAAATGGAGATTGATTTGGTTTGGGAATGTTGTTTCCTCTTTCTTTAAAGAGATTTAAAGCAGCCATGTATATTTTTTTAATTTTGAAATGCGTCACTGTACTAACAGCGAGATAAATGCGAATTGTATTATCAAAGTTTAAAAATGTGATGATACCTTAACAAAATGACTATTACCATGGATATCTAATATTTAAATTATAAAGTAAATATTTGAAATTGGATTGGAATGAACTCGATGAAAAATTTGAGATATTTAAATAGATGATGGAACAAACTTTCTTTTTTTCTAATTCGATTTTTTTAATAATAAATTGGTCATTGACATGGTGACGATAATTGTCTGTCTATTTGCTTACATATATGTAACACCTTTTCAGTTCCACTATACTAATTAACATTGTTTTATTTATTTTTTGTTTTAAGAGGGACTGTCAGTCCCATAGAGCTAATGCATTAGTTTTGAAATCACAACTTTTGCAAAAGAATTGCTTCGGCCATGTTATCCAATTTTCACCAGGTATGGGAATCATCACAACATCCATTTAAAACGAAATTGAAAAGAAAATAACATCCGGTTATTTAATTATTAATTGATAAAGTTTTAAAATAGTGTCTCCATCTGCTGTATATTTTTGGTATTTTAAAACTTCAAAAATATATAATTAAATAACTAGATAATATTTTCTTTTCAAATTTGTTTGATTTCGATGTTATGTTGATTGCAATACCTGGGGAGAAAGGGCTAACATGGCAAAGCAATACTTCTGCGGAAGTTGTGATTCCAAAACTAATGCATTAGCTCTATGGGACTGACAATCCCTCTTAAAGGTATGACCTCAGAAACCTTTATTATATTCATTTTGTCCAATTGTCTGTTTGTCAATCTTTTTTCCCATCTGTTCATACCCTTTTAATTACCGTTTTAACAGCCCAGTCTTCAAAATCCTTTTTTTGTTTGAAAGATCTGACATCATAGAACTATATTATTTTTGTCAATTTGTCTGACAGTTAGTCCATCTGTCTGTACAGTTCCCTACAACTCTCCTTTCTGATTTTCAAACTTTATTTTTGTTTAAAGGGTCATAAAGGTACATCAGCTACCTATATTATGATTTTTATTATATTTAAGTTGTTTCGAAACTTCTTGTATTTTTAATTTACTAGAGAGAAATGCCTGTGTAGTGCCACAGAAGAGAAAATTAGTATATCTTAAAGTCCCAGTGGCGTAGTGGTAGTGCTTCGCATTGCCCCGCTACAGGTCCGGGGATCGAATCCCGGATTGGGCAAGGTTGACCCATCCTTTCATCCCTTAAGTGGGTTGATAAAATAGGTTACCATGCATGCTTGGGAACTAAACACTGGGGGGTTCCGCGTGAGGTGGACCACGTTGCCGGGACATATGCCTAGCACCCCAGAGACCTAGGTCACGAAAGCTGAAATGGGCACGGCAGGCCTTGGCCCACTAATGGGCTGTTGCGCAGAGGAAGAGGAATCTATAGATTAAAGCTGATTCCTAACGGCTACCTAGATATTGTTGTCTTATTCTAATATGTTTAAAATAGTTGGAAATCAGTATTTCCAATATCAACTCCCAAGTTATACAGGCGTAACTTAAACCCCTCCTGTTACTATAATTTTTTTAGTTTAAATATCAATATCACGCAATGAAAACGATTTCTTCACTTTGCCAATTTACTCAACTCATAGATGGTAAAATCATAATGTTACATAAATTGCTACCTAATTGAAATACATATTCACAACCCAAATGCAAAATTATCCATAAAAGATCATTTACGCATGCATCAAATTCTGCGAGGTCAAACAATGTTTACAAGTTGATATAATTAGTTTCGAATAGATCTCGCATTATGGTAAATGACCTATCACAGTTTATGGGGGTGGAAATTTACATTTTCCGGTTCTGTCAACATTCGCTTAAATTAGAGAGTCATCGTTCCAAACATCTGCAGATTCCATCCAAATGTACTCTATTTGTAATTTATATAAAATGACTCAATTTAATCGGTTAAAATAACTCAATTTAATAATAATTTAGGTTATGGTATTTTAGTGTTATCCTTATTATTTAAACTGTCATTGTCGTTTAAGTACAGTTGGGATCTGTAAATTACAATACATATGTTAGTGTAATTTAAATCGTTAAATGTAAAGGGGGATTAAGTTAATTTTTAAAAAAAAAAATCGTGTTTTAATGGATATGTGAAGTAGGGATGCAAGCGCATCTTTTTTTGAAGAAAAATTATTTCCTTCCTCTAGATGTTGAGAAAAAAAGGACTATTGTAGAGACCGGACCCCTTTGTACATTTCTTCAAAATACTAACAGATGGCAGCACGAGCTTCAATTTTGTCGTTGCCACTGCTTTTGCTGTTTTTTAACAAACAATTGCAGACATATTTGGAATTATTTTACTCTTACATTTATGGAATTATTACATTATTTACTCGGTAGTAAATTATGTAATTTACACTACTGACACATAGTTTTTTTGTGCACACAGATTTTTCTACATTCCAGGGGAATCAATTAACAGTTAAATCCAGAAAAGTCATTACAGTATTTTAAAAAGATATTAAAGAAAATAAACTTTCAAACACATTTTTATGTCATGCACACATTATCAATTCAGAATTTTCATTCGTTCCGCTTTTAAAAACTCATTTTCTGCAATAAAAACACATGTTTGATAAACACATAAAAACTCGATAAGAAAAAACATTTTACAACATTTTCATCAAATTTTAAACTCAAAAGTTAAGTACTTTGTGTTTTCCAGACATTTCTAATTGCATTCATTATAGCAAATAAATTTCTACGTAACCTTATTTTCCAATATTTTATGTTTTAAGCAAAATTAATAAAAAAGGTTTTAAAAAATTCAAGTGCGTCTGGAAATGTTTTCAGTTAATGTCAAAAAGAATTGTGTCGTATTGAAGTGTTTTATATTTTATGAAAACTAAAATTGATAATAAATTGTTTTTTATGCTTTTGATTAATTTGTGTATATATCTGCAGGGTTTATTTGTAAAGTACGAATGAATTTTTATAGAAATTTATTTGTCTTTTTTACATATGAAGAGCTTAGTGGAAGAACGTGCCAAGTGACATTTTTGGGGAAAAAAATTCATATTTTTATGTCAAAAAAAATTTTATACCCTCATTTAAAGATAACAAGATTCTCCCTTTTTAAAAACAAGTTAATAGTATACTTTTTACTTTTTGTAATTGCGGATTTTAACGTATCTAAGTGAAAAATAAGTATTTATAGCCCATTTTCTCGGTTTCACCTTTTTGTCACTTACCACGTTCTTCCACTAAGCTCTTCATATATATATTGTCGAAAATCAAAACATCATATCTACATGCATCCTATTTGCAAAACGAATTGTAAGCAATAGTAATATATCTAAACTTCCATTAAAATAACTATTACAAGTAAATAGATAATAAATTTTTCTTAAATTTATGCATCAAACATATGGAGCCACTTTAGTCAAAAGAACTGTGATAACTAATGACTATCTGTTTTTATCAAGAATTTGGTTTTATTTTGCCTTATGGGGGACTAAAAAACATTCCACAGGCACTAAAACCACAATTTTTACTTATAATTATTGGTTAGGCCAAACGTGTTTCATCTTCCCTGAAAACTTTCAAAAATGTCGCTAAACCCCCTTTTTTACATTGAAAGATATGATACATTTGCATTCGTTGCCAAAAAAAAGCAACTGTGCAACATTTTCTTAAGGAAAATGCAAAATGCATCTGAAAAATTCATTTGCTAAATAAGTAAACCTTACATTAACTACTCATAATTAAAATTTATTGCATCATATTGTTCATATAAAAGTAAAAATATCTTTGACTTCGACTCTTTATTTTTTTATGGTAATAAAATTTTCTATTAGAAACATTAGGTTCTACTTTATAGTACATTTGAAGTTTTAAAAATATCTAATAATAAAAATAACGTTTTGTGTGTATGTCTCTTATAGACTCATAAACTAGACATTTGTTTGACTCGTAACTTGGCACAAATGTGTAGTTCATACTTAAGTTACAGATTTTGAACTTTCAGAGCTCAAAATGTTCTATTTTTTGAAAAAATTCGAATATTCTGAAAAAAATACACCACTTTTGCTCAAATCCGATCATTTTTTACTTTCCTGATGCCATTCGGCAGAAGAAATTAAATAAAACTTTTAGGAAAATAATTAAAATTAAAAATATTTATTTTATTCTGTTGCCAATACCTTCAGAAACTAAATTCATTATTTGAAAAATAATTGACATATTTCAAGTGACGTAATTCCGTTTAGTCTCCATTCCAGGATTTTATTGTGGGTTTAGGTAATGATTTTTTTATGGAAAGTTCTGTTGTTTGCAAATATGCATATTTAAGCTATTTCCGTGAATTATATCTATGATGGATGTTCAAAGCCTAACGTGCTAGAGCTGCATATTAGGGTTTAACGTTTTCATTATTTCGCCAAATACGTTGCCGAACTCGCCAAATTCTTACCTAAACGCGCCAAATGAGCCCTTTTTTTAATTTATAATGTTGTTTGATTGTTCGAAGGTCGTCGTGCTAGAGCTGTATAACAAGTGTGTTGGTAGCTGTATCTCTTTTCTCGCCAAATTCTTACCAAAAAGCCGCCAAATGAGCTAAAAGGTTTTATATGTTTATGAGGGAAATTACGATATCTATTATGCATACATTGTATAGCGTATGTTTTTATTTTGGATTTTTAAGGTAATTTAAGTAACAGAGTTTTATGCTTTATAACGAGCGGGAATAATAACAAAAGTTTATTATCCTATAACTTGGAACTAACTTGGATCAATTAAAACTTTTTTTTGTCCGCACGAAGTACGGGTATTTATTTGCTAGTTAATAATAATACACAAGAGGCTCTCTTCCGTTTTTCAAATATGTTAAACCATTTTAAAATGTTAAAATAATTTTTATTAAATGAAATATTCTACCTATAGATTTCCTTCTTTGAAGTTATTTAATGTGCCAAACACATCTACAACAAATGCATTTTATAATTATCTTTCCTGAAAAGATTTAGCATTCCCTAAAAACACCAATTTAAAGATAATAAACTTTCAAACACACATTTTTAAGTTTCGCTATTCTTTCTGCTTTTGATAAAAACAACTTTACAATAAACTAAAAAAAAAACTGCGACAACAAAAAAATATTTCCAACAGTTTACGACATTTTCATCAAAATTTAAATGCAAAAGTTGTCTTTTTGTTTTCCAGACATTTTTCGAATTACATTTATTAGAGAAAATAACTTCTGAAAAGCCTTATTTTTCGTTATTTTTTATTCTTAAAACAAAATAAATAAAATTGGTTATAAAAATACAAGAGCGTCTGGAATATTTTTTCAGTTAATGTCAAAAAGAATTGGGTCGTATTTAAGTGGTGCTTTATATTTTATGAAATTTATATTTAAAAAATTCTTTTTTTACCTTTAATTAATTTTGGTTTATGTCTACTTGGTTTATTTGTAAAATATGAATTTTCTGTATTTATTTAGTCTTTTGAAATATATAGTCCAAAATCAAAACTAATTGTTTACACATGTGACGAATTTCATAATATATGATGCAGTTTGTGTGGTAATAGTGTTGGTGCTACATGCGTTTTCCCAAATCTAATGTTAGTTTTAAAAAAATGAAAAGTTAAAATCACTAATGAATTTTAAATGCTTCATTTCAATACAAATGTAAAGTAAAACATTTTTTATTAACAATAATAAATAAGTTTGAACTATTACAAATAAATATATAATACATTTTTACTCAATATTAGGCTTGCAACATAAAGAAACAAATATAAGAGCAGTATTTTTTTATCGAAAAATATAATTCAATACGTTCTGCTACATTTGAGAGACTTAATCTGAAAAGACATTTACTTTTTCTTAAAATATTTTAAGTGCATGTAAAATCAATTTGTCAAAAAAATAATGCTATGCTCCAACGTTTTCCATTTTAATAAATAAATCTTTAGAAATAATTTTTAATAAAATATTCTTTTAGATTTTCATTGAACTACATCATGCAAAAATGCCTATTCTTAAAATGCATAATTAAGTTTTCTGAATATTTCTTCAAGTAGAAAAAAAATGTTTCTTTAAATTAAGTTTTGTTGCATTGACACAAATTACAATTCTAGTGAGAGTATTTACAAAGATAAAATTATTAATTAAGAAAAATCTTTAAGAACTTTTTGTTCCGAACAATAAAGAAACGAATAAATAGCAAGCGATTCGTTGAAAAATAAATGGCAGAATGTGCTCAAACTTTAAAAGGGCGAAATTTGTTTGAAAAGAAGTCAATGAAGACAAACACAACGAATCCAGAATCAAAAAACAAAAAGAATATTCTTTTTTTATTTTTCCTCTAGAAACAAAAGAAAATATTTCCAACGAATTCTTTTCAAGTTTCTTTTGTATTTTTATCGTTTGGTCGTTTTCTTTTATTCGGGAATATTTTTTTGGCATCAGTGTTTGCAAAGAAATGGAATATTCGTTTTTCTCTTAGAGATACGTAACAATTGATTGGTGTAATAAGCTTTTCGAAAGTGTAACGATATAACATTAGCAATACAAAAAATAGAAGAATAAGATTTTACTTATTTCTAACGACATTTATTTTTATTGTTAGAGAATAAAGCATTTTAGAATTATCTTAGAACTTTTCTTTTTGTAAAGTATTACAGATTTAAACGATTGTGTCGCTCTTAAGTGCACTTGTAAAATAAAATAACTATTTGATAAGATGTAGTGCAGATGAAAAATTCAATGCTTAACTTGATTAAATAAAATTAAATTCACATTGATTTGCTTGTAACTTGTTACTTTATTTGTAATTTAACTCGTTAGGAATAATGAACTTTGTCACACTTTGTTTGTCTTTTAGCGATGGAAAAAACAATTACATTAAATGTATTTAAAATACTTATATTTAAAAAATATTTTTTTAATTCACAAAATATAAATAATGAGAGAGAAAATAGTTTGAATAAGTTAGTATTACTACTTAATTTGACTTTTTAAAGTATTCGCAATGGGGTTGTTTCACGGGGGATCTGGCAATAGATCTACGGTTTTGTTTTCATGTCTATTTTGATGTCTTTCAACAGTGTTGCCACCAGTTTTAGGAGAAAAACTACGAGAATAAAAACCATTTAATTCTAAAATTACAAAACATACCATAAAAATACTAGCAAAGCGTTTCACGTTTTTTTAAAGTCACTAAAAAGATTCCAAAATGCAGCTAGTATTTTTACGATATTTTTTTGTAATTTTAGAATAATTCTAAAATTGCAAAAAAAATATCGTAAAAATACTAGCTGCATTTTGGAATCTTTTTAGTGACCTTAAAATAACGCGAAACGCTTTGCTAGTATTTTTATGGTATGTTTTTGAAATTTTAGAATTAAATGGTATTTTTTCACCTAAAACTGGTGGCAACACTGTTGAAAGACATCAAAATAGACATGAAAACAAAACCGTAGAGCTATTGCCAGATCCTCCGTGAAACAACCCCATTGTATACTTTACATGATCACAAAATACCTTAATTACTTATGTGTTAATCACTAAGTAGTTTAATGCTGCTATATTTACTTTTCTTTAAATATTAATAGGTGGAACTATTACTGATAATATTTTAGGATTGTAATTTTTTAATGAAAAAATTAAATTGTGGTTATATGCGATTTCTTTTTTTTTTTTTTTTTGCTCTTGAAATCGTTAAAAAAAGTTTTTTTTATAATTTTATAATTTTTATTTCATTAATAATACAATAAATTTTGGTGTAGCTTTTATTAAAAGAACTAAAATAAACTGCTTCCCTACTTAACAATTAAAAAATTAAATACGATGGATGGTACCAAATTTCGAAGGACAGACAGACGAATTGACAAAAGTATAAAAATTGAAGTTTTCTGATGTCATCATGACAATACCTACTTTCCATTGTTATTTCGACTTTAAAAAAAGGAAAGAAAGCTAACAATCACTATTTAACAAATAAATTAAAAAAGTATTAAAATGCGAAAAAATTATTAAAAATTAAGTTACTAACAAGCACTCTATAATAAAAAAGACAACATATTAATCCTAAAAACTCAAGGTACTTAACACATTTTATTTCCTATTGTTTAAATTAAAGTAATAATGAAATATTTTTATTTTTGACCTTATTAAAAAAATTCAAAAATTAAATGTATCTAAAAAATCCTTGAAAATGTTCCTGATAAACTCGCGCAACTATTATAACGTTGTTTTTGCTGGCTAATTATAAGATCCTTTAAGAAAACAATTCTAAGGAGAAATATTGTCAAGAACCTACTAATGATATCACATAATACATATTAAAAACCTACCAATGCCTTTTAATATCATTTAGTCCTTTCCAAGTTGTATCTCCCCATCCGATTTATACTCATTAAACCAAACACGATAAATATGCATTATCTTGCAAGCAGCACATTTATTGTGAAGTCTTGTTTGTAATTAACCTCTCAGTTTCATATCGCATCTTATGAGGAAAACTGGCCCATCTCTCATTGAGTAAACAGTGTAGATGTGTCCCTTTTACTTGTACGGTTAGATATTGCATCATTCCCTAAGCTCCTAAAGCTCGATCATAATTTATACGGTGGAATTTGACATTTTCTACTCGTCTGGTGGGCTATGGTGTAATTTAGTTGGGATTTTACTTGATGCGTTTTCAGGAAGTTACTTCTTTCGTTTGAATTGTAGCGATGAAAATAGTTTCAAATGAGCATTTATTTTGTTTTGTATCGTCCTGCGTGGCAACGGTTTTAGAGATGATAGTTTTTAAGAAAGGATAATTTCGATATATTAAATTTTAAGATGTTTCTTTTTTTATGTAGATATTTAATACTCTCAAGGTCTCTGCTAAAGTAAGGATATATAGATTACACAAGATATACTCCCATAGGTTATATCTATTATAGGTTTTTGAGAACTCTACAATAGCTAGTTAGCCGGTTTATAATTATAGTTTTTGTGGATTAATTGCAGATTGGTATAGGATATTTTTTTTCGCCTACTCACGGTAAATCACTGCTTAAAGCCGAGTAACTTACAGTCCCTGGATAAATTATTAGACGCATGCAAGATTTCATGTATCAATCAATGATGAACAAAATACCTTTAGAGGAATTTGGTTCCTAACTAGCTATGATAGAATACTTCGCTATACTAATACATTATCGACATCTTTATGATGCATTCGAAATGTTTCATCTTACAGAAAATACAGTGCGTCTAATAATTGTCCGGACATGATATCTGCTATACTTAATAGATACTAGCTACAGTATGCGGACATATGACTATCTGCTATACTTAATACTATATCGACATCTTTATGATGGCATTCTTTGGAATGTTTTCATCATTACTAGAAAAAATACAGTGCGTCTAATAATTTGTCCAGGGACAGTATGACTATAGAACTTGTGCTAGAAGTAGGATTCGAATGCACAGTAACTTTTAACAACATACTTGTTGAAAAATAACTTAAAACAGTACTTATTAAACACCCAAAAGTACTTTTAATACCATTTAGCTCCTCTCAAATTCTGTCTTCTAATAATTTGTCCAGGGACAGTATGACTATAGAACTTGTGCTAGAAGTAGGATTCGAATGCACAGTAACTTTTAACAACATACTTGTTGAAAAATAACTTAAAACAGTACTTATTAAACACCCAAAAGTAGTTTTAATACCATTTAGCTCCTCTCAAATTCTGTCTTCTCCTTCAATTCAATGTATACTCGTTAAACAAAACGCAATAAATCTGCACGATTTTGGAAGCAGCACCCAACCATTTGAGTGTTGTTGGCAATTAACCCTTACGGTACATATCGCACCTAAAGATAAAAAGGGACTCATCTCCAATTGAGTAAACAGGGTAGATATGTCACTTTTACTCGCACGGGGGAATATCGCATCGTTCTCTTAGCTCTCGGCGCTTGGTAGTAATTTATACGGTGGAATTTGACATTTTCTGCTCGGCTTGTGGCTATGCTATAATTTTGTTAGGATTGTGATTCAAAGAATTTTCAGATAGTTTGTTCAGTTGTTTATTAGAATTACTATCAAAAGTGCTGGAACCATATTCCTTTTAAAAAATACTTTAAAAAAACAAAAAAAAATAAAAAATGCATGGTAATGTCAATCAGTCTCTTTTCACGTTTTGCATATTCATTAAATTTATACTCTTTAAACAAGATACGATAAATATGTATTATCTTAGAAGCACAAAACCCCCTCTATTCAAAAATCTTGATTATACATAACGTTCACAGTGCATATATTTTTCTTTGGAGATTTAGTTTATTTTATTGAGTGACAATATATGTTTTGTACATGCACGAGGGCTAGTTAAACCCCAAATTTATGCCTAAAAGCAATTCCCTAATGGCTACATATTACATTCTATAAAACGGACTTAAATCCGCAAATGTTAAAAAATCAGATATTTTTATAACTTTAAACATTTTATAATAATGATAAAATTATGTTATAAACATTTTTAAATAAGATATGAAAGTATTTATTATGAACATACAAGAACATATATTTCTACAACTCCAAAGCGTAACAAATCTTTCTATTTTGATTGTAATAGAAAAATAACAAACGAAAACTACACTTTATAAAATTACGTAACTTGCGTACTTTATTGCTAATGCGTACTCCCCCCCCCCCCCCCCCCCCCTATATGATCTAAAATAAACTTTAAATCATTTAGTAGCATTTGCAATTCAGTGGACGGAATTGTTCCTATTGACATTATTCCCGTACCAACACCTTAAAAATATTTCTTATTATACATTTTCTCTTTGGGTTTTTCTTTTTTATCTGTATTTTTGTTTAAGCATTTTCATATTTTGTATGTAGTTTATCATCGTGAATTTTCCTCCTATGCATTATTAATACTTCTTAGTCAAAAAAAAAGTTAAGATATTGGTTCTCAACAACAAAAACGAATAAATATCAAGCGATTCGTTGAAGGAAAATAAATTTCAAAACATGCTCATACTTTAAAGGGTAAAATTTGTTTGGAATAAAGTTAATAAAATTCAAATATGACGGTTCCTGAATTAAAATAATAAAAGGTTTTTGAAAATTGAAATGTTGTAATAGAATAACAAGGTAAGATACATAAAAATTCAATTTACAAAATTTACATATAGTATTCTTCTGATATTAAAGTCCCATTAGATCATTTACTAAGATCGACATTTCAGTGAACGGAATAGTTTCTATTGACATTATTCCCATTCCAACATCTGAAAAATAATTCTTATTTTCTCTAAGTATTCTTATTTCATCTTTGTTAATCTCTATTTTCTACTAGCATCTCTGTATTTTGGATGTAGTTTATCGACAGTATTTTTTTCCTATTCATTGTTAATACTTCGATGTCAGTAAAAAAAAAATAAAAGCTTAATTCCCAAAAATATAAAAACGAATAAATATCAAACGATTCGTTGAAAAATAAATGGTGAAATGTGCTGAAATCTTTAAATTGCAATTTTTTTAGAATGAAGTCAATAAGACACACAACTGTCCCAGAATAAAAAAAAATGTATTATAGAAATTTGAAAAGACAGTTATATAACAACATATTATACATAAAAGTACAATTTACAAAAATTGCATACAGGATTATTCGCTAATGGGCCATTCTCTGTTAAAGGGACAAATCGATGTGTCGGATACTTTGCTCTTTATTTTCAAATTATATATGCATGTTTGTGATTGATTAGTTTAAATTGACTCACAATCTAACTTGTTCCACCTAAACAATAGCAAATAATTATGATTTACTCACAGAAAATTGCGTTTAAATACCCGATTTGTCACTCCCTCACACAGTCCCTGCATGCTGTTACAACTTTTAATATAAAAAAGGCCGTTTTAAATAAATAAAACTTTTTGGTGGAAATAGTTAAGGTTAATTAGTTTGTGTAGTTTCCGAAAATTCATATAATTTTTTTCTAACATCAATATTTTTTGAAATTTGAAAATGTATTGTTCCTAGGTTATTCCTTCAACGCTTATTGAAGTTCAATTAAAAACTTACTAGAAAACTAAGCAATTGAATTTAAATTATCATGTTATTACTAAAGGATTGTGGCTTCTAAATCAGCCATTATTTGTTTTGTTCCATGAGGGATAACGTTTTTACAGTACTTTTAGTGTTAAAAATTGCATGCGAGTCTTTTACTGTCGTCACTCCCTCAATCTCATTTACTAATTATAGACAAGTGCGAGTATTTTTTTTTTACTATGTGGCCATTTAGATGTAGGTTAACATACAATCACTAAACCTTATAAAAAATCTTTGAAAATGATGTTATTCGATTTTTCCTACTGAATCCTCACTCCCTCACACGTCACTACCTCACATCTCAGCCTTGAAGGTCAGTCCACATTGGATAACTTCATATTGGATCTTTCTTTCCAAGCGCATTCAATACAAATCGGTTGTTTCGCTTAAACTGCAGATTTTTTTTAAAAAAGCACATGGTTGGTTGGTTGGTAGACATATATATTCAGGTTTGTGTGCTTGGTCAGCAACCCGCTTATAAACCTTCGTCAAGTAAGACAGACACAACAGACAACACACACATAAGTGGATCCATCTAATTTTTAGAGACAGAGGCCAACTAGAGGATCCCCAGAATTGGCTTGTCACCCCCAGAGGTATTGATTTTGTATGGGAACTTAGAGGACTTTCGGACCCAACAGATTTAACGAGCACGTACTCCGCATATACTCGGTAGGTCTTCAGTGGTACCGGGACTCGATCGCAGGACCTTCCGAGACCGAGACGCTGACCACTAGGCTCACTACGGCCAAAGAAAGCACATGCTTTTAGACATTTCCCAAGAGTGATTATGCGTATCTTCTTCTACGTTATGATCAAGAGTTAGGGTTAGTTTTAATTATTATTACACTGGAGCTACGCAAGGGCTATTGATGACGGGTTTCGTAATTAAGAGTCACAGTCACGTTATGATCAAGAGATGTTTGACGAATATCTGTAAAATAAAATGCGGTGATAATTTTTTAACCCGCTCTTCTCGATCAGGAGTCGTTTCCTCTAAACACATCATGCGCATATCAGACTTCTTAAACACAGTTTATTCTAATGAAATTATACTGGACAAAATGCCAATATTCAAGTATAGTTGATGTCGGCTCGTCACTTGACTGTGGTTCTAAATCACGACACTCGTCGCCAATAACCTTCATGTAGTTCTAGTGCGACGGTAATTCAGACTAACCTAACCTAACTTTCCCATTAACAAAAAAGACTCGCATTCCTATAGAGATATATATCGTGTACTCTGTCTACTGTAGGATTAGTTGCGCTTTTTATTCAACCAAACCTAATCCACATAGATTTGAATCATACTTTTTTGAACTAAAACACCACGCGTTACACTTGGGTCAAGTCAAAAAGGCATGCAATGTTTTCGGTGTCGCATGCGCATATATTATCTATTGCGCATGCTCAGTATCTAAAGGAGTTTACGCCAGTTGTCCAGTATGAAAAAAATATATATTTTTTTTAAATCATCAAATAGATCTGAACCATTTTTTTTAACTATATATAAATATGTGCAACACATACAATAAAAATTATTCAATTAGAATTTTTTTTTCAGTTTTTAAAAGTACAATTTGTCCTATTTACAGAGAATTACCCTAATATAAAAGTCCCATTGGATTATTTACTAGGATCGTCAATTTTGTGACGACTGACTTGTTTCTATTTACATTGTTCCCGTCCCAACACCTTAAAAGCAATTTTCAATATATTTTCTCTTCGTATTTTTATTTCTTCTTTGTTAATCTCTATTTTCTTCTACTTTATATTTTGTATGTAGTTTGTCGTTTTTTATTTTTCATCTTATGCATTATTAATACTTCGATGTCAGTAAGTAAATTAAGAGCTTGGTTCTCAAAAATAAATTAAAATAAATATCAAGCTATTCGTAGAAAGAAAATAAATGGCAAAACATGCCCATACTGGTTAAAATTTGTTTGGAATAAAGTTAATAAGAAATATCACGGTCCCAGAATAAAAAATAATAGATTTTCAAAATTTGAAATTCTGTAATAGAATTCGTATCTTTTTTGAAATTTGAAATTTGAAATGCTGTAATAGAATTCGTATCTTTTTTGAAATTTGAAATGCTGTAATAGAATAACAGACAATACATAAAAGTTCAATTTACTAAATTTACATATAGGATTCTTCTAACATTAAAGTACCATTAGATCATTTAGTGGATCGACATTCCAGTGAACAGAATTGTTTTTATTGACATTATTCCCATCCAAACATCTTAAAAATAATTATTTTTATTTTCTCTTCAGATTCTTATTTCATCCTTGTCAATCTCTATTTTCTTTGAGCATATCTATATTTTGGATGTAGCTTGTCATCACGATATTTACTCCTATTAATTATTAATACTTCGATGTCAGTAAAAAATTGAGAGCTCGGTTCTCGACAATAAAAACGAATAAATATCAAGCTATTCGTTAAATGAAAATATATGGCAAAACATGCTTATACTTTAAATTGTAAAGTTTGTTTGGAATAAAGTTAATAAAAGACAAATACGATTATCAAAAAAAAAATATTATTTTCTTGAAATTTGAAATGCAGCAATAGAATAACTTTCACGTGATGTATAAAAGTACAATTTACAAAATTTGCATAGAGGATTAATACTTCGATGTCAGTAAAGAAATTAGGATCTTGGTTTTTAACAATAAAAACGAATAATTATCAAGCTATTCGGTGAAAAAAAAATTCAAAACATGCTCATACTTTAAATGACAAAATTTGTTTGGTATAAAGTTAATAAAGGAAAAATACGACGATCCCAAAATAATTTTTTGGAAATGCAGTAATAGAATATCAACACATAATACATAAAAGTACAATTTACAAAATATGCATACAGGATTCTCTGATATCAGTCTCATTAGATCATTTTTACTATGATCGGAAATTTAGTGGACAAACTTGCTTCTATTGGAATTGTTCCGTTTCCACCATCTTAAAAATAATTCCTGAATTTATTTTCTCTTAATATCTATTTTTTTTCTAGCATCTCTTTATTCTGTATGTAAATTTATGTCGGTAGTTTTCCTCCCATGCATTATTAATACTTCGATGTCAGTAAAGATATTAAGAGCTTGGCGAACGCCAATTTTAGTTGCATTTGTTGCCTTTGTGGCGTTTGATGTCGTAGTGAGGACATAGCCTTTGATCATTAGTAGGATCGACATTTCAGTGAACGGAAGTGTTTCTATTGACATTATTCTCATTCCAATATCTTAAAAATAATTCGGATGATATTCTCTTCGTATTCGTATTTCATCTTTGTTAATCTCTATTTTCTTTTGGCATCTTTTCTAGATGTACACTGCTCACAACAATTAGGGGAATGCATGGTTTAAACCCTTTCACCCCCAATGATTCCATTTGGAATCATCAGCTTGCGATTTTTTTTCTCACTAAGTTGAGCTCGCACTTATTCTTCGTTAGATGGAAAAATCATGTCTTTTGAAGAATTAAATAATGTTTGTTTTAATGAAATGAAAATATGAAAAACATGGTAAAATGAAATTCACCCCCAAAAAAATGTTATTAAATAAATTGACACTAAATTCTCCATGCTTGCATTCTTAGATGTTTAAAAATTGATTTTAACTTTTTTAAAGAAAAAAAGTTTTGAAAAAATTATTGTTATCATCTATTCAAAACTTATGATTCCAATTTTTCCTCCTTAAATTTTAGTTAAAAAATAAGCTATTTTCCCCCTGTTTTTTGCCTTTTTATTCTAGATGCATAATGAATCTATTTCACAAATTTTAGATTTTCAAAATAAAAATAAGAAGTTGGAACTGAAATGATTAACAAAAGTGCGAAAAGTGCTCCCCTAATTGTTTTCAGCAGTGTAGTTTGCCGTCGGTACTTTTCCTCCTATTTATAATTAAGACTTCAATATCAGTAAAAATATTAACCCAACTGGTTCTCAACAATAAATATGCATAAATAGCAAAGCAATTCGTTGAAAAAAAATGGTGAAATGGGCTCAAACTTTTAAAGGTCAAAATTTGTTTGGAATAAAGTTCATAAAAGACAAACACGACGATCCCAAAATATTTTTAATGCAGTAACAGAATAACAACACATGATACAAAATAGTACAATTTGCAAAATTTGTATACAGGATTCTTCTCTGATATCAAAGTCCCATTAGATCATTTACTACGATCGGCTCTTCAGTAGACAAACTTATTTGTTGGCATTGTTCCTTATCTGCTATCTTAACAATAATTTTCAATATATTTTCCCTTCGTATTATTTCATGTTTGTTAATCTCTATATTCTTCTAGCATCTCTAAATTTTGGATGTAGTTTTTCATCACGATATTTACTCCTATTCAATATTAATGCTTCGATGTCAGTAAAAAAATGAAGAGCTATTGGTTCTCAACAATATAAAAACGAATAAATATCAAAGGATTCTTTGAAAAATAAATGGTGAAATGTGCTCAAACTTTAAAGAGACCAAATTTGATTGGAATAAAGTTAATAAAAAAACATACACGACGATACGAAAATATTTTTTTTTCGAAATGTAGTAATAGAATAACAACATATGATACATAAAATTGCAGTTTACAAAATTGGCAAACGGGATTCCTCTCTGATATAACACACATTAGATTATTTAGTTGGATCGGCACTTCATTGAACGGAATGTTTTATATTGACAATATTCTCGTCTCAACGCCTTAAATATGTTTTGTTTTCTCTTTGAATTTTTATTTTACCTTTTTACTTATCTGTATTTTCTTTTACCATTTTCTTTTGAGTATTTGAGCTCCCTTTATATTTTGTATGTAGTTTGTAATCGCAAATTTTTCTACCATGCATTATTAATACTTCGATGTCAGTAAAAAAAAATTTAGGGATTGGTTCTCAATAATAAAAACGAATAAATAGCAAGCTATTCGTTGAAAAAATGTTGTAATATCATATTCAAGTTGCGTCAGCCTCTGTATGATGTAATATTGATGATATCATCTCATTTCATATTGCATCATCTTTATAATGTAATCGCACCCAGTTATTGCATCAGCCATTCCATATTTAATCTCATTGGTTGTTTAGTTTGATGATGTAACCAAGCTTATAAATAGATGCGAATTGTGTTTCTTTTGCTCTTTTAATAAACTCTTTCTTAGATGACTGACGGCCGCTATTTTATTTAACAAAAATAAATTTCGAAATGTGCTCAAATGTTTAAAGGGCAAAATTCATTTGGAATGAATTTTAATAAAAGAAACAAGACCGTCCCCAAAATAAAAAAAATTCTGAAATTTAAAATGCAGTAATAAAATAACACATGATACATAAAAGTACAATTTACAAAATTTTCATACAAGATTCTTCTCTGATATTAAGGGGACGCGGTGCCCAAAATTTAGGGCTGCCCAGATAATAATTAAACACGTTCGAATGCTATGAGCTAAGGATATTGCAAAAAAAGAAGGAATTCTTTATAATGGTAGAGGTTTATTGAAAACGATGTAATGGTTTGGTAAAATGGTTTTTGAAATTTTATGTCGATTTTTTTAATTTTTAATTTTTTCGGCTTGTGAATGGTTAAAACCATAAGGCTTTTAGGTAAATTAATGTAGAGATCCAGAATTTTTTTTTCTGTATTGAGGCATATACAATTAACAAAAGTTGGTGTGGGATAAGGTCTAGTGTGAATAGTTATTTTTTTTAAAAATTGGTGAATGTGAAAATTCTCATTCTTATTTTTGGGCAATTTTTATACATAAAGCTACATAACTGTTCTTATTTAACTGTTAGCTCAATATCCATACCAACTTTTATTAAGAGATGTTGTGGGAACATTTTGCAAAAAAATCCATTAAAAAATTCTTTAAATTGTAGGAGGAGTAGCATTTTGAAAAAACGTTAAAAAATTTTAATTAAAAAAAAAAACTTGTGTTTCAATATTTATTATTTTTTCGTATATGTTTATTGAATGTTAGTTATTTGTAAAAATAGTTTAATTTGAATGCTAGCGATAAAAATACTGGATTTAATTTTTTGGGTACCGCGTCCCCTTAAAGTCCCATAAGATCATTTACTACGATCAGCACTTCAGTGGACAAACTGGCTTCTACTGGCATTGTTCCCGTCCCACCATCTGAAGAATAATCCTTATTATTTTCTCTTTTGATTCTTATTTTATTTTTGTTTTTCTGTGCTTTCTTTTGGCATCTCCATATTTCGGATGTAGTTTGTCATCGTAATGTTTTCCCAAATGCATTATTGATGATTTCTATGTCTGCACTTTGTCGTAAGTAACTTGTGTTCTTGTGATGTGTTTAGTTACAACTATTAAAATAGGCAACTGTCATCCGCTGTTGAGACAAAATAGCACTTGTAGTATAATACAAGAAAACAACTTCATTGTTTATTTAATACAAGAAGTTGTAGAAAATTATTTTTGTTGCAACAATTTATCATGCAAAGAAATGTGGGATTAAAAACATTTTACACTATTAAGTTGATTCTTTAAAAAAACTTTTTATTAGTAAACAATTAAGTTTTGTATGTCCACATTATTTATGCCTATATCCCTTTTTTCCTTTCTTCTTCTACATTTATTTAAAATCTTGTCAATCTCATTTACTGATATTTTGTGCAGTGAAGATAATCTCATATATATAGTAGCAACCTCATAGCAATAGTAGCAACATTATCTCATATAGTAGCAACCCCTCGTTAGATCGCGTTTCCCGGGAGACAAGCAAAAAAAACGCGATATAACGAGAGACTTGATAAATATTATACGCTTGATGTATTTATGCTCTTGACATAGTTTTTTAAATAAAGCACAGTGTGTATTTGAAAGATAAAACTAAATATTAAACAATATAAGTACTACTCTAAGAAAAGAAACAAAATTTTAGAAAGGACTTACTATTATTATTAATTACATTAAACATTACACATTATTGCACAGGTAATACTAGACATATTTCACTCATTTTCTAGTAAAAAAATCCATATAAAGTTAGTTGTTTTGATTTTTCTCGTAAAACCTGTTTTGTGGCAAATATCAACGAACCAAAGTTTATTAGTTATTTTAAGGAATGTACATATTGAAAAAAAGAACTTGGAAAAAATTGGGAGACATGATACAAGGCGCGATATATCCGAATGCGCGATGTACACTCTTAAAACAAACGAGCGGTTTTAACTCAGTCTGAGTTAATTTCCACTCCTTTCCGGTGCCGAAAATGCACTTCTCCTATAGGAGTGAATTTCACTCTTTTGTTTTAAGAGTGTAACGAGGGGTTACTGTACAGTAGCCACAGCTTAAACGAATCACATTGGTACCGGCAAGTTTTAATCCTATAAAACGAATGACTTCATTAACTGGACGGTTTAAAGAGTCTTATTATTTTTATATATGATGGTAGCCATAGAGATACAATATACATAATTTTACTCATTCAGTATTTCTGGTAATAATTACTTTAAGTGATAAAACGTAATGATGTTTGTTCTTTTAAACTAAATTTACACAATTTAATATGTTAAATAATGTATTTAATTGAAATTAAAAGATTCAAAAATTCGATTAACATGGGTAATTCTGTCCATGTTTATTATATTTTGATTGCTTGCCTCTGCTTATAAGGCACATTTTCCTACAATAATAAGCAGATTTAATAATGCGCTGTTTATAAATCTATATTTACTTTTAAAAAAATAATTATTCTTTTTTTTAGATAAAAGTATAAGAAAAACATTCATATTATTTTTTTCTCAAACAGAATAAGCCAATAGCCCTCGTGTAGCTCTAGTGCGACGATAATTCAAAAAACCTAACCTAACCTCAAACAGAATAAAAACAACAAATATGCAAGAAAAAGGAAGAAAAAAGGCTAGAAATCTAGCCCCAGTCTCCCCTATATAAAAAAAACTAATCGAAAATTGCTTTACATTTTTAAAACAAAAGTTTATCTTCTAAAACACCAAATGTGCATAAGATATATCAGAGACAAAAACATCAAAATCTAGAAGAAAAAAATTAAATCCTTTCAAAAATCTCGACAGTCCTGAAAAACAAAACCTAACTTTCCGACGTGAACAAACAGTTCAAGAAATTCAATATTAAACTATAGATTTTTTTTCCCACCTTACATGCGCCAATCTTTCTTTATGTGGATTTGACAAAGCATTATTTGAGGTTTTAGTAAAGTTTAAATTTTACATTGTTTTAGATGTTATTTCGATTTTGATATGTATATTTCTTGTTAAAATTCATCTAAACAGAAAATAAATAAGTAAATATCGTATACCTATGAAAAATCGTAATATGTTTAATATCGTAATGTCTCGTAAATATGTTTCCTTATTTCGTAAATATGTTTTCATATCGAAATAAAATAAGTGTAATAATATAAAAGAGCCTACTTTTCTAATAAATGATTATACAAGCATGTTTGGTAATAGTAAATGTAACTTGAAGCCTCTTCTACAAACTATTTTAAAATGACGGGGGGTACTAAACTAAACATTCAAAAATGGTGCTTACCTTTTTTTTTATCCATAGATATCAAAGTTAAAGTATTAGATTGACAGATCACGTGACCTCCAATGCTAACGACGGGACGCACATGGAGGCCAGAATAAGAGGGCAATGAGGCCAGTGTTGCCACTGGTTTTAGGAGAAAAACACTACGAAAAAATACCATTTAATTCTAAAATTACAAAACAATACCATAAAAATTTTAGCTGCATTTTGGAATCTTTTTAGTGACTTTAAAAAAAACGTGAAACGGGAGGGGGAGGGGGGCTTTGCTAGTATTTTTATGGTATGTTTTTGTAATTTTAGAATTAAATGGTATTTTTTCGTAGTGTTTTTCTCCTAAAACTGGTGGCAACACTGGCGCCATTGCCCTCTTATTCTGGTCTCCATGTGCGTCCCGTCGTTAGCATTGGAGGTCACGTGATCTGCCAACCTAATACTTTAACTATGATATCTATGATTTTATCCAATAAGCTGGGATTGAAGCTAAAACTGGCATAACGCATATATTTTACAGTAACTTAGCCACTATTACTAATTCTAAAACTGTATAACATTACAATTTTCTCAAAAACAGTACTTGCTTTGAAGCTCCCTAAACGGGCTACACTCATAAAAAAAAATAATCAAACAATACAACTGGGAGAACAAGTATTATTTAGTTTAGTTTAGTTTGAATTATCGTCGCACTAGAGCAACACGAGGGCTATTGGCGACGGGCGTCGTATTTTAGAACCACAGTCAAGTGACGAGCCGACACCTGAGTAGGCACCCAATGCAACTGTTAAGGGCGACATCGTACGCAGCGTTAGGTCTGAAAAATATCTAACGTGCACTCCCTCTATAAGGGGTATTATTCGTCGGACATTTTTGGCTGCACGGGCCGTTTATAGGTCGGCAGTTATTTTTGCGATGCCCGGACCCGAACCTGGAATCTTTCGCATGCTAGGCGAATGCCTAACCGACTGGGCTCTCCAGCCCCCAAGTATTATTTAAAAATGGCAACATTACGATATTTTGTTGTTTAAATACAAGAACTGTGTTGATGACATACGAACACAAATTTTTGTTGTTGACGATCGCGAGAGGAGACGATTATTGTATCTATGCACGATTAACAACAAAATGTAAAATAAATTGTTTTCTAAAATATGTATAACAAAATATAGCATTCAAGTACTGGATTATATATATTAAGGGGACAGGGAACATATCGAAGCTTCAAAATATCAAATTTTCATTTTAACTTTCAATCACTGAAATGAATATTTACGAAATTTTTTATATAACACGCACCTGAACATGGTGTTGGATTTCCCAAATTTGGTAGTTAATATAGTTTCAATATAACTTTGTTTCCAGCTTCCTACGTCATTATTTTAAAACATCGATTTTTAGCTTTTAGGTACACTTTCCAGCACAACTATTGCGTGTATCTAAAAATAATTTTTATAGAAATAAAAAAAAGTCTATTTAAAGCAATGAACCTCAAGTTTGACGATAAAACATTCATAATTTTAAGTTATTAACATAAATAGAAATTTTGCGCAAATCTTAAATTAGAAAAATCGTCTTATTTTTACTCACTTAATATATTTTTGGAATATTTTTGATTCACTGTGTTAAATAGTCATGTATACGAAATCACAAGAAAATTTCAACCCTTCTAGTAAAATAGAAAAAGAGAAAAGTGTACCTTAAGGCTGAAAATTGGTGTTTTGGAATAACGACATTTAAAGCTGGCAACAAAGTTATAGTGAAATTAACTACCAAATTTGCAAACTCGAGCCCCATATTCAAATGTGCATCACAGAAGTTTTTCGTAAAGGCATGATTCAGTAACTAAAGTTGAAATGAAAATACGATATTTTGAGTGGTCGTTTTGTTCCCTGTTACCTTAAGCTTTTATAGATATTTATCGAAACATAAAAGAGTAGATGCAGAACTACATTTCGGAAGAATACATGCGTGCTGCGCCTTTAACACAATTTTTGTGCTAACCATGCATTATAATTTAGGCGAAATACAGTATTTGTAGTGTTTTAACACAACTTGTAATAACTGGGGGAAAAATATTTTTTTTGTGCATTGAAAGCCAACACAACTTTTTTCTGAGTGTAGAAATGGCAAAGAATAGGAAGTTATCAAGTACTTAATGAGAATGTTTCAGATGATGTAAGCCTCTTGTTTTCATTTTTTTTACTTACTGCGATTTCATTGGTTGCTTCGGTTTCACGTACCGCGATTTCATTGGTTGCCTCGGTTTCACTCTCAAAGTGACCGATATAGATGAAAAGAAACTTTTCTTTTTATGCATGCTTTCTTTAACAAATGCTTTGAACAACCAACACCACAGCAAGAAGTTGGCATTTCAAAAATAAATTAATAAGTGAAAGATTCTTAGAAAACTCATTTTCGAATACCAAAACAAACGTAATTTCAGGTAACAAATGAAAATAAACCGTTGGATGTGCTGCCATCCGCTACGTGACACAACCCCATTAGAACTTTATCAAACCGCGGCAGAAATCTAAGACAGAATAATTGAATTTGAACGATGGGGGACATCTAAAAAACGAGCGATAGAAGGTAAATAATTACTTAAAAAGGAGATTTCCTTCCCCGTTTTTTTTTTTGTGAGGGCATGCTTCTAAAGAGGTTTTAACGTAATTTAATTCTTATGTTAAAAATAAAATGGTCTTATCCCTTGTTCTAATGAGATTAGTCTGTTAGAGGGGAAAGGTTTAACAGCGGGATTTTTTTTTTCTTGTCATTAGATTTTAAAATGTTGGCTGAGTACGGAAGCCGTTTGGACGTGTGTTGTCTTTCTATGTAAAGATAAAAGTAATATTTTGTGTCACATTGTGATACTCTTCAGGTTAAACTCTTTTTTTTTCCTTTATTTGATCGAACTTTTAAATTTTAAAAATTCTGTCGACAAATTTTATTGAACTTTTATATAAATAAAAGATTATTTATATAAATCAATTTATATAAATAATCTTTTTGAAAAAAAATATGGATGCTTTTTCATTACGTTAAAAATTGAAGAAAATTTAATTATTTGGAAATTTCTTCAAATAATGGACAATGGTGGCGTGGTTTGTTTTTTGGGCGTAAGACAATGTTTGAGTAGCTGTGACATCACTATGGGCGTTTTCGTTCTAGTTTAAACGAATTAGATGCCGGATGATTTGTTTGTGAGGTATAATAAAAGGTTTGACGTATTCGTAACGTCACCGTAGGCGAGGTCATTCCAGTCGACCATTATTTTTTTAATATAATAAGAATTTGATAATTGCAAACTAATATTGCAATTTGTATGTTTGTTAATTTATGTTTTTATTGGAATATTGTCGCATGAGAGCTACATACTGTCAATTGACTATAGGCCTCATAATTTTGAACCATGTGACAAGGACAACAACTGACATATTTTTGTTTATATAATTCCAACTAAAATTTAAATAACAATAAAGGAAAACACATTCCATTTCAGCTTCCACGCTACGTTTATAACGTAAAAAGTGGAAGGTATTATAATCGTTCAGTCCGTCTATCTGGCCGTCTTTCACCCACTTTCATATCCCAAACTACAAATGCTACGGAGAAGTGTGATACGTCAAACAATTCAGCGCATCGAAATTAGAATACATTGAAAATTTCAGAAAAAATTCGAATTCGAAGTACTTTAATTATTTAAAAAACTGCAAAAATTAATGCTCATTTAAAATGCATAGGAAGCCATTTTTATTGGAATTAAATCACCATTGTCATTCGCAACAATCGCTCGAGAAACATTAATTCTTTTAGACAATAAACTAAAATAAATTTATTTTCGAGACATCGATCAGTTTGAAATGACGTCAAATATATTTCACTACGAGATTCTTTGTATGTTGATATGAAATATTTGTATTATATTTAAAAGCGAGGAATATGTATAAATAGTGTTTCCTGTTGAGCACAAATGTTGTGTGGAAGCGGTTTAAGTGACAGATTCTGTAACAAACCAACTTTTTACTTTCAGGCAATTTTTTTAACCATAAAAAGTAAATAAAACGGACTCTGAAATATCGTGTTACACAACACATTGTTAAAAGATACTACACATAATAAACTCAACAAACCAAAACATAAATCAAAACCAATATTTCCCATTTTATATGGCTCAATACCAGGTTCTGTAGTATTTCATCACTTTTCCGAAATAAATCCGAATTTTTTCCGAAAGAAGAAATGAAATGACGGACGATCAACAAATTTCTTTCAACAAATCATTCTCAACTGTGGATGTAAGATGCACCTGGCAATACTTAAGATATCACTGTGGGGTTCTTATAGTTGAAAAACTTGTTTTTGAATGAAACGCGGGGGTTGCTTGGTATGGTTCTTTTATCATTGATATAAAATAATAAAATTGGATTTGTGTGTTAAGTATATTAAGAGGAACTGTCAGTCCTATAGAGGTAATGCATTAGTTTTGAAATCACAACTTTGGCAAAAGAATTGGTTTTCCATGTTATCCCATTTTTACCAGGTATGGGAATCATCATAACATCAATTTAAAACAAAATTGAAAAGAAAATAACATCCGGTTATTTAATTATCAATTGAAAAAGTTTTAAAATAGTGTCGCCATCTGCTGGGCATTTGGGGCATTTTAAAACTTCAAAAATATGTAATCAAATAACTAGATACCTTTTTCGTTTCAAATTTGTTTCATTTCGATGTTATGTTGATTCCCATGGGAAAAAGGGCGAACATGGCAAAGCAAAACTTCTGCGGAAGTTGTGATTCCAAAACTAATGCATTAGCTCTATGGAACTGAAAATCCCTCTTAAGGTTAGGGAAATGATAATGGAACGTATGTGGAAAAGAGAATCAATAACACTAAAAGACTATTTTTTGGAGAATTTTAGGATGTTTATGGTCGTTTCTATGGTTGGAAATTATTGAATGTGTTTATTGTAAGTCTACGGTTTCACTGATTACTTTAAAAGTAAGCCAATCGAAAAATATCAATAAAATTATATTTACAATTTTATAACTTCAAAGTTAAATGTTACTTCTAAGTGTCTGTTACTTCATTTTTCAGGGTACAGTAATACATGGTGCATTTTCAGGCAATGTAAGAAATACTGAATTAATTTAATAGATGTTTATTCGCCATCTTTTTACGGTATATTCTCTTATCTTCAAGGAACTCTATAAAAAAAATTGAGGATTTAAAACGATTAAAAATAAGGTAAATTCATTATATTTTTAGAAATTTTTCAAATAAATAGGAAATATCACGTGATACATTAGAGTTTTAAAAAAATCTAAGCGTCTAATGATAATATTTAAAAAATCCTAAAATTGTTTGAAACTCACGAAACTTTAATTGTAACATAATTAAAAAAGGCAAAGCTTTATATCATCATGAGAAAACGTTTTGATTGCATTTCTCCACTATTGTGAATAGTAGAGGAATATTGTGAATAGGGGAGAATATGACTTAAATATTTTAACTTTTGTGGAAATTTTAAAACAAATGTTACTTTTTTTAGGAAAGTCTTGTACTATATTTCTCATAAATTATGCACAATTGTGTAAATCGGACTTCGATCTTGAAATCTCTACAGTATTGTTAGATACAGCAGAAAAATGTTTTAAAATAAAATAATTAGTGTTAACTGCAATATTGAAGAATAGAAATCATCACCAAAATCTCCATTCGAAACTTGTTAAGAAAAATACATAAATATGTGTGTTTAATGCATATTTATAACAGTGTTTACATAAAGGGTTAATACAATATTAAAAACTTATTTGTTTAAAAATAGGCATCATTATTAAGTTTAGTCATATTAAAAAAAAACTAATATTGTAACAAACTATTAGGAATGGTAAATAAGAAACTTCTGTTTTGAAGAATGCTATTCCTAATATGCATATCAAACCGTTTTCTTTCTAAACACAAACATATTGTATTCGAAAATATAGTCATTGTTTCCTAAAGTATTATTTTTCTTAGTTTATCAAATCCCTTTCCATTATACACATTTAAATCATTTATTTGTGGGAAATGAAAAACACGCTACTTTAAAACAATCCCGTTATCCGAAACAATCATTTATTATGTTCTGGTTTCTCTCATGTTTCGGAACAATAAACTTTCCCGCCATCTCTCTCATCGAACGTCGCCATGTTTACGCAGCAGAATGATGGAACATTCTATTCGGGAGGAAAATAAATTTCCTAATGCCATTTTTCGGACGAATTCTTCGCCATTTCCATAAATCCATATATCACCCTCTCTTCCCAAAAGCTTTCTTTGATTTATTGTTAGAGAGAAAAGAATAACAAGAAGAATTAATAAAGGTATTCGGTGTTATTATTCTTGTTCCTTTATTTTTCCACCAGATTTTCACTCTCGAGTGGCAATGGCTAATTGATTTGTCAACGGGAAGCAAATTAACTCGGGTTCTCTGTAACTGTAACGTCGTTTGTTGCGTATTCATTTCATTTCACTTCGCTCTTGACTCTATCTTCGGTTCATTTCGCTTAGTTTTGGACGAATACATAAAGCATTGAGGATTTATATTACTTAAGGGAGTTTAGAATTGAGGAAGGAACATTAACATGCTTGAGTTGTGTTATGAAATCAATTATCGAGACACTCTAAAGAATTGAATAATAAATATGTATTTAAATATTTTTTTTGGCGTCGGCAAGTGTAGGAACTGCATTTAAAACAGTGACCATTTTTTACCAATTTATCACATTAAATTAATACGAAAATCAGTGATAGGAGAATTGCTCTTTTTTTCTGCTTAGCACGATATATTTTTAAAATAATTATTTTAAATAATATATATTTCTATTACTCATGCATACATTAGAAAAAACTAAATTTTAAACAAAGTTTTGATCTATAGAACATTAAAAATATTCATTTAACGTTTGTAAAGGTGAAAGAAATGTACTAAAAAGGAAAAGTTTGTAAAATGCATAAAGTGTTTTATTTTCAGATGCTGAAAATACTAATAAAAATACTACGCATTATTATTTGGATAACATAATATTTTGGAAAATTAAATTGAATTTTTGTCTTCGATCATAGCATCGTTCGGGGGTTGGCAAGCGATAGCGAGCAGGGGGCGGAGCCCCCTAGTATTTAAAATAAAAATAAAACTCTTGAAAGACTATTTATTTATGAGATATATAATTTAGTTTGGATAGTTGTAATATCACAATAGAGTTCTTTTGATGGTTCATTATATATGTATGAGGAAGGATGCATAGAGAATTCAAACTTTGAATAAAAAAAATAAGCGAAAGTTCGCTTTTATTTTTAAAGCATCAATTTTACTAATTATTTATTATTCTCTTTTTCGAAAGAAAGTTAATGAATATGGAAAATTGTGGTAACTAAAAGATTTTTATTACAAAAAGTTGCATCATTATTTTTCGAATTTTAAACAAATTCAGCAAACGATAATGAGTAATTACTAATTTGAGAAAGAAGATTAATGAAAATAGTTAATTTTGGCGTTCAAAAGTTTGAATTGTGGAAGCGGTTTAAGTGACAGATTCTGTAACAAACCTACTTGTTTTCTTCGACGGGCCCGGGTATAATTACCAAACAACTGCCAAACTATAAACGGTATGTGCAGCCAAAACGTCCGATGAATAATATATTGTGTAGAGGAAGTGCACATTAAATATGTTCCAAATATCCGACGATGTGTACGATGTGTGACGAAAGTGATGTGTGTTGAAAAGTGTTTATCTTGCTAGCCTAGCTGTGAAATGAAGTTAAAGTGAAGGGAAATGCGGAATTGTAAATACCAATACATGGTTCTGGTGTTAAAAGGATTTTTTTATTGTTTTCGCTTGCTTTGGAATATTTGTTTAATGGATTTTCTATATCCTTCAAAGTCCTAACTCTGCATACGATGTCGCCCTTAACGGTTGCGTTGGGTGCCTACTCGGGTGTCTGCTCGTCACTTGATTGTGGTTCTAAAATACGACGCCCGTCGCCAATAGCCCTCGTGTAGCTCTAGTGCGACGATAATTCAAACTAAACTAAATATGCTCCAAAGTCCCATCGCTGCGTACGATGTCGCCCTTAACGGTTGCGTTAGCTGCCTACTCGGGTGTCGACTCGTCCAGTGTCGACTCGTCACTGGACTGGGGTTTAAAAATTTGACGCCCGTCGCCAATAACAATCATGTAGCTCTAGTGCGACAATGATACAACTCGACTACTCTTCATTCTAGCTTGCCACCCAAAATCACCATTATTAACGTTAATTAGATGAATATACATATAAAATGCTTTCTCCTACATACCTTGTTTAAAGAACTGTTATTTCAAAACAATTTATACCACACACAATACATTTTAACTAAATCTCAAAATTTCCATACATCAGCTTTAAAAGTCCTCAATAATTAGGTTTGATTGTTACAGCCTCGTCCCTAGCGACATTGAGCAAACTTATAACGCATTCTAATCGGTAAAATGACGAGTCTCCTATTGTATTTACATGGTTAAAGTGTCACTTTACCACGTAGAACAATTATAATCAGTTCTCGAAACGTTTCTATTGTCTGCCTCTGAAGCAAAGCCATATGTGAGCTCGTTAATTCACTGTTAAATATCCCCTTACATTCACTAATTAATTTCAGTCTCTGTTTCTGCCGTTAAATGTCATGACAACGTTAGGGGAAGATATCATTACGCGTTTACAACGCCATCTATGATGGTCTTTGAGAACTGTTAGCAGGTAAATGGAATTTTAATAGAAAATTATACGTGTTGTTTAAATAAATGATTTTATAGCTTCAAACTAATAACAAATATTTCTATAAAATTCTTAGTTTGTGTCATTCACAATATTTTCATGATATTGTCATTATAATTGATTCAATAGTTACAAATCTGTGTTAATCTAAATCTATGTTCCTATGTTTAAAATTCAAGAAATAAAGATAGACCGCATGTAGATCTAGTGCAACAATAACTCAACCCCCAAACACAAACCACGATATAAGATAAAGGCTAAAAAAATTCACTGCAGTACATTTTTAATAAAAAAATTTGCTTCTCTTTGTCCCGTTAATTCCATATTTTTTTTAAAAAACATTTTTTAAGTATAAGTATTAAGGGGGAATGGGCGCGCTGGACCGCGGGTATCCAAACTCAAGTGCCTCAGTGTTAATCCAATGTCGAAAAAACTATTTTCTCTGCCACATTTCTCCGGCTGTATTGAATATTTTTACAAACGGGTTTTTTTTTAATATTAAATGTGGATAACTTACAGGTCTCTATCTTCCCACTTTTTGAAATTGCTTCGAATATTTTGTGTAAAATTATTTATTGAAAATTAAAAAATATATTCGAACCAATTTCAAAATGTGGGAAGGTCGAGACCTGTAAGTCAGCTACATTTATCACATAAAAAATCCGCTTGTAAAAATATTCAATACAGCCGGAGAAATGTGGCAGAGAAAATATTTTTTCACCATAGGATTAGCACTGATGCACTTTGCTTTGGAGACCCCCGGTCCAGCGCGCCCATTCCCCCTTAAGTTAATTTATTTTTGTCAATTTTTAGATTATTAGTGTTGTAAATCTAATTAACGCCACGAAATTATGTACATTGTTTTAGATTAAAAAAAATTAACTTTAAACCTAAATTGATTATGGATGGTAAAATAAAATTCAGTCATACCACAATTTACAGACAAGTTCTTTTCTGACATGTTCCTAAATACACTTTCTGCGCAAATGATAAATAAGAAAAAATTAAGAATGTTATAATGTTCATAAAAGATCACTTTAATTTTTATTTTACACTCGAATCTTCGAGTAGCCTAATATTACACAACATTTCATTTTTTAAAAAAAACTACTTTAAAAGAGCATATTTACTAGTGCAGATACAACTTAGCAAATTATCAATTGGGTTTAACACAGGAAATATTTAATTATTAAATCAAAGTTGCGAATTCTTACATTTCAAAACTACACAAACACCTTATTAACACTTTGTGCCCAACTTCTTTTACGTTAAAAGTTTTAATCTCAGCCATAAACGCTTTGCTGGTTAAGTGATTTAATTTTTCTGGCTAATTACATTTCCAGAGACTAAACTTTTTTTCTTTACGCAAAAAAAACCTTAAATATATGTTGAACGTGCAAATTACCACTTAGAAAGTTTCTCTTTATTTCTATGCACTCTAAGATGCCACAAATATATTACAAATGAATGTTTCTGTTTTGGTTTTAATTAAGACTTCTCGTTGGATGTAACTACGGGCATATTAATATGGTTTTTAATTTTAGTTTTCTCTGTGAATTCGTTTTAATTAAATGTCTTTGTTAAATTAATTCTTGGTTGGAAGTTTTGTTGCTGGTTTGTAGCCAAACACATCGAGATTATGTTTCTCGAGTCAAGATCTAAGTAAACTGAATAAGATTATGTGAATAATTTTTCATATTTACTACTTTAAATGAAAGAAAGCAGTGAATGAAAGGGATTTGTAACCATCTTTCGAAAATTCGTTTTCTGATAATAGATAAGGGGTGTGACTAACTCAATCTTACATCTTTGCTAAATCTTTCAAAATACAGGGTGTCCGTAAAAGAATGTCAGAGTTTCAAATCGTAATAGTATTGTGGTTGAAGTGTAATTGTAATGTGGTTGAAGGTGACGAATAAAGAATAACTCCAACAGTTTCAGATAAGCGCATGCGCTTGTACCGCTACATCGTTGCACAAACTGTTGCTACCAATACTCCGGACTTGCTGCAGACAGTATGGGAAGAATTGCATTTTCGTTTGGATGTGTCGTAAAACTAAAGGCGCACTTATTGAGCCCTTATAGGAAACACTAGGTTAGTTTTCCTTCAATGTCATTTAAAATTTGTTATATTTAGTATAAAATAGGCTCCTGTAATATACCATTAAAACTCGGACATTCTTTCACGGTCACCCTGTACTATTAGTATTTTTCAAAACGAAGTTTATCAAATTGCGCACATAAAACATCGACAGCCACTTTCCAATATCGACTTATTCAGCTGTTCGACCTTACCGATACACTGAAAAAATAGTCAAGCTTTTCTCTGCGAGTTCCATAGACACACTCACCAGAATGCAAATAATGCAGTATTCATAACATTTCTGCATTGTAATTTAAATACTGATGAATACAGTATTTAAATACTGATGAATACAGTATTTAAATGAAAAATTTTTAAACGAAAAGTTTCTAATCCTCTGACTATTATATTAAGAAATAGTCAGATGTAAAGTTGTTACTTTAGAAGAAATTTCTTAACCCTTTAAACTCTCATTTGTGAATACCATTGACAGACACCTTCTTATCCAAATAAAAACGTTAACTAAAAGTTTTTAAATTCGTTTATCGTATAATTTACTTTGTCCCCTTCATAAATTATTCAATACTATTGTCTTGCCAGTTGTCGTTGATGGGTTAAATATAAAAATAGGAATTTAAATTAATTTTAAAAACTATTTGCTACCAATTTGTATAAAGAAAAGGAAATACCAAAGAAAAGCAATGCAGTTAAAGGGGAATGGGCGCGCTGGACCGGAGGTCTCCAAAGCAAAGCGCATCAGTGTTAATCCTATGGCGAAAAAAATATTTTCTCTGCCACATTTCTCCGGCTGTATTGAATATTTTTACAAGCTGATTTTTTATGTGATAAATGTAGCTGACTTACAGGTCCCGACCTTCCCACTTTTTGAAATTGGTTCGAATATTTTTTTTTAATTTTCAATAAATAATTTTACACAGCATATTCGAAGCAATTTCAAAAAGTGGGAAGGTCGGGACCTGTAAGTCAGCTACATTTATCACATAAAAAATCCGCTTGTAAAAATATTCAATACAGCCGGAGAAATGTGGCAGAGAAAATATTTTTTTCGCCATTGGATCAACACTGAGGCACTTGAGTTTGTAGACCCGCGGTCCAGCGCGCCCATTCCCACTTAAAAACATTTGTTTTAAATTGTAGTAATAGATGAATTGTAGTAATAAATGAAGCATAGTTTTATTTATCAGCAGCCTTTTCAAACTTCCACGAGAACTATTAAAAATTGTTAAGATATAATGTAGGGTAGACTGACCAGTGAGTGAACAGGCCCCAGTGAATGAACAGTTGGTAAATACATTTATAAAATAAGGATTGGGAATCATTCCACTGGATGAATTGGCAACACTGACTTCCTCCCATCTAGTAGGAAGCTATCTAGTCTATGAATCTATGAATCTAGTTTTTAATTAAAATCCAACATGTTTATTGACTGGACATTTTTGTGTTCATTCACTGGTATAAGAACTGTTCATTCACTTGGCTTTTGTACCACTTTTTATTTGGACCCCCAAAAGACCCAAAGCAATGCAATATAAAGTCACCTTTTTTTTTTGAAGAATTTACATGTAATGACAGATGTGTTCACATTGTCATACACCAGAAGCTATACTTTCTTAAAAATGTATGAATTTTCATAAAACAAATTGTGCTTAAGCGTTCATTCACTGGTTAGTCTACCCTACCTTTTTTATATTCATTCCAAATTTGTATCTAATGTTTATTCTTACAGAAATTTTTGTTCGTCACAAGGGGGTTAAAAAAAACCGTATATGTGACTAAATTATCATAAATATAATTAATAAGACACAATAATAAGACACATTATAAGTTTTAAAAAAAAACACAAAAGTTAATAAATTTAAATACGTATATATACACAAAAAGAAAATATGTGGCAATGCTATAATGCTATATAATCAAAACAATGCCCAAAATTCTGGTCAGCGAGAATATATATATAAAAAAACAGTTCGCTTCTATAAATACATCAATATCGTCTATTGACAAAATAAATTTAAATAAAGAATTTCTAAACCTGCATAAAGAAGGGATACTTTGAAGTTCAGTAGGTAGTTAATTGAATACTTTGGGGCTAAATATGAAAAATGTTTTCGAAAAATTTCTTTATGTGGAAAAATGGGGATTATATGATAAATTTCATTTAAACGTCTAGCTGATATATTTACTTTTAAATTACAAAAAGATTTATTACGATGTAAATATAAAATCATTCGAAAAATAACATTATGTCGAATCGGTAGTAAATTTAAAAATTTAAAAATGAGGATGTTCGAATAAAGATGTCCTTTCAGAATTTTCAAACATTTGTTTTGAATAATTTTATTCTTACTTTACTTTGCATTAACTATTTACAGTACACTCTTAAAACAAACGAGTGGTTTTAACGAGTTAATTTCCGTGCCGAAAATGCACTTCCCCTATAGGAGTGGATTTCACTCTTTTTGCGGAGTGGGTAAAAGAAAAAAAAAGAAAACAATCCACATCCTACACTCTTAAAACAAGCGGTTTTAACTCAGTCTGAGTTAATTTCCACTCCTTTCCGGTGCCGAAAATGCACTTCCCCTATAGGAGTGGATTTCACTCTTTTTGCGGAGTGGGTAAAAGAAAAAAAAACAATCCACGTCCTACACTCTTAAAACGAGCGGTTTTAACTCAGTCTGAGTTAATTTCCACTCCATTCCGGTGCCGAAAATGCACTTCCCCTATAGGAGTGGATTTCACTCTTTTGTTTTAAGAGTGTACTTTTACATTTCGCAAGCGCAAGCAATAAAATCCTTTAACTGTGTATACTGAATTTAATTACCAGAAAAATCCTTTTATCGATGAAGATTTGGTTTAGCGAGATGGAAAAGAACCCTATTTTCTTTCTCTCGTAGTATAAATAAAGTGTGTGTATAAAAAGAAATTAAATTTTAGTAGTTCTCGCAAAGAAGGCAGGTTCACATTATAAATATTTATTTTCTGGGAGAGCATTGATAAAATGATTAATTTCTATCTCTACTGTCTCCTATTTAATACCGATGTTGACCAAAGAACGGCAAAAACCTACTAGACTTATCAAAACACATAAATTTGCAATTTTCTTTCGTTTATCAAAATCTTTTAAAAGGAATCTTCTGCATATTTGATCATGAAATGTTCACCTCAACTCTTATTGTTCTGTTTTTTAGCTTCCACACTACGTTTATAACGTAAAAAGTGGAAGGTATAATCGTTCAGTCCGTCCGTCCGTCCGTCTGTCTGTCACCCACTTTCATAGCCCAAACTACAAATGCTACGGACAAGTGTGGATTCGTCAAAAAATTCAGCGCATCGAAATTAGAATACATTGAAAAATTCAGAAAAGAATTCGAATTCGAATTCAATTATTTAAAAAACTGCAAAATTTAATGCTCATTTAAAAAGCATAGGAAGCCATTTTTATTAGAATTAAATCATTATTGCCATTCGCAACAATCGCTCGAGAAACTTTAATTCTTTTAGACAATAAATAAAAATTAATTTATTTTTGCGATATCGATTAGTTTGAAATGACGTCAAATATATTTCACTACGAGATTCTTTGTATGTTGATATGAAATATTTTTATTCTATTTAAAAGCGAGGAAATATTACATATTTATTCTTTGAAATATAAATTAATTTTTGCAAACGATAAGTAATAATTATTCAATTTTCGAAATAAAATAAAAGAAACTAGCCAAATTTAGCATGTAAATGTTTAATATAGAATTAATGCTGTGTTTGGCGCCTTTTTACCTGTGAAACACAACTGTTGTGTGGAAGCGGGTTAAGTGACAGATTCTGTAACCAACCTACTTGTTTTTTTATTAAAAACTTCGTATGTAGAATTTCTTCACTAAGGGTGATTTCCAATATGAGCAAGTTTAATCCTACTTCAAATCACTGAATCTAACTATGCAAATATACACTATTTTCTTATACGTAACAAATCCCAACAACCACATAAAAAAAGTTTTTTTTTGTGTCACAGAAAACACATCCTATATTATCTTTCCCGAAATCCGTATTTTCAGAAGATAAAAGACCCTACAACTCGTTTCCTTTACGGCAATATAAATCGTCAGTAAACTAACTCTTTAGCTTTCTGAAAAGAATTATTTCAAAGATGGTAAACATTAACAACTTATTCTTTTCCACTTGTTTGTATGATGGTTAAGGAGGGTGTCACGCAATGCAAGATACCATCACATGTTGTCCTACACTGTAAAAAAAATCTTAATTTTACATAAAAAAAAACATATATTTACAGACAAATTCTGTTATGTTCTTTAAACGTTTTTTTCTGTAAAAATATGCTGTTTAAAGTAAAAAGTTTTTTTTCTGATTTTAACCGCGTAAAGCTATACTGCAATCGTGCGAGTATTTTAACAGTTTGTTGAAATTCTGTGTGCCTCATTAAGAACTCAGTAAGCTGTAAATTTACTGACTTGACGGCCGGTCCGGCGTTCTTACGCCATGTAAAAGAAAGCTATATACCTCTTCTTCATTTTGGACAAAAATGTTAATGCCAAAGAGACAATTCTTGCTGTCTTTCTTGATATTGAAGGAGCATTTGATAAGGTTCTCACTGATTCTATCATTCGTGCTCTTGAACTCAGAGGCGTCTACAAAGTCATTGTCAACTGGATTTATAATCTTCTTTCGTCAAGGCTTGTTAGTGCCTCATTACTTGGAGACACTTTGACTGTACAGGCTGTGGCAGGATGTCCACAAGGCAGAGTTTTGTCCCCCATTGTGTGGTGCCTGGAGGTAGATTCCCTATTAGATATCTCTTCGCCCCATCTGGCGTTTCCTGTATTGGTTATGCAGATAATGTCGGGATTGTTGCGAGGGGCAAAATTCATTAATACTATATGCGACATAATGAAGAAGGCTCTTCGTGATATTGTAGCATGGTGAAACCGTTAGGTGCTTTCTGTTAATCCTCAAAAAACCAAAATGGTGGCTTTCACTAGAAAGACAACTATTCCTGTTGCCAATATCAAGTTCTTCGGCCAGGCCCTCACTTGTTCTGACGAAGTGAAGTTCTTGGGCATCATTTTCGACAAAAAAACTGAATTGGTCTAGACAAGCCGATGTTTGCATCGGCAAAGCCAAAATAGTTTTCTGGAGCTGCAGAAATGCTATTGGGAAAACATGGGGGCCTTAAACCTAAGGTTATTCATTGGATCTACTCTATGATTATCTGCCCTATTATCACCTACGGTTCTGTCCTATGGTGGTCTAGGACTAATTCTCTTGTCTGTCAGCAGAATCTCTCAAAAATACAAAGGATGGTTTTGCGTTTCAATTTAGGGATGTCTTAGAGCTACTCTTTCTGCTACCTTGGAGTTACTCCTGGGGATGTATCCTTTGCACATGCGAATTGAAGCAGAGGCTATCATTTGCGTAAGGAGGCTAAAGAATATTGATCTATAGAAAGACTACTCCATACATTTTTCCTGGGGTTCTTTGAGCAAAAAAAATCATGGAACATCCTTTTCTCAGTATGCCCTGTGATTCCATGCTAGTCAAATTTGGTTTTCATAAATATTCTGAAGTCCTCTTTCCCTCAAGTTGTGATTGCCATAATGACCTCTACTGTGCTGACAAAAGTGTTGTTTGGTACGCCGATGGATCAAAATGGGACATTCCTCTGGTGCTGGAGTGTGTTAGCCCTTTGGACGAGACAAAACTGTCTTTTCCTCTTGTTAGCTACTCTACAGTTTTTCAAGCTGAAATTTTCGCCATCCTTATGTGCTGCAATGTTTTCTTGTACAGAGACTATCATAATAAAACTATTTATATTTGCTCTGATAGTCAAGCGGCACTCCTAGCTCTTCTTAAGCCCGACTACACTTCACCTCTTGTTTGGGAATACTACAGTAATCTCGGTAGCCTTGCATCTTCGAACTCCGTTACCTTATCATGGGTCACTTGACATTCAGGGATACAGGGTAATGAAATGGCTGATGAGCTGGCCAGATTGGGTTCTAAAACCCCCTTAACTGGTCCAGAACCAACCCTGGGCATCTTGTGAGAGTTTAAGAGGTACTGTCTATTCCATTTTCAGGGACAAACAGTACAACGATTAGTTCAACTCAACTGATCGAAGACAGGCAAGATATCTTAATTCGGGCTGTCCCAGCTCTTGTCACAAGGAGCTTCTTGGGCTTAATCGTAATGGTATTCGTAAATCTATTGGCCTTCTTACTGGCCATTGTACTCTCAGAAGGCATCTTTCCATTATGAGGGTTTCTGGTGATCCTTTATGCAGGGGCTGTAGATTCAAGGAAGAAACTGCAGCCCATATTCTTTGCGAGTGGGAAACCTTCTCGACTTATAGATTTGAACACCTCGGTCGTCATTTACTTGAACCTTGGGAGCTTCGAGACATTCCAATCCGGTCCTTGCTGAATTTTGCTTCAGCTCTACAGGCCTCTTTTCATAAAGATGCAGGGATTTATTCTTATTTCCAGGGGACAGTACAATAGACCTCTGGTCGCAGTTCTAGGCTTACTGAGCCTCCCTAAAAAATATCATAAGTCAAGCTATATACGGTAGCGTTGGGTGCCGTCTCTGGTCTTGCTCCTTACTTGACCTCGGTCCGCAATAACGAGCCTCAAAATAATTTATCCTTCTAAGTGCCAAAGCTTTTTTTTTTTTTAAAGAACAAAATCACAAAACAACTTCTCCCTAAGAACACCCTAAAATTTAACGTATCTAAAATATTTTTTGAAAACTAACCCTTTCCCACAATGTTTACTGACATCCTATTTGCATAGTAACGAGTCGTAAGTAAAACGCGGTTCCAAATATATGCTAATTACATCAAAGCTGATGCCACAGAACTCCAACAAAATTCTTCTGCAGAAGGCGCGAAAAAAGCAAGATTTTGTTTGTTTGGATGTCGAAAAGTGTTTATCTTGCTTATTCTCTGTGAAATGAAGTTGAAGTTAGGTGAAATGCGGAATTGTAAATACAATACATGGTTCTCGTGTTAAAGATATTTTTTTATTGTTTTCGTTTGCTTTGGAATATTTGCTTAATGGATTTTCTTTCGGTGAACCTTTTAACACCATTGGATAGCTTTATTTAGAATGGAAATATAAAATTCAGTTGCATCTATTGAAGTTTTAAACGTTTTCTTTCCAAAAAGAAAATAAGAACATCAAAGTTTAATGGGTGCATTTAAAAAGTAAACTCAGATTCTATCCGTGAAACAAATAGTTCTTTTCAGTATCTTAAAAAAATTCAAGCAAGCAAATGAAATCAAGCGTCTATAGAGAAGGGGAAAAATGGAATTAAACCTATATATTTCCAAATAGGTTAAGTAAACTGCAGAATAGAGTGTCGAATTTCGAAAGTGCGGCAACTTAGTGATTTATTTGAAAGTCGATATATTTAATTTATTAAATAAACTATTTAAACTGTAGTTCGCCTGAGCTAAATTAAAGGTAGGTTTTCCAGTAGTCCAGAACCAATATTGAATGTTTTGTTGTATAATTTTGCTGTATGAAACTAATTTTGTAAGTAACACAAACTAGTATAGAAATATGAACTAATGAATACTCTTAAATCCGACCCTGAATTAAACACTGCATTTGTTGCCTTTTGTTTTTTTAAGTGTTTAAATATTTTGTGAAAACGATGTTAAGTTAAAGATTCATTTAAAAGCTTGTAATGCCATTAGCTGCACCTCAATAGTTTCCTTTATTTTCTTAAGCAAACTTTTAAAATCAAACACTCACCTTCGAACCAATATTGAATGTTTACATTAGAGTTAAAAGTTTGTATTTTATCCCAAATGAAAATTCGTGGGATATAGAGGTTCGAAACTGGGCTGGTTAACGAAGAACACATGAATAGTAGCAGCAAGCACAAGCCAGGGCCGTCTTATTGATCCCCTCGCGTTCAAAGGTCCATAAAAAATAATAAAGAGAAGGTATAAATACTATTTTCAATTATTTATACAGTTTTTGAACTGGTATAAAATAACTAGATTGATAACGAACACAATCGCTATTAAACTAACGAACTTTATGGTATATGCCTTCTGCCTTTTGACCCATAAAGACTAGAATAGAATACCTAAAGTAAATTTACAAATTTATACAAAAAATGGCAATCTAAAAGCAAAATTAATTTTTCTTAATTTTAAAAAAGTCTCTTGTAAACAAGTTTTTCTACTAATGGTTGAATGAAACTACTAGTCTTCATAACTCTTTTATTATTTCATCAGTGCTACGAAAAATAGGTTCAGCAGATTCTGCTTATTTTTTTCAATTTTCTGAAATAAAAACTTTACAACTATACAAAATATATTCACTAAAATTTAAATTATAATTTTTATTTAATTCATTTTTGTTTACTTCAATTATCCATAGAATGTTTATCTAACATAACTAACATTATACAAAGGAAATTTAGAAAAGTATATGATGCCATAAAACCATCTCTCACGCATATTTTATAAACATCGCCTAAATGGGATGGCAATAATAAATACATCAACAAATTGCCTGGAAGCACCAAACATCGCTAAAAAAAATACTTTAAAACTTCACCCAAGTATTCAATAACCCACCAAAACTCTCTAATTACCCCTAAAGGGGTAAGGGGGGATGAAAAGCATTTAAGGTGTTCCAAATATTAATTAACAAACAAAAAATTCTTGAATCCACACAGGATATTTGTACATAAAAAGAGTTCTTTGAAGATAAAAGCTTTTCGCCCTAGCAAAAATTACCTTCGTACATTCTCCTGCTTACATGGAGGAAAGTTAACCAAACATTTTTATGGTTTGGCCTATGCTCGAACGTGTCGGTGTTGACAGGTTACAAATTGCCGCTTTGTTTGTGTACGGAGTTTCGGTTTTAAGGGATGTTGGCTTTATTCTGTAGGTAAATGAGTATTTTATTTATGTACAATACAGATTCGGCCATTTTGATTGGCTGTCGTGGCAATGTATGAGGGTAAAAAAGATACATCTGCCATTGAGTTAACGTTATGGAATGTAAAATAAAAATATTGACGTATATCGAGCGCGTTGAAACCATACAACAATTTCGCTAATTATTTGGCCCTGCGTTACGTTCAATAAAATTAATAACAATTTTAATCTATCGTATAGAGGGAAATGTTTTAACTTTGTATTAATTCAGATCTAGTACTATAGTCTTTACAACTGCTCATTTTCGATCCTAGGATTTCAATGAGTAGTGAAATATTCTTTTGATAAAACAGTATGGGCGCAAGAGTCATTTCGAATTAAGTTTTTCTTTCGCTTAAATCTCATAAAGAATTATTCGTTTTAAAATTATACTGAAATACTTAAACGCGCCATTCTTTTTATGTTTAAATATGCATTCAAAATAGTATATCACAATCTTATTCAAAAGTGTGAAGATTCTCCCGCCAAAAAAAAACTCAATGAAAAGACTAAAAGCATTATAATTTTTTTTTTTCAAAACAATCTTCTACTTTCAGATTCGTTTTATTTTTCCAAACATTAATTCCAACGGGAAAATAAATTTTCCCCCCTGCAGACGATTCTTTTATTTAAAAAATGTTTTATTCATCGATTCATTGACGTTCTATGATGCTTAAGAATAAGCTTCCGCAGAATATAAAGTGCGATAAAAATTATTTCCTTTTTAAACTATAAAATTGCGAGTTTTTCGTTTTGATATATTTCACTCTGATAAAGTCAGGAGAATGAAGTCATAGTAAATTTTGTATCGTAAATTCAATTTATTTTCTCGAGTTTGGTCTCGCTAAGGGATATTTATTTTTAAATGAATATTTTAGAACAATGTAATACGTTTTTGCAGTAGTAGTTTCAAAACCTGAACTTAATTTACGTTGTTTTCTTAAATAAAAGTGTTTGCTCTTTTTTTTTACTTGTCACTTGGTTTTTCGTGCTTATTACCTCTCAACATTTTTTGTTCCTTAAGAAATTGCATTCTTCGGGAAATTAATTGCTATCAACTAAATGAGTGAAAGTTTATTACATTTCAAATGTGATGACATTTACATTTTCAAAACATCTTCTGGTCATTCCTTTCCTATGAATTTTTGAACAATAACAATGGACAACTGGAATGGCCACGCCTACAGTGACGTCACAGTTACGTCAACTGTTGCCTTAAACCCCACAAGTAAACTATCCGAGAGCTAATTCGTCTAAACTAGAACGGACACGTCTACAGTGACGTCACAGTAACTTCGAGCATTGTTTTCTTCAACACAAACAAACCACGCTCCACCCCGTTCTAATTGTCCATTACTGCTAGCATTAAAAATGCGTGGCGAATATCAAATTTTATTTTTCAAATGCTTTTAATTACAACGACATAAACAAAAACATTTACTTCATCTTTAATAATTAGTGTATAATAGTAAATTGTTCAGAGAGGATGTTGCTTCCAATTTAATGATACTTCTTACCTCATTAAATACTTGAATCTGCAAAAAGCTTTTATTAATCGTGGCAATTAAATATTAATTACCTATTTAAAAGAATTCTCTTTTTGTTCTCAAAATACTCTTATCAGTACTAATTGTCAGGAGTCTCAAAATGAATAATTTGTCAGCAGTTAAAGTTTTAGAGCATGAAATTAATAGTAAAACAATAAAAACTAAATCGTTCCAATTAGTGAACCAATTAAATATTTTCAAGTAATGTCGAAATTAAAAATATGTAAATTGACAACGTTGAAAATGTATGATAAATTTGTGTAAATTAAAGAAATCCCAAACGATTTGATTCGGACTAAATGACACTTCACATGAAAACTTTAAATTAATCATTCATTTTCTTTTTTATTTGTTAAATTTGTATTATTTTTAAATTTTTAAATCGTTTTAGATTTAAAGATAAGATTTTTTTTATATTTTTAGAAAAAATGAATATTTTTATTAAAAATGATTTCTTCGAAGCATGTGATGTTTTACAATTTCCGTGTGGTTTCGGATCGACATCACTATTATATGTTAAAGAAATATCTGACTAACAGTGTAAGGATAAAAACATATTTTGCGATATTGTATATATATTAATATATGGTTCTTTCTTGAAACCATAACTTTTATAACCGTGTTCAATTGTAGCACATCAAAAAGTATATAGTTTTTGGTTTATTATCTTCGCACTAGAGCTACACGAGGGCTATTGTCGTCGGGCGTCATAATTTAGAACCACAGTCAAGGGACGAGCCGACACCTGAGTAGGCCCCCAACGCAACTTTTAGAATTGGTTTATGAACAATATTATACTCCTTGCAATACCCTATTAACTTAAATGTGGACGTACGATTGCTTATTTGAGATAGATACTACCATAAACAATTATTTTGAAGTAAATTAATACATTCACTTATAACTCCCTTTCAGGGCCGGATTTCTAAATAGGCTAAGTAGGCTGTAGCCTAGAGCGGCGAATTTTTTTGGTCGGCAAATTTTACGACCAATTAAAGCGGCATTCGGTATAAAAAAATAATATAAGGATACGAATATTTTTAAGAAAGAAAACAAATAATTTACATTAATTCGTAAACCGTAAACGTATATGTAGTACTAATATTTCGCAGCAAACATGGTCGCTGTGAGGGCAATTGCACCCCCTCCTCCGGGTTTCCGAAGTTGAAAGAAAAAGTAGAACAGTTTAAAAAATTCGCCTATTTCGCTTTCGATTTAGTGTGTAAAGGTACATAGATGATTCTAATATGTGTATCTATTTTAAACAGCACATACCACCCTATTTTGCAGCTAACCAGCTACCTTTCCCCAAAGGGGTGACAGGGGCGGCAAATCAATCGTAGCCTATAGGCGGCAAATCTTTAAATCCGGCCCAATACAACACTAAAATATTAATACAAATCCATGCAATTTTCTAGGTACTTTATATTAGAAATCTACAAGGCCCTAATTCAAATCATGAATAATTGATTGTTCCTATTAAATAACACAAGACATCCGCTGAAAACTAAACATCTTGTGATTTATAACAAAGATCTAAGAGTTCTCAAAGTCATTACAAACTACAAGGTATTCTCTATTCGCAATCGATTTGCTTGCACTCTAATATATAGTTGGGTTAAACATACACTAATATAAGTCACTTTTCACTGGCAACAAAGTGGGATGAGTTCAAATTTACAGGGATCTAAGTCAGAAGGTCCACTTGCTCAATTTTCTGTTCTTATAAGTATGGCGTAACACCATAATGTCAATGTCCAAATATCGTACGTGGAAAAGTGACTCTTCTGACGCAGGTATATACGACATTTTTTCGAATTTTGTATGATTTTATATCGTTACAAAAGTGGAAGAGAACGTATAGGCAGGCATATGATTTTTAGTCGAATATACATAATGATACCATTTTGGGTTATATATGGCGATTAATTTAGACTTTAAATAAAAGCCACATTTAATGAAGGGTAATGATAAATAACCACGAGTAGAGGATCCGTTTCTGTTTTTAGCTTCCACAGTACGTTTATAACGTAAAAAGTGGAAGGTATTATAATCGTTCAGTTCAGTTCAGTTCGGTCGTCTGTCTGTCCGTCCGTCTATCCGTCACCCACTTTCATAGCCCAAACTACAAATGCTACAGACAAGTGTGATACGTCAAAAAATTCAGCGCATTAAAATTAGAATACATTGAAAATTTCAGAAAATAATTCGAATTTGAAGTACTTTAATTATTTGAGAAACTGCAAAATTTAATGCTTATTTAAAATGCATAGGAAGCCATTTTTATTGGAATTAAATCACCATTGCCATTCGAAACAATCGCTCAATAAACTTTAATTCTTTTAGACAATAAATTAAAATAAATTTATTTTTGTGATATCGATCAGTTTGAAATGACGTCAAATATATTTCACTACGAGATTCTTTGTATGTTGATATGAAATATTTTTATTCTATTTAAAAGCGAGGAATATTAAATACTTATTTTTTGAAATATAAATTAATTTTTGCAAACGATAAGTAATAATTATTGAATTTTCGAAATAAAATAAATTAAACTAGCCAAATTTAGCATGTAAATGTTTAATATAGAAATAATGCTGTGTTTGGCGCATTTTCACCTGTTAAACACAACTGCTGTGTGGACGGGTTAAGTGACAGATTTTATTATTTAGGTTTCACAAGCAAAATACAGTTCTGACTATATGTGACTAGTAAAGGTCATAGGTTTCGTGGGAGCAAAAAGGAAAAATGCTAGCAAACGTATTAATACTAAAGTAAAATATTAAAAATTGAATCCTGATAAACTAGTAAAATGGGATCATGATGTTTTGTCCCTTATCTTTCCCTATTTTATGTATAAAGCCAAATATTTACTTTTAATTTGAACAAATGTAACTCTGATTCCATTTGATTGTTAAACCAAGTTCATCCTATTTAAATATTAATGAGTTGCATAAAATGTTCTTTATTTATTTTGTTATTAAACGCATTTATCATTTACTAGAGATTTTTTGTGAGACCCTTATATTTTGTTAATAAAGTAGATATCTATAAAGTACATCATACCACTATAACCATAACACAACTATCTTAACTTATTAACTCTTGACTTATTAATAATTCCAATTTAGTCAAATCCTGGTCCATTTTCGATCTCCTTTTATGTCACCCTCCCAAAGGACCCTCAATTTAGCCCAAAGAGGCCTTTATAACCGTCCTCGTTAATCCATTCTGAGAACGGCCTTCAAGGTGGACTTTTGGTCTATCGCATGACCGGCGAATCCATCTATTTCCCTTTGGGAAAAGGTTTCGTGGCTTTGACGAACGGTTTTAGATCAATCATTTTGGGAAACAATAAAGCGCTGTTTTGAGAACAGCTTATCTCTCCATCCGTTTATTTATATTATTTATTAACTTAGTGGCTTCAGATATACAGGGTATATAAGTTAAAGTTTCAATATATAAACAAACCTATTGTAACATACAATATCGCATAATATCTATCTAGTATACGTTTTCTGCACTTTGTCTACTTTTGTTTTATGCATTAAAAAAAAATGTTGTTTTTCCTCGATTTCAAGGTACGGTTCTACCTTAACTGGAATTACAGAAAATTAGTTTAGTATAACTTACAACTTAAACAAACCCCCAATAGTTATTTATGCAACAAGTGTGAAAAGTAACACTTTTTAAAACTAGTGAATTTTATTTCATGAGCGAGGTACGAGCTAGTGAAATAATGACACGTGTTTTAAAAAGTTTACTTTTCACACGTGTTTCATACACTATTTTTTATAATTACGTGAAAAAAATCGAATCTCATTGGTTCAAAAATAATTCACGCGCTAATTTTTTTACGTAAAGAAGATCGGCATCGATAAATCTCTGGAACTACAAAAGGCAAACATATTTTTTAGTTTAAAGTGAAACATTTGAACATGGATACTGATTCAAAAATAAAAAAATAGTAACATTCACGCGCAAAATATTTATAAATAAAGCAGATCAATAAATGTCTGGATTTTATGAATATTATGAAATAGAAATTTTACTTGAAATGTTGGCATCTTATGAAAAGAGTGAAAAAAATTACTTTTTTTTTCACTGCTTTTGGGTGAAAAAAAGTAATTTTTTTATCATTGTTTCTAAAAAGTATAACTTTTCGCACGCGTCTGATATTAAAATTATAGTGTAAAAATCGGATTTTTTTCACGCAATTATAAAAAGATATTTCTTTACTTTTCACCTTAAAAATCATTCCTTTCAATTGATTTTCTCTACATATATTCTTCGGTAATCTTTTCTTGTCAAGGGCTATGTTTTTTCTAATTTATTTTTTCCTTAGTGAAGTCTCGAGAATGGATTACAGGAGCATTTAAGAAGCGTGATTAATATGTTTTCCTGATTAAGAGACAAGAGTGTTTGAAAGATCAAAGACGATGTTCTCTCATATTAAGAGTCTGTTTAGAGATGAGAGGATTTTAAAGTGATTATGTGTAAAAGAAAAAATGATGTCTCATTGCGGTTGCTACTTTTTTCAAGTGGAGTTTCATGAAAATGTGTTTTTTTTTATTTCTTTATTCGATGCCTGTAATGGTTATAAATTTTTTAGATATGTTAAAATCAGTTTGCAGAATTTTAAGCAAGAAATGATGCTATTTAAAAATATTCTTGCTTTCTCTAAAAATGTTTTTTTTTAATTTATTAAATATTTGTTCATTAAGGGGGGGGGGAAGGGGGGTTACATTTGAAGAAAAACTCCTATATCTCAACTTTAACTTCATATTAATGTTTGTTTTATAATAGTAAGATAATTTTAGTTTTATAGTTTAATCAGTAAGTTAGTTTTATAGTTTAAAATATAATTTATTGAACTTTAAATTACTGCATCTATAATATTACTTTAGTTTGGCTTAGACATTAAATAATTCAATGCTAAAGAAATGAAGATATAATAATACACACATATTGATTGATTGGATTTATTGTGATAAAATCATCAAACGTATGTGTCAAATATTTTAATTAAAAAGTTTATTAAAATAAAATACTATTTTATTTTCTTAATAAAACTGTGGTTAAGAGAGCGTACATATTTATACGCGCACATATTTATATTATTAATTTTAAAAATATATTACAATCTGCTTTACGATGTGAAACGTAATGTAGAAAGAAAATAAATCATCCGCATAAGTTATGTACACAAAACACTTTACAGAAACTTTTTTCTGGCTGTCTGAAAAGATCAATTTCACGATAAATTCCTCTAAGACTTTACCCAGCCGACAAATCATGTGGGGGGGGGGGGGGCAGTGTAGATAAATTTCTATTTGGCTCGAACTCAAGACAAACGACTTCGAACTGAATTCGAAACATGAAAAAAAACTTTTGGTTGATATATTGTCCATCTTCGAACATGATTTATACTTTCACGTAGTAATATTTTCTGCCTTTAGTGCATTATTAATAGTTAAAACTAAATTTGATGTCAAGTTATTATATCAGAATATTTAAAAAGATTGCTCAAAAAAGAAAGAAAAGAAAAAAGACTTTTAAAGACTAGAAAAGACTTCAGAAAAACTTTTTTAGAACAATGGAAAACGATGTAATCTGTCGAGGTCTGTAACTCGATTAACTTATAATATTTGAAAAAAATTTGGTGATTAAACTGTGAAGTAACAAAAGTGTGGAGTAAACCAGATTTTTTTTAAATAAATATAAATGGAAATACTTTTCGAATAAATTCCTCTGTTAAAAAATGTTTTTTAATTGTATAGGTTAAATATGAAGGGATAACATGAAAATAGGATTTCCCTGAACTTCAGAATGGAATAATTATAAAAGTAATTGTAACCTATTAGTAAGGGGGAGTCAATGTTTAAATAACTATCAAATTGGATTTTATAATTGAAACGGTTTTGCCATAATATAAAGCAAAGAAGAAACGTAGATTTTTTTTTCAAATTCATAAAAAAGGAAATATTTTACTGATAAAAAGTGCCAAGAATAGGAATTTGATTGTTTTATCAGAGGGTGATTTTTAGCCTACTTTTCTTTTTTAATTCGAAAGAATTAAAAAAATGAAAAAGTAGGTATTGACATGCGGTCGATGGCCGTCTGTCCGTCCGTACCCCCCTTCCAAAATCGGTTCTATCCATCGGATCTTAAAAATTCTTTTTTTTTTTAGAAAGCTATGACCTCAGATACCCAACTTTCATACTTTTTGTCCGTCTGTCTGTACGTCCGGACGGACATAAATTACTATCTGTCGGGATTTCCATTGAATTAGCATTGATTCTTTTGAGTCATTTAAATCACTTAGTATTGAAAGCGGTATTCATCTGCTGTCTGTTCGTATGTCGTCTGTCTGTCTTCCGTCTGTCTGTCTGTCCGCTGTCCGTATCCCTCTTCCAAAATCGGTTCTATCCCTCGGATCTTAAAAATTCTTTTTTTGTTAGAAAGCTATGACCTCAGATACCCAACTTTCATACTTTTTGTCCGTCTGTCTGTACGTCCGGACGGACATAAATCTACTATCTTTCGGCGAATTTCCCATTGAATTAGCATTGAAATTTAATTTTGAGTCATTTAAATCACTGTTGCCAAATCAACAATGGCATGAGAAACTTTATTTATTTAAACATATTTGAAGCAAAATAATATTTTCATGAATCAGTTTGGAATGACGTCATAAAATGTAGCACAATTTGATTCTTTGATTATTCATTTTTATCTACCAAGAAAGCGGCAAGGCATATACTTTTGCATGCAATTATGCTTAGTTTTAATTTACATTTCTTATTTTTTAATGCAGTTCGGAGTAGTTTCATTACTTTTGTTATTAATAAATATTTAATTATTCTTCGAACTACAAATAAATCACGAGCAGGTGATAAATAATATTTAATTAATTTGCGAAAGAATATTAAGGAAAATAGTTGATTTTGGCTTTTAGAAATTTAAATTATAGCTGGGTGCTGTGTTTCGATTTTTTTTTTCTAATGTGTATAAATCTAGTGTAGAAACGGCTGTTGATGATATTTACTTTAGGAACCTAGTTTTTTTTCCCGATTAGAACTTCAGTAAGTATTTAAGTAACAGGAAAGTAGGCTATTTTAGTTCTTTATGAACTTCTTGTTTACTTTCGGAATTCTATCTACAAATTCTTGTCATATAAAACACAAACTTATACTTCATTCTAACTAAAATCATTAAATTAACACTACAACACAGATGTACTTAATTATGTTTCTATATCGTCTTTTGACGTGGATTTCTGACCTGTCAACCGCAGTTATATAGATTAGTATTATAGATTAAAAATCTTTATTTCATTTTTTTATGCTGAATCAGATTTATTCAACTTGATTCACATTATTTTTCATAATTGAATTTAATTGATGTTTACAAATGGTAAAAAATGAAGATATGGAGTAATAAGTTCAATATTTATAAGGAATTTGTATTTTATAAAACATTTCCACCCATACAAAATGATGCATTTCTGTTTCTTTCAACTGTTTCTAAATTTTGGTATATAAGCTATAAACAAATAGGACAACCCGGAGTTATTAAAATTAGTTTAAACCATTTAATACTCATTATAAACTTACAGATATACATATACACTACATTTTATTCAAGTTAAACTGATATTAATATACAGGACTTAAATTTTTACTCCTAATAAATCATAAGTTTATACGAAATTGATTTAAAAAAACAGACATTTATACGAAATTGGATTTAAATCTATAACATTGTATTGTAGTGTATAACATTTTATGGAAATTTTCTGACAAAAAAAATGCGGAATAATTTTGCGCCCCTCATCATGGTGCGCCCCTAGGCCCGGGCCTATTGGTAAATCCAGCCCTGTTACTATGTCTCATGGTCAAGTAAAGGCTATAACTATTCAAGATCTCTTAAATACTTCTTCTAAATGTCAATTCAATCTACATTTTACTTGTTCGTGCAATTAGCAGCAGCAGGTGAACTTTTCAACCATTTCTTTTATCCTTAATTGTATCTTGAACCAGGTTTTTCTTTGTTTATGAAACTGGCAATTTGGTACAGCTTTGATATAATGGCCAATCGATTTTTGGCTTTATCTATTTTTGGCAAATTTGAAAATTTAACTTAGGGTTTTCTATATATACCTATCGAGTTGTGTGAGTTAGGGTTAGTTTGAAATATTGTCGTACTAGAGCTACGCGAGGGCTATGCATCGTAATTTAGAATCACAATCAAGTGACAAGCCGACGCCCAACACAACTTCGTGAGGCTGACAACGTACCCGACTTCGGTTCATATTTCACGTACACTCCCTCTACACGGGGTATTATTCGACAGACATTTTTTTTTTTTTTGGCTGCACGTGCCGTCGGCAGTTAATTTGGCGATGCCCGGACCCGAATCTGGACTTTCCTTTCCACATGCAAGGTGAATGTTTTAACCGACTGGGCTCCCCAGTCTTATCGAGTTGTGTGAAATATGCAGTGGAGTGTTTACCACATTTGGGCATTTTAGTTGCTTGGCAACATAACGCAAATCGCCAAATCGCAACCGATCATTATATTTAAGCTGTTCGGGCAATTTTAACTGGAACCTATGAGAAAGCCCTCTAACTTCTGAAAAAGCCAGGATACAATCGGACACACTCCCATATCAGAATGGAAAGAGATTATAATATCCTGATGTGGTGTTGACCAGTGGAGATGAGTTCAATTGATATAAAATAAAAGTTTTCATAAAAAAACAATCACCGTTATTAAGAGTATACCCGTGCAACCCCGGGTTTATAAAGCTAGTACATTATAAATTCCACGCTCATTAGCATTTTCTCATTCGAAAATATTGATTTTAACGCGCCGTTTATGTTAAATATAAAATTCAAAGCTTATATAAATGTTATTGTGTATAAGACTTTGCTGCCATGTAATGGGGTTGTTTGAAGTCGTGAATGGCAACAGCTCCAAACGGCCTTGTTTTCATTTTTTGTCCGGAATTACTATTGCTTTGGTATTCAAAAATGAGTTGCATGTTTTACTTATTCTCATTCCCTCTGTGTAAAGCCCTCGATTCTCTCTGACTTAAGGCCATATCACACGAGAGATTTTTCCCCAACCCAACCCTCAACCCAACTTCTGTTCGAACCATGATTGGTGGAAATTGCCACGTGCTATGACGTAGGCGTTGGAGAAATTTTCTACAACTCTGTCGTTTCATCGCGACGGAGTTGATCAACTTGGTCCCAACAACCAATCAGGTGAAACGGTGACTGTCGCTACACTGACGTCACGGCTCTGTTTTGGTTGAAGCCAAATCTTCAGGTCATATTGCGCCAAATTGCCAAGCTGTTGTTTATTTATTTTACATGCACGATATTTTGATTTTCAATCTGAAGTATAATAAGCTATTTGACACAAAGAGGAAATAAAACTCTTTGATTTGACATATCATCTTATTTTTTCGATAAAAAATGTTGAAAAGTTGAGGGGGTTTTTTTAAACGGAAATTGTTACTTAGGGCCAATTCCACACGATTTATTTATATATCTTAGAAAAAAAATCCTTAGCACAGCTTTTAGTTCAACTTTAATTGTAAGAAAAAAGCTACTTTTTAAGGACTTTCTTACGTTAATTCAATAATTTTATATATCATTTGCTATAATATGTAAAGTAGATGGGTAAAATTGCCCCTTTTGTTCTAAATGTGAAAGCTTTACTGTATATCGGCTTTAATTTAAAATTTGTAAAAAAATATTGAAATTTTAAGCAAAAATCCAACAATTTTATAGCCTTCAAAATATCTCTCAACGCAATTTAACAATCTATAGTTGGGAAAATAAAACTTTTTAACTTATATCTCTCAGTGTTTATTTGTTTTATTACAAAATAAGGTGAAAGAAAAATTAATAATTATAAGAGAAATCCTAAGCATGCGATAAAATAAAACTCAAATCAATCCAAAGGTCCTGTTTTTAATAAATTGTCGCCTACTGTAGAGATATCGTTTTAGTTATGACAGTCCGAAAAGAGAAATCTTCTCATACTCTGGCAACCCTTTAACAACTTTGTGGGGCCGAAATTGGGGGAGAAAGTTGCGTTGGAGTTGGTTGAGGAAAACGCTCGTGTGATACCCCCTTTAAGTAGCGACACTGTTTCCCCGGCGCTTTTATGCCGCTTCGTTTTCCTATTGGACGTCCAGAGTCACGTGTGAAAGAAGCGACATCTTAATTGGGTCTTTCTTGGAATGGGGATTTAGTTTGGAATTGCGGTCTTGTGAGTGTCATCGAATCGTTTTTGTTTTAGCGAAAACTTGCTAACTATGTTTAGATAATTTTTTACCAAGCTAGTTTTTGATAGATGAAAGACTATTTCATACGAAGATGCCGAATTGTTGTGCTTTTGGATGCGCAAACAGTTACAAAAAAGGATTTAAATTGTATCGCTTACCAGTTGGAAACATACACTGAACAAATATGCTTTGATATTGATTTTGACAAAGAGGAAATTTCTATAGAAACTGTAACTGTACCATGTCAACTGCCAGAAAGTGAAGAAAGTGCACTCTATTATTTATGTAGATGTATTGCAAATATTATTTTAAATCGAAGTAAACTTTGTTCCCTTTGTAAAAATAATTTATCTAATAATAACTGTGTAACTGCAAAACAATCATTTTCAAAACTTAAAGAATTTAAAAAATATATTAATCACTTAGTTTATGTTAGCTTAGTTTATATAGCATTTTACTTCATTTGGAAAATCTTTTCAGATCAAATGAAGAGCAAATCCTACAGCTAAAATAAATTTTAAATCTTTACAAAATCTTCTACTAATATCTGTAATGGAGCATTTCAAAGATTTCCCTCAATGTTGTGAATTGATCACTAAAATTGTAAATATTTTTGTTGATCATAGAGTGCATTTTTTAATCAAAAAGAAAAATAAAACTTTGCAACGAATTTTTTCAAAAAATGTTCTAGCAAAAGCATTGGAACGAGATTTGCTGCATCAGAGATAATGTGATCTATATATTTTGCTTGCTAATAGCTTTATAGCTGTGGATTATTATTTATAAAATGTACACTTTAATTACTGTTATTAAATAAAATATAACATTTTCGTAATTTATGTGCCTTTATTTAGATTCATAAGATAATTTAATATTGCATGTGCCCTAAATATTTGTTACAGGAGAATGTCTAAATATAAATTAGGCCCTAACCCCCCAAAAGCCAGGTGTTTTTTTATATAAGTATATAATATCAGTATATAATATTAATATATAATATAATTATTCATGTTAAAAATTTATTACTCAGGATTAAAGAAATGCAGTTAATCTAAATTTACAAGCAAAATCGATCATTTTGGCTGCTAAACTCGAACCCTTTAAGAATCGAAGGTTTGAGATTTTAACTTCCTAATAAATCAAAAATCAGTCAAAAAGTCCTTTTTTATGATTTAAAAGAATGAAGTTTTTATACATTTAATTCGTTAAAGATATATTTAAGTCTTTAATCAATTTGTAAAGAAAAGAACGAGAGCGAAGTACGAGGAGAAAAAACGAAGCGTAGTCCGTTCCCCCCACTGGGAGAGGACCCAAGATGGCGGACGATTGAGCTTGTCGCTACTTAAGCCAAGGAGAATCCAGGGCTTTACCTCTGTGCACCATTGGTAAAGGAGTAATCGTCCCGACGGATCTCTATCCCTTCGGTGCAGCAGAAAGGAGCAAACTACGATAACACGATTTCGTAGTGGCCACCTAACGGCCGTATTCACAAGTTACGGTCACCTGCAGGTTTCCTCCGTCTGGGGGATAGATCGGTAGGTTTCGTCAAATTCCTTATTCACAAGTGCGAGTTATGCCAAAAGGGAGGAGATAAAGAGCCGAATCTGCTCTACGGGTTATCCCACAAATATAGGTGGGTTTTCAGAGGGATATCTCTGAGAAATGTTCAAAATCAAAACAAACATAGCTTATCATGTTCTTCTTTCAAACTAGTGATTATAATTATTTAGTTCTAATCCATTTTAACCCGATAAACTGCGGTGTGAATACGATAAAATAATCCCCGAGATTGTCACCTTCTGCAGTCAGAAGGAGCATATCTACGATACACTGATCTTGTGGCACCAGTAAGAACAGTAACATCTCTTTGATTGACATATAACAACAAAGAAACGGAATTCCCAAATTGTACCAAGCCAAAGGCCAAGCCACTCCGGAGCACATCCTTTAGTGCTTGGGACTTGATAAAAAATATCTTCTTGAGCGACCATTATTGGTTATTGATTTCTTGAGATTTTTCTTTCTCTCTTCAGCAACAACAACAACTTATTTTTTTTAATGCCAACTTCTTTCTGTGCAGTTGGTTATTCAAATCAATTATTACAGAAAGCTTGCATTAAAAAAATCATCTAAGATGGTCACTTTCAAATTTGAAAGTGAAACCGAAAGAACCAATGAAATCACAGTACAGGGAAAATCAAAACATATGCCTTACGCCATCTGAAAGATTCCCATTCACAGAAATAACTTTTTGTTATCGAAAAAGGTAAAATAAATAGCCCAGCGGCCATTTCCATCCACTCTGGGCCTGTGCAGCTCTTGTGCACCGCTTTTTAACCCAACCACTCCGATTATGTTAAAATTTTAAAGAGTGGAACACACATTGAGATGCGCGAATGTATTTTACTTTACTCATATTCTAAAACATACACTATGTATTTGATAATTTAAAAAAAAAAATTTTTAGTTACTTAACAATAAGTTATTAGAACATTAGAGCAAAATTTAAATATTTATTTGATTATAACCGCAAAGAATATTCCAAACCAGTTAGTAAAGTAAACTTTATTATTTCGATTCTTAAGATCAGTTCTGCATTTTCTTGTCACTTAATTTTCTTGTTCGTTACTCTTAAAATAACGATTTTGCTTTGTAGCAAATTTTCTATCTCGTTTCTAAAACCATGCGAATCACCAACGTTCTTATCACTGGTGCCAACCGAGGACTTGGACTGGAGTTTGTAAAGCAGTTTCTTAAACTCTCCTCTCCTCCAAGTCAAGTATTTGCAACTTGCCGAGATCCAAGTAAAGCTGACGTAAGTAATAAAATCATTTTTGTAAAATATTCTAGAACGTAATTTAAATGTTGGGTTAAATCCTAGTTTCGGTATACGGCGACTTTTTCGGAACGTTGGCGACAAAAAAAGGCAATTAATAATTCCAATCTGGCAACACAGTTGTTTGACTTCGCGGTTTCCGAGTAGCATCGTCACGCGTCGCTAGGCGATGTTTTCTCGCAAACAAGTTTGGAAATAAATAAAAAATCGCCGTATACCGAAACTAGGAAATAGGAATTAACCAAATGTTGTTCTGTTATTATAACTGTTATATTAAAACCCTCCGATATCTTCAATTAGCATTGTATAAAATGCCTAAAATGCAGTTAGTCTCTTAAGGGGATTTTTAAAACTACCTTTGTATTGAGAAGTGCTCTCTTTATTCTCCGAAAGCATTTCATGCATCCTTACTTTTCGTGTGTTTTAAAAGTGTTTTATTTTAGTAGAATATCTGCTTTGGTAAATTCCAAGTGAACATTGCTGCTTAGTGCGTAAATAAAACTTGGCAATCAAATATTTTCCTATTTTCCCCATTCTTCAATGCAATACCGATATTAATGCCAGCATTTAAACTGCAGTATTACAACAATGAAATGGGTCATAGTTGTTTGTTCGATGCTGTCAACAACTGCAACCTATAAGAAGGTAGGTACAGCTATGATATAAGAGCCGGTCTGTTCATTGGCAACTTTTGTCTAATGTCAAAATGAGGCCGGCCATTATATCATGGCTCTTCCAAAAAGTATACTAAAAGTTTGATTCAAAACAAAAAAGGGTCCAATTCATTGTCTTCAGACATGTGATTCTTCCGCCAATTGGCGGAAATCCGCCAATTCGCTTCGCAAAATTAAAAATTCCGCTAAAAATTTCTCGTTCCCGTATAGGACGATCCATACAAATCCAATACATCCATTTTCAAATACGGAACCGTGAAGGAAATATTTTTCTGTAAAGCCCTGCTGCCATAGAGTTAAGAAAATAGTTTCTCAGGGTTGCTGAACCTGCTCCGAATTTACACTTTGCACAATTGAAAACTATTTTCAAAGAGGTTAGAAATTCATAAATTCTTTCTGGGTTATGGGTTAACTACCCAATTTTTCCACAATTTCGAACATTGGAATGAGTTTATATTGGATTCTACGTCGTTATCTGTGAATCGCGTTATAAGCGCCCTTTAGTGTATAAATATACAGACATACAAATATAGTACATATATAGGTAGAGAAATTTCGGACAAATATAACGCTTGAAAAAAGGAGGGTCAGCTTTTACAGAGAAACTTCAAATTTTCCACAACATTAACACCTCCGAAAAAATGTTTCCTCAATCGGTCTATATCAATTAAAACTAAAATTTAATTTCAATAAACAGCAAATTTGAATAATAAAAATATAAAATTTGATTAAAATGCAAAGATGAATTAAGATTAGATTACTTTAAGTGTCTTCAAATATCCTTTACCGGCTAGTGCAATACAATAATGCTTCCTGATTTACTTATTTCGCGGTTGCATTGCCTCAGAATGATTCATGATTGACAGTTTTGGTTTTTTTTGCTTCTAACACCGCAGTTACACTAGCTCAGTGCACTGCCTTGGGCACTGCTTTGAGCCGCACTTTGGATTTGCCAAGGATTTCCAAAAGGTTTCTTTCGGTGAAATTGGCGAGTGATTCTATATCGCGTTCGATTTTATTCACTGTTTGAAAACCAACGAAGATTATGGATGAAAAAATTTTGATTGCTGCTTGCGCTTTACATTTAAAAAGCATAGATAATTATATAGAGGTAATTAGAAAAATATCTGAAAAACGTCGTCGAAGATGGTGGATAATAGCATGTCATCGCAACCGAACGATGTACGTAAAAAATATTTAATTATTTGTATAGTATATTTTTCATGGAATGATATCTTTCATTACAAAACAATATTAACCTTGTGCATTCATAGCATACCAAAATGTGCATTTTTATGGCTTTAAACTTCCAATTAAGTTAAATTGACGTGCTCTTGGTAAACGATATTTTTTCAAAAAATAATTCATTAAAAGCACTTTTATATATATATATTTGGTTGGTAAATATATTTATATATATCTGTTGGATTTTGCTCTATGAAGAGCACATGATCGGGAGTCTAATACTAGCAATTTTCTTTATCATATATGAATGTTTTCTATTTCATCTTTTGACGCGATTAATACTAAAAAAATACCCCAAAAATATTGTTAAACTATGAAAAAGCAATAATGATAGAAATAATGAATTTCTCTTCGTTTCATTTTTCAGACAAAGTATGGAAAATAGGTTTGACGAAATGCTTTGTGAAGATTCTGTGCGCTTTTTTTTTAATAAATATACTCGCGGCAGAAATTTAGAAGTTTCGTAATATTGGGTGTTGAAGATGACTTTAAATAATAAATTAGCATCTTGTGTTTTTTTTTATGTAAATATTCATACACAATGTTGCGCGAAAATGATTATTTGTCATGAAGATCCTTGTAAAGTTGGACGAAGGTACTCCGGTATCAGTATTTGTGCGTTCGAAACCCGTTACTGGAATAAATTACTTATACCATACATTGCAAAAAAAACCTGTAAATTTACAGTCCCTTTAATTTTTAAGTGCAACAGCCGTATATTTGGTAGAAAACAGTCTGACCCAATAAATAAACGCCCGTATCCCATAGACTGTTAGAAATTTTAGGGAAATCACCGTATTTTTAGTTTTTAACTGTTTGTAATGTTTTTAACGGGCGTTTGTAATGTTTTTAACTGTTTTTTTAACGAAACATGACTGTTTCTTAACGGTATATGACTGGAATCTCTGCTGCCGGTTCCTGCCCATTATTTTACAGGGAATTTTTTTTTAAGTGTGTAGGAGAGTGTTTTTTCTTGATTGTTTTTGTTTTCGGGGACTATTCTTTTCCGTTATTATATTTTTAACTTTTAATGTCGGAGTATTACTGAATAAAATTAGGTCAAGTATAAAAGTGTGTATAGTATTGTCTGCCAAAAATTTCGAAATTATTAGTATTAAAAATAACTGATTAAGCTATCCACTCCAACCAGGTTTTAGTATTTTAATGCAAAATCTGGTTTAAAAATTAAATTTATTGATTACGGGTGAGATTATAAGAGATCGAATACTTTTATTAACATAGAAGCATTTTATTATCAACATATTTTACAGTGTTAAATTTTGAATTTCATTCATATATATGTTTGAATTTTACTTTCAAAATAATAAATGCGTCCTGTTTTAAATCAAAATATATTGAGTAAAACCTCTGAGAAAACTCATAAAATTCAATCTGAAGTTTTAATATAATTTTTCACCATGTAGGATCGCTTAAAAAAGAGAAAACCCGCCAATATGGCTGCTCTTTACCTATGGTAACCCTTTCCTTTGAAGTCGCCGCAAAACTCCCAAAGTAAACGGGAAGCTTGCTCTGGACGATGCCTTGAGCTTCGGATTGGATTTCCCGGGTTACACTGCCTTGAGCGGTGCCTTGGGCAGCGACCAGGGCATCGCTCAAGGCACTGCCCAGGGCAGTGTAACTGCGGCATGAATGATCGGAAGAGCGGCTCGTTACTTTTGTAGCTCCGGTTCAGGCCTATCGGATCAACCGAAATATTTTCTTCTGATTAAGTGCTCGTGAGTCGTGACCTTGTGATCACAAGAACAGCTTGACTTTTAAAAGATTTTTTAATTTACGTTTTAAACTTTTATTTTTGCATTTTTCTTACTTCGGCTTACACTAGGGTTTCTGATTTTAGACATATTTAAGTAAAAAAAAAAATGGAGGGTTGGAAATTTTGAGGATTATCGCCAAAAAGTCCCAAAAATTTATACACAAAATAGTCTTTAATGAATTTTTTTTAACAGTTTTTCATGCCTTTTATGAAGATATTTTTTTTTGCAGTTACCAGCTGTAAGTATAAATATAATACACACAATAAAAAAAAATACTATTTTCAATATTATATTTGATGCCTCAGCATAATGGTACCGATATATTAGTTATTTTTCAGTTATAAGTTGTTTAGAACAAGTGAAGATTGTTTATTTGTGTTAAAAAAATTTAGAGAGCAGGGATGTTATTTATAAAATACGTATTGTGTGTTTTTTTGGGAGAAAGAGAGTAGCAATAGCAATTTTTAGTTCTAAAACAACTTATCCATCCAGCTCATGGTTATGTAAACAAAACATAGTTTTAAACATAACTTAAATCAAGAACCATACTTATTTTTGTTTTGTTTTTTTAAGGATCTTCTAGAAATTGCAAAGAAAAACTCGAATGTAAAAGTGTTGCAGCTAGGTATGTTTATTTATAAAATAAGTATATTTGTGGTCTTTAGTTTGTAAGAAATAAGTAATCTTTGTTAGTTACTAAAAAACACTTACATCATCATACGATCTCTTTTGAAATCAAGTTTGAAAATTTAAATTCGCTAAAAATAATCAAGGCAACCCAAGCAATTTTTTTTCTTTTTCTTTAGATTTTAAAAAGATCTCTCAGTAGTGACTTGCGAAAAAAACTAATTAAGTTTGAAAGCTAGGTATGTAAAAAGTACCGTTAAATAAGTAATTGTTTTTGTATATAAAATTACATCCTGACTGACTGACTTGCATATCAACACCCAGCCATTTTCGTTTTCTAATTTTAAAGAAATTTCAGTGTGAGCGAAAATTAAGTATAAACATGTAAAAGCATGTGGTTTTAATTTGTAGGATTGTTATTTGAATATCATTATTTTCTTTATTATTTTAAAATCTTTATTTGAATTTTTTTTATGATGGATAAGATTTCTTCAACTTGATTATAATTTTTTTAAAATTGAATTCAATTGATAAGAATACAAATGGTAAGAAATGAAGATGTGGATGAATATTTCAACATTAATAAGAAGTTTGTACTTTTCCAACCGTACGAGACAATACTTGTCTGTTTCGTTTTCTTTCTTTTGTCATGTGTGCATTACATACTTGATGTCTGCGGAAGTCCAGGAATTATAATATTGCGACATATTTTAGAGAATTGTGTGATATTTTTGTTACATTTTCTCCTAATAGAAGAGGCAATAACTATTCTAGATCTGCTGAATATTTCTCCAAAATGTCAATTCTCTCTACATATAGCATATTCATGCAAATTAACAGTAGCAGGTGAACTGTTCAACTGTTTATATCCTTAATTGTATCCTGGGTTAGGTTTTTCTCTTTATGAACTGGCAATTTAAACAGAGGTCTGTGGGACAGCCCTCAAAGGTGCCTTGATACAATGGGACATCCACTTTTTTTTTATTAATGCTGATATCAGAACAGGAGGAGATTGTAATATCCTGATGGGGCGTTATTAAAAGTACAACCATGCAACGCTGAGTTTCTAAAGCTAGTATGTGTATAATTGCATGCTTTCATTCTTGCATGAATCCTCTTAGCAATGCATTTATTCTAATAGTTTAAAAAATTGATTTAATTGAAGTTTAAAACCAGTAATATTCAGTTTTCTTACTTTATGCAAGTATAAGTAAAAAATTATTTAGAAGAAAAAAAATCTTAAGGATTGTATGTTTGTATAATAACTGGAACTTAGTTGTATTTGTTAACTTTATTGGTAATGTTGATAATAATGTTTAAATTGCAGATGTTAAAGATGACAAAAGTTTTCCTCAGTTACGCCAACACCTGGAACAAGAAATCGGAGAATCCGGCCTGAACTTGCTTATCAACAATGCTGGAGTTGCACTTTGGGCTGACCTGGCGAAAACAACCAAACAACTGATGATGGAAAATTTTGAAGTAAATACAGTCGCCCCTCTTCTGTTGACTAAGGTAAGTTGAAGTTCAGAGGGCATATAAAGTGCCTTTCCTTAATGGATGAAGCCAAGACATGCCAAATCTGTAGCAAGTGCACTGCTGCTCAGGCGTTCCCCGAGCACATCCTGCAGTGTCTTGGACTCGATAAGAAGGACTTAACATCAGACCCTTTGACTGTCATTGACTTTTATCTGTCAACAACCTTTTGGAGCTCACCTGACTACTGTCAAACGGGCTGAGGATTAGAAACAACAGCAAGTTGAAGTTCAGTTAATTTTATTAATTGGAATGCATCCGACTGGCAATATTTCTATCTCCTAAACACAGCTAGGTGAGACTTGTGCCTGAAGAGTATTATTTCCAACAATGATGCCAAGGAGTTCATTGTTACCTAGTTCGGCAAGGTAGAGAGAAGCACTACTAGGATCTCTCAACAAGTTATTTACTACCTCATTCAGGAGCAACTCGATAGAAGGCAACGCTATCGACTGTAAATGGATCCTTCTAATTTTAGAGACAGAGGCAAAGCAGAGACTTCAGATTGATTTTATTTGGGAACTTAGAGGACTTTGTGACCACGAGGAACTTTTAACAGGCACCAGTCACCATTAGCATATTTGTGAGTCTTAGGCTGGCAGGGCTCGAACTCCTAACCTAAGAGGTGTCAGTCCAACACTCTATTAACTAGTTTATCCCGGCCTCAAGGGAGACTCATAGTTATGATTCTTGGTGAAGATCTCAAAGAAGCCAAAAACAGAGCAAACACCAACCACAACATCAAGCAATATCCTGCATTAACGTTATTGGTTGTTTTGATTCCACAGTGTACAAACCCCCCAGTGTGTTTGGAAACCCCCATAAATTGTAGATTTATTTTTATTACTGCTCCCAAATCAGTTTTGAGCTTAACTCGTAGCAATCTGTTTATAACATAAACAGTGAAAGGTATTATATTGCTTTATTTGGATTTCTCTGTCAACCACTTTCACAGAAAAAACTACGAATACTATGTTTGTGTGAAATACCAAATTGGAAGTTATAGCCATATTAGCATTTCCTGTTTTTTCAATCTCTGATAGAAAGCGAGTTAAAAAGTGTAAACTATATTATAAAATTGTAGGTATTTCCATTTAATGAATACCAAATAATTTAATCGGTTTGGTTTAACACGTTCACGCTGGCGTAAGTAAGGCGGCCGCTCAAATAAATGCTGTGCTTTATCTGGCGGCGTGCAATTTATGTCTGTTCACACCTTCACACGCTATATGTTTGCTCAGTAGTACAGTAAGTGCCTATTGTGCAAGTTATGTATTCGTGTCATTTTTTAATCCTGATCAGATTTGTGCCTATTAAGTATAACTCAAAAGGCGGTTAGATTCGTTTTCAGTTTTTGCCCTTATAAAAGTAAGTGGCGCCACCCGATGAGACAATCTAGTGCTTGCCACCGGTAGTACGCGCCACCCGATGAGACAATCTACTGTGGGCCACCGGTGGTACGCGCCGCCCGATGAGACAATTTAGTGCGGGCCACCGGCAGTGGCGCCGGAACTTATTCTTTAGAGGTATGGCAAGAAATGCCGATATCTCCCCCCTCCTCCCACTTCCTCTAGATGTTTTAAATATAATATTATATTATTTAACAAATAAGTATTTTTTTAGGCAATCAACCAATATTTACATTTATTAGAAGTTAGTTTTATTTAATTTTTTTAAACATATAAATAGAGTATTTTTTTCTCATTGTTGCATTAGGATGAGATCAAAGTGGGAGTATGGTTGAAAATACAGTTTCTTAGGCTTTGTTTTGGATATTTACTGTGAATTTTCGCGAAAAGTTTCAAACTACAGGGTGTTTCATAAATTCCGGTACTCTTGCTTTGAAAAATCTGTGAGAGCTGTTCTGAACATAAAATAACAAATAATTTTAGAAAAATAATAAACTTATAACAGGAGATAAAATTAAAAAATTCCTAATAGAATAAGCACAGTGATTTTTCAAGGCCAGAATAAAGTGACTTTTGGGACACCCTATACTTTATTAGGCCATTATCTATATAAAAAAACATTTTAATGTTACCGACTAGAAAAAGAAGTTGTGATTTAAAGAATATTTGCAAGCTTAATTGTTTATGTTGGATTTTTTTCACACGGTCACTTTTGGGTTTGATTCTGTAGAATGAATAAAAAACGCATAACATATAATCTGGGCAAAAGTTGGTATAGCAGCTGCCATACCAATTACGACCCCACTGCAAAAGCTGCTATGGCAACTGCCATACCGGTTCCGGCGCCACTGGCCACCGGTGACCCGCGCTGGCGTGAATGTGTTAATGGTATTGGTGTTGCCACCCAGATAGTTTTTATCATAGTATATTTTATGAAATTGTAAAAATTGAAGAAATTGTCCCTGTATTACAAACTTTCTTTTTAAAAAAAAGGAATGGCTTTTTCAGATATAGGATTTTTTTTTATTTATTCTCACCTGGAAATCACTTACCACAATTTCTATTCTAAATAATGCATTTCATGTTTTTAAAGCTTTTATTGATAAACAAATATTGTGTGTTTCAGGAATTGCTGCCTCTATTGCAAACTGCAGCTACCAAAGTTGGTGGTGACAAGTTATCCTGTGCAAGAGCTGCAGTTGTGAACATCACTTCTAAAATGGGATCTATCGATGACAATACAAGTGGTGGGCAGTATGCTTACAGAACCAGCAAGGTAAGTTTTTATTTTGGTTATTTTAATGCCTGTATGGTAAACTGCAAAATTTCTGTGGCAGTATTTTTTTTTACCCTATCTTCTGCCGCATTAGGCATATAGATCAAAACTGTTAAATTTTTAGTAGGTAAAACCGGGTTGACAAGTTTATGCCAAGGCAATTAAAACCGCTGGTGGAAACAGACTAAAACCAGCATAGCCAAAACCCATTTCTGCAACATTTCTGGTAGAAATGAGTTACAAACCAGACAATCTAAACTTTTCGTCTTTCAGATGTAACAATTTTTGTTCTAAACAAGATTATGATTATTTTTAAATATGATTATAATTAGTTTAGGAAATGCTTTAGCTTTTCACTAACAGATCTTCACTGACACAGCTAATATTGCTTTATACTTGTTTGTTTGATTTTCAAATCAATTGTAATTTCATTGGTGTTTGTTTATAAAGGAGACTCAGTGGCTTAGTGGTAGTGCTTCGCATTGCCACACCACAGGTCCGGGGATCGAATCCCAGATTGGACAAGGTTGGCCCATCCTTTCATCCCTTGAGTGGGTGGATAAAATGGGTACCAAGCATGCTTGGGAACTAAACAATGGGGGTTCCACGTGAGGCTGACTACCTTACCGGGACATATGCCTAGAAGCGCAGAGCCCTAGGTCGGGAAAGCTGAAATGGGCACGGCAGGCCTTGGCCCAGTAATGGGCTGTTGCGCTGAGGAGTTTAGTTTTTTTAGGTTTTGTTTATAAAGACTTTCGAATTTGGATATCTCTACAGTTAGTTTGTAGCTTGTGTTTGCTATTTCAACCTAACAAAAGCTGAAATTTTAACTAGATAATTTGTTTGGACCAGAACAGATCTTCAAAACACATTTTAAAAAAATTATTATTACCTGGTGTACAAGCAGGACAAATTTCACAATTTCATTATTTTTTGTTATTATTGTATTGGTTCAATATAAATAGTAAATTTTAATAGCTAGGTGTTATTCAGAAAATATCTTCAACTTTATGCATTATACATGAAAAAATTCACAAAGAAAACAACGAAGATTACTGGCGCAAATAGTTTATCCAGTAGAAATTTGCAAGCATTCTACTGAAAATTTCTACCGAATAAACTATTTGCACCAACAATCTAAATTTTTTCTTCACGAGTCTTCTCATGCAGCTAGGTAGTAATTTAAACTATTTGCGCCAGTAATCTTCATTGTTTTTTTCGTGAATTTTTTCATGTATAATGCACAAAGTTGAAGATATTTCCTAGTAATTTGCATACCTAGACCAAAGGCAGCAGATGCTCTTAGATTTTCAAAACCTATTTTCCTTTATCCTAGACTGCCCTAAACATGGTCACCAAGTCCCTATCTCTCGACTTAAAGCCGCATGGCATCCTAGCCTTTGTTTTACACCCAGGCTGGGTACAGACAGACATGGGTGGGAAGAGCGGACTCATCAACACAGAAACCAGTGTTCAAGGTATGCTCGACACAATCCAGAAAGCTTCTGATGATCACGGTGGAATAATGTTCAGCTATGACGGAAAGGTCATCAACTGGTGAACTTGAAATGATAACAGTTAAGTTTGTCTTGCATGTATTTTACATAGCATAAGAACTATAATTGATTGCTTAAATGTTTATGTATATTAATTCGGCAGGATAAACAAAAGGATAAATGGCTATTGTGGATCAATGGTAAACTACTTTGTTAAGATTATTGCTGAGAACTGTTAAGTGCATCTTTCATGAAGAATGTTAAAGTTTTGGCAAAATTCCTGATGATTTTAAATTGTTTATTTAATTTGGCAAATTAAAGTTTCAGTTCTATATATTTTATATGAATGTTTTGTGTAATGCTTCAGGTTGTACAAAATAAAAAACTATTGCTTTAATGTTTTAAATTTAATTGTCCATGGTTAAGCATGCTCTTAAAGGAAAGTAGAATGGGCTAAATTTGTCTGATTGAGAATAACATGAGTATTTCAAACAATTGAACGATTATATTTCAAATGTTAGTTGTATCAGGGAAATAATTAAATAAGTTATGTTAAAGTTTATAATCCCTTACTGTGCATTTATCTATATTTTAAAAGTTAATATAGATATTAAATAGTATTTACCTATATAAATTAATATGATAACGTAATAATTAGTAAAAATAAATCACATTTGCTCAATTTTATTCATAAATACATACAATATTTACAAAATGTTTAATATAAATGGTCCAAATATTAAACTATTTGTTCAAAACTCTAAGTTACAAAACTTCCTGCATCAAACTATTTTGAGTATTTAAAACTGTTTACAATTTCCTTGCATAATTAAAACAAACCCAAAAGGTTTTCTAAATAAGAAAATGAAACAATACGCTAATGGCACATATCAACAATTAAAATGCATACTACTGCAACATAACATACACTGTAAATATATAACACTTGTTCAAGAATCTTTTGTGAAAAAATAATTTACACCAATAAATAACCACAATAACTGAAAGCACTCAATCAGCTTATGTCTATTTTAAACTTTTTTTTCTGCTTATATACATACTTTCCTGAAAAACTTGTATGACTTTCTCTTAGTGTAGCGTGTTGATTTACAATGTGATTCTCTATGAATTACAGCTTACAAAATGAATTTTGTAAAAGAAATTGTGATTTCGAAACATTTCATAAGATTGAAAATAACTTTACATTCATCAAAACTTTTTAATTCCTAATATCTTTCTGTATGAATCACTTAAAGACCTTAATTTCTTGACATCAGACTATATACATAAGATTTTAACATGTCCCTCAATATAAAGACTGTTCTTGCATGTTTATTTTTTAAAAGTAACTATTCATGCTGTAGCATTTCTTCAACGTATGTCTATGTACACATTCTCATTTTGATTCATAGTCAGTACATGCACTTTTTTTCACTATGTAACTTGAAATTAGCAAACTTAGTTAAAAAATCTTACAATTTTCTTGTGCTCACTATGCAAAGTTGCTCCATCGTACTTTAGAGCCTTAAGTCACAAAACTGAGGTTGCACACGTTGTGACAAACTATGATTGTACAACAGCGCTTATCCAACACCTGCTTCAAAGAAGGTCTCTGCACTTAAATGATGTTGGGGTTGAAGTAGACTGATCTAACCAATCACAAAAGCGAAATACAACGCCAAAGACATAATTTGCTGACCTTTCAGAGTCAAATGCTTTCTCTACTTCACACGTGAAACTGAAACCTGTGCAGAGTCCTTGTTTACAGGAGGACCCTAAATCTGAGCTTGCATGCATCCTTTGAAGTTATAACTTTTGGTCCAATCACAATGTGACACATCATACTTTAGAGGCAGAACTTCTCGGACTTGACCCATAAAACTGGTGTTGCACATGCCCGTTCCTATTATAACTGTCCGTCCATGCATGTCCATTTATGCTCTCCATTCGGGTATGTCCGTTCATGTCTGCCTGTGAGTTTCCTCTAGTCATGTGACTTTCTGTCCTTACAAGTCCGGTTTTGCTTACCGGACTTCTTTCACTACCATTCATAAATTGGATAGGAATGGGAGGCCTATGCCTGCCGTTCTGAATCATTTTTCTTGGTAGTGATCCGCCTGAGTCCGAAACCCCTCTGAAACGTAATAGAATAAAGTTACTATTTAATAATATAAACTTTATAATTAAATAATATATATAAGGATAATTCTGAGAATGTGTTTGACACCTTCACAGCCTAATTGCACAATTACCATAGACACAACGTCATCATCAAGGATAAATCATTTTTTACACATGATAAATAATAACTTTTTACAATGCGACCATGCATTGCACGTAGTGCATTTTTTTCTAATTACTATGTAAATGGAGAAAGTCAAATACCGGTAAATAACACTAGTTTCAAATTAAAGTTTATCTATTTTATGCAAAAATTTAAAAATCATCTTATTATAAAAGTTTAAAAGTATGCAATTATGTACTTGTAATAATCAATATTCAACCAGTTTATAAATTGTTTTTAAAGATGTATATCAATCTTGTCCTTGAGGTGATTTTCTTATATAAATTAAGTATACAATGTTTACATACAAACATACTTCTTTAAAGGAACCATATTTAAAAAAATACTTAAACCAATAATTTTCCTAGTAATTCATTACCTGAAAGATCCCCCAGAGAAAAAGAGCTCCGAGACCGGTCTGGATCTAGCAGCGCTAACTGTATGTCTGTACCGCTGCCTGGTCGGACTAGTCATCGTATGTCTGAGGTCGTTGGTATAAGGGCTGGTGTCAGCATTGAAAAACAGTTCTTGGTGGTGTCTGAACTGCTGAAGATGCTGTTGGATCTCTTGGAAATTCATGTAGTGGCTGTATCGGGTAGGGTCGACAAAACCTTTACGACTGCCGGGCCTGGAGGAATAAAAGGTTTTTGAGATTTTTAGAGATAAACTAAACTCCTCGGCGCAACAGCCCATTACTGGGCCAAGGCCTGCTGTGCCCATTTCAGCTTTCGTGACCTAGGGCTCTGGGGTGCTAGGCATATGTCCCGGTAAGGTGGTCAGCCTCACGCGGGAACCCCCGTGTTTAGTTCCCAAGCGTGCTTGGTACCCATTTTATCGACCCACTCAAGGGATGAAAGGATGATTTTTAGACTTAGGATTTGGAAATTTTAACTATGGTTAAGTGATGAGGCCAATGCCGGAGTGGGCAGGAAACGTATTTTAATTAAGGTATGGTAGGGAAAGGTAGAATTTGGACTTTTGACAACAACAAAAGTAATGTGTGCTGGTTGGTTATGTACAGTTTTCTTTATTGGTGAGTTTTTTTCTAGTAAAATATAATTCCCAAGCATGACACCCTAAACCGTGGCATGACAAACACCGGTTTATACACATTTTCATGTAACATACAGGCAAAAAAAACTATAAGAACCTTATATCTAACATTTACACAGGGTTGCCATGGTCCTTGAAAAAAAAAACATTGATTTTCAAGGTTTTGAAAGTGCTTGAAAAACACTATCAACCTTGAAAAGTCCTTAACTTTTTGGGGCGACGAATTTATTTATCTTGGAGTAACCGTTTTTTCGTCTTCTAAGGCTGTTGCAAATGTTAATTTTGGCTTCATTAACAACACTTTTTCAATGTGAATCAGTTCCTATTTTACTTTTTGATTTATTGCTTATGTATAATCTAAAAAAGCAGAGCAAGTGGTTTTAGATGGATTTTTTAAAATAACTAAATGGTTATTATAACACATATTTGAGTACATTTGATAGTTAGAGAGCTCCTATTCGTTTTCTAAATGAATTTTTAAAAACTATTGTGAAATTTAGATGTTGCATTTTCGAATATATAGTCCTTGAAAATGGAGAAATATATCCTTGAAAAGTCCTTAAATAGTCCTTGATTTTTATAACCAAAATGTGTGGCAACCCTGTTTACAGTTACTACATAATAACAATCTCAGGGTTCGTACGCGGCCTTGAAAACCTTGAAAGTCCTTGAATTTTAAAATTTCGTTTTCAAGGCCTTGAAAAGCCTTGAAAAAGTTAATTTTACCCTATTAGCCTTGAGAATCCTTGAATTTTAATAGAGGCTAAATTTTTTTTGGCTTACTTGTTCCAAAGTTTTATATCAGGACCGAACTTTTTTCAACCAAACTTCAATGCTTCGTAATATATACTAGTTTGCGGCGAAAGCGCTGCTGTGTGTCTAGTTATTTTTATAGTTTTAGTTCAGGATCGATTGGTCAACCGAATCTCGATTCCTCGTAATATTTTCAGGTTCGCGCCGTTATCGCAGTGAAGTCCTCTTTTTCGCGCTCTTTCTTGGTTCAAAACAAATAGATCAGTATCAAACGTTTAGGTATTTTATTGCTTAGGATAATGTTTGGTTCGCAACATCGTCATGGTCTGCTACTTACACTTGTTAACTGCCTAAATTTAGGTATATACTATGTTAGGATATAAATAGATAATCGAGAAATTTCGAGCCAAAATCGCGGCTTTAAAACCAAAATCGTGGCTTTAAAACCAAAACCTCAAATTTTCCAGAACGTTAATGCCACCAAAAAATTGTTTCCTTCATTCTCGATCTATATCGATGAAAACTAAACTTAAATTTCGATAAATAACTAGTTTAAATAATGGATTTTAATAATAAAAGATAAAATTTATAATTAAATTTTGAGGATGAATTAGGATTAGATTACACTAAGGTGTCTTCAAATATCGGCCAACGGCCAGTACAATCCTCATTCGAAGAGGATCATCTTCACCTGACCAAAAATATGTAGTCCAATAATGCTTCCTGATTTGCTTATTTTGCAATGCTGCCTAGTAATTTTAAAGAAATCTACCGATGACGTCGCATTGCCTCATAGTGATTGACAGTTCTGTCTCTGCGTGATCAGAAAAGTGTCTCGTTACTTTAGTAGCTCCGGTTCAGGCCTAACCTGACCAACCAGAATATTTTCTTCTGATCTATCATTCTTGAGTCGTGACCTTGTGATCACAGGAACAGCTTGAACGTTAAAATAGTTTACTTTTGAAACATTTTAGGCATTTTTTTTTTATTTCGGCTTGTATGCAATTGGGATTTGGTTGGGTTAATGATGATCAAAACTAGATCTACATTTTCTCCCCCACTGCCCAACAATACATTGAGTAATTGATTAAAATATACTTTTTTTCAGATCAACTCCAATTATCCGAATTTCCAATTAACCTATTGTGGTTAGGTCCAAATTGCTTCGGATAATTGGAGTACTGCTGTAATTACTAAATAAACCAACAAATTCTAAATTAAAAATATTATATGGTCTAGGTTAAAATCATACTTTTTTTGTTTTCATATGAGAGAACTGAATTTTGCATTTGATTTTTTTCTCTCCATCGGTTTGGGCCGATGGGAAAAAAGAATCGGTCATTGGCTGATTTAATTTGTTTAACAATCGGCCAAAAAGCGCTATCCGTCGAACCCTAGTTTTTATTATAAGTCATGCAATTGCGGATTTGTTGCGTTATTAGTGCTTATTTTTTGGTGAAATGGGTACTTAAAAAGTGCTTAAAGGTGCTTAATTTTTATAATAAACTTTTGCTACGCACCCTGATGCAATATTTAAGTTTATTAAAATTGTATTAGTTGGTGAGTAATAATAAGTGCTTTAGTCCCAGACCGTTGGTTAGATTGCGTTGGTTTAGCCTTGAATTTCACATATTAGAGCCTTGAAAAGGCCTTGAAAGTCCTTGATTTTTTTTTTCTCAAAAGGTGTATAAACCTGATCTATTATAAGACAATACATTTATACAAAAGAGTCACAGCATTGATTAAAATACAGTTTCCAAAATAGTTATGAAAAGCTATTTTACTTACTTTGACATTTCTTTATATATTTCAAAGTCTTTGGATTTTGGAGATAATTCTATAGTGTTTCTCTAAAAATAAAAACATAGTAGTGTGAGTACAGCATAACTAAATTATCTATCAGTACGTACTAAATTTCTCAAATAAAAATGTATGGTGTATTTATACAATCTAAACAAGTAGCAACGACTAGAAATCGCTGATCCATACCATACAAATAACCCAATGCTCTTCAATTTTATTTCTGAAGTTTGCAACGGCGATACTTTTATTTAAAGAAAGTATAAGAAATTTCTATCAAAGAACCCCAAAAACTTTTGTTTTCTACTAATAGGTATTTAAAATTAAATTAGCTCAGCATATATTTTATATCTAATGAAACAAAGAAATAAAAGCCAATTTAGTTATAACAGTGTCTATTAATTTGAATAAAATTTAGGGTGTTTTTTTTTAAAGTTATTAAAAGCTGATTTACAAGATAAAAATATTAAATTTTGATTGAAGCACTACATCTACAATATATATAATCAACAGTGCTGTATTGCAGGGTATATATCCTCTGGTTTGGTTAAAAAAAAACTGAGAAATGCCCTCATGTTTATTTTTTTTACGCTATGGTTTACCCTGGGATTGTAAAGGAATTTGCTATTTTGTAATATGTTACAAGAAACATATTTTTTGTGCCATTTTCCTACATTTGAATTAGTTAAAGCTTGACTTCTAATTTAAATTTTTGTTTTCTTGTTTAAATTGTTTGTTTAGTATAACTTATGCTACTTTAACGAATACAGTACTTTTAATTTATAAATTGATTTAGATAAAATATAATTGAATTAAAATTGTGTACCTGAGGGGTACTTTTAGGAGTTTGGTGAGGCAGTGGCGGTAGTGGGCGATTTACCTATAGATAAAATAAAAACAGGTCAGGCAATATACTTTTGTGCACATAAATAACATAAGTGATAAGTCATACTCATTAACATTACAAAATAATTTTCATGACATGCAAGGTCTGCTATAATACTGATGTTTGGCTTCACCAAAATTGGTTCAATATTACAAAAACGATTAGAAGTAACTTAACAACTAAACTATTATTAAAAACCAGCTTCTATGTCTACTTAGACTTTTGTAATACAATATTGAAAATTGTACTTTAATTTTTTTTAATTATGTTTCTGTAGCAAATGATTATAAATGATCTCTCCATACTTCAAATTTTAAAATTTAATAAAATTCATAAATTGTGTTCCTGGAAAACCTAACGGTCGACGGGTTTATATGTCTGTATTCTACAGAAGGTTTTTTTTTTAAATAGTTTATAAGGACTTTAGAACCCTGCATAGCAAAATGGAAGGTGAAAAAATAGACGAATGTTGATAAATTAACAGTTGATAAGCTGAGCAATAGACAAAAGTTAATAAAAAGTAATTGATATAGGTTAATAAATAGAAAGTTGACATGCAATAAAACTGACGGGTTTCTAAGTACTGTATTCTTTAGATAGTTTTAAAAAAATAGTTTCTGAAGACTGTAAAACCTTGAATAGTTAAACAGAAAGGGAAAAAAATATACAAAAAATTATAAATAGACAGAATAAAAGTAATTGGTAAAAAGTTAATAAATAAGAAGTGGACAAGCAATAAACTTTGTATCCTTCAGATAATTAAAAAAATAGTTTCTAGGAACTGTAAAACCCTGCATAGCAAAATGAAATGTGAAAAAATATACGAAAGTTGATAAATAGGCAGATAGTTGATAAGCAATAGACAACAGTTCATAATAAAAGTACTTGATAAAAGTTAATAAACTGTAAGTTGACAAGCAATAAATAAAGGTTGATAAATAGACAGGTAGTTGATAAGCAATAAATAAAAGTTGATAAACAGAGACAGTAGACAAACAATAAAACACAATTCATGCTCCATACCATAGCCACATCGACAATATCAGCGGTATTCCTCTCATAGCTTTCTTCCCTATCTTCCTGGGGATAGAACCCATTCCTCTGCCGATGTCGTTTCTGGTGCTCCATCCTCAAGGCAGTCATCCGGTCCTGACGGCTCTGCTGCGCAGGGTCATGCTGCACCTTCAGGCGGGGGAAGGTGAAAGAAGTTGCTCGTGAGGCGGGGGATTTGGGATGGGTTTGTGTCCTAGAGGGAAAATGGTGGGTACGAGTTAAACAACTGAAGGATGGAAAAGAGTGTAAACTTATTTTCACTGTACAGTGTCCTGTTGTGAGCAGGTAAACTGCAGTAACCACAAAAATGAATGGTACCATTTTAGATCTGAAATACTATCCATTTATATATTACCATTTTAGATCTGAATAATCTTTTTCGGTATGATTTCGTATAGGTTAGAGTTATTGAGTACTTAAAACAGTAGTCCAAGTCATTAGGATAAAATATTATTAAAACTGAATTATAAATCGATTCATTAGCTATTTATAATTTCAAGCATTACAAAATTCGAGTATAAATTTTGATGATAATTCAGTACCTTTCATGTTCAATTTGGTCAACATCAGGGGACTGTAAATTGACTAATTCGGATTGTGCTGTTTTACAAGAAGTAGATGGAATTTCTTTGCCTTTTTTGCTTGACTTTCCGAACCTAGTCAAAAAGTAATAAACACATTACTGATATAAACTAAACATGAAATGTTTTATGCATATACAGTGACTTATATTTAACACATTACTGATATAAACTAAACATGAAATGTTTTATGCATATACAGTGACTTATATTTAACAAGTCGCAAACTAAACATTGCTATAATTAGAAAACTGAGTAATTACAAGCTGTTTTAAATAGATCATTTGAAGTGTTTTAAACAAAACTAATGTCCAAATCTTAACAAATTATGATGTAGGTTGGATTATGATATGTTTTATTTTTAATTCAAGAATCATGAGTCGTATAACAGCTAAGTTATTACATGATGTACTCTGACATCTTAATGATGATATTTGAATCTCTAAGAGTATCATCAAATGCTAGAACCTGAAGCAAAATAAAAAACACAAAAGAACTTTCGATAGGAATTTACTAATTTTATCAAAATGTGCATAATTATTAAAACATAAAGCATGGGCTTAGCCAAAAATTTATTCCCAATGTGCATGTTTTTCTTATTTTAAAATTTCATATCTTATTATCAGGTTTATTAAGTAAATTTTAAGAATTTCGTTTGGCCCCTAACAAAGCTATTTTGAAGTATCTGCCTGTTTTCTGTTCTTCTTCTTCTTCTTACTAATCTCAGGTTGTCTAGCTTAGCTAGACAACCCCCATGAAACCAAAAATGTACAAAAAGTCTAAAAACTGCATTGGGTCCTGAAGGACTTCGTCTTTTTTAAAATTCAAGCAAGTCAAAGGACATTCCGGAAATTTCTTTTGCCCCTGCTGAAAAATGATACCCCTCGTGTGCCCACTAAGAAAGCGGGAGAAGGTGGTTTGATAGTGTCCTGGTCTAATATTAAAGCTTTCTCCCTGTCTTTTGGCAAAGTACCAAGGATGATTCGGGGGTATTTTCATGAGTTTGTTCATTTTTGTTCTTGTAAGGGATGAAATCTCACTAAATGTGAGCTCTCCACCTGGATTTATTCCCTCTTCAGACGCTGATCTGGCCAAAAAATCTGCTCTTTCATTCCCCTCAACTCCCACATGTGAAGGGATCCACTGGAAATGCAGTGTGCTCGGGTGTCAGTCTCTCCAGCAAATTTAAAATGTCCAGGCTAGTTCGATCTCCAACAATACTCCAATTTCTGTTTTCTGTAAGTTTTGTAATCGGCTATACTTTTAATACAATTTTTTTTTGTAATTGAAGAGAAAACAAAAATATTATAAACTCAATTAAAAGAGTACAGACTATCATATAGTTTGGGATTTATTATTTATTCTCAAATAACTTTTATACCTGAATACTGATCCAAGGCCACGAAATAGACCTTTCTTTTTATTTGATTTAGAGTCTTTCTTCTCTGCATTTTCTGTTTTGGCACGAGTATGGTGTTTCAGGGTTGGATGCTGTGGCTTATCGCTACTGTCAGCATCTAAATGTTAAAATTTAGATTTTTAGTAAAATAATTAAGAAAAGTTTACTAGATTCATATGTACGCAAGTTGAATGATTGTGTTTAGATGATGAGAGCTATGTATGTTTGTATCCAGGAACACAGGAACTTCACAAACTTGTGGTAAAGATTAACGTTCATTATATTCAAAACTTCATATTAAAATCAACTTAAAAGTAAAAAAGGTTAAAAGTTAACAAGTACACGGTTAAAAACTTAATAACAACTAATTCATATCTGGACGCATCTTCTTCCGTATGCCTCCAAAAAACACGGCATGCCTCCCCTTTTCAGCCACAGTCCAAAAGATTTCCGGAAGAATGTTCAGCAGGAAAAGGCTGACAGTTGGTGGAATGCAGCACTCGTACTTAGGCTACCCTCATTCGCAGGACTACTGAAGCGCCTACCTGAGCTGCTTAATTGTGATGTCGAACACAAGTAAACTTAATTTAAATAGAGCTTTAAAGTATAGTTACATGTGTTGGAAACATACTGTTAAAATATACAAGAGCTTAAAAACCTCATAGAAGCTTTTTAAAAAAATTAATAAAGTGATGTTTACGAAAATAAACTAGCAGCCAACAACTATTACATAAATTTGAAGATAATAAATAAATTTTTTTTAAACAAAATACTAATTTAATGCATTTTAAACTTTAAGACTCATAAAAAAAAGCATCCAACCAATCACTTACTGTCATCCACTGCCTCAAAAGACTTGTCGACGGCCGCTCGGAAGCTCTCGTTACAACCCCGACTAGTGTTGCCACCAGGAGAGTGTAAACTTTGCTTCCTTTTTTCGTGCAGCATCGTCTGGAGGCTCTCCAGACTGCTCGACTTGTACAGGCCCAGTGAAGGGCCCACTTGTGCTGTGACCTCATCGAAGCCGGTACTTTCGGTTGTTGGGACCGCATGGTAGGGACAGTCGGGAGAATTGCACGACCCTGAAAGTTAGTTTGGGGCATGGTCAGTACTGAACAATTTTTTTAATGATAAAGTTTGTTTATATTTTAAGTAATTAATGAAAGTCATATGATAATTCATTAATTTGTATAGGCTAATTTCATGTAACTGAAGATTTTTGCAGTGTAAGTCAGGTGTTAAAGACTTTTGAAATTAAAAAAATTAAATAGTTACATTATTTAATTGCAGTAAGTATAGATTAACTATTCCACCATTTTTTTTTTCATTTTTTTGCATGGAATTAGCTTATATGGTTTTTATAATTATAGGATAGTACATAAAGTTACTTTACTACAATAACAACAAAGGACACTTTAATATGTCTTTTAAAAATGGAAAGAAAAATATCGATATAATTTGCAACAAAAGCTTTACCATACAACTCTATTTTTATGTCGAAAATACAAAAATGTATGATTAATTTAGGAATGGGGAAGTTGGTGCATAAAATTAGGGCAACAAGTCATGATCTAACTCAGTGGTTCCCAACTTTTCTGGACCATCGCCTCGTATTTTTGGTTGATCAACATCCATCGCCCCCTTTTAATTTTCATGTTATGTCTAATCATAATTTGAGTTAAAGTATAACTATAAAACAGTTTTATAACACTTACTAACCGTTTATAAAAGCAACCAAAGAAGCTTTATCTGGTCACTTTTAAATAAAATAGAAAAAACATAACATATTTTTAAAGAACAAAAGTGAAATAATTAACTAAGATATTTGTACTGGTTTCTAGGAAATGTAAGAGAGTTGAATGTAAAAATTGGGCTGGTTTGGGTATGGTTGGAGAGTGGTTTTACTGTACAAAGGGACAACATTATTTTAATTTTCCCCCTTTGAATACTCATCGCCCCCTGATCGCCCTTCAAGTATTTTTTGCCCCCTTGATAACACAAATCGCCTTGTGGGCGATCACCCCCAGGTTGGGAACCGCTGATCTAACTCATAAAGAATGAGCTATGTTGTTGGCCAATCACAGGCAGTTAGACATCAAAGAACCCTCATTTTATGCACTAATTCAAACAGTAACTGTAAAAAGAAAAAGTTCTGTATGGTTTATGATAATTGAATTCATATATCTTTGTTGTTAAACATACATATAACTCTTTTTGAATTGCAGGTGTAATTTAATTGCATTATTAAAATTTAATTTAAGTGTAAGGAAAGGTGATTGTTTGAATAGTAGGTAACAAAAGCAGACCAGTTTATCAAACATGATTAACTCAAAACCAGGTTGTGCTTTAATCACTAAAAAGATATAGTTCTATATAAAACATGTCTGAAAGTTTTATTTTTAAAAATAGTTCATAAAATTTGTCTTTGCAATTTTAAGCATGTGCATTTTGTGCTGCGAAAAAAGCAAATTGTGATGAATATGGTGCAGGTGCATTTGTATCACAAAAGCTACCTACAACAGCACTTGGGATAGAAAAAAGCTGGAGTTTGATGGATCCTTTCCACAACCATATTGCAACTTTGAACTATAGAAATATTGAAAAATACTTAACTAAACACATCTGATGTTAGAAATAAATTAAAATAAAATTGTTTTTAAAAAAATATTTAAAAATAACCTACCTTGTGCACGGTGCATCTTCTCTGCTTTTAGAGATGAGAAGGAAGCTATAGAAAGTAACAAATTTTGTCACAGCATTTGAAATAAAATAACTACAATGAGTTTTTTTTTAAAGGAAAGCTACAAATATTTTTTTGCAAATGTAAGACAGATTCGGTCAATTTCTATATTATCTAATAAAAATAATATTGTAATTTTACAAACATATAACAAAAAATTAAAATATATAATCCATTATATTAATATTAATTTTAATATAAATACTGTTTAAAAGATCTTATAAATTACATTTCTCTAAAAATGTAATGATTTTCTTTATATAACCTTCCAAACGGCTTGGAAATGGGTAAAAATGCGTAGTTCTTTCACTGCATAATATGAACGTTTAATTAAATTTATTTAAAATAACATATTCCTTTTTTAAAAAATTATAATTTGGTTTATTTTTGAAGATATGATTTTTACAGACGTGATTGGTTAAAGAAAAATTGGCTGAAAAAAATAGCTGAATTTTGTTCATTATCACAGATAACCATAATAGCTATTAGCTCAATTTCACCTTTAATTTTATAAAATTCACTAATTTGTAAGAAAATCACATATTGGAAAAAAACTACATGTATTATCGACCCGGATGATGATACAAGCATACGGGAACGAGAAATTTTTAGCGGAATTGGTGGTTTTTCGGAATTTTAATTTTGCCAAAACGAATCGGCAGATTTCCGCCAATTGGCGGAAGAATCACATGTATGTTTTTAAATCATTTCCAAATGAAAAAAGTACATTATGAATAAAAGTTATTTATAATGTTTTGAAATTTAAGGTTATTATAAGAAATACACAAAATACGGGTCTAATGCTCCTAGATTTAAGGATACAGAAGCTGATTTCGACAAAAACAACCACCGTAATCTAAATGTACTTACATTCAACCGGTCCAACATCAACAGGCATTTCCCGTATTTCTATCCGCTCCGAATAATCATGACTTTGTACCGGTTGCCTTGGGCTTTGAGGTGAAGAAATACTCGTGTCCCTCATGCTGCCATTGGTTAGGCACTGGTTTCGCGGAGGCACCCAAGAAAGTTTTTTCTCTGGCATACTTTGCCTGCTCAAGCCATTGCGCCTGAAGTAGTCGTTTCTGTCACCAGGAAACCTGAAATAAGAGTTTAGTTAGCCGACACCCGAGTAGGCACCCAACGCAACCGTTAAGGGCGACACCGTACGCTGCGTTAGGACTTTGAAGGATAATTATTTAACGTGTACTCCCTCTACACGGGGTATTATTCGTCGGACATTTTGGGCTGCACGGGCCGTTTATAGGTTGGCAGTTATTTCGCCGATGCCCGAACCTGGGACCTTTCGCATGATAGGCGAATGCCTAACCGACTGGGCTCCCCAGCCCACCTGAAATAAGAAAACAGTTAAATGTTTCTCATTGTTTCATTTTGAAAGTTAAATGAATGTGGCAATTCCTAGTTTAGCATGCCTTATGATTTTAAGTTCATGATTTTTTTTTGTATAAAGAAGTTTTCTTTGAATCTTAGGATATACTTTTTATTTTATTTTATACTGATAGATTAAAAAAAATGAAATTCTAAGTTTGATTTCTGGCTAAAATATGGCAGAATAAAATGAAGAGTGTAATCCCAGATCCAAAGACAAAATTTATAAATGTCCTTTTACCCCCAAAAAAATCTGTAGTTTATTAACTTAAAATTAAAGACTGTGAACAAAGTATTGTTGCATAGAACGACTTGATTTTTAAAAATATGGCAGAGCAAATGAAAAATTGTAACGTAGGCCACCTTAAGTGGCTAGTGAAATAATATTGCCTATCCAAGTGTTGGTTTTAGTTAAGATTAAGAAAAAGTCTGAAAATTACTTCATAAATTTATTAATATTGAGAAATATTTGAGATGATAATTTTTTTTAATGAGTTTAAAAACAGATTACGACTCCTATTTTATTCATTAAAAAGAAAGACAAGTTTTAGCTACAAGAGGGTTATGGCCATGGGCGTTGTAATTTAAAACCAAAGTCAATTGACGAGCTGACACCTTAAAAAGCACCTAAAGTAACTTTTAGGCCCAACATTGTACACAGCATTGGAACTTTGGAGCATATTTAAAGTGCACTCAGTCTACACTGGGTATTATTTGTCGAATATTTAGTCTGAACAGACTGTTTATAGCAGATATTTTGTCAATAAACAAACCTGAAAATTTTGTATGCAAAGCAAGTGGCTTACCAACTGTGACGATTCCTAGTTGGACAAACCATGACTTATGACTTTGAAGGGGGGCTCTGTGTGAGCCAAACACTGCGACCAGGGGTCTATTGTACCATTTGGACAAACCATTTGGTACTGTATTTTGACTATTGCAAGAAAAATTCAACAAGAACTCTTACATACCTTTTCCTTTTTGTAGTTTCCCTAAACGACATTTGAGTATCACAGTATCGCGCTTCCGGTTCCCTCTCCGTCTCACTAGCCGAAGAATTATACAAGTCGACCTCCGTCAAATTACTGAATGTCTTGTTATGACTCCGTAGCGAACCATTTCCTTTGAAGCTCTCCAGAGTATCATAGTTCTTAATAGCATTTTCCTCACTCAAACTGATCAAGTCCGACACAAACTTCTGCTGTTGCAGTTCATTTTGAGTAGGTTTTTCATCTTCTGGAGAAATGTCCACTAGCTTTGACACAGGCACATCAGTGCCTTTGTTGTTTGGAGTTCGGAATATCACTGTCATTGTGGAGTGGTCGCTTGTGGAAGTGTCTGGAGTAGCACCGTTGAATTTGGTGTTGTTCTCGGGGTTTGGACACGTTTCTGTTAATTACAAATAAGGAAATTTAAACATCAATACCTTACATTCAAATATTTATATACAGAACATTCTTACAAAAAATTACAGCTATATTTCAAGGCAAGATTTAATTTGGCTCAAAGAAAAGCTTATAATTTATACGGCAGATATTGAACTTGCTCACTTTTGCTTTTTTTCTCGTTAGTATGCCTGGCTGGTTAGTTAACCACTCTACATGCCCCAGCCGACTCTAAATTGTTAATTCTAAATTTATAATTCTTGTTAAGTTTGCTTGGATGTAATATATTTTAGGTAAATAAACTTTAATAATAAAAAAATATTGTAATTACAATTAGTTTAAAATTGAAATTCCAAAAGCTTTGTAATGGACATGATTCAAGTCTTGAGTGACAACAGTTCCACACGAATGTAAATAAGGTCTTGATTGGTTAATCAATGCCAAAAGAAGATTATTATTTTGTGACAATAAGTTGTGATATGTCTAAAATATGCAATGATTGTAACTCTACAAAAAAAAATCTTATACTTAAAATATACCAGTATCCCGAGTTTTAATACGTACGTACCCTCGTACCCTGAATTTCAATAATAAATATTTCAAAATATTATAATTAAAGAACAAATGTTTAATAAGTAGATATTGGGCATATGTGTAAAAAAATTACTTATTTTTTAATTATATTTTTGATGAATGTGAAATGTCCGGATTTCGGCGATGTTTTTCCGGTCATGCGGCATATTGCAATAACAGAATGCAAATTTCAATTGCTCTGCATACAGAAGACCATTCAAAAATCTTGCCCTAAAAACTATTTTAATTTTATGGCTATCATTCTAGAACCAACCATACCGAAACTTCGGCGAACCAACTATCAATTTTCCGCAGACGTGATAATCGAAAGCACACATTGCCCATGCGCACGGTGATGTCATAAAGAGCGCCGGTGAAAAATACAAAACAAAACGGGGCAATTCTGCAGCTTCGAGTCGTGACATCACCGTAAAAAACGAAAGTTCTTAATTTGCCAACTATGTTCTTTTGAAATCTCGGCGAAAGTTAACAGCACTGGTGAAAAAATGCGATTTTAGAGACTTAAACATGAAAAAGGATACTTTCAGAGACACTTAAAAAAATAAATGCTAATAGTGAGAAAAGAGACTAGTCCGAGTCCTGCGTTATCACAAGAAAATAGACCAACATTTTAGAATTTCTGATGAATATTTTCACAAAAAAAAAGAGATTTTTTTAAAATTCAGTATTACTGGATTAAATCCGGAGAGTTGGCTGGTCTGAGTAATAAAAAAAACCCACATAAACTGCGATACTTTCTGCAAAGTCGAGAGCAAGCGCAAGAAACCAGTTACGGCACCCTAGCATTCAAAACAATTAATTTCAAATATATATATAAATTTCTTACTAAAAATTAGTTTCTGTATTTCCAAGTTATCGTAATTGGTTCCGATTTAACTTTAGCCCAGATTGTTAAACTTTAGGCATCAATGATCGTAACATTTTGTTTGCTTGTTTACTGCTTCACTGAAAAAAACTTATGCCGGACTTTTTCCTATTGGTCGATTTTAATAGTTATCAGTTAGATAGACATGACGTCTTAGCAACGGAATTTAACTTACGGTTCAATGTAAATAAAAACAACCGATCTGCGTTGTTTATGGCGACATACTACGTAACTTTATACGAGTTGTTCCGAAATTCATACAAATATATTGTTTTTTCATGACTTTTGGTCCTTTTTGACTCAAATTCATGACAAAATTTACACAATGTCAAAATTCATGACTATTTATGACTTTTCATATGCGCACGAACCCTGTATAAAAGTTAAAGAGATGGATTACATCGTATTCAACAATTTACTTCATTTAGTCTGTATATATGTATCGAAATATCTTATTATAATTAAATACTTTACAGCTATAAACAGGGGGAAAATTTAAGGAGATAAATAAAATATATACTTTTACTTACCCTGGTTCTGTAGAGAGATATTCTCATTAGACACATAAAACGAGTCCCCACTCTCACTGAGCAGCGAATCACTCCTGTCGTGTCCTGAACTTTCCCCATTGTCCGTAAGATTCTCACAAGACTTGGACGAGACGCGTCTCGAGACAGTGAGAATGATCGCATTGTTGGGTCCTTCGTTCTGTATCATGGCACGTCTGAGAGTTTCCATGGCTTGGCCGTTGGTCATACTTAGGAGGGAGATGCCATTCACGTTCAAAAGTTGGTCATTGTTGCGGAGTCTCCCATCCTAATGAAGGAAAATGCATCATATCAGAAATTTAGCATTTTGGATGGAAAAGCAATATATTAAGAGAAAAATATTGATTATCAAACTAAAGTATTAAAAAGCTGAAATATAAATAAAGGCCTTTTAAATGGTCTTAATTCAGTGAAACGATAGCACATCTATTGACAAGGCCTGATGCACTTTTCAGCTCTTCAAGCAAAAGCTCTGGGATGTGAAGTATAGTTCCAGTTAGGTAGTTAACCTTACACAGAACCCCAGTGTTTAGTTTTTAACATGCCTTATATTATAGATTCACCTGAAAGGCTGCATGAACCTTACCCAATCCGGAATTCAAACAATGGACATGTGGCATAGCATCATGAAGCAGTACCACCAAATAAGTGGCAGTAAGTGAAGCAGTATCACCGGGCCTAATAAGTGGTCGACCTTATAATAACAAAATTTTTAAAAATCCTATTGATATCCGATATATTCTAAAAACCATAAATCTATATTTTTGTCTTGTCCGGTTAAGGGGACATAAATTTCCAAAAAAGAAACTAATTTCCCAAATGTTAACCTATGGAGAAATGAGATCGAGCTTTTCGTCCACAATATTTTTTTACCTATTGATTCCGAATTTGTTAACAGGCTTTGGTATTGATAAGACCTATGTTTGTATGTAGCAAAAACCTTGATATTGTTTCTGAAAATCATTGTAGTCCACTGTAAAGCAGTGTTTTCATGTCATATTATCAAAAATGTTTGAATTAAATCATAGAAATTTTTTAATAAAAGCAGAAACGTAAGGCTTATCAAATACCTAAGCATACCAACAAGTTCCGAGTGAAACAATAGGTAAAAAATTGTTGATGCTATTCATGAAACTATCTATCATTGGGGAAATTAATTTCATTTTCGGAAATTAGCGTCCCATTAACACCACAGAAGAAAACAATTCTTTCTCACCTTGTGAGCTGCCCCTCCATGGAAGATATTCTTAAGAAAAATGCCCATGTCAACAGGTCCTTTTGCCGTATTGGACGTCTTGCCCTTGACACTGACCCCTAAACCTGCGGAGCCAGTATCGTTGAGGGGAACTTCGTAGGTGAAGACATCTCTTCTCTTCCACGGGACTATGCCTATTTCTTCTTCCCCTTTTTCAGGGGGCTGGTGGGAAAAGTAAAAAGATTAGTTTATGGGAAACATAATTTTTAAACTACCTACATAAATTTATGGAGTTTCTAAATGTGACGTTAACCCTTTAACTGTTACAAACGTAAAATACCATTTTTCTAACTGCAGCTTTCTTGGCACTTGGCATTATTTTTTAGCTTGTCAAAAGAATAAAGGTCCATATATACTCGTGTATAACCCGACTCCGTGTATAACCCGACCCCCCATTTTTAAACCAAATATCCTTCCAAAATCGGTAACCCGTGTATAAGTCGAGGTAGGAAAAGGCCAGGTAGGCCAGCCTTCTGAAGAAAATAAGAAGAAACCGGTTCATAACGGGATCGTAATTTTTATTTATTTTGCAAGCTAAATTTCAACCCCAATGAAAATAAAACGGGTTTCATCTCCGAGTGTCCTTCACATTGCCGACCCTGAATGGAGAATCTTAGTTGAAACTAAGTTCAGTAAGCATGAAGATATGCTGCCAAGGTCACGGCCGATTTTTTTACACCTTAAAGACTGTTTACTGAATGCCCTTGCCCGAGCTACACGTGCAAATACGCTCACGTGGAGACACAATTAGTATCATTAGGTGGATACCGTGAATAGATACCAATCTTATTCTCTTCAAGATTTACGCTTTTGGGTCCTTATTTTTAATAGATAGTAATCTAAACCTTAAATTTGATTGAAATTAGTTTTATTTTAAGACATGGATTTTTATGTGGAATTTGATGTCTCGTAAAGTACCCGATTTTTACGGCACTGCATTGTCCAAATTTCTTTGGCTTATAACGATATATACGGTAGTTGATTTTGATGACAAATTAAAACTATGTCTATTTTAGTTAGAAATGCATTTACTTTATCTAATAGTAACAATTAGGTTGAATTATTGTAGCACTAGATTTACACGAGGGCTATTGGCGATGGGCGTCAAAATTCCGAACCACAGTCAAGTGACAAGCAGCAGGGTTGCCATGGTCCTTGAAAACCTTAAAAAGTGCTTGAAAAAATATATAGATTTTCAAGGCCTTGAAAAACATTATTCACCTTGAAAAGTGCTAATTTTGGCTTTATTAAAAACACTTTTTCAATGTCAATCAGTTTCTATTTTATTTTTTGATTTATTGTTTTCATAATCCAAGAAGGCAGAGCAAGTGACTTTAGGTTGATTTTTTAATAACTAAATGGTTATTTTATAACACATATTTAAGTTCATTTGAAAGTTGAGAGCTCTTAGTCGTTTTCTAAATAAGTTTTTTTTTTTTAAATATCGTGAAATTTAGGTGTTACCATGTTCGAATATACAGTCCTTGAAAATGGAGAAATATATCCTTGAAAAGTCCTTAAATAGTCTTTGATTTTTTTTACCAAAAAGCGTGACAACCCTGAGCAGACAACCAAGGCACCCATTGCTACTTTTAAGGGCAACATTGTACACAGCGTCAAAACTTTGGAGCCACTCCCTCCATACGGGGCATTATTCGCCAGACTTTTTGTTAGCACAAACCATTTATATGTCAGAAGTTGTTTCGTGATGCCCAGCCCAGAAATCCACTAGTAAGAAAGTAATAAATAGTATAAAACTAATTTTTAATATGTTACGTTACGCCCAGCCAAAAATCCACTAGTAAAAAAGTAATAAATAGTATAAAATTAATTTTTAATACGAGGACGTTGGTCCACCCCTCGTAGTCGTTGGTGACACACTGGAAGACGCGGTGAGCTTGGCCAGTCCAAAGTTAATCATACTCTAATTTAATATTGTTAAATATTTGGTCTGTAAAAGATCTTCCTAAAGATTTCTGGTTCTATGCTTTTCTTACTTCATTACTACCAGGGTTCATACTCTATCTATGATAGTGAAATTCAGGAGTTTCTAAGGAGTTTTTCAGGAGTGTAGCAATGTAAATTCAGGAGGTAACGAGGAATAAAATTAAATATGTTTGTTTATTATCGTATTAGTCTAGTGACTTCACTGCACTTCAAATGATGAAAGAGAAGGAAAAAAATCGTCTCAAGAGTTGTGCGGTGCATTCTGGGACATTAACTATTATCTGAACTCTATTTTTTCTGCTGTGCATGAGCAGTCGACGTATTCCGAATAAATTACGGGAGAAAAACGGCAGAGAAAGGAGAAAAACAATTCATGTCATCAATTTTTTTGAGGAGTGGGAGAAAATATCAGGAGATGAGACACAAATTTCAGGAGTTATAAGGGCCCTTAGAAGAAAAAAAATGAAATTCAGGAGTTTTACAGGAATTTCAGGAGGCGTACGAACCCTGTACTACATAACTACATTAATGTCTGCCAGATACAAGACTCTCCATTATAAAATTTCTTCCAGAAAAAAAGCTTTACACAATGAATTCTTGTACTATCAATATGACTATAATAAATATTAATGGTTTTATTTAAAATACTGTATTCATGTATATGATGAACTTCAATGAAAATTACCAAACTTTGAGAGGGGGGAGGGAAAACCCACAAATTTTATAATCAATCAGAATGGAGTTTGTACTTTACATTATTACACTTACCAGTTGTCTTGGCAAACTCGGACTGGGAGATAGGTCAATATCTTGCCTTGATATAACAAGTTCCACAACATCACCAAATGGGATTTTTCTCAGGATGGTCAATACTTCATTCTGGGTCAGGTTTGACACATCTAGTTTATTAACCTAATTCATAAAAAACAGAATTCAATGTATGTGATCACAGAATACTGAGGATTGTCAACTTCGTTACACAAAAAAATTAAAATACAGATGGTACTTTTCTAACGAATTTCTTTTGCTCAGGAACCAAAAGGCCAATTTTAATAATTAAAACTAATTCATAAAACTAGGGGCCATGCCCCCCTGCTTGCTATCGCTCGCCAAACCTTAAGGTTTTGAGAGTCCAGAGAAATGCTGAATAAAACATTAATTATTTCTTGATCCTCGATAGGTCAATCAATATCATATGTCATGCGAGAACAGAGCACTGATTGAAGGGATCGAAGTTAGACAGTTGTTATACAACCGCTGCTTTTTCAAAGGAAGAAAGGAATGAAAACTGGAACATATTATGTCATCTGAAACATGCCAATTACTGATACAAACCTCCTTGTTTTGTAGATGCAATTGCTGCTGTTAATATGGCATGTCATAGTATATATTAGAATTAAACACAATTTTATGGTTAATTTTATTACTGCAGCATTAATATCATAAAAATAATATTGTGTAACAGTTACTTCAACAAACCTACTTGTTTTATATAAAGCTATAAACATTAAAAGTAGTGTGTCCAGACACACTACATTTTACATTACAGTTTAGTTTTTTTTTTTTTTCATATATATACCTTTAAAAACTGTGCAAATAGGTTCTGCTTTACTATTTTAACAGTTTTTCAAACAAAAATAATGTAAATACAATATGATTTATGAAAATTAAACGCAGATTTCATAGACAAAAAGCAAGTCAGTTAATCACTGAAAGAAATATGTCCGTGCTAATATTATAAGCCCAAATAAGAATAATACCTCCAGTAGTTTGTCCCCAGTCTTGAGCCTTCCATCATCCACCGCTGCTCCTGCTGGCAGAATGTTCTTGATGAAGAAGGGCGGGCTGTTGTTAGGATCTTTGGAGGTGATGCTAAAACCTAGACCTTCAGGACCTTTAAAAGATATGGGAAAAAAATTAAAAGATACAAATTTATTTATTTGCAAATAATCTAAGGCTTTACACAATTAGTATGAATTGAATTTACAACCAAGAGTTTAAAGAGAAATGAATGAAGTTCTAACAATTACACCCAAGAACATATATTTACAGAATCATACACGAGATTGCAGAAATAATGAAGTTAAAAACAAATTTGGATTTTAAGAATTAAAAATTCAATGCTCCTTGAAAAGGTCAGGCTTAAGTTGATCTGCAAAATTTTCTTCTAAATTAATCCAAGTATTAAAAGTCATAACAGATAACTTATAGCAAAGAAACAAATTTCTTTCAGAACTAAAACTTTAATGTTCCTTAGAAAGGTCAGGCTGAAATTGATCTGCAAAATTTCCTTCTGAATTAAGCCAGGTATTACAATTCAAACGAATAACAGATATCCTAAATAATTTAACAATTTGGAGGTAAAATTTAAGAGCAAAAAAAAAAATAAAAAATCATGTTCATTACAAACAACTCATTGCCAATACTAAGCTTTTTAGGGTGCATAAAAAACAGTTACTATCATTAGGAGAAACTTGATTATACCTTGTCTATCTAAAATGCGAGCCTCGAAAGCATTTTCCTCCCCCATCCCCGCATATGTGGTTTTCTTCGAAACGGCGTGAGCGTCGCAGTTTCCGTTTTTTCCCTCCCCACCCTACTTGGGTTTGAACTGTTCGGATTGTTAACCTCACAACAGAACCTCAAACACGTTAGGTTTAGAAAAACGATGCTCCCCCCGTTTCCTAGAAAAGGGGGGAGCATCCAGGCGAAGGGATGGGGGAAGAAAGTCTTTTCGAGGCTCGCATAGTAAACAGACTATAACCGTTGGACACATTGACAACAATAGTTTATTACCTTTAGTTAAGTGGACCAAAATGCGACGACCCACTTTCCTAATACTAGAATGACCAGGAGTGCCCTTGTGCAACAAAACATTGGCTAAGAAGTTTTTGGTGGGGGTGGTAATGGGAATGTTAGGAACAGTACTTGCTACAAACAAAAGGGATGGGTAAGTGTGAGGATGAATAAAACTATAAGGACAACTAATATTATAATATAAAAAAATTAAATCTATAAAAAAATAATAAAAGGATTTTTAAAAAATCAGTTATTTTGTTAGCATAACTATAAAACCTTCAGACCGAAAGAAAGTACTTAATTTCTTTTTAAATATAGACCTGTTAGCATTTTTGGTTGTTAACACGGCCAAATTTCGTTCACTAATAGGGTAACGAGTACAGTGATTGGCACCCTCACAGTGATTGGCCCCCTCATTCATTATTGAAAATAATAAGATGTTAAATCCCAAAATGTTGTTGCCAACATGACAAACGTTAATGGCGGGAATTTTAAAAACCTTTGTCATGTTGGCAACAACATTTTGGGCTTTAACATCTTATTATTTTCAATAATGAATGAGGGGGCCAATCACTGTACTCGTTACACTACCCAGTTTTATTTTGCTTGCTTTTATAAGGCATGTTTTAAACCAAATCAAAAGATTCTTTTATTACAAATGTGCAAAATCATGAACTCCTTACAATTGTAAGGATATTTCATCCTGCAGTATAATCAATTGATTATAAATTTAAAAGCAAAAATAAATTTACAGAACAAAACTTTTCAAATCGATTCTATGTTTAGCTTTAATTTTTTTTTATACGGTTAGAAGTGGACACTTTATTATTGTTATTATTAGTTTTAAAGGACCTTAAAGAAGAAACATAAAAATAAATTAGCTCGGATATTTTTAGTATAACAGCAAATCAAAATACTGGGGTGTTTTTAAATTGTTAGTTTTAAATAGAAACAAATAAATCATCCATACCTTTTTCAGCAAGAACAGTATTTTTATCACAATCGCTTTCTACTTTGTTCGTTGGCAACAGCGGCTTAGGAAGAGTGGGTGGTGGGGGTTGCTTGTTCGTACAATTTGTGTGCTGCAGCGATTTTCCCTTTATGCAATGAATACTGAGCTCGGGAGCTTTCATTGCATCTTTGAGAATTTCGTTTGCATTTTGATAAGAGTCTTTGTTTAGTTTCAGACCGTTGATTTCGGTTATGTGGTCACCAACGTCGAATCGTCCATCTCTGTCTATTCGCCCACCAGGGACGATATGCTGGATTTTGACACATTTGTACCTGATAAAATGAGTATGGTTTTTAATTTAAAGAAGTTTTTTAATCCTTAGAAATATTACCAGCTTTAATGTGGAGGGAAATTGCGATTTTAATACAAGAGACTCGTAAGTAATATTGGTAGCATGCAACTTATTAAAAATAATTAATATGCCAAAAACTTACTTTTTAATGAAAACCTATTAAGATCTTGTATTTGAAATAAGTAAAAGAACAATTATTCATAAATGCTTTAAAACTGTTCAAATATAAAATAAATTTATTAGATACAGTAATGTCTCAGTTTGATGGTTTTCTAGGTTTGTAAATTTTCAATATAATTATATTAATCACTTCTTCAATGTTATAAAGAGTAGCTATTACTGTAGTTTAAATTATTGAAAAACATTATAGTATGCTTTAGATTACATATATCACATGATAATATATATAAGATCAGCTAGAAACTTTAACCATATTTTGTACAATAAACAACATAAATCAATCACTAGCAATTATACCGTCACGCACGGATTAAAAAATCATCGTCTAATATGTGTACTAAACCTGTATGGTCATAAACTATGTATGTTCCTGCCGTATAAAGATAAATCCGTCATGCTTAAATTCAATGAAATACGCTTAAAGACTCAAATGTCATCACAATTCGTCTAAGCATAAACTTTAGCTCAATGCCGTTTAGGGAATATTGCAAGAATAGATATAGCTACAAACCCATATACGCTCTACACAATGACCTCGAACACCGACCAGCTTATAATTATTTATAAAAGAAATTGAACTTTGGTGTTTAGTAATTGCGGTTGCAACGTATTTGCGAAATAAAGACATAAAACACTAAAATGCAGCTCTAGTGCAATGGACTTTATTAACCATCATAGTTCATAATAGCTTAACTATACATTATTGTTTAATATGCATACATACAGTCAACAGAAAATCAATGAAAAAATCATCAAATAAACCCCAATAAAATCCGGGAATGGAGACTGCGAATTACGTCACTTGAAACATTTTTCAAATAATGAAGTTTCTGCAGTAAGGCAACAAAATAAATAAACATTTTCAATTTTAAATGTTTTTTTTAAAGTTTATTAATTTTTTCAGCGATGGCATCAGGAAAGAAAAAAAAAATCGATCTGAGCCAAAGTGTGTAGTTTTCAGAAATTCGAATTTTCTCTAAAAATAGAACATTTTGAAACCTGAAAGTTCAAAATCATAATCTAAGTATGAACTACGCATTTGTGCAAGTTACGAGTCAAACAAATGTCTAGTTTATGAATCTATAACACACACACACATACAAAACTTCATTTTTATTATTATAGATACACAATAATTATTGTGCTTTTAATAAACAATATTTCACTTATTTTAGTTAATAAAAATATTATATAATTCTTACTTGTCAGGACTTTTATCAGCTGGGACTATCTCAATGCCCAAAGGTCCATCTTCATTTTTAAGCTTCATAATTTGAACCCTAAAATTCACAATTATCACAATATTATTAAAATATAATTTTTAAAAATATCCGCAGGTCTACAGAATATAATAAAAAATCTTTTTATACAAAATATCAGCATAATATAATTAAAAAATATCTAATATCTCCATAGGTGTTGGGTTCACTTACTTAGGAAGAGAAAAAGTTGAGCAGTCGCTCTCGTCTGCTTCGCTGGTGCTGTGTCGAGGGGAGATGATGGGACCTCCAAGAGGCTCTTTTCTTTGGTCCTGTTAAAAAATACTTCTTATAGTAAACTTTTTAAATAAAATAATATATTTAAAATAACTTATATAGGTTTAGGACTGTCATTAGGTGATATAGTCACTTACAAGCTGGAGCACTAACATATGCAGTCCCTGGACAAATTATTAGACGCACTGTATTTTTTTTAGTAATTTTATGTTTCTTAAGAGTTTTTATGCAATAATGGTGTATTTAAACTACAACATTATTGATTTTTATTTAAAAGAATTGTTGTAGACTACATATTTAAATTTATTTTAATAAAACGATACAATATCACCCGAAAATTAATATTTTACATGAAATCTTGCAGTGCGTCTAATAATTTGTCCAAGGACTGTAGATTAAAGTTTATCAAACATATTTTTGGTAGTAAAACGACAAACTTGAGCTGGACAACATACTTCTAAACTAACCAGTTACTATGCAGCCATGTACCTGAAATACTTGGATTGGCAGGAAGTCTTCTAGCCAGCCTATTAATTACTCCAGCCAGTATAAATTCTGAGTGAATTCTCTCTAAGCTAACTATTCCATAGTATGGCTATTTCAATTTATACACTTCTAAAAAAAAGTATTTAAGCATTCCAGACAGTTAAATTATACAAAAGGAAAAAAACTAAGTAGACTACTATTGTTACTTACAACACTCAAACAAGGTTCAGGATTCCATAAATATCCCTGAAAAGAAGCAGATTTTTCTTCTCCACTGCCGTCTTCACGTTCCCCTTGGGGGATCTCGTCTTCAGACTGTTCCTCGCCCTTAACAAGAAAAATTTTATTCAGGTAAAATAATAAAAAAATTCGAATGAAACGTTTTGCATCATATTATGAGGGTTATAACATCTGGAAATGTTAAATTCTGTGATTCTCGTATGAACTAAATTTTTTTTTAAAGGAATTAAACTGGGTGACTCTTTCTAAAGAAGTTGTCCTTGTGTCTATGGCATTTTATTTGGAAGGGAGGGAATTTCCAATTTAAGAACATTGAAATATATGTGTATAAAAATTTATAAATATTTAATCCTGGAATAAAAATACCAATGCAGTTCCTTAAAATAACCCAAGGTACCTCACACAACTTTTAAGGGTGACATCAGGACTATGGAGCATATTTAGCATGCACTCTCTCTACACCAGGAAGTATTTGTTTGACTTTTTGGCTGCACAGGCCATTTATAGGTCAGCAGTTATTTTGGTAAAGCCTAGGCTGAACGTGGGAGCTTTCACACGCAAGGCAAGCACCTTACCGACTGAGCTCCCCAGCTCTTAAAACATGAATGAAGATAGCCAGCTATTTATACTTCACACATATTCTAGCACACTGCAGATCATTGCGCTAGAATTACGACGTCAAACTCAAACATCTCACAATTTTTATTCCATCCCCATAGAAGAGATAAAATACCTGTTTAATATTCATTATACATACAACACAAACAAGATGCGGGTTGCTCTTAAGTACAGGGGTAACACCCTAGACAGGGGTAAATATCACGACCTAATCCGATTAAAAAAAAAAACGGACATCATTGCTCTTTCCGTATCAACAAATAGACTATTATAACCTCAAGGGATCAGAAGTTTTTCGGGCTTTTCTGAGAACATTTTATTTGTGTAAAGGTTTTAGTCAAATCTTAGTTAACTTTTGATTCGGTTTTGGTTAACTAAGAGTCAAAGTAACGCTACACGAAAGGTTTTGTAGAATGGTTTCGTATTTTTGAACTCAGGAGAAGTGACATCATCAAACAAGATGTCAAGACAAATTTAAAGTTCATTACCCCATTCCCCATATACACGGCATAATTTATCAATAAGGGTTATGTTTGTAGTACGAACCCATTGAGCTAGAAGAAACGTGGAGTGAGGTGTGTGATTCACTGAACAGGGCAGCAAACGAGTCGGTTCAATAACGAAACACGGAAGAATACACGGCACTGCAGCAGAAACGAACCGGGCAGAAAACCTAAAAACTTGCCTATTTCGCAATTGGGTTCGTCTTCGCTGGTTCTTAGTTAGTGACACCTCACTCCAGTTTCCCTTCTAGCTCAATGCTGTAGATAGTTTCACAAAATTTTGCTACTAGGAACTACATACACAATCAGTGTCAAAATAACTAAACCAAACTCACTTCACTATTGAGCCTCTTGAAGCAGTCATCACTAGCCAAGACTGCCGCTGACCATCGCTTGCAGGAGGGAAGAAGTAGGGAGGGAGAGAGGCGGTTGAGGGCAGGTTCGCTGCCCCTCCTCACGTGGAGGGGAAGGAACGGGGAGATTTCTGTAAAAAAATGTGTAAGATCAATTGAAACTCAGAAATTTTATTAACAAAATTTAAATTTCAGCATGTCTAGAAAATTAATTGTTATTTAACGTTTAACCCTCTGGGGGATAAGCTTTTCATATGAAATGTTGACCTATTTGCACAGCATTAGATTTAAAATTAAAATTTATACTCATTAATTGAAATTATTTTATATCTTTGGGCCAACACAATCTCCTCAATGCCTCAATACTTTAAACTTAATCAAATTGAAAGATTAATTAATAATTCAAAATATATATAGATTGCTGGAAAAACTGACGGTCCCATGATGGGTTTATACATCTAGATCTTTCAGAGGGAGACAAAAAATTTTAGCTGGAATTTGAAAAATGTTGAAGTGGTATAGAACAGGCAAAATATTTTTAACCCTTTGAAGCAAACATAGGTATTTACCAGTAAAAAACTTTGATTTTCTGGATAAACGCTTATTTTTCTCTATATTAATATAAATATTTGATTAATTTTTTTTTTTTTTTTAATTGTGCTGTTTGGCACTACTGTGACCCATTAAGCAAAAAACATACTCACTCATTGACAGAAAATATTCTTTTAAATGGAACAAAATTAAACTTTTTGAATGAAAATTTAATCTCAAGGAAAGAAAATATGTGAAATGCTGTGGTGCCATTTGGTACTTCTGGTTCTCTAAGGGTTTGAAAATACATAAATGAAACATTGTATCTTGCTGTAAATCGCTTTATTATGTAAAAATTGACATGTTTCGAAGGACGGAGGTCCTGCTTCATCAGAATAGTACGCCCATCTGACAGAAACCTAATGTCAAATTTTACGCAATTAAACTATTTGCGACAAGAATCAACTTTGCTTCCTTCATGTATCATGTTCAAAGTTTTGATATTCTCTGAATATCTCTAAGGATTAACAACAAACTTTTCAAGATGGCAATAGACTTGGCTAACACCAGGTTTGTTATCATTTTGACAAGTCAATAATATTTTACCCATAGGATATCATAGTTAAAGTATTAGATTGGCAGATCACGTGACCTCCAATGCTGACGACGGGACGCGCATGGAGGCCAAATAAGGGGGGAAAATGGCCAGTGTTGCTGCCACTTTAAGGAGAAAAATACTACGAAAAAATACCATTTAATTCTAAAATTTAAAAAAAAAAATAGAAAAGGATTTAAAGTCACTAAAAAGATTCCAAAATGCAGCTAGTATTTTTACAATATTTTTTTTTAATTTTAGAATTAAATGGTATTTTTTCGTAGTATTTTTCTCCTTAAAGTGGCGGCAACACTGGCCATTTTGCCCCCTTATTTGGTCTCCATGCGTGTCCCGTCGTCAGCATTGGAGGTCACGTGATCTGCCAATCTAATACTTTAACTATGATATCTATGATTTTACCAAATCGTCACCAAATCTGAGAGCTAATGTATACTTAAACATGCATTTTATGTTTTTGAAAGGTGGGTACTATAGTGACCATCCATTAAGTCCAAAAAAATAATAAGTTACCAGCTGTAATTTTCTCCTCTTTAATCTCAAGTTGCGATCCAGCATAAGCAGGCTTCCTCAGAGGCATGGACAAGAGGTCTCCATTACGAAACAGGTCTGGGCTTTCTGTGCCTACAGAGCTAGCACTGGTGCCATCTCCGCCATTGTGCATGAGGTAGGAAGAGAGCTCTTCATCAAACACTGCTGTAATCTAGGAAACAAAAAATGAGGCATTATTAAAAGAAAACTGAAACTGCAATGTAGGGATCGCGACTCGCAAGCCCTCTAAAAGAGAATAGCGAACTGAAGCGAAGAGAGTCGAACAAGAGACTCGACGGGGAAGAGTCGTTTGAGATAATCGTAAGACGATGAAGATGTGTGAAGCGTAAAACGCTTGTTGTAAATAATTTAACTGTTTGTTGTTGTTGTTGTGCATATAATTGAGTGAATCTGTGACGTAATTAAAAATCATTTTAAATGCAGCTACGAGTCGAGTCGTAATATTTTGATACTTAACGCTCCCAATATCGAGGAAGGAGGAGGCCAAGACACATAGGCTTTTAATGCCCGGCCACGCGACCTGCTTACATGCAATCTTAACTTTAACTGTATTTGTAATTCTAAAACCATACTGATGAATACGTTTAACTTCAACTAGCAGAGCTAGCTGAATTCAAATAAACAAACTAATGTTCCTCCAACTAATTAAATAAAAAACATTAAACAAAAGTCTTTTATAAAATAGAGACCTGTAATTCAGGAAATGAATAGTCTAAAAGAAAACTTACATTGTAAAATAATAATTAGAAAAGAAATCCCAACGAGTCGTGGACTGCCCAAATGCATTTAAAGTTAATGGACATTTTTCAAAATGTAATGGTTTTTTTAATCAGATTTTTCAGAGCAACAAAATGTGACTTTTGGAGTTTTTTTTTTTTATTATTATTTAATGTGATATTGTGATTAATGTTCATTTAACAAAAGAGCTGTAGAAAGCAAATATTTAAGTTACGCAGTATCTGTATTTGAATCTGTTTCACATATATTTAATTAGAATTCATAGTAGATTTTACGAAACAGTCTTTCAGGAGGCAAACAATATACTGAAGAAATTGTGGGTTAGGTCAGTTTTGACACTACACTACACCAAACATGATGCCGCAGATTGCACGATAAGAACAATTTTACAAAGTTCACATTTAACAACCACTCACTTAATACAAACATTTAATGCAACCTTTTATAAAACCACTATATTTAAAGACAACATTGTTTGCAATTTAAATAAACAAATAAAAATTGAACAGACTGGATGGCCTATTTAGAACCATATAATTATCCTTACCTTGTGAAAACGTATAAAGTGACTAGCTGCAAAACTCACATTCTTCAAAGTATAACTAAGATATAGAATTCAATAGAGTCCAGGCCGTTCATTGACAACTTTTGTTAATGGTAAATTCAATTGTATGAATCACCAATGGTGGGGGCGGACCATACATCTTGGTTTAGCTTTGGAGAATGTGAGGTTTGAAACTAGATCTTTCATATCAGCCTACATCTGATCATCTATTTAACCGACTCTTTCATATCAGATTAGAAATTCAGTTCAAAGTTAAAACATTTTGATTTATTCTAACACAGAATCAACAATGCGAAAATTGTTAAATTACTTTGCCTTTGTTTTAATTACTTAAGTGCCAATAATTAAAAATTACATAATAATTTTTTTTTAAAGAAATCATGCAAGTTTTAGCTTTGTTTATTTAATTTGAATTTTGAAAATAAAACTTTTAAGTAGGGATGCACCGAATATTCGGTTACTATTCGGTATTCGGCCACTTTAGCTGAATATTCAGTTTGGCCGAATAGTAAAATTTAAAAATTTCCAAATTTCTTCCTTTTTCTTTTAAATCTTATTAAACGTCGAAAAATTCCCAAACATGACTTGTTTTCTTTTATAATAGACTCAAATTCTTAAGTTTTAGTTATTTATAACGTTAAATCAAGCTTTACACAAGTTATATTAAATAAACATGTATCTTTAAGTTAAGTTACAATGAGTGGTCTTTTAAAAAAAACAATAATTACTATATATATCACAATTGTAATTTTTTCAACAAAATATAAAATAAAATTAATTTTAATTGTATAATAATAATATTGTAAGCCATGGTTTATTATTTTTTTCTGATTTTCATTCTACACCAGATCCACCTACTTCTGTTTTTGTTTTCATACTTCCGTTTTCGTGTTGTGATTTTACCAATTTACACTTTCCAAAAGGCTTGTTTTAATAAGAAACGAGTACTACTTTATTCTGTGTTGCTTCAATTAAAAATTTAATAGCTATAAATATTGTATTAAAAATATTGTGTGATTGTGTACTTATATGTTTATGTTTAATTGAAATTGATGAATAATAAATACAACTTACTTAGATCCGACAAAAAAAATTGGTTTAGGTAGGCCGAATATCCGGCTTAGACTTTGGCCGAATATTCTTTATTCGGTCAAATTCGGTATTCGGTGCATCCCTACTTTTAAGAAATGAAATCTACCCCTTCTTTTTAGGTTTAAAACTTATCCATACAAACCTAAGATTTTCAGGAAAACTAGGGGGGTTTTTTTGTTGTTGATTGCACAACGCAAACTAATGCATTAAAAAATTGTTTTTAGCTACAGGGATGGGAGATAAAAATTAAAATATAATTACTTGTTCTCTGTCATCTGCTACATCATTTAATTTATCATCTGGATCCAGTATCCCTCCATCACTTAGCAGCTTCAAGGTGTGAATCGTCACCCATGAATCCACAGACTACAATTAAGAATTAAACACTTTTAAAAAAAAGTTACAGATATTGAAACAGTTTTAAATAATAAAGAAAAATACTTAAGTAAAACACTTTTTTTTTAACTTCCAATTTGTTAGTGATCTATTTTTCTAATTTTTAGAGGGTATTAAAAATTAAAATACGTTGCAAACACACAGATTTCTGATTTTTTTTTAAAGGTCAAATTTTCAAATCTCGATTAAAGACATTTGTCCACCCATTTTCAATTTTGTTTGTAATAGCCTATATTTTAATTTATTATATTATACTTATAGTTATATACTTATACCTTATTATTATACTTTTAAGTAAAATACAGATTTTACTTTCTAATGACGGTATTTTGTCACGTATATATAAGAATTTTACGAAAATTCGCTAGTGGGAATGAATGTATAGTATTAGTATATTGTAAAACTTCGTTAAAATTAATAATAGTGGTGATCAATTATAAACGAGGTAATGCTATGATATAATGGCCGATCTGTTCATTGGCGACTTTTAGCGATTTTGAAAATTTAACGTAGGGTTGCTATACTATCGAGTTGAATGAAATATGAAGTGGAATGTTTACTACATTTGGACATTTTCGTTGTTTGGCTGCCGCCAAATCGAGGCCAGCCATTATAATATAAGCTGTTCCTTAAGGATCACACATTTTACATTTCCAGTTTTAGAACTATTTTTTTATGTTTGAAAAATAAAATTATCTCCTAGCCCTAAATCATGGTTGAAATCAAAAAGTAATGACAAGAAAATCACAGTATTACGCTTAATTATATAAATATATAACTTGATTATATCTAGACCCAAAGTAATTAAAATTATATAAGTATGAAATATAAAAATAATAATTTAATAAATTGAAATTACCGCCAAACACTAAATTTTTCTTAATAAAATGCCAACAAAAACTTTCAAAGTACGTTCTAGTTTATAACATAATAAGTTGAGTTGTGTGTTTCACAAAAATAAATTTATTCAGCTCATTTCGTACAAATGGTTGGTTTGGTTACAAAGAAAGCCATACAATAAGTACATGGACTTTTAATAATTAGTCTGATTCTTCTACAGATTTGTTTTATGTCTGACACTTGAACAATCGGTTCTGCGGGTAAAAGGTACGTAAAAAACACTGTTTTAAAATTAATATCATGGTTAGATGAAAAACACAACTCCTAAGCTAGTATCCAAATGTAAAAAATACAGTAGAACTCTAATTTTCCAAACTTATATTATCCTAACTCCACTTCATCTGTGTTGCACCTCATTCTATTTATCCCCTGGTTTTCCAAACAAAATATACTATTATATAACAAAATATATCCTACTAAAAAAAATGTGAACATGCGAAAATTGCAACATTTAATTTGTTAATAGCTTTTAACAAAAAGAAAAGATTATTTTTATAGCGCAAAAGGAGGTAAAATTTCATACCATCAGCTATTTTAATCTTTTCATCATTTGACGTTAGATCTACACGCCCCTTTTTGAAGATAAAGCACCACTTTCCAAACAAAAATTGGGGGTCTTTTTATCAAGTTCTTTTGGCACGCAATCTTTTAATTAAAACCACACTAATGACCCATAGATCGATGGTCAAAAACAAAACGCCCTTTTTTCCCAGAAATATCTTTTACACGGTCAAACATTAGTATCGTAGCAATATAATATTCTTCTAAGAGCGAAGGCGATAGCTTAATTACAGGTAGTTAGATAACAATTGTGGGGATTATAACATAAGGAAAGAAAGAGTTATTATACAAATGAAATCCGATACCGTCTTGGATGCCTTTTATCATTTACCAATGTCCCCTTATGGCTTTCAATACCTATACCATTTAGTCTTAAAAATTATAAACATAGCCTTAAGCACTTATATTTAATTAGTTTTTGTTTAATTAAAGATTCAAGTTTATTGGTTTGGGTTGAATAAATAATACGCTATATAACTACAAGAAAGTTACCGATACCGGCGACGAGGTTCGTAATTTTGAACAGCAGTTATGTTGTTTTAGACAAACTTTAGAATAGTATTATTATATTTCATTATTATTATAGTACTATTATTCATTTATATTATTCATTTATATGATAATAGTATTATTATTTCAAATGTTAGTATAACTTCATTAATGTAAAAAAAATTGGAAGCACTTGAGAATGGTTTAATGGAGATCAACAAATTCAAATCAAATCATTTTGTCAAATGAAAACACCATGAAAAGTTCTTTTCGAATGGCACAAAAGAAGCGATCGACACTGACACCGGTCGTTCAACCACAATGTTGCCTAACGACATTAGAAAAAAAGTCGATTTGCACTTGATTTTATTGATGGTCCAGACCCCTCTTCACCAAGAGGCCCTATGACCTCGAAAATCGGGCCCCACCCCTCTTACGAATCTTATTCTAAAACGAGGTCCAGTCGTATAAGAAAAGAAATAACTTAAGTATTAGCCATCTGTTCATTCGATTCTATTTTTTTTTACCTATGGCTATTACGAACTGTACGCAGAAAAGTGGCGGATCTGAAAAAACTAAAAAAAAATTCTTGTAGAATTCCTGAAGTTTTTGTGGTTTTAATGCATTTCATCGTTGGAACAATAACAGATCTGCTAAATTTTAAGCCCAACGGTTTTACCGTATACCAATCGCTTCAAAATAGTATCAATTGAAAGCCTCTAATTTGCATATTTTAGCAATTTTACCTCAGGAAGTCTAATGTGTTACTTACGTCACGTTTCCGCGTACAGTGAGATTATAGATAGCTATTTTAGCCGCCAATTTTTTCGTTTATTATATAGGTTGACCAGTTCCAGTATTTCTCGTGTATTTCTTTAAGACTGCTTTTGTTTTGATTACTGTTATTTCAGTAAATGGATAGTGGTTATTTGGTAAGAATACTTAACGACGTCATTAGATGCCATACGCAAAAAAAAACTATATAGTTGACGTCAAGAAATAGAGGAGGCATTAATATATACCACGGAAGTTGCCGTCGCAGATTATCTGTTCTCAACATTTAAATGGATTTGATGTACTTTAAATCGGCTGTGTGGATTAAATAAATAGATGAGTGCGGAAATTATAGTTGTATAAAAAATTTAAAATATATGAGTCAGAATATTAGTTTTATTGACATTGGTATAAATACTTCTTTAGAATGTTTACAATTTGAATTTATAGATATCATATGTAATGAACCAAATCTTAAAGAACAACCAGAGCAAAATTTAACTGCTGTGGTTTATGCAATTATATTTTCAAAAATAAAAACAAATTCCTTAAACAAAAATCAAATCAAGATATAAAGAAAATTCTCAGAAAGTAATATTTCAATAAAACCTAAATGAAATTCTACACATTGCACCAATAGCGATAAGTTTGAAAAAATCTGGAATTTCAATAATTGAGAATAATTATGGAATTCCTTAAAAATATACAAAAAAATAATTAATGAAACTGTATACATTGAACCATTCGCAATAAGTTCAGAGAAATTGGAGATTTGTTTGAACTTATTGCAAAATGAATGTATGAAAAAGAAACCCGACAGAAATTCCATGAAATATTTAAACTGTATGAATATCCTCAAAAATTGTTCAATAAAACTAATCAGAGCTTTCTAACTTAAGAGGGACTGTCAGATCCATAGAGATAATACATTAGTTTTGAAATCACAACTTTTGCAAAAGAATTGCTTTGCCATATTATCCCATTTTCACCAGGTATGGGAATCATCATAACGTCAATTTAAAACTAAATTGTAAAGATAATAACATCCGGTTATTCAATTATTAATTGATAAAGTTTTAAAATAGTGTCGCCATCAACTGTATATATTTGGCATTTTAAAACTTCAAAAATATATAATTAAATAACTAGATAACATTTTCGTTTCAAATTTGTTTCATTTCGTTGTTATGTTGAATCCCATACCTGGGGAAAAAGGGCTAACATGGCAAAGCAATACTTCTGCGGAAGTTGTGATTCCAAAATTAATGCAAATTAGCCCTATGGGACTGACAATCCATCTTCACAGATTTTCAAACAAAATTACGTTTATTTTTTTAAGTAATTCGTTCTAACAAAATAAATAGTATATTTCTCGATCTAACTATTCTAACTGAACTAGAATAACGGCATTGTTACAGTTCTAGATGAGCCAAAATGTGGGTTAGTAATTTATCCACAACAAATTACCGTTTAATTACATGTGATAAAATGAGGCTATGCAATTAATAACATAATGGACTCTTCGATTAAACCAGAACTCTGTCAATAAAGAGTTATGGTAAAAAACACAATAGGAAATAAGTCATTTATTATCAATTTAACAGTTGCATTTGAAGATAGTCGAGGTTGGATGGGTTTTCTGGACAATAGAATACGTGATTGTTTTGAGTTATGTGAATGACGGAGTTTCGTGTTGCGTCTGTGTAAAGATAAAAGGTTTCCGAGTCAAATGTAAATAATGCTCAAGTCTGCATAAAAATATATCGTCAGTATGACTTTGCAATTGATTTATAAATATGGATACATTTTGTATAAAATAATCCAGGACAATGAGTGGGACAATCCAGGACAATGAGTTTTATGAATTTCGCAACAAATCAGAAAAAAATTATTTTCTTAACATATATCAGCGCAATTTTTCCATGACAATCGCGAAATGTGAATTAAAAGAACTCACTTTGAGAGCACTGGCATGCTCTTAGAGTAAAAGAGTAAATAGATAAAAAAAAATTTGCTTAAGCCTATTCAATACGTTCTACGATAAAACAATAATAATCCCCCAACCACAGGTATGAAATAAAAAATAAATTATATTTAATGGTCACTGATTTATAAACTTGGTGCACAAAAATGGTGGTTATCATCAAAGGATACCGACGTGTGTGTGACTGCAAACGAATTTCCATTCCATTCTTCCGAAATCATCTACAACAAGAAGTTATTATCAACTACGTCAAAACCAACAATTAGTCAAATAAGAAAACGTGAGGAACTGAGTAAATAGAACGCTTGCCTATTAAGGATGGGACAAAATGGCCGCTCCTCGCCCAAAGAACAAACGAAACGCACGACCGCAGGTATGGAAATCGAAGGCGAAAGCGAGTTTGTTCGATTCTCATTCATTGTATGCAATTGATTAATGATCTTGGCACTCAAGAATAAAGGTCATGGAGAATGTTCGACAGGAACCTATTATATGCTTGCTTAATTTGGAAATGGCCAAGCGGAGGCAGTGACATGAGAAAGTAATGAAGATGACTTTTTTTGGTTTGTTCTGTTGGCGGCGGGTTAAAGCACCAGGTCTACACGCATTTTACATCAATAAAATTTAAGGACTTTTTAAGGATTTGCAGCCAAATTTTCAACAACAAAAAAAAGATACCTATTTCCAGCCATAATGACAAAAATTCGACAAATTGCATCGCCTGGTACGTAGTTTTACCAGCAAAAAAAGTGTGCAATTCATACACAGAATAAAAGAAAGGACCCAAAATGGAAAATAGCATTTTTAGAAATTTAAAATTTATTTTTCAAAAGTAAGGACCTACAAGCCACGGGTAAGGTTATATCATAGAGTACTAGAATGTAAGAATGAGAGGAATGAAAGTATTAGAATGGTTAAAAAGAATGGTTGGTTTATCGGGAAGAACATTGGAAAATATTTTGAATTAAGTTTTCGAATTAGCACTAAAAAATTTGCACCAGCATTACCATGAGCGTCATTGCTGGTCCAACATTTTATTAACCCTTGTCGTTATGGTTAAAACCTGACTGACGATAAAAATAATACCGGGTATCTTTTTTTTTAATCAAATTCAAATAAAAAGTATAACCTCAATTTACAAGACTATAGAAATCTATAGTTTAAAACTATACTATAAGCTGATGGAAGTTTCTCATCAATAGCAATTCCTATAGTCTATAATAATGTCATGGGTATGACGACACTTTCAATCTATAACAACCAACACCTGTTACTCATGAAGTCTCTTTCATAGGTTCTGTCGAAACTCTGGGAGGCCTTTCATTTAATCTAGGGGTCAAACTATCGTAACCTTTGCTTTGGTTTCGATCAGATGGGCGCAGGAATCTATAAAATTTGAAGATTAGTGTTGATGAAACAATAATGTTTAGAATAGTAATCTAATTTCAACCGTTCAACGTATTATACATCAGAATGGCGAAGTCTGGATAGTAAATATAAAAAAGGTTCACAGGTAAACAGGAATCTATAAAATTTGAAGATTAGTGTTGATGAAACAATAATGTTTAGAATAGTAATCTAATTTCAACTTAGGATACAGAATGGCGAAAAGTCTGGTTAGTAAATATACAAGAGGTTCACTTTAGCCGACACCGGATATACTTCTTTTCCAGGGCATGATTTCAGATATTCGGCTCTCAATGTCATCATATCCAACAGTGTGTTATTAATATTTATTTCAAAACTCGTTTCTCTTACAAACTTATTAATACGACAAAGTCACTTCCTCAGTACGTCGCATTGGTATCCTCCAACCACACACACACACACACACACTATTACATATTACCCTCGTTATATTACGACGAAAAGACAAAAAACATTCCACGCAACGAGAAAATAGGGAAGGCCTGAAATATTGTTGTATAGGTGCCGTAATTGTTTCAAACTTGCGGCCATTGTATTACCGCCATTGTTGTTCAATGGTAATGACTCATACAATGCCCAGAAGTTTATGGCCACCAGAAATCACACAAAAAAGGAGAGTTCTGGACAACAGGAAAAAACGACCTTGCCTGTCATGGACGCTTCTGTTCCAAGTGAATAACCTCTGGCCATAAATGTCACAATGCGCAAGTTAGCACTGTGTAAACTTCGCAATTTTGAAAATGTATACATTCATAAATTATTTGACAGACGTGCATTGGTGGCTTGAGCTGTCCAGTACAGATACAGTTATGCAGTTGAAAATTATGTCGCAATGTAGGGACGATTTTTTTATTACCCTGAAATTTTATGTGAGTGATTTTATTGAGGTTGGTCTGTACGCGGAAGCTGAAATTTAAAAACCCAAAAATAAATCTTAGTACTTACATTGATTCGTAATTAGATGTGGGTTATGAACAAATGAACTGATAGATATCATCAATGTAGATTTCGACTATTTTGGTTATACACTCGTTATTATTTACTAATGTTAATTAAATGTTGTTACTTCAAGCCAGCGTATTCATTGAGCACTCGTCTACATGATTAATACAGAACAGGTGCAACCGAGTTTGGTGAGGGGTTAACCCAGCGACTGCTTCACCATACATCCATAAGGTTGCAACTATTTTCTATTTTTAAAGAAAAGTTTTAATAAATAAACTTTTTATCATTCGACTGTGTTTTTTTTTCATGTCAGTCTTAATATATTCAAATAAGTTTTAACATCAACTTCAACATCAAAAAATGTATGCACTTGATTGCAAAATGGCTCTATATATTGTTTCACCGTGCGAAAGGTGGATATTAAATTGATAGTATTGATATATTTCGATAAAATATTTTTTATTAAAACTTTAAAAAAATTCTTTTGTACCAATATATTGAGGAAGGGTCATTTTTTAATATGAATGGCATTTACATCAATAAAACAAATCCTTTCAGAAGGAGTAGACATACCGACAACATTCCACAATATTTGTTCCGCATGCGATTTTTTTTCAACTGTCGGAATTCCTCTATAACTAGACAAGGTTAATTGACAGAACGTACACGAAAATAAAAAATAATAATAAAATTACTGGCGTCGAATATCTGAGGGAAAAAACTGAAATGGCCATATCCTGAAAATAGTTTTCCCTTTCTAAAAAACGACAGCAGAAAAAAACGCGGGAAATAAATTTAGTGTTCTGTTCCAATCAAACAAAGGATGATGCTGTTTTAGCGAGGCCAATGTTACTTAACTGAATGCCATTGCTAATATTATAAATACAGGTTTTTTTTGTTAGGTCGTTAGTGTGTTGTCATGTCACGATAATCGTGAAAGTGGCGGAATTGGTCGGAACCTTTTTAGGAATTATCCATGAAAGGATCTGTAAACAAAGGATTAACTAACATGCCTTTTAGAGATAAATCTTTCAAATTTTAATTATTTCTGTTAGCAAAAAAAGCGTCACGCAGTTAAAATTTTAGAAAATTGTGAAGAAAACAGGGAGATCTGGAAAAACTGGAATAGCCAAAATTTCCTGTTTATTTTAATACTCATTGAAATCTTTATAGTACGGATAGGCGGACAGACGAAAGATAGGTATCTAATGTCATATATATATACATACATGTATACATGTATATATATATATATATACATATATACATACATGTATATATATATACATATATACATATATATATATATACATATATATATATACATATATATACATATATATACATATACATATACATATATATATATATATATACATCTATAATAATAAAAGAAAGAGTCTGTCTGTCTGTGTGTGTGTGTGTCTGTTATCGGATCGTAAAAGACCTACTTATACTGCCCACAGGAATTCGAAATTTTAAAGATAGATTCCCTTTAATACTAACGTGTGCACCTGAGGCTTAGTTTTTTCATATTTGTTCCATTTTTAGAGAAAATTCGAATTTTCTGAAAAAAATACACCACTTTCGCTCAAATCCGATCATTTTTTCTCTTTCCTGATGCCATCGGCTGAAAAAATTAAATAACACTTTTAACGAAAACATTTAAAATTCAAAATGTTTATTTTATTCATTTGCCATTACTTTCAGAAACTAAATTTATTATTTGAAAAATAATTGACACGTTTCAAGTGACGTAATTCCGCCAGTCTTCATTCCCGGATTTTATTGTGGGTTTATTTGATGATTTTTTCATTGGATTTTTCTGTTGACTGCATGTATGCATATTTAAGCAATAAATGTATAGTTAAGCTATTACTGAACTATGATGGTTAAAAGGCCATCGCACTAGAGCTATTAGTGTGTTATGTCTTTATTTTTTCGCCAAATACGTTGCCAAACTCGCCAAATTATTAACTAAAATTCGCCAAATAGGCAATTTCTTTTATGAATAATTTATAAGCTGGTCGGTTGTTCGAAGGTCATTGTGTTTGAGCTGTATAATGGGTGTGGGTAGCTATATCTATTTTCTCGCCAAATTATTTCCCAAAACACGCCAAATGAGCAAAAAGGTTTTATGTATTTATGAGGGAATTGTGATGGCATTTATGAGTGCATTTTACAGCGTATTTTTCATTTTGGAATTTTAAGGCAATGAAACGGGATTTTATAATTTATAACGAGCGGAAACAATAATAAGTTTATGATCCTATAACAGGTTATATGGTACACATATTTGGAATCTATTTGATATTTTTTTATTCCGTGCGAAGAACGGGTATAAATTTGCTAGTATATATATATACACATATATATATATACACATATATATATACACACATATATATATACACATATATATATATACACATATATATATATACACATATATATATATACACATATATATATACACATATACATATACACATATACATATACACATATACATATACACATATACTATAACATATACATATACATATACACATATACACATATATACATATATATACATATATATACATATATAATACATATATATATACATATATATATACATATATATATACATATATATATATATAACTATATATACACATATATACACATATATATACACATATATATACACATATATATACATATATATATACAATATATATACAAATATAATATATATACATATATATATAACATATACATAATATATATACACATATATATAACTATATACTAATATACACATATATTTTACACATATATATACACATATATATACACATATATATACACATATAATATACAATATATATACAATATATATACACATATATATTACACTATATATATACACATATATATACAATATATATACATATATATACATATATACATATATACATATATATATAATATATATACTATATATATATAATTTTATATATATATTACATATATATTACATATATATACATATATATATATATATATATATAATATCATATATATATATATATATACATATATATATACTATATATAATACATATATATTACATATATACATATATATACATATATACAATATACATAACATATTATAATACAATATATACATATATACATATATATACATATATACATATATACATATATACATATATATATATATTATATATATATATATATATATATATATATATATATATATATATATATATATATATATATATATATATATATATATATTATATTTTATATATTAAAAAAAAAGAGTGGTGTGTTTTCAAGTTTACCTGACGCTCGAAGCAAATTAGAACGAAATTGAACATGTTATCAGAGTTTAATTGGGTTCAATAGTGTGTTCAACTATTTGATGTTGTTTTTGATTAATGCATTTTTCGAATAAATTTTGAGTGATTATCAAGTTCCAGATTGTTCACCGCCTTCTAACAGATTTCTTCTACTGAAATTCTTTCTTTTCGGACATTGTCTCGTGAAGACTGACCTTACAATCTTCAAATGTTTCCGTGTTCAATGGTTGCGGAATTAATTTAGCAGTGTATTTATTAGTGTATTTATATTTTTATTTCGTAGATTAAAGTTTTTTTTAGGAATGTTTGCGATAAATGAAAGTAACGTTGCTAATTTTATTTACAGTGTTCTGTTCTTAGCTCTAACCTCTTCACTTCCGAAAGAAACCCTACTCATATATTCTTTATATAAACATTTTTTAAACAATTATATACGTAAAAGCATGTTTTGCAAGGAATAAAAAAAAATTAACGTTTACAATTTGATGAGAGGCCAGTCAATTTAGTTTAATTTGAGGTTCAGAGCAGTAAAAATACACATTTTTGCTTTTAAAATTGTTCAGCATTCTGGCATTTTTTTTCATGCAAAATGTTTCATAAAGTTAACGTTGAAAAAAGTTTTTCGCAAGATCTCCGAAGTATGCTTGACCTTCTTGCTCAACTTTTTTTTGAAATACAATTATTAAATCTTCTGCTTTGGTATCGGTATTTTTGGAAATCTTGAACATTCTAGTTTATAATGGGAAAGTTAGAATTAAGAAAACTGAAGTTTTGAAGCAGGGTTCATACTCTATTTTTAATGTAAAATTCAGGAGTTTTAATGAGTTATTTTAGGAGTAGGTACATTATTACAATTCAGGAGATAACAAACACAATGAAGATAACAACAAATGTACATATTCTATGCCCACAGAATAAATATTTAAGATAAAATAAGCCTTTTTTTATCTTGATCATTGATTAACAATTAAATAAACCTTGTGGATTAAAACTAGCAAAATTGCGACAAACCGTAATATAAAAAACCTTAATAGCAAATAATTTGCCAAAGGCAAATTAAAAAAAAAATCAAACTTCCTTACAGGCAAAATCTCGTTTCTTTTTTTTAAAAATTTAATTCTACAATTTTGTAGAAAACTCTTTTCTATATTATTTAGATAATATTTCAGGAGATAAAACTTTAAATCAGGATTTCTAATATAAATTTCAGGAGTTATAAGGGCCCTTAGAAAAAAATAATAAAATTCAGGAGTGTTTCAGGGTTTTCAGGAGGAGTATGAACCTTGTGAAGTGAATTCTTCAGAGGTCCACATGTGTGTACCTCTGGAGCGAAGATGCTATGGTTCTTAGGGGCACGTCGTTTACATTCCATTCCAAACAACACCTTGACGAGGCGTGGGCGTACAGGAAGAAACCAAAGAAAGTTCATTGGTATTCGCTATTCGCGTCGAACCCGAAATCTGCCATTGTTTGCCAGAATAGGCAGAGCCTCAACTCACTCGAAGGTTTCCGGTGCTTTTCTTCGAAGATACGTTGCGGAACACGGAATAATTAATTGGCGTGGTATTTTTTATTTCTTATTTATATTTTCCCATTAAGAAAATATTCTGGGTGTGTAATTGAAGAATAGAATGTTTTGTAGTTTTATTAGATAAGTGGTTGGCTTTTTGATACTTTGTTTCAAAAAGTTTGTTGGAATGTGATTTTTAAAAGAAGTCAAAATAAAGGGTTTCTTTTTTTTGTGTGAGAAAGATTCATGAATTTTTTTGAACTGAAGACGGTGAATAAAATGTGGTTAATGGATGTTTTTTAGATCAGCCCTTTTAAAGTATTTTATAAATGTATTAAATGGGTGGAACTTTTTTTAAACAAAGGATAATGTAGTGCATTCTTGCATTTATTAACCGTATTTTATCAAGTTAAAGATAATAAACTTATTTATAAGTTTGTGTTCGGGCTTTAGAAAAGATTATTGTGAATAGGCATTTACATGTTTTCAACACAAGTTTTACTGATGAAGGAAAGACAATTTTAATAACTAGAAGGAATGAAATTATTAAATTTACAACCACAATTCCGGCCAGCCAAATCTCCGGATTTAATCCGGCAATACCAGACTTCTTTCTGAATGTACGCTAACCCGGAATATTCTCTAACTCTTCTGCGCCCGGAATTCGGAAAATAATTATTACGGATTGTTAAGGTAACAACAGGGCCGGATTTCTAAATAGGCTAAGTAGGCTGTAGCCTAGAGCGGCGAATTTTTTGGGGCGGCAAATTTTACGACCAATTAAAGCAGCATTCGGCATAAAAATATTATTATAAAGATACGAATATTTTTAAGAAAGAAAACAAATAATTTACATTAATGCGTAAACCGTAAATGTATGTATAATACTAATATTTCGTAGCAAACATGGTAGCCGCGAGGGCAATTGCACCTCTCCTCCCGGATTTCGAAGTTGAAAGAAAAATAGTCGAACAGTTTTTTAAAAAATCGCCTATTTCGCTTTCGATTTAGCGTGTAAAGATGCAGAGATGATTCTAATATGTATCTATTTAAAACAGCACATACCACCCTATTTTGCAGCTAACCAGCTACCTTTCCCCGAAGTGGGAGAATATTGTGACAGGGGCGGCAAATCAATCGTAGCCTACAGGAGGCAAACCTTTAAATCTGGCCCTGGGTAACAAGGAACAAAAAGACCACTCAAAATATCGAATTTTCATTTAAACGTTAGTTATTGAATCGTGCTTTTACGAAAACAACTTCTATGATGCACATTTGAATATGGGGTTGGAGTTTGCAAATTTGGTAGTTTATTTCAATATAACTTTGTTGCCAGCTTTAAATTTCATTATTCCAAAACACCAATTTTCAGCCTTAAGGTACTATTCTCTTTTACTAGAAGGGTTGAAATTTTCTGTGATGTTGTATACATGTCTATTTAACACAGTGAACCAAAAATATTCCAAAAAAATATTAAGTGAGTAAAAATAAGACTATTTTTCGAATTTAAGAAATGTGCAAAATTTCTATTCAGGTTAATAACTTAAAATTATGAATGTTTTATCGTCAAACTTAAGGTTCATTGCGTTGAATGGACTTTATTCAGGTGCGTATTATATAAAAATTTTCGTAAATATTCATTTTAGTGATTGAAAGTTAAAATAAAAATTTTATATTTTGAAGCGTCGTTGGTTCCCTGTCCCCTTAACCAAACAATTATGCCTACATAATGATTAAATATAAATAATAGGGGATAAAAAATTAAAAAATCCCTAATAGAACAGTGTTGTTTTTTTTAAGTTAAGAGTAGCGGGGCTTTTGAGATACTCTGTATTACAAGGTCGTATTTACTTTAAAGAGACACCAGTCAAGACAATAAAATTTAAGTGAGTCTCTGAGGAATTATTACCACATTGCTGCCATCACGAGTTTGTACCCATCAAATAGAATAATCATTCAGATGCAATCCCATACGTGCGAAACAATAGGTTAAAATGTCTGACATGACACGTTTGACATTTTAAATAATAACTTTAAGTAGTATTTAGAGCAGAAATGACATGGCTAGTCTTGATCTCCTACAGTCAAGTTTTGTATAGAAATGTCAACTGCTTCATTATTTGAAACAATAGTCGATCATCAGTTAGCAATTGCGGCGGACACGATTTCCAATTTAAATTTAGACCTATGAATTTGCTACGCACGAATTCTTGCGTTGCGAAGATGGGACGGGCACAAAGGATAGATTTTAATGTGTATCGTCCCCCACTGTTTTTTCAATTGCAATTTATAAAAATCACGTTAGCTTACCATATACTTTTTTACTGAGAATGGGCATGTTTCACATCTTAAATGATAACAGTTCTACGGGAATGAAATAAGGTTTTGATAGGTTAATCAATGCAGTGGGCAGAACTTATCGTATCATACCACCAATCTCCGAAACCATCATTGAATATCAGGAATGAAAGCAGCAATGATCTTACGTCACGTGAAACAAGCCAATTCTACATTATGCACTACTGATATACTGTAGTAATAAAACCTAAAATGTTGGTCCGCTATTTGTACATGTTATTAGTCCTTTAATTTGTTTAAGGGTGCATTTATACTTTAAATTGGCTAAAAATGAAAATGTTCGTAAGAAAATTCCAAGAAAATTTTAAGAGGGACTTATTCGGCATTTAAGTCCAATAACCATAAGAAGCATTGGTGTTCAATTAATTAGCTTTAACAAGACGTTCACAAATAATCTCGAACGAAACTGCCAGTAAACACATATATTATATTAATCACATTAAAACTTAGAAACAATATTTCTCAAGGTCGTTGTATAAATTGAAGGAAATGTTAATATTAAGCAAGAACCAGACCATGAAGAATGGGCGATTTAGAATGGCGGAAATACGGTGGCTAGATGCCGGCGACGGTAAAAGGAACTATGGAAGAATGCCTTTTGTGTTAGAAGAAAAAAAAAACATTTCACTTTAATGGGGTTGGGGGGTCCACCTAGTTTAAGAGAAGATGGATAGTTTTATAATTTGATGCAAGACCGCTTTCAGTGGATCGTCAATGGAGCCCTCGTCGCACAGTGTCTCAAGGGGCACCTACTAGAAAAGAAGCTGTAAACGTTGACTTACACTCTTAAAACAAACGAGCGGTTTCAACTCCGCCGAAAATGCACTTCCCCTATAGGAGTGGATTTCACTCTTTTTGCGGAGTGGGTAAAAGAAATAAAAAAAAAACCTTCGTTCTACACTATTAAAACGAGCGGTTTTAACTCAGTCTGAGTAAATTTCCACTCCTTTCCGGTGCCGAAAATGCACTTCCCCTATAGGAGTGGATTTCACTCTTTTGTTTTAAGAGTGTATAAACTTAACCCTTTAAGACCCATTTTTAATACCATTAATACTTTTGTTACCGAATAAAAACAATTGGGGGGATGTGCGCACCTTGGGATGTGGCCTAAGTTTCATTTCGAATAGGGAGTAGCATCTGTAATGGACGGCCGTTCTAGGAAGTGGCAATCCATTTTACGCAAACAATGTATTAGATAGGTCAATAAAATTATTTATGTTGGTTTGTTTAGAACAAAGCTATCTGATAAAGTTTGTTGGTTAAAACTTCCAAATGCATTACACGCATCTCCAATGTTGTGGAGACATTTAAACATTTATAATTGCCAGTAGAAAAGTTTATGCTACCTATAAAGTTAAAAACAACGTTCTGGCATTAGATGAGATATTAGATGTATCCCAATTCCAACACGTCATCTTAGGTCCTGGGGCACATCAAATTATTTTCTTACGATCCCTAAGTGTTAAGGCCACTTGTTAAAAAAAACTATTACCAAATTCAAAAACGATGTACAAATGAATGATATGGCCTTGCTATTGCATGCATGGTGAAGTGAAGTGACATAAAAACGTACCAAACCAAATTTAACCAAAACTTAATTATCAGAGTGGGATTTTCCATCTTAAAACATTTTTTAACAAAGAGTTAAATACCATAATTACTGGTCTTCAGCTCACCAAAATTTCAATTTAATGTCCATTTTCGACAAGGCATCTGTGTTCGTTTAATGCCATTACGGTTAAGAATGACCTTCAACAGCCACATCCGCGACGAATCCAGAAAGGTAGTTTCCCAGCACAATAGCCGCTTAAATTAACCACTTATGACCCGATGAATCAGAATCCAGTTGGAAAATCCAGAAGAAAGAGGTCCTTAATTGAAACGCCAAACTTTAAAAATGGGTTTAATCCTTTTGGAGAATTTCCTCCCAGGTGCCTTTTTCTGGACATTTTTACTGAAGAAGAAGAGTCTACGGTAAACTTTCTACGGACTTGATTCATTTTTTCGTATTTAGAGATATAATTATTACTTTGTGAGGTAATTACCGGAAGATTTGTCCATCCAACAACAGAAGTTGTCTTTGATGTCAGTAAATCTCGTCTACGGTCCGTTGAATCGCTGATGGACGGATAGACAGAAATTGTCCTCCATTTTGACGTCAATTCTCACTTGACTAATTCGTGTTAGAACAATGGGGTGGAGAAAGGAGTGGTTTGACATGTGTTCGAAAACCATTTTAGGAGGTGTTGGCCGACAATCCATGAATCATTTGCTCTTGACAAGGGTTACTGTACCTACAAGAAGTTCAAGAGTGATGCATACTTTTGAAGATTTAAAACTACATTTGGGTTAGGCTATTGTTTTGGTGAAGATACATGAAGAAAACAACGTTGATTCTTGTCACAAATAGTTTTACTGTGTAAAAGTTGACATGTTTCACAGGACGGTCAGTAGTTTCAGTTCAGTCAGATATGTGTACTATTAGGATCTCCGTACTGCGAAACATTTACTTTATAATTTTTACACAACAGAGCTATTTGTGCCAAGAATCAACATTGATATGCCTACTATTTTTAAGTGATGCTAGAGATTTTGTTCCACTAACGTAGTCGTGCGTCAACCTTATCTATACAGAAATCTCCATTCACTGAGTCATGTTTCCGGTGAACACAGGGCGGATTGCTATTGACTTTAGAAAGAACGAAATCGGCACCAATTTGCCCGCTGCAGTGAAAGGAAGAACTCGCCAAATCTACTAGTTTTCGTGATCCTGTACATATTAGTACAAGTCAATAGAGTGAGTCTAGGAAGAGCATACTACATTTTTTTTTACATATCCCTGGGTCAAAATTAGACCAGTTCCATGATGTGTGTGACCCTGAGAAAGTCCAAAAATAAAAGTGGGTCTCGTCGCTGACGTCCTTCCACGTCAAACCGTGGAAATGGAGTATGTGTTCGGAACTGGCTTGAGCAGTGAGCACCTCCACGACAGTTGGGGCAGTCAGGGAACAGCTTGGTTCCAGCCTCAAACTTCAAACTATTTGTGTGTCCAGTCCTGAATCTGGAGAGAGCAGTTTGGTCTAGCATACTGCTACTACATAATAAAGAAAACGGGGTCAGTGCCCATAGCTCAGATTTTTTAAAACTTTCTAGTTATACATTTTATATGTTTACTTTACTGCGTTTAGAACATTTCCTAACTGCAAAAAATTCCCAAAACGTATCATCTCTTGCCCGGCCATCTTGGCGTGTATTCAACAAATTAGTGCCTCTCCCTTCGAGGATCTCTATTCGGACAATGGACAAGTTGCATGAAACGCGAAATTCATAATATATGTGGTGTTTTTCTGGTACATTAGAAGCTGCAGATTTCGAATGTAGTTAAATATTCACAAATATGTTTAATTTCAACAAAAAAGCATTTGAAATTTGCCGAAAATGTACGTCACTGAAACAGCTCTGACGTCAACTGTTATGTTTTTGGCGATGTTTCGATCTATGCTGTAATACACTTTATAAAATAGTAACCTTACAATTTCTGCGAAACCTCATTAAAGAAGAAGACAATATTTTTGTAACCAGTCATATCAAGAAGTTAACAGCTGTTCAAGTTTGGTTGTTAGTAAAATACACACACTAGAGCGCGTATGAGCTATTGCAGAACTATTGACTGTTGGATCTGATCGGAATAGTCGAGTGAAATCGTTCAACGTTTGAAGAAATTAACTGCAATGACATGACATGTTTCTGTCAAATAGCATAACTTTTTAGAGTTTGATAAGGATGAAAGCACGTTTCACAGTTTCAAAAGCGATACAGTGAACGTGATACGAAATAACACGCCAAGAACAACAAAAAAAAAGCAACTGTGACGTCATCTGTTATGCTAAGAGAGGTTTAACAGGAGTGACGTATCATTAACTTTAAAATGATTTAAAATAAATACATCTTAAAACCAGAAATACTGAGTTTTAGAGTTTTTTAATATGCTCATCGATAATATGTTGTGGAAAACGCTGTAATTGTCCTTGAGTTCAAATTGCTGAGGCTCTGTGTACCGCGGAGGGCCTCATTTGCCTATCAGAATTTCTATCCACAGACAAGTCAATAACAACAGCGTTATAATATGCATAATTAAATATAATCTTTGAGGCCCAGTGGCGCAGTGGTAGCGCCGTGACATAGGTCCGGGGTTCGAATCCCGGATCAGGCGAGGTTCACTTAACCTTTGAGAACTTAAATGGGTCAATAAAATGAGGACCGAGCATGCTTGGGAACTAAACACTTGGGGTCCCGTGTGAGGTTGACCACCTAACCGGGACATATGCATAGCACCCCAGACCCCTTGGTCACGAAAGCTTAATTGGGCACGGCAGGCCTTGGCCCACTAATTGGCTGTTGCACCGAGGAGTTTAGTTTAAATATAATCTTTATACATAGTACGATAATAGTAATGAAAAAAAACTACCACTGAAGTTTATCTTGAGGGTGTCCCCCACATATGTCCCACATTTCCCGGCGTTCGTAAAATCGTAACCGTAACAGCACCCCTAAAAGTGAGGCCTTTTTTGCAGTTGTCAAAGGTGGTGTAGGGGGCGGATTTCCGGCTTACCCACTGTTTCTTTCTACGTTATTTTTTTATTGTCCTTCGGGGCTCTGTTAGTTTATGTGTGCCTTACCACATATGTTGGTCTCTCCCCTCTACAACACAGTTTCATTATTTTTTATTGCTAGAATCCGTATAACGTTCTGTGGGGGTGTCTGCGCATAAGCAGGGGGATGGGCTTTTTTTCTTGACTGCGAAAAGATAGTGAATAAAAAAAGTAGCGGCTGTTTCATTCCTTCAATTATTTAAAGAAAAAAAAGGTAATTTAATTTCGTATAGTTCACACAGATTTGCGGAAGGTTGATACAAAATTTGATCGAAGATTCTTGTTTAATGTAAATTTAGTTAGTTGCTGAAGAACCTAAAGTGTGTTTTAAAGATCAATTAAAGATTAAACCTCTAGTATCTAGTTTAGATTTCTACAATTACCACACTAACTACTTAAGCTTCAGGTCTTAAAGCTGCATCCTATCGAATACAAACGAAACATTTAATATAATACCACTAAAATATTACACAGCGATTCCGTAACAAACAAAAGAAAGGAGAAAATTAATCAAATAAAATCGCATTACTTGAAGGCAAGAGAATACGACAGAAGGATTACGGAACTAACGAAGAGTATAAATTTCACTGAGAATTCTTTTAACTTAGTGTTCTTCTGACATCGTCCACAATAGAGGCCTAAATTTAAAAAGCTGGACGGCTGAATAGCATTGTTGGAACATAAATATAAGAGAAGTGTCTTCTTTCGAAAAAATAATGTTTCTATTTTTATTGATAGTACGTGTGCAAAAAGTCATCTAAAAATAGTGAAAACCAAGATAAGAATATTGAAAATAATCTTAAACCCCTTGAAAGTTCCTGTAAAGTAGTGTTTTTTCTTTAAATAAAAACGATCATTTTCAAGAAATATTTTAACTTACCTTCGAGTTCAAAGAAATACTTTTTTTTGCACATATACACGAATAAATGACGAATCAAAGCTACATTCTAAACACATAAACGATGACCTTCCAAAGATCCAATTTCGTTTATTAGCCAGAACTTATTCAAAATAATTGCAAGAATTCCTTCTAAAAGACACAAGAAAATAAACAAGAAAAGTTTACGAGTGTAACCAAGTGTAACGATGTAAATTGTAAATAAATCTCACAGAAGAATTCTTTAACTTAGTCTTCTACTGATGCCACTAACGATGGTGCTTCAAGAAAGAGATGAAAATTTATAAGACCAGGCGGATGAGAAAAATCATTTTTTTCTCAAATATTTAAACTTAGCTTTTTGTTCGAAGAAAATAGTTTTTGCGCACACAAACGAATAAATGACGATTCAAAGATACATTCTAAAACAGGAGTTCCCAACCTTTTTGCGCCTGCGTACCACTTGGCTCTTTGAGAAATTTTGGCGTACCACCAGACCTAAATATTTTAATAAACGTATAATAACAACTCCTCTAAAAGTGTTCAAAGGCTTTTTGAATTAAATTTCTGAGAAAACTTCATATTTAATGGTTAGATATTTGTTTATTTATAACATGCTTATAATAAAGGTTAAATAAAAAGATTAAAATGGTATTAATTTACAGTTTTATTTATTACCCATAGTTCTAAAAACATACAAATAAAAATAGTACAAGCTGAGCAAAAAACTAATCATCATACAAAATATACTTTTATCGTCTTTAGTGCGAAACTTGTTGTTTGCCTGTGATTAAAATATCGACATTAGGAGTAATGGAACTTATTTTCACTCTTAAGTCCTCTTCAACACTTATTCTGCTTCTATGTTTATTTTTTATGAACAAGAGTTCTGAAAATCCACTCTCACACAAGTAATTCGTAACAATGTTGCTCACATCACTCACGCGTACCACCTGAAAGTAGGCCCGTCCGTTGCCGAGTGGTTAGGGCATCAGCCCAGAGATTCAACCGTCTCAGGAGTGCGGGGGTTCGTATCCCACTTACTGCCAGTCATCCTATAAATCGGATCAGTGCTGGAAATAGTAGAAAAATCCTCATCACGGATGGGCCCGAGTACACAGGGACAGACGTGCTCGTTAAATCTGTGGAGTCCAAAGTCCCGACGGCGTTAGCGTACGATGTCGCTCGAAGTTCCGTTAGGTGCCCGCTCAGGTGTCGACCTCGTCACTTGACCAGGGTTCTAAATTACGAGGCTTTATTGGCTGTGTTAAAGCTTCTGAAGGAGGCTAGAAATAGGCAGCCGGAAACGATTACCTTACCTTACCTGAAAGTTTCCCGCGTACCACCAGTGGTACGCGTACCACCGGTTGGGAACCCCTGTTCTAAAACATGAAAAAATAACCTCCCAAAGATCCAATTACGATAATTAGTCAGAACTTGAATCTTAAAATCATTGCGAAGATTCTTTCCAAAAACATACAAAAGTAAACACGGAAAGTTTACGAGAGTAACGGAGAAAATAAATTTCACTGAAAGAATTCTTCAACTTTGTCTTCTGACAACGCTAACAATGGAGGGTTGAGAAAAGGATGGAAATTTATAAGACTAGACGGGTGAATGAAAATTGTTAGAACATAATGCGAACGTTGTGTATAAAAAGCGCGTCTTCTTTATCTATTCACCCTTGTGGAAATGGATGGTTGTTGTTTCCATTTTTATTGGTAATACGTGTGTAGCATACGTCGCAATATATGGAAATACAGGAAGAAAGTGCCTTGAGTTCCATTCATTAGAAGTTTTAATATGTTTTCATAAGAGAAAGTTATAATTGGAATATATTTTCCGAAGCAAACCACTTTAATTGATGTCTGAATCCATTTTTACTTGAAACATTTTCAAAAGATAGTATATGCATTTCATTTGTTATAGCTAAAGTTTAGCAATATTAACTTGATAAAATATTTTGTTTTGAGCACACTTAACGACTACGTAGAGTATGGTCATGGTGACGAAAACTGTTCCTTATTTTTAATTAATTATATTTCATAATTGGAGGTAGAATTACGGCAATTGAAATATTTTTGTATTTTGCTTCAAGAAGTGAAGAAGCAAAAAACATTTTTTGGGTCAATTTTATATTAACGGCAAGAAAATTTCTAAAAGCTGACGTTCGCCATCCTACCTTATCTTCCCCTACGGCCTACATCTTCTTTGCAATCTTAGCTAAACTAAATGCAGATTGTGTGAAATTTTAGAAGAAAAATATAAACGACTTTACTGAAAAAAAACACGAGAACAAGTCTATATAAAAATACAATAAATATTAAGGATAAACTATCTTACATCTGTGCCTGCATCGAATCGCATATAAGAATTTTTTTACTACTAAATAACGGAAACTAAATCTAAAGGGTAATTGCAAACCATTATTACGGTATTCCTAAAGTAAACTTATTTTCTCACGAAGTTTTTCGACAATCCAAATTACCCAAGATCTCATCAATGAATTTCTTATCGTAAAAGTTTTTTTAAATGAGAAAAGCGAGCGACTCAAAGTTAATAACCACACACCGTAACAACTCAAAGGTAACCGCAGAGAGAAAAAAAAATAACTTCAACTTCACGCATGGTTGGGAAAGCCAACTTTCAACAAAACGATACACAATTGCATTGTTACGAAATTTGCCATTTTTCATGAAAAATCGCACAATTGGGGGGTTTAGCTTCCACACTGTTTATAACGTAAAAAGTGGAAGGTATTATAATCGTTCAGTCCGTCTGTCTGTCACCCACTTTCATAGCCCAAACTACAAATGCTACGGACAAGTGTGATATACGTCAAAAAATTCAGTGCATCGAAATTAGAATATATTGAAAATTTCAGAAAAGAATTCGAAGTACTTCAATTATTTAAAAAACGGCAAAATTTAATGCTCATTAAAAAGCATAGGAAGCCATTTTTATTAGAATTAAATAACCATTGCCATTCGCAACAATCGCTCGAGAAACATTAATTCTTTTAGACAATAAATTAAAATCGATCAGTTTGAAATGACGTCAAATATATTTCACTACGAGATTCTTTGTATGTTGATGTGAAATATTTTCATTCTATTTAAAAGCGAGGAATACTACATATTTATTCTTTGAAATATAAATTAATTTTTGCAAACAATAAGTAATAATTATTGAATTTTCGAAATAAAATAAAAGAAACTAGCCAAATTTAGCATGTAAATACTTAATATAGAATTAATGCTGTGTTTGGCGCCTTTTTTACCTGTTAAATACAACTGTTGTGTGGAAGCGGGTTAAGTGACAGATTGTGTTACAAACCTACTTGTTTTACTTTCAATTACTTGATATGAAATATAAGTATTGCAATGGAGTCCAAAATCCGAAATGGAGATTTTGTTGAGAAAATCGAACTTGCTCAAAGGGTATCAGCCATATAACTTTTTAGTTTTTTAAGTTATTGAAATTACCTTATAAAATATATAATATCATTGTTTTATGTATAGAACCAGTAAAGGTATTGATTTATTGAGTGGTAAATGAAAGTCGTGTAATGCTAGACACTCCTATTTTTTAATGTTTCATATACTTTTTATAAGTAGGATTTGCTTCAAAATTGCATTTGAAATTATTTATTTAAATGCCTAATCTAATTTTAGAATTGCATTAGTTGATTTTTAATAGGATAATAAAAGATGCATTGTATACAGCTTCTGTTCAAATTTGTGATATTTACTGATTTATTAAATTTGTTATCATACAAAAATTAAGAAATTGAAAGGTAATAAGTTGAACATAAAAAAGAGTCATTGCCAAAGATCCAGGAGAAGAAAATCGATTTTAAAGCAAAATTTTACTTTTTAACCTCTATAATAATCTTATCTACGAAATTGAGTATATCAGAGAAATTGACATGTGCTATTGGCGAGAGGAAAAAGCCAATTTTGTAAAGGATTGTTCACAAGTTTTACAAATTCCTAGGAATTTACACAATTACACTAGAGCCCTCGTGTAGCTCTACTGCGACGATAATTCAACCTAACAAAACTGTTATAAACGAATACCATATTACCCTCACATTTGGCGACATTTTCTCATCACTTTGGCACTATAAACTATAAAAAAAACTGAACTATAAAAAAAACCCTACAACCCTGAGGATACACCGATATGATGAGTCATGGCGGTCACAGGTATCACAGACAACGGAAAGAAAGGTAAATTAAAGGAGCAGGTAAAAAGAAAAGGGGGAAATAGAAATAAATAAAAAGTAAAGTATAATGACGGGGACAAGAAGAAATCAAAGTGTTTCTTGAAGGATAATTGTTCCCGACCGTGTCGCAGCCGGATATAGTCATTACGAAGAGGTTAATTTGAATGTGAAGAGTTAAAACAAAATTGCTGCAGTGTTTTAATGGAGTTAGACGGGTTAAGTTTTATTATTTTAACGATAGTCTTGTTGGGACAATGGCTTTTATAATGAGTTCCATATTCTAGAATGAAATTCACATATTTTCTTGTGATTTTGTTTTCACTAGACATTGACGCCCATGTAAAGAATTCATTAAATTTCTATGATTAAGAATATTTTGGATATTATTGGTATAAATAAAAAATATATAATAAATATATAATTGGTCATAGTACACACATAATTCGACGTTTACTAACAGACCCATACAAAACAGTAAGCACTTCTATAATCTATGGCCCTTGTGTAGTTTATGAGCCTACTCGTTACAACAACAAAAAATTTAGCTTTATACATATTAAGGAATCGATATAAAAAAAATTGATTTAAATACAAAAGGGAATTGTGATGGAATTTTGCAAAGTGACTACCACAATCACGAAACAAGAATGAATATTTCATACAATTCATTGTGGTTTCATTTAATATAAACATTAGCATACTCCTATGCTTTTAAATGGAACTAAGAATTCAAATGTTGTTTAACTGCAGGATTTAAAATTAGTAGGCGCATATCAACGTTGAATTTTTTCTCACGTAAATAAAAATGTAAATTATGATATAAACTTCATAATACAAATGTACAACATGTATTAGTTAATCCTTTTAAATTTCTAAAGAACATTTCATACAGAAATATAACTTAGAGAATATGTAGTAAAAAATATTTTTAAAAAAAATCAACTTAAATATGCTGAGTGAAAACAAGCTAGCACTTTTGCGCATTTTGCCCATTGCTTTGTTAAAATGATGCATTTCCTCTGAAAAGTCTTTAAAATGTCTTTTCTTTTTTGTAGATGCATATTATAATTTTAGCTACAAAGAATTTAAAGAAAACACGACGAAAAGATAAATTGTTCTTTGTATATAATAGCCGCATGCAACACATTGCACTAATAAGAGGAGGATTAAAACAGTTACGTTGTTCTCTTGTTAAATGTCCGATAAAAAAAAAGTAAGAAAGGAAGGCGTTGACCATTTTAATTACTTCCACTTAGTTTTATGGCCATGAACTGGACACTACCCACGAAAACAAAAAAAGTATAAGAAAGGTGATAGGAAAAAAAGCAATTAAATTCCGTATTGTTTTCTCGTTAGGTTTTCTCTTCTTTTGTAGAGGTTTTGTAAGGATTTTGAATGCAACAACTTTTATGGTATAGAAGTGCATGAAAAATAACTTGAAAGTTCTAAAATTCAATGGAAGAACAAACGCCGAATTACGACGATTATAGCCTGGTTTCAGAAAGTATAATTCTAGAAAATTCTAAAGTAGCAATAACAAAATATGCAGTTAATTTAAATGACTTACTCAGACGATATTAGAGTAGTTAAAAAGCTGTATTAAAGTATCAAAGTCATGGATATTAGTAGCCGCTTGAAATCAACTTTAAGGAGTTGACTCTGCTCTTATAATTAAGCAGACGGCAGCTAACCACTTCATTAACATTATGTCGTAACTAGTTTTCGCAATAGGACAAAGAAATTTAGAAGCAGTCTGTGCGACTAACTTAAAAAAATAGGCGCAAATGCACATTACCTAGGAGCATTTTCTTAATTATGAAAAAACATCTTTCTGAAAAATTTCCCTGCCATTTTTGGAGTCTACAGTGCCCAAATGGACGATTTTGAGATCGTCTCACACTTCCAGAAAGTGGCGGAACGTTTTTCCGCTAATAAATTTAGCAGAACTAATGCAGCAACCTCACCAGTAAAGCTTGATTTATGGAATTCTTTATTCGATTTTCACAAAACGAAGAACAGTGGAGAACTTTGCATTTTTTTTTCGAATTGAAAAGGCATTCTACATAGTAAGACGAAATGGTACTAAATTGAGATCTCTAAATTAACTCTACAGAGCTGAAGTCACACTTCCACAAAGTGGCGGAACGTTTCTCTGCTAATGAATTTAGCAGAACTAATGCAGCGAACTGGCCAGTAAAACTTGATTTATGGAATTCTTTATTCGATGTTTACAAAACAAAGAGCAGTGGGGGCGTCAGAACTCACGACTGAGTCGACTGACCACACAAAAAATTGACACGCTGCACGAACCGCCAACCACCAAGAACATTCTTTTAGAAGTTTTCACGTTCGATTTTGAATTGAACCGCTTGCTCGGAACGGGACAAACGAAAGTATTATTAATATAGATGGTCCTTCGATCATGGTTTGATAGATGGATTTATTAGTTGAACGTGTGTTGTGTGTTCATTAACTTAGACCTGAGATTAAAAAAAAAGTAGACAACCGGCTTTTCAACACGTCAATGGACGCCTCATACTGGCTATTGCAACATGTTTGTTTATTATACGGTCGACATAATGTAATTAATTCGTCAGTTAGTGAAAGTCGATGTATTGAAGGACGAAGCTGGTTATTGAACTGTTGATTTGTTATTGTTGCCATTTTCTTAGATTGAATTTTAAAAATTCAGTCATAAATAATTACTTTTGTTATGAAAGAAATCGATGGGAATATTTCTTGTGATGCTACACTCTTCTTACTGCAATGCCATTGGTTGTTTGGTTTTTTTTCCTTTATTACGAAAAACAAGCCAATTGGTTCTTTGTGACGTCACGCTCTCTGTACTGCAATTTCATTGGTTGTTTCGTTTTCTTTGGTTTTCTTTCCGTACCACGTGAAACAAGCCCATTTATTATTTGGTAACAAAAATGATAACATTAACTCCATTTAAATTTTTTTAAGAAAGTGGTAGCACGATGGAAAGAACTACGTCCCATTAAACAAACTAATTTCGAGTGTCAGGAAGTGAAATATTTTATAGATAACAGCATTGACATTTTTAGTACTTACAAATCTGTTGTTCTTATAGATCTTAGACATTTGTACAAACTAGATATGAATTAGATTCAATTTAGCTACCTATTTTAAAACGTAGAGCATTCAATAAAATGGATAACGCCTATTTGTTTAGTCCAACCAGTAACGACAGATGAAAATACACCCGAATCTGGCAAACTTTTCCCCCACATCCGTTCCCAAACTTTTCAATTCAAGAACACCTTCAATCACAAAACCTCTCATTCGTGCGTGTGCGTGCAAGCGAACACGTCCAAAAAGCACGTGCGTGACTGTAAAGTCGAGTAGTCAGTAGTGTATGTGACAGGACGCAAGATCTCATTTTAAAGTGATCATTATCAGTTAACTATTGTTCCGCACATTTTTAATCTATCTTGTTTCCATTAAATCCCTGGTAAAAGATTTCTTCGCGAGGAAAGTTAACAAGTCGGAAGTTCTTGTAATTGTTTTTATCATTAAGGTGGCTTATTTTAAAGTTTTGTAATTTGAAAAGTGTTTTTCCTTTAATTAACTTTCCATTTATTTTCGGAGCATTAACTTTCCAAAAGATAAAGTTTGCTACAGTTGGTAACACGCAACCCTTATTTTGGCGAGTTAACACCCAGAATAACTTTTGACGCATAAAAACTGATAAAAAGATATATAAAAAAAACAATATCCTTTACACATTTGCTGTGAGAAAATTGAAACTAGAAATTAAGTAGGTAAATTTAGGGAAAAATCTATTTAAACTAGATTTGTTTTTCATTGCAAATCATTTTTAATGTAAAATTATTTTCTGAGCATGTTACCTAGCTGAGGATTTTAAAATTAGTTAAAAATGTTTTGAATGTCACGCAAAGCAAAGTTTAAAAATGTAATATTACAATTTATGGACATTTTAAGAGGAACTGTAAGTCCCATAGAGCTAATGCATTAGTTTTCCAATCACAGCTTCCGCAGACGTATTGCTTTACCATGTTAGCCCTTTTTCTATAGGTTTGGGAATCAACATAACATCGAAATTAAACGAATTTGAAACGGAAATTTTATCTAGTTGTTTAATTAGATATTCTTGAAGTTTTAAAATGCCAAAAAATTACTGCATATGGCGAAACTATTTTAAAACTTTATTAATAATAAAATAACCGGATGTTATTTTCTTTTCAATTTTGTTTTAAATGGATGTTATGAAGATTCCCATTCCTAATTAAAATGGGATAAGATGGCAAAGCAATTCTTTTGCAAAAGTTGTGATTTCAAAACTAATGCATTAGCTCTATGGGACTGACAGTCCCTCTTAAAGTTTGAGGGAAAAATAAGAGGCAACAAAAATGAAGATTCTTCTAAGCAAATACGTTTATATACATTAAATGATTTATTAGAATTGAGTATTATGGGTGAAGGTATGAAAGTCAGAATACTAAACATCCACTGGTTTCAAATTTGAAATTACATGAATGTTAATTAAACTCAGTACATATTTCCATAATTTGAAAAGAATATAAATAAGAAAAGCGTGCGTGTTCAAATGACATTGCATAGATTTAGCTTACCTTAGTTTTGAAACAATTGAATTAGTAAGACACATCAAGCGTGAATTCACTTACCTAAAATAAAGAGAAAAACATCTTAATACAAAAGTTTTAACACAAATTAAATTTTAAAGGTTATAAATTTTATATTTAAAAAAAATTAACATAAAATAGCATAAGAAAAATAGTTATTGTAAATTGACATCAATCGTAAAAAAGGAAAATTTAAACATTTTAATAAAACGCATGTTACTAAGTAATTTCCCCTAACTATACCCACAATAAATAGCTTTAAATTAAAGGGAATCAACGAAGAAGCCATAAAAATAAGTCAATCATTTTGAAATTTAACTTGGAGTTGTCTACCGGCATAATTATACTGTCACAAAACATAACCTTATAATAATTCATAACTATTATATATATTATAATATACTGTTAAAATTTTTGTGCTTGGTTTCACCATGATATTGGTTCCTAGTAGTAGCTGCAACGGCTGTGTGGTGAAATGTGTCACCTTTTTTTCGGTGTTTAGTTGAACCATTTTTTTGGATTTGGGAACAAAAACCTGAGAAATGGTTCAACCGAATACCAAAAATATGGTTTAACGTTTCACCACACAGCCGTTGCAGCTTAGGAACCATATTTTTGGTGAAACAAAGTGCGTAATTTTTAACAGTGTAGTTAACTTTTCAAGAAAAAGTTACCATATAGAAGCATATCAAAATGACCTATGTACATTTATTTATATTGAAGGATCTAGTTGCAAAACTCATATTCTCTGAAGTATAACTAAGATGTAGGAGGGTCCGGCCAATTCATTGGCGACTTTTGACAATCGCAAATGTAATTGGAAGAAGTCGCCAATAAACGGACCGGACCCTATTTTGTAAGTAGTCCCTTCGTTTGCTCTTCCACTTTTAACTTTCCATACATATTTAATTTTTAGCTTTAATTCACGATTGAATTATAAAAACAAGAATTAGCTTTGTGGCTTCGTATGTATGCATCAAACCGAATTCTGTCTGTGAATTGATTCATACCTCACGCTCTCTCAAAAAATATCTGGTATTAAAAAAATGACCTCAAAGTACAACAATACAGATAGAAAAAATCGTGAATTTTCGAAGCAATAAAAAAAATAGTTTGTCGCGCCTTGGGTCACTTTATATTTCGAAGTAGTCATGAGTTCTACCTTATTTGAAAAGAAATTGGTGAAAAACTAAACAAAAAAATTATAAAAAACACACAAAACACATGCATTTCAAAAGAATGCATTACGTTAGAGAAGTGATTTACAGATTTCAAGTACAAATTTTTTGAATACGAAATTAGAGTTGTTAAGGAACACCATTTTTTAAAAAATATCTCTAATAACGAAACAATATTACCTAAATTTAAGAGAAGGTACATTATAACTAGTGATATTTCCATAAGGGATACTTACAGAATTAGAAATAGACAATTTAGGAATTAATTTTTAAAAATAGTGAATTCTACTTAAGCCATTAACGACAATTGGCAAGGAAATTTACCACAAGAAAATTAGCTTTCTGCTGTAAGTTTATATAAATTAAAAAAAATTTAAGTCAAATTAAAGTCCTAAACAGTCCTGAACAATTTATGTAGGACAAATTAAGTTACATGAAAAACGAATTCCAAAAAAATTCATGTTAACGTTTTATTTGCAAATAAAGGTATAAATGGCATTCACAAAGTCGTCGTTAACTATGAAATATGCCATTCAAAGCGTACGGATTATACGATTATGCAATAACAGATGCAATAATCGTATCAGTAATAATCGCTTCTCCAGTAATGCTCTGCCCTAAGCTCATGCTTCAAAAAACCTGGAAATTATCGTTAGGATGGGACGACGAAATCACCGGAACCCTTCGAGAAGAATTTATACTTTGGTTTAAGGAGCTTAAAGAATTGGAGAAAGTTACCATTCCCCGCTGGATAAACGTTACGGTATAGTCTAAACCTTTCCCGCTGACCCTTCTAAACCTTCCCCGCTGGATAAACGCGGTTCCAGTCTAAACCTTTAAGCAAGTTGGAAAAAAAGTATAAATTCTTCTCGAAGGGTTCCGGTGATTTCGTCGTCCCATCCTAACGATAATTTCCAGGTTTTTTGAAGCATGAGCTTAGGGCAGAGCATTACTGGAGAAGCGAATCCAAATGGGTCAAACACTTTGTGAGCTACTGACAACATAGTACGCTTAGTGAGGTTATCAATTGTTGTTTTTCCTGCCTGGCACCTGGTCACCCTGTACGAAGATGTCGTTCATTTTTGAGATGTTGCATTTGTGGGAAAAAAACATGTACCCTTGATGTGTGAAACAAATGAATCAAGAAAAATTGAAGAAAAGAAGACAGACGATAAAGAAATCGTTAACGAGGTAAACATGGCTAACATAAGTACGGGTCCTAAAGTGTTCTTACAAACTCTCAAATGCAAGCTTATTTCAGATTAAAAGGAAGCTGTAGTGAGAATAGTTCTGGACACCGGCTCTCAAAATTCTATATTGTGAAAAATCTTGCTGAAGATATGGGATACACACCTGTAAAGAAAGAGACTCTAATACATTCTCTCTTTGGCGGAGTTAAAACTGAAGAATTTGTTCATACAGGCTACAGAATCAGGTTGAGAAATATGCAGAACAATTTCGCGTGCAACTTTGAAGCGTTAGATCAAGCTACAATTTGCAATGATATCTCACCTGTGAATTCAGGGCCATGGATAAAAGAGCTTCAAAATATGAATATAACTCTAAGTGATGTTGGAGAAAAGCCACAACCCGTACAAGTTCTTATAGGAGCTGACCTTTTTGGAAAGATTTTGAGCGGTCAGAGGAGGGTCTTGTCAAGCGGATTGGTAGCTATTGAGACTTTACTTGGTTGGACTCTCTTAGGAAAAGTTCCTGAAAATGAAGTAACTTCAAGCAATGCTATGCTGGTGACATCACTTTTCGTTAAGGAGTTCAACATTTCAGACTATTGGAAACTCGATTCTATTGGGATCCAGGATCCTATTGAAAAGCTCTCTAAGAAAGAGCAAGAAGATTTGACTAAAGAACATTTCCTTCAAACTGTTAGGTACAATGAGGATAATCGCTATGAAGTTCACTTGCCTTGGTTGGATAACAGTGTGCCTTTAGCTGATAATCTTGAACAAGCTAAAAGAAGATTAGAAACCACGACGAAGAAGCTATTTCAAGAAAATTTATATGACAGCTATGAGCAAATATTTTCAGATTGGCTTCGTGAAGGGATTATCGAAGAAGTGCCAGTTGAAGAAATGGCTTTGTCTGCAAATTACCTACCTCATAGGCCTGTTATCAAAGCTAGTAAAACAACGCCTATTCGACCGGTTTTTGACGCCTCTGCTAGAGTTAAGGGTTATCCTTCGCTAAATGACTCTCTACACAGTGGTCCGAACTTGATTGAGCTCATACCTGATATTTTATTACGGTTTAGAGAGAAAAAGATTGGTGTGATTGCAGATATAAAGAAAGCTTTTTTGCAAATCAGTCTTAGTAGAGAAGACAGAGATTACTTGAGATTTCTATGGTGGACTGATAAATCTTGTGAAAATTATAAGTTTTTCCGCCATGCCAGAGTAGTTTTTGGTGTTCGCAGCAGTCCGTTCCTATTAGGAGCTGTATTGAAGTATCACATTGAAAAAAATGTCGCTGTTGACCCTTTCGTTACTAGGTGTCTTTTGGAGAGTTTCTATGTTGATAATCTTGTAGCTAGTGTCAATGATGAAACAGAGCTGGAGCGATTGATAAATGTTTCTAATAATCTACTGAAGACAGGTGGTTTCATTCTAAGAGATTGGGAGTATTCAACAACTGAAACCGGAGCCGCCTCTAATAAAACGGAATTATTAGGTCTTCAATGGGATAAAACTGAAGACAGTTTTTCGCTAAACGTCAGCTGGTTGGAAAAAGTAAATGTTGATAACCTCACTAAGCGTACTATGTTGTCAGTAGCTCACAAAGTGTTTGACCCATTTGGATTCGCTTCTCCAGTAATGCTCTGCCCTAAGCTCATGCTTCAAAAAACCTGGAAATTATCGTTAGGATGGGACGACGAAATCACCGGAACCCTTCGAGAAGAATTTATACTTTGGTTTAAGGAGCTTAAAGAATTGGAGAAAGTTACCATTCCCCGCTGGATAAACGTTACTTCAGAAAATCTTGAAAACTTTTCTATTCATACCTTTTGCGACGCAAGCAAGGACGCTTATGCCGCCGTTATTTATCTTGTACAAGAAGATTGCAAAAAAGTGCATTTTTTAACCTCGAGGTCCCGTATAACTCCTTCAAAAGTTGCAACAATACCTAGATTGGAGCTTCTTGCTGCATTGGTGGGGGCAAGGTTGACGAAATCTGTGATAGATGCTCTCGGCTGGACAGATATTAAATGTTTTTATTGGAGTGATTCTACAACTGTTCTTACCTGGATCACGAAGCATGAAAATTGGTCAATTTTCGTGAATAACCGGGTTCAGGAAATTCGTAAGATTACTGTAGCTTCCTCATGGCGTCATATACCAGGAGTTGAAAACCCTGCAGACTTGCCCTCCCGAGGATGTAAAGCAAGTGTTTTAGTGAAAAGTAGATGGTGGGAGGGGCCAAAATGGTTAAACTCTTATGAAGACAAAGAAGCACACATTGATTTTGAGCTCGATGAAGAGGAAATACTAAAAGAAAAGAAGAAAAGCTCAGTTTCGGCCTTGGTTTCCATCAAGCAGAATTCGTCTACCGGATGGTTTTATGAGCGTTTCTCAAAGTACCAATCGATTGTGAAATTAGTGGGGTGGATTTTGAGATTTGTTAAAAACTGTAGAAGCGATGTTCACCTCAGGAAAAAGGGATCTCTGGATACTGAAGAATGTAGAGAAGCCGAGAAACGGCTTATAAAATTGATCCAAGCAGAATCTCTTGTAAACGAACATGATGAAAAGCTCAGATCGCTGAGTGCGTATAAGGATGCTGATGGCATAATCCGGCTGAAAACGAAAATTGCTTTGATGGAGGATACAGAGGAATTCAGAGAACCAGCTATTCTCCCATCCAATCACGAAGTTGTTAAAAGGTTAATACTTTCCCATCACATCGAAAATAGTCATGCTGGAACTCAAATTCTTCTGAATATTTTGAGAGAGCATTTTTGGATTTTGAATGGAAGAAAAACAGTGAGATCAGCTATCTCAAGATGTATCCCATGCAAAAGATTTTCTTCTAAAGGTTGTGATGCTGTATTCGCTCCTTTGCACGAAGATCGAATACGACAAGCCAATGCGTTCGAGATTTGTGGAACTGATTTAGCAGGACCTCTATTTCTGAAAGACGGAAAGAAGGCTTGGGTCTGTATCTTTACGTGCGCCGTTTATAGAGCAGTTCACTTAGAGCTTGTGACATCACTATCAACCGAAAGCTTTATGTTAGCTCTAAGAAGATTTATAGCTCGGAGAGGCAGGTGTGAAACAATATATTGCGATAATGGAACTAATTTTGTCGGAGCTTCCAACTTGCTTAAAGGTTTAGACTGGAACCGCGTTTATCCAGCGGGGAAGGTTTAGAAGGGTCAGCGGGAAAGGTTTAGACTATACCGTAACGTTTATCCAGCGGGGAATGGTAACTTTCTCCAATTCTTTAAGCTCCTTAAACCAAAGTATAAATTCTTCTCGAAGGGTTCCGGTGATTTCGTCGTCCCATCCTAACGATAATTTCCAGGTTTTTTGAAGCATGAGCTTAGGGCAGAGCATTACTGGAGAAGCGCCCCCCTCTTATTTTTCCCTCAAACTTTAAGAGGGACTGTCAGTCCCATAGAGCTAATGCATTAGTTTTGAAATCACAACTTTTGCAAAAGAATTACTTTGCCATCTTATCCCATTTTAATTAGGAATGGGAATCTTCATAACATCCATTTAAAACAAAATTGAAAAGAAAATAACATCCGGTTATTTTATTATTAATAAAGTTTTAAAATAGTTTCGCCATATGCAGTAATTTTTGGCATTTTAAAACTTCAAGAATATCTAATTAAACAACTAGGTAAAATTTCCGTTTCAAATTCGTTTAATTTCGATGTTATGTTGATTCCCAAACCTATAGAAAAAGGGCTAACATGGTAAAGCAATACGTCTGCGGAAGCTGTGATTGGAAAACTAATGCATTAGCTCTATGGGACTTACAGTTCCTCTTAAAATGTCCATAAATTGTAATATTACATTTTTAAACTTCAGCATAATTCGCTTAATTACTGGAGAAGCATGCAATAACAGATACATTATAAATATCAAGAATTATTTTTTCTAGTAATTTCAAAATAAATGGATGTTCTTTTTAAGAAACGATATTTTCGAAATAAGCAACCTTACTTTTAACTCATTATATGACACTTGACAGGAACATTTGCCTTGCGAAAATAAGCTTTCTGGTAAGGTGTTATCTAAATAAACAAAATGTAAGACGAATAACGACCACAGTACTGAACAATTTATATGTAGGACGTGTTTGTTGGACAGATTACATTACACGATTTTTTTAAAGTTAAAATTAACGGTTTCATTCGGTAAGAAAGGTGTTAATTTTTAATGGTATTCACAAATGAGTCGTTAATGGGTAAAGAAGTAAATAAACGAATTTAGAAATTACACTAATTTATATTATTCTCTTTTTTTAATCAATGTCACGTGGGAACAAAGCCCAAATTGGAGAACCGATCACGGAAAGGTAGGAATGATAGCTGGAAGGTACTACGCAGTTAAACATTTTGGTGCAAGATTGCGCCGGAATCTTGGAATTTCCTAAATACCATCACTATTTGGAGAGTGAATTTACCACTTTTTCGGTGTATCAAAGTTAAAGTTTTACTACAAAATTGGTAAAGGTACAATCTTGCGCCAAATGTTTTAACAGTGTACGTCACCTGAAATAAGCCAATTCGTTATAACGCTTTATACTTCAAAGCAACTCCTGATCTAATGCCCTTATTTTGGTAAAAGCCAGTCAACCTGGTGACGATCTTCACTGTAAGTCAAAGACCCACACTCACCTAATCTGATCTAATCTAACACATACGTAAAACCTTTTGTCCATGAGAAGTGTTAATATATTAGTTAGTCAAACTCATCAATGGCAAGTCCGTCATCACGAAATCCTTTTTACAACTCACTCCTGATCCAATGCCCTTATTTTATAGAAGCAGAAAAAATCTTTGGCGACAATCTCCGCGATCCTGTCGCCAATTAATTTGACGGACCTCAAAGCTTTTGTTCGTGGGCACTCATTAGACAACGAAGATAACAAGCAAGACACGGACGTGTAATCATCGCCAAATCCGCCTCCTTTCCAGCCTGATTCCTGATGTCCGTCATTTTCTCCTTGCCAAAGCTGATGTTATTATTTGTGGTAATCCAGCAGAGATTCTTTTTTAAGCAAGATTTTTTACACGTAAGATTAAAATCTCGAGGGTGAATGAACAGGCTTAGCGTATTTGCTTTGTTTGTTTACTTTATTTAGTTACTTCACTAGCACATTGTAATGTTATGACGGTATATGTTCTATTATTCTTATAAAGGGGATTGTTCAACAATTTCAAATTCCGGTAAACTTAGACCAAAAAAAACATCTATAAGATTACAGCACATTTTGTTATTATTTTTTTCATCAGTGTTGTAAGGTTTGTTTCATAGCAAATTGATGTTTTCTTGAAGTACAGAGTCACGTGAGCAACTTACTCCAATAGGGTTTAAACAGAGAAGATGAGTGCATATGTTACCGTTAAAACCCGAAATCAGCTAAAACTAGAATTAACTAGTGAGAACTAGTTTTAACTGAGGCCATTAGTTAAAACTAGTTTCCACTAGCTAACACTAGTCATCCCTAGCTAATATTAGTTTTGACCAATTGCATTGGTTAAACAAGAATTATCTGACATGTTTCAGATAAAAGTCGAAATAACTGCAAATGCTTGACTTTTAAATTATTTTGAACGTTAATTTCTTTAAAAAGAAGTGGCAATACGTGTAAACTTAAAAGTTAGTTTTATCTAATAGAGTAATAAGTTTCTTTATAGTTAAATCTAGTTTGAACCAATCTATTTTGCTAAAACCAGTATTAGCTGGGGATAACTGATTTTAGCTAGTGGAAACTAGTTTTAACTAATGGTCTCAGTTAAAACTAGTTCCCACTAGTTAATTCTAGTTCTAGCTGATTTCGGGTTTTAACGGTAACACATATAAATACTGCCGGCGAGTGAAGCAAACGTTTTCGCCGGTACTACATAATAAATTTTACATCACAGTTTTAGTTTTAGTTTGAATTATCGTCGCACTAGAGCCACACGAGGGCTGTTGGCGACGGGCGTCGTATTTTAGAACCACGGTCAAGTTACGAGCCGACACCTGAGTAGACACCCAACGCAACCGTTAAGAACGACATCGTACGCAGCGTTGGGACTTTGGAGCGTATTTTAACGTGCACTCCCTCTACACGGGGTATTATTCGTCGGACATTTTTGGCTGCACGGGCCGTTTATAGGTCGACAGTTATTTTGGCGATGCCCGGACCCGAACCAGGGACCTTTCGCATGCTAGGCGAGCGCCTAAACGACTGGGCTACCCAGCCCCAATTTTACATCATAAGTAAATTGGGTGTTGGGTGATGGGTAGCACTTTTGACCTCACGCTATGATGGTAAATTAGAGTTTTTTCACAGTGTAGTAATAGTACACCATGTCGTACGATATATTTGCGATATCAAAAGACTTTATAATGACATTTCTATTACAACTTCACAACAATAAGTGACGCCCGTGTTTAATTATTGGACAAGGTGTTGAACAATTGACACTGTAATACGTTTTATCGTTTCGATATCTAGTATAATTTTGGCATCGCTATGTCATTCTCAAAAACATCATAACATTGTGATGATACATTTGAGGAATTTTTTACAGTGCATTTAATTATACTATCACATTTTGCTTTAGAAATAATAAGCGTTGCCGTAAGTATCAGACTACAATTGTCTCCCTAAGGAAAAAACAATACATAGTGCATTATTGTCGCAAAATTATTTTGACGGTATAAGTTCTATTCTCGTTACAAGGCAAAATTAAAGTTAATTATTCAACTAAATTTTTCTTACAACTTACAACGATAAACTGTGCCTAAACTTTTTTTGGAGAGGAAGGGGCTGGACCTCTACCATATGACATCAGCGTGACTAATTATTGCAAAGTGACGGATAATAGGCGTATGGGGTCCAAACGAAACTTGACGAATCTACTAAAATAGGCTACCTTTTAACCGGACTCCGTTTAATCGTGAAATATTGACATTACAACACTGATGAAAAACAAACGCAAAATGGGAAGTTATTTTACAACCAAAACAAAACAAAAATCTGGGTCCTGAGTCTAATAAAATAGCTAATTAATAATTGTATACATATCCAAGTACTAAATAATGATTAAGTTATTACTGTCAATGATTAAGTTGTTACTGTTTTTAAAAATATGATAATTACATTATATTCCAGCTTTTAAACTGGTTTTAACGTCAACAAAACAAGCTTTTAAAAGACCAATGTATTGAGTAATTTTTAAAACACTCCTTTCTAAAAGATACTTTACCACTCTCTTTCAAAATTGGTCACCTTTTAGGCGTTGAACTGAAGAAAAGATTATCCCATGTTTACTAACATTATTATGGTATTTGAATCGTTAAATGTAAAAAGAACTTAAGTCCATAGGGAGATTTTTATTTCCGCGCTCTTTTCTTCCAAGTCTAGTAAAGGAAGAATCGAGTATGGAAATCTCGCTGTGAACTCAACTCTTTTACCGATTCATTAGTAAAAAAGAAAAGATGTTTAATTCCAAGAGGAATTTTTTTAATGATTGATTTCTTTAACTCTAAACTCTCGCATGGCCACTGCTTCGTAGGATTATACTTGTATACTTTAGGAAGAAAAAACATGCAATCGGAAGATTTACTAAATGTTATTCAAAGTCCAACAAACTCTACCACATGATTAGTTCGTACTGTAATAAGTATTGTTAAAAGAACCTAGCAAAAAATGTGGTAAGTGCAATGACTTGATAACAAAAAGTATTCTCAATGGAATGTCTTCCGGATTAAACAGACCTAGTCACTACCATTATAGACGATAAAATCAAATAAAGATAAATATATATTTAAAGAAAACACCTCCGAAATCGGTCATTATATTTAATCTTCATCAATAATATTTAATCGTTAATTTAACGTCGTGTGATGGCTACAGATAGATTGTACACACCTTAATTTCTTTTAAATATTTCTAATACTCTATCGTTTTACAATCTTACGTTCATCTTCGGACTTTAATTCTGAATAATTTACCACAGTTGACTTAAATTTTCAAGATTCAATAGCATGATTAAATGTGCAGTGTTCATCTGATAGCGAATTCTTTGTGCACTTGAACTTATTTGTCCCATGCATCTTACCAATTTATTCATTTTTATTTGATTTATTTCTTAACAAAGCTAAACAACATGTACTTTTCAAGAGATTTTCATCTAAATGAAACATCAAAACATCCACAACAGGCTTAGTTAGTCGCCTTCTGGTTAGGTCATTAGAATATTATTATCAGATAAAGTTTACGAGCAGAAATAGGTAAAATTGAAAGATAAGGAGGTTTTTAAATTTTTATTTCAATGGAACATCCGTTTTAAAGTACCTTTAGGCTTTGGAGTTTTGTGAATTCAAATTAGGGTGTGGTGTATTAATAAAGTTTACGGCATAAATAAGTTAGTCGTATTTAAAAAGTATTCAACAGATAACGGATCAATATTCCATTATAATAAGGCATCGTTTTCCTTTTTTTTACCATGTTCAAAAAGGATATAATTTTTTTTTAAAGAAAAGTTCCGCATTTTTCAGTTTTAATTTAGCAGTTGGTAAATACATACTCTTAAAACAAACGAGCGGTTTTAACTCAGTCTGAGTTAATTTCCACTCCTTTCCGTGCCGAAAATGCACTTCCCCTATAGGGGTGGATTTCACTCTTTTGTTTTAAGAGTGTAGTAAAGATTTAAAAGCTTGATAGGATAGTTTATAAATCATGGAGTGACACCAATGCAGCAGAATTTTGTAAAAGAAAATTAGAATAATCTTATCACATAAGGTTTACGGACAGAAAGAGGTAAAATTAAAAGTTAAAGGAGGTATTTATTTATTTCGATCAAATATCCGTTTTGAAATACCCGGAGGCTTAGGAGGTTTGGGAATTGCAATTAGGATGTTTTAATAAAGTTTATGCCATACATAAGTTCGTCATACTCGAAGAGAATTTAATAGAAAACGGTTAAATGGCCAATGAATAGGACATCATCCCTATAGTTTTAAATAATAAAATAGATTGTGTTGATATTCTTAATTCTGTTCATTTTGCTGTTCCATGTAGAATTTTAAGAAACCATCGTTTATCTGTTAACGTTATTACAAAATCAAATGTCATTGCAAATTTTTATTTATATACATTTTATAAATTATACAATAAGTTCTCCAATGATCTGGATATTTTTAATATGCCTTTTAAGTTTTTAAAGCTACATGTGTTCGAATTTTTAACTGATTATGTCTTTTTATAGTATTTTTTTAGTGTAATTGCGGTTTTATTTTCGTGTTTTATATTTGTCTGTGTTTTTTCTTTGCACCACTGTAATTGTATTTATATCTGTAGTGTGTGCACGTTCCAAATAAATATTTTTTCCTTGTTTTCAAAAAAGAGTACATTTTTCTTTTCAAAAAAAATTTCCGTATTTTTCCAGTTTTAATGGGCTTGTTTCAGGTCTTGAGTGGCAACAGAAATGTTGAGTGAAAATAAATTCGTTCTGGAGGTATCGATTGGTGAATCAATGCCACTTGAGAACAGATCCATTGGAAGCACCGATCGGAAGAAATGAAAGAACGAAAATTAGAAGGAAATGCGTTACCTGAAACAAGCCAGTTTAGAATTTGGCGAATATTTTGTAACGATTTCATATCACGACCGAATAATTTATAAAAATAAAAAGAATTTAAAAAATGTATTTTAAGGGTCATTGTAAATGAAAAATAGAAGTGAAATAAACCAGTAGCTCAAAATAAAATGCTATCAAAAATGTCTTCATTCTTTATAAAAACGTCACAATTTTAATTGTGAAGAATAGCCAGTTATTGAGACGAAAAATTTCAAAAAGTTAGGTATCCCTCTGCTGAAGGATACAGACGAAAACATGTCACCTGAGTATCAGGTTTTCTAGCAATTGCTACACGTAAATTTTAAAAACTCATAAATGTTATAATTTTACTAAATTTTATCATTTAAAGCATTTAGCAGTCATTGATAATCATCTGCTATGGAGATAAATTTTATAAATGTAAGAAAATGAATTTTTTATTTCGAATATTAATCTCGTGCACTGAAAACAAGATTACACTTCAATCAAATTGCGCATCCCTCAGAGGGATATACAATTGTTTTCATCTTCAATATTCATTACAAGTTAATTGGATTCAGTTAGTATTTGGGGGGGGGGGGAAACGTGATATTAACAAACGATGCCAATTAATGAGTCATTACATTACAGCCTCTTTGCTTGATTGGTACCGAATGTACGAGGTGTAAAAACGGCTTCTTCTCACATCGTGCGAATATGGCAGAAAAGAACGTTTTACAGAGATTGATGGTGGGGGAAAAAAAAGTTGCGTCCATAGAGATAGTAAAACCGTGCGCTATCGCCCACTATCTAGATTCTAGAGGAGAAACGTAATAAACAAGAGGGAATTTTGTGCCGAAGCATTACCTCAATATAGAGAGCCTAAAGAAAACAACAGTACTAAAATTGCGATTTTTTTAGAAGCTGTTATCTCGGAGTCTATGGCTGGTAGCTCTTTGAACTTTTTTGTAGACGTGGATTGTACTTTTGTGATTTATGAATCAGAATCATTTTTTGGATTGTTATATTTTTATTCAGTGAAATAATTTTAATGTCGGACTCAATTTTTCGCAATAAACACTCATAAATGGCATGTCATTTAACTGTATCATTGTTTTTTACTTTCAATTTTCTAATATGAATGTAAGGTAATGAAAGTTTTGAGATGAGATTGGAGATAGTGGGCGATAGCGCACGGTTTTACTATTTCTATGGTTGCGTCGTATCAGTGGGAAAATCATATTAACGAAATGATTACACATAAACTTAAGTATACAAACAATTAAATAAAAGTAAACATACAAATTACAGGTATATTATAGTAAGCAATTGACTAATAGACGTATTGTACGAAATTTAACTAATTGCTGGATACAATTGCCTAGATTTGGAGATAAAAGACAAATGCATGGTTTAAAAATCAATCAAACTTCCACTCTTCCTGCTACATATATTATTTTTACTCGTGTTCGTGATGAACTCATCGGCAAATAATCGACTTATACGACGAGGAAAGTTCAGGAAGTTATATTATTCAATTACCAATACGTACTTTTTAACCAGTTACTTAAAACAAATAGGAACCTTCCATGTTATTATTTTAAATGTTAATTTCTACTTTGTAAGTTTTAATTTTTTAGAAATTTTTTTTTCAATTTTTATTCTTCTAAAAAATAACCCTCACTGTTAAAAATTAGGCACTTTGTTTCACCAAAAATATGGTTCCTAGTAGCTGCAACGGCTGTGTGATGAAACGTTAAACCATATTTTTGGTATTCGGTTGAACCATTTCTCAGGTTTTTGTTTCCAAATCCAGAAATATGGTTCAACCAAACACCGGAAAAAGGTGAAACATTTCACCACACAGCCGTTGCAGCTACTAAGAACCAATATCATGGTGAAACCAAGCACAAAATTTTTAACAGTGCTTAATAAAAATGTAAATATATAACAACCTTCTCATTGTAAATATTTTGATTTATTTTTAAATATGTTATTAAAGTTGAATATATTTATGGTGATTTATACTATTCTTTCTGCTTTTGTACTTGATCATTAACAAACATTCATTAATATTAAATTTAAAATAATTCCGCTTCAGCAAGTTCGTCACTAAAAATAAATCACTTAACTTCAAGTCACTTAATATTCATTTTAGAAATGTATCTTGTACATCATGATTAATGAATAATGAGGTAAAACTAAAGTTCACAAATCAATGTATCAAAATTTCGAGTGTGCCTCAAATGATCCCGTGAAATTTAAGGTACGATTATAAAAGTAAATTTTACCTAATTTAATACAATGTTTTTTTTATTAATTGAAATAGATATACTTTTTGGAAATTTTCATGAGACGTTGTCCACAGATAAATTAATAGGGAATTCAAATAATTTAAAGGACCTGGCGAAATATCTACGGTACCTTTTTTTTATTTGTAAAAAAAAACAATGATTACCGCAATAGTACTTCAGTTATATTTTCAAAGGATAATTTCAGACCTCAAAATTCAATTGGAGTACATTGTTAAAATTTTTGTTCTTGGTTTCACCAATGATTTATAGTAGTTTCATCGGCTGTGTGGTGAAGTGTTTCACCATATATTTTTGGTATTCGTTTGAAACAATTTTCAAGTTTTGGGGAAAAAAATCTTGAGAAATGGTTCAACAGAATAGCGAAAATTTAGTGAAACATTTCGCCAAACAGTCGCTGCAGCTACTAGGAACCATATTTTTAGTAAAACCAAGCACCAAATATTTAACAACGCACACATTACTGACAAACAGGAAATATTTTTAATTATTAGTGCATATATTTTTTTTAACTGTTTACAAAGATAAAACGTAAGGAGTACACACCAACAGTGAAAATAGTAAGTATAAAAGCAAACTAGCAAATCAGCCGATAACTGTTCGCCAAAATACAACTTACAAAAAACATCAACACAATGCCGAAACAAATGTAAAACTTTGAGAACAGTTAGGTTATTAAAATCGCAGGCAAATATGCAATCCAAATTTCCATTACTGCACTCTATTCTTTCCGAACTAGCTATTTACAGCAATTTACTGCAAAAAAAGTGAAGGCTCTGAGGTGAACGAAACCAGGCTAAACGTGGCAGCGGAAATTGTTCGTTCATTGTTTCTTTTTAGAATTAAAAAAAATTATCCTAATTGTTATTAAAACATTTTCGTGAATAGAGATTAGTGAGAATTGAATGGGAAATAAAAATATAAATTGGAATTAATTATTTTTCTTTTATATTTATTAAATTTGATTGTAAGATTAGCTTTAGTCGGCCTATTTGAAGTATGATTGTTGCAATGAGAAATATTTTTTAATATCTCATTCATAATATCTCTAACAGAAAGCGGTAGATTTTATATCTTTTCAATTTATATAGGGAAAAAGTAATTTTGCATTGCATCAAAATTTAAATAAAGTTTAAGCTATTAAAAATCTAAAAATATTAAATAGCAATTATTAATAGAATAGCCTTGAAAAAACATTGTATAGTGAGGAAATAAGTTAAAATTGCACTTTTTTTAGTGACAGCAATACAGCAGCATTTCCACAAACCATAAAAGTTATTTATCAGTTAAGAAAAAGATAATACCATAATTATACTTTTTAAAGCTTTATTTTTAAACATTTAGTGCGTAAAAAAACGTTTATGTTCCAAACGCAAGCACTTAAAACCCGCGTTTTGGATTCGTTTTCACTATACTATATCTAAATAAAAGAACCTCCATTGACCTTTAACTCTTCCCTACTTTTCCACTTAAACTAAAGTATTCAAAGGAGAATGTATGGAAATAACCCAGCCAGGGGATAACCCTATGACCCCAGATAATACTAAAGTAGAATGTATTTTTATATTCTAGTTGCTACTACTAAACAAAAAGGCAAGAAAGTTGTAAAAAATAGCTAAAAGCTTTAGGGTTTCTTTTAGTTTTTCAAGTTCTTTCCAGGGAATAAAGATTTAGCTTAACCCATCAATGCCCAGTAGCTAAGCGATAGGACGCTGTTTTTTCTAAGTTCAAGTGTTCTACGTTACAGAGCAATAAAAAGCATATTGATAAAAAACCTTCACAATACAAATTTTGCTTCAGAAAATTAATAAACTAAATGTTCTTAGAAATAAGTTTAGGTTTTTTTTTGTTTGGGATTTTAATTCGTCTTCGAAAATACACACAATACAAGTAAAATATTAACAAAGATTTTTTTTATAGCCACTCGTTTTCTTGGACAATAATTTTCATTGCCACTGCAAATACTTTCTATGTTTATCATGGTAATAAATGATAAATCTGTATGAATGTGAAATATCTAATAGGCAAATTTTGTTAGCCTTGGTATTTGTGATACATTCACACATAACACTTATGTTATAATCGTCTTAGCTGACGATAAGAGTTAAATAAAAAAAACTTTCTGCAGCTTATTTTGTTATAAAAAGCTCATGTTGAAGTTAAAAATGATATTGTTATTGTTGGAAGTGAAAAAAGTATTAAATTGGAATGAGAAACATCAATGGTTAACACCGCGATAAGAAAGAGAAAAACTTCGACTGTCTTCTCACTTGGATGCATAGAATAAAATCACTGTTGTTACCATTTCTAAAAAAACCGTTTCACTTTTCTACCATTCTATCGAGGGACAAGAAACTAAAGATAACAAAATCAACAAAACAAAGAAAAAAAACTTCGAGGGCACCAGCGACACATAGCGGAAATAATAGGCAACTTTTTTTTTTCTTATTCTTCCTTTAAAAAGGCATCTATATTCTATACTCGGCAGATGTAATAGAACAACAAAAATGAATACTCCCATTAAAAAAAATCGTAGAAAAAAAGGGGAAGTAAGCGAACTCGTAACGTTGGTTTGCCAAAAATGAAACTGGCAGTTTCGTAAAAATAGACACATCCATGTATCATCTTCACTCTTGGAAATAAAATGCCTTTGCATATATTCTTTATATGAACCAAATTTTTCGAACAATTATGTACTTTCCAAAAACCCCGGAATCTGCTGACCCTCTTGGTACGTCATTTTTCAATACAAGTAATCAATCAGCTGCTTCGGTATCGGTATTTTTGAACATTCCAGTTTACAATAAAAAAAAAGCCAGTACTAAGGGGGAATGGGCGCGCTGGACCGCGGGTCACCAAACTCAAGTGCCTCAGTGTTGATCCAATGGCGAAAAAACTATTTTCTCTGCCACATTTCTCCGGCTGTATTTACAAATGGTTTTTTTTCGAATAATAAATGTAGATAACTTACAGGTCTCTATCTTACCACTTTTTGAAATAGCTTCGAATATTTTGTATAAAATTATTTATTGAAAATTAAAAAAAATACTCGAACCAATTTCAAAAAGTGGGAAGGTCGGGACCTGTAAGTCAGCTACATTTATCACATAAAAAAATCCGCTTGTAAAAATATTCAATACAGCCGGAGAAATGTGGCAGAGAAAATATTTTTTCGCCATCACTGATGCACTTTGCTTTGGAGATCAACGGTCCAGCGCGGTGAATTCTACAAAGATATACGAATGTAGCGAAGAGGGTATGACTCATAATTTTTTAACAGCGGTTAAATGGCTAGAACTTTGTCAAACAAAAATAGCAAAATGTTGGGAAGGTTGGAGAAATCCTTTAATTACAAATCCGGTCAACCACATCAGTGGGTCCCATCTTTTGAGAAGTTTATGGCATTGAAAGAAACGGCGTGATACCGCCAATTGTTGAGTGATATTTTGATAACTATCCCGGTCAATGTGAAGACTACGTTTAATGTGAAGATACATATTACGCCTGAGTTACAAAACATAGTTATTCATGCAACAAATGCGTAAAATCTTATGAGTCAAAATTTTTTAATCTAAATTTTTTAATCTAGTTGAATTGTGCTTATTTCACATGAATTATGCTTGTTTTACATGAGGCTTGTGAAATAGGTTTGGTTAGTTTGAATTATCGTCGCACTAGAGCTGCACGAGGGCTATTGGCGACGGGTGTCGTATTTTAGAACCACAGTCAAGTGACGAGCTGTGACCTGAGTTGGCACCCAACAAAACCGTTAAGGGCGACATCGTACGCAGCGTTAGGACTTTGAAGGATATTTAACGTGCACTCCCGCCACACGGGGTATTATTCGTCAGGCATTTTTGGCTGCACGGGCCGTTTATAAGGTCGGCAGTTATTTTGGCGATGCCCGGACCCGAACCTGTGACCTTCCGCATGCTAGGCGAATGCCTAACCAACTGGGCTCCCCAGCCCCCGCTTGTCAAAATACTTTATCAGGGCCTAAAGAAATATTTTAATTTACAACTTGTTTCATATAGTATTTTCTAGAATCACCTACACAACACAAGTGTAACGTTTATGTAACAGTGCGTAAAACTAATTTGAAGTATTAAAGTTTAAATGCCACTTTTACGCGCGGTTATGTAAAAGCTTCACTTTAGACCTGATTATTGACTTCAAAAAGTTTCTTCCTCTATGAAAAGTTTAAACTTTTGTTCTGCACTCCTTTAAATAAATAGAAGAAGGGTTTATTTGTCAAATGATTTTTAATACACTAATCTGCAATTACAAATATGAAAGAATGTCTTTTTTTACCACAACCAATTTCCAAAACCCTTTGAAAAGACAAAACAATTCTAGCCTTTAGTAATAATTCCTCATTTAACTTTGATTTTAATTTGCTTGAAAATATATCCAGCCAGTAAATGTTTTTGATTGAGTTAGAACACAATATTTAGTTTTACCAATTTTGTAAGTGATTTAAACTCAATCCAAACGAAATAACTATCTTTTGTCTGTGGATCGTAAAAGACCTACTTATACTGCCCTCAGAAATTCGAAATTTTTAAGATAGATTCCCTTAATACCAACGTGTGCACCTGAGGCTTAGTTTTTTATTCATATTTGTTCCATTTTTAGAGATAATTCGAATTTTCTGAAAAAATACACCACTTTCGCTGAAATCCGATCATTGTTTCCCTTTCATGTTGCCATTCGAGAAGAGAAATTAAATGAACACAAAAAATAATTAAAATTGAAATTGCTTTTATTTTCTTGCCATTACTTTCAGAAACTAAATTAATGATTTGAAAAATAATTGAACGTGCCAATGAGCTAATTTATTTAAAAAAAAAAAACAGAATGAAGGTTTTGACGTGAAATAACATTGTTATACAATTATGGATAATTTTTGAATTTATCAGGAAAATCGCGATGACAGAAAGTTCATATTGAGGAAGATTTTTGTGATATGAGGATGTGCATTTTATAGTGATGTATTTTTATTTTGGAATTTTAAAGCAATATAAGTAACGGGATTTTATTCTTTATAATGAACGGCAACAAAGGCAAAGTTTATTATCCTATAGCAAATCAAATGACACATATACTTGGATCGGTTTGATATTCTTTTAGTCCGTGCGAAGAACGGGTATTTATTTGCTAGTTAAAGAATAAAAAAAAATTGCTATACATTTGAAGTATTAAAACAAGATACTAATTCGCCAAAAGAAAAACAAACTTGTTAAACATAAATAATTCTAACTGAAAGAGTTAAGACTTATTACGGCAAGTTTATCTATAATTCCCAAATGTATACAAACACATAGTATGTGTTTTTATTTCAATGCTATAACAACACTTTTCTTTTTATCTTCTAGGATGCACAAATATGTAACAAAACAAGGAAATGTACAAAAAAGAGCAAGTTTTGATATAATCAAAACCCTGAAATGCCCCTGTTTCTGATTAGAATATATCTTTGGATAAAAGGATGAGATAAATCTCTGTAAATAATGCATAACCCACGAATCTAGATGAGACGAATTTTTTGAGGAGGAAACGATTTTTAGATAACAATTTATATTTGGCTTGAGGTTATTTTTTTGATGAAAGTAGCACAAATTAATCGAAAAGGGTTTTCTTTTAATAAAATGTATGTTTGTTTTGTTATTCGTATTAATAAACAATACAAATTTAAAGTGGTTTACGCCAAAAAAAGTTAAACAATAGAAGAAATTTTTTTAACTTTCTAATAAATACTGTGTTTCTCTTTCATGGTACAGTAAATGAAGAACATTATAATGACAAGTAAAACTTACAGAAATAGAAGAAATCATGAAGGAATGTCTATTGTGACCCATTATCTCTTATTACATACCTGAACTGCGTGAACTCGCTTAGATGGAATTTTAATTTTAGTCAGCATAAAGAGAGAACAGTTAAAGACGAAAACAGAAAACGTTTTTTTTAATGCTCAAAAGGCGTAACTGATTGTGTTTAGAATACCGAACTTATTTTGTAAAATGATACCGTTTAAATATATGAATTTCGCGCGATTACACTATATTTTCCACATTGTAGCTTCTTCATACATCTAAACATACTAGTTTGTTTCTATCAGTTTCAAAGAATAGTTAAAATGCAAAAGGTTGCATCTTAAAATCCTCGATGTTTCATACAACAAAAGGGACGATCGTGCGTAGCCTCAAAACGGAACAATAAATATAGTTCAACTTCGCAAAAGATGATGCAAAGTACTTTCTTTCTCAATCTGGGGTATTATTTTTTATACTCAAATATAGAGATGAGCTGAGGTAAGTGAAGAGATTAGTAGAAAAACGTGGGCTACGTGAATTTGTTTAAAAAGTAGAATTTTATGTCAATGATCATGTTATAATCCTTACCAAGATATCTTAGAGTCTATGAAATGGAAGCTTGTTAAAGAGGGATTGTCAGTCCCATAGAGCTAATGCATTAGTTTTGTAATCATAAATTCCGCAGAAGTATTGCTTTGCCATGTTAGCCCTTTTTCCCCAGGTATGGGAATCAACATAACATTAAAATGAAACAAATTTGAAACGAAAATTTTATATAGCTATTTAATTATATATTTTTGAAGTTTTAAAATGCCAAAAATTACAGCAGATGGCGGCACTATTTTAAAACTTTATTAATTAATAATTAAATAACCAGATGTTATTTTCTTTTCAATTTTGTTTTAAATGGATGTTATGATGATTCCCATACCTGGTGAGAATGGGATAACATGACAAACCAATTATTTTGCCAAAGATGTGATTTCAAAACTAATGCATTAGCTCTATGGGACTGGCAGTCCCTCTTAAGTAGAATTTTTACAGTCTGCAAGTACCTTTTTTAACGGATCTAAGTGCAAACTAAGAACTTTCAAGTCTTTTTCTCGTTTTCACCATTTTGTCACATAGCACGTTCTTCCACTAAGCTTTTCAGAATGGTTGCTGGATACATCAAACGATTTGTAGCCCGAGGGCTTCACCTGACCCAAGGATTGAAATGTTCCATCCGCACGCAAAATAGTTCTTTCGAATGTTTTTTTTCCTTTTGCAGTAAATCTTGGATATATTCCGAATCAATTTATATCTCAAATGAACATGAGAATCATATTAAGTGGTAAGTTTTTTTTTTCCATTTTGATTGAATAGCATAAAAGAGTTTTGAAAAATTCTACACTCTTAAAACAAGAGTGAAATCCACTCTATAGGGGAAGTGCATTTTCGGCCCCGGAAAGGAGTGGAAATTAACTCAGACTGAGTTAAAACCGCTTGTTTTAAGAGTGTAGGACGTAAATTATTTTCTTTTATTTCAATTTCCCACTCCTCAAAAAGAGTGAAATCCACTCCTATAGGGGAAGTGCATTTTCGGCCCCGGAAAGGAGTGGAAATTAACTCAGACTGAGTTAAAACCGCTCGTTTGTTTTAAGAGTGTACTCCTTAATAAAACAGTGGTTATTAATTTGGTAAGTTTTTTTCCATTTTGATTGAATAGCATAAAAGAATTTTGAAATTCTACTCCTTAATAAAACAGTGGTTATTAATTTGAAGGAATTAATGTGGCACAATGAATTGAGTGCGAAAGTTCAGTTATATTTCGATAGAAAAGAGCTTTTTGAATGTACCTCAGATGAATTTTTATGTTGAATTTTGTATATAAAATACATGCGTATACGAAAACGTATTAGAATTTACTTACATTTCAGTATCAATGATAAAGCTTACAAATAATGAAAAGTAGAGAAAGAGGACAAAAACAACAAATGAGTAAGGGCTATGTTCATAAAATCTTCCTAGTTACGTCATTTGAGTTTATTTGGGGTAATTTTGACCATTAGGTATTTGTAACCAATATTACATATCGATAAATTACCTCACAGATTAAATTTTTAAAGACATTTTAAAATGTTTGAAGTACTTTATTATAAGAATGTTTTAGAGCAATAGATGAGCTGTTCCTTTTGAAGTAAAAAAAAGGATTCAACTGAGTTCTGATACTTGAAAACAAAAGAAGCAAAATTTTAGTATCATATTTAATAATTTCAGACACTGGTGGGCAAAAGAAAGAAGTATTTTTTCCACATATTTTTATGCAGTGTGCACGAAATTGCAAAGTCTGACCGATTTCTGAGCTTCTCTTTACGGCTTCTGCATTTAACACCATGTTTCCCGATATCGTACTATAAACCTCTCTATGTTTACCCGACATAGCGATGCCAAAATTATGTGGGTTAGATATCGAAACGATAAAACGTATAACAGGGTTGATTTTTTAACACCTTATCCCTTAGGAAAACATCACCTTTTCATTGACTCGTAATAGAAATGTCATAATAAAGTATATTTTATATCGTAAATATAAATGATATTGTGTACTATGTATTATTTGGTACAAGCTCTCTAATCCTGTTAAAACAGTGTCCGAAAACGTCAAGCCATAATCCGTATACGATTCCTCGGCGAAGGGAAAGGTGCCAGACACTATGAACACTACACCATCGCGGCCACCGAAGTAATTTGTACGAGGGTTGTTGTTTTTTCAACCTGTATCAAAAAGAAGGGTCAAAATAAAAAAAGATTTTTTTAACCAAAAGTAATGTACAATACTGCCTATTTCTCCACATTTGTCATATCTGTAAACAAGCTTTGAAATACCCTCTTCATAAAATAGCAGCCAATGATTTGAAGGGAGTTGAGACGGTTTCTTTGAGTTCCACGTCAATTTGGAAGGGCTGCCTCCCAAGCCACTATGCTAATCGATAATTCACTTATGGTAAACCTTAGAGTGTCCCTATAACAGCTTGGTCAACTCGCTTAACAATGTCGTCTGTATCGACAGACTTGCTTCCTTGGAAACCTTCTTCATGAACATCAGTTCGGAAACCTTTAAAGTTTCAACAGCATTCACGAACAACGCCATCACTCATAAAGGTGTCTCCATACACTATATTCATCTTCGATGAAATTCTGTTGCCTTCTGCATGCGAGAAACGAATAACAGCTCTCAATTAATTCTCACTTGGTGGCTACATTTTATAAAGAGGGTATTTTAAAGCTTGTTTACAGATATGAAAAATGCTTTAATTGTCAAGGTGATTAGGTAGAGAAATAAGCAGTATTGTACATAACTTTTGGTAAAAAAATCTGTTTTGTATTTTGACCCGTCTTTTTGTTACAGTCCATCGGAGTTTTTAAAAAAAACCAGCCCTCGTATATATTAAATTTTCTTTTCGTAATCAAACAAAAAAAAATTGTTCTTAACAAACAGTTGCAATCTGTATCAGTGGTTTCAGATTTTATCTGTTTACAAAGAAAATGGTTCTTTTGACAAACTGAAGACATAATTTTACAGAAAACTGCAGTAGTTTAAGGGAACGGAAATTTTCTGCAGAAAAATAACATAAATATTTCTGTGCAACGTTATTTACCAAACGCTTCTTCCACCCCCAAAACAAAATTACCCATCATTGACCTGAGAAAATTCCCGTATAGCAGGCGACACCAATCACTCTCATCTATGAAAATAACCCTCTTTTTCATCACTACTTTTTCCCGCAGACTACGTCCCCTCGGGGCCACAACGTGCACCAGTCTCGTCAGGTCGCCAACGAACCGTTGCGTCTTCAACTTTTCACCGACCAGAGGCAACCGCGTTTTTACGGTACACTGGACCGAGCAGTGCCAAAAGTAATGCAGTCAGCTGATATAATCAGTACGTTATATGCGAATAACAACTCAGTTACAGAGTCGCCAAATTTCACGAAACTCTAAGTATTCAATGTTTCTTTATTAAAGAAACCGTGCTTCAAGTGAAAGCTTATTTGAATCGAGAAATTAAAAAACTTTCGCTGGGATTAAAAATTTCGCCAAAAGTAACAAAATATTTCATTGAAGTGCAGTGCCAAAACTAATGCAGTCAGCTCATATAATCAATAAGTTATGCATGCGAAAACCCAACTCAGTTATAGAAGTCGCCAAATTTCACGAAATTTTCTTAGACTTTAATTTTTTTTAGTACTTTTCCATTTCGCTGGCGCAAAAAAAGTACAATTTTCTTTCTTGAAAAAACTGCGCTCCAAGTAAATGATATTTGATCAAGAAATGAAAAAACTTCATTTTCTCTGGAACTAAAAATTTCGCCAAAAATAATAAAATATTTCATTGAAGTGCAGTGCCAAAACTAATGCATTTAGCCAATATAATCAGTATGTTTGTTATGCATACGAAAATCATAGTGATAGAAAATTAACTCTCAGTTATAGATAGAAGTCGCCAAATTTCGCGAAATTTTCTTAATCTTTAAGGTTTCTTCGAGGAAGAAACTGCGCTCCAAGTATAAAAGCTTATTCGAATCGAGAAATTAAAAATTTTCATTTTCTCTTGGATTAAGAATTTCGCCAAAAGTAACCAAATATTACATTGAAATACAGTACCTAAACTAATGCATTCAGCTGATATTTATAATCATAATGCGAAGTTGTATGCGAAAACCATAGAGACAGAAAACAAAGTCTCAGAACCACGGTCAAGTAACAAGCCGACACCTGAGTAGGCACCCAACGCACCTTTTACCTGATGTCAGGCATAGCGTACAATGTTCCTCGAAGTTCCGTTAGGGTCCCGTTGGTGTCGATCTCGTCACTTGACCAGGGTTCTGAATTACGAGGCGCAATTCTCTTTAAAGCTCCGCACAAAAGGCTAGAAATTGACAGAAGGAAACATTTACCTACCTACCTCACTGCGGTCATCTTTTCAAGTACTCATCTCTTAAAAGCCATTGAAATTAAAATAATAAAATTTTATCATGAATTAAATTTCACGTCTCGTACGCCTATCAAAGGAAGCTAGAGGAGGCAAAATAATTACCAGGGTCCCCTTTCAAAACCGCAGCAATTATCCCGTCAATAATTATTATCTAAAAGATAATTTAAAAGCTAAAAAAGTAATTCTCTCTGGAGGTCTTTTTTTTATGAATGGATTCATTGATTCAGGGTTTTTTTATATCTTAATGGGGTTTCAGCAAAGCCAATCACTGTAAATTGTCCTTCCTAATTACTGTTTTAGACGCTTTTTCTCGAGGAAAATTATAAATCTTGTCAAGTTTATCCCCAGCTATAACACTGATAAGATAATAGTTTTAAAAAAATGATTTTTGGAGTTAAGGTACAATCCCTCAATATGGTATTCTACATTTATGAATCTGAGTCCACGACGGTGCACCGCCAAGTGTACAACAGCACAGTCTTGTTTTTTGTTTGCGTAACTTGGCCATTACGATCTTTTAAATAATAATAAATTGGACTGAAGTGGCCACATTTGCTACGAAAGAGGAAAAATTAGAAATTTGGTTTGAAGTGTGAAATTTTTTGAATAACTTTATTATAACGACCTCACAATGTGTATAGCAACCATTCCTCAAAGTAAATTAAACTCTTCGCTTGGTATGTGGTCAGCATTTTTCCAACTCAATCTTATCAAGCAAATCAGGACAAATTTGTGCTAGGTATATTAATGTATTCAAAACAAATATTCAGTAAGCGATGAAAATCCTTAAATAACAGTTGAACGGAATATTAAAAATAAACTATATATAAGAAGTAACCACTGGTTCCGGTTGGGAAGATCCAGATGGAAATGAAATTCCGGAAATCAGTCAGGCTTCAAATGATGGGGGGAAGAGACGGGAAATAAACCATGAGTCAGCCTAGGTCTAGATATTGCAACAACAATTTAAGACATACAGTCCCTGGACAAATTATTAAACGCACTGTCTTTTTTTAGTAATTTTATGTTTCTTAAGAGTTTTTATGCAATAATGGTATATTTAAACTACAATATTATTGATTTTTATTTAAAAGAATTGTTGTAGACTACATATTTGTATTTATTTTAAGATAATTATGATTAAGATTAATTTATATTAATTATTTATTATAAGATTATTTATGTGTGGAATCATCATCCTCAAATGCAGGAGACCGTACAGTCTTGCATTGATAGCATGCCGCGCAGAATTAAAGCTTTGATAGCGGCTAAAGGTGGCTCAACTAAATATTGACTTTTACTAACATTAATTTCACTTTTCTTTAAAACTTAATAAACTTATATGCTTTTTTAAATTAATGCTGTTTTATTTATGTCAAATAAATCGGTAATTGTTTGGATAATATAAAAATAAAAAACAAATCAATTTAAAATAATAAAACGGTACAATATCACCCGGTAATTAATATTTTACATGAAATCTTGCAGTGCGTCTAATAATTTGTCCAGGGACTGTATATACAAAATGGTATTCGTAATAAAATGTATATTAAATTAAAATGAAGATGAATGAATATCATGAATTATTTTCTCAACAAGGACGTGGTTTCTGTGATTGTTTTCAAAAAAAAAAAAAAATTGTAACTGATATGATTAAGGTAAAAAATTTTTTATATAATATTGACAGTAACGTGATACTTTTTAGCGTTTAAATTTGTTGTCATTTTAATGAAATCTTGAAATGAATATTGAAACCTGCATGGAAAATGCAGAAATGCAGGTTTTTTGAAGATAAATGAAGGTTTTATGAAGGAAAATGTTTTCAGCATTTAACCTGCAGTATTTATATGGGTACGGTGCTGAAAAATTCAGCAAATAAACTTCAGCAGGAAAACTGCATGTTTTGGATGAGAGATAAAGCTTTTATGCAGGAAAATGTTTTCAGCATAAAACCTGCAGTACTTTTACAGGTATTATGATGAAAAATTCAGCAATTAAATTTCAACACAAAAACTGCTTCTTTCGGACGAGAGATAAAGATTTAATGCAGGGAAATGTTTTCAGCATTAAACTTGCAGTACTTTTAAGGGTATTGTGATGAAAAATTCAGCAACTCAATTTCAGCAAAAAAACAATGCTTTTGAAGAGAGATGAAGGTTTTATGCAGGGAAAATGTTTTTTTTAAAAGTATTGTACTGAGAAATTCAGCAACTGAGTTTCAGCTGGATAACTGTATGTTTGTAAAACTTTTTTAGGGTGATTTTTTTTATTCTTAAAGAAAACTGCCATTTTTGTGAAGGGTTCATCTTAAAAGAACAAATAATTAGCCGTTTCAGTTCTACATGAAAACAGCAATTTCTCTTAAAATTTTATGCTGAAAAATACCTTTATTTAACCTTATACTTTTTATTACCTTTCTTTAGAGTTTATTTTTTAACCTATATTTTAAAGTACACTTAAAATACTGTTTTATCTTTAAACTCACATTTCAATAGCACCTAATGTGCAATTTTATGAAAAAAATTATCTAAACTTTCTGAGAAAATAAGGACAATATTTCAAGCAAAGTATTTTGTCTAAAAAACTTTCTGCAGAGAATTAATACAACATGTGCATAATTCTTTATATCATAGAGTTACACATAAAGCCTGCAGGGGCCAAAATCGTTTTCTGCAACAATGTCGACAAGTGGGTTGCTGCTCAAGAGAAATTACAAACCAAGTACTTCCATGGTGCTGCATTATCATACCAGTGTAAACTTTTTTTGACGACTCTAATGAAGCGTCATTGAAAATAAGTATCAAATGGGTTGACCAGTTGTGAGTTTATTTGAAGTTATTTTTTAAAAATATTGTGTGCGTTAACCCCAAAAATACTGTAAATTTTTTTGTAGTGAATCTTTATCTTAAAATTGCTCTTTATTTTTGAAATTAGTTTTGATATTTTACACTTGTAGTAATTGTATCCCAGCTAAAAATTGTTGGAATTTTTCGCAGAAAAACATTTAATTTGTAATGTAAACATTTGCAGTTTATTAGCAAATTTTGCAGCAAATTAGCTTAATATGTTCAAATCGCAGATCTAGATTTTGTTAATCTGTAACTTCTAAAAATTCAGAAACGATATCAAAGCTATAATTGGCGATTCAAATTCTTTTTTCCAATTTCCATGGACGTTTTTGATTTGATTTTGCAAAAAAGAAGAAAATAATGCCACCTATATAAATAGACAGTAAAATTCAAACGAAAAAAAGCGGATTTAAATATTATTTGCTTAATATTTCAGTTTGCTCAATAGCTTTGCTCTCACCTTTTTATAGAAAATTTAAAAATAAATTAATCTTAAAGGAATTCTTAAGATACGTTTTTTTTCTTACTCACAAAATTTGCATCCAATTTATTTATTACCACCTTAGAACAATTAATTAAATCTAATTTAAATATTTTTAAATAAAAATCATAGACAAATTGTACGCAAAATCATGAATCAAATTTATTGACTATAATCGAATCCATGGAGTGTGTAATTTTGTATGTTCTAATTATAAGATATACCATTCCTAATTTTAAAACGCCCTTCAATTTGCAAGCTCCAATAGCGCAGTTGGTAGCGCGCTGAACAGCTACACAAATACCCCCAGATCAAATCCCGTGCTCCTTCCTTCCTACTTGGGTATAAATACAACTTAACTCAAAATCTTCACTTATCCTGCAGTTTTTTAAATGTTTTTCCAATGAAGGAAATATTAAGGTTTTTTGATGAAGGGAAAATGGAGGCTTTTGATAAAGGAAAAGTGAAGGAACTTGGTACCTAAAACTTCACTTATCCTGCAGTTTTTATAAAGGTTTTTTAATGAAGGAAATATAAAGGTTTTTTGGTGAAGGAAAAATGGAGGTATTTGGAACCTAAAACCTTCACTTATCCTGCAGGTTTTCGAATGAAGGGAAAATGAAGGTTTTTTGATAAAGGTTTTTGGTTACAAATACCTGCAGCTTTCCTTCAATTTTTTTTCAAGGTTTTTTGCTGCTTTTCTTAGCTGGGTTATACTATTCAGGGTTGCATTAGCGATATTTGAATTCGAAAGAAGTGTTTAATAATTGCAACAATTTTATTTTGAATGATTTCATATTCATTAGTCATAGTAACAAGACGAATTCAACAAATTATACTGATATTATACAAACTTATATGCAGAGGTAAAAAAAACTAATTTTTTTTAAATTTAAAAATTCTATAAACTTGATACTACTTGTACTTGATGTAACAAAAGGCTCACAACTTATAACTTAAATTCAAACTTCTCGCATAGCTTCAAACGACAAGATTATGATGAGAAACACTATTTTTATCAATTGAAGCGTATGATAGTTACTCATACAAATTTCATCAATCATTTTTTAATCGTTTCTTAAGCTCAGAGTTTCATGCGATTGCTGTAGAAAATTTAAATTTACTAGCTCTTTTACTGACTCATTTCGTTGAAAAGTTTTATCTCTCGTCAAACCAGTGAAGTGGGAGACGATTCACGTGAGAAAATCCGAGATTTAAAGCGGCATTAAAAATCCATCAATTCGTTCATCCGAAAGCTAGAGAATACCGCATAGGTGAGGACCCCCATTGAAGATAGCTGCTGGGAATTGAAATGCAATCCGATTTAATAGTCATTATTGGGAGAAAGTAACACTTTTCGTAAGGTGTTAACGTGCAATGATGTGGACCATTTAACATTTGTATTTAAATTGTGATGGAGCTTCAAAATTTGTACTTTATTTTTATTTTATTATTCTTCATTGAAGACAGCTGCTATAAATTGAAATGCAATCCGATTAAATAGTCTTTACTGAGAGAAAGTGTCACTATTTGGTAAGTGTTAACATTTAATGATGTGGATGATTTAACATTTTTTAAAAAGTGAGTGAGCCTCAAAATGTTTATTTTACTTTTCTCCTTGAACGTTACAGACTTCGGAGGAATTTTTTTAGGAATGTTATATGTACACTGTTAAAAATTTTGAAATGAATTGGTTCAAATAGTCCTCTAGTTGGGAAATGTAACACTTTTGGTGTTGTTAACATTTTTCTGGATTTACAATTCTAAAAGGGTTCAAGCCATCAAAAATGGTTTATCGTTTTTCTCCTAACGTTGCAGCTACTAGGAAATTTTTATTAAGAATGCAATTTGTAAGTATATTTATGGGGTAATAAGTTAGTACACGAATAACAAAAATAATAGTTTATAAACAAAATGCACAATAAAACATGGACATTTTATAAAACTTGTTTTAGATAAGTTTTTAAAAGTATATAACGAACGCTGCTAATGAACTCTAAAAATGATAGTCTTACAATAGTCTATTGAGAGAAAAAATAACATTTTGGCTAGGCGTCATCATTTAACGATGTGTACGATGTAACGACGATAGTTTGATATATTTTTCTATTCGAAAAATTCTCCGCAATTTTTATTTTCAACCCTCTATCGTTTGGTTTTAAATCAATAGACGTAAAATAAATTTAACAAAAAAATAATTAAAACTTAAATCCGCACTTATTTGGACTTTCCTGTCAAAAAAAATTCTGAATCTATCCCTGCATTATTAAAAAATAAAGTTGAATTTCTCTGTGCAAACTTTTGTACTCCACTTAAAAGTTTAGTTTCGTTTCACAAACAATATGGTTTCTGGTAGCTGCAACGGCTGTTTGGTGCAATTTTCACCATATAGTCTTGGTATTTGGATGAACCATTTATCAGGATTTTGTTTACAAAACCTGAAAAATGAAAATGAACCTAATATCGAAAATATGGGGAACATTCCACCAAACAGCCATTGCAGCTACTAGGAAACCAATAATTTTGGGGAAACATAGCACGAAATTCTTAACTGTGTATTCTCTTTTCCTAAAAATATCTCAAAGAAACTGTAACACAATTTTAAGCAAAAACTGTGTATTTTGGTTTTTAATCGATGGACATAAAATAACTCGAACAAAAATAAATTAAATTTAGAGTTCGCACTAATTTCGACTCTCCTGATGTCAGAAATGTCTGAATCCATCCCTGGATTATCAAACTTAAATTTCTTTTTTTGTACAAGTTTAAAATATCGGTCAGTCCAGCCAAATTGATGCCACGGAAAGTGTCATTCGTTTTTTATAAGTGCAGTTAAAATAACTCGAAACAAAAAATAGTTAAAATTAAGAGTTCTTCTGATCGAACTCTTGTCAAAAAATTTCTCCCTGCATCAAGAAAAACTTGAATTTATCTCTTCAAACTATCGTACAAAGTTTAAAATATCGGTCAGGGTCTAACCAAATTGATGTCACAGAAAATATTGTTCTTTTTTTTTTATCAATGACTTAAAATAACTCGAACAAAAAAAAATAATATTAAGACACTCCTGTCAAAAAAATGTCTCTGCATTATCAAACTTGAATTTCTCTCAACAAACTATTGCACAAAGTTTAAAATATCGGTCAGTGTCCAACCAAATTGATGTCACGGAAAGTTAAAAAAAAAATATAATAAAGGAAAATGTCCCGGCAACACAGTTTTTGCTTTCAAAATACACAGAATCGCGGCGCCCATCTCACCATTTAACAAATCCTTGTATGTTTTTCACAACTTCTACAATAAATTTCCTCCCCGGCGTGGACTGGAATACTAAAAATGCGACAATTCCAAAGCGAATCTCTTTTCAGGGTGGAATGTTTTTTTATTCGATGTTCTATGTCCAGGAATGTGACGCCCGTGTTTAGTTGTTCGATGGCTTCCGGGGACAGTTTGCAGACCACTTTTATTAGAAAATGATGTGTTCTTTTGATGAGTTTTTCTGACGTTCGTGTGTGTGTGTTTTATTGGTGAATTGTGAAAGTGTGTGTCGACGCCTCTGCTGATTGAAGGTTTCACGCGTTTGGGTCAGTTGGTGGCTAAAAATTACATGGTTTTAAAGATGATTTGGGCCCGTTACAGACATCTGCGTACAAAAGCGGCCAGTCGTTTATTCGAGGGCCCCTTACAATACCCCCTTAAAATGTAAATTAATCACCATGCCATCGCTAAGTTTTATGACTTACATTGTACAAGTATATGTTGTACTTCAAACTTTTATTAACCCAGTTTGTAAAAATTTAAATGAAGGAAGTCCCATTTAAATATATTATTTTTTGTCGAAATAGTGTTAAGGGTTAGGGTACGGTTTAATTACCGTCGCACTAGATCTACACGGGGGCTATTGGTGACGGGAATAATAATTTAGAACCACAGTCAAGTCACTAGCCGACATCTGAAGAGCCACCCAACGCAACGTTTAAGGACGACATCTTACGCAAAGTCAGTACTTTGGAGCATATTTTACGTGCATTCCCTCTACACGGGATATTATTCGACAGATCTTTTATAGGACGCAACAGATATGTTTTCAATACCTGGTCCCGAAAATAGGACAATTCACATGCAAAGCAAACGTCTTACCGACTGGGCTCTCCAGCCCCCCTAAAATAGTGTTGAGATATAAAATAGATTACAATAGAAATCTAAAATTTACTGTAAAAAACCAACCTTACGGTATAAGTTTAAAAGATAACTACAGTGGCAAAAGAAAAGGTAATAAAACAATGGCAATAATTTATCTGAACAAGGAAGCAACAGATAAATTTCTCTTTAAAGATAGATTTATGATATACTTTGTGAAATATATGGTTCTCGGTCTAAAAATTTAGAAAAGACGAGTTAATTGCTTTTTGTGCAACTGAAAATTCTGAAAATAACCTAATTTATTGCAAACTTGTTGCATGCATAATAATGCAACAAGTTTGCAATATGTATGCAACGGAGATAAATGAATGCAAACGGAGAAAGTGCTGAAAGCATTTTTCATATTTTATGGTTTTTACAGAGAAAAAAATCAAATGAATCAAAATGAAGATACAGCAATTATAAATCATAGACTTGTTTATCACTTTTTGAAATGAAGTTTATGGAGAAAATTTATAACCGAATAAAATACTTCTATTAAAAAGACGTTAGAAGTTAATTTCATATACATAATTACGAATTATTAGAGCTGTCTTATTAATCATTGGATATAATGGTATGAAATATTTCTGCCTTTTTTATGAGTGTTAAAGTTATCTAATTTATTATTATTTAAAAGTGGGTTCAGCATTTTAAATTTAGTTTTAATCTTCTACATTTTTATAGATAACATTGCGCAGGCTTTTGATGCCACATATTCCGAACTTGACATTTTGAAGAGGCTTCTTTAAAAAAAAAATTGTGACTGATCGTCAGCTTCGAAAGTCATAAATCTTAATAATAATCTTAGCTCTTAATTAAAAAAAACAACATTTAATTCGCTTCAGTTTGTTTGATAGCTTTCAAAAAATTCAGAACCTCTAAATTTTTAAATTTACTGAAAACTTGGGGGCTGACAAAATTTGGGGAACCTAAGCCGGGCCTAACGGACTTTGGAAAATCATATTCTGTTGGGTTTTTTTTAATTCCAAGGACTTTTTTTTATCCTTAATTTGCATGTTTGAGGTCAAAAGTGGCAACTGAAAATAAATTCGTTCTTGAGCCTCGATTGGTGAATCTATGTCATGTGTGAACAGAGGACCAATCGGAGTGCCAATCGCAAAAAGCTCAAGAAGAAAGCTGGACCTGAAACCACCCAATTGTTTTCTAACATGATAAAAAAGAAAACAACAAAATATTAAATACATTTCTTCCAACCATGCAAGAAAAGATAACCCATTTATCAATATCCACGAGCTATTTCTTCATTAACAAGAGTCATTCAGTTCTCCAACACCAATCAAAAAAAAAAACTTTTACATCGAACTCTGAACCTTTAAAAAAACCAGTCCGTGGAACCCCCCAAAAAATTCGCTAGTCATTTTTCTCCCTGTTTCCAGAACATCATCGAACGCTGGTACCTGGGGTTACCTGGTCCAAGCCTTCAGATGGCCAGGTGCTTTCATTGCTCTATCTACACCCCCCCCCCATTCCCCCTGGCATCCTATCGATACGAAAAAGGGAATAAAATAAGGGCCAAACTGGTGTAAATATACCCCTTACACTCATCTAAAGTGTGGAGTATATCATTTAATGTACTGCATTCACTAAGTAGATATACTATGTAACTAAGTATATATATACTAAGTAGTAAAGCTAATTCAAGCATACGAATAATCTAGTTGTAAAACTCACATTCTGCAAGATATCCGGCCAGTTCGTTGCCGATTTCGTCCAGTTGAATTTACGATCGTTCCTTCAAAAGATATTTTAAGTGTTGAAAAAGAGCTATATGGGAGTTAATATAATTACTTTTCGTGTCTTGCTAAATAGGAAAACCAAGATAATTTGTGTTTATAGTCTACTTGTAGATTTAATTATACCTTGTTTACTAAGGGTCTAACTCCCTATAAATTAAGAGAACTTCTAGAAAATACTAAAACAATTAAAACTTATCTTTGGTTAAAACAATACCTAGCCACACATGGGCTATTGTGAAAAATAAGATTCTACAATAAAAATAACTTACAGTCCCTGGACAAATTATTAGACGCACTGCAAGATTTCATGTATCAATCAATGATAAACAAAATACCTTTAGAAGGACATTTGTTCCTAAACTTAAGCTATTAAGTATTAAATAGAAAATACTATCTGCTATACTTAATACATATATCGACATCTTTTTTAATGATATGGCATTCTTTGGTATGTTTTCATCATTACTAAAAAAAATACAGTGCGTCTAATAATTTGTCCAGGGACTGTATGTGTATCATATCTAACACAGTTACGTCACTATTCTTCTAATTTTCAAAACATAACGTTCGAAAACGAGGTAGAGGGGTGTGCGTGAGCCACGTGACGTGCCTGCCAAAATTCGGGGGGGGGGGGGGTCATAAAGAGATTTCCAAACAGCTGGCCGGTATTACAGCGGAAAAATTTAGCTGCCTTCTGTAGAGTGTGTGTGCTGGTTTTTTGTTCATTATACTCGTACGGGGCTAACAAAAGATTTAGATATTTTTATACTATAGATTTTTTTTGTCTGTTGGATTCCGTAGTCAATTGTGAAATTGTAATGGAGAGAATAGGGATGCTGGAATGTGTAACTTTTTTTGGAAGTTTTTCTAGCTTTTACTGAAAAAGAGCATTAAAGTGGCGGTCCGTTATTTAAATTCAATCATTTCAACATGTAATCATTCTTAGTTTTATTAAGCTTGCAAAGTAAGTTCAATTACTCGTCCTTTGCTGAATTACATTATCGAAAAAATCGAGTTGGGTTGAGAAATAATAAAATGTATTTCTATTTTAATACAATATTGGTAATATAGAAACAATATTTAAAATAGTTTGGTAAGGCTATTAATTTAATATTTTTAATATTAATAAGGGGAGGTGGCTTTTAAAAACATGAGGGGGGGGGGGATACGGAAATGGAAGTATGCAGTAATGCAGTAAAAAGTATGCAGGAAGTATGCAGTAAAAAGTAGGAAGTTGGGAAAGTACTATATAGTATGAAGTAAGAAAGTTTAAAAAAAAAGAATTGTTGGAAATATGAAAATTGTTTTAAAACAATACGGATATAAAAGTGAAGAAAGTTTGGAATGGTAGAAATTTTGTTTAAATTGCATTAGCTATAAATACTAATTATCCAATATATTAAACACTTTTTTAATCAATAAAGCAAATTAATACATATTATTAATTAAAATCAACTAGTTACTTATATTATTTGTTTTGATGGTAGAAAAACTAGTGTGTGTAAATATTTGAGCGAACATTATTGTACATGTACATACTTATTTTATCGAGTTATCAGTTATATACACTGATTTCATACATTGCCCCAATTGCCATAATTGCCGGTAACACAAGACGCGCAACTACGTACACAAATTGTAAAAAAAAATAACAATTCATAAAAAAAAACTAAGTGAAAAAAAATCAGTGAAGGTCAAAAAAGAACTTCTCCAGCTGTTACTCTAACATTCCAAGCTCTGAACTTGGCAGTCAAAACTAAAAATATTCGGGCAAAATAATGACATTCCTTTTTATTCATATTTTCCTGCCGGAATCGTTTTATCCACTGGTAATACTTAAAAAAACTAAGAGAGGTCAAAATTGCAACATTTATCACCTCGAAAATCATTCTTTACGTGACAGATTTTTATATGATGGATCCTCTCTAGGGGGTTTTCATGTGCCAATCTGCCCTATTTCTTATTTTTTAAAGAATAATAATGTTATTTGAAAGCATCTGACGGTCTCCCGCCATTTTCGCGTCAACCAATGTTAGAGTCAAGCACGATATAAAAGTATAATTTATATTAACTACAATAATTAATATAAAAAAACACACCCATAAGACGTAAATAAAAACGAAAAAAATTGGGCTATTTTTATTTATTTTATTTCGAAAATTAAAGAATTAATACTTATCGTTTGCAAAAATTTATTTATATTTCAAAGAATAAATATGTAATATTCCACGCTTTTAAATAGAATAAAAATATTTTATATCAACATACAAAGATGTCGTAGTGAAATATATTTGACGTCATTTCAAACTGATCGATGTCGCAAAAATAAATTTATTTTAATTTATTGTCTAAAAGAATTAAAGTTTCTCGAGCGATTGTTGCAAATGGCAATGGTAATTTGATTTTGCAGTTTTTTCAATAATTGAAGTACTTCGAATACGAATTATTTTCTTAAATTTTCAATGTATTCTAATTTTGATGCGCTGAATTTTTTGACGTATCACACTTGTCCGTAGCATTTGTAGTTGGGGCTATGAAAGTGGGTGAAAGACAGACGGACTAAACGATTATAAAACTTAATTACATAAAAATTTATTTTAATAAAATATACATTAATATATTTTATAATGAAATAAAATAAGCATAATATATTTGCGTTTCATGGGAAAAAAAGAGCAAAAAGGATTTGGCGAGCGTTGGCAGGTCAACGGGATACAAGTAACTTTTAAAATCATTTGCAACAGAAAAATAATTTTGAAATTTTAAATTTTTGAACTCATATTAATAAAAAATTAGGTTTCAATTTGTTGCAGCGAAAACAAGTTTAAGTATGAGCCTATTTGCTCATCCATCGAGGGCAATTTTGAGAAGGGATTGGCGATTTTAAAACTAGTTACTACTTGAATTTACTTAAGTTTATTGTGAAGTTTCAGTTTATTTAAATTGGATTGATTGAATTTTGAAATAAATTTTTAGTTATATACACGCAAAACGATAATGGTTTATTTTACAAGTGGACAGCAATTCCATGAGATTTCTAAATTTATGATAGCTCCGGAGATTTCAGATTTTAGGCCAGTCGGAGTTTTCGAATTTTATAATTGCCAGATTAGGAGTATTCCGATTTTAAGATAACCGAAATTTTCCCAAATTTAGCATCGGCGAGGTTTTCCGGTTTATTTTAGATCGTCGGAGTTGCTTCGTTTTTTAGGATAGCTGGAAATTTCCGACTTCGTGATCGCCGATTGAGAATTTGCCAAAATTTGTCTGCAAGCTCAGAATCGTCCCACTTTTCTACTACTGCGTCTACACAATTAAGAAGTAGTGAAAAAGATTGTTTACTATAATTAATTTTTAAAACCAATGTTATTTAACTTGTGTTATAATAACAAAAGGTTTTTTTTTCTTCCTGAAACCATACAAAAATATAGAACCTACATTTTGATGAAAAGTTTTTCAAAGAAAACAATCTTACACAAGAAATATGCCTTCAACGATAACATACAATGATTTTAAAACAACAAAACAAAACTTTACAGAAATATTTTAGGAAAATGTTTGCTGTCATCAAATCCAAGGAGTGGCACCCCAACCATGTAACCTTGAGAACATTTCTTCGAGGGGGAGGGACGAGGGTCGGAATTTATCGTCTGCAAAAGAGGGTCGCGTTTCTCAGACAACCGGAAGTAAGGCATGGGGATCGACAAGTGCATCGCAAAATAAATAAAAATAAGTGAAGGAAAGGAGAAAGCCCCCTACTTTGGAATGCCAAGGTCTTTTCCCCCTTTTGTATGGGAAAGTTTTGGGAAGAATGTTCGACAAAACAAGTTAGTGAATCAGGGTTTGGTAGAGATTTACTGTACGGTCCCCCTTGGCGAACTTTCCAAAATCGCGCCAAAAGTCCATATTTTAGCGACTTTTTTTAAAAAAAAAATAGGGTTGCTGGAAAACGTCATCGGTGCGAAGTCGTAAAATTCGAATTGTCAGTCGAAGTCAGACAGGTTGCCAGAAAAAAATATTTATCGCCAAATCCGAAAAAATCGCACCAAGGGGGACCGTACAGTAAATCTGATCCCAGGGTGTGTTTTTTTTTTAAAAAAAAAGGAGAAATCCTCTCGTTGTGACCTGAAAAGTGACAGAAAAACTAGAACTTTTAGATTTAAAAACGGGTTTTTTTCTCTCCACGATTTGAAGTAACTTAAAGAATAGCATGGAATATTTCTTACCTATATATTTTATTATACATTTGTAGTGTTTTGTTTACCATCATATGATGACGTTTTAAATAATGCAATAACGTTATTTAGAAAAATATGCTTATGCTATAAATAGCTTTCTTTGAAAACGAGGGCACACACACATTTATTTATGAACACAAAGTTCTGTTAGTGAAACTTTGAATTTATTTTCGAATTAAAAATAAATTATTTTATTATGAATACAATGTCCAGAAAACTATAAATACTATTTAGATTAGAGAACTTTCACGAAATAACAGGAAGTTATGGCGAAGAAAAAGGAAAATACCATAAAATGATTTTTTAAAAACTTACATCATACTGTCATTATTAAATTTAAATTATATTGTTATTTGTATAAATATGCTTTTCTGAAAAAAAAATTTTGTTTATGAACTCAAATACAATAGATTTTTGCTCACATTTCAAACAAAATAATTATGATATTTTAGGCCTATTTATAAACTACTTCCTTATGCGTAAAAATTATTTTAAATTTTTTTTAAATTTTATTATTTTTAAAGAAATAAAGATGAGTCATCTATCAAAAGTTTATAATAAATACAAATATTTTTAATACAGTGGTTTCAATTATCAAATCCCGGAAAACTACGAATGCATTGATTCCTTACGTCAAAACAAACTAATTTTACCAAATTGGTATATAAAAACACACATCTATCAATAAACACAAAATCAATTATTAATATTTTCTCAATAAGAAATGTTTGCAAGATAAATCGAAGTATCTAACTCATATTGATGCACACATTTCCCCCAAAACAAACTTTTCTATTCAAAACAATCAGACTTCAAACTGAAATGATGATTCTTATTTTAAGCCCAAAGCAAAACAAATTAGTGTGTATTGGAAACATGAACCAATGAAACTCATTTGTTTTAACTAAATATTTATATTTATTGTGTTTAAATTAAACACATACATTGTACATTGTTGTTTATGATAGCCAGACCGAAATGTAAAATAGGTATCCCATCGCAATGAAAATTAGATATTTTGTTTGCAAGTTTGTTTTTGCACGCAAGTCAAAATCATTCACTTATGCTCTTGAACATCTTAAAATTTTAGAGAATCTAGTATCGAAACTTTAGCCCAAGATATCATACTATCACTTCTCGATGTCGACGATTATATAATATCATAGTTTGTTTGAAACAGCAGGGTATATTTTTCCTTGCCTGTATTTACAATATTTAGGAAAAAATGGAAAACCCTATTTTAATGATTTATCGGTTATCGTGTTTTTGGTTTTAAAACTTTAGCCCATTTTACAAGTTATGCTTGTATTTTACAGATCGACAGACATGAGAAAGTCGTCTCACACTGTAGTAGCTCAACAAATAAATTTGCGCTGTGACATGATAAGTTTTCTATTCAAGAAAAAATTTAATGCTTTCAAAAGAAATATTGAAATAAGATATAGGAAAAGATATGTTTAGGTATTAATAAAGTATTACAGAAAAAGTTTCATTAAGTTTTATTTTTCGTTGTTGCGGTTTTTACATAAAATACACATATGAAATGACTCGTGTATGATTTAAGAACTAACTAGTTTCAGGCTTTTTCATGAATTATTGAAATTAGACTTATAAAAACATTTTTGGTGCTATTCAATATATTACAGAAAAAGTATTATTAAGTTTCCCTAGTCGTTGTTACGGATCAGACATCACATGGAACTTGGAGATACCCGTTTTAGTTTCCACAATACGTTTATAACGTAAAAAGTGGAAGGTATTATAATCGTTCAGTCCTTCCGTCTGTCTGTCCGTCCGTCTGTCAACCACTTTCATGGCTCATAGCCCAAACTACAAATGCTACGGACAAGTGTGATACGTCAAAACATTCAGCGCATCGAAATTAGTACACATTGAAAATTTCAGAAAAGAATTCGAATTCGAAGTACTTCAATTATTTAAAAAACTGTAAAATTTAATGCTCATTTAAAAAGCACAGGAAGCCATATTTATTAGAATTTAATCACCATCGCTCGAGAAACTTTAATTCTTTTAGACAAGAAATTAAAATAAATTTATTTTTGCGACAGCGATCAGTTTGAAATGACGTCAAATATATTTCACTACGAGATTCTTTGTACGTTAACATGAAATGTTTTAATTCTATTTAAAAGCGAAGAATATTACATATTACATATTTATTTTTTGAAATATAAATTAATTTTTGCAAACGATAAGTAATAATTATTGAATTTTCAAAATAAAATAAATGAAACTAGCCAAATTTAGCATGTAAATGTTTAATATAGAATATCAATGCTGTGTTTGTCGCCTTTTTACCTGTTAAACACAACTGTTGTGTGGAAGCGGGTTAAGTGAGAGATTCTGTTACAAACCTATTTGTTTGATACAAGAACAAACTAGTCTCATGCTTTTACAAGATTTTTTTGATACAACATAAAAACATGTATTTTTAGGGGCTTTTGAATGTACTACAGAAAAAGGTTCGTAAATTGTCGTTGCGAATTGACTCTTTATCCAATAAAATATATAAAACTTAATGAATCTTACCTTTCCCGTTGCCTTCTTGTACCGAGTGATGGCCAATTCCATCAACGTCTTGACTGGCAAGTCCCCTTCCCCGCATGGCACTATCACGCGAACAGAACCGAAGTTCACTGTCACTTTCATCCCTGGTGACGTCACCCATCCAATGGAACGAATTCCCCGAATATTTTATTCACATACTTTCGAACTCCCTTTGGGCCGACTTATTTTCACACACTTTTTATTCCCCCAAATCCGCTTTTCTTTACCATTTATTGCACAAGAGAAGAAAAAAAATTATCTTCTGCCTTGCTTCAAGCTCGAATTGGTGATGCTGTTTTATTAGATATTGCTTGCTCATGTGTAGCAAGATCACAGCTAAACTCCGTTTTCTTTGTTTCAAGTTTTTAAAAATTTAATCCTTCGTTCTTGTTGAGATATCACAGATAACGGAATTAATTATTTGTAAAATAATTTTTAAAAAAATCAAATTTCCAAAACAGAAAAAATATTGCTTCTTGTATTGTTTCTTTTTAATAGGAAACTATAAAGTTAAATTCAGGTAGGTTGTTATTGTTAATATCCAGATGCATCCATCAGAAACACTTTTAATTATTATTATTAACACACTGGCTTTTCATAACATTAGAAAAATAATTAGTAAAGATTGTATTGATGATAAATACTGGTCTTGGATTAGAAAATTTGATATCAGTTATTAAAACCAAGAAAATAAATGTTGGAGTTTCGGACTGGTACCTAATTATTCAACTATTATTAAAAATAATCCCATTCAACGGAAATTCAAACGTTAATTAGATTATCTAAACATTTACCTCACTTTTCTACATTACAATCACAGACATCATTTCAAACTAAAATAACAGTCTAATATCACCAATAAAAAAATATTTTCTAAATCCAGGTAATTACATTATCCAATAAGTTGTAATCCACAAGGTTTCAATTGATAAATAAAAATCCATGGATAAGACACACCAAGCACTTTCACGTTAAAATAAAAGAAGCCTTCAGCATGGGATGAATCCGTACAACTGACCACAGTCAACCGTAAACAACGTTTCAATCCAATCTTCTCAAGCGATCGTATAACTATTACTGGGTCGTTCTTCAGTCACACCACACCACGCATGAGCCGCGTATTAATAAATTTTCCACAAAAGCATTGGTGGATAGAGAAGCCTTTGTTGTTTATCCTCCGAAAAATAATCGCAACTCTCTGAGATGCTCGATCGTTCTATCATTTGAAAAAGTTTTCGAACTTCGCTGCTTTCACCCAGCGGCGAACAGACAACAACTTTAGGGTTGCCTTGGGTAGTGAGATTGGGAAAAGGACCAGTGTGACAGGTAACGCCAAGCATGTCGCCAAATTGGCGAGTTTTTTTGTTGTTGTTTGGTGAAAGGGCAATTTACAGTTTTTTTGTTTGTTGATATCCATATTCCATTTCTCCAGAGCTTTTTACCTGCTATTTTATGGACAAGTTTTTTTTATTTGAATATGTTTTTAGCCCAAGAAATTAAAAAATTAATTCAGGGCCAACATTAAGGGTGTGTAAAAGATGCTTTCCCCTATTTTTTTTTATATCGCGTATACAGTACACAGAGTATACTTTATTTCGGAAAATTATAAATAAGTAAATATAGTACTTTGGTATTATCTCGTCGACCATTTTCGCCAAGCTCAGTATTATAGCCTGGCAATAATACATATGATCAATATTTTTAACTTATTAATCGTTTATTATTAGGATTTTTATAAATGTATTGTGTTTGCAGTGTTTTATTTTCTAATTTTTTTATGTTTAATTTGGAACAAGGAGGTTTGTAACAGAATCTGTCACTCAGCCCGCTTCCACACAACATTTGTGTTCAACAGGAAAAAAGTCGAAAACCAAAATATTAATTCTAATAAAAACGTTTACACGCTAAATTTATTTAATTTATTTTATTTCGAAAATTCAATAATTATTTCTTCAATAATTATTATCGTTTGCAAAAATTAATTTATATTTCAAAGAATAAATATGTAATATTCCTGTCTTTTAAATGGAACCATAACATTTCATATCAACATACAAACAAAATAATTTCTTTTAATATTTTATTTAAAAGAATTAAAGTTTCGAGTGATTGTTGCGAATGGTAATGGTTATTTAATTCTTTTAAAAATGGCTTCTTATGCTTTTTAAATGAGCATTAATTTTTGAAAGTTTTTAAATATTAAAGTACGAATTCGAATTTTTTCCTGAGATTTTCAATGTCTTCTAATTTCGATGCGCTGAATTTTTTGACGTATCATACTTGCCTGTAGTGTTTGTAGTTTGGGCTATAAAACTGGGTGACGGACTGAACGATTATAATACCTTCCACTTTTAGCTTCCACACTATGTTTATAACGTAAAAAGTGGAAGGTATTTATATCGTTCAGTCCGTCTGTCTGTCCGTCACCCACTTTCGTAGCCCAAACTACAAATACTACGGACAAGTGTGATACGTCAAAAATTCAGCTCATCGAAATTAGAATACATTGAAAATTTCAGAAAAGAATTCGAATTCGAAGTACTTCAATTATTTAAAAAACTTCAAAATTTAATGCTCATTTAAAAAGCATAAGAAGTCATTTTTATTACTCGTAGAATCTAAATCACCATTGCCATTAGCAACAATCGCTCAGACACTAATTTTTTTAGACAATAAATTAAAATAAATTTATATTTGCGATCGATCAGTTTGAAATGACGTCAAATATATTTCACTACGAGATTATTTGTACGTTGATATGAAATGTTTTAATTCTATTTAAAAGCGAGGATTATTACATATTTATTCTTTGAAATATAAATTAATTTTATATAGAATTTATGCTGTGTTTGGCGCGTTAAACATAGCTGTTGTGTGGGAAACGGGTTCAGTGACAGATTCTGTTACAAACCTACATTTTAGGTACGTTATAAAGTAGTGTGCAAGCTAAAACTAGCTCGAAGTTGTCAGGTGGCTAGAATTGGCAGGTCGACGGGTAATTCCTATTCCCTAATGTAGTGTAGTTACCGGATCATTAATTAGTTATATTTATTTCATAAAAATTAGCAATTGTAAGGGCCTATAAATCGAATGCTAAATCACGAATTAAAAATGTGTGTCAAATTACAAATCGAATATTTATATCAAATTGAATGCCCCATATTTGTAAGAAATTATCCCATTTATTTTAAGAACGAATTATTGTTTGCAAATTTAATGGGCATGTGTTAGGTCTTGAGTGGCATTAGAAATGCTGAATGATAATGAGAATAAATTCTTCTTATTTGGGCCCCAATTGGTAGATCAGTGTCACGAGATAACATATCACCAATTGGAGCACCGATTGAAGGAAGAAGGAATGAAAGCTGGAAGGAAATACGTCACCTGAAACAAGCCAATTAATAAATAAAGACAACGTACCCATGATTAGCTATTCCAACTTTGAAGCATTTTCTGTTTCCATGACAACCAACTTAGTTCATCCGTCTTTAGAGAACCATCAAAAACGACATCCAACCATCCTGACTTTCGTCATCATCCAAGTAAATAGTTTTCCTGAAGACAAAAGATTTCCAACGTCAAAGATATATAACGTGCCTTCAAACCATATTTAAGTTTTTCGTTTTGATTGTATTTTACAAAAATTTTGACTTCCGGGCGGGATTTAAAAAAATTATCATTCATAAAATTCATTCACGTTTTACTGAACAAATCGTCCTAAAGCACAAAACCTCCGAGCGTATAAACAGTTGCGGAAATATGATGGATTAATCCCCTTTGCTGGCTGAATATTTAACATAACAGGATTTAGAAGCCAAATACAACTTTCTATTTTAGTAGAATATGAAAAACCCTCGGACTTATGGGGTATTATTATAAAAACATTATCATAACTGGAATTTAGTTTTTTCTTCTTAAATCTATTATTTTTGGGATATAAGCTGAATATCTCTCTGGAGTTTGAACTTGTTAACGGATTAGTTATTTTTATGCAATATTTTTTTTTACATACTTAACGTGACTTGAAGAATTGGAAGAAGATTCTAATAAAAACTAATATTTTTTTCGTTTTTTTTTAATATCCCTTGACATTGTTTTTAAAAACTCGCGCGATTTCTTATTTTTTATAATCAGTATACTTTTGAAAATAACATAACTTTTGTATAAGATAAACATGTGAAAGACATATCATTCATATAATGTATTTTTTATCTTTTAGGAATGTTTTGTCAAGTTAGTTTACGTTAACCAAACATTCAATGTAAAACTTTTCGTAGGTATATTTCGTATTTTTTTAGGCGATACATTGCCAAATATAGCACCCCATCACCGAAAAGCACGTTTCTAGTGACCTCCGTAACGAGGGACGCGGTAGAGCGAGGCACGATTGGATCCCTCTCGGCCAATAGGAGCGCAGGAACCGTTCGGATCCGAGCAGATGGCGTCGGATTTAAAGTTCCTCTTCGGTAGAGATGTGTCGGAAAAGCGGCCCTTTTTTTGAAGGGGGAGTAGATGAAAATAAACAGAGATAAGTGGTGTGGTTTCCGTAAAAATAGCGGGCGTAAGGGTCTAGTAAATAATAGTGTTAATCAAGGGGTGATTTGTGTTGATGAAAATGTCTTACAAAAATATTTTAAATAAAATTGTTTAATGTAATCCTTTAACTTTTTTTTGGGGGGGGGGGAGGGGTTTGGGTCAAATTTGCGAAGTGTTACAGTTACGTTGAATTATCGTCGCACTAGAGCTATACGAGGGTTATTAGTGATACATAAAATTAACAAAGATAAGTAGTGTGGTTTCCGTAAAAATAGCGGGCGTAAGAGTAGAGTAAATAAGAGTGTTAATCGAGGGGGATTAGTTTGATATAAATAATGTACATTGCCAAAATAATTGAAATAAAATTATTTAATTTTTATTTTTATTATTATTTTTTTTTGGGGGGGGGGGTCAAATTAACGAAGCGATAGCGTCGGGTTAAATTATCGTCCCACTAGAGATACACGAGGGCTATTGGAGACTGGTGTATTAATTTAAAGCCACAATCAAATGACGAGCCCACCAGGCACCCAACGAAATTGTAAGGAGCCGCGTGATCGTACGGACTACGGAGCGTCAGGACTTTGAAGGATATTTAACGTACACTCCCTCCACAAGGGTGTTATTCTTCGGGGATATTTTGGCTGCACGAGCCGCTTATAGGTCGGCAGCTATTTAGAACCAGCTCCCGAACCAGAATATGGGACCTTCTTCCGCATGCAAGGCGAACACCAGGGCCTATGGGAAAGCCCTCTAACTCATGGAAGGGACTGGTACAGTCGGACAACCCCTCATATCAGAATGGGAGGCATCAATTGGTATAAAATAAAAGTTTAAATAAAAAACATCAGTTATTAAGGGTGCACCCGTGCAACGCCGGGTATATAAAGCTAGTTTAAATATAAATTTGTTTTACAAGTTAACAATTGAAGAGCTTAGTGGAAGAACGTGCTAAGTGACAAAATGTGAAAACGAGCAAATGAGCTTTAAAGCTTTTCGTTTGCACTTAGATACATTAAAAACGGCACATACAAAAGGTAAAAATATACTTAACTTAAAATTTATGAATAAGGGGAAGCTTGTTATCTTTAAAGAAGGAGATAACATGTTCATTGACACAAAAATCTCAATTTTTTCAAAAATGTCACTTAGCACGTTCTTCCACTAAGCTCTTCAACTATTTAATTAAGTTCTAAATCGATATTTACTGCTAAATATTTTACTGTCAAATTTCAAAATATAATTAATTTTGTTTCATAATGCTGTTCGTTTTATCAACAACCTATGCTCCAGATCTTCGATTACTTTCCAGTTACATACATACTGTTTGCACAAAAATATTAATATTTACTTAAAATCACAAACATTCGTGCTTGACATTTCAACGACGGTTTAAACAGATCCACCCTCCTGGTCAAGCAGGTTGAAGAATTTTTCACAAGAAGTTATTAAATCTCACTTGGCCTCAATCGATATTTTTTACAGCTCTCAAGTAAAAAAGAAAATTTGTGAGAACGCCGATTGCATATTAATTTCATGTGGTTTTTTTTATAATGTGCTTCAACACGAATATCAAATTACCTATCCCCTGTCACGAAAATGAAAGAAAATTTTCACTTCCTGAAAAGATAATATTTATTTTATATTTGGAAAGCATATTTTAATTTTGATGTGAATGAAATGGGTGCTTTAGGGGATCTGAAAGTTTTTAATAATAACTATTTTGATTGTATCCTTTCTTTAAAAAAATATTGGTTTATTAGATTACAATACACTTAATACATAAACTATACGTTAAATACATATACAAAAAATATTAGTTTATTGTATTATATTACTATATACTAAACACATATTATTAGAAATATCTTAAGCAAAGGTATTATAAGGCTGTTTATCAACTACAACAAAAAAACAATTATATGAATAGATAGCAACGTTTTTTACTATGTGCTTTTGATTAAAAAAATAGTTTTCATTTAATTTATTATTTTCTCTCTATATTAAAAAAAGTAAGCTCTTTTAAAGTGTCCGGAGCCATAACATCATGAAATATTGATGTTAGAAATCCAATTTTTTTTGGGAAGGTGTGTCTCCCTAATGCCTCGACCTAATTTTTTTTGTTTTTCAAATTTCCAATTAGTTTTTTAATTAAAAATAAAAATTAATTTTTCTCTATGTTAAAGTATAGGATTTGAAAGTGTTAGCAGCCATAACATGATGAAATATTGAGGTCAGAAACCCAATTTTTTTTTTGGCAGGTGTGTCTCCCTTATGCCACGATGCCCACTTATTTGTTTTTCAAATTTCCAATAAGTTTTTTAATTAAAAATTACAATAAGTCAGCCGCAAAAAAAATCTTATTCCTTTTCTGCTAAACGGCACGGTGAAAATCATCAGAAATGCGTGATTTTGTTACGTTCTTTTTAAAGAACAGTTGCTCTCTTTTCTGTTCTTTTAAAAAGAACAGTTCTTTAACTTGTTCTTTTTACATTGGTTTTGTGTTTACATATAGAAAAGGTTTACAGATTTTTATTAAAAATATGATTTTGCCTTAAAATATATTATAGCAAGATAGAAGGTTTATGGATTAAATTATGTAAAAAAAGATAGTAAAAAATTATGACAAAACTATTTTAAATAATCATTTAACATAACATTACTCTGATAAACATTTTCAATAAACAAACATTTTTTAAACAGAATTATTTTATTAGGTTAATTCTGCTAAAGTGGAAAATAAACATGTAACATAACAATTACTCTAATAAACATTTTCAATAAACAAACATTTTATAACAAAATTATTTTATTAGCTTAATTCTGCTAAACTGCAATAAAAAAATTTCATTTTTTTTATAAAAAGAACAAAAGTTTTTTTATTTTCGGAACAGGTTAATTTGGCGTGCCGGCCAGTGGAATTCATTGATTTTTCGGGGTTTTTTTTGTATTTATTTGTTCGTATTCGGTTTTTGCTATGCCGGACTATATTATTGATCTTTTTGTTTGTTGCATTTGAAAAAGAATTTTTAGAGTCATTAATGGTATATTTTCGTGTTTTATAATTAGGTTTCGTTAGCATATTTTTAATCGTTTGTATTTAGCGTGTGATTTTTAAAACTTTTTTTTACTTCATTTGCATTTATGTACTGCTCCACATTTGTTTTTTAAATTGCTAGCACATAATTTATTTATTCGAGCGAGCGCGCGAAGCGGCAATTGAATTCGCAGTATATTACCGCTCGGTTTATAATACAAATAAATTATAACTGAAGGCCCTGTTTGGCGAATTGCTTTCTGAAGTGTATAAATAATGACGTTTTTTTTTTTTTTTGTTTTTTTCAAAATAGGTGGAAGCGTTTTAGGTGATAGATCTGTACAGAAACTATTTTAGTTTTAATATTTTTCGTTGTTGAGAATGGTTTTCTAATGTCTCACCTAAGTTTAAAGTTTCACATTTTTTTTACGTAAAATGAATAGTTTTTTGTTTTAGTTATCGTCCCCATGGTCTATCAACTTTGGTACAGAACAACTTTGGCGTCACGCCATCCGACCGTCCGGAATGTCAAAATTTTTAAAGAAAAAATACGAAAAAAACCTATTTGCGCTAAAGGCCAAAATATCTATGCTGTTTGCGCAAACAGTTTCTTTTCTCTCTTTGGAAAGCCAACAATCTTAACTGTTATTACATTTGGGAGTTGATATGAAAGGGGTCGTATGAATCGATGCCTACGAACGGCAATGAATTATTAACTTTAAAAAAGATACTAAAAATTTATGACCATGTTTTAAAAAGAACACTAAGATAAAACATCTAGTTTTTGCGAATTAATGGAACGATAACGAAAATAACGGGTGCATATTACTAAAAAAGTAATACAAACTTTTTTAAAAATATTTTCACTTAGCGAATCTGCACGCACAACGTTCAATCGAAAGTTCGCAGCAATTCGTGGGTGCGAACGATACGAGCAATGGGCGTGATGCCAAAATGCAGCTTGCGGCATTGAGATTGGCAGCAATATAAGTTCGGATTGGTTCTGAATATTAATATTTAGGCTCGACATAATTTTGTTAGATAACCTGTCATTGCATTATTCCTGTCACATTGGGTTTGGAAAATTTATTTACGAGAGCCGGTCGCGAAGCGGCTTATGGGAACCGGTTGATTGAAAATAAGCTGAAGCCCTGCGAACTTCTGAATGGAAATTGGGGTTGGCGAGCGATAGCGAGCAGGGGTCGAGTCAATTAAAAGAATGAAGGAAATTTTCTATCCTAATAAAAGTATTGCGATCGGGTCGAAAATCCAAAATGGAAATTTTGTGTTTTCTACGCGTTTTAAGAGTGCAGATTTCGAAAGAGAGGTTTTTGAACATTGGTCCGCCTGTCTGTCTGATACCACTTTACAGCTTGAACTCGCTACGATCTTCAAATTTGGTATACGAATTCCTAGTACCAGCCGAACGTCATAATAAGGTTTAGAGAAAATCGGACCTGCGTAAAGGGAAGCTGAAATACTTTTTTATGTTTTAAAGTTATTAAAATTACCTTATAGGGTATATAATTAACTTTTAATGTATTGATTTATAGGAGTGGTAATTGAAAGTCGTGTAGTGTTACACACCCATAGCACATAACAATGACATGTTTATGTTTGAAAATAAACAACGTATGATATCCACGATCAAAATCTACCTAATCCACTTCCGGTTTCGATTCCCGAAAAATTCCCGGAAAAAATTCTTCTATCTACGGTCTTGCATATACCATGGAGGATATCATCAACTTGATAGTTTACATTACTTTTTGGAAAATAATCTACTTCTGTTTTCTTCTAATTTCCCAACCGCAAATTTTCGACGAAATACCACATTGAGGAATCTTCATCAGAAACAGTCTTTGTTATGCCATGAATAATCTCCCGAAGACTTCTTATCAACATCTCACAATCTATTTCCCTAGGTACGCAAACAAACCGACTTTTCTCATCTTCCATAACTTCACCGAGAAAAACACAAAGTTATCTTCACTAAATCTATTTACATAATACACAACGACAACGTACAAATACCTAACAAAGATTACTTTCTATTCAAGTTTGTGCCGTTTAGATAATTCCACCGTTTTTATGAAATAAAATATCCACATATCCCATAGTGGCGTTTTGAATTAAGTTTGTTAAATTTTGATAACTTAGAGGGAAAATGGCCATTGTCCAAAAAAAGAGTATTAGTAGCGTATTTAAAGGGTACTGTAATGCAGAAAATTGACGTACCTACGTTGCAGTTTGTCCACTTTTCAAAGTACTGTGCCATATCCTTTGAAGACCTGTAGTTATTATTTTTTTTAAGTTTATCAAAATTCGTTTTTCGTACAAATTATTTTGACCTACATAAAACCTACATAAATTGTTCAATGGTGATCGGTTGTTTTTATATTTTGATTATTTAAAAAAAAACTTAAATAGAAAGATTATTTTCGAATGGAAAATTTCCTTTCCAACCATCGTTAATAACTTACCTTTTAAAGTTCGCAGGTTTTTTTTTGTTTTTTTTGGGGGAGGGGGCGAACTTTTTTTTGTCATAAAACTCTCTGTTTTAAGTATATATAATGTAAGGCGAAATTATCTACAAATAACTTTGCATCAAATAACACCCTATAATAACTTACATAGTAAATAGAAATGTACTTTCAATTGCCAAAAAAATAAAATATTTAAGGAAAGGAAAGTATGGGCTTGTTTCACGTGGGATCTGGCAATAGCTATGCGGTCTTGTTTTCATTTTTCTCGAATTACTTCTGTTGATATTCAAAATTGTGTTTTCTGAGAATAAGTTATTTCAGGTGTTATTTTTTAAAATTACAACTTCTTGCCGTGCTGTTGGTTGTTTTAATCATTTATCCAGGAAAACTTGCATTGAAAGAAGTTGGAATTTTAAAAAAAAATAACAATTAAATGTTCTTAGAAAACCCAATTTGGAATACCAAGGCAAAAGTAATTCGAGAAAAATGAAAACAAGACCGCGGAGCTGTTGCCAGATCCCTCGTGAAAAAGCCCATTGTGATGGGGTAAAAAATTTGCAATAGATATATTGTGTTTTCTACACGTTTTGAAGAGCGCTGATTCTATAATAGGTTTAAAAAAAAAAAAAATCTTCGTCTGTCTGTCTAAAACCACTCTTTAGCTTGAACTTCAAAAGAGCTGCGGACTTCAAATTATTTGGTTAACGAGTTCTTAGTACCTGTGGGACGTCGTAGAAAGGCTATGTCCTGACTACGCCACAAAAGCAACAAATGCCACAAAGGCAACAAAACTTGGCGACTTGGCAGAGTCAACCACCATGCTATTGCATTGCTTGGCGCGCTTGGCGGTCGCCAAATTTTGTTGCTTTTGTTGCCTTTGTTGTCGTAGTGAGGACATAGCCTAAGGTTTTCGAGAATATCAAGCATGCGCAAAGAGTAGCTGCAGTAGAATTGTTCAGGTTTTTAAAGACTTTTTTTTTTTTAAAGTAAGCTCTTTTAAAGTGTTAACAGCCATAACAGGATGAAATATTGATGTTACAAGTCTAGAAATTTTCTGGAAGGTGTGTCTCCCTTAGCCTCGATGCCTTTTTTTTTAAATTTCCAATTAGTTTTTTAATTAAAAATAAAAATTAGTCTCTATGTTAAAGTATAGGCTTTTAATACGTTCGCAGCCATAACAGCAAGAAATATATTTATTCAATCATTCCATTACATTTTATTTATTGAGTGGTAATTAAAAGTCGTTTAGTGTTTCACGCCCCAAAATTTAAAGGTATCCAATTGGGTATTAAAGGATGTTAGGTTAGAGGAAAATTGCGTTGGAGAAACTTTCCCCAATCTACTGATTAAAACATCGGCCTCTTTTCTACTCAGCAACAAAATTACAAGTCAGTTCAATCGGAAGTATTTGTCAACTTTATAACAATGGATAGTTCAGTTAACTGACCGTGTGACAATAAATAAAGAATGACAAGACAAACTAGAGATAGTCCGTCGTATTGTTGGACTTTCCTGTCTTCTTTTGGACAGTGATTTGTTTCAAAAGTTTTGAGATTGAAGGAACAATTGGAGTGGGATGACATTTTGAAAGAGTCTTCTTTTATCATTTTAATGAATCTGAATATTGGTTGACTTTTCACTGGGGATAGAATAAATTTATTTATTCTATTTTATGTCGATGGAATAACTTATTAATTCTGTTGTGATTTTCAGTTTATTCTATGAGAGTTATCGCTTATTAAGGTCAAAGAGGTTTTAGCAAACGAGGAAGTTGTTAAGGAATTTTATTTCCCAGTTTTTACTTTTATGTTTTGGAAATATAACATGAGAAAAGATTAAGTAGTTAGAACTCAGCCTCAATGAGCATGTTTCTTTGTTTGAGTGGCAACAAAAATGCTGAATGCAAATGAATTCTTTCTCGTTCCCCGATTGGTGAATCAATGTCATGTGGAAACAGAGCACCAATTGGAGCACCGATCGAAGGAAAGCAGGAATGAAATATGGAAGGAAATACGTTACATGAAACAAACCAATTGTTTTGTTTGAAAGTTTGACTTTGAAAAATGGCAACGTTGAATGCAAAAAGAGTTCTCGAAAATGGCTAAAATAATTACTCGGCTACTTTTCCATGCATCATATTTATTTTAGAAATTTGTCCATACTCTCTTTTTACAATCAAGCGATTTATTAACACTTTATAATGCCAAACTGTCAATAACTGAGGCTGGGTTCACGCTGAATGTCAAACTATTAGCATCAAAACAATTGAAGAGAAAAATGGAAAACGTGCTAAGCGACAAAAAGGTGAAAATGGGGAAATGAGCTTTAACCCCCTTATAGATGCGTTAAAAACGGCACTTACAAAAGGTAAATAATGTACTTTAAGTTAATGAAAAAGGGTAATCTGCGTGTCTTTAAAAAGGGTGAATAACTTGTTCATTGACACTAAAATCTAAATTTTTTTCAAAAATGTCACTTAGCACGTTCTTCCATTAATCTCTTCAATTGGCTTGTTTCACGTGACGTAAATCATTCCGATTTTCACCCCTGCATTACATTGGGGGGGGGGGGGGGGGGGTCAGTGTTTGATGATTTGACACGGTAAGCTCCACCCACTACATTAATTAACTAAACGAGACCTTTTTTCATTCCTGTGGAACTGTTGCCACACAAGACGGGAAACGTACCCATTGAAGTTGAGTTCAAACAAAATTTAAAAACCTAACCTAAAAGATTTTTGAAAAGTGACAATGTTCTCAAACAGAAAACGCTTTATGTCTTCTATAAATCATCCTTTAATGAATTTGAAAGTGTAATTAGTTTAGTTTAGTTTGAATTATCGTCGCACTAGAGCTACACGAAAAGAGAGCCACAAAAAAAAAAGAATCAAGCATCTTACTAACCTTGTATTACCCTTGTATCTTGAAAAATATTTTATAATAAAAAGAATCTCGAAAATAGCTCACCTAAATATCAACCCACTTTTAGCACTGAAGCTAAGAAAACTAATTGTGCCAGAAATTTTAATTGATCGTGAATGCTAAAACCGCGAAGGCGTGACACATAATGGTGCTGCTGCATCCACATATCAATTAAAAGTTATCTTGGAGAAAAATCGAAAGATGAAAGTGTTATTCACGCGTGTAAGAAATTTTCATTCGCCTAACAATGAATAGGTCATTGGAGTGGATTGAAAAACGTGTAACTGCACAAATAAAAAATTTGGTTCAAGATTGCAGCGGAACTTTCTAGCTGCCTCTACTATTTGGAAGGAGCTAGGGAGCCCAGTGGGTTAGGCATTCGTCTAGCATGCGGAAGGTCCCAGGTTCGGGTCCAACAATCGCCAAATTAACTGCCGACCTATAAATGGCCTGTGTAGCCAAAAATGTCCGACACCTGGGTGCCTACTCAGGTGTCGGTTCGTCACTTGACTGTGGTTCTAAAATATAATGCCCGTCGCCAATAGCCCTCGTGTAGCTCTAGTGCGACGATATTCAAACTAACCTAGTATTTGGAGCCGTTGATTTACCACTTTTGCGGTGTATCAAAGTTATGGTTTTTAGCACGAAATTGGTAATCCCCAATCCAAATAGTGGTCACAGCTAGAAAATTCCAGGAATCTTGCACCACAATTTTTAAAAATGTGTCATTTCGGTTAAAAATGAGTTCTAATTTTATCCAGGGTAAACTACACTGTTACAAAAAATGGTGCGAGACTGCACCCGAAGCTGATGCCACCACTATTTGGAGCGTGAGTATATCGATTGTGTGGTAAAACCATATTTTTATACACCACAAAAGTGGTTTATTAACTCTCCAAATCGTGGTGGCAGCTAGAAAAATCCAGGATTCTGGTGCAATCTTGAACCAAAAGTTTCAACTGTGTATAAACGTGGCATCTGAAGATTTCTAGTCAAAATACAAGTTTTTAGCATTACCTTTAAAACCCAAAAAAGTTCTATGGCAGCTATACCTGCGCATGTGCAATGTATGATGTCGACATGTATATTGTATAACTACGTACTCGTATACCAAATTTGAAGTACGTATAGCTTTTTTAGTTTTGAGACATAGAGTGAATTTCAGACATACAGACAGGCAGACACAGTAGGGGTAATGTTTGTCATATTTCATAATAGGGAATTGAAAGTAAAAAAGCATCAATCGACGGTGTATTGCACACTGTTAAAAATTAAGCACTTTGTTTCACCAAATATATGGTTCCTAGTAGCTGCAACGGCTGTGTGGTGAAACGTTAAACCATATTTTTGGTATTCGGTTGAACCATTTCTCAGGTTTTTGTTTCCAAATCGAGAAAAATGGTTCAACCAAACACCGAAAAAAAGGTGAAACATTTCACCACACAGCCGTTGCAGCTACTAGGAACCAATATCATGGTGAAACCAAGCACAAAATTTTTAACAGTGCAATTTTGGCAAACCACTAACATTTGAGGTGTTCCACTGTTGTTTTCCTTGAACGGGCAGGTCCGCTCATTTCACACCAACGCTGGAAAAAGGAACCTTCAAGTGATTAGAATCTCATTTTTAAAAAGCAATTAAAAGTCTGTTCCGGAAATGAAAATGATGTAGGACAGTAGTGAATGACCATGGCACCGTAACTTTAACATTAAACGTTATAAAAAAATGAAAATGAAAACATTAAATGTTACGTCTTTACGTTGAGGTGCTGCTTATACCGTGGGCATACTGATAAGAAATGTTTTTTAAAGTTATCCTTTAAAAAAATTACTAGTTCATTCAGGAGTTATTTGACGCATATTAATAGTTAAGCAATTACGAGTGTAAAATATAATTATTTTGGTATATTTTACTTTCTATTACTAATTTAATATATAAGGTAACGAAAGCATTGCGATGGGTTCGAAAATCCGAAATGGAGATTTTGTGTTCTCTATACGTTTTGGAGGGTGCTGATTCTAAAAAGGTAGTTTTTGAACATTGGGCCATTTCAAAGTTTAGAAAAAAAAGGTGGCTTCGACTAGTTTTTGCTACTTGGCTGTTGTCATTTAATTGAAGAACTAAAAAAAAACTGAAACTCTGGATGTAAACAATTATGAACTGAGTAACTGAGAACAGCAAACTGAGTACTTTTGAATATGTGAGAGAGCTTTAAAAGTATATACGTAGTAGCCAAAACTTTTTATTAATTTATCCTACAGAATAAAAAATATATAAAATGTCGGAATTGGAGAAGAATAGCATCACTTTCACGCAAAATGACACCACATGTCATAAAATGATGTCACGCCACATTTATTCCAATCTGACGCCTTTTCCGACAAGCGACGTCGTTTTCCGGACTTAATAGACACAAAAGGACGTCAATCCGGCCAAGGACAGACACTCGAATCGGACACTTTCACCTCCTATTAACGCCCAGTTGGTATTTTAGAGCCAAATTGGTGTAAATCATTAGTGTAACTTCACTTTTTTTACAATAGAGGTCAGTGTGGTTCTAAAATATGACGCCCGTCGCCAATAGCCCTCGTGTAGCTCTAGTGCGACGATAATTCAAACTAAACTCTCTCCCCCCCAATAAACATTATCAGATGTTGGACGATTAGTGATTTAAAGGGAAATATGGGCGCGCTGGACCGGGGTCTCCAAAGCAAAGTGCATCAGTGTTAATCCTATGGAGAAAAAAAATTATCTTCTCTGCCACATTTCTCCGGCCGTATTAAATATTTTTGCAAGCGGATTTTTTTGTGTGATAAATGTAGCTGACTTACAGGTCCCGACTTTCCCACATTTTGAAATTGGTTCGAATATTTTTTTTAATTTTCATTAAATAATTTTACACAAAATATTCGAAGCAATTTCAAAAAGTGTGAAGATAGAGAAATGTAAGTTATCTACATTTATTATTTAAAAAAAAACTGTTTGTAAAAATATTCAATACAGTCGGAGAAATGTGGCAGAGAAATCAGATTTTTTCCTATTAGATTAACACTGAGGCACTTGAGTTTGGAGACCCCCGGTCCAGCGCGCCCATTCCCCCCCACCTCGAACAAAATGTGGGAAACTTTAACTTTGCAGTTAGATCTTCAGTGATTGATGTTACTAGTCTTTCACTTCCAGAATTGTATGCAAAGAGCAGAACTGCCAACCTCAAAAATTTCATGCAATAAATTTATCATGTTTATCGTTGCAACATTAATTTTTTTTTTATAATTGCGTGAAAAAAATCCAACTTTTACATTATAACTTTAATATCAAAAGTTATCAAAAAGTTAGAATTTTTGAAACAGTGAAAAAAAGTACTTTTTTATTATATCGTGCAAAAAAAACTAACTTTTTCAAATCAATAATCGTGGCAAAAGTGATGCTTTTAACGAAATCGTGTTTCAAAGTTACTTTTACGCACTAGTGCGACAAAGTAAATAAGAGCATCTGATTGGTTTAAAATACTTTATTTGAGCGTGATATTTTATTCGGCGGCTTTGTGATTGGTGTAAAATTCTTTATTTGAACGTGATTCTTTATTTGCCGTGTTATTTCCAATGCCAATCTAAGAAATACTTTTTGAACGGGATTTTAAAATAATCATTAATATAAATAATCACCTTCAAATAATTTGAACGTGATAATTAATAAGCCAATCAATAAATACCTTTAATAAATACTTTTTTTGCACGTTATTATAAAATATAGTGTATGACAACACGTTGAAAATAGCCTTTTTTTAAACTCGTGAATTTATTTCACTCCCTCGTACCTCGCTCGTGAAATAATTTATTCAACTCGTTTAAAAAAGCCTTACTTTTCACACTAGTTGCATAAATAACTATTGTAAAACACATGGCTACGTTTTTTTAGGAGAAGCGGCAGATTACAATTGCGATATGCACATTTCAATCTCTCTGCATCCACTTGATAATTTGAATACTTCATTCCCATATCGGTTTTAATGTAAAGCCTATGATTCTAGCAACTGATCTTATTATGAAAGGAAACTCGACAATCATTTTCGAATTTCTAATATCCTTCCAAAATCAGGCTATTGTTAATTTCCCCCGGAAAACGGTTATATACGATATTGCCGGTTTAAATGCGGAGCGTTGGCAAGTCAGAAAGAGTAGGTCCCGGTCTTTGTGTTAATAACAAAAATTAACTGTATTGCCCGAAAAATCATGATTAGCTTAACAAAGGAATTCTTTTGTGGCTAGTTTTTAAAAATCTTCGTATGTTGGTTGTCTGACAGGATTTGAGCAAATTTTAATTGCAAGACATTAGAGCCTACCATATTACTTCAATCGAGGTTAAATTTCGCAGCTAATTTTTACTAAATACCAAATTTTGAGCAGCGCAAATATTTAAAAGCAAGTTTTTAAAAAAAAAAAAAAAACTATAAATTTCAGAATTCCAAGAGTTATACCACAATGCCTCTGAGAAACTTCATTGTCGATCCACCACAACCATTGACCACAACGCATTGCAACTTCTTTTTTTTTATAAATGAAATTAGATCTGTCAGAAATATTGATACGTCGAACTATTTTGATCAGGGATGAAAAGCCCTTGAATTAAGTCATTGTGTTTCAACATTTTTTTTATGTGGGTGTTGTGACGGTTGTTGAATTAAAAGACGTTTAGTCTTCGTCAATACTTGACATTCCATTAGTGCCTGGCAGTTTGGAGGCGTGAGACACAATTTGTCAAATTTTTAAAAGTTATAATTGGGTCGCGTTAAGTTTTTTTTTGGCTGAAAAGAACTAATTGCTAATACTAGAGCACGGCTTCCAATTTTATTTTGGAGACTTTTGATTGCATTTTTTGAAAAAATTCTTTGCTATATAAAATTCTGGTGAGGGAATGATAAACTCATCAAAACACTAACTTTAATTAGTTCTTTAAATGCGGTTCTTAAAACAAATAACTATTAAATCACAGCAATTGCTAATGAGTGAAAGAATCATAAGAAATATGCGTTGCACGCTTTAAAGCTATAATTTATGTGTATGCAGCAAAAATAAACAAAAGCTAAAATTAAAGTTTATAAACCTAGCTTAGTATTTAAGAATACCAAACAGGAATATAAAAACAAAATTAATTCGAAAGTATATATGCTTTTCAATTTAATTGAAACTAGTGTATCGTAAAAAAGGTGGCTTCGACTTGTTTTTGCTACTTGGCTGTTGTCATTTAATTGAAAAACTAAAAAGACATGCTCAAAGTATATCCATATTTTTTTTCTTTCTTTTTTCAATTGAAACAAAATAGAATCATATTCTTTTTATATAATTTTGGCCGATTTGCATAGATTGCGCTTATAATTAGCCTGGAATACTTCAACTTAAAATAATCCCCTCCTCCCAAGAATTGTTTTTGCGTGCTGAATGATCAGAAGTTAAAACATTATCTCTCCTAAATGAATATAAACACACAATATATATTAACAACGTCAAAGGATCTAACTTTTTTTAAATCTTTCCTCAAATCCGTAAATGTATCAAATAGTTTAATAAATACTAAAACACTAGCTTTCTAATCCCGGCGTCGCACGGGTTAACCTTTATTCACGGTTATTTGTTTTTGACATAGCTGTAATAAAATGGTCGGTCTGTTCATGGGCGACTTTTGGCAATTTTTAAAATTGAACAACACAAATGTGGTAGTCATTCTACAATCAATAAATGAAATAAAATAATGATAGTCAAATAACAATCCTACAAATTAAAACCCTCTTGATATTTCGTGTTTATACTTAATTTTTGCTCGCGCTAAAGTTTTTCAAATTGAAAATTAAAAGTAGAAATCGAATTTGTGTCAATTTTTTAACAGCTCTTCTTACTGGATTTCATGTTTATCTACGGATGACGTCAAGGCCGTTTCGGCCCGGCCCATGTGTTTTCAAGCCCCAGTTTCGGTCTCTCACTCTCAGATGGAAGACGTATTTTTGTAAATAATTATATTAATTAAAAAATCGTAATCAAATATGAAAAAACTAAGCCTCAGGTGCACACGTAGGTATTACAGGGAATCTATATTAAACATTTCGAATTTTTTCGAGCAGTTTAAGTAGGTCTTTCACGATCCACAGACAAACAGACAGACTTTCTTTTATTATTAGATTACTTTTGATTCAATACGATAACCGACAACAATCCCATATAGAAATGAGGTAAATATGAGATGTATTTAAACAACAGATCTTGTTAGCAAATGAAAAATAAGTATTCTCTGCTCGACAGAACTAAGAAACAAAATAACTACATAAAACTAAGTAATGTTGATATTATTAAGATAAGAAGTGTACATAATATTGAATTATCAGTAATTAGAAGAACATTGCAGAGTTGGAATGAATTCTAAACATTACTAATGCTATAAGCCTTACGAGATTTTATTTTACTATAACCTTTGAAAGAAGTTAAATAAAAGTATGCTTTAAAAAAATCCCCGAAATATAGAAACTAGACGTAATTATATTTTGAAGTACTTTTATACGTTTAATTACAAATATATTTATATTTTAGTTTAACTAGGTAGTAACTGCTGTACTGAAATTTATGATATAATCGTCATGTTATTTTTATCGTTTGCCTTTAAAATTAGGACCTTAAAAATATGAATCTAACTGTGGGATTTGTCAACATTAACAAATGAAAAATAATTTTTTCTTATGTAATTACCTTTTCGGAGCATGGGAATTGTTAAAAAAATTATCCGACATCACAGATTTTGATAAACTAAAGGAACATTTAGAAACCACAGCGACCTGAAAATCTCCCATGTGCAAAGAACTGCTTGTGTTTGTGAGTTGAACCTTTCTGACTGCCTTTGTATGGGCCTCTACACATAGCTTTACCACACCCAAGTAACGCCTCGTAATTCAGGACCACGGTCACGTGACCAAGTCAACACCTGAGTTGCCACCCAACTAAAAATTCAAGCAACATACGCTAACGCCGGGTTCGAACTTCACACATGTAACAAGCACATCAACACCACTGTACTGGCCCCCCGGTGGCCGAGAGGTGTAAGCGACGATCCTCTCACCGAGAAGGTTCTTGGTTCTAACCTTGTCTTAGCCATATTATAGACGTATTCGTGCTGGTGGAAAAAAAATCCTCTCAAAATAACCGGGGTGCCCGAGTACACTGCGATATACGTGCTCGTTAAATCTGTGGAGTCAAAAGTCACGACGGCGTTAGCGTACGATGTCGCTCGAAGTTCCGTTGTGTTCCCACTCAGGTGTCGACCTTGGCACTTGACCAGGGTTCTAAATTACGAGGCGTAATTGGCTGTGTTAAAGCTCCTAAAGGAGGCTAGAAATAGGCAGCTGGAAAACTATTACATTACACTACCAGTGTACTCGGGGATTATCATTAATATACATTATCATTAATATACATTACATTACCATAATAATACCCCATAATAACCCCTGTGTAGAGGGAGTGCACTTTAAATAAGCACCAAAAGTACCAACGCTGCGCACAATGTAGCCCTTTACGGTTGCGTTGGGTGCCTGCTGTCGTCACTTGACTGTGGATCTAAATTACCCTAAGTTGCTCTCCCTTGAAATTTATTATTTTTAGTTTAGTTTGTTTCAATTTACGTTTGTGTTTTATAAAGCAGAAATATATGTATATTTTTAATCTAACCCCTTGTTAAAAAATTTCAGAAAAAAAAGCTATGATTTTTTTTTATGTATGAGGGGATTTAATAAAAAAAATTCTTTCCGGTTCTTTTTATCCGAGAGGGATCAAAAACTGTTACTCTATATACTATTTATTACTATGAATCTGCCGAATAACTTTATAATATGAGAATTTTATAAGTAATTTACATAATTTAAAAATTATTTCTTAAGAGAAATGTGTCATCCTTTTAGCTTCCACACTACGTTTATAACGTAAAAAGTGGAAGGTATTATAATCGTTCAGTCCGTCTGTCTGTCCGTCACCCACTTTCATAGCCCAAACTACAAATGCTACGGACAAGTGTGATACGTCAAAAAATTCAGCGCATTGAAATTAGAAGACATTGAAAATCTCAGAAAAAAATTCGAATTCGAACTACTTCAATTATTTAAAAAACAGCAAAATTTAATGCTCATTTAAAAAGCATAGGAAGCCATTTTTATTAGAATTTAATCACCATTGCCATTCGCAACAATCGCTCGAGAAACTTTAATTCTTTTAGACAATAAATTAAAATAAATTTATTTTTGCGACATCGATCAGTTTGAAATGACGTCAAATATATTTCACTACGAGATTCTTTGTGCGTTGATATGAAATGTTTTAATTCTATTTAAAAGCGAGGAATATTACATATTTATTCTTTGAAATATAAATTAATTTTTGCAAACGATAAGTAATTATTATTGAATTTTCGAAATAAAATAAATGAAACTAGCCAAATTTAGCATGTAAATGTTTAATATAGAATATCAATGCTGTGTTTGTCACCTTTTTACCTGTTATGTTAAACACAACTGTTGTGTGGAAGCGGGTTAAGTGACAGATTCTGTTACAAAACTACTTGTTTCAAATTCAAGATTGAATATCAAAAAACATTTAAAACATTTTTTTCTCTGTTTTAAACCGAAGTGCCCGCCGATAAATTCAGTTAAAGTTTTAAAACGTATCAATTTATTATAAGAGAAGAGGTGTAAATGAAATCAATCGTATAAATATTTAGTAGTGCTGCCATCTGATGAAAAGTATTAGAATCAGTACTACTGAAGTGCAGTGTAGGATCGTAGTGGTGTCGCCATCTTTAGGAAAGAGTTGGAATGTACTCTGGTACATTTGTGGTGTTGCCATCTAGGGAAAAATATTGGAGTGTATTCTAGTGTAGTATATAGTTTATTGCTATGTAATTAAAAAAAAATATCATTTGTTATATCAAAAATATCATATCATTTTGATTATTGTTTGTTTCTTTACTGATTTTACAGTTTTAAATAAATAGAAGACTTATTAATCCCAAACACTAATTATAAGTAAATAAATTTTAAAAGGTACACATAAGCTCTATTAAATATATTGTATATTTAAATCCGTACTCATAAACACTCTGAAATATTTTGCATGTTTAAATCTGTACACATAAATTGTATAAAATATTTTGTGGTTTTAAATGTGTGCACATAAAATATATTAAGTGTTTTGTATTTTTGAATCTGATAAATTTATCATAAAACGTCACGCGTTGGCATGAATCCTAGTCATTTCTGATGTGCACAACAAGAAGGATAGAAGTCAAACGTCGAGATTCCGAGCATTTTACAACAGTTTATTTTTCCCTTAAATCACAGATGGCAGCACGATAAAAGTTTTGAGGAATTGTATCTTGTCTTGTATCGGAAAAGGATTCGCGGCCGACTCTTGTTTGCAATTTTTTTTTGGTTCTTAATATATAATTTTAAATAAAATACTCTAACCAATCGGCAATTTCAAAAAATTTAATTCTACGGACATTTAAGCTACATGTATATACAGCAAGAAGAAGAAGAAGGTACAATACAACAAGAAGTTAAAAAAAAACTCAAATAGTCTAATCTTCTATCACCTAAATATTTACTGAAATTCTTATCGAAACACAAGTAGTTTTGTAACAGTAAATATCACCTAGAACTGCTTCCACACAAAATTCATATACTTTAGAAAAAAATCGCCAAACACAATTTAAACTTTCAAAAGCCAAATTGGATATTTTCACAAATTTTCCTTTGCCAATTATAATAATATTCTTTATCGTTTGCTAAATTTATCTGCAAATCAAAGAGTAATCATGTAAAATTGTTTCGGTCAAATCCTAGCATCCATCATTTGGCGTTTGGAAAATGTCACCAACGCCACAAATGACGCGAGCTTCTTATTCTTAAATAAGTATCAATACAAAAATTGTTTTTAAACAAAAATGTAAAATGTTTGTTGTTACAAAATTGTTTTTTTAATAATATCTTTGTGTCGCCACAATGGACAATTACAGCGTTTTCCACAAACATATTTATTCGATTAAGCATATTAAAAAACATCTAAGACTCAAGTATTTCTGGTTTTAAAGATGTATTTATTTTTAAATTCATTTTTAAAGTTAACGATACGTCACTCCTGTTAAACCTCTCTTAGCATAACAGATGACGTCACGGGTTGACTTTTTTTGTTCTTGGCGTGTTATTTCGTATCACGTTTCACTGTATCGCTTTTGAAACTGTAAAACGTGCTTTCATCCTTATCAAACTCTTAAAAAAGTTATGCTATTTTACAGAAACATGTCATGTTCATTCCAGTTAATTTCTTCAAACGTTGAACGATTTCACTCGACTATTCCGATCAGATCCAACAGTCAATAGTTCTGCAATAGCTCATACGCGCTCTAGTGTGTGTATTTTAACTAACAACCAAACTTGGAACAAGCTGTTTAACTTCCTTGATATGAACTGATTACAAATATATTGTCTTCTTTTAATGAGGTTTCGCAGAAATTGTAAGGTTTACTATTTTATAAAGTGTATTACAGCATATATCGAAACATCGCCAAAAACATAACAGTTGACGTCAGAGCTGTTTTCAGTGACGTACATTTTCAGCAAATTTCAAATGCATTTTTGTTGAAATTAAACATATTTGTGAATATTTAATATTACATTCGGAATCTGCAGCTTCTAATGTACCAGAAAAACACATATATTATGAATTTCGCGTTTCATGCAACTTGTCCAAGCACAAAAAAAGGAACGAATTGCAGCTTTCTTAGTAAACTAAAAATGAACAATTAAAATTAAAGAATCACATTGCACTACATATTAGGATGTCATTCCAAACTAATTCATATGGCAAAAATAAATTAGGCTTCAGATATTAATTTTGAATAAATAAAGTTTCTCGTGCCATTGTTAATGTGGCAAAAGCGATTTAAAGGACAAAAATTTAAATTTCAATGCTAATTCAATGGGTAGTTTGTCGACACTCAGATTTCAAAACCGTCATCTAAAATCGGTTAAATTTATTTGGGCTAATAAATGGACCTAAGAAAATTCCGAAAAATAATCCGCCCGAACAGGGACTCGAACCCTGGACCGTTAGGTTAAAAGCCTAACGCTCTACCGACTGAGCTATCCGGGCTCTGTTAAGCAATGAAAAGTTAACATTGTATTTTTATTTCCAAGAAAATCTCAGTTTTCAACATTTATTTTATTATTTTAAAATTTGAATGTAAAGGCGGAGCACACCTTTTGTTTACTTTTAAAAATTTACAAAAGTTGGATGGAATTCAAGAATTTTTAATTATTTTCTTAATTTACTTATTTGTAGCAATTTTACATTCCAAAGAAATTATTGATTTTTTTAAAATTCGCATCGCAATTTTTTATAAAAAAGAAAACTCAACCCCAAAAAATGTCAGAAGTAATTTATCAAATTTTCATAATACACACACATATGTAATACTACTAGCATAATACTTTAAAGTATAGTGGCGCCATCTATTAGTAGAAAATGTACTAAAAAATTCTAACTAATGGTTTAGGACAGTTTGAATTATCGACGCACTAGAGCTATTGGCGACGGGTGTCATAATGCATTAAACTTGACAAGTTTCCTGACAAGGGCTAGTTTGAATACTTAAAAATAATATAGTAATTTAAAATAAAATATTAAATATGGTTTGGATAATATACTTGTGTGTTTATTGAAGCATTAAACGAGTTAAATGTAATTTGGAGTTAAGTAATTCTTTTTTTAAAATTACCATCTAAATTAGAGTTTGTTGTTCATCTCAAAATAAGATTTTTATGTTTTCACTTTATCGCAAAACACATTTTCTCCAAAACAATCTTTTCAAATTGTTTAAAAAATTTTTTACGTGTAGTCAGAAAGTAAATGAAATGATCAAAGTCATATCTTGTAATCTTTGTATGTATTTGAAATTGATATAAAGCAAATTTAAAACAGCTGAACTTGATTTTTAGACTTAAAATTTTAGTGGAGCATGTAAATAATGGAGCATGAAGTAAGCTTCAAATCATCATGTGCTTATTCTTTACGAAATGGTTAGGTGGGGAGGCTTGGCCCACTGTATGTAACGGAGGGTTGGCCACTGGACCAAGGCCTCCTAAGTTAACTAGTAATGAAAATTTATAAATAATGTTTATCAAATACACAATATAATAACGTATGATTATAACTTTATGAAGGTTCTAGACTTATTATCAATAGTTGTACTTATTTAGAATATAAAACTAAAACCTCAACTAAAACTAACTTGTCAGTTAGGACTAAATATAAAACTTTTTCTGCAAAATCTAAATTAATAATTCAAGTATAATAATACTCCAAATTAATTTAAAGATATTATCCGATTTTCTTGGGAGGGGGGGGGGGGCACTGCTTTAAAGTGCACTTTGATTTTGACTTTTTCCAGTTTGTGCCATTAAAAAAATTCAAACTATAAGGCAGTTATATCTTGTGCATTTTAATGTGTGTACAAACTGGATAAAAAATATTTTACATACATAAAAAAATTACTTGATAAGGAAAATATTGGAATTTTTAATATAGATAATACTATAAAAATGTATTACTTTAAATATTAATTATGGTAAACAGGATTTTTAAATGATTCCAGAGTGTCGAATTATATAATATATTTTTTTACATTTAAAGCTTACAAAAATAATTTGAAATATGTATTATTGTGCACTTTAAATTATGCATTTTTGTATGGGCCAGCCTTTCTTATAAAGGGAGGCTTGTTGGCTCAAGTGTCCATCTTTTAAAAACCAATAAATTTAGAAAAGAAAAATGCATTATTTTTATTTCACTATTATATCATTGTTGCCAATAAAATTTCCTTTAAAATGTGCTATCGTGTGAATTTTTTAGTGTAAAAATAAATTTTTTGAAAATAAAATTCTGAAAACATGGCCAAGGCTCCCCAGGTCCCAATATATCTAAGAGTGGCTCATGACCTAACACACTTATTTGTTTCTAGTTTCCAATTTATATAATTTAAATATCTCGGTAATTTTTTTAGTCCTTGTGTTTTGGTCAAAGGCCGTTTTTAGGCGAAATTTTAAATTAAATCCTTAAAAAATCATAAATAAAAATTTAAATATTTTTTTTGTCCATTTTACAATGGAACTTTTCAACTTAATAGGATATCATGGAAGCCATAAAAAGTTTATTCTATCCATTTAAAAAAAACTAGGCCTTCAAAGATATACGGCTACCTTAATTTTCAAAAAATTATATTTCCTCTCCTTTGTTAATGAGTGTATTCAACCCGGGAGAGGGGCTTAAAAAGAGTTTGCGAGTTGAAAATCATGATTTTAAAATCATCATTAAACTTTGTAAAATATAGGGGTTGTGAGAAAATTCTTTTTGAATTCCCTTGCAAACAGCCAATACTGCACTATTTACAATTTATTGCACTGAATACAAAAAAAAAACATGCAAAGGCTTAAACAAATTCAAAAGTAAAAATAATGAAATCTAAAACAATACAAAATACACAACTTTGTAATCTAACAATAAAACATTCACTCGATAGAAAATAGTTAACACAACAGTACTTTATCTAATTTTTCATTGTAAATAACCAACAATGAAATTCATAAAAGCTTAAATTATTTTAATTTTTGTCTTTACACTTTCTAAAACCTCTTACAATTGATGCAGAAACACTCGACCAAATAGTTTCAAATCAAAAAAATAATAAAAATATCCAAAACGTATCATTGAAACCATTGCATTAGTTTTTTTCAATACTAAAGTTCATAAAAATGGGTGGTGCACTAAAATGGATGAGAAATAAGTGGTAAGTAAATTTTAACTATAGTGGGCTTAGTTATAATAGTTAGAAATGACTGAAGTGACACTTGGAATGGCGAGATTATGGAGAAAACAAGGAGTAACTAAACTAAACTAACAATAAAAATAGCCTCATTTCCTGCTGCTTAAATCTTTACCGAAATGTTCTTAGCGAAAATCAGTATATTTGTAACAGTAACTGTCACCAGAACAGTTTTCACACAAGATTCATTCATTTTAGAAAAAAAAATCGCCAAACACAATCATTTAGTTATAATTTAAACTTTTGGAGACATTTGGCGCGTCTGCTTAAATCTTCATGGAAATTCTTAACGAAAATCAGTATATGTGTAACAGTAACTGTCACCTGGAACCGTTTTCACACAAGATTCATACACCTGATAAATAAATAGCCAAACACGGCATTCAATAGTAATTTAAACTTTTAAAAGCCAAAATCAGCCATTTTCATTAATTTTCTTTCTCAAATTAAATTAATGTTCTTTATTGTTTTATAAATTTGTTTGAATTTTAATGAAAAATAACTTAAAATTACTTAGGTCAAATCCTAGCATCCGTTCTGGAGACATTTGGCGCGTCTGCTTAAATCTTAATAGAAATTCTTAACGAAAATCAGTATATGTGTAACAGTAACTGTCACCTTTAACAGTTTTCACACAAGATTCATACACCTGATAAATAAATCGCCAAAACCAGCATTTAATAGTAATTTAAACTTTTAAAAGCCCAAAAATGTCGGTAACGCCTATTCTTTCGAAATACAAAAATTAAAGTAGGCTTAAAATCCCCGAAGAGAGGCTATTCCCAATTGATGTACAAAATTGAAATATTATAATTTTTCTTGATAAAATGTTATTTGTTCTCGTGCTTTAATTTATGGAAATTTTATTTGTCCATACAATAATGATGTTAAATGAGTTGTTACACAAACCAAACCACTTACACTCACTGATTATAACCAACACTTACTAAAAATCATTAATGGGTTTATTTTTGGTACTCGGGGAATAGGGTTACTGAGCCTCTACTGCTATTCATCCTCCTGGGTAAAACCAATTAGATATGTAGAGAAGTCTTTTTAGAGTTTGTTTAAAATGAATCGCAGATGAAATTTTAGAATCGCTTAAAATCGTTTTCGAAATCGTGAAAAAGTTTTTCAGCAGTGAATTGAATCGGTTGTTTGAATAAGGTAATAACTCCAAAAATTTCCTTTAAGGGTTAAATTGACGTTGAGAATGTTCATTATTTTGAATAAGGGGTCTAACTCCATGAAGTTAAATCCTTATTGAAAGTAACATACATCCGGACTGCCAAAAAGGTTCGAATGCCATTGTGCTAGAGCTGTATAATAAGTGTGTTTGTAGCTATATCTCTTTTATCGCCAAATTCTAACCAAAAACGCGCAAAATGAGCTAAAAGATTTTATATGTTTATGAGGGGAATTACGAAGACTTTTATGCGTGCATTTTATAGCGTATTATTTTATTTTGGATTTTTAAAGTAATATAAGTAACAATATTTTATACTTTATAATGAGCGGAAACAATAACATAAGTTTATTATCCTAGAATGGATTAAATGGTACATATACTTGGATCGATTACAACTTTTTTTTTCAGCCCGTGCGGAGAACGGGTATTTATTTGCTGGTACCAAATAAGCAGAAAAAATCGGCGATATTTCAAAAATCATAAAGTATATTCCATAACAATTTTACAAACCTAAGAACATAAACAATTTTACAAAAACATGTAAAGCAGAGCAACATCAGCGGCAGTAAGTAGTTGCAGTGAGAAAAAAAAATCATTAGGTTATTGGTAGTACCTTTCGTTAGTGTAGTAATTTAGACGAAAAAGTTTATTATTTTATAAATTTAAAATATAATATGAAACTGGGTTGATCAAAACATCATTAATATTTGATCTACTGCAATAATCTGACTTTATAAATCGTATTAGAATTTGGAGAGTCAGATTTAATGTTATTCTAATTTGGAATAAGATGTGAAAATGTAAAGTTGGAGTATTAAAAGGATAAATTGCCATAACCAATGCATTATTCGCCATTTTATAAGAACCGAGAAAAAAAACTAAACATAATATTGCATTAAATCGGCTCTAGTTTTACAAGTATGAAATGTTGTTACATTGAATAAGGAAATACCTCTATGACTTTCAACTTTGAATTAATTTTTTTCTAAATAACAAATATTAAGTAATTAAATAGTGATTTTGCGTAAAGAGTGTGTCATTTAATTTTTTAAAGAAAATATTCAGAAATAACGGAATTAGAAAGTTTTTTTCGATTTCCCAAATCTAGCATTTCGATGTATTTTACTATTCAAACAACCGATTCAATTGTCAATGCATTTTGCATAAAAATGAACTTTTAATTACTAAAAATTGACAAAGCTTGTTTGTGCATCTATAGCTAAAAAAATGTGTATTTATATGGCCTTTAGACTTCAACATCCGTTTAAATTTATGTGCCACCTAAGCAAATATTCAAATAGTCACTTTTCTAAATTTTCTTGAATATAAACGCTTAAATAGTATTTGCATGAAAATATGTGTATAGTATAAAGAATATATGTGTAGGAATTTGATGAGATTGTCTTAGGATAGATATTATTTAAAATAGCCATTGCTTAAGCGAAGTTTTTTAAGATTGGTTTCACTCTTGCCATGCAGCCAAAATTACTCTGGCTGTATTGAATATTTTTTATTAACGGTTTTTTAGCCATGATAAATACAGCTGACTTACGGGGATCGATAATTCCACTTTTTTTAAAATTGGTTTAAATATTTTGTTCTAAAATTATCTATTGAAAAATAAAAAAAAATATTCGAACCAATTTAAAGAGTGGTATTATAGAGCCATGTAAGCCAGCTACATTTATCATAATTTTTTTTTGTAAAATATTCAATACAGATGGAGTAATTTGTATAAATTGTAATTTTTTTACATTGGATTTACACAAAGAGAAGACTTCGGTTTAAGACGGGGCTCATACCCCCCACCCCCTTAAATTTACAATATTGAAACCAGTAACAATAGAAAAGAAAAACACTATTAAATAAATTAACGGACATATCAAAAGTAACAATTAAAGAAACAATGCAGATAAGTAACAATGTAACTACAAATAGATTACATTATTTATTTTCATTATTATCACTTTTCATTTTACACTTGCCAGGTCTCACAACTTATGCAAATATATTTCCACAAATACTTTTAATTTTCAAAAAGATAATTTACTTTATTATTTATACAATATAAGCAGTTCATACGTTAATCAAAATTATTAAAATTACAACCTTTTGACTGCTTTTTGATATCTATAGACCATAAATATGGGCGGGTTTCAATGGATTCGTAAAAAATTGTAAGTTATTTTTGATTCTTGTAGAGTTATGGTTTGCATTGACTGAAGAAACACTTAAAAAGGTTAATGATTTGATTGCAAAGAGAATAACATGCGGCGCTTATACAAATACATTATTACAAATTAAATATTTTTATTTTACAAAAGTGAGCTATCTCATTTTTTAATCTATTGAATGACATTTGTCGAATTGTTAAACGAGAGAAAGAGTGAATTAAGCTTTGTTTCATAAATAAAACAATTTGAATTTTTTGATTTTCCTTCAGCATAAAAAATATTCAGATTGTAGCATATATATATTAACAAGCATTTAAATTGTGATATTTGTTTCAAAAGCTTCCACATAAATCGAGCTTTCTCAAAAGAACAACAGCTCCCAATATAGAATATTCGAAATAAGTAATAAGAAATGCATAACTAGTTTTATTAAATATCATACTTCTCCTACTTTGAAATACTTGTGTATACATTTTTTTATTTCAGGCAAAAAGTCGATAACTTCCGAAAAGTAAGTACAATTCTTTATTTATTCTTGTCATATTGTTATAATAAATTATTGAATTAGTAGGTTTAGCAATTTTCAAGAAATTGAAGTTTTGTGTATCTGATACCATATGCGCCATTTTCATACTACCTATTATTATTGGGTTAGCCTAATTTTCTTCTTAGCTGCTTACTTAATGTATAAAAGTTGATTTTTAATTAAATTGAAGATTATTTTTTTTAAGTATTTCTTGTTAATGCACGTAAGTGTTTATCGTTATTATTTATAAAACCAAATTATGCTATTTTATACGTAAAGGGATTTTTTTAATATAAAAGTCATGTTCTAAAATACTGAAATTGGGTGTATTTCACTTAATGGGATACGGTACCCAAAACATTATTTCTAGAAATAATAACATAAACTTGTAAATTATAGTGGTTTTGTATAATGTTCACTCTAAATAAACATTTTCTAACAATAAAAACAAATATTTACAGTTAGTTTTTCATTTTTTTTTTAAAAGGCAAAATTTTGAACTTTTTTAAAACGCTACTCCTCTTTTAATTTCGAGAATAACTCCACCAAACTTTTATAGTTTGTTTTTGAAACTATTTGTTCAAGAACTGTGCTTGGATTTTAAAATGTGATCTACAGTTAAAAAGTAACATGCATTTATACTGAAAATCTAAAAAAATCACAAAAATATTACAAATTATTGAATTCAACATTTTTTTAAAACAACAACTATACATAGTAGACCTTATTCCATGCACAATTTTGTGCACCATATATATAAGAACACAGGTTAAAAATTTCAAAATTCTAACTTAATTAGCAAAAAGCCTTACGGATTTATTAAACACAAGAATTGAAAACACGCGAAACAGAGAAAACAGGTTGAAAGTAGATGAAATACGTATTCAAACTTATAGGAATGACTGCAGAAAATATTTAATAACTTTTTTCTGCAGAAGATATCATTATGAAACTCTCAGTAAATGTTTAGAAAGATATTGTAAATAACAAGAAGTAAAAACTGAAAAATCGATATTTTGACCAATTTTGGGTGCCGTATCCCTTAAGAACTTTTTAAAATTCGTAACATAATCTTCTTTTCTGTTACTTTTATCTTTAGTTATTGTTGATATGTGTGTGGTTCTATTCTATATATATATATTCACCTATTCTATCTATTTACCCCCAAAATAACTTTCAACTGTGTATGTATTAAGAAATCGAAATAAACTCTTTAATTTGAAGGCGAAAAATGCAATTCACTTATTATTATTTTTTTGTAGAGAGCCAGGAAATTTTTCGGCGGTAAAAAGCAAAAAGAAAACCGTCTTCCTGAAGATAACACAAGCTCCTTCGAGTCTGCCACAAGTGAAAAGAGTTACCGCAATATTATGGTAACTCAAGAACTGCTCAAATTAAAAGAGCCTTGTGAAAATTGGATTGAAGAGGCACTGGAGCCTTTAAAATCTGAGTACAACTTTGAGGCTTGTTTCGGCACTGGAGAATATGGAAGCATCTGCAAGCTTTCAAACAAGAGCTCCAAATATCAAGTTGCTGCAAAAATAGTCTTGAACGAAGATGTCGGTGCCTATGAAGAGGACTTGTGGGCAATTTTAAAGCACCCACATATTTTGCCACTCTTACAGGTAATAATGCGCATTTATAGTATTGCATCCTGTATAGAATGAATTGATGTGGTAGTAATTTAAAATATATGACAACTGTCTCATAAATGAAAGGTTTCATTCAGAATTTATCACCGATATTTAACCTTATCTATTAATGGAAGAAATATAATTAATTTGGGAATTTAAAAATACATTCACTCCTAATAGTGAAAAATATTGCTTTAGCATTCAACTTCTTAAATAAAAAAAATCTGTTGAGTTTATGGAATCTAGAACTAACTTCACATAGCCTAAAACCACCAAAGGTCAATTGCCATAGCTTATAGGTAAGTGACATTACAATCCGTTTAGGCTTCATTCGGCTTTGTGTAGATCCTTACTTTAGCAAGTTTTTGAGAAGATTCAATAACAATTGGAAACACAAGAGGCCCACCGAAACATGCAAATTTCTACAGAATAAACTATTTGTGCGTCAGTAACTAACGTTGTTTTCTTCATGAATCTACTCATGCATATTGGGCAAAGTTGAAGATGTATTCTCTGAATATGTTGCAAGCTCAGTTATCAGCAAGTTCAGCATCTCGTAGGCAAAAAAGTTGGCTATCCACAGAAGTTTGCTATTTTATAAGTTTGATTTATTTTTGTTAAAAAAGACGAATACTGACATTATTATTAATAAAACAGCTTTAAAAATGGCAGCTAGAATGTATTTTTATTACTTTTTAGACCGTCTACACAGCCAAATACCAAGTCTTCTTGAGCCCATTGATGGAAGGCGGCCTGGAAGCTGCGGTCTACGATGGAAAAGTGACCTTTGCCCAATTGCGCCAATATCTTCAAGGTGCCTTTGAAGGACTAGACCACCTCCACGCCAGTGGAATGTGTCACTTAGATGTTAAAGGTGACAACGTTCTTATTGGGGGTGGCAAGGGAGTCCTTTGTGATTTTGGATTCGTGGCTCCCAAAAACTCAGCATTAACAAAGTAAGAAGTGTTCATTTTTTAATTATATTTTGTGTCATTTTTTGTGTCGTTACTATCTGACACTCTGATCTCATTGAAATATGTAAATAAATGCAAGCTTAAAAAAAAACTGTATTAAAAAATCTTTTACTGACTATGGCTGGAATAAGATAAAGGCGTAACTGATACCATACGCGCCATATTCATTATTATTCTCATTGTTATTATTATTATTATTATTGGGTTAACATCACACAGTCAATTTTATATTTATTCAATTAATTGCATTCAATCTAAATGGTAGGACGAATATAGTTTTACTTCTCCTGACCCTGGTTCGTTTAATATTTTTAAAAAATCCTAAAAGTTTTCCCTGAATTTTATTTCTAAGAGGCACATCTTTTAAAATATTTATTCGTTTCAACGTTCCGTCCGGACTCTCTTCCTCTCAACTTCCTCGATCATATTGTTGAAATTTGAAAATTCTTCCTCTTGTGTTTGAAACATATGGTAGAATTACATATCATAAATTTCATACGTCTCTTCGTACTCTGAGAATTTATATGCGAATCAAAGTATTTTTAAATAAGGGTTATTTTAATTAATCCCTGTCATCTTTTCAATTACCCACAATATTTATATAATGGTATTATACACTAAGTCTTAACTAACGCTGTTGTATTTTTCTTGCAGCGAAAAAGTGGGCATGCCAGATCCGTTTCGTCCTCCTGAGGCTTCACTTCACTTTGGATACGAGGCCCCGATCCCCAGCGGAGAAGCCTGTGATTTATGGGGATGCGGGATCATGCTCAACGAATTGGGCTCCAATTTCCCTCTTCTGTATGCTAAACCGGAAAAAGGAAACTGGGAGAAGCACGTGTACCCAGTTCTACTCGAATCCTTGCAAACAGAAACTTTCGTCGCACGAGTGCAATTAACCTACAGCGACGTTGATGCTCGAACAGCTTTTCTTCTGCATGATCTGATCCTGAACTTCTTGGAAATGCAACCAGAAAAAAGGTCGAGTGTTCAAAACGCCCTTAATCATCAATTCTTTAAGGAGTAATCAAAAACCTTAGTTTGAAGGAAGTATAATAGGATTTTCAGTTATGTGACCATTTCTATTATCCTCTCTGCATGCACTGCTCTTTTGCAAATAAAAAACTACCACTAGCCATAGAAAACCTTTTCTTCTCCGCAATGGAGTTGATTTAAGAAAAATCGAATAGGAGCAACAATGATGACCACCGTGGACGAACCCTCTTTGCCCTTTTGGGGCCTTTTAAAGAAAGAGTGAAAAGGAGAAGCAAAGCCGACCCCTCGTGGTCCCTCCTCGTGCTTCTGGAGCCAAAAAAGAAAGATTGGAAAGGAGAAGCAAAGCTGAACCCTCGTGGTCCCTCCTCGTGCTTCTGGAGCCAAAAAAGAAAGATTGGAAACGAGAAGCAAAGCTGACCCCTCGTGGTCCCTCCTCGTGCTTCTGGAGCCAAAAAAGAAAGATTGGAAAGGAGAAGCAAAGCTGATCCCTCGTGGTCCCACTCGTGCTTCTGGAGCCTAAAAGGAAAGATTGGAAAGGTGAAGCAAAGCTGACCCCTCGTGGTCCCACCTCGTGCTTCTGGAGCCAAAAAGAAAATTGAAAAGGAGAAGCAAAGCTGACCCCTCGTGGGCCCTCCTCGTGCTTCTGGAGCCAAAAAAGAAAGATTGGAAACGAGAAGCATAGCTGACCCCTCATGGTTTCACCTCGTGCTTCTGGAGCCTAAAATGAAAGATTGGAAAGGAGAAGCAAAGCTGATCCCTCGTGGTCCCTCCTCGTGCTTCTGGAGCCTAAAAAGAAAGATTGGAAAGGAGAAGCAAAGCTGACCCCTCGTGGTCCCTCCTCGTGCTTCTGGAGCCAAAATAGAAAGATTGGAAAGGAGAAGCAAAGCTGACCCCTCGTGGTCCCTCCTCGTGCTTCTGGAGCCAAAATAGAAAGATTGGAAAGGAAAAGCAAAGCTGACCCCTCGTGGTCCCTCCTCGTGCTTCTGGAGCCAAAATAGAAAGATTGGAAAGGAGAAGCAAAGCTGACCCTCGTGGTCCTCCTCGTGCTTCTGGAGCCTAAAATAGAAAGATTGGAAAGGAGAAGCAAAGCTGATCCCTCGTGGTCCCTCCTTTGTGCTTCTGGAGCTAAAAAGAAAGATTGGAAAGAAGAAGCAAAATGACCCCTCGTGGTCCTCCTCTGCTTCTGGTCCCTAAAAGAAGATTGAAAAGGAGAAGCAAGCTGAACGTTTTGGGTTCCCTCCTCGCCCTTTTCTTCAAGCTTTTTATTGATAGATGGAATAAGAGAATCAATTCAACCCCACGTGAAGTCCATAATTCAAAAGAGCAGTGCATGCAGAAAACAGCAAAATTTGACTTTTGAAATATTGAATACTGTATTCCTTGTGTGCATCAAGAATCTTGTATAAATTTTTGATTTCTCACACCTCAGTCAAGTTTCAGTTCTACGAATAAAGCAGTTTCATTAACCTGTTTTGTATTTTGTATCATTCAGATTTGTGATTCAGTTTTTTCTCTTTTATAATCTCTAATTCATTTATTGGAATTTTTAACGAAATAATCTAAATCTTAAGCTACTGACATACTTTTAATTCATTAACTGTCTTATTTAGTAACTTTTTTGGAATTAAATTAACCTTTTCTTATCTTTCTGCAAATTCATTGCTAGATAATCGATACAGGATTTGAAGATGTGTTTTGCTTTTGCTTATTTTAACCAGGATTGCAAATAACATTATTTTTATAGTTGTATTCATATTCAAACAATTTGGGAAGTAATAAAAAAAACACTTAAAACGATAATTGTATTGATCCTTTCGAATTTAGTTTGAATTTTAAATACTTGAAAGTCATATGAACATAAAAGGAAAATTTAGAATTTATTAATACAATTTTTAATGTCATAATATAAATAACAAGATATAAACTCTGAGAAAAAAATAAGTTAATAGTTTACTTAAAAATACGGTTTTAGTACTATTTGAGTGACAAGTAAGAGATTTCATAGATTGCGTCGATATGATTTCCATCGTCACCTTTTCCTAAATATGTTTGTATTATTTTTAAGTTTTTTATGGTATACTTATTTTACATTTAGTAATACTATATTTCTATTTATATTCTGATTATATTTCGAATGAATTCATGCCAACATTAAATCCATACCTTTTTAGAGTATGTTCTTTATTCTGAAAAATCATTGTTTCATCTTTATTTAGGAAAATTCCTAATAGTTTAAAATAGGCGTTAGAATTTTAATTACGTCAGTATTTATGCCTATCACCATTATTAGATACGATTATTGAAATTTAATGCTGTAGAATGTAGTTTTTTTAATGTAAGCCGTAGTAAGAACACATTACTATTCACGCTTTGTCCCACAATACAATAGGCAAGTGGCTTCTCAATTGTCAATTACTCAAGAGATGGCAGCACCAACTTCTAATAGAACAGAGGCACTGACAGGTTGGGTGTAGTACAAATTGATAGAAAGGCTAACAATGACAAATTAATTATTATTATTAGGGCTATCACGCTTTAATCCTTTAGACAACATAAACCCTTGAGAATTTCTAGACGAGAAGTTAAAATGAATAGTATGTATTAGATTGTAAAAAGGAAGAGAATATTAAATTAAGGATTAACGAATTTTGAAGCAAAAACAAACCAGGCGTCTTTTTTTTGTAAAATTTTCTTACTTAACAGAATCTTATCCTTCAAACAGAAAAGACAGGATGGTGAAAGGGATTTTTTTTTAATTTCAAAGCTGATGGAGTGTTGCTAGCCCAGGGTTTTCTTTTAGTGATAAATTTGTATAAACTTTCGTATGTTTTATAAAGAAAATTAATTGGAAAGTAAAAATGAAAATAATCATTCACTTTCCAGTGCTGTTATCTATGAGTAAATATTAATGCGAATTGAAGGATGCTTTTGAATCGAGGTCCAAATCGAATTTAGGACTATCTAAAAGTCGCCAATGAACGGATCAGGCCTTAGTTATACTTTGGGGGATTCTGTATTATACAACTAGCCCCGCCAATTATATTATTGTCGATAAATGACTCTATAATTAATACCCTTTAAGGACAAAATAATTTTAAGGTTAACGGAAAAACTTAATGAATTGCTCATCAAAAAGTATATAATACTCATAGATATCATAGTTAAAGTATTAGATTGGCAGATCACCTGACCTCCAATGCTAACGACGGGACGCGCATGGAGACCAGAATAAGAGGGCAATGGGGCCAGTGTTGCCACCAGTTTTAGGAGAAAAACACTACGAAAAAAATACAATTTAATTCTAAAATTACAAAAACATACCATAAAAATACTAGCAAAGCGTTTAACGTTTTTTTTTAAAGTCACTAAAAAGATTCCAAAATGCAGCTAAAATTTTTATGGTAATGTTTTGTAATTTTAGAATTAAATGATATTTTTTCGTAGTGTTTTTCTCCTAAAACTGGTGGCAACACTGGCCCCATTGCTCTTATTCTGGTCTCCATGCGCGTCCCGTCGTTAGCATTGGAGGTCACGTGATCTGCCAATCTAATACTTTAACTATGATAATACTGGAAATATCTCTTCAGTAACAACAGTTTCAGTAAAATGGCGGACGCGCATGCGCAGTGGCGACAAAATTACGTCATTAGATGATAATGGCAGTGGGCGAGAATGAATCGTCTAAAGGAGCCAAAAAAATCAGCACACAAATTTGAAGAAAGCCAAATATTTGTCTCCAGGTATCTGGCATAGTTCGTGTTTCCCATACACTGAGCAGGCCATCTAGTATACGTTATAGATCGTTGGAATTAACATCTGACAAAAGAAATCTTCTAAGTTCAGAACCAGCAAGTTAATCTAACGAGATAAAGCAAATATTTCTTTGTATCAGAATATAAACATTAATTAAAAACAACCTCCATTGTTATTATGTAATATTCGGCATGCAAGATAATTTCCCATTTAGTTGCATTGGAGGGTTTAGCCGAAACACTTCAAAAGTACCGCCTGGTGTAAGGAAACGAAGTCTTTAGTCTGTTCAAAGAATAGGAACTCGTGACGATTGTCTTTACTTCTCGATAAATCTGAGAATAAACCTCTGGAATGGTTCATAAAAAACGCCATTAGGTATAGTATAAAACGTTCTACGAACACCTAAAACCCCAATCCGAACTCCAAGCTCCAAGTAATTCTTCACATATTTTTTGAGGGTAGGGAGGGGGTGAATAATAATATTTGTAATCTGTATTTATTCTACAAACGTATAATAAAGTCCCTTGAAAATTTAGCAAGATATATCGAATTTGTATGCATCTCGACACTGTACAGCAGTTTAAAATATTTTTAAATCCCTGGTTTCAGACCAACAAACTGACAAACAAACCCTTCAAACCATGTAAAAAGCGCAAAATCATTTCGGCACAGGGGGCTGGGGAGCCCAGTCGGTTAGGCATTCGCCTAGCATGCGGAAGTTTCCAGGTTCGGGTCCGGGCATCGCCAAAATAACTGCCGACCTATAAACGGCCCGTGCAGCCAAAAATGTCCGACGAATAATACCCCGTGTGGCGGGAGTGCACGTTAAATATCCTTCAAAGTCCTAACGCTGCGTACGATGTCGCCCTTAACGGTTGCGTTGGGTGCCTACTCAGGTGTCGGCTCGTCACTTGACTATGGTTCTAAAATACGACGACCGTCGCCAATAGTTTTCGTGTAGCTCTAGTGCGACGATAATTCAAACTAACCAAACCATTTCGGCACAAAATCTCCAGATCTCATCGCTATGCTTCCATTATACTTTAGATTTCACATTAAGGAATTTGAAGTAATAAACATTATTATCCAATCCATATGTGTCCTTTGGTCATTACGAGACATCCAACATCCCGACACTTGGAAAATCTATTTAATTTATTTACAATGCAAGGCGGCGCTGTGACTAAATTAAGACTGGCCATTGAGAAGTGTAGCTCTAGTACAACGTTCATCCAACCTGAATAAAAATAAAATCCTAAAACTAAACATATATTTCCTTTGGTCATTTACTACATCAGTGACGTCTTACATCCCTCTCTTTTAGTTCGATCTGTAGAGTGGTTTCATACAGACAAATCAATTTTAAAAAAACTACCTCTTTATAAGCAACACCTTGCAAAACATGTAGAAAACACAAAATCTCCATTTCGGATTTTTGATATCATCGCTATATTTTCATTGTTTTAGATTTCATATTAAGTACCCAAAAAATTAAATCCAGTATTTTTATCGCTAGCATTCAAATTAAACCAGTACAAAGAACTAACATTCAATAAACATATACGAAAAATGATAAATATTTAAACGTAAGTTTTTTTTTAATTAAAAAATTAAAAAAATTTAACGCTTTTTCAAAATGCTACTCCTCCTACAATTTAAATAATTTTGTAATGGGTTTTTTTTTCAAAATGTTCCCACAACATCTATTTTTACCTTCATCATTTTTTAAAAAGTCTATTCGCACTAGACCTTATCCCATACCAACTTTTGTTAAACGCATATGTTTCAACACAGGAAAAAATTTTGGAGCTCTACATTAATTTACCTAAAATCCTTAGGGTTTTAACCATTCACAAGATGAAAAAATTAAAAATTTAAAAAATCAACATAAAATTTAAAAAACCATTTTACCAAACCACTATATCATTTTCAATAAACCTCCACCACCATAAAAGAATCGTTCTTTTTTTGCAATATCCTTAGCTCACAGCATTCGAGCATGTTTAATTATTTTCTGGGCAGCCCTAAATATTGGGTAATGCGTCCCATTAAGTAACTGAAAAGTTATAAACAAATTCTAAAGCAACCCAGATCATATTCCCATGTCCTTTGGTCATTTCCCACTTACGTGTACGTGATATCCAATCACCCGACCCGTGTAGCTTTCCTGAAAATCATCGATTTGAAGAGTACCGTTTAACCCTTTCGGTCCCAATTACAATTTGGCATCATCCTTTTAGAAATTTTTTTCTGATCGTCTATAGCCATTTATGATATCAAAAAGCACATCATTCGATTCTTCAAACTTTTTTATATTAGAAAATATTTTTTATCAATCCCAATAGATGTCAGCCCTATTACTTTTTTTTTAAATTATGATCAGAAAAATGATGATGCCAAATGGCATCATTGGGACTGAAAGGGTTAATGCAATTTAAATAGCAAAAGCCGCAGATTTTTTGTTAGCTAAGCTCTTCAATAAGCGATCGGATTGGTCAGTTAATTCTTTCAATGAATTTCTGCCTTCACGGGATACTGATTGATAAGTCACCACATTGATACGACTAATTTCTACGGCATCATACGTTAATCTAACCTAAAAAAAAACAACTTTTATCCATATGTCTCCTTTGGTCATTTCCCGCATTACTTGACATCCACCATCCCGACAACTTTTAAAATCTATTTTAATTTGCTTACGATATGCCAGGGAGCGCCGCGGGCACAGTACCTCAAAAACGGCAAAAATTGAGAATTTTTTTTATTTGCTAAAATTAAAGTTTGGAATCTTCTTAATAAGTCGACCAAGCTTCAAAAGTGTAGCTATATTTAAAAAAAAGTTATTCCACTTTTTATGCGGAAAGGTAGGAAGGATAAAAATGCAAGCGAATGAAAAATTTAAACGTGTTTTTCTCGGTGTTTCATTTTTCCTTGATGACAAGGTTTTCAAAACGCTAAGGCTTTTTGAATTATTTATAAAAGTCTAAGGAATTTTGTATGCAGTCTGTAAAATATGTTGACATTAAGAATTGGTATCAAAATTGTTTTCAAAGGTAATTTTTTTTTATAAAAAAAATACTAAAGTCGAAATTTTCCAAATATGCTAAAAAAAATTGGGATTTTCTAGATAAATATTTTTTATGAAACAACTACTGAAGATAACTCAAATTTGGATACCAATTCTTATGTAAAACAGTTTAAAGTACATGAGTTAAAAATGGGGTTAAAATATTTGTATTTAAAAAAGCCTTAGCATTTAAAAAAAGTTTAAAGTCATATATTGTTTTTAAATATAAGTTGAACTAATAAAACACCAATTTTATAGTAAATATGTCAAAATTAAAATAAAAAATTGAAAAGTCCCCTTAAATAAACCAGATCGTGAACATTGAAACCTCTTCTCGCAGGCCATTGAGAAGTGTAGTTCTTGTGCAACATTTATCTAACCAAAATAAAACAAATTCTAAAACAACTCAGATCCAATCCATATGTGTCCTTTGGTCATTACGTGACATCCACCATCCCGACAACTTTTAAAATATATTTAATTTGCTTACGATATGCCAGGCAGCGCCGCTCCTAAATTAAGACACATTCTCGCCGGCCATCGTAGGCCATGTGTAGCTCTTGTACAACGTTATCTAACTTAAATAAACCAAATCGTGAACATTGAGAAGTGTAGTTCTTGTGCAACATTTATCTAGCCAAAATAAAACAATTTCTAAAACAACTCGGATCCAATCCATATGTGTCCTTTGGTCATTACGTGACATCCAACAACTTTTAAAATCTATTTAATTTGTTTACGATCTGCCAGTCGGCGCCGTGCCTAAATTGAAACCTCTTCTCGCCGGCCACGGGCCCATACGGCGGCCCCTTTGAAGTTGTGCCTAAATGAAGGGCTAATTGTCGGCCCGTGAAAAGCGACGGCGGCTCCTTTGATCTCGACTTAGGCTTAAAAGTCCCGCCTTTTCTACACCTGCCATCAAGAGCCAGTGTCTCGCTATACCACAGTCCGAGATTATTATTAATAATGATATCATTTGGTCATGGGTATTGCGTGGAAAAGTGACATGTATGATGGTTTTTGGAGGGGCCGTTGCGTGGTCAGTGGACAAGCGCGGATGAAGTTATCAGTGGGATCGGTTGAAAAAGTGATAAAGTTTAAACAGAAATTAAAGGGATACGGTACCCAAAACATTATTTCTAGAAATAATAATTATTTAAATTGTAAATTATAGTGGTTTTATATAATGTTCACTCTAAATAAACATTTTCTAGCAAAATAAAAACAAATATTTACAAGTAGTTTTTCATTTATTTAAAAAAAAAAGTCAAAATTTTGAATTTTTTTTAAACGCTACTCCTCTTTCAATTTTGAGAATAACTCCACCAAAATTTTATAGTTTGTTTTTAGTACTATTGTTTCAAGAACTGTGCATGGATTTTAAAATGTGAGCTACAGTTAAAAAGTAACATGTATTTATACTGAAAATCACAAAAAAATTACAAATAATTGAATTCAACATTAAAAAAAAAACTATACATAGTAGACCTTATTCCATGCAAAAATTTGTGCACCATATATATAAGAACACAGGTAAAAAATTTCAAAATTCTAACATAATTAGCAAAAACGCCTCAAGGGTTTATTAAGCACAAGAATTGAAAAACGCGAAACAGAGAAAAAAGGTTGAAAGCAGACGAAATACGTATTCAAATCAAACTTATAGGAATGACTCCAGAAAATATTTAATAACTTTTTTTCTACAGGAGATATCATTATGAAACTTTCAGTAAATGTTCAGAAAAATATTGTGAATAATAAGAAGTAAAAAATGAAAAATCGATATTTTGACCCATTTTTGGGTACCGTATCCCCTTAATCATGCAAACATCAATTAATGAATGTTAATAGCTGAAAGGTAGTTATTCGAAATTGCGCACTTCATAAATGCAAATGCATTTGTTTTTGTATGACCTATTCGGCCAAATGCCATAAAATCATTAAAAAAAAAGAGGTGTGTAACACTACACGACTTTCGCAATTACCACTCAATAAATCAATACATTTAAAGTAAATTATGTATACCTTATAAGAGGATAATAACTTTCAAACTTAAAAAGTTCTGTGGCAATTACCATTTTCTTGAAAACCTTATTATGATAGGTACTGGGAACTCATGTTCCTAATTTGAAATCTGTAGCTCTTTTAGTTCGAGCTTTAGAAGGGTTTCAGACAGACTTAATGACAGACAGTCTGACAGACGGCATAACTTTAAACCCCCCTTTTTTTAGAATCAGCACCCTCCAAAACGTGTAGAAAACACAAAATCTGCCTTTCGAATTTTCGACCCCATCCCAATACTATGATTACCTTATATTTCATATTAGGTAATTGAAAGTAAAACTTTTGCGTAGGTCAATTGGGCCCTTAGTTTTACGAATTTTACAACTTAAAAAGATCATTTGAGGCACGGCCTACTTAACTACTAAGCCCGAAGAAGCTTTCCCAAACAAGCTCGGGGACGGAAATTTTGACGTCATAGTTCCGAGTGACGTTGTTCCGAAGATGAAGACAACCTGTCCCGAAACCTGTTCGGAACCACTCGTTCACGGCTGACCACAATTTTAGGGTTCCGAATGCTTCCGAACTGGTTTCTCGATCTTCGGCACTGGGAACAGTGACGTCAAAATTTCCGTCTACGCTCATGTTTGGGAGAGCTTCTATGGCCTTGTTATTGAAGTTGGCCGTGTTTGAGGTCGTTATTCCATATTGCCACGAAAAGTACAAGCTGTCAGTAGTCGAGTTTCTTTTTCTTTTCAAAGGCGGAACAAATTGGTAATGAGTATTGGTGCTTTTTGCTGTCTTAATCTGTACTTTGCGTGTCATACTTGTGATGGTTCAAGTGATGACGTTCCTTGGCTGTGTGTGCTCTCATAACGCTATGGAAAACCATTACGACGACCCGTTTAACAGATTGAGAATACTTTCCTATTTTTTCCATTGAAGGAATTAACAAAAATGGAAAGTAGGTATCGTGGAAACTTTCGTCCGTCTGTCCGTAGCCACATCAGAATACCGTTCTAACCGTCTAATTTTTAGCTTCCACATCCACACTACGTTTATAACGTAAAAAGTGGAAGGTATTATAATCCTTCAGTACGTCTGTCTGTCTGTCCGTCTGTCCGCCACCCACTTTCATAGCCCAAACTACAAATGCTACGGACAAGTGTGATACGTCAAAAAAATTCAGCGCATTGAAATTAGAATACATTGAAAATTTCAGAGAAGAATTAGAATTCGAAGTACTTCGTTTATTTAAAAAACTGCAAAATTGAATGCTCATTTAAAAAGCATAAGAAGCCATTTTTATTAGAATTAAATCACCATTGCCATTCGCAACAATCGCTCGAGAAACTTTAATTCTTTTAGACAATAAATTAAAATAAATTGATTTTTACGACATCGATCAGTTTAAAATGACGTCAAATATATTTCACTTTGATTCTTTGTATGTTGATATGAAATATTTTCATTCTATTTAAAAGCGAGGAATATTACACATTTATTCTTTGAAATATAAATACATTTTTGCAAACGATAAGTAATAATTATTGAATTTTCGAAATAAAAACAAATAAACTAGCCAAATTTAGCATGTAAATGTTTAATATAGAATTAATGCTGTGCTTGGCGCCTTTTTACCTGTTAAATACAACTGTTGTGTGGAAGCGGGTTAAGTGGCAGATTCTGTTACAAACCTACTTGTTTAAAATGAGTTATTTTTGGAAAGATATGACATCAAAAACCTTTTTACTTTTATGTTTATACTTTTTGTAGTTTATACTATTTGTATGCGCTTTTCCGTCAATTATATACCTGTCTGTCGATAAACTTTTCTGTCCTTCCGTCCTTCTGCCCTTTACTGTCTCTCATATTTTAGGTTCTAATCGTCCTATTTTAAAAATTCATTTTTAATAGAAAATTATGACAATGATATCACAATGATATCTTTGATACGTTTTGTTTGTCTATCTGTAGGTTTTCCCGTCCGTCCATCTGTCCAGTCTGTTTTGACTTAAGTTCCAACGGTAATTTAAAAAAATTATATTTTGTTAGAAAAAGTATGGCTTTAGAAAATCTATGTTTTATACTTTGTTTGTCTTTCCGTACTTTGAGAACTTTATTGAGTATTAAAGTAGTAGGAAAATATGGGCTCGTCAAGTTCTTTCACAACTTCTTATTATAAATTTTTTATATCCAAATATAAATCGATAAATATAAATTACCTATGACAGACTTTGTCAATTATTTAAAAAACTGCAAAATTTAATGCTTAATTAAAAATAACAGGAAGCCATTTTTATTAGATTTTAATCACCATTGCCATTCGCAACAATCGCTCGAGAAACTTTAATTCTTTTAGACAATAAATTAGAATACATTTATTTTTGCGACATCGATCAGTTTGAAATGACGTCAAATATATTTCACTACGAGATTCTTTGTACGTTGATATGAAATGTTTTCATTCTATTTAAAAGCGAGGAATATTACATATTTATTCTTTGAAATATAAATAAATTTTTGCAAACGATAAGTAATAATTATTGAATTTTCGAAATAAAATAAATGAAACTAGCCAAATTTAGCATGTAAATGTTTAATATAGAATATAAATGCTGTGTTTGTCGCTTTTTTACCTGTTAAACACAACTGCTGTGTGGAAGCCGGTTAAGTGACAGATTCTGTTACAAACCTACTTATTTTAAATTAAGTCTATTTTCCCCCATAAAATTACATGCTGAATAAAAACGTATTAAATTTGTTTATGATTTTTTAAAACGTATTTAACTCATTAACGACAATTGGCAAGAAAATTAGCCACACGAAAATAAGATTAGGGCTTAAGTTTACATAAATAAACACCATATAAGCAAGTAGATCAAGACATTTCGCCAAACAGGGCCTTTAGTTAGTTCTAATTCAAATTTTAAAGGCCAAAATTTACTATTTTCATTAATCTTCTTCCACAGATTTAATAATTAGTCTTTATCGTTTACTAAGTTTGTTTGAGGTTCGAAGAAGTTTTATTTTTATTTTAAATAAAGTTTCTCGTACGTTTGACGAAATGGCAACAGTAAAAAAAATGAATAAAATGGAATTTGCATGTCATTTCAATGTAGATTAAATTTTGAGTTATTTAATTTTAAATAAAAACTTCTAATTAAATTTTGTAAATGAAATTTGGGATGTAACCTAGCCTGATTTTTTGCTTCAAAATGACGCGTATCTCGCACTTCTTTGTGAGACTTACGGTTCGTTCTGTGAAAATGGGTGACAGACTAACAGACGGACGCACTGAACGATTATAATACCTTCCACTTTTTACGTTATAAACGTAGTGTGGAAGCTAAAAAATTAAGACAGCAGTTCTTAACAATTTATGTAATACAAATTAAGTTACACAAAAAAGACATTTAACAAGCTAAAATTGATTGTTTTTAATCGGAAATGAAGGCGCTAACGCTATCTTCAACGCTATCGTCATTAATAGTTAGTCAGTAGTTCCTACAATAATTTGGTATTTATATCAGCAATTACAATACATAGTGTATAAAATGGGGACTACTAAGTTTTTTTTCAATCATCAGCAAGTAACATAAAAATGTCTTTCATTTTGAAAACTTGGAAGTGTGTAAATTATTTTTTTACTCTTGAAGTTTTAAAGAAGTTGGATTTCTAAATAACTATAGTTGTTCTCATTAGAGATAGTTGCAGTAGTGCACCATATAAAATGAAACATTAATTTTCTTCATTTTGTTTAAAGTAACCTGAAATGGCTAGTCTTTTTGGAGAGAAAGACGCAATTAATATCATATAGGCAAAGTATAGGTGGGACATATGGAAAGAATGGACGATGGCAGAGGGACAAAGGGGATTTTCAAGGGACATTACCAAGCAGTAAAAGGGAAAATCCAGAGAAGATGAATGGATGGATGGATGAAGTGGAGGAGGATCTGAACATTGAGCTAGAAGGAAAACTGGAGTGAGGTGTGTGATTCACTGAACAGGGCAGCAAACGAGCCGGCCCAATAACGAAACGCGGAGGAATACACAGCACTGCAGCAGAAACGAACCGGGCAGAAAACCTAGAAACTTGCCTATTTCACTATTGGGTTCGTCTTCGCTGGTTCTTAGTTAGTGATCCACATGATTATTTCTTTAAAAAAAAGTTGGAACTTAAAGTTAAAGAAAGTTAATTCTTTCGAACTAAAAATGTTAAAATACATTTAGGAGCCCAAGTCAATATGATAGAGGGATCTCATTCTCATACAAGCATACAAGTGTAGGGAAAATAGTCCTTTTCTGCCCGGTTCGCTCAAAAGGGTGCAAGTGGGTTTTCGGCTCGCTGACACCTCACTCCAGTTTCCCTTCTAACTCAATGGATCTGAATTCCATGAAGATCAAAATTTGGAAAGCGAAGGCGAGAGATAGACGACTTTGGAGTCGTATTGTTAGTCACGCCATTATTCAACACGAACTATAGTTCCAGAGAGTTAATTCATTTACTTAAAACACATGATTGAATGGTCAGGTACAAATGTACAGGGTGTCCGTAAAAGAATGTCCGAGTTTTAATGGTATATTACAGAAGTTTATTTTATACTAAATATAACAAATCATACATGACATTGAAGGAAAACTAACCTAGTTTTTCATATAAGCGCTCAATGTGTGCACCTTTAGTGATACGGCACACATCCAAACGAAAATGCAATTCTTCCCATACTGTCTGCAGCAAGTCCGGAGTAGTGGAAGCAACAGCCTGTGCAATTCTACCTTTCAAGGATGGTAAATCGTGGGGTAGGGGTGAAACGCAGACCCGATCTTTTACGAAGCCCCAAAGGAAGAAATCACAAGGCGTGATGTCAGGTCACAATTTGAAACTCGGACATTCTTTTACGGACACCCTGTATTTCTTCCGACGAAACACTAACATTTGTTTTGGATTAAACTTGTACCTCAAGATTTCAATTTTAAACGTCTAAACAAGCATTTCAACATACTTAGTTTTAATTTCAGTGTTCAGTGCAAAAAATACTTCAAGTCTATTGGCCAAACCCGAGTGACTTGAGTAGTAAACTATAGTCATGTTTGATGCGTTGGAAGTTTACAAATGCCCAGTCTATAAAAATAAGAAGTCTGTGGATATATGTACTTAAAAAGCAAAGACTTTAGATAAAAAGGAAATACTGGTTAATACTGAAATAAGTGTTGGTTTTTCCTGTTCTGAGAAAATTCGCATAATTCTAAACAATACCTTTACTTTAATTTTTTTCAACAGAACAAATAAATAAGATATATACATTTACTGTTTATCTACAGTCTTACAACAAAAATTACTAATCATTTATAGCATGTTTTTCTTTTATATTTCGAAAGATTTAAAAAAAAAAAGGAAAAGTAGGTATGGATGGGTTTAAGAGGCCCGTCTGTCCGGCCGGCCGTACTCCCCTTCCCAAAATCGGTTCTATTCGTCGAATATTAGTTTTTTTTTATGTTAGAAAGGTATGATATCAGAGAATCTCATTTTTTTTGCCCGTTTGCTTGTACGTCCGGATGGACACCTGTTAACCTATTTTTTGACGAACTACCAAAAATCTCAGTTTTAAAAAAAATTGACGTTGATACTTATTTAAGAATAAGAAGCTCGCGTCATTTAAGACGCTACATTTCCAAACACAAAAAATATCGGCGAAACGGATGCTAGGATTTGACCGATGCAATTTTACATAATTATTCTTCGAACTGCAAATAAATTTAGCAAACAATAAAAATTATTAATTAATTTAAAGAAATTAATAAAGTTTAAACGAAGCGGTTCTAGGTGACAGTTACTGTTACCCCTTTTTTTTCGATAAGAATTTCAGTGAGTATGTAAGTAACAAGAAAGTAGACTATTTTTGTTATATTTTGATGACGCTTACGTAAACCTCTGCTATAAGTTTCCAGCAAAAGCTTCGCTTGTCAATTCACGGATTCATCTTTGTCTCCATTTCTTCCCCTCCCAAATATGTCTCTATTTCTATTAGAATAGTCCGTCGTAGATATAAAGATGTTTTTTTTTTTGCTCAATCGACTGTCCATGTAAGGGGCACGGTACCACTTTAAAAAAATCTTTAATTTTGACATATTCACTATAAAATTGATGTTTTATTACTTCAATCTGTATTTAAAAACTATATATGACAAGAAAAATTTAAAAATAATTTAAATTTTTAAGTTATTTAAAAAAATAATTTTTTTTTTGAACTTTTTTTCAATGCTAAGGCTTTTTTAAATACAAATATTTTAACCCACACAATTTTTTTCTCGTGTACTTTAAACTGTTTTACATAAGAATTGGTATCCAAATTGGATTTATCCTGCAGTAGTAAAAAATATTTATCTAGAAAATCCCAAATTATTTTAACATATTTGAAAATTTTCGACTTTAGTATTTTTTTTATAAAAAAAGTATTACTTTTGAAAACAATTTTAATACCAGTTCTTAATATTAACATATTTGACAGACTACATACAAAATTCCTAAGACTTTTATCAATAATTAAAAAAGCCTTAGCGTTTTGAAAAACTTATCAAGGAAAAATGAACACCGAGAAAAACACATTTAAAGTTTTCATTCGTTTGCATTTTTATTCTACCTTTCCTCATAAAAAGTGGAATAACTTTTTTTAATATATAGCTATACTTTTAAAACTTGGTAGACTTATTTAGAAGATTTAAAAATTTAATGTTAGCAAATAAAAAAAAATCGCAATTTTTGCGGTACTGTGTCCCCTTTAAAAAAAACTACCCATAGAAACTGCTCTCGTGTCCCACCATCGCAATGAACAAACGTGGGAATTTCTCCGAAACATCCCTATATAACCCTTTCTGTCTAGTTCCAGAAACATCATACTGTTGTCGTACTTGTGAGAATATAGTCTCCCCCTTTAGGCGCCGATTTTTCAAAAGAGGCCGCCAAGCAGCACTTAGTACCCCGAAGACAAGACATCGAATGACGCCAAGGGACATCACAAACGTTTGGACTGCAAGAAACAACTGCTGAGTTAACAATGGCGGAAAGGCGGTAAAAAAGGTACCTTGGCGACTATTTGTCCGTATGGGAATCTTACACTCGGGGACAGGCTAACTTGGGTAAACACCATTGAGTGAAAAGGAAAAAGCAGACGGCGAAGCGCGGCGCGACATTAAATCATCGCCGGCTCGCCGTTTCAAACAAAACAAGAAAAAAAAGTTTCAATCACCCGTCTGGTTTGGCGCCAATATCGCTTCAGTTGGCCTATTATAAATCGTTATTACAAATATTTTCTTTGTGCGTAATAAGGATCTAAGGCTTTTATACTCAGTTAGCATACGTCTTATGCTGTTAGTAGAAAGGCCAGTCAGTTCCGACGTTCTCTTTGTCAAGATGTTATCACTCATCAAAGAATTTTCTTCCTTTAATTTGTAATAGACATTCATCGCTATTACTTTTTCACTACTCTTTAAAGGCTTCCCCTTTTTATGAAGTTGAAAAGTATAGTTTTGATTCGTTCTTGAAGGAGTCGCCATTTTATTACACAGCAAAAACAATATTCGAACAAGTAATAGAAAAACGAGAGATTAAATATACAAAAGAAAATAAACTAAAAAAAAACCCTAAAAATTACGAAATTAAAAATCAATCATTAACACAAAGCACTCAGAAAATATATAAATCTAAAAAAAAACTAAGGTAAACGGTAACTATCAAAATTAAAGAGGAGCGAAAAATTCACTAATACGAAATGTAGCTACAGCAACAGAATGATTTCCTCTTTGTGAGAAATCCAAGAGGGATAAATTTCCAATCCCAAGAATGTCAGTACTCAAGACATTTGTTTATACCAACCCCTAAAGTTTATGACGATTCGGGAACATAAGAGGGTGCAGAGAAAGAAGAATAAGCAGAAGAAAAGCGGTGCAAGTTTTAACCGACTTGCCCTGCTTATTTTTTCTTCTGAGGAATAGTTAAGTTTTAATTTATTACTGTGACGTTCGACAGGTTCTAGGAACTCGTGTGCTAACTTTAAAGCCCGTAACCCTTTTATTTTGTGTTGTAGAATGGTTTCAGACAGAGAGAATAACAGACAGACCAATGTTCAAAAAAACATCTTTTTTAGAATCCGCACCCTCCGTTTTTATCTGTACTACACACTTACACCTACTAAGAAATTCTGTAACAATAAAGTACGCTAATTAAGTTCACTGTAAAACTTTGGTGTAACCTTTACCCCATAAAACTGTTAGAAACAATTTGTGTAAAAATAGTAACCTAGAATTGTCATTTATATAAGAATAATAAACTTTCGAATAAGTGTACACTATGAGTACAAATATTCAAATGACAACATTAACTACGTAAAATATCATTTTATTATAAGGTTTTCTTATGCCCAATATAAAAATTTGGTGGAACATTACTCCGTAAAACCGGTGGCAGCATGTACTGACACCAATATTGTGGAGTAAACGTTCCACCAAATTTATATAGTAACAGTGTTTTCATAACAAATGTAGTAATTTTTTTTTTAATTCATTTTTTTATTATAACTGTAATAGGTTGTTTTTAAAAGCGAAAAATAAGAATACATCACAAAAATATAATAAACATGACAGTTTAACTTCTTATTCATAATTTTAAACTATCATTAGAGTGTAACACCGCAAAAAAAATGCCAAATGTTTTTACGGTATTGTAAAGTGTGAATTCCAAACTTTTAATTGCAATTAAAACTGAAGCAAAACCTTGAGAAAAGAGATTTAAAAAAAACTGTACAAAAAGTTTAAAAAAATAAATAAGAAAATCGAATTGATAGTTGGAGATTTTTTTCTAGCCCTTTATAGAAAGCATGCAAAATATTTCTGAAAACCGAGACACTGTAAAACTATATTAACAAAACTAAAAATTTGAATAATGTACATCACAAGTTTTCACAATTCGTACTTTGCGACTTAAAAAGTTACGAAGGAAATAAAAAAAATCTGTTTGACAGTCATTGAATACTTGACTACAATTACCAACGACTCTAAAATTTAAATTTTTAAAATCTATCTTTTGTTCAGGCATATTGGGCAAATGATTTGATAACTTATATTTTCCATTTAAGGAAAGAATTATGAATTGCCTTCTTTCTTAAACAAAAATTCATTTTCAATCGCCAATTACACAGTGAATTATGATATAATGAAAAAAAAATCAGCTGCAACTGTCATAATAAATTAATCTTATCGAGACGGCAACCCTAGAACTCGAAAAAGAAACAATGATCTGTTGGTTGGAAACTCTTGTAAGGTAATATTTACATACAAAATTATCTGAATACAATTTAACCAAAATACACTTTTCATTCTGATAAAATTGCCAAATTTTCTCAGATAATATTCAAATCTGTTACACTTTAAACGAAATTAATGTTTAAAACAAGTTTTCTGGATGGATTCGCAAATAATTTATGGAACTCTTTACATCCGCGGAAGGATCTTCTCCATAGCATATTTCTATTTACCCTACTTAGGTTGTCCCGAAGTCTCGGGGACAGGCTAACTTGGGTAAACACCATTGAGTGAAAAGGAAAAAGCAGACGGCGAAGCGCGGCGCGACATTAAATCATCGCCGGCTCGCCGTTTCAAACAAAACAAGAAAAAAAAGTTTCAATCACCCGTCTGGTTTGGCGCCAATATCGCTTCAGTTGGCCTATTATAAATCGTTATTACAAATATTTTCTTTGTGCGTAATAAGGATCTAAGGCTTTTATACTCAGTTAGCATACGTCTTATGCTGTTAGTAGAAAGGCCAGTCAGTTCCGACGTTCTCTTTGTCAAGATGTTATCACTCATCAAAGAATTTTCTTCCTTTAATTTGTAATAGACATTCATCGCTATTACTTTTTCACTACTCTTTAAAGGCTTCCCCTTTTTATGAAGTTGAAAAGTATAGTTTTGATTCGTTCTTGAAGGAGTCGCCATTTTATTACACAGCAAAAACAATATTCGAACAAGTAATAGAAAAACGAGAGATTAAATATACAAAAGAAAATAAACTAAAAAAAACCCTAAAAATTACGAAATTAAAAATCAATCATTAACACAAAGCACTCAGAAAATATATAAATCTAAAAAAAAACTAAGGTAAACGGTAACTATCAAAATTAAAGAGGAGCGAAAAATTCACTAATACGAAATGTAGCTACAGCAACAGAATGATTTCCTCTTTGTGAGAAATCCAAGAGGGATAAATTTCCAATCCCAAGAATGTCAGTACTCAAGACATTTGTTTATACCAACCCCTAAAGTTTATGACGATTCGGGAACATAAGAGGGTGCAGAGAAAGAAGAATAAGCAGAAGAAAAGCGGTGCAAGTTTTAACCGACTTGCCCTGCTTATTTTTTCTTCTGAGGAATAGTTAAGTTTTAATTTATTACTGTGACGTTCGACAGGTTCTAGGAACTCGTGTGCTAACTTTAAAGCCCGTAACCCTTTTATTTTGTGTTGTAGAATGGTTTCAGACAGAGAGAATAACAGACAGACCAATGTTCAAAAAACATCTTTTTTAGAATCCGCACCCTCCGTTTTTATCTGTACTACACACTTACACCTACTAAGAAATTCTGTAACAATAAAGTACGCTAATTAAGTTCACTGTAAAACTTTGGTGTAACCTTTACCCCATAAAACTGTTAGAAACAATTTGTGTAAAAATAGTAACCTAGAATTGTCATTTATATAAGAATAATAAACTTTCGAATAAGTGTACACTATGAGTACAAATATTCAAATGACAACATTAACTACGTAAAATATCATTTTATTATAAGGTTTTCTTATGCCCAATATAAAAATTTGGTGGAACATTACTCCGTAAAACCGGTGGCAGCATGTACTGACACCAATATTGTGGAGTAAACGTTCCACCAAATTTATATAGTAACAGTGTTTTCATAACAAATGTAGTAATTTTTTTTTAATTCATTTTTTTATTATAACTGTAATAGGTTGTTTTTAAAAGCGAAAAATAAGAATACATCACAAAAATATAATAAACATGACAGTTTAACTTCTTATTCATAATTTTAAACTATCATTAGAGTGTAACACCGCAAAAAAATGCCAAATGTTTTTACGGTATTGTAAAGTGTGAATTCCAAACTTTTAATTGCAATTAAAACTGAAGCAAAACCTTGAGAAAAGAGATTTAAAAAAAACTGTACAAAAAGTTTAAAAAAATAAATAAGAAAATCGAATTGATAGTTGGAGATTTTTTTCTAGCCCTTTATAGAAAGCATGCAAAATATTTCTGAAAACCGAGACACTGTAAAACTATATTAACAAAACTAAAAAATTTGAATAATGTACATCACAAGTTTTCACAATTCGTACTTTGCGACTTAAAAAGTTACGAAGGAAATAAAAAAAATCTGTTTGACAGTCATTGAATACTTGACTACAATTACCAACGACTCTAAAATTTAAATTTTTAAAATCTATCTTTTGTTCAGGCATATTGGGCAAATGATTTGATAACTTATATTTTCCATTTAAGGAAAGAATTATGAATTGCCTTCTTTCTTAAACAAAAATTCATTTTCAATCGCCAATTACACAGTGAATTATGATATAATGAAAAAAAAATCAGCTGCAACTGTCATAATAAATTAATCTTATCGAGACGGCAACCCTAGAACTCGAAAAAGAAACAATGATCTGTTGGTTGGAAACTCTTGTAAGGTAATATTTACATACAAAATTATCTGAATACAATTTAACCAAAATACACTTTTCATTCTGATAAAATTGCCAAATTTTCTCAGATAATATTCAAATCTGTTACACTTTAAACGAAATTAATGTTTAAAACAAGTTTTCTGGATGGATTCGCAAATAATTTATGGAACTCTTTACATCCGCGGAAGGATCTTCTCCATAGCATATTTCTATTTACCCTACTTAGGTTGTCCCGAAGTCTCGGGGACAGGCTAACTTGGGTAAACACCATTGAGTGAAAAGGAAAAAGCAGACGGCGAAGCGCGGCGCGACATTAAATCATCGCCGGCTCGCCGTTTCAAACAAAACAGAAAAAAAAGTTTCAATCACCCGTCTGGTTTGGCGCCAATATCGCTTCAGTTGGCCTATTATAAATCGTTATTACAAATATTTTCTTTGTGCGTAATAAGGATCTAAGGCTTTTATACTCAGTTAGCATACGTCTTATGCTGTTAGTAGAAAGGCCAGTCAGTTCCGACGTTCTCTTTGTCAAGATGTTATCACTCATCAAAGAATTTTCTTCCTTTAATTTGTAATAGACATTCATCGCTATTACTTTTTCACTACTCTTTAAAGGCTTCCCCTTTTTATGAAGTTGAAAAGTATAGTTTTGATTCGTTCTTGAAGGAGTCGCCATTTTATTACACAGCAAAAACAATATTCGAACAAGTAATAGAAAAACGAGAGATTAAATATACAAAAGAAAATAAACTAAAAAAAAACCCTAAAAATTACGAAATTAAAAATCAATCATTAACACAAAGCACTCAGAAAATATATAAATCTAAAAAAAAACTAAGGTAAACGGTAACTATCAAAATTAAAGAGGAGCGAAAAATTCACTAATACGAAATGTAGCTACAGCAACAGAATGATTTCCTCTTTGTGAGAAATCCAAGAGGGATAAATTTCCAATCCCAAGAATGTCAGTACTCAAGACATTTGTTTATACCAACCCCTAAAGTTTATGACGATTCGGGAACATAAGAGGGTGCAGAGAAAGAAGAATAAGCAGAAGAAAAGCGGTGCAAGTTTTAACCGACTTGCCCTGCTTATTTTTTCTTCTGAGGAATAGTTAAGTTTTAATTTATTACTGTGACGTTCGACAGGTTCTAGGAACTCGTGTGCTAACTTTAAAGCCCGTAACCCTTTTATTTTGTGTTGTAGAATGGTTTCAGACAGAGAGAATAACAGACAGACCAATGTTCAAAAAACATCTTTTTTAGAATCCGCACCCTCCGTTTTTATCTGTACTACACACTTACACCTACTAAGAAATTCTGTAACAATAAAGTACGCTAATTAAGTTCACTGTAAAACTTTGGTGTAACCTTTACCCCATAAAACTGTTAGAAACAATTTGTGTAAAAATAGTAACCTAGAATTGTCATTTATATAAGAATAATAAACTTTCGAATAAGTGTACACTATGAGTACAAATATTCAAATGACAACATTAACTACGTAAAATATCATTTTATTATAAGGTTTTCTTATGCCCAATATAAAAATTTGGTGGAACATTACTCCGTAAAACCGGTGGCAGCATGTACTGACACCAATATTGTGGAGTAAACGTTCCACCAAATTTATATAGTAACAGTGTTTTCATAACAAATGTAGTAATTTTTTTTTTAATTCATTTTTTTATTATAACTGTAATAGGTTGTTTTTAAAAGCGAAAAATAAGAATACATCACAAAAATATAATAAACATGACAGTTTAACTTCTTATTCATAATTTTAAACTATCATTAGAGTGTAACACCGCAAAAAAAATGCCAAATGTTTTTACGGTATTGTAAAGTGTGAATTCCAAACTTTTAATTGCAATTAAAACTGAAGCAAAACCTTGAGAAAAGAGATTTAAAAAAAACTGTACAAAAAGTTTAAAAAAATAAATAAGAAAATCGAATTGATAGTTGGAGATTTTTTTCTAGCCCTTTATAGAAAGCATGCAAAATATTTCTGAAAACCGAGACACTGTAAAACTATATTAACAAAACTAAAAAATTTGAATAATGTACATCACAAGTTTTCACAATTCGTACTTTGCGACTTAAAAAGTTACGAAGGAAATAAAAAAAATCTGTTTGACAGTCATTGAATACTTGACTACAATTACCAACGACTCTAAAATTTAAATTTTTAAAATCTATCTTTTGTTCAGGCATATTGGGCAAATGATTTGATAACTTATATTTTCCATTTAAGGAAAGAATTATGAATTGCCTTCTTTCTTAAACAAAAATTCATTTTCAATCGCCAATTACACAGTGAATTATGATATAATGAAAAAAAAATCAGCTGCAACTGTCATAATAAATTAATCTTATCGAGACGGCAACCCTAGAACTCGAAAAAGAAACAATGATCTGTTGGTTGGAAACTCTTGTAAGGTAATATTTACATACAAAATTATCTGAATACAATTTAACCAAAATACACTTTTCATTCTGATAAAATTGCCAAATTTTCTCAGATAATATTCAAATCTGTTACACTTTAAACGAAATTAATGTTTAAAACAAGTTTTCTGGATGGATTCGCAAATAATTTATGGAACTCTTTACATCCGCGGAAGGATCTTCTCCATAGCATATTTCTATTTACCCTACTTAGGTTGTCCCGAAGTATAGAGTCTGATGTATCATTATATTGTCCGTAGGCTCAATGAAAATTTGACCTTTATTTGCCAAAGGTTTGGCCCACAATTGTAATTTTCTACTTATATTATCCTGCATTGTTCAATTTATTTCGGACCTTCTTGAAATTTGGGGTACTTGTAGCCTTCGTAGGTGAAAGGGTTGACGTTTTGTTGACTTGGCGACAAAAACCTTTTTAATATAACATTAATTTCTTTCGTATCGTATGATGAAAAATTCAGCACAGTTAAATTAACCCTGGGCTTGTTTTTTTTACATTATTATATTTATTTGTTAAATTTTCAATGGGTTCATACTATAGCATAGTTATAGTAAATGAAATTCGAGTGTTTTTTTCTTGAATTTTGTTTCCTAAATTCTGGTTATCAGTAACATTAAGTTCGAATTCTTGTTGAGAACTTAGCATGTAAAATCATTATCTAGAGAACTATCTTCGTCTACAAATTTTTAGGGACACTATGCACCTATTCACCAGCTGAATTTCGAACTCTGTAGTAAACAAAAAATTTAGATTTCATTAAACGTTTAAATGCATTTAATAAATAGTTTTGAAGTATAGAATAAATTTAGAATATAATATATGTGACGTTTGATACCGTGAGAATTTTACTAAAAACAAATTAATTTTCTGACCTGCAACAAGAAGAGAGATAATTTTTTTTTGTAAATTGGTTTAGTTTTGATTAAAAAAATAATGAAATAAATGTTTGTTCTGGTTTCATCAATATTCACTTCATAGTTCAAACTACACTGCTAACAACTATTAGGGGAGAGAATGGTTTAAGGGCAATTCTACCATAATTTTTAATTTTATGTCCCTTGGGCATAACTCTTAAAAAGATTAATATTTATTTTCAATTTTTTCTTATTATAATAATAGACTGGTCCTTATATAATTGCAAAACGGAATTTTAAAGCAAGGAAACTCTAAAAAAATTTTAGGACACAAAACAATGCAGAAAATTCCTTACCTTCCCATGTCCCGAATGTTAAATTTTTAGTTTAGGGCTCAAACTAACACCTTTTTGATCTTTTAACACCTTTTTAAAATTACATTTATTTGGATTTAAATTGAACTAATACTATATCTTAACAAAGTTTTTCCATAAAATTTTGGCTTTTAATATTTATAATGTGTATTTCTCTTCTCCTAACTTTGTACCTGGGTTTTGGTACATTCACTGACCTCTTTACTAAAGTGGCGATGCGAGGCACTGGATGGAGCTACAGTGATTCTTCAATCATGAAAACTGTCTTGCAGAAAACTCACATTTCAGTTAGTAGCCGCATTTTTTTTTGCTATACTTCACCAATAAGCCCAAAAGTTAAAAACCCCAGTAAAATGAGCTGCGTGGCTTTATTACTTTCCTTACAATCCCCCATGTTTAAGGTTAATTTTTGCTTAATAATTGGAAATTTTTTTCTATAAATATGTTTAAGTGGAGTATAAGGAGTAAAAAAATCCATCCATTTTTATTAAACTGGAGTTAGTTTCAACACAAAAAATACCTTGAAAACATCGTAAATTTCCTCACTGTCCGTTCTTTACCTTCCGTTCCTAACCGTCACAATGATCTAGGGATGGAAAACCGAAACCTGTTTTAAGACTAACCTCTTTGTTCGTGACTTCGGTTTCATTGAAAATTATAGTTATTTTCATAAGTCCAGTTTAAACCGGTTTCTTAAAAAAAAAAAAAAAAAACTGCCATCCCTAAATTTTTTGTAAAAAAAATTCAAATGAGCCTTGCTGAACTTTTTTTTGTAATTCTAGAACCCTTATAAACCTTTTTACAAATATTTAAAGTGAATTTGAAAAAATAAATTTCACAATTTTTTTTATACCTGAAATTAAAAATTATGGTAGAACTGCCCTTAAACCCTTTCACCCCCAATGATTCAATTTGGAATCATCAGCTTTCAATTTTTTTTTTCTGACTAAGTTAAGCTCGCACTTATGTATTGTTGGATGGAAGAATCATCTCGTTTGAAGAATTAAATAATGTTTGTTTTAATTAAATTAAAATATGAAAAACATGGTAAAATAAAATTCAAACTGAAACAATTTTAGTAAATAAATTGATCATAAATTCTTCATGCATAATTTTTTAGATGTTAAAAAATTGATAAAATTTTTTTTTAACAAATAAAGTTTTGAAAAAAGTGTTGTTATAATTTATTAAAAAATTATGATTCCAGTTTTTTTCCCTTAAATTTTAGTTTAAAAAAATTAATATCCCCCCTGTTTTTTACCATTTCATTTTGGATGCATAATGAATCTATTTCCCAAATTTTAGATTTTTAGAATAAAAAATAAAAAGTTAAATCTGAAAGGTAAAAAAAGTACGCAAAGTGCTTCCCTAATTGTTTTGAGCAGTATATTTCTCCAATTATTGAAAGTCGAAATTAAAATCGAAATTTGGCCAGAGTATTTAGGCATTAGCAGTCAATCAAAAATAGTTTTTTTTAAAAATAGAATCCTAGACTTAGCTGGCAACTAAAACATAACATTGTTCTTTAGCATATATTCCTACCATAATTTCACGCCTCTTCTTAGATACCATCCAATAAAACGCCTAACTGCCCAATTTTTCGGATTTTAAGGTAGCCTCTAAGCCTACTTTGGATGTTAATCCCCCAATAAAAACAAATCCTTGACCATATCAAAGGAGGCGCCTCACTAAGACCAGGCGCCGACCATGGTCTCAAGACCAATTTGTCTCCATAAAGTCTTAAGTCCGCTTTGAACAAAGACCGCGACACGCTTCTGCCTTCAAGACCACTGATGGGGCTCCTTTATTTACCGAGGAGGTGTCGGAGGACAATTTTAGGCAACTAATCGCCCAGTTTGGGGAAATTACTTAAGTTATACGAAATTATTGAATTGGTTTTACAAATTTCGGTATTCAGTTGAGCCACGAATCTTCTAGCTGCCTTTTTGCTAACATCTTCTGCCGTGACAGGTAAATTGCAGTATCTAGACTAATCACCCTGAATCATTATTTTTTCAACTGAATAACTTTAACTTTAACGCCCATGGCTGTCTTGTTTAGAGGTTTAACTCATTTAAAGCAATACAAAAAATAATTTATTGCATTTCTCAGAGATAGATATTATTTAGATAAATTTCCGTAATTATGAGTTAAATATAACGAATTATACATTATTTAATTTCAAATTTTAAAATGACATTACCGTCAACACTCTTTCAAAGGTTCTCGATGAAACTGCTATTGCAAGAGAAAAATGGGTTTTAAAAAAGACTAGCTATAAAAGAAAATAAGCGGTTGCATTTTCAAAGCATGATGACATTTATAATAAGTATTAATTCGTTTTTTCAGTTCAGGTTAATGTGTTAGTCATTTTTTCTTTTCGATAAGTTCTGGTCCAAAAGACCCTCCTCTCTTTGAAAGAGACTGCTTAAATTTTGGCGAAGGATTGTACCAGAATCCTGGAACTTTCTATAGCTGCTACCACTATTTGGAGAATTTGTGAACTTACCAATTTTGTGGTATAACTGCTTTGATACACGGCAAATAGCGGTAAATCAACGCTCCAAATAGCGGCGGCGGCTAGAAAGTTCCAGGATTTCGCGGTGCAATCTTGTTCCAAAAACTTGAACCTGTGTAGTTTTGCGACGTTCTGGCAACCCTGCGGAGTTGACCATTCATGCACTAATCCTGCCACGTGGGGCGCCTGCCTTTGTCGGCAGGGCTAATTCACCTGCGAGGGACGATTAAGTGACTGACCAGTCGGACAGGCAGGAAAGTGAGAGGATTTTTTCTTAGTATTCACTAAACGTATGTTTTATACGTCTTCTCTTTCCATGAAGTGGAGCGTCATAATTTTTTTAGGAAAGGGGAGGGTTGCTGTCGCTATCTACAGTCCCTGGGCAAATTTTTAGACGCACTGTATTTTTTTTTTAGTAATGATGAAAACATACCAAAGAATGCCTTATCATTAAAAAAGATGTCGATAGATGTATTAAGTATATAGCAGATAGTATTTTCTATTCAATAGCTTAAGTTTCGGAACACAAATGTCCTTCTAAAGGTATTTTGTTCATCATTGATTGATACATGAAATCTTGCAGTGCGTCTAATAATTTGTCCAGGAACTGTAGATGACATTGCAACTCATAATTGTATTTTATAGATTTTATAAATAGGTTTATTTCAGATTAATTATTGTCTATCAAATTATAAGTTAGTAACAAGCATAAATTAATAATGTTATTGCCTAATAAGCAAATTGGAAAGAAACACAGCGAATTGGCAATAATAAAATGGCATCCTGTCGTTTCGGAAAATGAAATACATTATTTAAAATACATTAAAATGAAATACATTATTTAAAATACATTAAAATGAAATACATTATTTATTTTATCATTTGAAAAATAATGTTAACTCAGATTTTTACGAATTTGTATAACTCATGGGTGTATCCTTTATTTCTTTACGGCATTTTCATTTGGGAAGGTGATTATCATTCAAATATTAAACCTTTGATTTCATTCCAGAACAAATTGGTTAGATTTGTATCATATAAATTCTAGCAATAATACTCCTCATACCTATGACTCCCTGCATAAGTCTTTAAATATTTTGCCCTTGAGAAATATTTTTTTTTATAAACTATGCATTATTGTGTGTAGGAACATCCATATAGTTTTACAAAATTGTCAAATATTTCAGCACGTAGACCTAATAATATTTTTTAAATTCCAAGACCCTATAAAGAAGTTTTTTTTTAAAAAAAACTTCCGATTTTTAGCTCCTAAATTCTTCAATCTATTACCAGTTCTTATCCAGAAATCTAACAGTCTAAGAGTTTTTAAGAAAAATTAAAAAAAAATTTGTGTAATGAATATTGGTATCACTGATTTAGAAAACTTCTTTTGGTCACTGCTAAAATCTGTACATTTTTTTTCTTTTTGAGGGCTGGTTGTCCAGATTTTCCTCTTGGTGTATTATGTACTGTACACTCTTAAAACAAAAGAGTGAAATCCACTCCTATAGGAGAAGTGCATTTTCGGCACCGGAAAGGAGTGAAAATTAACTCAGACTGAGTTAAAACCGCTCGTTTTAAGAGTGTAGGACGTAGATTGTTTTCTTTTATTTCTTTTACCCACTCCGAAAAAGAGTGAAATACACTCCTATAGGAGAAGTGCATTTTTGGCACGGAAAGGAGTGGAAATTAACTCAGACTGAGTTAAAACCGCTCGTTTGTTTTAAGAGTGTACATCACTTATTTTTTTTCTTTTGCTCTCCGTTTTGCACAATTTTTGTTTTCGTAAATTCTATACCTCTGTAAGGGCCTTAGCTGCCTACCAAGGTGTCTTGTTTTGTATAACTTCTTTTTTATTTTATACCAATAAATTATTATTATTACGGAATGATTGCAATGAAACGAACTAATGCTTATTACCGAAGAAAATTACATTAAATAAAAGATCTTCGTTACCAAGCCAACAGTATCCGCTTTTTACAGATAAATGAAGCAGCAATAACTAATAAAACAAGAAGTTCATAAAGAACTAAAATAGCCTACTTTCCTGTTACTTAAATACTTACTAAAGTTCTAATCGGGAAAAAACTAGGTTCTTACAGTAAATATCATCAACAGCCGTTTCTACACTAGATTTATACAGATTAGAAAAAAAAATCGAAACACAGCATCCAGCTAATAATTTAAACTTCTAAAAGCCAAAATCAACTATTTTCCTTAATATTATTTCGCAAATTAATTAAATATTATTTATCGTCTGCTCGCGATTTATTTGTAGTTCGAAGAATAATTAAATATTTATTAATAACAAAAGTAATGAAACTCCAAACTGCATTAAAAAAATAAGAAATGTAAATTAAAACTAAGCATAATTGTATGCAAAAGTATGCCTTGCCGCTTTCTTGTTAGATAATTAATGAACAATCAAAGAATCAAATTGTGCTACATTTTATGACGTCATTCCAAACTGATTCATGAAAATATTATTTTGCTTCAAATATATTTAAATAAATAAAGTTTCTCATGTCATTGTTGATTTGGCAACAGTGATTTAAATGACTCAAAATTGAATTTCAATGCTAATTCAATGGGAAATTCGCCGACTGATAGTAGATTTATGTCCGTCCGGACGTACAAACAGACGGACAAAAAGTATGAAAGTTGGGTATCTGAGGTTATAGCTTTCTAACAAAAAAAGAATTTTTAAGATCCGATGATTAGAACCGATTTTGGAAGGGGGGTACGGACGGACAGACGGACAGACGGACATCGACCGCATGTCAATACCTACTTTTTCATTTTTTTTAATTCTTTCGAATTAAAAAAAGAAAAGTAGGCTAAAAAAGGGTCCCATGTTATATGCAATGCAGAGCAAATGATGTTAGAAAATTACTATTTCAGACATTTTCTTTGCCCTGTAAATGAAAACGGCTAAGAGAAATTTCAAACTGCGCAAACGGGAAATCTAATATAGAAAGTTCCATCATAGCCCTTGTTGTTACTTAACTTATTTCGACTTATTTAAAATATTTTTGTGAAAGATCTATAGTGGCTGCTGGTGTCAAGTTTCAACTATTCAGATTTAGATTTGAAAAATAAAAAAAAAAGGTATTACAGAATGGGCTTTGGCCCGGCCTACTCAACTACTAAGGCCGAAGAAGCTTTCCCAAACAAGCTCGGGGATGGAAATTTTGACGTCATAGTTCCGAGTGACGTTGCTCCGAAGATGAAGACAACCTGTCTCGAAACCTGTTCGGAACCACTCGTTCACGGCTGACCACAATTTTAGGGTTCCGAATGCGTCCAAACTAGCTTCTCGATCTTCGGCACTGGGAACAGTGACGTCAAAATTTCCGTCTATGCTCAGGTTTGGGAGAGCTTCTCTGGCCTTGTTATTGAAGTTAGCCGTGGCTATGGTCAGTTATTCTTTTGAAAAGAAAATATTAAAGGTTTTTTCGATACAGGGTTTGAACGAGAATACTGCTAGCTTCATCGGTTTAAAAAATCTATATAATTTTTAGTTAGTGCAGGATTGAAGAGACATGCTTCTTATTTTTAATTTTATTTTTAATGTATTAAAAAGAGTTACATCCCAGAAACTTCGTCATTAGTTCAATAGTTCCATTCAATAAACATATTAGGGGAAATCCCGGGATACTAATGACAAGGCTCACTGCAAATGATTCAGCACACATTTTTTACGAGCAGTTTAGAGAAAATAGTGTTTTTTATCCCTACTGTGTACTTCACGGAGCAAGAAAAAAGTGCGCGCCTGGATTGATTTTGTTTTAATTTTTTATAGAAATTTTTTTTAACCCTTTCCCTCCCAAAGATTCCATTTGGAATTATCAAACTTTCGATTTTTTTATCACTAAGTTAAACTCGCAGTTATTTCAAATAAATTTTATTACATTCTGCATACATTTTACTATATAAAAATATAGTTTCTTTTTGTATCGTTAGATAGAAGAATTATGTATTTTGAACAATTAAATAATATTTGTTGTAGTTGAATGAAAACATGGTAAAAAATAAATTTCACTCCGGAATAATTTTACTAAATAAATTGGATCTAAATTCTTCATGTAAATAATAATAATAATAATAATGATAATAATAATAATAATAAAAAATAATAATAATGTTTAATTTTCAAAATTTAAAAAATTAATTTTGTATATTTTTAACAAATAAAGTTTCGAAAAATTTTCGTTATAATTTTTTTCAAAAAAAAAAAGTTACGATTCCAAAACTTTTTTCCTTAAATTTTAGTTGAGATTTTTTTACCTGGTTTTCATCATTTTATTCTGGATGCATAATAAGTATATTTAAAAAATTTTAAGATTTTTAGAATAAAAAATAAAAAGTTGGGATTGAAAGGGTTAAGTTCAACTCGCAATCTATAAAAAATGTTTGGTTTAGGTTGTTGACTTGTTGATAAATTGGTTCAAAACCAAACACTGCTTCACCTATAAGACGACACATTTCGTCGTGGGTAAGATGAAGACCCCTTGTTTAAATTTACTGGATTTAATAGTGCGTGATAAATTTAATATTTATATAAGTTGCATAAACGTTGAACGTCCCTTCAAATTTCACGTTTTTAGCTTTGATTAAGTCGAGTAATAAAAAATAATAATAATGTTTAATAGTACAAATAAAAATGTTTAATTTTATGAATTGAGGAAGTAACGCCAATTTATTCAAATGTATTACCTCAACGCAAAATGTATGATTTATTCCATTAGCAGTTCATTTTATAATAAACCCTTTTACCACATTTAATAGTCTTTCAATTCAATGTGCGTATTCACATCAAACTTTGGTTCACTGAACTCGTGCTGTACATAAAAAAAACAAAAATTTACTTCCTGAATCGAATTTGAATAACCACTACCGATAATAATTACCGCAAACTCTCCAAAGATACATTAATAAAGAAAATATCCATATCGGCGCAGCATAAAAAAAAGCGTTCTTAATTTTTAAATGGCACCTGATCCTGCCTGATTGGAACATCCAATGAAGATGAGGCTGGCGGCACAACATCAAAGGAAAACCTGGTAGCTGGAAGATCATAGAATAAACAGAGGGAGGGAACAAACGATATGCCTGCGGATCTGGCATTGGGGTTCGTGCGTAGAACGAACCTGGCCAACCCCCCTCTTTAGCTCGTTCTTTCTTTTGTGCCGTCCCCCGTCGGCTTCCTTTGATGTGCCTTTGTCGCGTTCGAAGTCTTTTCGAAGAGTCTTGTTTATTTTCGGGGAACCCCTTGCACGCGGTATAAATATCGGAGGCCTGCACCGACAAGGCAACACTTCTCTCGCACTTCTTGGAGTTATCAGCACCACTTGAGATCTTCATTCGATAGTTCGTCGTTTATTTAGTTCTTCCGTATTTCATGTGAATAATCGGATCTGTTTCTGCAAACGTACCGATAGAAAACAGCTTTTTTTTTCTGAATAATATCATTCACCATTTTTTAAAAGATCTATTGGTCAGTCGGAGAGACATTGATTGATTTTTTCAGAACTTTCCTCTGGACTTAGCGTTCTTCACCACTCATAGATTCCTTCACCACTTCGCCCAGTCAGCGTTCAAACTTCATTTGTGTTTGAAAAATCATCGGCTGAAAATACGAAGCACTCTACTACAATTCTCATCGCTGAAGAAGTATTTCAACAGAGACAATCTTCGAAATCCTCGAGTGTTGCAAAAGGACTTATTTGACTTCAGCCATTAGTTCCATTCCTTGATATACACGTCTGGAACAGAACAAAGACCTAGCTATTACCATCGCTGAAAACGTCCTCCAGAATCAAGCCCAACAAGCCCCACTCACAGAGATGGCTCTTTTCCTCGCTTCGCTGGTCTTCTTCGCCACTAACTTTGTCGCCTTCAACCAGGCCAGAGTCGCCAGCAACATCGACTATAACCTTCTCGCCGCAGACCACACCAACCAGAGACCCATGGTCGAGCACTGGGCGGACCTGGTCTACGATTTCATCGGCAACCTGACCTGCGAGGACTCCTTCTTGTCGACTGAAGAGGACTGTGTGAGACTGGTGTCCATACCGAAATCCAGGATGAACCTGTACAGTGCCGAGGCCGGACCAGGACAGAAGTTGAAGGCCGTGTTGCCTGACGGACCGCTGACCAGGTTTGATGCCCACGACGTTGTCCTGGTTGTTGATCCCTATCCTGAAGCCAATCTTGGGCATCTGCTGCTGGTCTTTTTCGTCGACCTGTACTGGACACAGATGCAGTGTCAGCTCAACGGAGGACAATTCACAGGTAAGGCAGTTTTATATTATTCATCAAATTGACTAATTAAATGCATCAATTTTTTCTGTTTAAAACGACATTTAAACGTTAACATTATTTCCCATCTAATTTTATAATTTTGCAACCCATTTTCTGTTAAATGCATTATATTTTTCTGTTTAAAACGTTAACATTATTCCCAATATAATCTTATAATTTTGCATCAAATTTTCTGGTTATATGCATCATATTTTTTTGTCAAATGCATTAAATGTTCCTGTTTTAAACGTTAAATTATAAAATTGCATCGGGAATGATGTTAACTCTGTATAAAATATATTTTGAGTAAAGGTGTTAAATACAGTTAAGACCCTTTAGAATCATTTAATTAAAAATTATAATTAACATAGAAAAATAAATAGGTAAATGTAGAATGGGTTTCTATCAGTTTTTTCTTTAAAAGTAAGGTAGCAGAGGTTTTGATATAGAGTTTGAATGGAAATACTATATGTTTAAAATTAAATTCACCTTAACTTAACCTTACTACCTTAAATTACTTTCTAAAATTACTCATTAAATGAAAAAATAATTTTATAAATTGTAAAACCTTTTAGTAGAAAATAATAATAATAACTTAAAAAATTCTCTTAAAATGATACACATATTTAAATTGTTTTATTGAGTAACTCAGTGGAAATATTTATTCAATATTGTAACATGCATACCCACTTTTAAGCATTACATCTTTTAATTACGCATTTATTTAAGTATTGAAATACGTTAAGTACAATTTGAAATTTGTATACTTTGTCATTATTTCTTTAAAAAAAATTATTATTCTTGTACATTGCAATTTTATTTTTTTTTCTTATTCATTTTTACTTAAATTCACTTTTATTTAAAACCTTAATTTTAATATTGAAAATTCCTCGTCAGTCATTGCGTTAAATTTTTATTTTTTATTACAAATTGACTACGAAGATAAACTTTAAAATTATAGAATAACTCTAGAATATGTAATGCGATGCATTTATGTTTTATGTAAACATAAAAAAGCAACTATAAATTAATTATTAAATCATCCACTGGATATGCACAAATTACCACATGCTGAATGCACAAATTAAAAACTAATATTTGTATACCAAAAAATTAGCTAAAACGAAATTCATTATTAGATTTAGGTTATAATTTTTAAAAATTAAAAATCGTTCAAATTCATTATATTTCGGTCTTTATAACTTTAGAAAAGAGGCACAATCAATGACATTTGGTCCTTTCTTTTCGCTTTGAAATTTGATTCCACAGGGGGGTATCAGATAAAAAAAATAATGTGTAAATAATATAGTTAAGCAATTGTAAACTTCACAATCAAAAGCATTAACTCCCGCCATAACCTTTGTCCAAACCTAAGGTTTATTAGAAGTCCGACTCTACACACCTGAGAAAGGGGGGGGTACAAATAAAGTAGCACCTGCGTTCTAAAGTAGGGGTCGGAGTTGAGTGAAACGCAGTCTTTTAGTAGCCACCCCGTGGTGAAAAGTCGGGAGAACCAAGAACTTGTTGAAAGGTGTCTCCTCCCCTTTCAATCTTGCCACGCTTTTACTTGGAAAAAGGTGGAACGATGTATTGTATGGTGTGTCGATTCGTTTCAAGTGTAAGAATCTTTTGTAGCAGCCATTACGTTCTCCGAACGTTTGGAGATGGAGATTAGATAGGGTTCTCTTGGCGGGCTATTTGAAGTTGAGCGTAATTGAGGATTGCAGCTTCCGATGCAATTTTTGTACAATACGCACATAATTTGTGTTTTAATTTTGTGTATTATTTAGTTAGTATTTAATTAACTCAGTCGGGAAAGGCATATAAAAGTATTCGTTGATATTACAAGTTAGTGTTTAGCTATAATTTTTTTAAAAAAATGTGCACAGAAATTGATTACCAGAAATATATATCTAAAGAAAAGTAACAGGCAGGTTATACATTATGTTATTTCTCCCCCCCCCCCCATTTGTGCTTTTACTTTTAAAAATATTTATATGAAAAATACGCCATATTGACTTTGATGTTGACGCCAATGCGTCCAACTCCGATTATTATTGACAACTGATTTTCAATTTTTGAAGCTCTAGCTATTGAATTGGGATTCAAACATTGATCTTAATACGAGAAATCCCATAGATAAAAGTTTCCTTAGGGGCCCCTTAAGTTTTCTATACCTGTGGTCAGTGTTATTCTAGATCAGGCCCTGCTTATGGTACACTCTTAAAACAAACGAGCGATTTTAACTCAGTCTGAGTTAATTTCTACTCCTTTCCGTGCCGAAAATGCACTTCTCCTATAGGAGTGAATTTCACTCTTTTTCGGAGTGGGTAAAAGAAATAAAAGAAAACAATCTGCGTCCTACACTCTTAAAACGAGCGGTTTAAACTCAGTCTGAGTTAATTTCCACTCCTTTCCGGTGCCGAAAATGCACTTCTCCTAAAGGAGTGAATTTCACTCTTTTGTGTTAAGAGTGTATATTATTATTTTATGTGCCTAAGTTTTAAAATTTTCTATTTTATCTTTTAGAGGACGGAGCTTGTCTTCAGTTGGCGCTGAGGAGACGTTGCCACAACGCTCTTCTATTTTCGAGTTGGAAAGTGGACAGCCATAGAAAAAGACAATGCGAAATCAACTTCTTTCCACTAGTGCATCTGGCAACAGAAACACCCTCGCAGAAAGTCCAAAAGCTGCAATGCAGAGATCAGTTCACTGGTGAGAAATTTTTGTTTAATTAATAACATAAAGAAACGCATATTTACATAATACAGTGAAACCCCGATTTTACGTCCCCCGAATCTACGTTTTTCCCGCATTTTACGTTTTTTTCATCAGGTCCCAGTTTTTTCCGTATATTGTAATGTTAATTTAACCCGGATTGTAAGTTTGTTATTTATGGAATTTCCCGCATTTTACGTTTTCCCTGGAAAGTAAAAAAAAAAAAATTGTTCTAAAATAAGAAATATTTTTCCCATTCCACAGGCTCCTGTTTTCTGAACTCGGTTTCTTCTCCTGGATCATGGTTTGGCTTTGAGAAAGTGCGTGAAAAAATTCCAAGAAACGAAAAGTTTAAAAAAATCGCCGTACGATGAGCTGTAAAATATCTTAGTAAAGTGGTTTAAAGAAGCTCGTGCCGCGAATGTACCTATAAATGGCACGATACTAAGAGAAAAGAGATTTTTGCATTCTATGTACTATTTCCCGTATTTTACGTTTTTCCCGTATTTTACGTTTTTTTTTACCCAGTCCCTTGAGAAACGTAAAATCGGGGTTTTTACATAATACCATAATATGGCCAAGTTCTCTAATCATCTGAAAAAATCCGATGACACAAATGCTACTTTTTTCCAATTAAGGACATATTGAGAGACCCAAGATATTTTCAGATACTTTAAAACTTTGCGCATGCATACCCAATATTTAAAAACATTGTGCTTCTGAATGAACTGCTGACCCAAACAAATGTTGCCCGTTTTAATCTCTAAGTACCAATTATCTACTTTTGCATTTTAAACATTAGTTACTTCAATTTCTGTCGAATTATAATTTAAATGAGATTTTACATGTTGTAAATACACATTTTGTAATTGAATCAATGTAACAATACATCTTTTTTCCATTTTAAATTCAATTTCAAGATATTTCTTAAATTTTTCTGAAAGTCGGATTATTTATGTGTGGTCATAACGCTTTTCATAATAGTTATATAAAATTGGTTAAAAAAAAGAAGCGCCATAAATATCTGTGTAGATTAGAAACCAAGATTTTTTAAATAAATGTGCAATAACAAGAGAACAATGATTTTAATGTACAATTCTGAAACCTCCTAGCTGCCATCACTATTTGGAACGTTGATTCACAACTTTTGCGGTGTATTAAAGTTATGGTCTTACCACAAAATTGGTAAATTAACTCTTCAAATAGTGGTGGCAACTAATAAAGTTTCCGGATTCGGGTGCAATCTTGCACCAAAATTTTTAACGGTGTCGAGTCACAAATTACACAAAAAAAAAGAAACTTATGAGAACAAAAGAAATGGGAACAATTGAACTTATGAGAACTACAAAAATAATTAGTGGCTGGGGAGCCCAGTCGGTTAGGCATTCGCCTAGCATGCGAAAGGTCCCAGGTTCGGGTCCGGGCATCGCCAAAATAACTGCCGACCTATAAACGGCCCGTGCAGCCAAAAATGTCCGACGAATAATACCTCGTGTAGAGGGAGTGCACGTTAAATATCCTTCAAAGTCCTAACGCTGCGTACGATGTCGCCCTTAACGGTTGCGTTGGGTGCCTACTCAGGTGTCGGCTCGTCACTTGTCAGTGGTTGTAAAATACGACGCCCGTCGCCAATAGCCATCGTGTAGCTCTAGTGCGACGATAATTCAAACTAAACTAAACGAAACAAAAATAATTATAAAATGAATTAAAAATTTTGAACTTCAAATTCCTTGTGTCATTTCAGGTTTTGGCCCCTGCCCAACCCTACGACCCCAGAACCACACGGACACCCTTTTCTGCGACGCCTTGCAAGAAAACACCCTCCGTTGTAGCACTAGTGCGACGACAGTGGGTGCCAGATGCCGCCTCTTCGAACGATGCGATCATGCTGTGCTCATTTCTGGAGGCTGGGACCGAATCACGGACAGACCCATGTACCAGGAGAACATGCTGGGCTTCAGGGACATGCTCATGAGGAACGGGTTCCCGCATTCGAATGTCAAGATGTTCTATTCGAACGGCAATGATGGGATAGATGGTAAGTGTGTTTGCTTTTTTAAACTGTAAGTTAAATTTCTTTAGACCTCCCACAAAAAAATAACGATCGCCAGTTGTCTTTATAGTCATAGATTTTTTAAATATTCCTATTGAAAGTTACAGAAAAACGCTAGAAACCAATTTACCATTTCAGCTCTTTTGCTTCGTCATGACATGTATTCAGATGTTCTCATACTTATTTTAAAATTTGATCGTTACAAAATATTTTGACTGGACACTGTTACAAATTTTGCGCTTTGTTTCACCATAACAATGGTTCCTAGTAGCTGCAACGGAGTTGTTGTGAGATGTTTTGCCGTAATTTTGATATTCGGTTGAACCAATTTTCAGGATTTGACAAAAAAAACCCTTGCGAAACGGTTAAATCGTATCTACAAGAATTGAAATGATTTAGGAAGATCCCTTAATGAAAATGCAATTCATTCGGACATTTAGTGTTTCGAAATGTATTTCCTTCTGAACTTAAAACTAATATCTTCTTTTGCTTTTCAGAGCACCTAGAAGCCAGGCAAGAGGTGTTCCCCGCCGCCTTCAAGAACACGATGCGATACCACATCCGCAAGATCTGTCAGTCTGTCCACTGCGCCGACTCTCTGATACTGTATCTCAACAGCCCCACCAGGAACGACGGAGCTTCACTGTTATGGGACATTGACAGGGACGGACAGGTGAGGACGCATAGAATTTGTTAAAAAATATATTTATATTTTACAGTTGGCATCAAAATATTTCATAAAATACTCTAATAAGCTGTCAATGATTTGTTGCCATTTTTTTGATGTCCCGATTTCTGAGTGGTTTCTATGTTTTGGTTATCAAAACCCTCTGTATCACAACACAACATCTCAAAAAGTATTGCCTACCTTTTAGTTTACATTACATTACGCTGAAAAGCGCAAAAAACAAAAGATATATGCCTTTTTGATTGTTATATTAATCTCCATTCGGTACTTTTCCATTTCTCGGGGGTAAGCTATAAAGTCGCCAAAAACATACAAACGGAATATTTTTAATGGTAACCTTTAATTTTGTATATTGTGTTCGTTTTACTAGGTATATTATGTTTTGTCACCCGAAAATTTCCGATTTTCGCCACAGATACCATTTGGCGAGAATAGAGAATTTGCAAAAGTCTTAAATATTGTTTTAAAGTAGCTACAATTGTAGATTGAGGTCCCTGGAGTCCAAATATATCCCCCACAAATTTTTCCCCCAATTATTTCTGTAGTTATTCATGTTTGAAAAACGCCGGAAACGCGCTTCTGCAGAAAACGGGGCATGTCGGATGGTGACGTCATAACCTCCTTTCTTTTTCGTCGTAGCTTGATTTTCGAGTGTTTTCTAACAGAAAGGTACAGTTAGGGACAAGAAAACATTTTGCGAATTTATACCTTTCATTTCAAATGATTGCATGCATTCATTGAAATATGTTCCTTTTTGATAAATGATAAGTTGGAGTAGGATTTCGTAGAATAATATATAAAATTTAACTGTTATTTAGTTGTGTTAATACAAGCTTGTATAATATCAGTTTTTAGTTATTTTAAACAAACCACCAAAAATTATTTTCATAGATTTGACATAATTATTAAAATAGTAGCAAATACGGTGAGTCAAATTTATATTAAAAAAATTATTGAAAAATTATTATTATTATAAAAAAATTATATTAAAAAAATTATAATCTGTTATTTTTACTTGAAAAGAATTTTTTAAAAAATATTTTTACATCCTTAAATTTGGCCAAAAAATAATATATTGTTGAAGTTTAACCACTTTTTATTAAATTTTTTTTAAATAAACATACTTAATTAAAAGCAAGAAATTAATTTAGCCCTAAATGTTTCTGTATGTATTGAAACGTTTTAAATTCATACCTTTAAAAAAGGAACCGCATACAACTTTTGCAGTTTAAAAAAAAATATATTTTTAGTTTAAATGTATATATATTAAACCGTACTTGAGCGGGTATGAAAGTAAATAGCACAAAAGTTACTTGGAATTTTTTAAAATTTGTTAATTTATTTTTGAACACTTATGGTAGACTATTCTTATTCTATTTAGAAGTCTCTTCACTAAATTCCTTTCATTAACTTTTTTTTCCATTTGCATTATATTATGAATCCTTTTGCCATAAAAAACACTGTCCTGGGGAAGGCGGGCAATCTGTTGTTAGTTTAAAGGTTAATTTTAAATTATATTTTGCAAATTTGAAATGGTGTTGCTGGAAAAATTAAATAAACTGTAGCTACATTGTTAAATATCACTTAGTAAAGCTTAATCTAATAAGAAATGCACTGGCAGAACATGCATTTGAGCAAAAAAACTTATTAACTTGTTTCAGAGCCCACGTTTATTTTAAGATCTAAGGTTTTGCTATTTAGTTTGTCAAAATATAATTTTTTGCTATTCAATTCATTACCCCAATAATTCCTTTATCTATATTCATTTTGGAAATTAATAAAAAAAAAGCTGTCAGAAATATTATTAAAATAAACTTTTAATTAGCGATATTTAATTTTAACTGAATTCTTTGAAGCAATTAAAGTTTATATATTGTGATATTTTTCCATCACATTTTTAAACGTCGTTTTTCTCTAATTTGACAGAATATTGTTGCATAATAACTTGCGATTACATTCGTTTACATACATCGCCACCCACAATAAGCTTATTCTTAATTTATGGATACTTTTATATCTTCCGATAATACAAGACTTATTATTTCAATATTATTACTTGGCACAAATTTGAAATGTTGAAAAACACCTTGTGAAAGAACAAACGAGTGGGCACTTCCAGTGTTTTTCTCTACGGCCACACGGTAGCCGTTTTCTCCAAAGGATGTTAGTACGTCCATGACACGTGACTTCCGTTTTATCACGAAACCGAAACTGCGCCCTTTTTAACGTCAAATAAAAGCTAAACTATACATCTGAAAATTTTAAAAATGCACTTTTTGTAGGTTTTATGACACCCTTTATTGATTTAGACTAAGAAAAAAAAATGTGCAAATTCTCTATTGCGACTTGCGAAAATGGACAAGTACTTTCAATTCTTGTCACAACACTTCAATATTCCAATTAAAGTTATGCCTATCGTTCATTAAAAATACCCTTTTCTTCCTTAGATCGAGGACAACGAAGTATACACTATCCGCGAGCTCCTGTACGATACTCAGGACTGCATGGCTCAACAAGTATATCTGGTGGCCGATCAGAACTTTGCGGGGAAGATTGTACATGCTCTAGAGCACTCTACACGGCACAGGAATGTGATGGCTTTCGCCAGTTCTGGAGAGCACGAGTACTCGTGGAACGGAGACTACACTAGGCTGTGGTCGGAGTTTGATCATCAACAGTACTGCGTTGGCGAAACTTATGAGGTGAGTGTTATGTTTGTGAATCACCTGAAAAAAAGAGTGAAATAGAAAAAAATCACGAAAAAATTGAGTGAATTCACTACAAAAATCGTTTTTGTCCAGTTATTATAAGTTTCTTTCCTGAAAAATATGAAAATTGCTTGCACTAAATAAAATGCATGCTTCGCACAATATTGAGTGAAGACGCAGCCGAGTTTTTTCCGAAATGTAGTTCAGCATCTGCTCGATTATGTTTCGGGTAAAAATAATTCGTACATAAATTACGTCACGCAAAATTTTGACTTTTTGACCCCTCCCTCCTCCTATGTCACGCTGCGTCACGACCCCCTCCCCCTAAAATTACGTTACGTTGTTGCACTATCCCCCTCCCCTTTTCAAAGAAAAAGTTAATTTTAATATTACTCTTAGTTTCTGAAATTTAAAAAAAAATGCATATTAATATATTTTTTAAAAAATTAACTTGAAAAGAAAAAAAGTAAAATTTATCTTGGTTAAATAATTTATCCTTAGGAATAGACAGACATTGTATTTACATTTCCGTTGTCCAAGGACTAACTAGCCATTCGCTATTGTCTTCTAAAAAATGGGTTTTGGGTGCAATCGAATTTGTTTAGTTCTGGGTATTTTGGTGTTCGACCAGGTAGCTGCTAGTCCATTAATTGGACAAGATAGTGTCGCAATTTAACGTATTACGAAGTACCGTTACGAAAAGGTCTGTAAAATATAGGCAATTATGGCAGATAATAATCAGATCTGTAACACTGAGCAAAATTACCGAGAAAGTTTCATCCACCAGTAACGACACATTTTTTGCCAACAGTAAAATGCTGGCTTATTTGGTAGGAGTGGAGCTATAAAATCTCTTTTACTGTTTATTGAGGGGAAAATAGGCCAAACCTTTATCTTCAATGATATGTTTATTATTTTTTAAACAATGAGAGGTAAAATCGCGTTGACGTTTAAGTAAAAAAAAATGCCCATTTTGAAGTTAATAATCGTATTGGGTTTTATGCGTGGACCTAAGTTAAACTCAAGTGCCAAAGTTGACTCAACTGCCGGTGTTTGGGAAACAAAAGTTTTGCTCAATTTTTATGGTAAAGTGTATCATTTTTAAAAGTCAGGGAATTCATACTATAAAATTGCATACTAATTTTTCGGAAATGTCTAAATTAGTATTTTCTTGTTACAGATTTTAAAGGCTGATATGAATAGCTCCCAACCTCTATTTTTCGATGGTTCAGAGGGCGCCCTCAACACAACCTTATATGGCGCCCCGTGTGACGTCATGCCCCCTTTCACAGAATATGAGCTCAATAAAAGATTCTACGGGTGCCAAAACCTTCCCTCATCCATCTGGTTCAGAAGGACTGGGATGCTGAGACCGGACTGGGGCGACCTAGAACTATACTAGAACTATATTTTATTCATATTAGGTACGAACTAGAACTATACTCTGTTCCTATTAGGAATAGGTTCCAAGGTACGAACTAGAACTATACTCTGTTCCTATTAGGAATAGGTTCCAAGGTACGAACTAGAACTATACTCTGTTCCTATTAGCAAGAGGTTCTAAGGTACGAACTAGAACTAATAACTTTACTCTATTCATACTTGGAAGAGGTTCCAAGGTACGAACTAAAACAAGAGGACGGATACCAGAACCTTCGATAGTCCATGTGGTTCAGAAGGACTGGAATAGACTCCTAAAATTTTACTTTGTTTATTCTAGGAGAAGAGGTTTCAAGGTCGCATATTCTTTTTCACGATGTCTGGTTGTTATGATAATGTAATAAACCAGAGTCGGGGGGGGGGGGGGGGGACAAGACTTCGTAAATCAAAAGAAAAACAACTGATTCTGAGGTAGTTGCTTCTGTGTTCAAAATCCTTCTTATTGGATATAGTATCGGAAATGGAATTGGCAATGTCTTTGAACGATCTAAATGGATTTACTGTTTTTATATACATATTACTGTTTATATATACATTTTAAATTTAGACTTATGAAATGAGAAGGACAGAAACCCAAGAAATAGATCTGTTAATGATCGTACGTGAACTTAATGTTCAGAATATTACCAAATTTTAAAAATATTGTATGCAAATGAAAATAAACTACCTTTTTTTTTATTTGCACAAGATAACGGTTACCAAATAGGCTACGTATTAGGACCTACCCTACCCAAGATTTTTGCTTTATTCAAAAATACAGAATCCTAAATCGTGTATAAATTTTTTTATTTTATCTTGAATGTTTGAGTTTTTGTATAAAGTGATCAGTTGTAAATAGAGTCCAAAAAGAGAAAGAACATATTGGATGAAAATTGTCTTAAATTGTGATGTTCATAGTCCATTGTAAAAATGTAAATTATATTTTTTTAAACAAAAGTTTTAGATCTGAGCCATTCTGGAAATTGTAAATAATATTTTGAGAAAAACAGTTTTTTTAGAGCGAATTTTTTTTTTGTATTTTAAGGCACAAAAGACATGGGGTATTGTTTTAATTTTTATTTCTCAACGAGTTAAAAAAAATTCTGTGATACATTATTTAATCATGAATGGATTTTAATTTGAAAAATATTATTTTCAAATTTTTGTACTTGTTCTTGTCAATAATGTATATAGATTTTATTTAGATGTGTATATTTGATGTGTGATGTACAGAAATAAAGATATTTTAGTAAGATATTTATTAGTTTTCTATTTCTTATATAGTTTTGCATATTTAGAAGAAATTCTACATTTAGAAATCTGTCTGCCGCATATATTTTTGTAATTATCAAAATGTAATTTTGCATTTAATTTTACATGAATCCCGTCGCTAATAGTAATCTCATTGAAATGGTAAAAATAGTAGTGCTTCTTTGCATGTAATACTAATTCTTACATCTTTACTTACTAAATTTCGTTTACAGATAATTTAGAGCAAGAAGGATGTTGGCAAAAAAATTATACCTAATCTACAGTCCCTGGACAAATTATTAGACGCACTGTATTTTTTTTAGTAATGATGAAAACATACCAAAGAATGCCATATCATTAAAAAAGATGTCGATATATGTATTAAGTATAGCAGATAGTATTTTCTATATTTAATAGCTTAAGTTTAGGAACACAAATGTTCTTCTAAAGGTATTTTGTTCATCATTGATTGATACATGAAATCTTGCAGCGCGTCTAATAATTTGTCCAGGGATTGTAAATTGAACCCAATATAATTTAAATAGTAACATACTTTCTGAATTTTAGCTTATTTTAAAAGACAGATTTTTTAAAAAAAATATTTATTTGTTATTTAAAACGATTTCATAATTTTGTTATTTAAAACGATGCTGAAATTTATTCTTTTCAATTTGTAGAAAAAAAAATATTAAAACAACTGCGATTTTATAAAATGGCAGTAACATATTTTTATTTATGTTTTATTGGAAAAGATAGGTAAGTTAATAGTTTTCGGCTGTCCCTTTTTAGCATTTCGTGTGGAGCTTAAACACAGCTAATTGCGCATGGTAATTTAGAACCCTGGTTAATTGACGATAAGGTTTTGTTATACTGTTTCTACAATCGTTACCAGCACTATTTTTGCTAATTTCACTCGAGCGATACCATGTCATTAATATTCAATTAATTACTTCAAAGTCGCTTTTTGTTACGGCAACAAACGGTTGGAATCAAATGATTCTGGGAACTTGAAGCCTCAAATAGAAACAATTTCATTTTAAAATTCCTTCAACTGAGTGTATTATGCTAAAGCAACGTGCGTTGAAAGATTTGTGAAAATATGTCTCCCTCGGTACTGACATCCACCCACTCATGTCTACATTTAATTTAATAAGAACATACTAACACCGTTATTTTTTTTCGTAAAATATACTTTGCAAATACTTTCAAATTATAAGATATATTCTGGGCTCGAAAAATCTCAGAAATTTTACCTGTCCCCCAAGGACGGCTTGTCCAACAATGTACCCGTCCTCCTTTGAAACTAACCCGTCAAACTTTAATTATATATAAGTAGCTTCTAAATAAATAAAAATATTATTTTGTCTTACTTATTATAAACAATTATATAAAATGCACAATGTATTAGTAGTTAATAGGATTACATTATACATTTATAAATAAAATACTATAGGTTACCATAATAGCAACGTCGTATTTATTTTATGAATATTAGAATTGAAAATGACAAAGTTCAAGTTAGCTGGAATGTCAATTTATCCGAGGTTACTACGTTTTTTTAATGAATCAAATATGGCGTTTGCCAGTTCCACAATCAAGACAATGATTTACAGAGGTTTCTGCACAGAAATGTGTTGGGGTTTTCCAGTTAGGTAGATGTTCATAATTGCGTTTAATGCTTCTTGTTTAAGACCAGTGCATAATGTGTTTTGTACGTTATTGTTAATTCCTTCGTTGTTACAAGTCCAAAAGCACATTCACTGAGCAATTTTTTTTGTTGACCAATTACGTGAGCATGAGCATTTGGTCCGATGAAGGAATCAACAGGATTTTTAGATTAAAATGTCATTTTAGAAGTGAGATCTAGACTCTTGTAAGATAACAAAAAATTAAAATGTATCACAAACATTAACGGGGAAATGGCCGTCCACGAGGACGTAGGGATCGAGTAATTAGTTGTCCTCTGGGAATTTTTGACCGCCGAGGACGGGAGGACGGGTGGTTTTTCGAGCACTGAATCTATATTAGATAATACGAATCATTTGATGGCATTGGTTAAGTTATTTTATAACACTTACTTCAATGTTACTGTGAAAAACTGTAGCCTAAAATATAAAACTTCTTTCTTGAGGAAAAGCGTTAGCATTAGGTTGGTTGGTTAGACATATATTTCAGGTTTGTGTGCTTGGTCAGAGACCCACTTATAAACCTTCGTCAAGTAAGACAGACACAACAGACAACACACACACATAAGTGGCTCCATCTAATTTTTTAGAGACAGAGGTCAACTAGAGGATCCCCAGAATTGGCTTGTCACCCCCAGAGGTATTGATTTGGTATGGGAACTTGGAGGACTTTCGGACCCAACAGATTTAACGAGCACGTACTCCGCATATACTCGACAAACACAAACATCCATGCCTTACCGGGATTCGAACCGAACCCAAAGGCTCCAAAGGCTAGCGCCCTAACCGTTGCGGCGCGGTCGGAAGCGTTAGCATTAGATTTGGTACTTGGTAATTTAATTGTCTTCCTGCTGTTTATTTCTAGCCTCTTTTAGGAGCTTTAACACAGCCAATTATGCCTCCTGTCTTAGAACTGCGGTCAAGTAATAAAGTTGACACCTGGGCTGGCACCCAACGGAACTTCGAGCGACATCGTACGGTACGCCGTCGGGACTTTGAATTCCACAGATTTAACGAGCATGTCTATCCCCAGTATTACTCGGGTATTTTAGTTGGATTTTGGCTACATGTTTTCGTCTATAGGAAAAGCATTATCTAAGTCATGGCCAAAATATTTCGACTTCCGCCTTGGCATATTTGTAATCTACGCAAAACTCTGAACAAAGAAACAAGTAGGTTTGTAACAGAATCTGTCACTTAACCCGCTTCCACACAACAGTTGTGTTTAAAAGGAAAAAGGCGACAAACACAGCATTGATATTCTATATTAAACATTTACATGAAAAATTTGGTTTGTTTCATTTATTTTATTTCGAAAATTCAATAATTATTACTTATCGTTTGCAAAAATTAATTTATATTTCAAAGAATAAATATGTAATATTCCCCACTTTTAAATAAAATTAAAATATTTCATATCAAAGTACAAAGAATCTCGTAGTGAAATATAATTGACGTCATTTCAAACTGATCAATGTCGCAAAAATAAATTTATTTTAATTTATTGTTTAAAAGAATTAAAGTTTCTCGAGCAATTGTTGCGAATGGCAATGGTGATTAAATTCTAATAAAAATGGCTTCCTATGCTTTTTAAATGAGTATTAAATTTTGCAGTTTTTTTTAAATAATTGAAGTAATTCGAATTCGAATTCTTTTCTGAAATTTTCAATGTATTCTAATTTCGATGCGCTGAATTTTTTTTGACGTATCACATTTGTCCGTAGCATTTGTAGTTTAAGCTATGAAAGTGGGTGACGGACAGACAGACAGACGGACTGAACGATTATAATACCTTCCACTTTTTACGTTATAAACGTAGTGTGGAAGCTAAAACCTGGCTTTACTAGGTTACTTAACAGAGGTTCGAAATTACGAGGCCTGTTGGTTTATTTAATTAACATCTCCCTATAAAGGAAAATAGACTGTCATGGAATTTAATTTTCAATTGTTATATTCTAAAAGTGTCAAAAAAAAACAGTGACGAAATCTTATTAGTAAAATTAATGAGGTTTCGTCCACATTGTTTATTTGCACAGAGCTCTAACTGACACTAGTTAAAACTTGTCTTAAACCCCACAAAGAAATCAACGGCAGCTAATTCGTTGAACTGAACGGTCACGTCTACAGTGAAGGACAGTTACGTCAAGCATTGTATTCTTTCCACAAAAACAAACTATGCCATGAACTTCGAATGGTCCATTGAATGTAGCACGACGTCAGCATGATATCATAGTTAAAGTATTACATGGCATTACGTGACCTCCAATGTCTACGACGGGACGCGCGATGATGACACAGAATATAGAGGGCAAATGGCCATGTTGCCACACATGTAAGGAGAAAATAATACGAAAAAATACCGTGTTAATTCTAAAATTACAAAAAAATACCATAAAATACTAAAAAAGCGTTTAACGTTTTTTTTTAAAAGTCACTAAAAAGATTCCAAAATGCAGCAGGTATTTTTATGTTTTTTTTGTAATTTACAATTAAACGGTATTTTTCTAGTATTTTCTCTTAATGTGGTGGTAACACTGGCCCATTTGCCCTCTTATTCTGGTCTCCATGCGCGTCCCGTTGTTAGCATTAGAGGTCACGTGATCTACCAATCTAATACTTTAACTATGATATCTATGCTGTCAGCTCAGTTGTTTTCGAATTTGTTTTCATATAGTTGGTCCATATTTAATAACGATAATTACATATTCTAATGTTGCTAATTTTTACACCTACAGATAGATGGTATAGGTAGGTAGGTTGGTACTCATATTTTCCGGTTTGTGTGACTCACTTAGATAGATTGATGTGAAGACTTTGCTGTATTGGTGTTCTTCTTACTTTGCAATTGTAATTTCGCATTAGGTATAGCAGAGAAAATTTGTGTCAAAAAACTTCTATTTCCTCCAAAAGTGTTCTACCAGCAAGATAGTATAAGTGTGTGTATCAATCAACACTTTTCAGCAGTTTTTCAACGAATTATCGCCTACTTGAAACCCTCAAAAGCAGCCGTTTGAGTGTTATAAACAAAAAATGCAAGGAAACCCTTAAAAATGTTTTTTTTTTCGTGTGATTTTAACAAGAGCTACTGAGTGCTGGTTTCGGGCCACGGGCTTTTCAGTAGTATACCAAGATAATACTTGTCGACGCTTTAAGCACTGATATCGCGCGCAAAAAAAGCCCATAGAGCAGCAGTCGGCACTTTTGAAGAGTAAAAACTTCAAAAGAAAACACCGCTGGAAAGTGCAATCTCACCTCATGTGTAAAACGGGCTATTGGGGAAACAGTGAGGACTACAGAATTGCCTATAGGCAGGGCCTGATATTCCATACAGTCCCTGGACAAATTATTAGACAGACGCACTGCAAGATTTCATGTATCAATCAATGATGAACAAAATACCTTTAGTAGGACATTTGTGTTCCTAAACTTAAGCTTTTGAAATAGAATTACTATCTGCTATATCGATAATACATATATCGACATCTTTTTTAATGATATGGCATTCTTTGGTATGTTTTCCATCATACTAAAAAAAATTACAGTGCTTCTAATATTTGTCAGGAATGTAAGGCCGTTAAGTTCGACTAGGCCCCGAATTTAGGCGGCCCACTAAATTTAGTTCATATTATGCTAAATGCTGCAGACCCCCAAAATTTCAATAAATTTTAAAATTTTCTTATATCCTACTTTGTCTTTAGCTCATACAACTTTTTACAATCATATACACAACATTTTCCTTAAAGGGCCCCCCATAAATTGTTGTGCCTAATAGGCTGAGTTTTTCTAGACCCGGCTATGCCTATAGCCCACTGGGCGTGTGACATGTTAGGACACTAAAATTTGATTTTAAAATCAATTTCAGTGAAGCAATACATATTTCAAATTTTTGAAAACCGGAGGGTTAGACTAAAGACTAAAATGTTCAAGGTTTCCACAAACACACCAACGCAACGGTTGTATCCGAAATTACCAAAAATTAAGGGGATAGGTTACCCAAAAATTGGTCAAAATATCGATTTTTCAGTTTTTACTTCTTATTATTTACAATATCTTTTTAAACATTTACTGAAAGTTTCATAATTATATCTTCTGTAGAAAAAAGTTATTACATATTTTCTGGAGTCATTCCTATGAGTTTGAATACGTATTTCGTCTGCTTTCAACCTGTTTTCTCTGTTTCGCGTTTTTCAATTCTTGTGTTTAATAAATCCCTAAGGCTTTTTAGCTAATTAAGTTAGAATTTTGAAATTTTTAACCTGTGTTCTTACATAAATGGTGCACAAAATTGTGCATGAATAAGGTCTATTATGTATAATTGCTTTTAAAAAAAATGTTGAATTCAATAATTTGTAATTTTTTTTGTGATTTTCAGTATAAATGCTTGTTACTTTTTAACTGTAGCTCACATTTTAAAATGCACAGTTATTCAACAAATAGTACCAAAAACAAACTATAAAAGTTTGGTGCAGTTATTCTCAAAATTGAAAGAGGAGTAGCGTTTTAAAAAAGTTCAAAATTTGACTTTTTTTTTAAATAAATAAAAAACTAATTGTAAATCTTTGTTTTTATTGCTAGAAAATGTTTATTTAGAGTGAACATTATATAAAACCACTATAATTTACAAGTTTATGTTATTATTTCTAGAAATAAAGTTTGGGTACCGTATCCTCTTAAAACCGTCAACTCATTTGAATTTCAACAACAATATATACTAACTAGATTTCCTTCAACACATCCAAACATCTTCTCGTTACGCAATCTGATCTAACAAACTATTCATTCAATAATGGAGGATTACCTCCCACCCCCCATTTTTTTTAAACGTGTGACTTTGAGGGGTCGGCTTACTTCAAAGGGGCGGCGGTCCGTTTTGTGCAATGATACGGCCCTTTAACAAAAGCGGCCCAGACTTGAAAAGGGATCCCGACTTTAGGCCCGAACGGACAGTGTGCCAAGGGACAGCTATCTTGGCGATAATTCGCCTGAAATTATTACATTTTAGTTTAGTTTAGTTTAAATTATCGTCGCACTAGAGCTACACGAGGGCTATTGGCGACGGGCGTCGTATTTTAGAACCACAGTCAAGTGACGAGCCGGCACCTGTGTTACATTTTAGAAAATGGTCTGTGGTTTGATGTATCTCCTTTTTGAAAATTGCTACCTGTTATCCAGAGATGTATGACAGTATTTAGTTTCGAAAAGGAGAAAAAATAAAAAGCTTTATTTGCGCATAGTATGCCGAAGCATACTATAGAGACTGGAAAATTATGACTAATTGAAGATGGGGAAAATTTGGGCCTGTATTGTATTTTTAATAAAATATTTATTGGCGACTTTTGACGAATGTAAATTCAATTGGACGAAGTCGCCAATGACCGGATCGGACCCTATATCTTATGTTTCACTTCTGAAAATGTTAGTTTTGCAAGTAAACCCTTCAGATATATTGTACACTGAATTAAAGCCATACAATAGAACATTCTGTGCAAAGTTCGAAACCGTTTATTGATTGTCCCTTTGACAAAGGCTTTTGGCACTTGGAGACTGACGTTTTGGTTTATGAAGTTTTTAGATTGATTTGTACATGCAAATCCTTAAATAACATCCCAGATGGTGCTCATTTCCAATCGATTACTACCAGTCATCTAGATTCTAACAAATATCGTAGTATATAAGTCGAGGCAAAAATCGGTCTTTGCTTTGAGATACCTTTTGATGGATACGGGTTGTTGTAATATTTTTCCGACAACACTACAAACTGATATGTTACAAAATACAAGTTTAGTTTAGTTTAGTTTGAATTATCGTCGCACTAGAGCTACACGAGGGCTATTGGCGACGGGCGTCGTATTTTAGAACCACAATCAAGTGACGAGCCGACACCTGAGTAGGCACCAAAGAGTTCTATAGTAGGGTATACTATAGAACTATAGGGTATACTATAGTACCATACTATATAACTTTTTGGTAGGCACCCAACGCAACCGTTAAGGGCGACATCGTACGCAGCGTTAGGACTTTGAAGTATATTTAACGTGCACTCCCTCTACACGGGGTATTATTCGTCGGACATTTTTGGCTTCACTTACCGTTTATAGGTCGGCAGTTAATTTGGCGATGCCCGGACCCGAACCTGGGACCTTTTTAACATTCTAGGCGAATGCCTAACTGACTGGGCTCCGTCCCCGTTACAAAATACAACAAAAAATAAAGAAAAGACAGTTGACTTGGCGATGTATTTCTAAACTATTTGGCGTTATCCCAAACAAATCCTAGCAACCCAGTCCCCAATTCATAATCGGAAAAACTTCTCTTCCTAATGCATGCCTAAAAACCTAGTAATGGCGCACAAAAGCATCACTGCATTAGCGACGGGCTCTTTCAACGGAGCCGCAAGATTCGCTCGCACCTGGGAAGTTTTTTTTAGGGGTTTCATCGTGCACCTGGGAAAAAAAGCTAAACGATGCCTGCTTCCACATAAGATTTATACTCTTTAGGAAAAAAACATCGCCAAACTCAGCATTTAGGTGTAATTGAAAAAAAAAAAAAAAATTGGATATTTTCATTAATTTTATTTCGCAAATTAACGGATATTTAGACGGACGGACATCTCCAGCCTGCCAATACCTAGTACCTACGTTCCCATTTTTTTTAATAACATATTCCACTTTTCACGTTATAAACGTAGTGTGGAAAAAACATCGCCAAACTCAGCATTTAGGTGTAATTTAAAAAGCAAAAATTGGATATTTTCATTAATTTTCTTTCACAAATTAATATTTAGACGGACGGACATCTCCAGCCTGCCAATACCTAGTACCTACGTTCCCATTTTAAAAAAACAAACAAATTCCACTTTTCACGTTATAAACGTAGTGTGGAAGCAACCAGGTCTTCAGCAACCAAAATGTGACGTCGCCATCTATCGGCTTTGTTAATTAAATTTACATCATATTTCATCGTTGATTGTGTATAGAGGCCGGAGCACGATAAATTTGCTTTAATCACCTGTCTCCCAATAAGTTTTAACGCGAAACTATTAAAAAAAAAGTTTCATTTCCTATGCCTAGCAAAAAGTATAATTTTTTTTTAACCGAAAGTATTAGGAAATCAAGTCCGAATTTTTCTCCAGGTCTTTTAAATATTATAATTGCTTATAAATTTTAAATAAAAAGGGATCAATGAGAAAATATTCATCTATAATAATAAAAGAAAGAGTCTGTCTGTGGATCGTAAAAGACCTACTTATACTGCCCTCAGAAATTCGAAATTTTAAAGATAGATTCCCTTTAATACCAACGTGTGCACCTGAGGCTTAGTTTTTTCATATTTGTTCCATTTTTAGAGTAAATTATAATTTTCTGAAAAAAATACACCACTTTCGCTGAAATCCGATCATTTTTTCCTTTCGTGTTGCCCTTCGACAGAAGAAATTAAAATGAACACAAAAATTAATTAAAATTGAAATTGCTTTTATTTTCTTGCCATTACCTTCAGAAACTAAATTAATGATTTGAAAAATAATTGAACGTGCCAATGAGCTAAATGTTTAAAGAAAAACAAACAGAATGCAGGTTTTGACGTGAAATAACATTGTTATACAATTATGGTTAATTTTGAATTCATCAGGAAAATTGCGATGACAGTAAGTTCACATTGAGGAAGATATATGTGATATGAGGATGTGCATTTTATAGTGATGTATTTTTTTTTGGAATTTTAAAGTAATATAAGTAACGGGATTTTATTTTTTATAATGAACGGGAACAAAGGCAAAGCTTATTATCCTATAGCAAATTAAATGGCACATATACTTGGATCGATTTTATATTCTTTTAGTCCGTGCGACGAACGGGTATTTATTTGCTAGTTATTTTATAAAATAAAAAACACATTTACCTTCTCAAAGGCGGTGAAAGATAATATTGATTTGATCAATGCTAAAAACGAATTTACCTAGGTCTGTATTATTGAGGGTTGCCTTATACCGAATATATTTTCTGGTTTGTTGAAAATTAAGCGTACCCTCTGGATTGTTTTGAAAATAATAATTAGTTCAAGATTATATCTCCATTTTTCAAATACAGAATACATGCTACACTTAGGAATACAGAGCTGCTTTTACTACTACTTTGCGTTTGGAGGTTAAGAAAGTGTTTTGTTTACGTCCTCATGTTTTAAGTAATATTTTAAAAGTTTCATTTCCTATGCCTAGAAAAGTATAATTTTTTTTAACACTAACACTTTAACACTTTCAGTTTACAGCACGAAATATTTGCATGATCTTAATCGAGTCAAATCAAACAATTGATGCACTTTTAATAAGTACATTCTTTAAAAATAAGCAATGATTTTGTCAATTATTTTCAGAGCCTTAAATATAACATTTAATTTTCTACTTTGAACTTATAATACAAAACTAATACAATTACAATTGTTACTGTATTAAAAACAAGAAGATCTAAAAGAAGTAAATAGCTTACTTTCTTGTGACGTAAATACTCAATAAAATTCTTATCGAAATTTTTTTTAACAATAACTTACTCCTACAACCGCTTACACATAAGATTTATACTCTTTAGGAAAAAACATCGTCAAACTCAGCATTTAGGTGTAATTTAAAAAGCAAAAATAGGATATTTTCATTAATTTTCTTTCGCAAATTAATATTCAGACAGACGGACATCTCCAGCCTGCCAATACCTAGTACCTACGTTTCCATTAAAAAAAAATCTTTTGAAATAAAAAAAAAGAAAGTAGGCTAAAAATGTACTAGTCTTCCGCAACCAAAATGTGATGTCGCCATCTATCGGAATATTTCAGAAACAACTACTCCCGCGAAAAAAAGTCGAATTTTTCTGTCTGTTAAATAATATAATTGTTTATAAATTTTAAATAAAAGGGGAACAATGAGAACAATTATTCGACAGTAATGTCATGAAATTAACATGAAATTTATTTTAACTTTAAATGCCAAGTTTTGTTAGTTTTTAAGCATTATTAGTTTAGTTAGAGACGTGCAAAGTTTAGGGGCCGTAATGTTAAATGAGTTGCACATAAAAAACTATCCCAATCTGTAAATAATTAAGATAATGAAACGAATTTTTTACTGAATAGTAATTATAATAACCCAAACAAATGCATACACTATTGTTGTATTTAAAATAATTTTTATATTTTTAAATAATTATTATTTTAATGTTTAAAAAAATTATAAATAGGAACCCTTTAATATTTTTACAGAAATGAATTTAAGACATGAAGTTTAAGCGAAATCCCAATTTTTAAAAAATTTGATCCATAATATGCTGAGTAAATCACAAAACACTTTTTAATTACCCCTTAGGGGGTTGTGTACGAGATTAAATATGAACTTGATAAACAAACACCGCCTTGTAAAAAAAGGAAAAATTTTAAATAAAGACCTTGAAAATTCTATAGTATGACACAACAGATGTCTTTAATGGTGATTCATGATATTCAACGATTTTTTTTTCTGCGATTTGTTTCTTAATAAAAAATCAAAATATTCGAACTATATAGCAAAAATAAATTTGTTGAGCAAATTTTGTGTCATGCAATCAACTCAGAATGTTATTCGTTCACAAAGTCAAAAAGGTCCGATTCTATATAATGACTAACGGCCGAAATAATCACTAGTGGGTACTTTTTTTCCACAGAAAATACTATTGTTTCATATATTATAATAATTATTATCATTTATAAAATAGTAACCACTTTCGCTATGCGCGCTAACCCTTTATCGAATACCCAAGTCTTGGTGGCGACATCTATTACACAAATAATTTAAGAAAAATTGCTTTCAAATACACACAATTACTTTTAAACTTTTATTTATTGAAATTAATCTCATAGAAATAAAACAATATTTCAACAAGTAAAAGTAAAAATGAATAAAGTATTTAAGTTACTTAGTAAAATAGCAAAACAGTTCTTTAATAAAACTGGAAGACAGTAGCTTTGTTCATCTTTAAAATATGTATCAGTCATTTGGAACAAATATAATTGAATAACAAAATATACTTTATTTTTATACACAAATAGAAAGCACCATACATTGCATTAAACAATGAATACACAATTAAATAATTAGTTACAAACGTATGAATGAATAGAATTAAATAATCTTAATTTTTTTTAATTAAAAAAAACTTAATTTCATCGACTTCTTGAATACAGAAAAAGAATCAAGTATTTAAACTTTTTGTTAACGTTTAAATTTTAAGTGGAACACTACTGCTAAAAACGAGTAAGCATTTTAATAATGTAATAGCATATGGTGGAAAATAAATTGATATGACAAACATTAGTCTACTATACATTTGATTGCATAATAGTATAGAGCAGGGGTTCCCAACCGGTGGTACGCGTACCACCGGTGGTACGCGGGAAAATTTCAGATGGTACGCGTGAGTGATGTGAGCAACATGATGCTACTATTTTTGATGTCATTTGTTACGAGTTATTGTTACTTGTATGATACTTGTTGTCCATTACTCCTAATGTTGATATTGGAATCACAGGCAAACAACATCAAGTTTCCACTAAAAACTATAAAGTTTATTTTATATGCTGATTAATTTTTGCTGAGTTGTACTAATTTTTTATTTGTATGTTTTAGACCAATGTAATAAATAAAACTAAATTAATACCATTTTATTTTTTATTCTCCTTTATTATAAGCATGTTAGAAATAAACAAATATTAACCATTAAATATGAAGTTTTCTCAGGAGTTTAATTCAAAAAGCCTTTGAAGACTTTTAGAATAGTAAATATTATAAAATATTTAGGTCTGGTGGTACGCCAAAATTTCTCAAAAGTCAAGTGGTACGAAGGTGCAAAAAGGTTGGGAACCCTGTATAGAGCATTAAACTTTAATGCATTATTTATATCTATTGAACAGTCTATTTTAACGAAAAAATGCAAAATAGATTGAACAAGGAAACAATTGTTACAATTGTTCCATTGTACATACATATTTTTTGGACATACAAATCTTAATTTTTTTTTTGCACATATACAGGAAAATAGGTAAAAAAGGAACACAGCTAAACAAAATAATAAAATCAGATCTACAAATTTGAACATTGATAAAAATTTAAAATATTATGAGATTCGTAAGCAGAAACTTTGTTATAAAAAACAAAAACAGGCTCTAATTATTTATACTTCCTTGCTAATTAAATAAAACAAGTAACTTATAGACATAATACATAGTACATCAGAAAACTAGGAAAAGACTTACATAAAACAAAATATTATATCAATAAATTTTAAAACAAGAACGAAGTATTTTGAGATTCTTAAGTAGAAACATGATAAATAAACAATATATTATTGTTTACTTTTTTGATTATTAAATAAGATAAGTAATCTACAATGAATAGACATAATAAATAAAGAAAATTAGGTAAAATTAAAAAGCAAAGCCAAATAAATTCATAACAACATTTTTAAAAACACAAACTTTTAGTATTTTGGGATTCTTAAGTAGAAATATGACATGTAAACAAATCGATAAAAATAAGGCATTACTACAATAGATTTTTGATTGTAAGATTAAAAACATAAGTACACAAAACTAAGAAAATAGCAAAGTGGAAAAACTGCACACAATTAAACTGATAATTTGAGAGGTAAATGTTCTAGCATAATTAAAATTATTTTCTTGTAATGTAATGCAAAATTATAATTTTAATCATGGAACTGTTCATAATGTTACCAAATTACACTACAGACATGCATGCTAAATTTTAAAACGTAATTAAATAAGGCTTTAAAATATTAGCCAGTACAGCCATGCAGCAAAGGTTCGAATAATGCATAATGTCTACTTTATAGCATGAAAGGAACACCAATGCCTTGATCAAACACACATTATAAAGTAAAATAAAATTATAAACTTATCATTAAAGCACAATAATTCTTCAAACCAAGGAAATATCAGAAAATTAATTATGATGGCCATTAAATAAAATCTAAATAAAAAACCTAAAAGATAAAAGGAGATAAATAATTATAAATACTCGTAGAATATTCTAAAACTAATGTTAAGTAGGCATTCAAAATAACTTATACACACAACGCAATAACTTTTGAATAACAAGGATTAAAATGGTAAGTGATAATATTATCAAGCATACAATTATGGCGAAAAACATGAATGGTAAAATAGTCATGTACGGCACAGATAAAAGGCATACAATTTAACAATAACAAAATACATTTATAATAGATCATAGCCTAGTTAGAATTAAATTTATATGGGATAAAAGTAGAAACTTTTAGGTAACAAAATAGTTTAGTCATAAGACACAATATTTTATATATTTCACCTATATACAGTCCCTGGACAAATTATTAGATGCACTGTATTTTTTTTTAGTAATGATGAAAACATACCAAAGAATGCCATATCATTAAAAAAGATGTCGATATATGTATTAAGTATAGCAGATAGTATTTTCTATTCAATAGCTGAAGTTTAGGAACACAAATGTCCTTCTAAAGGTATTTTGTTCATCATTGATTGATACATGAAATCTTGCAATGCGTCTAATAATTTGTCCAGGGACTGTATTTTTAAGATATGTATAGCATTTTTAAAACAACTTATCTGAACATCATTAGTGTTGCATTAAGAAAATATCAGCAAAATTAGTAGTATAAAAAAGTAATTGTTCAGAAAATATTGTCATAATTTTACTTAATAGTAAAATTTAGCTTGAACTTTTAAAAAATACTAAAGTTTTTATATTGGAACATACACAACATGCTTGTGTAATGATATTTTTGGATAGATATTATCTTAAATTTTTTTTAAAAATCAACACGTGATTTAAAAGTATTTATTATGGATTAGAGAATTTCAAGAAACGTTTAGACAGAGCCGTTTGAAATCAGTAAACAGATGTTATAGTCAAAACTTGTTAGTTAAAATTGTGTTTGTTTGGTCACAAACAAAGTTCTGTTCTTATAAAGCTGTGGTCTAAATAACCTGGAATTATTCTGTCTGAATTGAAAAGATAAATATACAAAATTAGTTTTCTTTGTAAGATTTTTAAAAAGTCAAAGTGAAAAACACTTCTTAGTAAAATTTGTTAATGTGGAATTCCTAATGATAATAACAACTAAAACTAAATTACAATTATCAGTAATTATCCATTTCAGCAATTAAAGTTTTTGAATGTAAGATACAAGAAAAAGAAACTTATACCTTCAACTTTTGCACACTTTAAACTTTATAAACACTCAATCTGTCATTACAGAATACTTGTAAAAGTATACTTTAAAATGTTTAAAGTCTGAAAGCATTAGCATCCAAAGTGATTTAAGTTGGTGATGATAACTTTAAAATGTTTTAAAAACGATTTTGTAAAATTGGAAAACAATCTACATTTTACTTTTAATATTACTCACATAGATAACTTTAGTTAATGGCTAGATAGTTATTCAACACTAACAAATCTGTACATCAATAGCAAAAGGGCTAATATCCAATATTTTACCATAAGATACTAGCCGTTATTTTAATTGTGTAGAGAAATATACTAACATTTAAAACATGATATGCGTTTTTTTCCCTCACAAACATCTATAGGAAAAAATCTAGGATTAAAAATGTCATGGAACATAGCAAGGAACATGAAAAATGGCACATTTAAAAAACAGTTAATTAAACTACTTACACACAAACATTCAAAAAAGTATTTTGGCAGCAACGGCTTGTAAACTTGTAAAAAAATAAAGCTCGCAATCAACAAACAGGCATTACAAAAATTCTATAAAATTCCATTAAATTGGGCACCTTCCTTAGAAGTTTGCTCGAGGTGCGACAAAACCTCTTTTGCCATTTGAGATTTTGTCCCTAAGTTTTCTTCTCTGTTATGCAAGCATTCTTGGTAGGTGGCGACATTAGATTCAAGGTCACAGGGATCGAACCTGAACTTAATTCTGAGATCTGGCTCAACGGCTCTCATGACATGCAGCTTTGACTGAAGAAATATCTTAAACAGATCCGTGTGCGAGGTGTACAAATCTTCGTTTTTCAGATCTTTGTCTAGTTTGACCATCGGAATGAAACCTTCCACCTGCTTACGAATGGATAGGTAGTCAGAGAGGTAGAAGCTTGCGTGCTCGAAACTGTCGGTGTCGAAATGACCCAAATCTTTTTTTACCTCTACGTTGTCTGGTAGAGTGATGTGGTTATACGCGAGAGAAGGGTGGTACTGGTGAAAAGGAATGGGAAAATATACCTGGAAAATGGGAAAAATGCAACATTAATATCTGTTCTTTACCACATTAAATTGTGCCTTTATTTTGACAGATGCATAGGCATAAATATTAAAAACATTAATAACACACATAGCAAGAATTTGTTACATAATAAAAAATCTTGTATGATAAGAAAAGACGTTAATAAAAATTTTCAATTTAATTGCAATTACATTCTACATTCAATGTATTTCCAAAGTTATCACAAAATGTTTTGGCTTGGAACCTCTATATTTTGAATTTTTAGTTCAAATTTTAGTTTTAAATTCAACCAGAGAAAAAATCATACCACTAGTTATACATGAATTTTACTACCCCTTTAAATAACAAACATTCTTGCTACAAATTATTATCCCCCTTCCCCCACCTCCTTGAAATTAGAGATAGGCAAAGTTATCACAAAATGTTTTGGCTTGAAACCTCTATATTTTGAATTTTTAGTTCAAATTTCAGTTTTAAATTGAAAATTCAACCAGAGAAAAATCATACCACCAGTTATACATGAATTTTACTACCCCTTTGAACATTGACAAACATTCTTGCTACAAATTATTATCCCCCTTCTCCCACCTCCTTGAAATTAGAGATAGGCAAGTTGGACTTCATAAACAGAAAACATGTTAAGATAAATATATGCGAATGAGTTTATTTAGAATCAACCAACAAATAAATTTTACTGGATGTTATATTAATAGTAAAATTATTAAAGTCTTTTTATGATTATGAAACATACCATTTTTGATTTGGTTTAATTTAATTAACAACTAGAGAAAATGCAGATAATAAAAAGAGTAACAAAATATAGCTAAATTTTTCAGAATTAGTTGCAAAATGGCAACAGACCAGGACTGGAAACACAGGCTATAATAAATAAAGGTGAGCAAAAGTCTTTCTATCAATTGTCTACCCATAACGATTATACCCTAGAAAGGTATAAAGATAAAAATTATTATACTAAGTATATATCATACTTAAGTATTAACTAACTTACCTGGGTCTTTAATATAGTGTTCATCCTTACACGATTGATGTAATCCGAATGTATCTCCATGCCCACATGGCACAGCAAAATCAGCGACTCTGACGTCAATTTTCTCGATACCAAATCTATGATGGCAAAATGTGGAGGCATCTTACCGATGGTTTTGACGCTGAACCATGCTATTTTAGGACTGGTTGACCGATACTTATTCACAAGAGTGTTGACCAAATCTTTTACAGGCCCAAATACATCTTCCTTTTCCCCTTTGCCAGGATCTTGAGGACCATACAGGAAAACCAGCAACATAACCTGAAGAATATGTTTTTGCTTTAGTTTCAAGAAAAATTTGAAATCCATGTGATATGGGGGACCAGATATTTTCAACATGAATGCAGTAAAGTGTTAACAAAAAAATGTAAATAAATAAACTGACAGCATCATGTTCATTTCACAGTATCATTGTAGTTGCAGCTGTATAATCAACTCAAGCTTTGTAATATGGTGCAAACCACTATGACAGTTTAGAACAAATAAATTTTTAACTAATTAATTAATAACTTTTTAGCTTAAAAAGTAATAAAGCTCTTGCCTGCCATTTATGAGAGACTACTGATTGATTAAAAGTATATAATGTCATAGTTCTCTTGCTTTATTCTGGTTGGGGTAAGAGTTGTCGACAAAGAAAATATCCTGCTTGGCGTTCCGAAGAGAAATTTTAATCATCATACAAACTGCAGGACATTTTGCAGTACAACCCCTCCCCACCAAAAAAAAGGTTATTCTACACATTTTAGGACTCTTTTGAAACAGTCAAGACGAAAACCTTAAAAGTAGTACCGTATTGCGAAATGCAGAACGTCTTGTCACCCTATACACAATATAAAACTTTTTACAGGATTCTTCTATTTTTGAGAGTTTTTAAAAAGTGCCATGAAAAATAGACTATGAAAAATTATTTTATAAAAAAATGTCACAGATTTCAATACCGTACTATCCTGTTTCTCATGCAACTGCGCATCATTTCGATTTAAGATCATTCCCTACGGCTTACAGTATAAAATCAACTCGCTTGTATTGGTGCAAAGGCACTAGACAGTTTAAACAAATAAATTTTAACTAAACTATAACATTTTTAGCTTAAAGTAATAAAGCTCTGCTGCCAATTATGAGAGACTACTGATGATTAAAAGTATATAATGTCATAGTCTCTTGCTTATTCTGGTTGGGTAAGAGTTGCGCAAAGAAAATATCTGCTTGCGTTCCGAAGAGAAATTTAATCATCATACAAACTGCAGACATTTTGCAGTACAACCCTCCCCACAAAAAAAGGTATTCTAACATTTTAGGACTCTTGAAACAGTCAGACGAAACCTTAAAGTAGTACCGTATGCAATGCAGAACGTTTGTCACCCTATACACAATAAAACTTTTTCAGGATTCTTCTATTTTGAGATTTAAAAAGGCCATGAAATAGACTATGAAAATTATTTTATAAAAAAATGTCACAGATTTCAATACCGTACTATCCTGTTTCTCAATGCAAGCCTTGGCATAGTCTTCAAGAAACTTAATCGCATCATTCCTCTCACTGGCTTTTACAGTAACTAAGAGAACAACTCTGGTGTGTTCTGTAACAAAAGGCACAGGGACAATTTCAACTTCATTCAAAGGCCTCACAGCATTGATTCTCTTGAGAACTTCATGACCAGTTGTCTCTTCAAGAAACAGCATGTCGAGAATGTACTCAGTGCCCCGGGTGGGATCAAATCTTTTGTATCTAAAGGAAAACAGAGGTTATAAAAATATTATGATATCTATATATATAACAGAAAGTCATGTTAACTACACTATTGTAATCAAGAACGGCTGAACTGATTTGGTGAGAATTGGTGGGAGGTAGCTTAGAACAGGAATATGCTATAGGATCTTTTTATTCGACCAACGGTGTAGGAGTGAAAAACGTGAGCGATTTCCCCATAGGAATAGCATTGTAAGATACTTTTATTTCAATTAAGAAATTTTAGCGCGAACGAAAATTAAGAAAAAAAAAAAAAAAGAGCACGTGGGTTTAATTTTCTGGATTGTTATTTGAATATCAGTATTTTATTTTATTTGTTGATTTTAAATCTTTTGATTTTTTTATGGTGGATCAGATTTCCTCAACTAGATTTTAATTATGTTTCCGAATTTAATTTAATTGATGTTTACAAATGGTAAGAAATGAAGATATGGCGGAATATATTCGGCATAAATAAGGAATTTGTACTTTACATAAAAACTACTAATTAGGGTTATTAAGGGTACACCCGTGCAACGCCGGGTTTATAAACCTAGTCTATTATACAATTAATATGATTAAGATGAGTCATAAAACTTTTGCCCCATGAATCATTCATTATTAATGCTATATACCTTATTGATAATGTCTATTACAATTCAACACCTAGATAGAAAGACAAAAGGTAACACATTTCAGATTACAAAAATTGGTTATAGGATGGGAAAACATTTGACATTTTCTTCTAACTTAAGTTCATTGAATGTTATAAAAGAGTTTTTAACTGAATCATGTTTATTATTATTCTTATTTTTCAAATAAAAATTAGTTATCATTCAGCAAATGTAAACAAGCTGAGGAAATATATTAAACTTCTCAACGGTCTGGAAATGGGCAAAAAATGTATGGTTGTTTATTCTACAATTTTTTTTTTAAAATAAAGTTTGTTTAGAAAATTAGAATTTAGTTTGTTTTTGAGAAAAGGAATTTTCATTTGTAAAGGTCTTAAAATCATTTCCAAATAAAAAAAAAGTTGAATACTAATACAAATTTATTATTAATTAAGTTCTAAAATGTATGATTATTGCTATAAAGACAAGTGCACAGATTACAAAAAAAGCCTGGTTTAATGTTCATCAAGTTAAATAAGAAAACTAAACAAAATTAAAAAGAATAAACTAAATTTAAAGAAAACTAAATTTAAAGTGACAATCAAATAATGAAGCAATTGTCCCTTTGAAATGATGTTTTTTTAAAAAAGTTATTATACAATACCTATATTTAGTTGTTATACTATTCGATTTTTATTGTACTGTTATTTGTACTACTATATATAGTATTGTGTATTTTTATTATATGTACTGTTTTTATACTATTATGTTTTTTTAAAGTTATACCACTTACCCATTCACCAACTTTTGGTAAATATACCGATCATCAAGAGCAACCCTAGCCCAATGTGTCGTACTCTTCAGCAGATCTTGGATTTCAAGTTTATAGAGACCCTTCAATTCCGTTATAACGGCCAATTCAGTACTAAGAAAATTGTGCGTTGTGTTAAAATAGACCCACGGAAGAACATCGAATCTTCCATGGGGTTTGAAAGGGGGTTCGATGCCTACAGGCCAAGAAATTTTACTTGAGTTTTCTGGTAGGAACTTGCTGAGATTTGATATTTTGTCCTGGATTTCCTGAAGATTGTTTTGATTGTCAATAAGCTCTTGTTGAGAAAAGTAGTGGTGGATGAGGTAATGTTCTTCTGGGCTTGATATGGTGAACAGGGTGAACACGTTCTTGAGGTCCTTGAGCCATGATGACTTCTGAATGGAGGTTTCGAGGTTATCGTACTTTGAGACCAGGTGAGATTCAAAGATGAGACCCTGAAATGATTGAAATAACTTGTAACACATAGAAAATAATTTTAAAACACTTTGCACGGATATATAATACAGGAAAATGCAACATTAATATAGTATGAAAAGTGAAGAAAAGCTTAAAGTAACTAACATCGTAAGCTCAACCAAGAATGGAAAAAACCTGGCTATGAACAAAAAAAACTACTTTGTTGTAAATAGCCATATTTTTTATATTTCTGGTTTCAACTGATATTTAGAACTGATGCCTGGACTTGTTTCAAGTCCCTAAAACAAATATTTGCGGTTAATAGCAAGCAGATTTGCAGATTTTTTCTCAATCCTGGTTTTAACTATATATTTTAGTATGGGTGATGGGACAGGTTTTAAGTCCTGAAATAGCTATTGATTTAACTTGATTTGTGTTTTTATGCATAAAACATGCATATAATTTACTACTCTACAGGGCAACATTAACTTTTGTGGCTGCTTTTTAAATGTGCCATATAGCACTATTTCACTAATTGGGTTAAACCTAATCGCTGGCTCGGCTACTTTTCGGCTTGGAGACAGCTTGAAAATCACATTTTCCAAACGCTGTCTTTGCTTATGATTTTTCTGTGACCCTAAAAATAGTTCGACTAGTTCCTGTATGCGTGTACCTAACATAAGCTTAACATATCTTTATTATTAGTGTACAATGGTTGCCAGAAAGTTATTTATAGCTCTTTAAAAACTTATCAAATTTTGAAATTTGTCGCCAAGCCAGTGACTAGGATTGTAAAAACTAATTTTGTATGCATAAGAGACCAAGGTTCTAGCATAACTAGGTTTAAAACTTCAGTCTCTTGGTAGAGATTTACTGTACGGTCCCCCTTGGCGAACTTTCCAAAATCGCGCCAAAACTCTGGCTTTTGGCGACTTTTTTAAAAACACTATTCAAAGAAAAGATCGTTATAGGAATATTCTTATGAAAAACTCAACCAACGGTTCGATAGGTTGCCGGAAAACGCCATCGTGCGAAATCATAGAATTTGATCTTCATTAAGTCGGACAGGTTGCCAGAAAAAATTATTTATCGCCAAATCCGAAAAACTCGCACCAAGGAGGATCGTACAGTAAATCTGATCCCAGTCTCTTTGACTATACTCTAACATTTCTTAGTAGAAAAACATTTCTGTAATTTTGAAAATAATGTGCATTACCTAACTTTAAAGTACTTACTTGAACTGAAGCTTGACAGGATAGATCTGTGCCATGCAAAACACATCTTCCAAAATTATCGCTGTCGCTTTCGGAGAACGTATGTTGAACACACCACTCCAAATCTTTCACAGTCCTTACAACGACCTCGTGCGACATCAAAATACCTGCATCGAGCATGCAGTACAGTGAATCAGCACTCACAGGCTGCCCTAGATGAACTTTTTGTGTGATACTGATTTGGCTGACAAAATCCAGCAGCTTTTTACCCCTGATATGTGTGGTGTCTTTAGCAAAAAAGAAAAAGTCGTAATCAGCTAGAAATTTCTCCGAGATATGTTGCAGCATGTTGAAAGGACCTAGGATCTCACGTTTGTCGGGGAAGGTTACAACATAACCTGCGTTGAGGTCTAAGTTTTCTAATTCGGTGGTTCCTATGAGGAAAAATATAATTTTGTCGACATGCTTTGACAGGGTTTTGTTGAGGGCTGCACCATATGTGTTTATGGTTTGAGGGGTGGATAGAATTCCGACGAATAGTTTTTCTCTGATGCCAAGTTCGGTTGAGTAATATCTGGCTCGGGGGATTTGGGTTTTGCCGGGGTGGGGGACATTTTTGGGCTTGCTGTTTAGATACACGACTGGTTCGTAATCGTCTGCAGTCTGAGGGGTGGCAAGAAATGTTTGCTGCTGCTCTGCAGACGATAATATATCTTTGTGGCAGTTTTGTTCAACGATTGGCATCACTATGAGAGAGAGTGTGATTCCGAAACAAACGCCGAGAATGGGGAGGATTTGGTGCGAGAATAAAAATTTTAGTCTTTTGAAGATTCGCATGGTGCAAAGGAGGTGGCATGAGAGATTTATTAGACTATTATAAGAAAAAATTAAAAAGAATTAGTTACTGACAGTAGTTTATAATTAATTTCGGTGCATGGTAATACAAAACCAGAAAACCCAAGCAATTTCCTGTCAAAATGTAAATAAGCAACATTGATGCCAACGGAAGTTTATGTAGAAACAAATGTTTTCCCATTAAATTTGTTTGGTTGAACGCTGGTGTCACATCTGGGCTACAAAATTAACACTTTTTAGGAAGAAAATGCAAAAACGTTTTTCAAAATTAAAAAATGTTATTTGATGCCTTAAGAGTCAACACTCAACAGTAATTATAAACCAATCACTTTTCAAAAATTTCCTAGTAATGTCCGTCGTTCATTTAAAAAAAGTGGATACCATACTTTACTTATTGATTCATAATTATCGAATTTTTTAATTAATTAATAACAATCAAAAAAATTGTTCATTTCGAAACAGGGTGCCATGACCCGCTGTACCCTCCTTAATACACTTCCGCCGCCTTATTTATTTTTAAAAAGTACTTGTCAGACACACTTTAGATAGAAGATTCTGAAAATAAAATTCTGATTTGGTAAACCTAAAGATGTCGTTCTTTTGTTACCAAAGTCACGTTGATTTGACCAGAGAAAATATACACATTTCTATATAATCACAATGCTTTTGCTTTTAAATATTAGAAAATTAATTTTTTTTAAAAAACCGGAAGTGGATGAATAATATAAGTAGCAGACATAAATATATATATATATATATATATATATATATATATATATATATATATATATATATATATATATATATATATATATATATATATTATATTATATATATATATATATATATAATATATATATATATATATATATATATATATATATAATATATATATATATATATATATATATATATATATATATATATATATATATATTATATATATATATATATATATATATATATATATATATATATATATATATATATATATATATATATATATATATATATATATATATATTATATATATAGCAACCTTTCTCATCAAATTAAATAATTGTCTAGATGTATATGATATTTTTAACTGTGGCAAAAAATAACTAATAATTGTACGTTACTATTAATAATAATTGTATATATTTCATTGGCCGTACCGTGATTAATAAAAAAATATTTGTGTCTTAATTTTATTAAATTCAATGGAATGTAGCTTAATTCAGTAATTTTATTTTGAAATCAGAATATTTAATAATAGATTCTTCACTTTATTTATAAGTTGTGTATGAAACATAAACTTAGGATATTTTAAGCTTTATTCAGTTTTATATATTGTAAATCTTGGGTGATAAATAATGTTTGCTAAGAGAAGTTTTACATCCTACTCTTTTTTACTGTACACTTTCATTTTTCATTAATTATTTTCTGCTCAATTTTTTTCTTTAAAATATATTAATATTTTATTTTAAAAGCACATATCGATACATTTCAATTACTTGGTGCATTAACAAAACATAAAAATGCATACGGTTAAATTTCTAATTGATACATTAATAGATTGAATACGTAATACGTATGATACGTATGCAGTGATAAAAAGTTCGCAATTGCACTATCATTAAAAACTCTAAAAGTTACAGTGATTCACATATATACGATATTTTAAACAACCAAATATAGGTGGTTACACTCAGAAAAACTCTTGTTGACTTTCATTACAAAAATTTGCTTTTTTCCCAATTACCACAATTCGTGTCGAAACAATACAAAAATTGTGTTGCGACTAAATGGTATTAACGAATGAATAGAAAAAAAAATATGCTAAAGGAGCAGCATGTATTTATATTCTTCCGAAATATAGTTCAGCATCTGCTCTTTAATGTTTCGGATAAATAATTATATTAAAGATTAAAAATATATATTACATTACTTTAAAATTAATGTTATAATAAACTTGTTATACAATAAATTCAGAAAACAATATACTTTAAACTTTTTTTTATCAATCGCTCATGGATATAATAATCGTCTCGACTCGCGATCGTCAATTGCGTTGGAACACACAATTTTGTGTTCGTATGTCATCAACACAATTCTTGCATTGGAACAATATGATATTGTAATGTTGCCATTTTAGCTTCCACACTACGTTTATAACGTAAAAAGTGGAAGGTTTTATAATCGTTCAGTCCGTCTGTCTGTCCGTCCGTCTGTCTGTCCGTCTGTCTGTCACCCACTTTCACAGAAAGAACCACAAGTCCCACAGACAAGTGGGATACGTCATTTTAAAGCAAAAAATCAGATTAGGCTACATTCCAAATTTCATTAAAAAATTTAAATTAGAAGTTTATTTAAAATTTAAATAACTAAAAATTTTTTATCTACATTGAAATAACATGCAAATTCTATTTTTATTCATATTTTCACTGTTGTCATCCACAAGTCCCACAGACAAGTGGGATACGTCATTTTGAAGCAAAAATCAGATTAGGCTACATGCCAAATTTCATTAAAAAATTTAAACTAGAAGCTTATTTAAAATTGAAATAACTAAAAATTTAATCTACATTGAAATAACATGCAAATTCCATTTTTATTCAATATTTTCACTGTTGCCATTTCGTTAAACGTACGAGAAACTTTTGTTAAAATAAAAATACACTTTTGAAAAAATATTTATTTATGTGATATAATTCGGTTTGGATTGTTGTATTATCACAATAGAGTTCTTTTAATGGTTCTATATATATGTATGTAGAAAGATGCATAGAGAATTCTAACTTAACATAAAAAAAATATGCTAAGTTTCGCTTTTATTTTTAAAGCATCAATTGTACAAATTATAAATTTTTTGAACTGTAAATTAATTTAACAAATTATAAATAAGTGAATTTTCGAAAGAAATGTAAATGGGAAATTGTGGCGACAAAAATATTTATTAAAAAAGATTACATCATTATTCTTCGAACTTCAAACAAATTTAGCAAACGATAAAGTCTAATTATTAAATCTGAAAAATTAGATTAATGAAAATAGTTAATTTTGGCGTTTAAAAGTTTGAATTACAAATAGCTAAAGGCCCTGTTTTTATTAGAATTAAATCACATTTGCCATTCGCAACAATCGCTCGAGAAACTTTAATTCTTTTAGACAATAAATTAAAATAAATTTATTTTTGCAACATCGATCAGTTTGAAATGACGTCAAATATATTTCACTACGGAATCCTTGTATGGTGATATGAAATGTTTTCATTCTATTTAAAAGCGAGGAATATGACATATTTATTCTTTAAAATATAAATTGATTTTTGCAAACGATAAGTAATAATTATTGAATTTTCGAAATAAAATAAATGAAACTAGCCAAATTTAGCTTGTAAATGTTAAATATAGAATTAATGTTGTGTTTGCGCGTTTTTTCCTGTTAAACACAAATATGTGGAAGCGAGTTAAGTGACAGATTCTGTTACAAACCTACTTGTTTACTATTACACTATTTTTTTCCAGTTGTGCTGTTTGAGCAAAAGTTTTTACTGAGTATACGTGTATAGGCAGTGAGAGCCCTCCGTAAAAAACTTCTGGTGTAACGTTACTCCATAACACTGGTGGCAGCAATTGCTGCTTAGCATTAAAATATTGTTAATCATGCATTATGATTTAGGCAAGAAAGAAGTGTTTTAAATGCTAAAATCTGTTAAAATATGATTAAAGAAACTTTATTTATATTAGCTTTTAGGGACGATAACTGATTTCTTTCTGGCGAAAAGTGGATGTTTATTAATATAGATAATATTGACTGCTTTTTTTTTTGACGGGTTTTGTATAAAAGTAAACCCCAAGGACAACATACGCCGAAGAGGTATATGAAGGGTTTAGTTGCAAATCTCACATTCCTTAAAGGTCTAACTAAAATACAGGGCCTGCACTTTTCTTTCGCGACTTCGTCCAATAGGCTTGTTTCAGGTGAAGTAATTTCATTCCTGGTGTTCATTCGACTGGTTTTCCAATGCTCAGTTCCCACGGAACATTCATTCACACCAATCGAGGCTCGGGAATTTTTTTTATTTTCATTCAGCATTTCTGATGCCACTCAAGACCTAAAACATGTCCATTGAATTTACCAACATCAAAAGTCGCGAATGAACGGACTATATCTTAGTTATACTTTAGAGAATGTGAGTTTGGCAACTAAAACTTTCATATTGTTTTTGTTTAATATAGCCTAAATAATGGCTAAAGTGTTTATTGAAGCAAACAATTTCATATGTTGCATCAAATTAACAATTTTAGACGGCACAATTAAAAATTCATTTCATTTCCGATTACTCAATTGCAATTGTAACAATTTTTGAAAATGAACCAGCTACTAACCTAAATAGTATCTTGCCTTTTGTGTTTGGGTTTAGCTGTACAATAATTAGTCCATAAGTCACCAAAGTTCCCAGCAAATTTCTCATTGTGAAGTCCATCTGTCCACAGCCGGACAACAGGCAATCCGGTACATCAACAATCTGCTGGAATGAGAATTTTACACGACTGCGTCATATATATTTCTGTCTTTACTATATTACCAAACTTGTTATAAATACTTAGCTTCAAGTATTTCATCTGCGTTGGTACACAGTTAGCAAATTGTAACAGTAAATACAGGTGGATAGAGATAACCTAATTTGAATCTTGCCCTTTGTGTTTTGGGTTTAGCTGTACAAGAATTAGTCCGTAAGTCACCAAAGTTCCAATGACAGCCAGCAAATTCCTCTTTGTGAAGTCCATCAGTCCACAGCCGGACAGCACGCAATCCGGTACATCAACAATTTGCTGGACGATCGAGAAATTTGCACGATCTGCGTCACACGTTCCTGTCTTAACTACGTTACCGAACTTGTTATAAATACTTAGCTTTAAGTATTTCATCTGCGTTGGTACACAGTTAGCAAAATGAAACAGTAAATACAGGGATAGAGACATGAATGCAATTAGATATAAGCACCTATAAATTACTACAGGACTGAAATCTTCTAGATTGTACAAAAGAAAATGTGATATTAAACTGAAATTATGCAAAAGGTAATAAACACACAGGCAATACGAAGCGCTGGAAAATGAATTTTGCAAGTCCACGACAGCGTCAAGAATTTTAAAGAACTTGCTGAAAAATTTTGTAGGATTTTTAAGCATTGAATTTTCAGGCTCTGCGTTGATTTCCAATGCAATTTTTTTTATAGTCATCGAAATTTTGTAACACAAAACCGAATGTAGAATTTGAACGAGTGATGTTGCTAATTTTGGTAAACAGTCAAAGAAAAAAATTTTCAGAAAGAAACACAAATTTCTAACCCATCTAAGTTCGAACTCGCTGTTGTAAAGATAAAATCGGAAATCGGAAGTTAAATTACAATAATCCGTAATCAAAGTATATGAAACAGAATAGACAAACAACAATATTATTAGCATGATAACGGCAAAATTTGAATACATATTTTTTGAAGGTTTCGAAGATAAATTTGTAATTTTTTGCATTGTGTTAATTACAGTTATAGATTTCCATCGCAAAGTATGCCAAACTAGTAATCTCACAGCCAAAGCTATTATCGTTGCCAGTTCTATCTTCATCCTAAACCAAACTTCGTTGACATGTTGTAGCGTCATCGCAACGTGTTCCATAAAATGTAAATGTATAAGTGCAGGAACTATCATAAATAAAATGCGCTGAAACGTTGTCTGTCCCTTTAAATGAAGTATTCCAAAGTATTTGATGAGCACAAAAAGAATCCCGTAATCTTTGCTGATATCATAAATAGAACTAGGTTCAGTGAATATTTGAACGTCATCCATATTTTTCATCATAATATTTTTCATTTTTATATTTTAAATATCTTTAAAATTATTAAACTCTTAGTCGAAATATCCATTAACTGTAATCAATTAGAGAAAGTTATGTATCTCTTTTGAAAATAACCAAACTATCCAACGTTAAAGAGACAACTAAATTCTTCGTGAGTTCAAAACGCCAGTCACTTTTTGAATAAAAAAAACACAAATGTCATCGCAACGAAATTCCGTGCTTTTTTGTTTGTTTTTGACTGCATTTTTGTTGCAATCTCATTTAGTATTGCAGTTTGAGTGCCTTTAATGGAAATTAAAGTTCCATAACAATTCAAACCTTAGGGTCGTTTACATGCAAAGGTCATATTACTTTTTTACTGTACTTATGGTGCTGCATGATGGCGTGTGAAAGCTACATTTGACCTAACATTGCCTATTGTGGATTATGCCTCGTAACTTTGACAAAAAAGCAAAAATGAAAAAATGGAATCATTGCGTGAGAAACTTGAATTATAATAATTGAAGAGCTTAGTTTAAGAAAGTGCTAAGTGACAAAAAGGTGAAAACGAGAAAAAGAGGTTTAAAAATTTTAGTTAGTCCTGAAGTCTCTTAAAAACGGTACTTGCAAACGATAAAAGATACACTTAATTTTAAGTTTATGAAAAAGAGGAATCTTGTTATTTTTATAGGATGGAATAATATGTTCATTGACACAAAAATTAGAATTTTGTTCAAAAATGTCACTTAGCACGTTCTTCCACTAAGCTCTTCATTTGTATCACGACTTAACAGGGAGCATCCAAATGCCTTCACGAATGGTCATGTCATGTTTGAAAATATTCAGTAAAAAATAAAAATATCCCTTAGGAATACTTGTAAATAAAAATATTTACTCGTAGTTCCTCGGGAAACCAAAGTCACTAAAATAACACAGGCTTGTTTTGTTTGGACAATGTATGAATTATGCTGATGAAGCTAAATAATTCATGGGCTGTTAATTATTAAATTTAATAATTTATTTAATAATAATTATTTTCAAAACTGACTTATTAGTTTTGGTATGCCATCACATACCTAACTTTCATATTTTTTGTCCGTCTATCTGTAGGTACGGACGGACATCTGTCTACCTGTCTATCGACAAACTATCCATTGAATTAGCATTGAAATTTAATTTTTAGTCATTTAAATCACTGTTGCCCCATCAACAGATGCATGAAAAATTATGGCATGGAAAATTTTAGTTATTTAAAATTGATATTTGAAGGAAAATTTTTGTTTTTGTCATATGAATCAGTTTGGAATGACTTCTTAAAATGTAGAGCAATGTGATTCTTTGATTGTTCTTTGTTGCGTTCCATTATTTGTTTATTAAAAAAAGCAGCGAAGCAGTAAATTTTTCGTGCATTTTAATTTTAATAATAACGTAAAAAACTGGTTAATTTTAATTCACACTTCTTCGTGCAAAATATTTATTTAATTTGCGAAAGAAAATTACTAAAAATAGCCAATTTTGGCTTTTTGAGAGTTTAAATTACAACTGTCTGTTGTGTTTGGCAATTTTTTTTCAAAGGTGTATAAATCTTGTGTGGAAACGGTTCTAGGTTGTAGTTACAGTTGAAAAACTACTTGTTTTCCGATAAGAATTTCAGTATAAGTATTTGAGTAATAGGTATAAGTAGGCTCTTTTAGTTATTTTATAACTTCTTGTTTGCTTTAGAGAAATAATTTGGCAGAATTTGCGATTTCACAATCAATGCATTAGGTCCAAGGGACTTGTGTCGGTTCACCACACGGCGCAACCTCAAAATTAACATCCACGCTAGATGGCGCTGAATTACTACTCTAGACTCAGTCATTTAGATTGTAACAGTTTTTGTAGTATACAAATACAAATACAAAAATCGTCGACACAGGCCAGAGGCCCAGCAAGGTTGGTCCTAAATAAATCTAATACTTTACCAGTTTCCAATGACTATCAAGATTCTTCTTAAAATCTTCTACTCTCTTCGAATACACCACATAATCTTGTAAAGTATTCCACTCATTGACAACTCTATTGTAAAAATAATGTTTTCTAACCTCCCTTTTAAAGCATGATTTATTCAATTTCTGATCATGTCCTCTGGTCCGGCTTATGACCCTGATTTTACAGATGATTATACATTTGAATAATTGTTTTTCTTATACAGGGTTCTAAAAATAATTTTTATTATTTTCCTTTCAGATTCGAATCTTCCTTGACAATGTACATTTTAATTGTTGAAAAACAATTTATATTTATTTCAAAAATGATTTTTAAAGTTTTTAATAAACTACTACAAAAAGACCCACTTGACATTCATAATTACAGAAAATTAAATTTTTTTTGCAAAGTAAAAGTTAAAACTGAAAAATCACATCAAGTCTCTCGTACTTAAGATACAATTTCACACAATCATTTGGAAAGACCTAATAACGTCAGTTCAACTAAACTATTAAATTAATTAAATTTATCTTTACTACGAAAATGTTATTTAAAAATTACGAAAACCTACAAAAAAAAAGAATACATTATACATTTATAATTACTGAAAACCTCATTTCATTGCGAAATAAAAACTAAAACTGAAAAGGATTCAAGTCTTCTACGTCTCCCAAACTTAAAGTCATGAAGCCGAATTTCCACCCCTTGAAAATCGAAAAGGGGTATTCCTATGGAGAATCTTCTCAGACTAATTGCCGCCACAATTTAATACAGGCCACTATTTTTTGACACCATTTTAAAGAACAAAAGAAGTAAAATAGACTATCAGAAAAAAAAAAATTGAAAATACATATTAAGTATTTTTATAATTTTTTAAAGTTTGAAAAATCAGTGAAGAATACAATGTCCTTAGTGTATGACGATGTTCTCAATAAAAATAAAGATACTGCAATAATTATATATTTTGGACACAATCGAAATTTTTATTTTTCAATTCATTACGAAATAAAAATTTTAATTTTAAATATTGTATTCTTAAAAATTTTAAGAAAAGTTTTTTGCGATTTTTGGGAAAGCGAATTATGGCAACCCCACATTTGGCTATCACCTGCTAAGTGTCGCCAACTTAATTAGGGTCTACGCTATCTGTCAAATATGGTGGGGGTACTTTAAATAGAACCCCCTAAAGACGCTGGAGGGGAGCTCTAACCCTGGTATTTCGTTAGAATGCGGGGCATAGTTAACCTTTGCGGTTAGTTATTTTCTGTTTAGAGATGGGGATCTTGTCAATTTTGGGCTTGTGGGTTTGTTCAATGCTTTACTGAAAAACTCGTGAAAAGTTGCGATTGTGATTTCAAACAAAAAAAATATTTTTAAAGAAAATGCAGAAAAATGTGTAGCTTTACATAAAATACAAAATACATTTACAAAGATAAGTTTTCATTGTTTGTACACTTTGAGGGAACAGGTGTGAGTCGGTAAAGTTGAATAGATTCTAATTCTAAGAAAGAAGTAAACGGTTGAATGGTCCGGTTTTGTCCACAAGACACACCTATTTCTAATTGTTTCGGCCGAGAAGGACAGTTTAGAAGAATGAGAAATCTTTGCAGATTGTAGTTCGTATATCGTAAGTGTTGCATCGAGTTTTATTCGACTTGTCTTCAGCTTCGCTATGTCGAGATACGCTAAATGTGGAAGATCTACAAGACTACAAAAGCTGAATTTTGTTTGTGTGAACATATATTTATCGCTACAGTTTTCCCTATGACATCAATATTAACTAAGATACATAATTAGTGTTGGTTTATACTTTTTGTTATGAGGTTTATTACCTATTTTCTAAAATGTATTTATCCATTAGTTTCTTAAAAAATCCTATTTTAATTTCATGTCAAGCTGATCTATATATGTATACTACATCAATGTAGTTCATGTAAAGCCATTTTCGAATAGTAAAGTCATAAATGATTATGTTGTGAAAAAGTGTGCCAACCCACAGAAAGAAATCTACTTTGAATCGAACAGCAGATTTATAAAATCTTTATATGAATGGGAAAAGTGTACCTAGTTATAAAGCTCAAGAGTTCAAGATTGTCAAGAGTGGCTTTGCGTTATTTTAATTTTTAATTTTTGGTTTGACTACAAAAACTATAGGTTGTAAATATTGTATTTGCACAAAGTACATTACAAAAGTGCCATTGTTTGTACTTTTTTTGTGAAAATACGGTGCATGACCACTATTTTCGTCACGGTGCACAGTGGGGCAAAAGTGGCATAAGAATGCCATAAGTAAATATCGAATTTTGAACAAATCTTAAAAAAATGTTATTATGCTTTATGAAAAATACTTGTTATCGCCGCCGTATACGCCTCAATGAATATTATCTGATGCCCAAATCTCTTGGAATCATATAACTGAAACTTTAAAAAAAATCGTCATATTTTTTAGTCCACCCTATTCAAGTCAATTAACACAATCAGAAAATGAACTATTCCAGTTTGCCATCTCTATAACTATCAAGGCACTTCTTTTTTTATTACATCTTTGCATCAGGATCAATAAAATAATTTCTTCTAATGACTGAAAATATTTTCCAAGTCAAATCATAAAATGAACTGTTCCAGTTTGCCATTCTAAAATTATCGAGCCACTTCTTTTTTTTTACATCTTTTCATCATTATCAAGAAATAATTTCTCCTTAGAAATGACCTAAAATTATCGAGCCACTTCTTTTTAGCTTCCCCACTACGTTTATAACGTAAAAAGTGGAAGGTTTTATAATCGTCAGTCCGTCCGTCCGTCTGTCACCCACATTCACAGAAAGAACCACAAGTCCCACAGACAAGTGGGATCGTCATTTTGAAGCAAAAAATCAGATTAGGCTACATTCCAAATTTCATTAAAAAATTTTAATTAGAAGTTTATTTAAAAATTTAAATAATAAAAAATTTAATCTACATTGAAATAACATGCAAATTCCATTTTTATTCAATATTTTCACTGTTGCCATTTCGTTAAACGTACTAGAAACTTTATTTGAAATAAAAATAAATACTATTTTAAAGAATATTTATTTATGTGTTATAATTCAGTTTGGATTGTTGTAGTATCACAATAGAGTTCTTTTGATGGTTCATTATATATGTATGAAAAAAGATGCATAGAGAATTCTTACTTGGCACAAAAAATATGCAATCTGAGAAAGCAGATTAATGAAAAAGTTAATTTTGGCGTTTAAAACTTTTGAATTACTACTAGCTAAAGGCCCTGTTTTATTAGAATTAAATCACATTCGCCATTCGCAACAATCGCTCGAGAAACTTTAATTCTTTTAGACAATAAATGAAAATAAATTGATTTTTGCGTCATCGATGAGTTTAAAATGACGTCAAATATATTTCACTACGGAATCCTTGTATGTTGATATGAAATGTTTTCATTCTATTTAAAAAGCGAGGAATATGATATATTTATTCTTTAAAATATAAATTAATTTTTGCAAACGATAAGTAATAATTATTGAATTTTCGAAATAAAATAAATGAAACTAGCCAAATTTAGCTTGTAAATGTTTAATATAGAATTAATGTTGTGTTTGGCGCGTTTTTTCCTGTTAAACACAAATGTGTGGAAGCGGGTTAAGTGACAGATTCTGTTATAGACCTACTTGTTTTATTACATCTTTGCATCAGGATCAAGAAAACAATTGCTTCTTAAAAACGATTAAATATTTTCCAAGTCAAATCATTATCTAAGTAATTAAATTTTCAACAAAAATATTTGATAATTAATTGATATTTCTTTTGTATTGAACTTATTTTTTATTTAAAAAATAAATTATTAATTAAATTACAGTAAAAAACTCTTTTTCATGGAAAATAAAATTAAACAATAATTTTAATAAAAAATAATTTTATTAAAATAATTTTAATTAAAAATAATTTTAATTAAAATAATTTTAATTAAAAATAATTTTAATTAAAAATAATTTTAATTAAAAATAATTTTAATTAAAAATAATTTTATTTAAAAATAATTTCAAGTAGTTGATGAATTTTATATTTAAAACATCTAGAAGAAGTGGGAGGGGGGAGGGTGTGGCTAGATAGAGGCATTTCTTGCCATACCTCTAAACTAAAGAATACGTTCCGGCGCCACAGGAGCCACTCTTCGAGCTGTCGAAAACCCAACTTTTTCAGTTTCGATTCTTAGGGGGCATCGAATTTCATTGGCGATAAAAAAGCGCACTGAACGATTGCAATTACGCCAAGTGGGCGATAAAGTGTTTTTTCTAGTTTAAAAACACGGCGACATCTGGTTTTCGAGAAAGATAGAAAAAGAGTTCGTGCCGATGAATTACTGACTCTTAAATATATGCAATTTCCCAATATCATTTGTAAAGCACCAATAACACATTAGACATTTATAATTACTGAAAACCTCATTTCATTGCGAAATAAAAAATAAAACAGAAAAGGCATCAAGTCTCCTACGTCTCCCAAACTTGGATATACAATTTCCCAGTATTATTTGTAAAGCACCAATAATACATTAGACATTTATAATTACTGAAAACCTCATTTCATTGCGAAATAAAAAATAAAAAAGAAAAGGCATCAGGTCTCCTACGTCTCCCAAACTTGAATATACAATTTCCCAGTATCATTTGAAGAGTACAGGGGAAAAACCGCTTAATTTCGTCGAAAACTTTCCTCATCAGGCCTCTTTGGCGATGAAAGCGAGTCATCGCCTAAACTGGTGTGAGGAAATCGGTTACTCACTTTGTTTCTCTCGCGGCAACCCTGATTTACGCCAGAGATCAGCGGACACGAGTCACACGTTTGTACCGCGAAAGAAAAACCGAAAAGAAAACCGGTTTTCTGTCGCCAATGTCCGCCAAGCAGATACAATTACGGAACTACTCCTAATAAATAAAGCGGTTCTTCCCCTGTACTCTTCATTTGTAAAGCACCAATAACACATTAGACATTTATAATTACTGAAAACCTCATTTCATTGCGAAATAAAAAATAAAACTGAAAAGGCATCAAGTCTCCTACGTTTCCCGAACTTGAATATACAATTTCCCAGTATCATTTGTAAAGCACCAATAACGTCGGTTAAAGTCGAAATACAATCCTTCGGCATAAAACAATTTGTGACTTTTCAATTTATATGGAAATGCACCCGTATTTGCGGGCTCTCGGCGAAAATACGTCTGTCCCAATATCTGATTTATTACCGATACGACGACGCATTACGTTATATCGAAGTAAACGTTTAATATATTTCCAATTTTCGAATATGTTTTGGATTACTCTGGATTTGGAATAAATTGAATTGTGCATCTTGCCTTTTAGGGGAAGGCTAGAGGGGATGAAATTACATTTCATATCTGATCCCTGAATTGGCTGATGTATCAAATTTATTTCGGTGCTGAATGTAACTCAATGGAAATGAAGGGTAGAATTTAGACAGTGGTCCAAATATAGCTTTGTTCATTTTGTTAGAGCGTTAGGAAGCTTTTAAGATTACTGGCGAACGTTAAGATTATTAGTGCTCTGCGATAAAGTGCATACTGGAATATATAATAATATTATTCAGATGACATTAAATTAACACCGCATATAATCCTTTAACTCTCTGAAAGGCCGAATTTAGCCGGTATAAATCACTCAATTTCAGTAAGTAAGTTTAGTAGTATATATTAGTAATTTTAACCCTAGAAATATAAATCTACTGTTTTTACCCTTATACTGCATACATACTGGACAAAATATGAACCCCAAGTTTTTTGCTTGTAAATCGTTTTGAAAACAAGCAATATTATTCATTAGGTACATGATTTTTTTTTAACGCTGAAGACAATTTCGAGGAGCAAATCCAAGTATAGTGAGTGAAAAATCTGTTTAAATAGTATACGATGTCACTGAGAAGCTTAGAAACGTAGTTGTAAGTTTACCTGGAGTAACGATCGGTTTGTAGTTCTATTGCTATTTGGAGGTGTTGATTTAAAGAAGTCTGGAGTATACTAATAATCAGGCATACAGGAACCACTTGATTTATTTATGAAAATTTAAATTCTAGATGTTTTTAAATAGTAGAATTAAGCGTTTGGGCCACTATTGCAATGCTATTTTCAGCATGACAAAAAGGTATAAAACTCAGTGAAGTATAGAGAAGCATGGTTAAAATTGTGATTACTATAACATTCAGTTATATTTTGTTCCCAGTTTGCCCTCTAACCAAAATTTTAAAGATTCAACAATAGTCTTGAAAACTTCATGCTTAGGTAGTCAAACATAAAAAAAAAATCTTTTGTGAATCGCCAAAAGAATTTTTTCGAAATCGTTCAAATCTATGTTAACATCATAATAAAAAAAATATCTACTTTGAGGTATCGAGCGTTATATATAATCCATTTTGTTGAAAGAAATTCTTCAAATCGAAGAAATCCACCTAACCATCATAATACAAAAGGAGAATTACTCCATTTTTAGAAATCAAGCTTTTTTTACAGAAACTATTACTCTTGAAAGGATCAATCTTTCACTTATGTTAAGAGAATTATTGAGATATTTCCTTTTGGGCTTACGGAATAGATGAAATAAATTTGATCGGATTCAGATTAATATAAAAAAGGTCTATAGATAGATCTATTAGAGGTAAATTTAGACATTTACCAGGTTGTAAGATTACTGACTCTCTTACTGGCTTTCTGAGCTGATGCCAGTGGGTTCAGTTCAGTTGAATTAACGGTTCTTTCTGGTCACCTACCCAGTGTAGAGGGAGTGCACGTTAAATATCTTTCAAAGTCCTAACGCTGCGTACGATGCCGCCCTTAACGGTTGCGCTGGGTGCCTACTAAGGTGTCGGCTCGTCACTTGACTGTGGTTCTAAAATACGACGCCCGTCGCCAATAGCCCTCGTGTAGCTCTAGTGCGACGATAATTCAAACTAAACTAAACTAAACTTTCTGGTCACGCCAGAGCAAATGAATATCTCTGCAGATTTAATAACTTAAACTTTGCAGGCACTTGTAATCAAACTCTAAATCAGACCACAGGGCCGTAGTGAGCCTAGTGGTCAGCGTCTCGGTCTCGGGATCGGAAGGTCCTGCGATCGAGTCCCGGTACCACTGAAGACCTACCGAGTATATGCGGAGTACGTGCTCGTTAAATCTGTTGGGTCCGAAAGTCCTCTAAGTTCCCATACCAAATCAATACATCTGGGGGTGACAAGCCAATTCTGGGGATCCTCTAGTTGGCCTCTGTCTCTAAATATTAGATGGATCCACTTATGTGTGTGTTGTCTGTTGTGTCTGTCTTACTTGACGAAGGTTTATAAGCGGGTCGCTGACCAAGCACACAAACCTGAATATACATGTCTACCAACCAACCAACCAACCAACCAACCAAAATCAGACCACAAAATATCTTCTTAGCAGTTGCCCACTCTATTAGACTTTGCTAGATTTGATTTTGATTATTCGTTAGTAGTGGGAGACCATTTTGGCGGGACCGACATTGTGAAAACTATAAAAGCATCCCGAATTAGGTGGATGGGCCATCTGTGCAGATGTTCCGATGATTTCTCCACCAAAAAAGTGACTTTTTCCAAAATTGAAGGTACTAGACGTAGAGGACGACCACCCACACGATGGTTAGACGATGTTGAAAGGGACCTCAATCTAATAGGAGTTAACCGATGGAGAGCCATTGCGGCTAATAGGGCCAACCACAGTGGTCTGGGAGAGGCCAAAATGCCACATTTCGAAGTGTTCGCAAAATGCAAAATGAATAGATATTTAAATTAATAGATAATTGAATAGTAAGATTACCAAATATAAATCATTACAAATAATTTTTTGATGTATTTATAGTTACGAAAAGTCAACAAATGAAAAATAGCCCGTTTTGAGGCGATACAATTGAATTCAAAATACACGATTTATAATTTTATTACGCATTTTTTTGCATGTTTTTGAGTTTTATAAAAGGTTTTATTTTATTTTAGATGATTAAAAATACAAAATAATTTTTAAATTAGTTTTTGATTTTAGTTTCAAAAATACTATGTTTTTAAATATTTGAAAGAGTGCAACTTTCTTGCTCCACTGTGCTCCAAAGTCTCATTAAAATTAACTAGTTTTCCAAATCTTATATAAAAGATAAATCTAAGTTTCAGCTGCGGAAACGTACGGAAACCATAATTACAAACAGAAGTGTCAAAATCTAGCTGTTCAAAAATCGTCGAAAAGCACAACGCTGCCGCGCGTTGCTCCACGGCAGCTGTTAATCTAGAAACAAAGTAACAAAACCGACAGGTGTTTCGACCACTTTACTTACAAAGTGTTTGATTATAAATATATAACTTAAATACTTGTATTATCTTTGTAGGAGAGAAAAGGTTTGACTTGTTTACAATAAGAATGTTTTCAAAAGATGCCCATTGGCTCTTGGGAAGAGGGGGTTGAGTTACATGCCAAACTCTGTTCACAAGGTATTGTTTCATGGGGGGAAAGTGATTTCATCATATATGTTACCCATAGGAAGTTTGACCAAAGAAGCCCAGGAGGCCAAAAACAAAGACTTTCGGTGGTACAGACGAGAACACTCAAGAAAAAGTACAAATGAAGATGTGTTTAACTGTCTTACTATTTCATCGGACCCTTACAACTTTTGCGCAAAGCCTAAGACCAACAAAAATTAGAGCTACACGAAGACTAAAAAAAACTATTATATTAATATTGTAATCTTAAAGGATGTTAAACAAATTTATTACATGTTTTCAAAGCAAAATTTTTTAGTTCTTCAAAACAATTTTAGGATTAAAATCCTTTTTATGAATCTGTTCTATCAAAGTGACTTTTATTTAGTTCCTAAAATACGTGTAGTTTTTGTATTTCAGATTTGTTAATATACTTTTAACTCTAAGATCATTATATAGTACTTTTAAATCAAATACGATATTATTAATAAATTATTTATTTCCTAAGCCGTATTAAAATTAAACGAAATTTCATTAAAAAATCTTTAGATGAATATAATACCATATTTGGCCTTAACATCTTCAATAATAAAATGCTGTTAATTAATATGGTCTTAACTGTTGACGGTTAATTTGAAAGTATATGTTCTGTGTATTCATATTTTTGTACGATATTTTGATATTAAATTTGATATTATTCCACAACCTTTAAAAGTTTAATATTAAATTAATTATTCCACAAATTTCAATGTTAAATATTTTATAATCATTCCACAAACTTCAATGTTTAATATTATATAATTAATGCGTTCAAAAATTAGTAAAAAAAATATTCACATTAAAAAAACTTTGGTTTCAATTAATTTTATAAGCTAAATTGAGAGCAGAAAATATTGAAATAAGTGTACATATTTTTAGCTTGACGTTTCATTTTTTAAAAGATTTTGTTAGTGTTTTGGCTTTTTGTGACTGATTACGTATTACCATGACCTAAGCTTACGCATATGCACTTGCCCAATACATGTTGATTAAAACGTTATTCTTTATGCGCAATTTTCACATTACATCTTCACATACTATTTTTTGCATTGACTGTAACTTAAAATACATAGGTTTTACAAACTTGATTGTGTCCTATATCGACTCAGATGGGTCAAAAACCTACAAAACCGAATTTTTATACATTTTTGTCAAACCACAAAAAAATAAATGAATTTTGACCGTTTTTCAGCCTTTTCCGACCACTGTGCCAACTGGAGGAGGATCAGCGAGTCTGCAAAAGGCTGTTGAGCTTATGAAGAAGAAGAAGAAGTGGGAGGCCATGGACTCCAAATTTTTACAACTTCATTCAGCCTAAATGTTTGCATGTTTTTACCAGTTTTATCGAAGAAATTTCATACCTGAACTTTTAAAACGTATCCCACTCTTTCTTAGAAACTTCGTATTAATCTCTTTTTACTCATTTGTTTTATTGTCTGTATTATTAGTTTTCTGATCTGCAGTGCATGCCTGTTATGTGGCTCATGCCTTGGTACATGCTGTACTTTTATTAACTTAATAAAAAAAAATGAGTTACACAGGAACTATTTGCGACTGTGGTTTTGAATTTTACATGACTGAATGCGTGTAGGCCTTCAAAATAAGCTTTAATACTAAAGAAAGCAGTAAAGAAGTAGGTCCTGTAGTAACGATACCTATAGCAAGAAATGGTTCGTAACGCTCTCAAATTGGCTTGTTTCAGATAACGTAAATCTTCCACCTTTCATTCCAGCTCTTCCTTCGACCGGTGTTCCGATTTGTGCTCTGTTTCCACATGACATGGATTCAACAATCGAGGCTCTTGAAATAATTTATTTTCATTCAACATTTCTGTTGCGACTCAACACTTGAAACATGCCCATTAATGACCAACATTTTACCAAGTTTCTTTTCCAAATCTTATTTAAGATAAATATGAGTAGCTAGAGACATTGGGTAGATGACATAGATAATTATTTTTTTCTAGTAAACATTTTTTTGAATTTATTATAGTTTCGTGAAGTTAAAGAAAAATTTAAATTGTAGTCATTGTTAAATAAAGAATGAGTGCAAAGCTAGACTTCACTTTCTGAATTATAACCATCAACTCCTATATTATGATTACTATTTTAACCAAACTGCTTGAAAGGGTCCGACGGAAACAAAAAATAAAAAATACAATTTTTAAGAAAAAAATTATCGTAAAACATTAATCAAACTTTAAGATTGGGTAGTAAGCATTTCCAGCCGACTGCCCACACGAGAAACAGAGCGAAAAGTTAACGTTCAAAGTAGTATTTTACTTGATTTTGTGTAAAGAAGATCCATTACTCATTGTCTTGAAATCTTTCTTAATTTAGCCCCCTTTTAAAAGCCACTCGCCAGTAAAAGCATTGGTAACATAAAACAAAACTTTTTAAAAGTTGTTTTTCTTCTTGTTCCCCCGCTACAAACAGAAATTAATTGAAATCAGCCCCATGAATGCTTTCTCCTGATAATCCCGCGAAATCTCATAAATTTACGAGACTTTTAAAAAACTTTTGTTTATGCCATGGGATTTTCTGTCGCGGTCCCAGATCATCGGATCTTAAAAGATAAAAAACTATAACGTACATAAAAAAAACGAAGTTGGCTGATTAAAAATAACGACAGAACTCCGAACGGTTATTTTAGAATGATTTATCTTGTTAAAAGTTTAAGAAGAAAGTTTAATGTTTTTTAACATATTTTTACTCAATAGTTTATCTAAAATAATTTAGTTTTATAGTAGAAAGTCTTTCTCCGAAGCATGCATAACTGACTTTTATTCAAGTTATAAAAGAATATTCAAACTAAAACTTCGCAGAAGAAATATGATTTGATATAATTCTTTGTTTTTAGAAAGAAGGATTGGTGATATATCCCCTTTATTTCTTTTGTTTTGATATATTATTCAGGGGAACATTTTTTAAAAATTCACAAATGTAATGAATGAGCAAGTAGTCCTTTCGCCATTTTTTCGAATATTTTTTCTCGTTTTAATCAATGCAAGTAAGGGCTGTTACTTGCCAAATTTTTAATTTGAACAGCTGCGAATGTTCCATGTAAAAAGAAAATTTATTCAATTTCTGTGTTTCTTATCTGACACAGCGTGCAAATGATCAGGATTAAAAAAAAAAGGACGCAAAAACTTTAATTACCAAGAAGTGACATAGGAATAAAATAAATGGCACAACATTCTTTCGTTCCTTCTTCTTATATTTTTTTATAATTCTTAAATAAACCCGGCGATGAATTAATAATTCCAAAGTTTCTTGTAGCTCTTTGAGATTAAAAAATAAATAATCGAATCATGTTTCTTTTTAAAGTGGAAAAGTTTGAAACGTGCCAATGTGTGAATATTTTAATGAATGGATTTTCATTAATTTCTAATTAGGTATCTTTGGCGAGGTAAAGAATACTGAAACTGAAAGTATAAGGAGGGTAACTTTTCAGAGGCGTAGCCAGAAATTTATTTTGGGAGGGGATGAAAATTTATCAAAAAAGTTAAGTTCGGGAAGTAATGGAAAGAAGTTATTATATGTGATGTGTGTAGCTATACACTGAACTGAAAGTATAAGGAGGGTAACGTTTTATTAATCAGTTAATTTTACAGAAAAATGTCATATATTTTACAAAAATATGATATATTTACAGAAAAATACCATATATTAACAGAAAAATTCTCCTATTTTCTTTTAACAGATTTTTCCTGTAAAAATAAACTGTTCCAAAAAATAAACTGTTCCCCCCCCCCAATTTTTTCCCTCGTCAATTCCGAATTCGTCACGTTTGGTTGGTTGGTTGGTAGACATATATATTCAGGTTTGTGTGCTTGGTCAGCGACCCGCTTATAAACCTTCGTCAAGTAAGACAGACACAACAGACAACACACACATAAGTGGATCCATCTAATTTTTAGAGACAGAGGCCAACTAGAGGATCCCCAGAATTGGCTTGTCACCCCCAGAAATTCGTCACGTAACTTCGTCGTCAAACCCCTAAAAGTAATGAATTCACTTCATTCAAGTCGGATAATGCTCCATTAAATAGCGCTCCGGAGCCGACCTGAGAATCAATTAAAACACAGGAAAGTGCTAATCCCCTATAACAAACGGGTATAAGATGAATCGAGGGGAAACAAACGAAGTAGGAATGAATTAGATCGATTCCAATTCTGAACACATGCTGCGAGATTAAACACCTATCCCACTGTCTCATATATTGAATAGCTCATTATATTTATATTTATTATCACATTTGGACTTAGGATAGCACGGCATTTGTAAAGATCAGATTTTGTTCCATGCATCTGGTGGCGCAAGATGGCGCTACGATCGCCATCGGAGGAGCAGAAGTGAAGCGAAAAGAACAGCTTGCGTGTATATTGGAATTTTTGGAGAGGTGAAAAATGTTGTTATATGAGAACACGTAATGTAACATTTTTGTATACATTGATTTTCAAACTAAACTAAAATATAATTAAGTCAAAGTTATAAACTTTCTTCGGATTTTTTTCTAAGTCAGATTTAGTTCTATCACCATAGCAGGAATGAACAATTACAGCATTTATTGAAAGTTATGACAAAATATAATGGTCAACTGGAACACCTATGCCTACAGGACGTCATAGTCACGTCAACGGCTGTCTTAAATTCCAAAAACAAACCATAAGCAGCTAATTCTTCTAAACTAAAAAGTTAACGCATACAGTTACGCCACAGTTAAGTCAAGCATTGCCTTTTTCCCACAAACCAACAAACGAATTGTCTATTGAGATGTATCAGATGACGTACAACTTTCAAGGAAGCGATGCATGCCGGGAAATATCAAAAGTCTGGTACAGAGTAATAGAATGTTTTGTAGTTGCTTCCCCAAAATCTGACACAAGTATAAACGAGTTACAGATAAATAAGAAATAGAACCGCAATCAAAAGTATGCCGCCGATAGTCAAACGTTCATTTGAACTTCCATAGTTGACAACGTCTTAATGCATTTGTTTCGTACAACAAAAGCAGCAGTTCCGGACATAGGTTCGACAGCTGAATTCCTGAACCCGACAAGGAAATAAACCGACAGGGCCGAAATTACGACAAATCAATAAATTAATGCCGTCATGCTTAAGTAAAGGCAATTTAATTACTAATTTTGCATTTTTTGTTGTCGGGTTTATGGCCTGCTGGCATTTCGGGTGTCGGGTTTATGTTCCAGAAGCCTAAAGAACGTACTTTTCCATTTCATTTCGCAAGCACAACTCTTGCCAAACAGTATCTTTGTAAATCAATGGGAATTTTCAGGTGACAAATTATAGTATACACCGTTAAAGGACTACAGTATACACACTAAAAGGTTTCCATTGGTGGTAGTTGTACATTTCTTCGACTTTATCGCTTGCGCACGAGAAATGAAAAAGTAACCAGAAGTCTATAGTTCATCGGTGTTTTCATCTTTCTTAAATGTAAAATTTCTTTAGTTTAGATGAACTACAGTTTTATTAGTTTATATATATATAATGATAAATTTAATTTTAACCTTTGAATAAATTGCCAAATTGCCGACCTGTGGAATGTTAAATCTGTGGAGTCCAAAAATCCGACGGCATTAGCAAACAATGCCGCTCGAAGTTTATTTTGGTGTTAGCTAAGGTGTCGACCTCGCAATTCTAAATTACAAGGCGTAGTTTGGCTGTGTTAAAGCTTTGTGGAGGCTAGACATAGACAACCCGAACCGTACAACCTAACCTAACCTAAGCCGACCCGGCGGCGCAACGGTTAGGGCGCTAGCCGTTGGAGCCTCTGGGTTCGGGTTCAAATCCCGGTAAGGCATGGATGTTTGTGTTTGTCGAGTATATGCGGAGTACGTGCTCGTTAAATCTGTTGGGTCCGAAAGTCCTCCAAGTTCCCATACCAAATCAATACCTCTGGGGGTGACAAGCCAATTCTGGGGATCCTCTAGTTGGCCTCTGTCTCTAAAAATTAGATGGATCCACTTATGTGTGTGTGTGTGTTGTCTGTTGTGTCTGTCTTACTTGACGAGGGTTTATAAGCGGGTTTCTGACCAAGCACACAAACCTGAATATATATGTCTACCAACCAACCAACCTAACCTAAACATATTTCTATTACTTTCACTAGTGGGATCGTCAGATCGATCCTCCCGCGTCTTGGCTTCAAGGAGGTCTTCTCGGTTCGGGCTAAGTGGCTCAACGGCCCTTGGGGACTTTCCTTCTACTCCATTCGACATTTGCGAGTTTTATTCGATAATTGGCAATGCCTCATTCCGTCATGCGGAGGAATGTGTACCGTCGATGCAATTAATGACGGAAGGGCTCCGGAGATATTGGACACTTAAATTGCAACGGCAGGTTATTTATTTGTAGGGTTTGGAATTGGTGAATAATTGATTTTTGTGCTTGTATATTTTGTTTAAAAGTAAACACTATTTGAAACTGAAGTTTGAGTAAAAATTGTCTATAAAAATGATTTGTCAGTAGTTTTGTTCTGAAAAATCCACTAATTTCAGTTTCATATTGTAGTTTTGAAGAAGTGATTTTCGACGTATCAGCTAAGTAATTAATCAGCTCCAGAGACTTTCATTGCAACTGCAGGTTTTAGCATTTGTAGAGTTTGACTTTCTGAACAGTTGATTTTGTGTTTGTATATATATTTTTTGAAAGTAAACCGTTTTGAAACTGAAGTAAAATTGTGTAGTAAAAAATATGATTTGTCAGATGGGTCCTAGAAAATCCCCAAAACTCAGTTTTATTATAATGTAGATGGAGTAATTTTTGACAGCATCATCTAAGTAATTAAGGAGTGAGGTGCTCCAGGGACTTTCACTGCAACTTCAGATCCTTGTATTTGTAGGAAGGTAGAAATTGGTGAATAATTGATGCTTGTGTTTGTATACTAAGTTGAAAACTAAACACATTTTGAAACTTAAGCATGTCAAAACTGAAGTTTAAGTAAAATTGTTTATAAAAATATGTTTTATCACAGTTGGTTTGGTCTTCAAAAAATCCCTAACTTCACTTTCATTCTAATGTAGATAAAGTGATTTGGTGATTTTAGACAGTATCATCTATGCAATTTAGGAGTGAGGGGCTCCAGAGACTTTAATTAAAACTGCAGGTTCACGCTGATTTTTATTTGTTTTATTCATTGGGTTTGAATTGGAGATTAAGGTTTTTAATATTTTGTTTAAATTAAACACATTTTTAAAATAAAGTTTATTTAAAATAGTTTGTAAAAAACCCTGATTAGTCTGTTGTTTTGGTCCTCAAAAATCCCCTAACTTCAGGTTTTATTGTAATGTAAATGAAGTGATTTTCGCCTTTATCATTCATTCAATTAATGAGTGAAGGGATCCAGATACTTTAATTTAATGTATGTAGGTTTACATGGATTTTTTTTGGTTTGAATGGGTTGATAATTGATTTTTGTGTTTGTATATTTTGTTTAAAAGTTCACACATTAAAAAAAACTGAGGTTTCAGTAAAATATCTGATAAAGAAACTCCATGATTTCCCTAACTTCAGTTTTATTGTAAGGTAGATGAAGTTATTTTCGACAGTATCATCCATTCAATTAATGAGTGAAGGGATCCAGTACTTTAATTTAATGTATGCAGTTACATGATTTTGGTTGAATGGTATAATGATTTTGTAGTATATTGTTAAGTTAAACATTAAAAACTGAGGTTTCAGTAAACATTGATAGAAAACTCCATGATTTCCTACTTCAGGTTTTATGTATGTAAATGAAGTGATTTTCGCTTATATTATCAATTAAAGTGAAGGGATCCCGGACTTTAATTTAATGATTAAGTTTACATGGATTTTTGTTTGAATGATTGTGTTTGATAGTAAAAGTAACATTAATGAGGTTTCGTAAAAATTTAAAGTCCAGATTTACTTGTTTTTAATGATATTTTGACAGTTCAAAAATACAAATTTAATTAACTCAGTTTGAACTCAGAATTAATTTTTAATATTGCAATGAAAAAAAATTTCATTTATTATGTGTTATGAAAAGTGTAGATTTCCGAAAATTCATATAATATTTTTATGTAATGTTATATACGTGAATCGAAATTCATATTTGGATCATATTTGTTATTTACGTGAATCGAAATTCATATATAATTGTTATTTACGTGAAGAGAAATTCATATTTTATTGTTATTTACGTGAATCGAAATTCATATATAATGTAGTCGTGAAGAGAATGCATATTTTATTGTATTACGTGGAAGTAATTTCTTGAACTGAAGTGTGTGATGTTACGTATAAGTTAGGCTATCTCGTGGCGTATTGGACCTAAATAAAAGAACATTGTGTGTGTGTAGACTTCACAAAGTCATTTTTTACAGACTCCCCTAACTATTATCTCAATATATATTTTTTTGTCTGACAAAATATTGAAAAAATTCTCAAATAGTCAAAACTCTTCGACCACCCAGAGAATCAAACAAACAAAATAATCAATCCAAAACGAAATTCTTCAATTTTTCTTCTTAAAAACCAAAGTTCCTCGCTCAATTACCACTCGAAAGGCTCAGGTTTAGTCTGAGGAGAGAGATTACCTGGGAATGGCAGGTGTCAAAAGCACTTGCTACAGGAAATGTTAAACACGGGATTATTTTACAACACTCTTTACTTCTCCGTTTTCTTTCCCGTTTTTTTTCTGTTTCCCTGGAGGATGTGAAATAAAATGATAACGGATCATTTTTCACCCGTACCCTTTCTCTTATCGAGACATTTCTTATAGTTAAACGCCAATAATAATAGTTAATAGTTAAAGCTAATAGTTAAACTTTTGTTAATACTATTGGCTTTCTATTTCTAGACCTGTAATGGAGTTTGATACAGTATACAGTTTGATACACTGTGCATGCTAAATTACCATATCTAATAATATAACATTTCAAGTTGAAATTAATAATACAATCACATAAACCCTCTGAGGGATATGCTAATTTGCTGAAGTTTAAACTTGTTTTCACTGCTAGAAAATACAAATTTAAACTTTTAATTGGAAATTTAATTTGTTTAAATTTTAAAAATTAATATTTTTAATCGGATGATTATAAATTATTCTTCCATACTTCAAATTTTAAAATTTTGTAAACTTATAAAATATAGAAATTTTAAAAATTATGTGTGTTGATGGAAAATCTGACTGTCAGGCGGTTTATACGTCTGTATATCTCAGAGGCCTAATAATCAATTCACAACACTGTAACATATTACAATCGGTTGCACATTTTCATGTTACTCTATCAATAGATAAAAAAATTAATCGAACATTTAAATATAAAAATATCAGGTGGAATAGAACGAAAAAGTTTGAGATAGAATAAAACTGAAACGATGGAATTTTAAAGGCTACTCTCCCTTCTAGTTTATAAATTTAAATTCAAAGGATAGGGGGATCCAGGATTTTCTCAAAGAAGTTAAATAAAGATAGGACATAATTATTGTGACCAGATGTACTGCAATCCAAGGTACCCATTTTAGTTTTATTTACTAAACTGCCTAACTTTAAAAACTGGGCAAATAGTCTCCGTTTTATTTTTCTTTATAGCTTTTAACAATAAGTTTTAATAAAACATGATTTAGGAAAATTTAATGAGATGATTTCGTTGTCGAAAAATTAATTACTGTAACAAAACTGGTAAAGCTAGATAGGATTGATTTTACATAAACACGGTCAAATCAAGACTTTAGTGCAAGGGGAGCCTGCCCTTGATTTAGGGGGCAGCGACACAGGCTAATACATGGACAACTAATGGTCCATCAGCCGTATAATGAACAACTAACTTTATTAAATAAAAGGTTACAATTAACATATACACTGCTCAAAACAATTAGGGGAGCACTTTGCGTACTTTTGTTTGCCCTTTCAGTTCCAACTTCTTATTTTTATTATAAGAATCCAAAATTTGGGAAATATATTCATTATGCATTCAGAATGAAAGGGTAAAAAACAGCGGAAAAAATCCTAATTTTTTAAACTGAAATTTAAGGGGGGAAATATTGGAATCATAACTTTTTTGAATGAATTATAACAATAATTTTTTTTCAAAACTTTATTGGTAAAAAAAAAGGTAAAACCAATTTTTAGACATCTAAGAATGCAAGCGTGAAGAATTTAGGGTCCATTTCTTTCATAAATTTTTTTGGGAGTGAATTTTATTTTACCATGTTTTTCATATTTTCATTTAATTAAAACAAACATTATTTAATTCTTCAAAAGACATGATTCTTCCATCAAACGATAAATAAGTGCGAGCTCAACTTATTGAGAAAAAAAATCGGAAGCTGATGATACCAAAGTGAATCATCGGGGGTGAAAGGGTTTAAACCATGCGTTCCTCTAATTGTTTTGAGCAGTGTAGTTACTAAGTAAAAAAAATACATGTCGTAAGAAATTGTTATGTCTATAGTTGTATTGTTTATCCAATATGGTAAACAAATAGGTGATACTACGGTTCTCATTAGCTCCCAATGATTCCATTTGGAATCTTCAGCTTTCGATTTTTTTCCCCACCAAGTTAAACTAGCACTTCAAATAAATTTTATTAAATTCTCTATACATTGTTCTATAAAGTCAGATTTTCTTTTTGTATTTGTATCGTTAGATGGAGGAATCATGTCTTTTGAAGAATTAATGTTTGTTTTAGTTTAATGAAAATATGAAAAACATGGTAAAATAACATTCATTCTGAAAAAATTTTATTAAACAAATCGTCTCTAAATTCTTCATGCTTGCATTTTTAAATGCTTAAAAATTTAATTTTAACTTTTTTGAACAAATAAATTTTAGAAAAAATATTATTAATAATAGTTATAATTTATTCAAAAGTTATGATTCCAATTTTTTCCCCCTTACATTTAAGTAAACAAATTAATATTTGCCCCCTGCTTTTTACCATTTCAATCTGGATGCATATGAGTCTATTTCACAAATTTTAGATTTTTGGAATAACAAGAAGTTCTTAAAGAACTGAAATAGCCTACTTTCCTAATACTTAAATACTTACTGAAATTCTAATCGGGAAACAACTAGGTTCATAACAGTAAATATCATCAACAATCGTTTTTACACTAGATTTACACACATTAGAAAAAAAAATCGCTAAACACAGCATCCAGCTATAATTTAAACTTCTAAAAGCCAAAATCAACTATTTTTCTTAATATTCTTTCACAAATAACTTAATATTATTTATCGTCTGCTCGATTTATTTGTAGTTCGAAGAATAATTAAATATTTATTAATAACAGAAATAATGACACTGCATTAAAAAATGTAAATTAAAACTAAGCAGAATTATATGCAAAAAATATGCCTTGCCGTTTGCTTGGTAAACAATCAATGGACAATCAAAGAATCAAATTGTGCTACATTTTATGACGTAATTCCAAAATGATTCATGAAAAAATTATTTTGCTTCAAATATTTTTAAATAAAGTTTCTCATGCCATTGTTTATTTGGCAACAGTGATTTAAATGACTCAAAATTGAATTTCAATGCTAATTCAATAGGAAATTCGCCGACAGATAGTAGATTTATGTCCGTCCAGACGTACAGACAGGAGGACAAAAAGTATGAAAGTTGGGTCTCTGAGGTCATAGCTTTCTAACAAAAAAAAAGAATTTTTAAGATCTGAATGATAGAACCGATTTTGGAAGGGGGGTACGGACAGACAGACGGACATCGACCTCATGTCAATACCTACTTTTTCATTTGTTTAATTCTTTCGAATTAAAAAAAGAAAAGTAGGCTAAAAAATAAAAAAGTTAGGATTAAAAGGGTTAAAAAATATCTCAATTTGCGATCCCCCTTCAAATTTTAAATAGGAAGCCCGGGCTTGCACGGACTATTCTCTGATCGTGCCCTGAACATAAAGAAAATAAATAAAAGAATTGCGTGATGAAATATCAAACAATGAAACTTCTATTCCATAAAAATATCACATTTTTTAGCGTCTCTATTTTTTCACCTTCTTTAACAAGGATAGTTTAAAGACAAGTTCTCGAAAAGTGTTTGAGTTTTCCACTTTTTGAACGGATTATGCAAGTTTCAATTTTTTTCCTTCTATCGCTTTCGTTTTGATCTTGTTAAAGCTTAAATATATAAGATCAAGGCAGAGATTACTTCGAAATCAATTTTAGAGTGTTCGAATTAGCTTACCGCAGCGTATTATTTAGCGGCCAAGTTAGTTAATTAGGGGGGATTAGAAAGAGGGGTTATTTAAAAAAATGAGATCGAGAGAGTATTTTTTTTTAGGCTGATTGATATGATAAATAATAAAAAGTTGTTTCTGAGTCTTTAATAAATGTGTTTTTCTGCTTTTAGCTGAAAGATAAAGTTTGACATTAATTTACCGCACCTTCTCATTGTTTTAAGCAAATGGCAGATTTAAAATATTTACACAAACTTGTTATAAAGGAACAACTGTACAAGCTATACTTAAGTTATAGCCATAATTTTAATACAAAATGCATCAAAAATATTTAATAGCCAAAAGCCAATTTTGTAATCATATTCTTTGTATAAAAAATACGCAATTAACTTAACCTGAATTAATTTCAATATGTAATTGCATTGGTTAAAAAGCGCTGTCCCGGGTGCGGGTTCAATTCCCTCCTTTCCCTGGGTGTACTTTCCTTTCTCTGTGTCAGTAAAAATTCTTTCTGTGTCTGTCTTAGTTGACGAATGCTTATAAGCGGGTCTCTGATCAAGCACACAAGCCGGAATATATATGTATCAATGTGTTATGTGGTTAAAAAATATGGAAAAATCTATATGGTCGTTATGCTAATTTCTAACAAATAAAATAGCTTAAATTTATTTTATTTAATGAATTGAAGAATATTTTATTGTATAAGTTTATTTTGTTATTTAAACAATCAATTTTTAAATAAGTATTAAATTAGTTATTAAATTAATTACTAAATTACTTTTTAAATTAATTATTAAATTACTTTTTTAATTAATTATTAAATTACTTTTTTAATTAATTATTAAATTACTTTTTAAATTAATTATTAAATTAATTTTATGCATTGAATTTTAAGGTCATTATGACTCAAAAACAAATCTATAGTCATATTTTCCTATTCTAGCATTAACAATATTATAGCATTAACCCATTAACGACGACTTAGTGAACCTCATTAACACCTTAATTTAAGTATAAAAACGTTAAATTTAAGTTTTTCAACTCATTTTTTGTGTAATTTAATTTGTCCTATACAAATTGTTCACCATTTAAGTATTCACTTGTCTGACATTTCGTTTACTTAGATAAATTTTAGCATGAAGCTCCATTTTGCTTGGGAAATTTTCTTACCAACCGTCTTTAATAAATATTCTGTTTGGCAAATTTAAAATTTGTCATAAAATTAAATTTTTATCAGAACTTTAAACCACATTTTTTAAAGAATAATTTTTAAAAACACTGGGCTTTAAAAAGGCCACTTTTGTTTGATACTTAAAAAAATATCAAAACACAAATAAAAGTACTATATTTTCTTTTCAAAACATAAGAGCCTTTTTTACGTTTCATAAGAATATTTTTACAGCACATTTTGCATATATGTCTTTAAAGAGCTCATTAAAATCTGCTCTTTTTCTTGAAAATATTTTTAGTCTTTTCAGAGATATATTTTTTAACTGCCAAAGAAATAAGAGTACGTCTTTTTCAGAAATCTCTTTATACTAAGTAAACTGATTAATGCTTAAAAAAGTAAGCCAAATATTTATAACGAACAAAAATCCCTTTTAACGTTAAGTAATGGATCCTGTTGTATTTTGGAGATTTAAAATAATTTTATACTTAGAATGAGAAGGCAGATTTTTTTTAAATATCGCAAGATCATAAAGCTCATTAAAATCGCGCATGAAATATAAAAAATTCTTCCCGAGGGATTTAATAAATATGATTTTTTCATCTTAATAAATATATAAATATCAATTACTAAGAACTGTGTTATTAAGTGCTAAGCTCAGTTTCAAAAAAGCTAAATTATAATTTTTTTGGAAAGTACGTTTTAAAAATTTAAATATTTTATTTGTTTGATGCACAATACTTCAGATTGCTTCAATTTTTAGACGATTAAAGTTAAGATTTAAGTCAAATGAATAAAACTCTACAGAATGTTTCGTCTCATGGGAGCAGTTTGGAAAAATAAATTATGAAGCATTATCATTGTTTTTATAAAACGATACTAAATATCTAAAAAGATAAATAGAGAAAGTGTCACAGCTGTGTAAAAATATAAGATATCTTTTAAAAAAAATGTTTAAACTATTAGTTCAGTTAAATTAAAGGTACTTAATAATTATCAACATATTAAGTTATAATCCGTTTTTATTTGATTTTGATTGTCTCAATTTTGCTGTAAGAAAATTTCGAAAATGTCTCATTCATTCATCATTTTCTGGAACATTTTAAATGAGACCCGTTTTCAAATTTCTAACCAATAATTTCAAATGTGGATTTCAATTTAGTAAGCATTTAATTTAATTTGAATCATATTATGGTCTTAAAGTTGTTTATAAGTGATAGCGATTACCAATTAAATAAGTAGGTTTGTAACTGAATCTATCACTTAGCCCGCTTCCACACAACATTTGCGTTAAACAGGAAAAAAGGTGCCAAACATAGTATTAATTCTATATTAAACATTGACACGCTAAAATTGGCTAGTTTCATTTATTTTATTTCGGAAATTCAATAAATATTTCTTATCGTTTGCTAAAATAATTTGTATTTCAAAGAATAAATATGTAATATTCCTCACTTTTAAATAGAAGCAAAACATTTCATATCAATATCCAATAAAGAAACTCTTTGTGAAATATATTTGACGTTATTTCAAACTTATTTGAGACGCAAAAATAATTTTTTTTAAAGTTCTTATTTAAAAGAAATAAAGTTTCTCGAGCGATTGTTGTGTATTAAAATTGAGATTTAATTCTAATAAAAATGGCTTCCTATGCTTTTTAAATGAGCATTAAATTTAGTTTTTTTTAATAAAAGTACTTTGAATTCGAATTTTTTCTGAGATTTTCAATGCCTTGTAATTTTGATGTGTTGAATTTTTGTTGACATATCACACTTGTCTGTTGCATTTATAGTTTGGGCTATGAAAGTGGGTAACCGACAGACGGATTGAACGATTATAATAATTTCCACTTTTTACGTCATAAACGTAGTGTAGAAGCTAAAATGAGATAGACATTGACACTGTTTGCTTGAAAAGAAAACTAATCAATTAAGCGCTATTTTATGATTTATTCCAGGGATTGGAAAGTTACTTTTAAAAAGTAACGCTGTTACAGTTACAGTTACTTAATAAAAAAAGTAACTCTGTTACCGTTACAGTTACTTAATATGAAAAGTAACGCGTTACAGTTACTTAGCACGAAAAGTAACGATTCACAGTTACTTTTTGAAATTTCAAGTTATGAGAAAATTGTAATTTAGCCATCTTACCATTTTTCAAAGAAAATTACTTTTAACGAAACATAAGCACAAACAAAATGCTGAAATTATAATTAATAATTTTTTTTATTTAATTTCAATCCTGGTTCAATCCAAGAAATAGGTGTGAACGTGCCCTAGGTGTGAACGGGAATACGAAATGTTCCCTTCTTAGGAGTGGAATTTATAAATAAGCATCAGACAGCCTTCGGAAAGTAACGGAAAAGTAACGCAATTTTTCGTTACTTCGTTACCGCTAAAAGTAACTAAGTTACAGTTAGTTACTTTCTGAAAAATGTAACGGCGTTACCCTACGTTACCTAAAAAAAGTAACTGTTACAATTAACGGCGTTACAAGTAACGCATTACTCCAATCCCTGATTTATTCTATAGCTTTTAACACAACAGCACAGAATTTTTTAAGGATAAATTATTTCATTTCTTGCTCATGAAGATAAGTATAATGAAGGTTGAAGTAGCTTTTGACAACGATTTCTATCATTTAAGAGTTTGCATTTGAGAGTACTTACGGACTTTTGTACGGATTTTGGACTACTGTGTATTAAAATCGAATTAGGAATACATCACTCTATTAAGCTGTAATGAGAATTGGTGGCTATCTCTTCACGTTCTTATAAAACACGTCGCCAAGCTCACCAAAGTCGCCGAAAAATTCCGGCGAACCAGCGAAATGTATTTCTTTGAATCCTAATTAAGATTTTGACTTGTATAAACATTATTTTACTATTATGATTCAATAATTTTAACTTGATTTAAGTGTAAAAAAAACCAGAAGCGTTTCTTACGACCAGACTTAACGGTAAATAAAAAGGGAAAATGCGACGAACGGGTATTAATTTGCTAGTAAAAATCATAAAGCAAATAATCATTCAATAAAATTTATATCGAAACTATAATTTATTTAACTTTTATTTCTAATCAGAAGTAAAAAATATTTTTCGAACTAAAACAATAAATGACGTTAATTTGAAATTGTTAAGCAAAAAAGTTTATTTTTGTAAAAAAAAAATAAGGTTAGACTCTTATATCGTTTTTTAAAGCAGATTTAGTTCTGCGAAATTTCTTTTCACGACAAAATATTATTTCCATCTAAAAAACAATTGCTGGCGAGTTTTTAGATAAAACGACCCTTGAATTGGCAAAATTAAGCAAAAGTAAACAAAGAAAACACCTGAAAAAATAACTTTTTTCCTGAATAACTACTTATCTTCCAGCGTCATAAAAGCAAAATAACCCAGCGTAAGAGACGGGACAGAAATAATAATGATTGTTATTTCAAGAAGTGCGGGAGAGAAAAGGCTAAATACTCTAAATAGAATGTAGTGTGCAATGGTAAACCTAAAAGGGAACTTTCACAAGTCACGTGACTTTATCTCAAGCTTGGAGCCAGAAAAAAAAAAAGAAGAATGGGTATGTTTCAGATGATGTAATGCTCTTTTTTTCCTTTTTGTGAGTCCTGCAATTTCATTGGTTGTCTCAGTTTCACTTTTAAAAAAGTAATTCCAGACAAAAAATGAAAACAAGACAGCTGGAATTGTTGCCATTTTTGACGTGAAACAACCTTAGTCTAAATAGTCATAATGCTTTTGCTTTTAAATGTTCTAAAATGAACACACAACACATTAGTTTAACAATACTACACACGTTAGGAATCATATACATAGTAAATATACAAAAAAAAAATTCTTTTATAGTTTTTTTTATGGACATTTACTTAAGTGGCTGCGATAAGTTACCAAACGTGGCAACCTTTCTCGCCAAATTAATAAATTGGCGAGATTCATTTTGACCCTCTTCTCAGAGGCCTTTTTATAATTAGATTAGACAGCGTCCATTCAATTTATGTCGTTGAAAAGGACTCTAGGAAAAGCGAAAATATGAAGAAAAATAAAAGATTTTCATCTCCGGAAGAAAAGATATTCCTTAAGCTTTTGCCGGAGCGCATTATTCCTTTTTGCCTATTGTGCAAGTCGCCATTTTATCGGTAAGTCGGCAAGTTTCGATGGCTTCCGCAGATCTGGCATTATGTAGCAATGAAATAAGTGCTAGACTGGGGAGTAACAGTGGAATAAGTTGCACACTGCTAAAATATGTATGATTGGCTCTAAAATTAAACTGTCTCTTGGTGGCTGAATCAGCAGTTTGATGAAATATTTCACCATAAGAAATTGCAAACTTAACCCATTAATGACGATTGCCAAAATAATCTGCCCCGTAAAAATGAGCTTCTTCTTAAGTTTATCTAAATAAACCAAATACAAGGTAAATGAATAGAGATAGATTAAATTAGATCACAGTCATAAACAATATACGTAGGACCGATTAAGTTAAACCAACACTAAAGTTTAAAAACCTAAACTACACTCATGTCCATAAATTAAGGATAATTCAGAATCACACGGAAATCAAACTCTAAAATAAAAATTTCACCTGTAGAATTATCACACACATCTTGAAGAAGAATAAGCAAATTACAGGAAACCACTAGATGACGCTGGTAGTACGTCACAATGACAAGAGTGTTAGAGAGGGTTATATAAGGAATGGTGGCAAAGAAGTAAAATTGTTCACAATTTGCTCTTTACCTTTTGTTTAATAAATAGACTTTACAAATAAGTCAAATTTGTTTTGCTTCCGTCTCTTTCTTTGCCTGAACTTCATTATCCTTAATTTATGGACATGAGTGTAAACTCCTCGGCACAACAGCCCGTTAATGGGTCAAGGCCTTCCGTGCCCATTCCATCTTACGTGACCAATAGCTCTGGGGCGCTAGGCATATGTCCCGGTAAGGAGGTCAGCCTCACGCGGAACCCCCAGTGTTTAGTTCCCAAGCATGCTTGATACTCATTTTATCGACCCACTTAAGAGATGAAAGGCTGAGTCAACCTCGCCCAATCCGGGACTTGATCCCCGGACCTGTGGCGTGGCAATGCGAAGCACTACCACTAAGCCACTGGGCCTCTGGGTTTAAAAATCTAGTTGATGTTATTGTTCCGAACTAAAGGTGTTAAGGGGGAATGGGCGCGCTGAACCGGTGGTCTCCAAAGCACACTGCATCAGTGTTAATCAAATAGCGAAAAAAATATTTTCTCTGCCACATTTCTCTGGCTGTATTGAATATTTTTACAAGCGGATTTTTTAATGTGATAAATGTAGCTGACTTACAGGTCCCGAACTTCCCACTTTTTGAAATTGGTTCGAATATTTTTTTTACTTTTCAATAAATAATTTTACACAAAATATTCGAAGCAATTTAAAAAAGTGGGAAGATAGAGACCTGTAAGTTATCTACATTTATTATTTAAAAAAAACCCCGTTTGTAAAAATATTCAATACAGCTGGAGAAATGTGGCAGAGAAAATAGTTTTTTCGCCATTAGATTAACACTGAGGCACTTGAGTTTGGAGACCCGCGGTCCAGCGTGCCTATTCCCCCTTAATGGTATTCAAAAAGTCGTCGTTAATAGTATAAAGAGAAATAAAGATAAATAAATGAAATTGGACCTTTCACTTTATTGCTCGTCACAAATATTTTACCCATTTTCATACACCATTTCTACGAGAACCATCATTCTTTTACGGTAGGCACAGGTGGCGGTGGGAAATATAATGTGTTTAGTTTCTTTTTCTCTTGAGCGTTCTCATGTGTAAATGCCATCGAAAGAGTTGAAGTCCCACGGAAAAAAGATTTTGGAAGCCAAATCAACGACAGTCATAACTGTAATCGATTATTATTTCGTTTTAGATAAATCTTTTCTTCTTCAAATCTCTTTTTGTGGATTCGAACTTATAGAAAAGCCGTCTGGAATGTTCAAGAGGGAATATTTTTTTGAAAAGAAAATGAATATGCTTGGCTTTGAAGTCTGAGCACGTCTGGGTGTAGCTGGGTTATTTAGTGTAGCAAACTTTAGCAATTTCGAATTTGATATTAGTTTATTGATTATATTTACAATGATAAATAAAAGCAGTTTTAATTTTACAATAAAAATGCTTATTGTGAAAAAACAGAAGTATTTAAACCAGAGGGAAATATGCGATCAAAACAACCCAGAATCAGTTTAGTTTAGTTTGAATTATCATCGCACTAGAGCAACACGAAGGCTATTGGCGACGGGCGTCGTATTTTAGAACCACATTCAAGTGACGAGCCGACACCTGAATAGGCACCTAACGCAACAAGGGCGACATCGTATGCAGCGTTGGGACTTTGGAGCATATTTAACGTGCACTCCCACCACACGGTATTATTCGTCGGACATTTTTGGCTGCACGGAGCGTTTATAGGCCGGCAGTTATTTTGGCGATGCCCGGACCCGAACCTAGGACCTTTCTCATGCTAGGCGAATGCCTAACCGACTGGGCTCCCCAGCCCCCACAACCCAGAATCAAAAGCATTAAAATTGCTGGAAGCTCAAATTAGAATTATAAAAGTTATGTTAAATAAAAGTCGCACCAGAGCTACACGAAAGTGTGTATATTATGGCCACGGACGTCATAATTTTAGAACCACAGTAAGTGACGAGCAGACGAATGAATAGGGACAGATCGCGAGAGGAGACGATTATTATATCCATACGAGATTTACAAATGACCGTAAACTATACTGTTTTCTAAAATATGTATAACAGAATTATAACATTCACTTTAAAGTATCGTAATATTTATATTTTTTTGAGATTTAGTTTAGTTATTAAAATCCGAAACACATTAAAGAGCAGATTATGAACTACAATTTGGAAAATATATGCGCGCTGCTCCTTCAACACAATTTTTGTGCTAACCTTTTATTATTATTTGATCTGAATACAATTTTTGTATTGTTTCAACACAACTTGTAATATTTGGGAAAAGCACACAATTTTTGTAAGTGTGAAAATACTTCGTTAAAATATTTTAACAAGTTTTAACAGAAGTTTGTTTAGAAGTCAGTTGTGCCTTTTATCATTCTTAGGAAAATCCTTCCTTTTATTCACCTTATGAAAACAAGTTCTCGTCTTTCTCTGAAATATTATTATATTTCTCAGAATATTATTATATTTCTCTGAATATTATTATATTTCTCTGAATATTATTATATTTCTCTGAATATTATTATATTTCTCTGAATATTATTATATTTCTCTGAATATTATTATATTTCTCTGAATATTATTATATTTCTCTGAAATATTATTATATTTCTCAGAATTATATTATTATATTTCTCTGAATATTATTATATTTCTCTGAATATTATTATATTTCTCTGAATATTATTATATTTCTCTGAATTATATTATTATATTTCTCTGAATATTATTATATTTCTCTGAATATTATTATATTTCTCTGAATATTATTATATTTCTCTGAATATTATTATATTTCTCAGAATTATATTATTATATTTCTCTGAATATTATTATATTTCTCTGAATATTATTATATTTCTCTGAATATTATTATATTTCTCTGAATATTATTATATTTCTCTGAATATTATTATATTTCTCTGAATATTATTATATTTCTCTGAAATATTATTATATTTCTCAGAAATTATATTATTATATTTCTCTGAATATTATTATATTTCTCTGAATATTATTATATTTCTCTGAATATTATTATATTTCTCTGAATATTATTATATTTCTCTGAATATTATTATATTTCTCTGAATATTATTATATTTCTCTGAAATATTATTATATTTCTCAGAATTATATTATTATATTTCTCTGAATATTATTATATTTCTCTGAATATTATTATATTTCTCTGAATATTATTATATTTCTCTGAATATTATTATATTTCTCTGAATTATTATTATATTTCTCTGAATATTATTATATTTCTCTGAATATTATTATATTTCTCTGAATATTATTATATTTCTCTGAATATTATTATATTCTCTGAATATTATTATATTTCTCTGAATATTATTATATTTCTCTGAATATTATTATATTTCTCTGAATATTATTATATTTCTCTGAAATATTATTATATTTCTCTGAATATTATTATATTTCTCTGAATATTATTATATTTCTCTGAATATTATTATATTTCTCTGAATATTATTATATTTCTCTGAATATTATTATATTTCTCAGAATAATTATTATATTTCTCTGAATATTATTATATTTCTCTGAATATTATTATATTTCTCTGAATATTATTATATTTCTCTGAATATTATTATATTTCTCGAATTATATTATTATATTTCTCTGAATATATTATTATATTTCTCTGAATATTATTATATTTCTCTGAATATTATTATATTTCTCTGAATATTATTATATTTCTCTGAATATTATTATATTTCTCTGAATATTATTATATTTCTCTGAATATTATTATATTTCTCTGAATATTATTATATTTCTCTGAATATTATTATATTTCTCTGAATATTATTATATTTCTCTGAATATTATTATATTTCTCTATATTATATTTCTCTATATTATCTTTCTCTATATTATATTTCTCTGAAATTTTATCAAGAAACAAATTTAAAGAGCTTTAAGTTGTCGAGTTTTTTTTAAACATTCAAATTAGTTTCATTTTATTTGCAAAGCTAGTAAGTAGTTTTATAGTTATTTACGTATATTTGATTAAAATATCGATGTTTATAAAATAAACGTAGTTTGTACTTAAATACCTGTGTTTTTTAGATACCTCCAAATTTACATTAGCGATCCAGAATTTTACTTATATTTACAGCATTTTCAAACCTTAGCATTCTCTTCACAGCGATTTGTTAACCAGTCAAATTAAACTCCATTTAATTTACTTCAACGGAAAAGTTTTGTTAGTCATTTAAAAATCATTTATTAACATCCTCAACGCCATTTTGTGCTTGCATTTGTTTGTGGACTATTCTGTTTTGTTTTACGTCTGTTATTCTTCCAATCCTTTGTTTCCTGTATAATCCAATTTATTTCCCTCGTCATAACTTTGAGGTTAGCATGAAATAGCGATGCTTGGTGCAAAAATAATGAAGCCCTGAACGTTGCCTTGCCGACATGATGAGCCCAAACAAACAATGCTGCTCACTCTTAAGGGGGAATGGGCGCGCTGGACCGCGGGTCTCCAAACTCAAGTGCCTCAGTGTTAATCCAATGGCGAAAAAACTATTTTCTCTGCCACACTTCTCCGGCTGCATTGAAATTTTTTACTAACGTTTTTTTTTTTAAATAATAAATGTAGATAACTTACAGGTCTCTATCTTCCCACTTTTTGAAATAGCTTCGAATATTTTGTGTAAAATTATTTATGGAAAATTAAAAAAAAATCGAACCAATTTCAAAAAGTGGGAAGGTCGGGACCTGTAAGTCAGCTACATTTATCACATAAAAAAATCCGCTTGTAAAAATATTCAATACAGCCGGAGAAATGTGGCAGAGAAAATACTTTTTTCTCCATAGGATTAACACTGATACACTTTGCGCTTTGGAGACCCCCGGTCCAGCGCGCCCGTTCCCCCTTAATGGAATTTATATTACAGTAACTTCATTTAAACCAAAAATCTTGAAATAATATCCTACAACGATAAGTTGTGTAGTTGTAGATTGCAATTTAGTTACATTATTGTAGTTCAGAGTTAGAGTGACTCTACTGGTATGGCCTACTCAACTTTAAGGCCACAGAAGCTCTTCGTGAAGTCATCAATTAGTTTCAGAGTGCCGGCTTTTTTAAGATGAAAAACTACGAAACCTGTTCGTTCTCGGCGGACTATACTTTTCAGGTAACAAGCAGGTTCCGTTCCTCACTTACGGAACAGCAGACAACTCGAACCGGACGGATAGCGTGAAGTCACAGAGAGCTTCCCTGACCTTTTTAGTTGAGTCAGCCTTTTAGTTGAGTGAAGTGCTAATGCGAAAGTGTGTCCTTGCCGAGTAGCTAATCAAACACAGTTAACTTACCAAGAAATCTAGGTTGGTTGGTAGACATATATTTTCAGGCTTGTGCGCTTGGTCACAAAGACCTGCTTATAAACCATCGTCAAGAAGGACCGACACGACATACACACACACATATAAGACAGATACTGCCATCTATCGCCACCTCCACAATTTAGACATGTCCCTGAAGGGGAGGGAAATAGTCTCCAGGGACCTGTACCCGTGGGAAACTGCGCAATGACCGCCCACAGGACTTTCGGACCCAACAGATTTAAAGAGCACGTACTCCGCATATACTCGACAAACACAAACATCCATGCCTTACCGGGATTCGAACCTGGACCCAGATGCTCCAAAGGCTAGCTCCCTAACTGTTGCGCCGCCGGGTCGGCATCTAGGCTCTTGTTTATGTTTACATATTTATTTCTTGGCATTTGTTGTCTAATGCAAGTTTCTAATATTTCTCTTCATATAAGGGATATTAATAGTTATTCATTAATTTTATTGTATATAAAAAAAGCGTCAAATAAGAAGCCAACCCTATGTTTGCATTCGTTTGGGTGTATTTCGGAAAAGATAAATGGATTTAAATTGGCGGCTACTTTTTGTACGCTTTTTTGACCAGATAGCATTTTCATTTTATTCGTGCCTTTATTCGTGATAAAAAAGTTCCAGTGCTATTGTTTAGACGCAGAACATTGAAAACGACAAGGGTTATTGTCTTTTGGTAATTACCAGAATTACATTTTTATATAGTTATGCGATAATTATTTTATTGTTTAATTCTAAGTTTTGAATAGCGAAAGAGAATTCTGAAATTTGATTAGAACTATTGAAATAAGTTTTGATGGCTGGAATGTTTTTCAATTGTTTGTGGCATAAAAGAGAAAAGTTAAATTCAGTTTAAAAGTTTCATAGCTTGTGCCATTTTCATTTTTCAATTATTGAAGAACTTTAGAGTTTGCTTGTCTTAGAAATTAATAAAATCTGTCTATTCCCTTTTCTATATTTTATTTGATTAATTATACACCTGTGAAGAACCTAACTTGGATTAAATTAGGATTTTTGAAATGGAATTATTATGGAAAAAATTCGTTTAAGATAATTACGATATTAAAATATTAATATATTGCTTAATAGTTAGGTTGAATTTTGCATAAATGAAAAACCAACAAATACATAGAATTTTTTCAAAATAAAATTTAATCATGAATGCTAAGAAAGTAAGTTTTTTCTTCTGCATATTTATGTGTCCCATATTCAGATTTTTTTCAAAAAACTTTTTTTATTTAGTGAATTATTTTTGATGTTTAATTCAATTTTTAAACAATTACCTAAAATTAAAATGCTAGATAATGGTTCAAGTTTTTTTTAGCACTGAAAGATTTTAGGCAACAGTACTGTTGTTCTCTTTTCGCATACAACTATCATAGTTTACTCTAAAACTATCTAAAATAATAGTTTAGAGTTATAATATTTAAGAAGTCACAAGAATATAGACTAATCAAATTACTGCACAAGTAAAAATTGGTAGTCGAATATTATAATTAATTAAATTTATCTTTAGAAAATAAGTTAGCATCAATAACTTCATTTTGATGAAAAGGGTAGATTATTTTCCAAGGCTGCCATGACAACGAATAATAAAAATAGAAAGCATATTTCAACCATATCTCACTGAACATACAATAAACCTGTCAAGATTTACTATTGAAAAATTCAAAGACATGAAAGCATGTCCCCCATTCACTACACCAAAAATAAAACTTTCCTTCAAAAAGGGAGATTATTTCGCATTGGAACAAGAAATTTCATTTCCTCGCGTATGATGCTCCTTTTATTAAGTTCTTTTCCACGCTCGTTCTATTCATTACTTTGTGTACAACTCAAACATTTTTTTCTGTTTGTCTTTCGCCTAAAACAAAGTCCTTATTCTTGCAATTCTGACGAAAACTTAAAATGCCCCCCCCCCCCCAAAAAAAAAGGATTTTTTTCATAACATAAAGAAAGTTCCGCACAAAAGAGATGACATATTGTTTCGCCGACATAGTAAGTCAAAAGTGTTATTTGGCAGCAGTAAAACATGGCGCACTATTTTTCGGAATAGTGGCGTTTCACCTATTGATTTAACCAGGCAGAAGCGTCGCTTGACCACGCTTATTCTGACGGATAACTAGATATCTTTATTGCTTGGTAGTTCTAATTTTTTTGTCTGAGAAATACGGATAAAGTTTGAAGTATTGGGTTTAAGGAATATAACATGGTAAGTCGTTAGCACGAGGAAAAAGTTCTTGACACTCGTAAAGTATACAATAACGGGGGATTCTAAGATGATTTATTGACATGTTTGAAGATAAATTTGATTTTTTTTATTGCAGTCTGCGAAAAAAGTAAAGGCCTGAGTTAAGGTTTAAATTTGTTTGTTTATCGTACCTGAATATTATATATATTTTTTAATGCCTGTCACTTTTCACATTCAAACGTAAGTAAATAGTTATTGGATAAACAGTAGTAAGAAAAAATAGTTCAAATTTCAAATTTTTTTTTACTTATACAGCATTATTTTCTTTTAAATGCATAAAAAGTGTTTGTAAATACATCGAAAAAATATAAAAAATAGAGATTATTTTTCATCAAAAAAGTTATTGAAAAGTATATTGTCTTCTACCTCGCTTATGAAGCGAGATTTTGATCGAAAAAATATCAAAAAATATATTACTTTACGTTAAAAAAGTCATTGAAAAAGTATAGTGTTACTAACTTCACTTTTGAAAAATACGTTAAGAGTATTTTTAAGTATATGAACCATTATGAGCATTATTTCATCATTTTGTCAATTTCATTATATTTATAGCAGTTAAAACCTAAATTTTTGACACTACAATTTGGTAATGTGATAATAAATTAACATTTTTGTTTAGGAGCTTACTTCAATTTATTTTCGATAAAATCCTTTAATAAAAAAAATTAAGAAGAAACTGTATAAAAGTATAATTTCCTTTAAAGTACTTAAATATTCTTTATTTTTTGCTTCTAAGTTTTAAATATTCAAAGAACTTATTTTCTCTGTAAAATATAAACAAGAAGTTTTTTTCTCCCAAATACATACGAAGTGTCTTGTCCAGTGTTTTGAAAAAGATTTATAACATAATCAATCATAATCTATTATTCACTTTCTAATATTTTTTCTCTCGATCCTATTTGTTTATGTGCCATACATTTTTAAAGACATATTTATTTCTTAAAATATGTCCTAATTGCTATTTTTTTACTTGAATAAAAAAAAATAAAACTTTAAAAAATGTTAAAAGTAAAACGTGATTAGTCAAGAAATAAGTGAAAAATCAATGAAATAGAGCTGTTTTAGTCAATAATAATGTTTTACATTATTTGGTTTATTTCCTTATAGTTTTTAGTAAACTGAATATGGTGACTAAATTTAGTACATATCTATTAATTGAATTTTTCCAATAACACAATATTAAAAAAAATACAGTATAATAGATTTCAGGGGAATTTTTTACTAGTTGCGAAATGTATTGGAAAGCAATGGAAGCACCAGAATATATTTAATTTTATTTATACATATTTTAACTTATATTTAATAAAAAAGTTATATTTTATATGATCAGATTTAATTTATGACTCTGTTGAAGTTCATTATTTCACTGATCAATCTTCTCAATTTAATCCTTTTCCACAGATTTCTAAAATTTTAAGGCTCATCCAGTGGTACACTGCAATTAGGGGAACGCATGGTTTAAATTCTACCATCCCTAATGATTCCATTTGGTATCATAAGCTTAAGATTTTTTTTTCTCACTTAGTTGAGCTCGCACTTATTTATCGTTAGATGGAAGAATCATGTCTTTTGAAGAATTAAATAAAGGTTGTTTTAATTAAATGAAAATATTAAAAAAAATGTAAAATAAAATTCACTCCCAAAAAATTCGTTCGAAAAGAGGGTTCGAAAAATCCGCATCCCGTGATTAATGGATGCCCCTTTGACTCTTGTTGCCACCTTTTAATTACGCAAAATTATTGCGGGTTTTGGTAATTTTTAAAAAATTAATAAATTTATATTAAAATTTAGTTTGGGACTATAATGTTAGGAGGACATTGGGCGGCATTCTGTTTGTATGCTTAAAATTTTCTAAACAGGAAAAACGGTTTACAATTTGGTTTGAAGAAATTGTACATTGAATAGTCTTCAACTTTCTACAATTTTATTTCTATTAACATTTTATTTGCTCTTTTTATTAATAGTATTGATGATAACTATAAAAATACTTATTTATTTGTACTTATAATAGATGTTCCACAAAGAGATTAATTACTTTTAAAACTGATTTATGTTTTATTTATCTATGGTTGTATATTGGCACATGGATATTGTTTTGTAAGCTATTTTTGTGTGGTTTTTTCTTACAGCTGTGCGAACTTAGTGGTAAATAGTTTTTTTTCCCAATAAGAAATATGATTATTTTCTCTGTAATGCAATTATTCCTATTTCATATTAATTATTACTATTTCAAATACATCCTGAGTTTTAGGTCAGAATTTTCTTCTCAGAAAACAGTAAAAACTCCATAGAAATAGTTACATACCAAAAAAAGCATATCTCTAAGTGAAAAAGTTCATCAAAGAAGTTAATCCAAAATCGAAAATAAATTTTCATTTCCTATAAATAATCTTAATGCAACTTCCTATAAACCTCGTACACGATTTCCAAAGTTCCTTCTATCTTATTATTTACTTCGACGGAATTTTTTCTTTGAGTGTTTATCTGTGCACCCAATGCTATTTCCTGTCGATAGATGAAAAAAAGGTTAAAACGCGAAGGCTAGAATGGGATACGGTGCTGCCGGGTCAGAAACCAATGCAAATCTGATTTGCCAATTGAAAGCATTTATTGTTTCCGATACACCCAAATAAACCTTTGACTAATTATTTGGCCACTCGTTGCATCCAATAAAAGCAATTAATAAAGTTGAAATCTTTTTTGTGAAGGGATATATTGGAAACTTGTATTATTTCACATATAGTACTACAATATAAGCTGCATCAAATATTACCTTTAAAAATAATTGCGGATTATTAAAGAAAAACGGGCAATTCGAACGGGGAAGAGCGTGGTTTGTTTGAGGGAGAAGAAGAGAATTTTTGACGCAGCTGTGATGTCACTATGGCCGTGGTCGTTCTTATTTGGACGAATGGCGGGTTGTTTGTGAGGTGTAATACAGCATTTGATGCAGCTGTGACGTCACCGTAGGCGTGGTCGTTCTGGTTGTCCATTGTTATTTTTCTTATAGAAATCTTAGTGAGAGAGTTCAGTGCTAATTTTTTTTAGAGTATTTAGATATTGGCTCTACTAACTCAAACGTAATCGTTGGTTACCTTGACATTATTCTGTAGAACGCAAAGCATATCGCTCTTGGCATAGAGAGCACTATATTGGCACTAATTTGCTCTGAAATTAAAAAGAGGCTCACAAACTCGCCAAACTACAATTGTATCGTGATTCTGTGCGCATTACTACAAGTCAATATCGTGTGACTAGAGTTTGTGCGTGCATTGTCATTGAATTGGCGACTTTTAGACTAGTTCGCATTATTTCTCGCCAACAATATCCATCTTACCTTTAACCTCTTTTGGGTTAAAAAAGAAATCGAATCTATAAACGATTTAACGAACACAGATCGAAACAAAAGCAAAGAGTCTCTCTCTTTTACCACAGGAACGATTAAAGCAACCGAAAGAAATTTTCCCAACCCCACACAACCTTAATGACTGGTAATTGCTTATATAGACCCCTTTTTTTCTCGTTTTTACGGACTAAATCGAAGTTTTATGCTAAACGATTAGATTTTCTTCGAGGAAGGCCTTTAACCGAGATGGCCGTGTTTGAAGAAGCTACGTCTTGGGTTTCGGGACATGGAATACCTGGTGGTATCATAAAACGGTTGCTCTTTATTTCTGTTACTTAAAGTCCGTTATGTAAAATGGTTTATTTTGAATAAAAAATAAAAATAAAATATTTTTTTATAACAACGTGCAAAAAAGTTCACTTTTTTTATATCATATTCATTCATAAATCGTTGCGAAAATGACACTTTACGTGCTTACGTCACAGACAGTGCCGAAAGTAGTACTTTCGGCACTAGTGCGGTAAAGTAAATAAGAGTATCTGATTGGTAGAAAAACAAAATGATGTCATGAATATCTCCATGGAAACTAAATGTCACGAAACTCACTTATTTCCATTGGTTCATTACTTTTGCATTTTCTAATATCTCCATGGAAACTACAAGTACAGCTGGGAAAAAAAAACGATCCACCCTTCATTTTTCGGCTGCTATTGGTCAAGGAATTTTGTGAAAGGTGTCATTTTTCAGGAAATAGCGTAAGGAATTGAGAACTGGCAACCAAAATTGCATAAGGGGTCGTCTACATATTAAAATGAGTACCAACTTTGAAAATTCCAATGGCAACACCCAATTTTTTTTATATAAAAATGTTTATCGTCTTCAAAATACCCCAGATCCAAAAGAACATTTATTAATTTGCATCATTTGTTGAGATATAAGCATTCAAAGTTGAACGCCCATAACGTTAAAAGAGTTTCACAAACTTTTATTCATACCTCCACAAATAAAATGAATTAAACCAAAATTTTTTTTTGATTATATACTTCTCAATCTTCCAAAAACAAATCACACAAGTTTTTTCATCAATTTTTCATTATTATTATTTTTTTATTTAAATTTAAATAAGAAAAAATAAAACATGAATAGCAACCCCAATTTTTTGTTACATAAATCGATAAAATAGATCAAGTAGAACCAAAATCCCGAATTTTTTTTAATTCAACAACAATTATTTGCCGAGTTATTGTAAAAATACTGAAAAAAAAACGAATTTTAGGGACCGTGTAAAAAATTACTTAACAAATTGGATCCTAACTTGCATTATTGTTTGGTGGCTGAAAAGCGTTTATGGTAAATGTTTATTCAAATTATTGAGGTCTGTCAAATGTCTAAATATCTTTTCTTGTTTGAAGTGCATACAATGTATTTTGTTTGTATAATTAACATTAAATTATATCGATTACTATGTTTTTGAATGTATGTTATTTCCAATACAATTTCAAAAAGTGTGGTTTAAGGTAAAAATTAAATACCCTAAAATATTATTGGAATTCGGTATTTAGCATATTTCATTGTTACCACATCAGTCAGTTAGTCAGTCAATTAGTCCGTTAGTTAGTCAGTCAGTCAGTCAGTTAGTCAGTCAGTAAGTTAGTTAGTCAGTTAGTTAGACAGTTAGTCAGTCAGTTCACTGATTGACAGTCAGTTAGACTAAGTTAGTCAGTCTGGACTAACTAACGGAGTGACTAACTAACAGACTGACTAACTAACTAACTGACTGAATAACTAACGGACTGACTAACTAACGGACTGACTAACTAACGGACTGGCTAACTAACTGACTGACTAACCGACTAACTGACTGACTAACTAACTGACTAACTAACTGACTGGATAACTAACTGATTAAATAACTAAATAAATAATCTCTAATATTTTTTTTAAAAAAAATCGAGAAATGGACAAATTTTTTTTTCGGGATTTATACCCATCCGGGATTTTGACTCATTCGGGATTTCGGCTTGTCGGGATTTTGGCTGTCGGGCTATGTCGCCGACCCAGTGCGCCGAATTTGAAACAAACTTTTGTAGCAATATGAATGAAAGAAAAATTTGCATAAAATGTAAAACATAAATGTAATAATCATGTTTGTCTATCTGATTGTAACTAATCGCATTTGAAAATCTGTTCGTTATAAATAATCGTATATGTGACTTAGTTTAAAATTAAAACCTTTCTCGCGTACCCTTTATTTTATTTCTGAATTTTAAAATCCAACATTTAAAAAAAATCACAATATTAGTGAAGAAGTCTAGCATCTATTAGTCTAGCATCCTTTAGCGAGATTATGGTAACCCTTTTGTTAGCTTGTCGTTTCGAAAAGACAGCCTAAATATTACCTTTTTCAATTTGGAGATTTCCCCCTAAACGTGTTCAAAATTCATGCTTTAATATCTCAGCAAATAATGCAAAATAAATAATTATTTTTTATACCTGGGGTATTTTGAAGGTGCTGAACATTTTTATGTAAAAAAATTGGGTGTTGCTATTGGAATTTTCAAAGTTGGTACTTATTTTAATATGTAGGCCACCCCTTATACAATTTTGGTTGCCAGTTCTCATTATTTCCTGAAAAATGACACCTTTCACAAAATTCCTTGACCAATAGCAGCCGAAAAATGAAGGGTGGATCGTTTTTTTCCCCCAGCTGTACTACAAAAATTATTAAAGGAAATTAAATAAGACAAAAGTAAGAACACAAATTTCACGCCAAGCAATACTATTTTGATTCAAAATAGAAATTTTTTTTACAACTTTTCTTTTACTACTTTGCATTTTCGAATATCGCCATGGAAACTAAATGATGTCATGAAAATCACTCATTGGTAGAAATACTTTTTTGCACGTTATTATAAAAAATATTGTAAGCAAGCACGTGCCAAATAATACTTTATTAAGCTCTTGTCATTATTTCACTCGATTTACGGTCTCGTGAAATAAAAGCCACTCGCTTAATAAAGTTGTTGCTTAAATAACTATTGAGTGTGAGGAAAGTTAAATTTCATCATAATCATCACTGGCACTACAAGCCCTAAAGGGCCCTGGACTTTCTTAAGGTTATTCTCCATTCTACCCCGTTAGACGACTTTTGCTTCCAGTTGTTAATTCCCCCAGTCTTTAAATCTTCTACCACTTGATCAATCCATCTAATCTACCCCGTCTTCACTGGTCAGCACCTCATAAGGATATTATAAGTACCACCCGCTCTGATTCTGAAGCATTATATAGGTTTTATTTAAACGTCCGTCTGTCCTTTTTTTATGAAGTACAAACTCCACATTTGTACACAAAGTTACTAAATTTTTTTCAATTCTTTCGATTTGCAAACAGCAAAAATTAAACAACGATATCTAGAATTAAATCAAATTCAAAATACTTAATTTTCAATCACGTTTAAATATCTTTTAAACCAAAAATTACCTTAAATTCTAACTTACAATGATGCACTATGAGTGAATTGTCACACGTTTTGCCCTCTCCTAAACTCGTTTCGCTTCGAATTTTGAAAATAGCTTCTTAAAGGAAGCTTTCAGTGCAAAAGAAATAAGCTCCTAAAATTTGGAATTTTTACCTCCGATAGTGTTAGCTAGGTGTTGATACGTGAATCAGTCAGTCAGGACTTTCAGTATAGATTGTAAGAAACTGTGGCGGTTCACCACACACGCAACCTCAATACGCCATCAACAACTAGGTGGCGCTGATTTACCATCTCGTTCCTACCACTATTCTAAATAACAACGATAGCAGTAGTATAAAAGCCTAGGTAACTCATCTCCACCTTGAGGATCCTTTTGGTAGACTATGGGTTACTGAGGCAGCTGCAGTGGTAACCCGAGGACGTGATCGTCACTCACTCCAACGATGCTCCTGATACGATGCGCTCAACCACGGTTGCTACTCGCTGCTAATGCACTCAACGCTGCACGCAACTCAACTCAACGCTCCACGCTATTCAACGGCCAACGCTGGCACACAACTCAACCGCAGCACAACGAAGCAACCTGCGCACGGTTCATTACCTCGTTTCCAGGAGAGGAGTGGTGTAACGGTTCACCACACACGCAACCTCAATACGCCATCAACAACTAGGTGGCGCTGATTTACCATCTCGTTCCTACCACTATTCTAAATAACAACGATAGCAGTAGTATAAAAGCCTAGGTAACTCATCTCCACCTCGAGGATCCTTTTGGTAGACTATGGGTTACTGAGGCAGCTACAGTGGTAACCCGAGGACGTGATCGTCACTCACTCAAACGATGCTCCTGATACGATGCGCTCAACCACGGTTGCTACTCGCTGCTAATGCACTCAACGCTGCACGCAACTCAACTCAACGCTCCACGCTATTCAACGGCCAACGCTGGCACACAACTCAACCGCAGCACAACGAAGCAACCTGCGCACGGTTCATTACCTCGTTTCCAGGAGAGGAGTGGTGTAACGGTTCACCACACACGCAACCTCAATACGCCATCAACAACTAGGTGGCGCTGATTTACCATCTCGTTCCTACCACTATTCTAAATAACAACGATAGCAGTGCGTATAAAAGCCTAGTTAACTCATCTCGACCTTGAGGATCCTTTTGGTAGACTATGGGTTACTGAGGCAGCTACAGTGGTAACCCGAGGACGTGATCGTCACTCACTCCAACGATGCTCCTGATACGATGCCCTCAACCACGGTTGCTACTAGCTGCTAATGCACTCAACGCTGCACGCAACTCAACTCAACGCTCCACGCTATTCAACGGCCAACGCTGGCACACAACTCAACCGCAGCACAACGAAGCAACCTGCGCACGGTTCATTACCTCGTTTTCAGGAGAGGAGTGGTGTAACGGTTCACCACACACGCAACCTCAATACGCCATCAACAACTAGGTGGCGCTGATTTACCATCTCGTTCCTACCACTATTCTAAATAACAACGATAGCAGTAGTATAAAAGCCTAGGTAACTCATCTCCACCTTGAGGATTCTTTTGGTAGACTATGGGTTACTGAGGCAGCTGCAGTGGTAACCCGAGGACGTGATCGTCACTCACTCCAACGATGCTCCTGATACGATGCGCTCAACCACGGTTGCTACTCGCTGCTAATGCACTCAACGCTGCACGCAACTCAACTCAACGCTCCACGCTATTCAACGGCCAACGCTGGCACACAACTCAACCGCAGCACAACGAAGCAACCTGCGCACGGTTCATTACCTCGTTTCCAGGAGAGGAGTGGTGTAACGGTTCACCACACACGCAACCTCAATACGCCATCAACAACTAGGTGCGCTGATTTACCATCTCGTTCCTACACTATTCTAAATAACAACGATAGCAGTAGTATAAAGCCTAGGTAACTCATCTCCACCTTGAGGATCCTTTTGGTAGACTATGGGTTACTGAGGCAGCTACAGTGGTAACCCGAGGACGTGATCGCCACTCACTCCAACGATGCTCCTGATACGATGCGCTCAACCACGGTTGCTACTAGCTGCTAATGCACTCAACGCTGCACGCAACTCAACTCAACGCTCACGCTATTCAACGGCCAACGCTGGCACACAACTCAACCGCAGCACAACGAAGCAACCTGCGCACGGTTCATTACCTCGTTTTCAGGAGAGGAGTGGTGTAACGGTTCACCACACACGCAACCTAAATACGCCATCAACAACTAGGTGGCGCTGATTTACCATCTCGTTCCTACCACTATTCTAAATAACAACGATAGCAGTAGTATAAAAGCCTAGGTAACTCATCTCCACCTTGAGGATTCTTTTGGTAGACTATGGTTACTGAGGCAGCTGCAGTGGTAACCCGAGGACGTGATCGTCACTCACTCCAACGATGCTCCTGATACGATGCGCTCAACCACGGTTGCTACTCGCTGCTAATGCACTCAACGCTGCACGCAACTCAACTCAACGCTCCACGCTATTCAACGGCCAACGCTGGCACACAACTCAACCGCAGCACAACGAAGCAACCTGCGCACGGTTCCTTACCTCGTTTCCAGGAGAGGAGTGGTGTGGCGGTTCACCACACACGCAACCTCAATACGCCAACAACTAGGTGGCGCTGATTTACCATCTCGTTCCTACCACTATTCTAAATAACAACGATAGCAATTGTATAAAAGCCTGGGTAACTCATCTCCATCTTGAGGATCCTTTTAGTAGACTGTGGGTTACTGAGGCAGCTACAAAACGAAGCGATTCAAGAACGAAATAGAATCTTAATTTCTTTTACAGAAGATAACGGGTAAAACTTCTACGAAACGTTAATTTTATCCCATCATTTCTGCGGTTTATTTTTAGAGTCAGGTAGGTTATTTTTTTTTGATTCGGGCCATTGATGAGAAGCCATTCGAATATATCGGAGGAGAGGAATGCTTTAAAGGATGCTCGGGAGGTTTAAACTTCGTTTCCTTAATGTTCCTGGGGCTGACTTTAAGAAGATCTTTTATGGAATAGCGTTGTTTAGGAGAGAGCTTGCAATTAGAGTGGTTTGTTTCTTTTGTTAATTTATGGTTGTGGACATTTTAGATTGCGAAAGTGCAGAAGCTATCTCCATAATTGTTTTCCTATTAAGATAATTGTTTTAAACTTTATTGTGATTTATTTTTTTGAGTGAAATATTATTTATTACTTTTTAAACGTTTTTTTAACTTCAAAGATTGGTCGATTAAGTAGTTTTTTTAAAAATTTTATGGCAATTTATTTTAAGCAGATTTTATTGTTTATTACATTTTAACATTTATTTTAACCTCAAAGCTTTTGATTTAAAACTTAAGCTTAAAATTATTTTAAAATAAAATAATAGTTTTACAAATTCCTTGCGTAGATAAATGATCTGTTGTATTTGACCATTACTCAGACAACGATAGATAAATTTTTATATTTAAAAATATCGCTCATTTCAGAGTTTTTTAATCTTAATATGGTTTATATTTTAATATGATTATTTAAACTTATAAATATTTCCCCCTTTTATACAATGAGAGTTTAATATTTAAAACTTAAAAAATAATAATGAAATACAAAGTTCTAAAAGGACTAAAATAGCATTATTTTCTCTTACTTTAACACGCCCTGAAATTTATATCTAAAAACAAGTAGGTTTATAATAGTCTCTTTAACACATAACTGCTTCCTCATAAAATTTTTACACCTTAGAAAAAAAATCGCAAAATGCAGAATGTAGTTGTAATATAAATATTTTAATTCCAAAAAAGGCCGTTATCATAAATTTTCTTTTACAAATTAAATTCATATTATTTTCAGTTTGCTAAATTTATATGCAGTACATAAAATAATTCTGAAAACGGATTTGACAAATCCTAGCGTCTGCTTCAGAAAGTGTCGCCAAATTCTTCAAATGACGTAATCTTCTTATTCTTAATTAAGGACGAATGTGTGTGTTTGAGAGACTAAAAGACTGCCAAACCAAATTGCCTACGTTAATCCCCAATGGAAAAGAACTATTTTCTATGCCACATTTCTGAGGCTGTATTGAATATTTTTACAAACGGTATTTTTATAAAATAAATGTAGCTGTCTTACAGGGCTATATATTTGAACTTTTTGAAATTGGTTCGAATATTTTGTTCTAAAATTATTTATTGAAAAATAAAAAACATATTCCAGCAAATTTCAAAAAGTGTGATTATAGAGCCCTGTCTTGGCTACATCTATAATAATAAAAGAATTAGTCTGTTTGTCTGTGGATCGTAAAAAACCTACTTATACTGCGCTCAGAAATTCGAAATTTTTAAGATAGATTCCTTTTAATACCAACGTGTGCACCTGAGGCTTAGTTTTTTCATATTTGTTCCATTTTTAGAGAAAATTCGAATTTTCTGAAAAAAATACACCACTTTCGCTCAAATCCGATCATTTTTTCCCTTTCGTGTTGCCATTTGACAGAAGAAATTAAAATGAACACAAAAATTAATTAAAATTGAAATGGCTTTATTTTCTTGTCATTACCTTCACAAACTAAATTAATGATTTGAAAAATAATTGAACGAGCCAATGAGCTAAATGTTTTTTTAAAACCTAGAATTTAGGTTTTGACGTGAAATAACATTGTTATACAATTATGGTTAATTTTGAATTTATCTGGAAAATTGCGATGACAGTAAGTTCATATTGAGGAAGATTTTTGTGATATGAGGATGTGCATTTTATAGTGATGTATTTTTATTTTGGAATTTTAACGCAATATAAGTAACGGGATTTTGTTCTTTATAATGAACGGGAACAAAGGCAAAGCTTATTATACTATAGAAAATTAAATGACACATTGTACTTGGATCGATTTGATATTCTTATAGTCCGTGCGAAGAACGGGTATAAATTTGCTTGTTTATTATATAAAAAAGTTTGTAAAAAATATTCAATACAGATAAAGCAATGTGGCTTAAAAAATAATTATTTACTATTGGATTAACACAGAGGCACTTTGGTTTGGAGACCCGCTGTCGTTCGGTCGCATTCGCCGTTAAGTATAAACATTAAAATCTGTAGAAACCGGATATAATACTATTGTTGCAGATGTAGCAACAACACAAGAAATGACTAAAAATTTGATTTTAATGTTAATTAAATAGCTAGTTCGTCGAGTGACAAATAAACATATAATATTTATGTACCAAATAAAAACTTTTTTTTTCTTTCTCTTTTTAGAATTTATAATAAAAAATAGTGTTTGTATCAAGAGATTTGAAAAATGTTTTTACGCCGTAGCATAATTTATATTATTAACAAAAAGAAAAACATAAAAGTAACATAACAAATTATATATAAAAGCATAATCAGTTTTTATGTAACATATTTATGTAAAAAATCTTTTTATATGTTATATTTTATTGTGAAAAAGCAAATGATTAAGTGTATTTTAAATATGGAACTGTGCCAAGGACAAATTTTATTTATTCCTATCTTAAGTAATAAAATAAATTAATATAATTTTTGTGGTTTAAATCTTAAAACATATATATTTTCTTTTAATGTAACGATAAAAACCTTTTAGAAAATTATTAAGGAAGATTTACAAAGAAAACATTGAAAGGTAATAGCACATTAAATTCTCCACTTAATTTTAACTACAGACACACCTAAAGCTTTAAAACTCTCAAAAAATCTAAACGAAAAGAATAAATTTTTCTTATTGAGAAAGCTGATTAATCCATTAATTTAAATTTCCCAGGTATAGAGATTTAATTTTTCTGAGAGCTAGTTCGCTTCTTCAAAGTAATTACTTAGTGAAATTGATTTATTTGCTTGATAATGTTTTCATTATCTTTTAAAATGGTCGTCTTATACCGAGGATAAATTAAATATATAATTATACTTCGAATCTTAATGATTACCACTTGCCCCACAGGCACGCTTTTAATAGAAAAATTAATTGCTAATGCGTAGAGATTACTAATTTCTGTTCTTTTAATTTTGAATCGTTATGCAATGACCGAATTTCGCACGAATTGCAAGCTAAACTATGATTTATATCAAAGAGTTATTTTGGTAGCGTCTGTGGCTAAATATACATGCTACACTTGTAGAGAGTAAGCGGTAATTGAAAGGAAATAGCGACACAAAACACGTACAGGAAGTAAGTAAAAAATGTCTAAACGCAATTCGATACTTTAAAAACTACTAATGATGTGTAAAAAAATAATATAATGATGCCTAGGTAAAAAAGTAAATATATTACCTAAATAAAACTAAATGCATAATATAAATGATGTTCGTTGAACGATGTGATATTTACACTCTTAAAACAAACGAGCGATTTTAACTCAGTCTGAGTTAATTTCCATTCCTCTCCATGCTGAAAATGCACTTCTTCTATAGGAGTGGATTTCACTCTTTTTGCGGAGTGGGTAAAAGAAATAAAAGAAAACAATCTACGTCCTACACTCTTAAAACGATCGGTTTTAACTCAGTCTGAGTTAATTTCCACTCCTTTCCCGTGCCGAAAATGCACTTCCCCTAAAGATTCACTCTTTAGGATTTCACTCTTTTGTTTTAAGAGTGTAGATGTACACAAGAGAACTGAGCATGAATAGCTAAGTAGAGAAATATAGAGCTATCGACAGAAATAGAGATACAGCATGCGTCGATATAGAAAATGGTATGCATACCTAAACAGATCTAAATACTTTCCTATAAAAAGAGAAAGTACAAATTTTACTTGAAACAAAATTTCTGTTCGTATCTTTATACAGTGTATTTTTATATTTCTTTTTATTCAAAAATGCCAGCTCTGCTAAGGTACCACTTTCAGTCGATCGAGACCCACTTACCGCGAAAATTCCACTACAAGAAAAAAAAATTCCGATTCCGTCCCACCTGAGACAAAGAATCGACAACACAAAAGGCAAAAATACCATAAATGCCTCGAAAAGCCCTGTACTACTCCATCGTCAAAATAGAACAATAAAAAAAAATAGAAGCAGAATCCTACCAGCCCACAAACTACTCGAAAACTGCTTTTTTTTGCCTTTATCCTGAACCGTTTTATGTCTCGCCAGCTTATTTTTCGACTTTATTCCTCGAGCCTTCGATCAATGTTCGATTCTCGCGCTGCCCTTTAAGGCATGGTAACCAGAGACTTTGAGTAGAATGGACTGTGGGTTGGTAAACCCAAAAGGTTACCAACATTAGCCAAAAGAATTGAGACCAAGTCACGTGGTATAGACAAGAGAAAATAGTATCCAGAGTAGAAAACAGAACTATGATTTTTTCAAATGTAGAGCAGTTGAGCTATCCTATACATTTTTCAAAAGCCTTTTTTAACGATTTAAAATATTTTAAGTAGCTTTAAAAATACGATATTTTATTATTTAATGTGTTCGATTTATATTATCTTAAATAAATTTGTTTTACAAAATAATTTTTAATATGCGATTTTTATCAAGTTGTTTGATTGAAATTTTTCAAATGCAAAGCGTTCCTTAACTGCATTATAACTCAATGTAAGAGTGTAGTGTAAATTGGCAGTTGAAAAGCAGTAGCAATAGTAAACAATATCTATAATTTCGTTCTATCTTTTTAAAATTTACCTGTTCTAATAAAATCACAACGTTTTAAATAACCACAATGCTTACCATCTTAAATATTCTAAAATTGGCAGTGACAAAATTATTTTAACAACATAACATTATGCATCAAACATACAGTCAATGGACAAATTATTAGACGCACTGCAAGATTTCATGTATCAATCAGTGATGAGCAAAATACCTTTAGAAAGACATTTGTGTTCCTAAACTTAAGCTATTGAATAGAAAATACTATCTGCTTACTTAATACATATATCGACCTCTTTTTTAATGATATGACATTCTTTGGTATGTTTTCATCTTTACTAAAAAATACAGTGCGTCGAATAATTTGTCCAGGGACTGTATACGTAGCGGACATACAACATTTTTTCTGGTCACTTATTCATCATAAAAAAACGTGCCAAACGTAGACCCTTTTTTCGCCAAATTAGTGTTTTGGCAAGATTTATCTTAACCCCTTCCTAAGTTTCTTTTTATAATCGTATTAGCGGTAAATAATTCATACGTCGTTGCATGGAACCCCATATAACTCACTGTGAAGCAGATAAAAGAATTTTCTGGAATATTCCCAACAGAGCTCTAGTTGTAGTATTTGTGTTATTCTTCCAATGATGGTACACACGTCTTTATTTCTTTTTTTAAGAAGTTAGCAGACATGTGTTGCCGATGGTGTTGGGATGTTCAAGTCACGGACTGTCGAATGCAAGATTTGCCGCAGCTGGGACGTAGTTTATTAATAAGACGGTTAAACCGAAATAAATCCATGAAGCTATGATGTCTACATGACATTGATATTCGATTGATTGAATTAGTTTTTTTTGTGGAAAGTAAAAAAACAATTCAGTCAATCGAAGATGGTTAAACCAAAATAAATCCATTAAGCTATGATGTCCACAAGACATTGATATTCGATTGACCGAATTAGTTTTTTTTTCTGGAAAGTAAAAAACTAATTCAGTCAATCGAAGATGGTTAAACCAAAATAAATCCATGAAGCTATGATGTCCACAAGACATTGATATTCGATTGACTGAATTAGTTTTTTTTGTGGAAAGTAAAAAACTAATTCAGTCAATCGAAGATGGTTAAACCAAAATAAATCCATGAAGCTATGATGTCACAAGACATTGATATTCGATTGACCGAATTAGTTTTTTTTTCTGGAAAGTAAAAAACTAATTCAGTCAATCGAAGATGGTTAAACCAAAATAAATCCATGAAGCTATGATGTCCACAAGACATTGATATGCGATGACTGAATTAGTTTTTTTGTGAAAGTAAAAAACTAATTAAGTCAATCAAAGATGGTTAAACAAATAAATCCATGAAGCTATGATGTCTATACATGACATTGATATTCGATTGACTGAATTAGTTTTTTTTCTGGAAAGTAACATGGTTTTGAATTTTTTTTCTTCCATAACTTTGTTTAGAAAAATAGTTGCAAACTGAGGGAATTTTAGAAAGTTGCTTGTTAGTTCTTTGAAACTTGTATTGATGGATATTATTATTTTTTTCTAAACGGGGCCGCTTTTATGGCCAATCAAGCTTTTGAAGACTCGGCATATTCCGCAGAACTGAGAGTCAATTTTGTGGTACATTCTAGATGTCTCTTGCTACCAATTTAGAAGCTCAGTTTACAATGAATCTGAGCTCTGTGTGGATGTTCAAAAATGCCGAGATTTAGTTTGGGCGAGGGAACCCACGCCAAATGGGTGCAATCTTTTACATGCCACACAATCATATGACCACAATCATGCCACACAATCAGTGTGCCGACGGTTTTCCCATACTGGAAATCTGCCGACTCAGTAATAATAGGGTTGTTTCAGGTGACGTATTTTCTTACAGCTTTCATTCTTGCATTTCCTTTGAATGGAGCTTTGTTCTCACGTGACATTGATTAACCAATCAGGATAGAGGAAAAATATTTTTTCATTCAGTATTTGTTCTGCCACTCAAGACCTGAAACATGCCCGATGATAAAAGTTTTCAGCCAAAAACAATTATTTTACGACCATTATACTTTATTTAAATATAGCTTTTATTTTCACTGACTCCATTTAAAGCAATTCAGATCACGGTATTCAAATTTATACATTTTAATAGCAATAACATTTACCTAAGCAAAAATCCATTCTTCTCGCAAAACCAAAACAAAATTTATTTTACATAAAATCTCTAAAAGAGGAGTTTTCTTTTGTAACGCGCCGAAATTTATTTAAATTTTTAGTTTGAGAAAAGCATTAAAAAACTGAAATCCCTTCTTTTCCATCTATGAAAAAAATAAGGAAATATCTTTTGAATTATTTCTTTGCTTTTTATGTGATAACAAAGATAAGAGGTTATAGAAAAAGATGAAACAAAATATTTAAACCCCTGAAAAGAACATTGAGGGAAATCTTGTTTGCTTTGTTCAAAAAATTTATGGAAATATCCTCCGGTTCAATTTTCGGAACTCCGCTTTCACCTATGTTTCTATTAAAAATTCATACTTTCATAAATGTGTAACGTAGATTTCGATGCCTTGTAAGGTTTTTATTTTCTTTTTTTAGATATTATTTAAATGATACGAGGAGGGTATTTTTTTATTATTCTACTTCAGCAGGATTTGGTATTTTTGTAGAGAATAAACATTGTAAATAGGTATTGATATGTTGCACAACATAAAAATAGATACATAAGTATTGCTGTTTTAAAAATATTTTGATTAGATTTATATATTTACGAGATTGCATTGCTAGCCTGCACTTTTTAAAGGTGAACTTAGTTTACAGCTTGTAATTTAGAGCCCTGGTTAAGTGAAAAGGTTGACACTTGAGCAGGCACTGGTAATAGAGTGTTTATATATTTAATTCTGTTTTATTAAATCTTTATGTTACATATACAGTGAATTAGTTTAATACTAGGGATTGAACTCATTAAATTAAATTCAACTGAAACAAAAAAAACCTAAACCTTTAACCTGTTGAGATTCTTTTCAGTGAGTGTTGCCAATTCCCACGAAAGAAATAACCCTAAATATACACTGTATAATTCCCCCATTCGGGCTGGGAGAGAGACGGTAACTAAAGATATGCAGAGTAGTAACCAGAGGAAGGATATTCAAAACCAGAACGAGTAAAAACTCAAAACCAGAAAGAAGAATTTCCCCTGAGAGATACAAGGAAATAAATAAGAGCTAACTCCTCACCTGCCTTTTATACAAGCCAAGAAACTAACATTCACATCCGAATAAATTCCGAAACGCACAAGAAAAAAAGTTTTCAAACTGATTTCAAAATATTTTTTCTTATTCCTTTCTCGCATTAAATGCTACCCGTTCTCCATTTTTTACACGGAGGTCGCAATAAAGACATGCAAATTAAGTCGGAGGGGGCTGGTGAATGTTAAAACTTCATGAATAATTCACGCGATCACCTCTCTGCGAGTAAAATGCCAATCAAAAGTTCGACAGATTCCCTTATGCAGATTCTGGAGCACTTTTCTTCGGGAGCTTCTTCTTTCCATTGCAGACATAAGTTACAGTTGGGGATGGAGAATCGGGTTACGTTTTAAAAACATTTGTTATTCGTACATGTTTTTTTGTTGTTGTCAGAGATGCATATGAATGGACCAGCAAGACATATTTTTACAAAACGCATTTATTAACATAGATTCTGATCTCAGACTGGAACAAGAACATTTTTGCTGCTTTCCTTTTCAGACAGGGATCCATTTCAGGTGAAAGTCCGATTTCTGTCCCTGGAGATACATCCATGCCTTATATAGGATTCGTACCTGGGGCTACTCGCTTTATAAGCGAGGGTCATAACCAATATACTGGCTGAGCAGCATGGTTTTTTAAACTGTTTTTGTTTTAAAACTCTTTCAAAAGCAAGTGTTTACGATCCCGCCTTTGATGGTACTGAATAATTTTGACTACAGGGTCAATAGACATTTGTTCTACTAAGGTAAACAGAGTCGTACCAACCTTGGAAAAATGGCTATTTGCGTTCCCTAAGGTCTAAATAACTTACGACAGATTGCTCCACTGTAAAAAAATCTTTTAATTTTTTCAGAAAAAAAACAATAGGGGGAACCAGGGACATATGACCCAACTTGTAGTTTTTGGCTTGTAACTTTTAAAAAACACTATTTATGGATGTGCAAATGCAATTAATTTATGCTTCAAAGTATTACACAACATATATTAGTATTTTTCTGTAGTATTAACTGCAATAACAGTAAAATATAAATTATTTAAAACTTTAGTTTTGGGTCACGTATCCCAATGCATAGGGATACATGACCCAACCATTAGGGATACGTGACCCAATCCAAAAAATTGGTTGTAAGACTTAAAATTATCAAAAAAAAATTGTACCTAATAACAAAACTAATATCATATTATAAAGTTTATATAGATTTTATAGTATTTTCAGACAAAATTATTACTTTTTATTTTTATCACATTAATTGTGCTTATACTAACGAAATAATCAAATTTAAAAGTAAAATCTGGTCGAAATACAAAACTGGGGCTTCTTTTATTTTTCAGAGAAAACACAGGTGGTTGAAGAATCGCTACTATTTAATCAATATCAACTTGAGATGTATTGTCCATTTCAGGCCATTTAAAAGATTTTCCATCGATTCTTTATGCATATTGAATTGTAAGCTCGTTAAAAAAAATCCCATGTACCTTCCCAACAAACCTTATACACCGTTAAGAGCCCAGTCATTTACTTTTGGCACTCCCGTGATTTAAAAAAAATTTACTTGGTCTACTTCTGTCTACTTTTGTGTTGTTTACTTGGGTCATATATCCCCAATTGGCTTAGGTCATTTATCCCTAGTTGCACTTTTTTTTGTTTAACCCCAAAACAAAGTCATTTGCGAATAATTACATTAGCACTATTATACACGTAACTGTAGTTAATAGCATGAACTAAACAAGTAACTAATTGAAAAAATCTTTCCTTTAAACCCAAAAATGTAGACCGAAAAACCTTACGGCCTCAAAAATTTACTTTCAGTGCATGAAAACATATTTCTTCGCATAACTAAACACATACGCAATGATTCAGCCTAGTTGCACTTTTTTTGTTTAACCCCAAAACAAAGTCATTTGCGAATAACTACATTAGCACTATTATACACGTAACTGTAGTTAATAGCATGAACTAAACAAGTAACTAATTGAAAAATCTTTCCTTTAAACCCAAAAATGTAGACCGAAAAACCTTACGGCCTCAAAAATTTACTTTCAGTGCATGAAAACATATTTCTTCGCATAACTAAACACATACGCAATGATTCAGCTCGTGTTTTTCACCATGTGATCAGCTGGCTGAAAGGAATAAAGTGATGCCACTTTCAACTCACAAAACTTTTCCATTGCTGAGAAAAAGGCATTGGGTCATGTATCCTTATGGGTCAAATGTCCCTGGTTCCCCCTATATTTAAAGAAAAATACTGGTATTTTCTTTAAACTGTTTTTCCCTAGTAAAAATATGCTTGTTTAAAGTAATTTTTTTTAATGTTTTTAACCGTGTTATAATGCTTAGGGGAGAGTAGGGGCTAATGGAAAAATTTTTATTAACGTCTATATTTCATCAAAAATACGAGAATTTTAATTTTTCTTTTACAAGTTTATCAACTGAACGTTCGTTTATTTAAAAAGTCATAAAACAGACGTTAAAGCCTTACTATATTTTAGTTGTTGAATTGGTTGGTTTGAACCCAGTTCGGCAATAACATAAATTTAATAGAATTTGTGATTTCAAGCCCTAAAATTAGACATTTGTTATACAAAATCACAAACTCTGCGGTTTTTTGAAGTCAATAACTCATTTTAACCTTAATGCAAAATGTCATAGAGTTACCGTTTAAAAGACTTACTTTTTTGCAAGAAATCCAAAATCATCCTCGATCTTGGTTCTAAGTCTTCTTTTATACAAAAAAAAAAGGTTGATACACGTCAGCTGCTTCGGTATTGGTACTTTTGAAAAGAATGGACATTCTTATTTATAGAATAGTTAGTGTTAAGAAATCCTGTAAAATAAAATTGTGAGGTGTATTCTAGCCATAGATATCATAGTTAAAGTATTAGATTAGCAGATCACGTGACCTCCAATGCTAACGACGGGACGCGCATGGAGGCCAAAATAGGAGGGCAAAATGGCCAGTGTTGTCACCACTTTAGGAGAAAATTACTATGGCATCATCGGAAAAATACCATTTAATTCTAAAATTACAAAAAAGCATTTCAAGTCACTAAAAAGATTCCAAAATGCAGCTATTTTTATACGATATTTTTTTTGTAATTTTAGAATTAAATGGTATTTTTTCGTAGTATTTTTCTCCTTAAAGTGGTGACAACACTGGCCATTTTGCCCTCTTATTTTGGCCTCCATACGCGTCCCGTCGTTAGCATTGGGAGTCACGTGATCTGCCAATCTAATACTTTAACTATGATATCTATGATTCTACCACGGCACTTCTATGGAGTGAAGAGGTTAAGCATTTTAGTATCGTGTTAATAATTTAGTTTATACGTTAACTGCAATCTTGTTCATTGTTATAAATTAAATTCTTTTGAGGAAATGAATCAGATGTTTGATTGGAATCCAATAGGGTACTTGACTGTATCGCTAAAATACCTTTCAATAATTAATTAATTATAGTTTGAACCCAAAAATAACAAACGTAGATATTTTTTTGCAAAATAAATCTTTAAATAATTCTTAAAAATCATTTTAAAATGGCTTATTTTTCATGGGTACGTCACGTGATCACAAACACGTCGATTTGGCTGACGTCCATAGTATATATAAACAAACCGGTGTGATGTTTTTTTTTGCTTGTAATTAAACTGGATTTAATTTATTTTACTATTAAAATAAGAATTATATAGATAATGGAAGGAGGTTTTACAGAAGCGGATAGTTCAAATTTGGTTAAAATAGATTCCAAAATGGTGTTTCAAAGTTTGCTTATAGTTACTGGTGACGTCATAGATACCACGTGACAGCCGAGAAGCGATTTCGGGCGTAATTTTCGTCCTAATTTTAAAATTAATTTTTCTCCCTTTTTATGGGGTATTTGAAAAAAAGAAAAATACGGGTCTAATAGTTTTGGCATCAGAATATTTTAAGCCAATAAAAAAAATTTAGTCAAATACCCTATTGTAGTAGGACCTGTGGCTATTAGACACCGGCTAGTATAGTGTGTATAGCAAATATTATAAATAAGTTTAAAACAGGTAAAAACAGTACCAGGTTGTACATTTCTTTGACATCCGTAGCTACCTTCGAACAGAATCGGAGAGTTTCCGCAATCATCTTGTAAGAAGTAACTTCCATTTCCTTTAAGTCGTTTTAATATGTATCTAGTATTTCGTGAGTTTTTTCGCGCCTCGGCTTTTCAGAAGAATGTCAGATTCACTTTGTCAAGAGGAGTTTTTTTCTTCTTATGATAAAAACGAATTTTGATTTTTAACGGATGCATTGTGGATTGTCTGAGCCGTGAAGAAAATATCAATGTTTTTGCGAAGATTTTTATATTTTTTGGGGCTGGTAGTAGAGTTTTCAAAAAGTTTGAATCTTAATGTATCGATCCAATGATATTGATCGCTTAAATTTAACTCATGTTTGTTATAAGCAGCCGTAGTTTATTAAGTAGCCGTCGTGGGGTTACGGTTAAAGTGACTGAATTCTATGATGACATACCGAGATCATACATGGGTCGCATAGCTTATGGGCCAAGTTAGCCATTCCTTCTTCAGGAGTCAATAAATGTTGACTGGGGGTTTAACATAGACCAGCCTATCGGCATAGAATATCGCTGGTAATTAACAACTCAGACCCTTTTTAACTACAGAAACAAATATGGACTCCACCTTATGATTTACTAAGGCCTATGACGCTCATAAATATTTTAACATTTCGGAATTAGATAAATAAAGATTTATGTGCTGGGGAGAAAACAAAGGAATAATGAAGTTACGTTTGCAATACCAATAAGCTCAAATAGTTTTTATTTATGCAGTAGCTATTCAGACTATTTCTATGTGCTATAGACCACTGTTAAAAATTTTGTGCTTGGTTTCACCATGATATTGGTTCATAGTAGCTGCAACGGCTGTGTGGTGAAATGTTTCACCTTTTTTTCGGTGTTTGGTTGAACCATTTTTCTGGATTCAGAAACAAAATCCTGAGAAATGGTTCAACCGAATACCAAAAATATGGTTTAACGTTTCACCACAAAGCCGTTGCAGCTACTAGGAACCATATTTTTGGTAAAATAAAGTGCCTAATTTTTAACAGTGTACCAAATCCACAATAAAACAGCATGCAATGATACTACACCATACGTTGAAAAGTATATAACTCTTCTCCTATTGCCTCATCATGGAATAGTGCGATATAAGATATCCTTTGCCGCTACTAAATGATACCTTGTTTTCTAAAATTAAATCAAGGAAAAGTAGTTACTACTACAAAGTAATATTTTTTTTAAACATTATGTCTGCTAAGCAGACCAATTTACGTCATCGACAGTTAAAATTTATCCAACGCCTATCATCGAAACTCAAAATACGAATTTTTGTTATACTATGCCTGCAGAAAGTTATACGAGCTATTACACATTTTCTGCTCCTCCAGATACTCAAGAAATAAATCCTTATTGCAGCACACAAAAAGTAGCTTAATGACTCTTTTGTCATGTCAATTCAATGACACATACGCCTTTTTCATTCGTAAGGTGCGACACAAGACACCTTTCGTTTCTACTTCGACATTTATACTTAATCCCTCGGTCATAAATATTGACACTGGAATTTACCTTTAACATTAAAAAATTAAAATAACTTATTCCTTCGAAATAATAACTTTTAACATGATGGCTGCAGAAAGTTAAGCGAACTATTACCCAATTTCTGCACCTTCAGATACTCACTAGATAATATCCCCATTGAAGCATTCTACATCATGTTATAAGTAGAAAAATTACTTTTTTGCAATGCTAATTCAATGGCAGATAAGCCTCTTTTCCTCGCATGGTGCGATACAAGGCACTTTTTGCCTCTACTTCGACCTTTATACTTAATCCCTCAGTCACAACTGACACTGGAATTTACCTTTAGAATTAAAATAACTTATTCCTTCGAAATAATAACTTTTAACATGATGGCTGCAGAAAGTTATGCGAACTATGACCCAATATCTATACCTCCAAATAATCACTACATAAAATCTCTATTGCAGCGATCCACAACTCACAATAAGTAGAAAAATTACTCTTTTGCCATGTTATTTCAATGGCAGATACGCCCCTTTTCCTCGTAAGTTACGATACAAGACACCTTTTGCCTCTACTTCGACCTTCATAATTAATCCATTGTTCATCACTGACACTGAAATTCACATTTCAAATTAAAAATATTATTGCAAAATAAGAATTTTTTTACATAATGTCTGCAGAAAATTGTACTAACTATTACCCATTTTTTGCACCTTTATATAATCAAGAATTAAAATCCCTATTGCAGCATGATATGAGTTGAAAAATGATTTATTTTGCCATGTTAATTCAATGGCAGATAATCTCATTTAAGGTTTAACGCGTAAGGTGCTATACAAGACACCTTTTGTCTCTACTTCGACCTTTATACTTAAGCCCTTGGTCATCACTGGCACTGGAATTTACCATTACAATTAAAAATGATTTATTCCTTCAAAACAATAAATCTTAACATGATGGCTTCAGAAAGTTATTCGAACTATTACCTAATTTATGCACCTCCAGTTACTCACTATATAAAATCCCTATTGCAGCATTTTACATCATGCTATAAGTAGAAAAATGACTGTTTCGCCTGAGAAAATGACTGTTATTGCAATGGCAGATAAGTCCCTACTCCTCGCACGGTGCGATGCAAGACGCCTTTTGCCTCTACTTCTACCTTTATAATTAATCCATCGGTTATCACTGGCACTCGAATTTACATTTGAAACTAAAAATATTGCTTCAAAATAAGAAATTTTACAGGATATTTCCAGAAACTTCTACAAACTATTAAAATTTTTCTGTATCTAAAGATACTCACTATATAAAATCCCCATTGCAGCATTCCACAGCTCACAATAACTAGAAAAATTACTCTTTTGCTATCTTAATTCAAAGAAAAATACGCCCTTTTTCTCCACACAGTGCGAGTTCAATGGCAGATACGTCCTTTTTCTTCGTACGGTGCGATGTAAGACACCTTTTGCCTTTACTTCGGCCTTTTTTCTTTATCTCTCGGTCATCAGTGGCACTGGAATTTACTTTTGAAATTAAAATAACTGATTCCTTCAAATAATAACTTTTAAAACGATTGATTCAGTAAGTTATGCGAACTATTACCCATTACCCAATTTCTCCCTCTCCAGATACTTACTATATACTACCCAACGTCAGAATATTAGAATATTCCAAATATTTGAGTTTTTCTCATCAAAAAGACACGATTTCTTACCGAATATGCAAAGTAGACGCCTCCTTGAAGTTAGCATATATTTTAAAGATATCTATCAACCATATATTGTTTACACAAAACATAAAAATAAATACAAATTTATAAAATCAAATTTTAAAAAGATCATATTATTAGAATAATGATAAAAGGCGTTCCAAAAAATTAGAATATTTGTCCATTTACGTGATTGGTCCACGTGGTGTTGAAATTTCATATAACTAGCGACGTATTAGAAGTAGTGACAGTACTGTTCCATGATTGAAAACAAAATTTCCGTTGTTGTTGCTTAGAATGGGCCGAAAAAAAGATATCTCTATTCTTACTAAGAATATAATTTTAACGTTACGGAATGAGGGGCTGACTCAACAGAAAATAGCCAGGAAGGTGAATTGCTCTCAAGGAACTGTGAGTAAAATTCTTCAGGACTACTATAGGAACAATAAATTTAAATATACTCGCGAAAAATGTGGTGCCAAACGAATAACAACCAAGATACAAGAGAGATGTCTGAAAAGGATTACTGAAAAACATCGATTCAGGTCAGTGAATTTTATAAATAGGAAGTGGCGAGAATCAGGAGTTGATACCTCAGTCAGCACTACACGACGTCGAATACTTGAAATCGGCTTTCGATCACGTGTACCAAAGAAAAAGCCATTCCTTAGTGCCAGACAAAAAAGGGCACGTTTGTTGTGGTGCCGAAAAAGGCTGCTTTGGGGCACCCAAGATTGGGGCAAAGTACTTTTCAGTGATGAATCAGTATTTTGCGTGTCTGTCGGTCCACAAGGTCACCGTGTTTGGCGTTTTTCTCGAGAGGCTTTTCAGCAACAGTGCTTAAAACGCACAGTTAAGTTCAGCACATCAATAATGGTTTGGGGGTGTTTCAGTGCCAATGGCTTAGGAAAGCTTTGTGTATTGAAAGGCAACTGTTAATTCCGAAGTGTACAAGTCCGTTCTTGACAAATATATGATCCTTGCCTCTGAAGATCTATTTGAAGGGGAATTTGTCTTCCAACAAGACAGCGCATCATGTCACACATCGAAAGCCACCTTGTCTTGGCTGAAAGATAATGAAGTACAACTACTTCCTTGGCCCGTGAATTCACTTGATTTAAATCCTATAGAAAATATATGGGGCTTAATGAAGAAAAAACTGAAAATATTGGCTCCAAACGACCAGAACGAACTCACAAAATTCGTTAACCGTGCTTGGTATGATATCAGCCAAGATCATTGTAAAAAATTAGTTGAAAGTATGCCGGATCGACTGCGAGATGTGATAAAAGCTAGGGGCGATGCAACCAAATACTGATTAGTTGCAAATAAAACTTGTAAGAGCAATTTATTTTATTTGTTTACGCATTATTCTAATTTTGTGAACTACCATTAGGATGTATTCTATTTTTGTAATTTTTTTATATTTTGATTTTAAAAGTAAATTTGCAAAATCAAGCCAATTGTTTTACTTTATTTTCATTAACAAATCTTATAAAATGTAATAAACAAAAGAATTTGTGAAACTTTAGTTGTGTATAAAAATAAATGCAACTTTCAAAGTTTTGAAATGTTTTATTCTCATTATTCTAATATTCTGACGTTGGGTAGTAAAATACCCATTGCAGCTTTCAACATCATGCTACAAATAGAAAAATGACTGTTTCACCATGTTAATTCAATAGCAGATAAGCCTCTTTTCCTCGTAAGGTGCTATAAAAGACACCTTTTGCCTCTTCTTCGACCTTTATACTTAATCCCTCGGTCATCAGTGGCACTAGAATTTACCTTTAAAATTAAAAAAATTTTATTCCTTCAAAATAATAACTTTTAACATGATGGCCACAGAAAGTTATACCAAACTATTACCCATTTTCTGCACCTAAAGATACTCACTATATAAAATTGCAGTATGCCACACCACTCTATCAGCAGAAAAACGACTCTTTTGCCATGTTAACTCAATAGTAGATACGCTGCTTTTCCTCGAACGGTGCGATAGAAGACACCTTTTGCCTCTACTTCGACCTTTATACTTAATCCCTCGGTCATCAACGGCACAGACTAAGGGAGTTAATTCATCAACGGTTGATGGGGTAAGGTTAAGCCGGTAACTGCCCACGGGACATTTGGCCATGGCTAAGCAAGCACGGATTTAACTATTGATCAAGATCTAAAGAGGTTCGAGATGCTCAGAAGTGTATGCTGTAAGCTGGAGTTAATGGAAATTTTAATGGTGTAATTTTAGAATAAAATAGTTTAATTTTTATTGTAGCAAAATTGTAGTGTTTCAAGAAATTAAGAAGTTATTATGGATGATATGCTAGAAACAGTGAATGCGTATGAAAGTCGGTTCATACGCATTTGTTACTGTATGAATTTAAGTATTTACGGAATTTCGACTAAATCCATACTGTATAAGATAAAGTTAATGGATTTTAATGGTGTAATTAAAAAAAAACTGTTTAATATTTGTTATAGAAAAATTGTAGTGTTTCTAGAAATTTAGGATGATATGTTATACTAACAGGATGATATGCTATACTAACTGGATGATATGTTATACTAACAGTTGTAGGTTCATATGCATATGAATTTCGGTTTTTACGTTTTTACGACTAAATCTACTCCTGTAATATAGTTATTGTATTTTAATGATGTAATTTTTGAAAAAATAGTTTAAGTTTTGTTGCTGAAACTTGTAGTACATTTCAAGAAACTAAGATTTTTTTTAATGAAGGATGATGTAGGAACAGTGTAGGTTCATAAGCATAAGAATTTCGTTTTTTATGTTGTTTCGACTAAATCTACTATTATTAAAGGTAGAGTATATGGATTTTGATGGTGTAAATTTTCAATAAAATAGTTTCGTTTTTGTTGTTGAAAACCTGTAGTATTTCAGGGAATTAACAAGTTTTTAGCTTCCACACTACGTTTATAACGTAAAAAGTGGAAGGTATTATAATCGTTCAGTCCGTCTGTCTGTCACCCACTTTCATAGCCCAAACTACAAATAATACGGACAAGTGTGGTACGTCAAAAAATTAAGCGCATCGAAATTAGAATCCATTGAAAATTTCAGAAAATAATTCATTTAAAAAGCATAGGAAGCCATTTTTATAAGAATTAAATCACCATTGCCATTCGCAACAATCGCTCAAGACTTTAATTCTTTTAGACAATAAATTAAATAAATTTATTTTTGCGACATTGATCATTTTGAAATGATCGTCACCAACTTTTTAATGTTTGATATGCTTTTTTAAATATAAGTTTGACTTACTATATCAAAATTTAGGAATGTAAATGACTTTTTTTTACACAATTGACAGTTAGATAAGTCATTAACTTTAACTGTATTATTTAGAACTCCTATTGTTAGTCAAAAAAGTATGACCACATTGATATATCATCCTATATTTGACATTCACATTATTTAAATCTAACACTTCTTTTTATAATGCTTGAAAACATTATTTGTTTTTTTTCAGCAAAACATTTTGACCATCTAATATTAACAAGTAGGCTTGTAAAGGAATCTGTCACTTAACCCACTTCCACACAACATTTAAGTGATGAACACATTGAAAAACGCGCCAAACACAGTATTTATTCTATATTAAACATTTACACGCTAAACGCAACTAGTTTCATTTATTTTATTTAGAAAATTAAATAATTATTTCTTCAATAATTATTCAATAATTATTATCAATTGCAAAAATTAATTTAAATTTCAAAGAATATATATGTAATATTCCTTTCTTTTAAATAATACCAAAACAATTCATATCAACAAACAAAGTTTTTTCTGAGATTTTCAATGTCTTCTAATATCGATGCGCTGAATTTTTTGACGTATCACACTTGCCTGTAGCATTTGTAGTTTGGGAAATGAAAGTGGGTGACAGACAGACAGACGGACGGACTGAACGATTATAAAACCTTCCACTTTTACGTTATAAACGTAGTGTGGAAGCTAAAATTTGAGGGATAGCAAGAAAATAATATACAAAGAAAAATGTAAAAAATGCAGTTGACCATGACACCTACATAATAAAATTAGTGCTAAAAATGCATGTTAAACACACATAAGGGTCATTCCTGAGAAAACGTACAAAAGTATGTCCCCGCAAGTTATCTTTCACACGAAGAAAAGTTATGCTTCCACTTGAATTAATTTAAGATGATGAATATTTTATCTACTTACTAACGTTGCATAAATACAAAAAAATTATATATTTTGTGTAAAAATTAGTGTCCACAGACTATGACAAATCATGTCCGTGAGCTGTCTCACCGTCATGTCCGGGGACTGTTTTAGTTAGTATATACTAATTAAATCCCAATTTTTTATAACTGAGTTGATTTTTAATTCAACTGACATTACTAGAACATACAAAACTTAAAATTTAATCATTATAAAGAATATAAATATATAAATTCCGTGAAAATAAAATGTCCCACAGATTTTCGTCATGTCCGTGTACAACGTATTCTTTAGCTTGCATAACTATCTAGAAATGATTACAGTACTCTGTTTCAGTCTTATTAGTATTCAATAATACATGTTATACGTTGTATCACGTCGATAGCTTGTATACGCAGTAGATAAACAGTAATTAGAAGTTTAAAGTTAAAAATAGGCCATTGACAAGATCATAGCGTCTTTTCTGTGGTCAAGATATAAGAAGGTAAGCTAATGATTTTTACTTATAATTTGTTATTTATAGAACAGAAATAAGTTATATAATATCATTTTGCATGTTTCGTTCTCTAAGGCCTAAACCTTTTGCGTTTGGAAGCCCTTATTTACGATTTCATCATGTCCGTGTACCATCATGTCCATGTATTTGGGCTCACGGACATGATTTATGTCTAAACGGACATGACGTTTTAATTATATAAGAATAAATTGATTAAATACATGTGAAATACATTATATTTTTATTACAATTTTGCCATAAACTAATATAATAAAGTAAAGCTGAAATTTTATTCAAGTGTAACATATCAATAAAATATTTTTATGTTAATTTTGCAGGTTAAAACTTTTCTAAATTAAACATTATTAAATTAAGACTTACCATCCGAATAAATAATATTAATTGTATGATCTGGCCCGATGTTATTTTTCCAATGTAGTACGTAAGTGTAACTCAAATCCAAAGTTTCAAAATGTTTCATGAATATTTTTTTTTCGAGATTTTTTGCCTCAAATTGTACGTTTTCTGAGACACAACGTTCAATTAGGGGATGAGGAGCCCAGAGGTAAGGAACTTGCCTTGCATTAGAAAGGTCGCAGTTGCGGGCTCGGTCATTGCCGAAATAACTGCTAAAAATCCGACGATTAAACCACACGTAGAGGAAGTGCACGTTAAATATCCCCCAAAGTCCCGACGCTGCTTACGATGTCGCCTTTAAAAAGTTGCGTTGGGTGCAAACTCAGGTATAGGCTCGTCACTTGACTGTGGTTCTAAATTATGATGCCCGTCGCCAATAGCCCTCGTCTAGCTGTAGGGCGACGTAAATTCAACTCAACTGAACATTCAATCCCTTTTTTTTACATATCCCTGGGTCAAAATTAGACCAATTCCATAATCCACATTCAATACTACATGCAATATAAGAAAATGTAGAAATCGCAGTCCCGTTTTGTTTATTATAATAAATTCAGTTCTGATTATTATAAGACTTCAGATTTGTTTATCATGCAAATCGCCATGGACTCGAAATCGCCAATTCAAATCTAAATAAACAAAGACCGTTAGATAAATACAGACTCCCAATAGCCCAACTCATAGCCTAACTAAATATAATTATATAAATGCACTCACATATAATAAGTGATATTCTCAACACAATAAACATTTCTAATGATAGCAAAATACGCAGGTTTAATTATAAACCGTTAGTTGGAGAGTTCTTGGTGGCTAAAATTAATTGAAGGGGTTACTTTCTGGAACGATGTAAATGATACTTATTTCTGGCTCTATGCTGTATTTTAATGAGTAAAACTGTTAAAACACAAGTATAATTCGTTGCTATGCTACGGATTTTATGCTAATGAACGGCGCAAAAGTATAAATTGCATGGTAGGTTGTTTTGTTTTAAAATAGCAAGAATGATTAATTGAAGGAAGTAGTTTCCAAACTATGATAAATCAATTTTTGAGTGTTTTACGCATTATTTGAATTGTAAAAAAGCAAGTAAAATGTTGATGAGTACGGGACGTAATAATTTTTAAAACTAAAAGAAAAATTTTATCTTAACACAATTCCATGAGCTTGGTAATTTTTAGACAGATTTCATTTTTGTAGCGAACTTATTTTGTATTAATATTTTGTGCGGGATTATTTCACGAGAGTAATTATTACATTTTCTCTCGCAACGACTCAACTAACGTCTCGCGCAGTTCTATTTTAAAAAATCAGTTTGTCTTTTTGCCTTTCGAAAGTTATGTTGTTTTTGGCTCTGTGAAATAGAATAAAAGTCAAGTTCATATGTATTCTCTCATTTATGCTCACTGAATTCAAGTAACGTTGCTATAAATTGGCGCTCCAACTCGTGGCCCGATCTACGATTTTGAATTAGTGGTTTGGTGAACTCTGAACTTGTAGAAAGAAGTTAGCAGTCTTATTTTCAACGTAGTGAAACGATGCAAGATGGCGACTTTTTCAACGGTTTGGTTATGGAAGCTCGTCGATTGGGATATCAAATAACGGCATCGACCGATGTTAAAGTTGATGTATAATACACGTCAGAAGAAAGATAAGTAAAATCCTTTTACTCTGTCTTTGGCTAGTTGTGAACCCAGGAACTAAAGGAACATTGAATTATCCAATTCAAATTTGGTTTGGAACATTTCGGTCGAAATAAATCCAAGATGATAGGAATTCTTTTTATAAAATTCCATGTGTATACCTACCTTTAGTACCTGAAGAATATTATTTTATTATCCCTGATAATTTTAATGAGGTTATAGTGAATTGTTACTTATAAGTGTTCATACTTGCAACGAGAAGAATATTTTTTGAACTTTTAAAATAAAAGGTAGACAAACCTGCTTAGCAATTTTGTTAACAAAGTATACAAGTATATATTAGTTTGACTTAATATTTGATAGCTTAGAAGATTTACATTGACACCATGTCATTCCTTGCTAAAGCTAAAAAGTCTGACTTGCAAAGGTTAGCTGATGACTTAAATATAGAATATGATGTAAATAACAAAGTCATAGAAATAAAAAACAACATTCAGCAAAGTGAAGTTTATAAAGAAGATCTTGAATATGTGAAAACACTTCTTGAAGAAATCATCGTAGAAAGAATTGCTAAAGAAAAGCTTGAACAAGAACGATTGAAGCTTGAACAAGAACGATTGAATCTTGAACAAGAACGATCATTCGAACTAGAAAAACTGAGATTGCAATCTCATTTGGAAAATCCGAATTCTTCATCGGGTTCTGCTTTGTCAACCGACACAGGGTTTCCAAAATTTGGATTCGAAAAGTTAATTCCTAGCTTCGATGCAAAAAGTGATGACATCAGCCTGTTCCTGAACCTGTTCGAAAGACAGTTAACATTTTTAAAGATACCAGTCACAAAGTGGGTTGTGTACTTGGTCGGTCTTCTCCCAAAAGACATCGCTAAACTTATTGCTCAAGAAAGTGAAGAAAATGTTCAAGAATACGACTATGTGAAGCGAATTCTTTTAAAGCGTTTTAAGATGAGTGCCGAGAAGTTTCGCCAGTTGTTTACGCAACATCGCAGAAGCCCTGACACTACGTGGCGTGATTTCTACTTTGATTTGCAGAACTTTTTTGACGGATGGATATCGGGACTTGGAATAACAGAGTTTAAACCTCTGTGTGACTTGATGATCAGTGATCAAATTAAGCGTCGCGTTCCACCCGATGTCAGAGACCATTTCCTGGACAATTGGTCGGATCTGGTAAATCCTATTGAACTTGCGAACAAGTTGGACTCTTACGACGAAGTTAGAAGCGTAAGGCAAAAGGCTACTTCTCAAGAGCCTAGAAGGAATGAATTTCCGAAGTGTCGTCAAGGTAACGAGTTTAACCGAAATTCTAAACCTGGTCCACAGAAAATAAAAACGTTTCCCTCTAACCCTAGAAATGAAACTGGAAATGTGGAAAGGCCAACTGTCAGCTGTTATGGCTGTGGTAGAATAGGCGTGATTAAAACTAAATGTCCCACCTGTTCACCAGGAAGAGATGAGAAGTTTGCTGTCAACTTCTTGACTATGCACACCTACTACAAAACAAACTCACCTCTGGCTTTGATTGACACCAACATATCAGGAGTAAATGCTCGAGTCTGTGCAGACACTGGCGCTTCCAGATCGGTCGCTGGAGAGATTTTATATTCCTGTCTGTTGCACAATGGTGTGAAATTCCAACCCACAAAAATTGCAATGACATTGGCAAATGGATGCAAATCCACCGAAGAAGCGTACACCGCCACAGTGAACATTAGGATTGAAGATAAATCCGTACCATTGGATATTCTGGCTCTGCCAAGTGCAAAAGGAAATCGAACTCTACTTGGGACGGACTTTCTGGAAAAGACTGGTATCGTACTCAACATGAAGAACAGAAATTGGCACTTCTGTGAGAACCCAAAGCGGAAGATTCACTTCCAGGTAGATATTCCGTTTAGCCTCTTACGGCCAGTAGAAGCTGTTCCAGAACCAGAAGTCTTACAAAAGGATGTTCCTGAATCGGGCGTCCTGCCTGAAGACTTAGCAGCATCCCAGATTGAAGAGGTTGAGCCACCAATCAAATGTCAACTTCGAGAAGAAGAAAGAGAAGGCTTACCTCCTAAGCAGCCAACCCAATTGCACAAGTTAATAATGGAGTTCCAGGACACCTTCAATTCAGGGGGAGGTACTGCAACAAATTTGGAGCATCGCATTGACACAGGAAATGCGCCCCAATGGCCACTACTCCACACTTGTGTTTGCAAATTCGAGTCGAGAGATAAGAAACCGAGTGGAGGAAAAACAAGATCAGCGAGAGGGGTATGCAGACAAAAAGCGCAGAAATGCAGTACAGTACGCATCTGGCGATGAAGTCTGGGTCACTACTCATCCTCTAAGCAGAAAAGCTAAAAAGAAATCTGTCAAGTTTATGCCACGACGTGAGGGACCGTATATAGTGAAAACTCAACCCTCGCCAACCAGCTATGAAGTGGACGTGGCAAATCCAAATAATCCAGACGTGCTATTAGGAGTGTACCACACTTCCGCTCTACGTCCTTGCCGTGATTCTCACTACAACGGGAGTTCTGTAAACCCTCTACGCAAGAGAGGTCGTCTCAAGAAGAACTGAACAAGACACTCTTGCTGGATCCTTGCCGAGACGTCAGCGGATCCAGAGGGGAGTCTGTAGCGAACTTATTTTGTATTAATATTTTGTGCGGGATTATTTCACGAGAGTAATTATTACATTTTCTCTCGCAACGACTCAACTAACGTCTCGCGCAGTTCTATTTTAAAAAATCAGTTTGTCTTTTTGCCTTTTCGAAAGTTATGTTGTTTTGGCTCTGTGAAATAGAATAAAAGTCAAGTTCATATGTATTCTCTCATTTATGCTCACTGAATTCAAGTAACGTTGCTATATTTTGAAATTTTTTCTTATTTGCTTATATTATCAAAAATCTTTAATAAATCATAGCAAATAATTCGGTAAAAGTTTTGAAAAATTCGATGATATTCGATACAAGCAAATCAACAAAAACAAGTAATTTTATAAAAACTTTTTTTAATTTTAAAAGTTGTCCCTATTTTGTATTGTTTTTTAGCTGGCAAAACTTTAATAGATAATAAAAAAGTTAAAAATTTAAAGGTATAAATTTATGTATTTTCTAAAATCTTGACATTATATAGGCACGGAATTGCAGATTTATAAAATTGTGTGGAATTATAATAAATCTTCTACGAAAAATAATTGCTTACTTCGAAAATGTATTTTCATACTCTTAAAAATAGAAAAGTATTAGTATATATTCCTTATATGTTAAAAAATTAATTTCTTTAAAATTTAGTTATGTAACATTGAATATTATGTAACGTTCATTACTATTTGACTTGAACTTATGTGACATAAAATTTATTTTGAGTCTAACTCCATTACAATGCAATAAATAATTGTAAAATGCAAAACACTGTACTGCAGTATACAACTTGATCAGGATTTTCATTGAAGTTAATTTCAAACGAATAAGTATTTACAATTCGTCTTTCAAGGTAACGCTTCTACAAAGTTAAAAAAATCTTTTTCGAAGTAAATAAATGACAGAAACTTCGTTTCTCCTTTTAATGGATCCTCATCCGTTTTCTCTGAAAAAAAAATATCATACACGACAAACGTCCCCTAATGACAGAAAAATCAAAGAAACAAACAGTTCTAACTATCGCATGTACGATGATTAAGCCCCTACAACTTTACAATAAACTTTAAAAGAACGGCATTTTACTTTTAAGGATACAAACAAGCTAAAAAAGGATGTTCAAAAATTAACTTAAGTTTTATATGGCTGCTGTTATTTGAACTACTCGAATAGCTATATATATAATTTTGTTGTTTGGGACTTTTTGGTAATGAAGAACATGAGGAGTTCTTTGATGCTTTAGTAGCACCTCTGGCTGTATATTGTAAGCATCGTTAAGGAGTTCCATCGCAGCTACGTGCATCCATTTTCTTAATGCCGCAGTCAAGTCAACACCTTCTTTAGAGAAGGCCTCTGCATTCAAATAATGGCGTAGTTGAAGTAGTCAGATCTAAACAATCACGAAAACGAAAAGCAATGCCGCGACACAATTCGCCAATTTTTTTTTAAGTAAGTGATTGATCAGAGTGAACAAATATCACTATGTCACACGTAAAATCATAACCCGTGCAAATGCATTGTTTAAAAGAGGTGTTAGTAAATCACGATGTCGAAATTTGAGACGACGCTGTAGGGACATCTGTTGTGGCGTCAAAACGTTGAACAAGGTACAGATTGGACGTGCACCAGTCAGTCCCATACGCATTAGTTTCAACAGTTCAGCAGTGCAAGACATTTCAGGTGGTGACCCCCTTCCTCCAAACACAAAGCTAGACGAAATTCATTGTTTACCTAATAAATTTTTAATTTTAATGAATGATGGTAGTAAGCAGGAAATGTGTCAAAATGCATTTCAAAATTAACTGAAACTGTAGAAAAGACGTCTCTGCCTTGTGTTGTCATCGCCAAAAGTCAGGCTTGTTTTTGCAAAGTTATGCCTTGAGTTGCCATCTTCAAGAAAGGAAGCGGTGACTTTCTATTCAGAATTCAGATTGGCCATAACTGGCTATCTGAGCAGCTTCATAGGATAGGATTTCTTGGACTCTAAGTACTGCCATATCTGAGGAGAGGCACTCTGAATTCTGACCACCCTATTGCTTGTCGTGGAATAAACCATGATGCCCAGATAAGAGGCAAACTGGGTCGACTCTACTGGGAAGCCAGGATTCATCTTCTCGACCTACAGCGGGCTATCCCTACCTAAACAATCACATGTTTCACGTCTTGAGTGGCAATAGTTCAACAGGAATGAAAATAAGGTCTCAATTTGTTAGTCACTGTATTTGACGAAGCTTACTATGCGTACAATGAAATTCGGGAATGAAAGCAGGAACAAACAAACACTTTATTAACACAAAAACAAACATTACAGAATAATTTTTGTTCGTCACAAGGGGGGTTAAAAAAACTCGTATATGTGACTAAATAATCATAATTATAATTAATAAGACACAATAATAAGACACATTATACGGAATTGTCACGAAAACAAGCCAGTCGGCTGGAATTACACAAAACGGCACTCTGTTCAAGCACCTGCAACTGAAAACAAACTAAACATACTTCAGGGGTTCATAAAAAAAACAACTATCATCGTAAAATAACGCATCTACTTTAACCTTGCCAGCGACTCGCAAGAACAAGATAGATGGAGCAATTTAAAACTGCTCCTAAGTCTACATAAATCTCATTAAACAAATGCGAAAATCTCTCTTTTACGTTGAACTTTCGCTGCGCTATAATTAAGTAGCACTCCGGACCTTTGCTTTCTTATACTAAAGTATTGATACTTTCAGAAAGCATGTTTGTTTTATGTAGCCTGTGAGATAATCACGGAGGTTGCATAAGACGGATATGCTTGGCGATAAAAAAAGTGAAAGTGTCTGAAAGTCGCCAATCAACAAACCGAAGCATTCGGTGAAGTGGGGAGTATCGCACAATTTAAATAAAACACTCATATTTTGAGCAAAACTTATTTTAATTTTAACAATAGGTAATTTTTGCAAAAATAAAGACGACATACACATCTGTATGCATATTTAAAATACACTTGGGTATGTGTCACATGTAATGGTTCCTGTAATGTTCACCGTGCACTGATAAAAAGTTTGTGCCTGGTTTCACCATATTAATGGTTCCTCTTATCTGCAACGACTGTGTGGTAAAATTTTTAACTATTTTTTCGGTATTTGATGATTGAACTACTTATCAGATTGTTGTTTTCAAAACCTGAAAAATGATTTATCCGAAAACCAAAGCTATGGCGAAACATTTTACAACACAGCCGTTGCAGCTAACAGGAAACCAATAATTTTGGGGAAAAATAGCACGAAATTCTTAGCTGTGTATTCTCTTTTCCTAAAAAAATATCTGAAACAAAATGTAACACAATCTTAAGCAAATCCTCTGTCGTTTGGTTACTAGGAACCATATGTTTGGTGAAACCAAGCTCTTAACAGTGTATATCTATAAACAAGGCATGCAAACAAGGGAGTGGCAATGCTGAATCAATTGGATATTTCACATTCCACGAAACGAAACTGTTTTTACGGTTTTACCTGAGCGATTTTCAATCAAGTCCTGACAAATGAAAAGCTGTTGCAGTGGCAACGAACGGCAGAAGATATATGTCAACTCTTCATATTCACTTAATTGAATGGTTGGTTGGTAGACATATATTTTCAGGCTTGTGTGCTTGGTCACAAAGACCCGCTTATAAACCTTCGTCAAGAAGAACGGGCACGACATACACACATACAAGACAGATGCTGCCATCTATCGCCACCTCCACAATTTAGACATGTCCCTGAAGGGGAGGGAAATAGTCTCCAGGGACCCGTACCCGTGGTAAACTGCACAATGACCGACCACAGGACTTTCAGACCCAACAGATTTAACGAGCACGTACTCCGCATATAATCGGTGGGTCTTTAGAGGTGTCGAGACTCGATCGCGGGACCTTCCGATCCCGAGACCGAGATCTTAACCACTAGGCTCCCCACGGCCCCATATTTACTTAATATTGTCACTGCTTGATTACAAACCACAGATACAGTTTTTTCTTGTGTGAAAGATCCATAAATTTAACATAGCAGCTGTGATCACACCGACCCGTAAGTGCGGCGAAAATTACCGAAACGGTTGGAAACGGTGGAACAAGCCTCATAATTTTACTTTTGCATTTTCATTTTTGTACAGCTGTGATATAACAGCTAGACTGTTCATTGACGATCTTGAAAATTTAACTAGGGTTGCTATACCTAAGTGGAATGTTTACCACATTTAGATAAATTCTTTACTTGGAAACGTAACACAAACCGCCAAATTGAGACCGGCCATTATATCATAGCTGTCCCTTCATTTTGAATTGGGAGTGCATAAATAAAGATATTATGGCATCAATTGGCAACCCGGCATTTGAGTTGTTTTTCCCCAAGCAGCATTTACCTCTTATGTAACCTCCAAGGTGATAATAATAGTGTTTTGTACTTTATTAAGCCCAACTTGATGAGGACAAATATTACCCGGTTTTAATTGAATCACGTTACTGATGGATTTTTAGTATAGGGGAAGGCATTTTCAGTATGTAAAGGTAGATATAATTTGACGATGACAATAAAATATTTTATATTGGTTTGTTGTTTAAAACTTATAATGTGGAGATATAGCGTTTCGGTTCATATTTTAAGCAATGTCTTGTTGTCTTGAAAAAAGTTTTCTGTGTTAGTTCATGACATAGATATCATAGTTAAAGTATTAGATTGGCAGATCATGTGACCTCCAATGCTACGACGGGACGCGCATGGAGGCCAAATAAGAGGGCAAAATGGCCAGTGCTGCCGCCACTTTAAGGAGAAAAATACTACGAAAAAATATCGTTTATTCTAAAATTACAAAAAAAATCGTAAAAATACTAGCTGCATTTCGGAATCTTTTTAGTGACTTTAAATCCTTTTCTAGTATTTTTTTTGTGCAATTTTAGAATTAAATGGTATTTTTCGTAGTATTTTTCTCCTCAAAGTGGCAGCAACACTGGCCATTTTGCCCTCTTATTTTGGCCTCCATGCGCGTCCCGTCGTTAGCATTGGAGGTCACGTGATCTGCCAATCTAATACTTTAACTATGATATCTATGGTTCATGAACAATAAGCAAAATATAAGATTAATGAATTCAGGAGTAGTGCAACTCTTATGCAGGATAAATTAAGTAGCAAAAAACTCATTTGAAATGGTAAAGTTAACTTTTTTAAAGGGTAAGAAATGTAATGATGGGATTCTCAAGCATATTCGATATTGGGTTAACAATACTCACAACTTTTTTTAAATTGGTTGAATATAGTTAGGAATTATTTTAAAGCCAAATGTTTTTAGTATTGCATGGACTCCAAACGAAACATTTTAAATTCTTATTATTTTAATCCTTATTATTTTAATCCTTATTATTTTAATCCTTATTATTTTAATCCTTATTATTTTAATCCTTATTATTTTAATCCTTATTATTTTAATCCTTATTATTTTAATCCTTATTATTTTAATCCTTATTATTTTAATCCTTATTATTTTAATCCTTATTATTTTAATCCTTATGATGGAATTCTCAAGCATATTCGATATTGGGTTAACAATACTCACAACTTTTTTTAAATTGGTTGAATATAGTTAGGAATTATTTTAAAGCCAAATGTTTTTAGTATTGCATGGACTCCAAACGATACATTTAAATCCTTATTATTTCCATCGATACAAATAATAATGAAAAATAATTACATGCAAGAAATATAAATTACAATACATTTTGAAACAACGAATACATTTCGAAATGATGATTGCCACTATATACATTATGAATCCAAAAAAGAAATGTTCAATATAAGTAAAATATTAGAATAGACTTCTAATTTAAATCTCCTTTCCTTAGAATTGTTTTTTAATACCCTTCAAATGCCTTTAATTCTGCAAGGATTTTCCCCGTCTTCTATTTCTAGCCCCAAGTGACGTTATTAAATATTTTCACGTTCACTTATTTCAGCAACTACGCCTATTTGCATGTGATTTAAGTAGCTGAAAAAAATATAATTTAATTTCATATATTCATTTTAAATAGCATATACCTTTAATAAATTCAATTGTATTTAGATTTTAAATAATATGCCTATTTCATTTTCCCAATCTAAGGACGCATAGAAATTTATTCAAGTCTTTTTTGATAATTTTAATGTTTACCTTTATTTTATTAATGTGAGGACGTATAAAAATTCCCTTAAGTCTTTTGATAATTTTGGAGCAATATTAAAATAGATCATTAGTAAATTTTACTATTTCGAATTTCCATAAGATATTATTCTAAGGCAAACAAATTTCGGGTTCAGCTTAACTTCCAGACTACGCTTATAACGTAAAAATGGGAAGTTTTTATAAAGGTTTTGTCCATCTGCCTGTTTCATATCATCGCAAATGGTAAAGAATATTAAGCACATTTACGAAAGAAAGTTAATGAAAGTGGGCAATTGTGATGACCGTAAAGTTGTTTAATAAGAAATCGCTAGAGAACGTCCCTATTTGCATAAATATCGGGTTATTTTTGATTCTCAAAATAATAGAAAGTTAAAGGATGTTGTGATAAGTTTCGTTTCCATTTTTACATAAAAAAATCATCACATCATTATTCTTCGAAATGAGCAAACCATAAATACTATTAATTAAATCTTCGAGATTTTAAACAAAACGTGTTTTTCTTCTCAGTTATTACAAGTTGTGTTGAAACAATACAAAAATTTTATTGCGACCAAATAATAATCCATGGTTAGTATAAGATTATTGTCGAAGGCGCAGCACGCATGTATTCTTACGAAATGTAGTTTGGCATCGACTCTTTTAAGGGGGACCGGAGCCCTCCATTGAAGCCCATGTTAAATTGACCTTTTTTATGTACCTTTTTCTCAGAATCTATTTGATACATTTCAATGACATTTTTACTAGTTATTAAATAGATGTTGAACTATACTTTACTGGAGGCATTTAAAAAAAATTTGTTAAGTTTATACATTATATATTTTTAAGTGAATTTTTAAGTAACTATATTTTTGACCTAAAAAAACCTCAATAATATTAAAAAGAAAAAAATAAGATAATTATGCTCAAATACCTCCAGTGAATTTTAGAAACTAACTTCTTAAATACGTATAAAAAATTTCAGGTTGATACTTATAGCAGATTCTGAGAAAAAGGTACACGCACATTGAAAAAGTAAGTTTTGAGATATAAACGTTTAAAGTAAACAATAGTGGTTTCTTACCTATGAAACATAAGATGATTTTACCTAAACAACATTAAAAAAAAATATATTAAAAATACTTCTACTACTTGAAACTTTCATTTTAAGATATCATTTTTAAGATAAGATTGCATAGTTTAAGAAACACTAAAAACATTGAAATGTCATTTTTGAAAATTTTGGGGCTCTGGTCCCCCTTAACGTTTTGGATAAATAGTTATACAATTATGAAAAAGTGGTTTTTGAACTTTGGTTTGTCTATCTGTCTGAAACCACTATACAGATCAAACCAAGAGAGCTATGTTATGCAAAATTGGTACACGAGTTCCTAGTAACTGTTGGGCGCCATAACAAGGTTTTCGAGAAAATCCCGAATTCGCAAATGATATCTGTCATAGAACTTTTAAGGTTTTATTTTTTTTAAAATTACCTTATAGGGTATATAATGGACAATTACAGCGTTTTCCACAAACATATTTATTCGATTAAGCATATTAAAAAACCTCTAAAACTCAAGTATTTCTGGTTTTAAAGATGCATTTATTTTTAAATTCATTTTTAAAGTTAATGATACGTCACTCCTGTTAAACCTCTCTTAGCATAACAGATGACGTCACGGTTGGCATTTTATTGTTCTTGCCGTGTTATTTCGTATCACGTTTCACTGTATCGCTTTTGAAACTGTGAAACGTGCTTTCATCCTTATCGAACTCTTAAAAAAATTATGCTATTTTACAGAAACATGTCATGTTCATTCCAGTTAATTTCTTCAAACGTTGAACGATTTCACTCGACTATTCCGATCAGATCTAACAGTCAATAGTTCTGAAATAGCTCATACGCGCTCTAGTGTGTGTATTTTAACTAACAACCAAACTTGGAACAAGCTGTTTAACTTCCTTGATATGAACTGGTTACAAATAATATTGTCTTCTTCTTTTAATGAGGTTTCGCAGAAATTGTAAGGTTTACTATTTTATAAAGTGTATTACAGCATAGATCGAAACATCGCCAAAAACATAACAGTTGACGTCAGAGCTGTTTTCGGTGACGTACATTTTCGGCAAATTTCAAATGCATTTTTTGTTGAAATTAAACATATTTGTGAATATTTAACCTTACATTCGGAATCTTCAGCTTCTAATGTACCAGAAAAACACATATATTATGAATTTCGCGTTTCATGCAACTTGTCCATTACCTTTAAATATATTGATTTATCGAGTGGTAATTGAAAGTAGGTGTAGTTACACACCCCTAGTTTTAAAACCAGACTTCAATTGCAGCTTTGCTTCGCGCAATCAATACAATATCTTCATTCGAATTCCCATTTATTCAATTTATTCATTTAAATTCAAAACCCTTTTCCCACAACAATAAACTTCTCGACACTTAATACCCGTCGCCTGTCATAGATATCCCCACCAGCGCCTTCAATTCGACGTCACAAGCGACGCGATAAAACATTTCACACTCACTTATTCCCCGCGACGTCTTCGACCTGTCACGGCGTCATATTATCTGACGTCTTGACGGCTTAAAAGCAAAACGTCCCACCAGAGGTGGCTTGTATAATGCTAAATTATCACTTCTTTGATAATGCAGGCAATGAATCATATAACGCTGATAAGAAGAGTTGAATGAGAGACTTGAAAAATGAATTTTGTGTTTTTAGTTGAAGGAATATGACATTGTAAGAATAGTGTGTTTAGTATTTTTTTGCGATATTGTTAGTGATAGTTAGAATGTCTAAATGAATTTGAGTTGAAGATAAGGAAGGGTAATGAGAATGTTTCAGGTCTTGAGGGGCGATAGAAATTCTGAATAAAAACAATTTTTTTCGAGCCTCGATTGGTGATTTAATGTCACGCGGAAAAAGGGCATGGATAAAATTAGGAGCAGGAATGAATCGGGTAGGAACTACGTCATTTGAAACAAGCCAATAGAAGTAGCATCAAAACATAATTAAATTTCTTATACATTAATTTCTTATTATAAATGCAGTCGCAAATGACATAACGACGTTTTGATGGTAAAGTCAATTTTTAATATTTATCGTGACGCCTCTAAATAACTAGTTATAACTTGTGAATAGCTGCATAATCATCAGGATTTTAGAGTATCAAAATGAGGATATAATTTTGTATAATGATGACGTTAAAACTAATGAATGCATTATTTTGTATAATTATAACATCAAAGAGTTGACATTTGTTGAACTTATCATTTCAGGAGCTCTTGGTCTCTGATAAGTCAGACAATGAATCATACGCTGCTGATGAGGAATGTCGATTGAGAGGGTTGAAAAGTATCTTTAACATTTTTGTTTTTCAGTTAAATGCATATGACACTGTATGGAAATTGAGAGTGATATTTTCTTATGATGTTGTTTGGGGTAGTTACGATGCCTAACTGAGATAATACTAAGGACAATGAAGGGTAATGCGCCATGTTTCAGGTCTTGAGTGGCGACAGAAACGCTGAATGAAAATAGTTTTTTCTCGAGCTTCGATTGGTGAATCAATGTCATGCGGGAACTCAGAGCGAATTATTGTAGTACTGATCAAAAGGAAAGAATGAAAGTGGGAAGGAATTACGTCACCTAAACAAACTAAGAGCAGTAGCATAAAAATAATTTAATTAGTTGGCAATTGATTGTTATTATAAACACATGTAGTAATTGGCGCAACGTAATTAAGATGGCAAATCAATTTTTAATACCTCTATCTCGCATCCCTAAATAACGAGTTATAACTTGTGACTAGTTGCCTTAGGCTTAGGTAATCAACAGGATTTCGAAGTATTGAATTTATGATATAATATTGTATAATGATGACGTTAAAACTAATGAATGCATTATTTTGTGTAAGTATAATATAAAAGTTGATATTTGTTGAACTTCATTATTTCAGGAGCTTCTAGTCCTTGATAATCCAGGCAATGTATCATAACACTGATGTGGCAATATAGATTGAGAAGCTTGAAATGTATCTGTTGTCTGATTTTTTGTATTTTGTTTGAGTGAATATTTGAAGTGAGTGAACACTTGAAAAATATCAAGGTGTTGTTGCGGTTTTTACTTTTAATCACCTAATATGAAACATCTGGTATTAAAAAGTATTACGATGAGGTTTAAATCCGAAATGGAGTTTGTTTTGTTTTCCACACGTTTTTGAGGGTGCTGATTCTAAAAAGTGTTTTTGGAACATTGGTCCATCTGTCTGGTCTGTGTGAAGCCCCTGTACAGTTCAAACTAAAAGAGATACGGACTTCAAATTAGGTACACGAGTTCCTTGTACCTGGTGGACGTCATAATTAGGTTTTTGCGCATGCGTAAAGGTAAGCTGTCATATTATTTTTTAGGTTAATTATTAAACTAAATAAAAAGTTATTAAATTAACTTATAGGACGTTTACTTGACAATGTATTAATTTATTGAGTGGTAATTGAAAATCGTGTAGAGTTACACATTCTAATTTTTTTTTATTGTATTAGGGTTAACAAGATATCTAACACTAAGCTGGAAAATATCGGTTGATTGTTTCTTGTTATCGTCTAAGATTAAATTGCAATAGAACACAAATTTATGAATGAATATTTTAAAAGTAGCTTTTGACAAAAATCCTACATTTGTTGGGCATTAGTCCTATTATCTTAAACATATATCGCTTTCAACAAAATTTTTTAAGGGTGTCCATGATATGTTTATAAATAATTAAATGTCGAAGATAAGTTGCTCTAAGTTGTTTTGTTTGTGTCTAATTGTTAGTTTTCACATTTTAAAATTGACAAAAGAATGAATAGTGATAGCATAAAAGTTGTCTCTCATTTATATGACATTATCACTTCGAGGTCTCTTGTCTATGATAATGCAGAATATAAATCATGAGACCGATAATAAATGTTGATTGGGGGCTTTTTTGCTTTTAGTTTATTGAACATGATAGTTGATGAATAATAGTTGCGTTTTTTATGGTATTTTTGGGTGGGTGGGAAGGAAATTTGAATGAATACTAAATATAATGAAGGGTAAGCAACAGAAGGCATAATAATAAATTATTTTATTCGCCATCTGTTATTATAAACACATATCGCAAATAACGTTATGTTGTTTTGGATGACATCGTCAATTTTAAATGTCGCTGTCGTGCATTCTGGAATAACGATTCTTGAGTAGAGATTTGCGTGCTTAAATTAATGGGATTTCGGTGTATAATACATCATTTTGCATATTGATGACGTTCACACATTCAAATCATTTTATATAGTGATGAAGTAAAAGTTAAAATCAATTTGAACGCATCACTTCGGGGGGCTCCTGGTTTCTGGAAATGTGGGCAAATGCATTGTGCTAAATGTAATGCTGATTTGGATACTTGAAATGCACCTGTTATCTGTTTTTTTGGTCTTTAGTTTATTGAATATGACAGTTGAGGAATATTGTTGAAGAAAGGAGTGAATCATTGAAGAATAATTTTGTTTGGTTGTAGTTGTGGAATTTTTAGTGTTTGAAAGTAGAATGTGTATTTTTATTGAATTTAATTGTAAGGAAATAATTTTTGTGGCAATTATTTCTTTTGGTATCATGAAATATATAAATGAATTAATTGGTTAGTCACAAAACCTACTCTATTAAATATATCCGATTTTGCCTTTATTTGACTCAAAAAAATGGATGAATAAAAACATATTTTGGATGTTTTTATGCCATTTTTAGATGTTAGTAAGATGTTTATTTGAAGATGACTTTAAGGCTGGAACGTTGGCAAGAAAATGTGGCATGCAAAAATTAAGATTTCTTCATAAGTTTATATAAATAAAAACAAAGCAAGACAAATTAAGACCATAGTACTGTTATGCAGATCAAATTGAATTACAAAAAAATCGAATATTAAATCTTGGTTAATTTTTTTTTATTTGGTAAGGAAGGTGTTAATGGTAATAATAAATGGGTTTTTAATGAGTTAATGCTAAATCCAATAAATGAATGTTTTATTTGTAGAATGGAAAATAAAGACTTAATATGTTAATACAAATACAAAAATTGTCGACCAACAACAGGCCTGAGGCCCAGCAAGGTTGGTCCAAAACAAATCTAATAATTAACCAGTTTCCAATGACTATCAAGATTCTTCTTAAAATCTTCTACTCTCTTCGAATACACAACATAATCTGGTAAAGCATTCCACTCATTGGCAACTCTATTGTAAAAATAATGTTTTCTTACCTCCCTTCTAAAGCATGATTTATTCAATTTCTGATCATGTCCTATGGTCCGGCTATTTAACGTAAAACCTAAGCCCTCCATGTCTCCCTGTTTTATGAACTTGGATAACTGAATTAAATCAACCCTAGCTCTTCCATTTTCCAGGGAATACATGTTTAAAGATCTTAATCTGTTATCATAATCAATACAAGATAATGTGTCTCTGCTTAGATTAATCACTAATTCTATTTGCATCAACACACATAACCGTCAAAATAATTTTTTTTGTCCTTTTTTATACACAATTAAGACATCTGTAATACGTAATAAGATTTAACAAGTTTTTTGTGTCCAATCGTGTGTCCAAAGTTTGAAGTTGACGTAATAATTTTGAAGAATGATGAAATTAAAGTTGACAGTAATCTGACATTATGACTTCAGGGGCTTTCCCTCGTGATCATGTCTCTGATAATGCACGCAATGTATCAAACTCTGATAAGGGATGTAGATTGGTATGCCTGAAATGTATCTGTCGCTTTTAGCTTCCACACTACGTTTATAACGTCTCTCACCCACTTTCATAGCCCAAACTACGAATTCTACGGAAGTGTGTGATACGTCAAAAAATTCAGCGCATCGAAATTAGAATGCATCGACAATTTCAGAAAAGAATTCGAATTCGAAGTACTTCAATTATTTAAGAAACGGCAAAATTTAATGCTCATTTAAAAAGCATAGGAAGCCATTTTTTTAGAATTAAATCACCATTTCCATTTGCAACAATCGCTCGAGAAACTTTAATTCTTTTAGACAATAAATTAAAATAAATTTATTTTTGCGACATCGATCCGTTTGAAATGACGTCAAATATATTTCACTACGAGATTCTTTATACGTTGATATGAAATATTTTCATTCTATTTAAAAGCGAGGAATATTGCATATTTTTTCTTTGAAATATAAATTAATTTTTGTAAACGATAAGTAATATTATTGAATTTTCGAAATAAAATAATGAACTAGCCAAATTTAGCTGTAAATGTTAATATAAATATTAATGCTTGTTGGCGCTTTTACTTGTTAAAAACACAAATGTTGTGTGGAAGCGGGTTAAGTGACAGATTCTGTTACAAACCTACTTGCTTTGTCTTTTGTTGAATAAATACGACACTTAATGAATATTGCAATTGGTATACGACAGTTATTATTCTGATTTGACGGTCATTGTAGTTGATATTTTACCGGTTACCGTAAACACACATCGTTATTTGGATGTCGATTTCTAATGCCGCTATCGTGTATTTTGGAATAACGAACACGGTTTTGATTTACAACGTATAGGCTTGTTCGTCACAAAACCTCCTCTGTGTTAAATGGATTGGTTTTTTTGTCTTTGTTTGACAGAAAAAAAACTTACGATGAATAAAAACAATTATTGATGTTTTCATATTATTATTAGATTAAAGACCTGATATGTTGATTGCTAATATTATTTGCATAAACACATATTTCCATCAAAAATTATTTTTTGCTGTCCTTTAAATACGTCTCAAGCAAGACGCTTCTAAAAAGCACGAATTGGATGAGACACGTTGCTTTTCGTGTGTGCAATTGTTAGGATTTGAGCGTTTAAAGTCGTCGAAATAATTTTGAAGAATGACGAAGTTAAAGTTGACAGTAATCTGGCATTATGACTTTAGGGGGCTCTGCTCTTGATCCCGTCTCTGATAATGCAAGCAATGAATCAAAATCTGATAAGGGATTTTTTTGGTATGCTTGAATTGCATCTGTTTTTTGGTCTTTTGTTGAATAAATATGACACTTAATGAATATTGCATTTGATAGTTTTTTATAGATATGTCTGTAAGGTTCTAAATGAATTATGTTGAATAGTAAAGGTAATGAAGTATAATATTATTCTGTACAAGCAATAGCAATTAAAACATAATTATATCGAAAAGTCTCAATAAGGGATTAAGTAGAATTAAGTTGTGTGGTTACTTGTGTTCAACTGATATCAGGTCTAAAAACTGAAAAACATTTTGATGATGTGAGAATTAAATAGTTGACATAAGTTAAAGTATAACTTTGGGGTAATAATCTTATTCGTACACAACATAGATTATGCACAATAATAATTATAGTATTATTTCAAAATAAAAGGTTAAGTAGAATTATTGTTTGTGATTTACCTTTGATGCTTTGATATGTTTTTTTTATGTATTGGTCTGTAAGGTGTCTAAATGAATTGGAGTTGAATAGTAAAGGTAATGAAAAGTAATAATAGTAGTATTCTGTACAAGCAATATAGCAATTAACACAATAATTATATCGAAAAGTCTCAAAATAAAGAGGATTAAGTAGAAAATTAAGTTGTGACTGGTTACCTTGTGGGCTTCTGTTCAACCTGATATTCAGCGTCTAAAAATTGACAACAACATTTTGTATGATGATGATTACGGTAAAACTAAATAAAGCAATATTTAAAACTTATTACAACTTCAAAGTTATTAACAGTAATAAGCTCTTGTAATAAAATCCTTTATTATAACAAGAACAAAAATAACAAAAAACAATATAAAAATACTATGGCATTCCTAGGGGAAAAAATTATAGTTTAATTTAAACAAAAAACAAACAAATACGATTGAACATTAAAGGACAATTTGCTGATCAACAGATATGATTAAATTGCTTCAGATCAATGTAAAAAATAGATGCTCGAATTGTCAATATTTATTAAAAATATAAAAGTTGTTTTTGAAGGCATAAAAATTATTTATATTTATTAAGAGAATAGGCAGTTCATCGTAGGAATTAGGTGAAGAAATGGAAGGCTCAGTAAATATAGTTTTGGGGAAATCGAAATTTGAAAAATTTCATTTGATCAGGTATTATGAGACATTTTCTTTAAGCTCACTAAGTTCCTTATTACTATAGAGATCCAGGCAAAATCGAAAAACGAATTGTAGCGCGTACCGGGAGTAAATTAAGCTCTCTAAAACTCAGAAAGTTAAGTGACTTGTAGCTTAAGAGAAGAAAACATTTATTTTGTAATGAAATAATGGATTGTAATTTGTACTGTTAAAAATTTTGTGCTTGGTTTCGCCATGATATTGGTTCCTAGTAGCTGCAACGGCTGTGTGGTGAAATGTTTCACCTTTTTTTCGGTGTTTGGTTGAACCATTTTTCTGTATTTGGAAACAAAAACCTGAGAAATGGTTCAACCGAATACCAAAAATATGGTGGAACGTTTCACCATTCAGCCGTTGCAGCTACTAGGAACCAATATCATGGTGAAACCAAGCACAAAATTTTTAACAGTGTGGATCTGTATTTTCAACCCCAAATTGATAATACTATAATTGATCAAAAAATAAAACCTAGCACAATATAGGTTTTTCAAAAAAGTAACGTGTACCTTACGTTTAATATTTTTTTACGGTTTAACCAAAATAAAACACAGTTTATCCCAAAGTCATTGCATATGAGTTTTTCCATTTTAAATTAGAATTTATATACAAACCTAAGTATTTAATACCGTCAACATATTAAAGTTTCTGACACTGACAGTTAAGGGGAGTTGCATTGCAAGATAAGTGTGATATTTAGAATCTAGTTTTCATAAGTTGATATTTGTTTGACATTATCACTTCGGGGACTTCTGTCTTTGATAAGGCAGGCAATCAATCATACCCAGTTAACAAACTAATGTGGGATCTATATGAGCCTACAGGGATAGTGTTGATTTGTTACATTTAGTATTCAAATCATTTAGTATTCATTAACCATTAACAATGTTATAAAAATTCATGAATTATATTTATCCATTAAAATTTATTTTCAAGCAAAGTCGAAAGCTACACAGAATTGGTTTTATGAATAACTAATTCATAAAGTCTTTTTATGCTCATTAAAGTATCTCATATGTACTTTAGTATTCAATTTCAATTTAATGAGACAATACACATACTAATTACATTACTCTGAAAGTACCATAAAACAGTAAACCTTTATTCATTAAATGTTACAAATTGTGATTCAACTATAAACAAAAAAAAACATATTCATTTCAAGCATTCCTATCAACTTCCTTTATAATCGTACCCAGGTAGCATATTAATGTGGGATAATGTGGGATTGGGTAATGTGGGATTGGGTAATGTGGGATTGGGTAATGTGGGCACTACCCATACTCAGAAAGAAACAACCTCTTATATTTTTAGACATACCACATGAGCCAACCTGGGGTAACCAACATAAGTTCATTTTCAATTAGGTCTTACTTACAACTATCTCAAGAGAAATTATTCAAAATAAGGAAATTATTAAACTTTTTGTTGCGGAATGATATCAAATTAACAGTGACACATAATTTTACACTTAAATTATGATTGCTTCATCAAATAGTAACTAATACTTGTTCCATATTACTCCTTTAGATAACATTGGCTTTGAATGATAGCCCTTAACAATCTTTATGGTTTGCAACGTAAATTCTTACAACTATCTAGAAAATATCTATCATAAAAATATCTTGTGATATACTCAATTAACAGTGACTAATTGTACACTATTGATTGCAATTAATAAAGTATAGTAACTAAATACTTGTCTATATGCATTAATAAATGGTTATATAGCTCCTTTTATTTGTTTACTGCTGTAATTATAAACGTAAAACTTCTACACTATCCTAGATAATATAAGTAAATAATAAAGTAATTAAATAAAATTATATTCTTTTAAAAGGAACATGAAGTGACTTTATATACTAATTATCTATAGCAAGCTATACTCAGGAATGATGCTTATATAGAAACCTTAGTTTTAACCGCTGTTAGATTATAACTGAACATTCACAGCAGTCCTAGAATATAGTTAATATATAATATATAAATAATCTTTAAGGACATTAAGTGCTTAATATCTAATTGTCTTAGCATAAAGTGAAACTCAGAATAGCTTTATATAGAAACTCTAGTTTGTTTTACTGCTGTTAGCGTATTATAAACGTGAAACAACTTCTACAGCTATCCTAGATAAGTATAAGTTAAATTAATATAAGTTAATTAATTAAATTTATATTTATTTAAAAGGAACATGAAGGGACTTTATATACTCTTAAATGGTTAGTCTATAAGACATAAAGCTGAATACTCAGAAGAATAACGGCCTTAAATGATCAGAAAAAAACTATTGGTCTGTTTTGTTGTCGTGGGAGTATCATAAACGTGAAACAACTTCTGCAGCTATCCTAGATATAAGTATAAGTTAAATTATGTAGGTTATAAGTAATTAAAAAAAAATTACTCATTTGAAGGTAACCCGAAAGGAACATACAGTGACTTAGAAAAATACTATTAGCAGTTAGTCTATAAGACACGAAGTTAAATGACTACTCAGAAGAAATACGGAATTAATTGATAAGAAGTTCCCCTGTTGGTTTTTTTTACTGCCGTTAGAGTATCATAAACGTAAAACAACTTCTACAGCTATCCTAGATAAATATAAATTAAATAAAAAAAATATAGGTTAATAAAATAATTATATCTATTTGAAAGTAATCTGAAAGGAACAAACAGTGATTTGTCTATAAGACATGAAGATGAATGAATACTCAGAAGAAAGATCGAATTAATCAATAAGAAATTACACTGTTGGTTTGTTTTACTGCCGTTAGAGTATCGTAAACGTGAAACAACTTCTACAGCTATCCTAGAAAAGTTTTTACTGTATACTTATACACATATTAGAGAGCTTTACTACATTATTTGTTAGTGGTAAAAATAAAGAAGTTGTTGTAATCAGAAGTATGATATAATTTAATGTTTATAATGACAATCATTGTTCATTTTGTAATTAAGTGACAGAGATTTACGTCTCCTATGTTAATTTTTCTAGAAGAAGGAAATATATTAGTGACGCATGCGGATACAAATGGCACATTTTTACTAAATTTTGGATTTTATTTCAACTTGTGAAAGTTAATCTGAAGTCTACAACAAATTTAAATATATGATTGAAACTTTTAAATGAAATATTTTTCCTCTTTGAATATGTCGCATAAAATTACTGTACCGAATAGCATACACGCTTTAAGGTTTACATTTGTTCAACTGTCCATGTATGTTGATTATATGAAAATTTTTCACTCAAAATCTGATAACCCTCCATCCACCTTAATCAACTTTCAATCAAAACCCTCCAAAGTACAAAGTCAATAGTTCCCGTATCTCCCAACAGATGGCACTGCCGCAATCCCAAAAAACGACAGAAGCCGGCTCCAATCGGAGTTTGAAATAACACTTGCATTAAGATCAGAGGCAATGGACGAACGAGTCGAGCTTTTTGGCTAATGGAAAGCCCTTTTTCCTCCTACCAACCGATCTCGGAAGTGCTTAAAAATTTATGCCGTCAAATCGGCCGTCAAAGACGTACAACCTCATTCGTTCCTAATCGTCCAAGTGACGTGTTCCTGTTTACAGGTAGTTTTTTTAATGATCGCGGCCCACTGTTGCTCTTAAAGTCACTTGTGAGACAGGATATTCGTTTTGATTTGTTTCGCGAGAGAAGATGATGCCTCAGATAATCTGTGGATTGTCCTGGTAGAAGTATTCTGGAAGTTATCTCAGTTTGTGTTGTTGTCTTTTTTTTGTGACTCGGATAGTTGCGGATGACTTGTGACTTATTGGATAATTTTGTTCTCGGTGGTGAAGTGTGTTCTGTGAAGTAATTGGATTATTGGATGATTGTTCTCAAGTATGTTCAAAAGATTTTTTGTTTGTTTCGCGTGATTGATTTGAAGACGTATTTTGATCTTATTGGAAATATTAACATTTGGTAATTGTTAAAGCAGGATAAACTAATCTAAATCTTTAAATATACGTAGAAAGAAATACATTTATTGAAATTTCACTTTAGGTGTTATTTCAAATATTTTTGAATTCGTCACATATTTGTTGAGAATATTTTAGAGTCTTAAACTTAATATTAAAATGGAAGTTTAATACTTACTTAGAATATTTTACGCAGGATGGTTAGTTTTTTAAATAATATTTTGCCAACATTTGTTAATATTTTCGGTATACCCTCTAGCTAAATTGCGATTTATACATTTTTTGAGTTAATTTCTGCTAAACTATTTCCTTATTGGCCATACAGTTATTTTGATTTTTAACTGTTATGTTGAATGAAATATTTTTTTCATAATTTTATGCCTCGACAGTGATGAGAAATAGTTTAGGTAGCTAGAATATAATAAAATATCTAAGTCCAAAATTTATTTCGTTTTATTTATAGTTAAAATGTCAATAAGCAAGAACGACATAGCTTTGAAGAAATAGCAAGGCGTAAATTTTGTTTTTAATCCGCAATGGAAAACTTCTTTGAAGCCTATTATCCTCCGTCATCCTTTTAAAATTCCGCATCAATTATTTCTCTTAGAGTTGAATACCAACATTCGAAATCTTACTTCAAAACTGAACTTGTTTCGTCAACTTCATATACTAATAATCTAAACTAAAAAAATACACAATTACCAAAATAAATTTACGATACCTAAAAACCTACATAAAAGTATTCCTTATACTGACATTAAATCAAAACCATTTGGATACCTACTCAATTAACAATGTCTAACTCAATCCTATTCATATTCATCTTCCTAATCCACAACTGTCTCAGCGACGACCAACAACAACAATCCGATGCCAAATTCACCGCCAAGCCCAGCATCGTCAACACCAAATACGGATCCCTACGTGGGGTCATTGAGCAACTCAGCAACAAACACCTCCAGCCCGTCGAAATGTTTCTGGGGGTCCCCTATGCTGGGGTCCCCCTTGGGTCCCTGAGATTCCTACCCCCAGGGACCCCCCCTCAGTGGAAGGGGGTCAGAACCGCCGACCATTTGGGTCCGGTGTGTCCTCAGCGCGTACCGGACATTAGTAATGAGACTGAAGCCTTGAAGAGGATGCCCCAAGGAAGACTGGACTATCTGAAGCGGTTGCTGCCTTTCCTGGTCAACCAGAGCGAGGATTGTCTGTATCTGAATATCTATGCACCGGCTGGAAGTGAGTAAATGTTTTGTTATACATTTTTTTTTTATATTGGGATGTGGTGTTTTAATGGTATTTTTATGATGCGTTATCTCGTATAAAAGTTCGCGTTAAAATGTCGTAAGAACACTAAGGAAACAAACTAAATGGTGCAAAGAAGCTTTTCTTAGGGAACTGTATTCTTAGGTTGTATATATGTGAATACCTAAGCATCTGCGCGTTACCAGTTCAAATGCCTATGGATACTATTGAACTTCGGTAATTAAATTAATAGATACGAACATATTTTACTTGTTTAAGGAACGAGCTAAAAACTAGTACGCAAGTTTTACCAATGGTACTGTACTCTTAGGTTGTCTATGTGTGAATACCTAAGAACATGTTATACTAGTTAAAATGCCCTTGGATAATATGAAACTACGGTTATTAAATTAATCCCGGTGGGTTAGTGGTTATGCTTCACATTGCCATGCCACAGGTCCGGGGATCGAGTCTCGGATTGGGCGAGGTTGACTCATCCTTTCATCCCTTGAGTGGGTAGATAAAGTGAGGACCAAGCATGCTTGGGAACTAAACACTGGGGGATACGCGTGAGGTTGACCACCTAACCGGGACATATGCCTAGCAGCCCAGAGCCCTTGGTCACGTAAGCAGAAATGGGCACTGCAGGCTTTGGCCCACTAACGGGCTGTTGCGCAGAGGAGTTTAGAGTTTTATTAAATTAATCGATACAAACATATTTTGCTTCGATACAAATTTTTAGTAAGATCCCTTAAACAAGTTTTTCCTAAGGTGCTTGCATTCTAAGATAGTCTATATGTTAATTTCTAAGAACCGAGTTCAAATGCTTGTGGACACTATTGGTACTATGGTAACTATGGTAGTTAAATTAATCGATTTAAACCTATTTTACTTTTGTCCAGAAATTTAGTTAGGCCCTCAATCACTAGCGGCTGGTAAAAGTCGATTATAGACTCACTTTCAAATATGGTAATTAGCACATAACTGATTGATAGTTTAGCTGACTAACTCTACTAAGAAAAAGCTTTTGTTGCCTCTTATTTGCTTTAAGAGTGTTAGTTTTAACCTATAATAACAGTATTTATACATTCCGCTGGAAATTGGGAATAGCACGAAATATTACTTTTTTGTACAACGTTGCCACTCTAGCATGTTTCTATTCAAATGAACAACGATGCTATTGAACTCTTGTAACTTAATTAAGCAACGGAAATATTTTAATGCTGTTACAACTTATGGTTGCTGGAAAAATTGAGTCGCAAAAAGAGTTTACGATAATAATAAACGATATAGCAAGCGACTGATTGGTAAAGGAACTCTACTGAGAACATTTTCGTTGCCTCATATTTGATTTGAGAATACTAGTTTCATCTTTTCCAAAAAAGAAGTATTGTTCACCGGAAAAGGGGAAAATAAATGGGGAAAACTGCATTATTCGCTTACTAATAAAGTGCTGGATTGTTTCTAACTGAATATCTGTTTACCGAATTGGAAATAGAAATTGTAAATTTAATATCATTATATGATTTTTAATGCTGTTTTTATACAGCGATAATACGTTTTTCAGAACAATTTTAAGTGTCATTGATATTACTGAAATATTGTTACTAAGTTCGACATGTAGTTTAAAACTATTTCCTGGAATAATCCTTTTCTGAATTTTTATGGAATAATGGCATTGAATAACTGTTTTTATTATTTTTTTTTATATAGCATACTTTTATCAGTGACGATGCACGGCCTAATTACGCTTGCGTTCATCGCTAAAAGAATCAACACGTCAATCAACGTGTAATACTTCTTATATATAGCATTTTATTTGCCCTTCGAGGAACAGAATATCATCTGTTTTCTGTTGCGTAAGAAATTGATTTATAATCATTTCCCACTACAACTACAGAGCTGCAACATTGACTTTTTTTTAAATTTGGAACACAGCCTACTCAACTACTAAGGCCAAAGAAGCTCTCCCAAACACGCTCGGGGAAGGAAAGTTTGACGTCATAGTTTCGAGTGACGTTGTTCCGAAGATGAAGACAACCTGTCTCGAAACCAGTTCGGAAGCACTCGTTCACGGGTGACCACAATTTTAAGGTTCCGAATGCGTCCGAACTAGTTTCTCCACCTTTCGGCACTCGGAACAATGACGTCAAAATTTCCCTCTACGCTCATGATTGAGAGAGCTTCTCTGGCCTTGTTATTTAAGTTGGCAGTGTTTGGACACTGTATTAGAAGCCAAGATTCCCCCCTGCGAACGACCAGAATTTTAAAACGTTGGTCAGGTGATATTGATGATCTCTTGTCTATAGATGGAATTAATACAATTAATTAATGTAAAATAAGTCCATGCCACACTGCTTCAAGAGTCTGAAGGCAGTTGTTAGAATAAATATCCTCGCAGGAAGAGTCCCTATTTTACTAAATACTTACCAAGATGGCCGGGAAAGAGAGAACGTATTTGGGACTTAAATCTGTGTTGTAGCAGTTTTTGCAGCTGGTATATGTTCTAGTTCCACCGGCTGAATATTCATTCCCGCACGGTGTCCAGTCCTCAGCCTAATTTGAATATTAGCAAGTGTTCTGCTTTTTGTTAATTCACAGATCCGATGTTTCAAATTGATGGTCTTGTCCTCCATGTCTATGGTCAAGTGATATTGTCGACATTAACGGAAATTTAGAGACATCACGTGCTTATGCCTCAGGAATTAGAATAACACACCTCCTTCGTGCTTATATGCGTTATTCCGATCCATCACGTCACGTTACTACTAGGGTTGTCCAGTGTGGTGAACCAATAATATTAATCAATATTGTTGATCAATAATAAATTATCTATTAGAACTTGAACACGGGAATATCAATAAAACGGCGTATAGGTTAATTTTTGTAAAAAAAAAGAGTTTTTAGTTCCCTGTTATGGTCACTCCATCATCAGCCAAGATTCCCCCCTTCGAACGCCTAGTATTTTAGAACGCTGGTCAAGTGATGTTGCTGATATTAACGGAACTTTAAGAACATCACACTCTTCTGCGTCAGGAATTTATTTGTATTCTACACCTCCTACGTGCTTATATTTGGTATTCTGATGGGATACGCCGTGTTGCTACTAAAGTTGTCCATTGAGGTGCACCTATACTATTAATCAATAATAAATTATTTATTAGAACTTGAAAGGGATAGTAGGAAAAGCGTCTAGGTTTATTTTTGTCAAAAATGAGTTTCTAGTACCCTTATATAGCTTTAATGTAGGTATGATTCCAGAATGAGTAGATTATATTTATTGATGTCCTATTTTCTAAATAAAAAGAATCTGTTGTTTTAATATCAGATTTAATTAACATGTTTGTTCAATTTTAATTAAAAGTAACACATAAAATTCAAATTGAATTTATTTATTTTATAAAACACAAGGAGAAATTAAAAGATAAGAACGTAAATTAAAGTCGAACCAGAATTAGAGTCATAAAAAAACGAAAATTTTACGAAGACAAATTTTACGAAGTACATTTTCTCAAATTATTGTTTTCTCCATAATTGAAGAGCTTAGTGGAAGAACGTGCTAAGTGACAAAAATGTGAAACGAGAAAATGGGCTTCAAAGTTTTTCGTTTGCATTTAAATTCGCTGAAAATGGTACACTCTTAAAACAAACGAGCGGTTTTAACTCAGTCTAAGTTAATTTCCACTCCTTTCCGTTCCGAAAATGCACTTCTCCTATAGGAGGGAATTTCACTCTTTTTCGAAGTGGGTAAAAGAAATAAAAGAAAACAATCTGCGTCCTACACTCTTAAAACGAGCGGTTTTAACTCAGTCTGAGTTAATTTCCACTCCTTTACGGCGCCGAAAATGCACTTCTCCTATAGGAGTGAATTTCACTCTTTTGTTTTAAAAGTGTACTTATAAACGGTAAAAAATATATTTAACTTTAAGTTTATGAAAGAGGGGAAACTTGTTATCTTTAAAGGATGGAGTAATGTGTTCATTGACACAAAAATCTCAATTTTTTCAAAAATGTCACTTACCACGTTCTTCCACTGAACTCTTCAATTGTGCGTATGTGGATGTTTTGTGGTGCAATCGATCAAAACATGTAATGAAAAAATTTCAAACTGATATTCAATTAAAAAAGATTTTGGTACTCTATAAAGCCTATCAACAATTTTTTTGCATTTCGTAATATGAATAAAAGATTTGTCGTTTTTCTGATATAGGCTAAAAAAAACTATTTATTATTAGAATATTGAATCGTAATATCTTAATTTAAGAAGTGTGAAAACATTTTGCACGCTTTAGAGTATTAAACAGTAACATCTATATCTATTACATTTCTTTAAAATAAATATTGTTTAACCGAAACTATTTAACAGCTTATTTCAAAACACAATTTAATAAGTTTATCTATTTTGATAAAGAAAAATGCTTAAAACTTTCACCATTTCAAACATTAATTTAGAAAAACAGAACCATTAAATCTTTGCAAAAGATTCAAAATATTTTGTTTTTTAAAAAGTACAACACTGAAAATAGGACTGTTCAGTTTCATTTCTTTACGTAAATATTGTTGTTGAGCGATGAATTCATTCAAAAATGGTAAACCATAGATTATGTATCAGTACAAAAAACTTTATTTGAACAACGTTGCAAAAAGATTATGAAATCCCGCATTGGGAAAATGCGAATTTAATATTTCGCTGAATTACTTTCTCCAATGAAATATTTTATTTGCAGAATTTAATATTAAGCAACTGTATTCTAAAACTAAGTTGCGGAATGAATAAAAACGAAATATTTTATTGCAAATGCGATGGATTTCAATTTTGTAGGATTTAAAGAATACAGAAACGAAGTTGAGGATAGGAAGAATTGTTTACTATTCTTTCGATTTTGAGCTGCTTGTATCGTATTTTTAAAAATGTGAAATTATCTCTTTTTGTTTATGTAGCATATCCCGCATAAATTAACAAAAACTTTTTACGTGTTTTAATGTTTAATGTTTTTTCTTTTAGTTTTTAAAAATATGTTTACTTATTGCGAGTTGTATAAAACAAATAATGCTACATAAAAAATAGATTTTGAAAGTGTAACAGAAAATGTATAGACATATTTGCTGATCATTCTTGCTTTCAAGTAAATGTTTGGATAAAAAAATTGATGAAAAAGCACTTACACTCACTTACGTTTTCTCACTCTTCGTGGTATAATGGAATAAAATAAAATTTCTTATGAATGGGTGGCAACATATCGCTTTGTACTGGAGGCTTATGACATGACAGAAGGGGCGGGATAGCTGGTTGGTAAGGTCTGGCTGGTGATCGGAAGGTCCTGCGATCGAGTCCCGGTACCACTGAAGACCTACCGATATATGCGGAGTACGTGCTCGTTAAATCTGTTGGGTCCGAAAGTCCTCTAAGTTCCCATACCAAATCAATACCTCTGGGGGTGACAAGCAATTCTGGGGATCCTCTAGTTGGCCTCTGTCTCTAAAAATTAGATGGATCCACTTATGTGTTGTGTTGTGTTTGTCTGTTATTGACAAGGTTTATAACGGGTCGCTGGACCAAGCACACAAACCGAATAGTCTACCAACCAACATGACAGAAACGGGTGGCTGGGATAGCTTGGTTGGTAAGGTCTTGGACTGTTCCCTAAGGTTGCGAGTTTGAGCCCTAGCCGCCAAAGACCCTGTGTACGCTAATGGTGACTGTTACACGTTAAATTCCATCGTGGTCACAAAGTCCTCCAAGTTCCCATACCAAATCAATACCTCTGGTGGTGACAAGTAAATTCTGGGGATCCTCTAGTTGGCCTCTGTCTCTAAAAATTAGATGGCTCCACTTACGAGCGGTAGTGCTGCCCTGTATTGTGAGCGAGTCTGCTGCTATTTGTGTGTGTGTGTTGTGTCTGTCTTACTTGACGAAGGTTTATAAGCGGGTCTCTGATCAAGCACACTAACCTGAATATATATGTCTACCAACCAACCAACCATGACAGAAACGCCACTTTCGTTCATAATGACAGTGATTTGATTCCAAGTTTCATTCAAATTACAAAAAACACTGCTGATCTAATTCTAATGATTATATTTGTCTAATCAATTGAGTTTGTTTATAATTTGTTATATACTGTTTGCTTTACCCGTTTTTTTTTATCATATCTAATTAATTTCTGGAAACAATTATGATGTAATTCTTTCATAATATTTTTGTGCGTAGTCTTTATCTTCTCGATTACATTGCCATTTTTCTTACCGGAAATTAAATTATTGAAGAAATAACTATCTGTGTTAAGAAATTGTGCTAAAAAAATATTTTCTTTTCACTTAATGTTCGTATCGTTTAAGGGAAAGGAACAAAGTTTTTTTTTAAACATTTTGTGTTCGCGATATTTTTTTGGAAGTTAGTAAACAATAATAAAATGGTTGAGGGTAGGTAGGTTCGAATTATCGTCGCACTAGAGCTATACGAGGGCTATTGGCGACGGGCGTCGTATTTTAGAACCACAATCAAGTGACGAGCCGACACCTGAGTAGGCACCCATCACAACCGTTAAGGGCGACATCGTACGCATCATTGGGACTTTTGAGCATATTTAACGTGCACTCCCGCCACACGGGGTATTATTTGTCGGACATTTTTGGCTGCACGGGTCGTTTAGAGGTCGGCAGTTATTTTGGAGATGCCCGGACCCGAACCTGGGACCTTCCTCATGCTAGGCGAATGCCTAACCGACTGGGCTCCCCAGCCCCAAAATGGTTGAGGGACTTCTAGTTTGAATCATATATTAAAAGAGCTTCAAAGTAGCAGATTAAGCTTAAAACTAATTCTATTTAGACTTTTTTTCGAATTAAAAGTTTTTGTTGTATCTGACTAGCTTTCAAAAGGAAATCTGTCTGCAAAACACAAAACATGTTGTACAGAAAAATACATTAATAATAATTATTATTTTATTGGTAACTTGTACATTTCAAAACCAAGTACTATTAATCAATAAGACAAACTCTGCGCCTTAGTAGATAAAAAGCCAATTCCAATGTTATACTATAATAGATTTGTCTTTTTTCTTCTAACGTACAAAAGTCCAGATCAAAATCCACATTCTTCATGGTTTTTTAGATAATAGATTATTGACTAAAAGCAGCTTTCTACAAAAAGTGATACATCAAAAAATTGTGTAGAAATATTGGAAACGATTTATAGTTTTTTCTTCATCGAAACGTATCGGATTCGAACATTTTTTTAAAATTCTGTTTCGATCGAAATGTTCATTTCTTCATTCGTTCAATGAGGTCATAGGCTATTTTCAATCTTATGTTTCAACATTTTTTATACGAAATACTAATTTGTTGGTATTTATAAAATAATGGCTTATGGATTTTTTTGAATGCAAATTATTGACATTAGAAGAACATGTCTTGAGATGGTATGCGATTAATTTGTTCTAATTTTGAGAGGGCAATAGAAAAACGTTGCATTTTTTTTCAATATTAAAAGATTTACAACATAGAATATTCAATAAATATTTTTCCTGTTTATTTAAAAATATATTGTCATCTAAAATACTGTTTTGAAGATTAAAAGATAAAATTATTCATTTAAAACTACAATTGAGGTATTTAATTGATCTTGAAATGCTTTCTATGGCTATTACAGAATTGATTACGAAAGTAGGAAAAAATGGTGGTAATGGTGAACTTAAAATAATTCATTGTCATGTTTTTAAAAAATCTAATTTTTTCAATCGAACTCTTTATTGGTAAAAATAGTTTGTTAGTCCCAAAAACATTTAAGAGTGCCACATGCATTTTTTTCATTTTAGCCATACTTTCAGTAAAATTTGTTCAATGAGAAAGTCAACAATTTTTCAAGATACCATATTCACTATAGTCATTCCCAGTCCCAAAGCCAATACAACCATAAACAGAAACTCCTTTATTCTTCAAATTTCCAAGAAAATATCTTCTTCAGAAAAATAAAACTATTGAAATTTCCAATCTCTTCATGTAAACAAGGTTGACGGAAAACAGACTCTTTGCTTCATCTTCCAATTCTTTTCAGAATAGGAGGGGGTCATTCCATCTTTTCCCGATGACACCAACAAACACCAGAGCCATTCCTAGAGCCCCCTGTAGTTGCCCAGAGTGGGGTTGGTGAAAGGAATATCAACATTTTCTTGAAACACTTGTTTTTATTCTAGTTTTGTAAATATGGTCACACCGTTAAAACTTGTGCAATGTTAATCCAATCAGACCCAATACAGGCTCTAGAAACTTTATTTAGTAAGACACGATCAGAATCAGGTTTGGGGGGGGGGGAGGAGGAGTTTGAATGCCCGCCTCTCATATTGAATGCCTTCACTCTTAAAACAAAAGAGTGAAATCCACTCCTATAGGGGAAGGACATTTTCGGCACCGGAAAGGAGTGGAAATTAACTCAGACTGAGTTAAAACCACTCGTTTTAAGAATGCAGGACGTAGATTGTTTTTTTTTATTTCTTTTACCCACTCCGCGAAAAGCGTGAAATCCACTCCTATAGGGGAAGTGCATTTTCGGCACCGGAAAGGAGTGGAAATTAACTCAGACTGAGTTAAAACCGCTCGTTTGTTTTAAGAGTGTTGGTGCGAATCATATGCTACCCCATTCACGGATATATAAACCCTAGTAGTAATAAAAACTAGGGTTATCACTTACAATGTATTCGTTTATTGAGTGATAGTAGAAAGGCTGTGTAAGACTACACGAATTTCAATTACCACCCAATAAATGCACTATATAAGGACAATTTTAATACATTTAAAACCAAAAACGTTCTATAGCAGCTACTCTTTGTGACTGTGCGATATTCTTTAAAGCCTTGTTATAACGTACGGCAGTTACTTGAAACTCGCGTACCAAATTTCAAGTACATCAAGCGCGAACCAATCTCCTTTAGTTGAAGGTGTACAGTGGTTTCAGAAAGGCAGAATGAAAGACAGGCGAATAGACTGTCTTACAGACGGAACATTAATCAAAAACCACTTTTTAAGAATCAGCACCCTCTAAAACGTGTAGAAAACACAAACTCTCCAATTTGGGTTTTTGACGTCAACACAATACTTTTATTGTCTTACATTTCATATTAGGCGATTGAAAGTAATGATTCCGTTTATTCACCGGGTTCCCGAGTACAACTAGAAAAAACGTGCTAGTTCGAACAGAGTTTGGTTTATTGCTTCACCCCAAATTGTCGACATCTCCACTTATTGACTATGCAGTTTTAAATAAGAAGGTGTAGCTACTTGTCTGTGTAGAAGCTTTTGTAAGAGGTTACAAATAGACAGCCGTAATAGTTCAAACCGAAAAATACTGTAGCTGTTCGTCGAATGTAACACGGATACAACTCCACAGCAGTGCCCCCGAAGTGTTATTATTCTTCGCACTTCTTCGATCGGACCTGGCATAATGGAGGTCTTTGGGCCGTCTCGCACGTAGCCTTCGGAATGGCCTCGGCTAGTGTCGGAAGGTAGTCGTATTTTTCCGGCGCCGTTCGGAATGTCCCCTTCCGTTTGTTTATTCATTGAAAGAAATGGCGGATATAAATTGCCCGAAGGGGTGCAGTGGTCTTGGAATTCGGTTAGCGGGATTGGAAGGGGCTTACGGTGTGAAAATATATATTTTTAGGAATATATAAAAGCCACGGTAGAAAATTGTGTGGTATATGAAGTTTTTTCTTATACCACAATGTAAAAAAATTCTGTAAAATTACATCATATTTTGCGGTTAATTTTACGTCACAGTGCTGTATTTTGTTTTAGAGCAAATTAATGTTTTCTTGACGTACAGAGTCACTTGAACAACTTCAATAGCTTTTAAAAAGAAAAGATGGGCGTCATTGCCAGAGTAGCAAACGTTTGGGGGGTTAAAACACAATTAATTTTAAATTATATGTAACTTCACTGCACAGGGTTATGACAGCACTTTTACCAACACATTGTGATTGTAAATTAGAGGGGGGGGGGGCGGATGGTCGAGTGGCTTGGACCATTACGCTAGTAGTCTGCGCGCTGTAACGGGTGCGGGTTCGATTCCCGCCTTTGCCCTGCGTGTACTTTCCTTTCTCTGTGACAGTATACACTCTTTCTGTGGGTGTCTTACTTGACGAAGGCTTATAAGCGGGTCTCTGATCAAGCACACAAGCCGGAATATATATGTACACATGAATACTTCGTAGCACATTACCTATCCTACTTGAGGGCTACCTATCCTATCTTGAGGATTTTGATAGTGCACACGTTTTGTTGCAACAAGTTAATTTAGTAATACAACGCATTTCTTTGTAGATTTTATCTTGAGAAGTCTTAACCCATTTTCATTCAAAGATGCGTACACGCACCATTTTAATTTTATCTAAATAAACCTTATAAAGGACAAATGAAGATTCTAGTGAGATACAGTTTGTGTAGGACAATTTCAGTAACACGAAAAACGAGTTTTAAAATGAACTTTTTATACTGTAATGAATTCAGAAATGGGGTTTAATGGGTTATGTTGTTTCCATTAAACTTCGGCTAAACCAATGGATTAAGTTTATATATGTATTCTTTAATTTTAATTTATTTTATATTTCAAAAATATGTTATTACTGCATATACACACTTAACACCAGCACATATGCTGCTGTCTGTATATCTTTTTACGACCTCTACTACTGTCGGAAAGTAGTTGTATTGTTTCGGCGCCGTTTGTAAAGTCCCGTTCATTTGTTTATTCATTGAAAGGGACGGCGGATATAAACTGCCCGAAGCGGTGTCGTAGTTGTTTGCGTCTGGGAGTTCGGTTAACAGGATTTGGAGGGTTGGAGGGGATTACGGTGTAGGACCAAAGTTTGAACTTTTACATAGAAAATGACATAGAAAGATGCCTAATATATGGAATTTAGGTTTCAGTCTGCTAAATGTTGTAATAAAAAGACTCAATTTTTTCATTAGTATGTAAGCTACAGAGTTCATACTTGTTGTGTTGTGGCTAATCCTCCAAATGTCTGACTTCGTCGGACAAAGTCCAAAAGATCGTTGACCTTTAGAAAGTACATAACCAAAGGGGGGGGGGGGGGGGGCAAGGAAAACGTCATCTATGGAAAGTGCCTAAGGCCCAAGATGCCTAATATATGGAATTTAGGTTTCAGTCTGCTAAATGTTGTAATAAAAAGATTTTCATTAGCATGTAAACTACAGAGTTCATACTTGTTGTGTTGTGGTTAATCCTCCAGTTGTCTGACTTCGTCGGACAAAGTCCAAAAGATCGTTGACCTTTAGAAAGTACATAACCAAAGGGGGGGGGGGGGAGGAAAACGTCATCTCTGGAAAGTCCGACGCAGTCCAAAACGTGATCGTGAGAGGCCTGCTCAAACAAAGTTCATAGTGGTTTTACGCATCAACTTTTTACATTTTTTAAAATGCTTATGGAATTTATGTTGCCGTTTGGTAAATGTATTAATAAAAAAAGTAAACTACAGTGTTCATAGTGGTTTTACGCATAGAATTTATACATTTTACCAACTACTGCGTTTATACAAGATAAACCATTCGCACCAAAGTTATGTTATTTCCTCCAAACTATTATAAAAATATGTAGAAGACGATTATAAATTGCACTAGAATCGCTCCAGGGGAGAGTTGTTACGTACTTGTTTGCTTTTCAGAATTCAGTTAGCGGAATTGGAAAGGGATTTCGTGTGGGATTTAGTTTGAAGTACGGTCTCAAATTTACATTACAGAGAATATTTTACTTTGAAATCTGGTTCATCTGTTCGTTTGTTTCTATAAATATTTTCTAAATTTTAGACGCAAATTCCACTGAAATACACCGAAACCAATGCGTTGCATTTAGATAGATATATAGATATATAATATTTTTTATTGTACTGGGCCCTGACCCGCTTGCAATGGTTGGCCAATTATACATAACTGTTACAAGGATACATTCCAAAAAGCAACAACAAATGAAATATATACACAAATTTAAATACTAAATGGAAACAGAAGAAAGTAAACTATTAACAATTTCATCGATACTGAATTTATAATATATAAATTTTAAAACTGATATTAAATAATTATAAATATTAAAATATTTTTGTTATGAAATATTAGAAAAACTGAAAAATTGTCGCGTTGAATTTTATTATTTGTTATTGTAGCATTTGTTTTATATAGCTACTACAAAAATATTATTATTTCATACTCATTTTACACTGTATCTCATAATGTAGCTGTATGTCTGGTATCTTTTAAGATGATCTCGGATAGTGTCTGTCTAGAAGTATTTGTCTGAAATTTTATATAGAAAGAATAGAGAGAAATGTCTGGAATATGGAATTTTTATCGCAGTCAGTTATATATAGAAGATAAGAATTTCTCTGTGGATTTTATTAGCATATAGAAGTACTATGATTACAAACATCGATCAGTTGAATGACGTCAACATATTCACTACGAGATTCTTTTTACGTATATGAAATGTTTTAATTCTATTTAAAAATGCGGAAAATTACATTTATTCTTTGAATATAAATAAATTTTTGCAAACATAAGTAATAATATTGAATTTTCGAATAAAATAAATGAGGATAGCAATTAGCATGTAAATGTTAATATATGAGTTATATTTGGTTTAAATTAAAAGCACCTAGTTATATTGCTGGTCAGTACGCATTGGTTTTATAAATGATAAGCCATTTGCCTCCAAACGATCATAAAAATTACACCTTAAATAGTTATAGTAATAATATTTTTGAGTTGAATTCAACCAAAACTAAAACATTTAATTTATTTGGTTTCGGCTAAACGTTTTTTTTTTATCGTTTTTGTTAAATTACTTTAACTGAAATGGTTTATTTTCTTAAGTAAAGCCATACAAGATTAATTTAAATAAATATCAATAATAACGATAAAATATATCCGCAACAAAGTAATTGATTTAATTTTAAATTCTAGTCAGATTCTTCTTGTTCTATTATTTTGTATAGATTTGAATAAAAAATATAGTATTTGACATCAAAATAAAACCAAATTTTCAAAATTCAGAATAACTATGAAAATCAATGATAAATTTACGATAAATTGATTTAATACTTTGTTTAGTCATAGAATACATTTTTTGCACCAAAAAAACGATTTTAAAAAATTTTTTTACTTATTTAAACACTCTTACCAGTAAAATAACCAGACTAATAGCCAATTTTTATGATTGAATTATTGTTAAAAAAAATTCAGCACTATATCTTCCTGTTGAAAGCTTTATTTATATACTTTATAATTTTTTAAAACATATTTTTAAATTTTGAATACTTTCTGAAGACTTGAAACGAATAACGTTATGTAACGAAAAACTGCGACCATGAAGGAATCCTAGTTAATCGTTTCTGTAGAAGTTGTTTTGCGACTACAATACGTTTAAGGCAGTAAAGCAAACGCACAGGGTATCTTGCTATTTTAACTTCATAGTTACTAGGATGTCAAACATTTTATATTTATTGTATATATATTTAATGTTTTAATTATCTTTAAAATCATAAAAAATAGTTCGCAAATATGACTATAGATAATGTTTAAGCAATTTACGTTTCGGGAACAGTCTTTCCGAATTAAAAAAGACATGATAAGTAGAAAGTGCCAGAAAAATCGCCCTTTTACACTATATTTCAGCTTTAGTTTAGTAAAAGGTATATTTGTCATAATTTGCATTTTATTTTTCAATTTTGTTTGGCATTTAGACATTTTTTTTAAAAAAAAGTGTACCAGGTTTTTATTAAATTTTGAAGTGGCTATCATCGAACTTCAAAGTACTTTATTTAGTTCTAATTTTTGATTAATGCTGATTAATAATACAACCAAGCGATTCTATCGTATGCATTCTTAAAAACTTTTCCTTGAGTTAACGGAAATTTTACTGGAAATTTTTCCGGAAAGTCCAAATATTACTAAAGAATAGAGATAAAACACTCTTTTCTCTCTACTGCTTAAAAAATTTTGTGCTAGAGTCGTGTGCTGTGAGCCCCTTCATTAGCAAACTGGCTCTTAAAAGGCAGTTTTAGCTTCGGCACTACGTTTATAACGTAAAAAGTGGAAGGTATTATAACCGTTCAGTCCGTCTGTCTGTCCGTCACCCACTTTCATGTCCCAAACTACAAACTATACGGACAAGTGTGATACGTCAAAAAATTCAGCGCATCGAAATTAGAATACATTGAAATTTTCAGAAAAAGAATTCGAATTCGAATTACTTCAATTATTTAAAAAACTGCAAAATTTAATGCTCATTTAAAAAGCATAGGAAGCCATTTTTATTAGAATTTAATCACCATTGTCATTCGCAACAATCGCTCGAGAAACTTTAATTCTTTTAGACAATAAATTAAAATAAATTTATTTTTGCGACATCGATCAGTTTGAAATGACGTCAAACATATTTCACTACGAGATTCTTTTTACGTTGATATGAAATGTTTTAATTCTATTTAAAAATGAGGAATATTACATTTATTCTTTGAAATATAAATAAATTTTTGCAAACAATAAGTAATAATTATTGAAATTTTCGAAATAAAATAAATGAGGCTAGCCAAATTTAGCATGTAAATGTTTAATATATAATATCAATGCTGTGTTTGTCGCCTTTTCACCTGTTAAACACAACTGTTGTGAGGAAGCGGGTTAAGTGACAGATTCTATTACAAACCTACCTTTTAATTTTCAATTATCTCTTTTTATGTAGGAGAAATTCCATTTACGTTATCTTACCAAGTTGGTGATTTCAAACTATCTCTTTATATGCCATTGTGTTGTATAAGAATGTTTTAAAGTGAGTTTTATTTTTATCACATATATCTTAACATTTTATTATGTTTTCCACTCAGAATATAAAAATCGAATTTTAATAGCGATTGGGGCCTCAAGCATTCAATAAGTTCACTTAATAACATTCAATACTATCTTAAAAAATGAAAATGTCAAATTTTCACAAGAATGTTATTGTATTATGTTGAACTATCGGTGCATAAAACCATGCAACGTAACACCGTATTACGCAACTTACAAAAGCAGCTACAAAAAAGCTATTGTACTGCAAATTTTCAGAATTTTCGCTTGTCAGAGGTTGTTTCATTTTACAACCCTCCTTTTATTTACCCCCAAAAATGTAAACAACGCAATTCGATTACATCGAAACGTCTCTCCCTTTTAATAAAACATTCCACAGCAACTCAAGTTGTGCCGTAAAACTTTCAGAGAGACCTGAAAAAGTGCACTTTGCAATCCTTTATCTGATCTCCCGCCATTGTTATTCACCAATTTATATGCTCGCAACTATGGCGTTTAGCAACCGATCCCACGATACCCTTAAGAAAGGATCATATTCTGAGTTTTTTTACTTTCAACTACCTACACTTTAAACAAAATCTGTTAATTTTACAGAAAAGTACTGTATATTTACCGGAAAAAATCTGTGATTTTCTTTTAACATTATTTTCTGTAAAAATCTGTGATTTTCTTTTAACATTATTTTCTGTAAAAATCTGTGATTTTCTTTTAACATTATTTTCTGTAAAAATCTGTGATTTTCTTTTAACATTATTTTCTGTAAAAATCTGTGATTTTCTTTTAACATTATTTTCTGTAAAAATCTGTGATTTTCTTTTAACATTATTTTCTGTAAAAATCTGTGATTTTCTTTTAACATTATTTTCTGTAAAAATCATAACATTTTCTGTAAAAATAAACTGTTTTAATTAATTTTTTTCTGTTTTTACCGCGTGAAGTGCATTAGACTGCAACCGTAGAGGCATTTCAACTGTTGTGGAATGTCAGCGTGCCGAACCAGCTTAGTTGGGAGAGCATTGGACTGGATATATAAAGGTCCATGGTTTGAATCCGGTTTAGACAATTTATTAATCTTCGTTAGTACTGTAGTTAGTAACTCCGCTTGTGACTTGGGGAGGTAATTTTTTGGTTTTCTTTATAATTTGTCTGTTAAAAATAGACTTTGCGCAAAAATTACAAATGAAACGTATAAAATAAACAGATTATCTGTGTAAATTTTACGGTAATTTTTTTGCCCCATACCAGCTGACAGTTTTTCCCCGTTGAAACAGGACTTTTTCTTACAGTATGGGATTCCCGGGAAATTAGGAATGGGGCAGTAGCCCCGGGACTCCATTCCAAAGTCTTCTCTCCGTGTTAATATAATGGAAGAAATAACTTTCTAAGTCAAATTTTCCGTACATTGAATATTTGTACACATTCTTTTTTATTTGATAAAAGTAGCTGGTTTAGGTTCTATTCCTTTTTTTGAAATGGGTTCAAATATTGTGTTGCAAGCACATTTATTGAAAATTTAAAATAAATATTCAAATCAATTTAAAATAGGGATATTATATAGAGTTCTGTAAGCCAGCTAGATTTATCATATAAAAATCGTTTATAAAAATATTCAATACAGATGGAGGATTTGGATTAGAAAATTATTTTTCCATTGGATTTTTACAGAGAAAAGACTTCGTTTTAAAGATCCGTATACCGCTCTTATTCCCCCGTAAACTAAATTTTAAACGGCGAATGTGTTTATTTTGGTTGTATTTGTATATAAATTGTATTTACTTTATTTAGCCCTTTCTAGTAGTTATTTAAGAAATACACAAAATACTGATTGATTAAAAATTACGCATTGGAATTATTCAAGGACATTATTTCATCAAATACTTCAGTCTTGAGTAGTTTCACATGAAAAATTTGAAAATTTGGTTTTATTTTGATGCCTTATAATAATATTTTTCATTCACAAATATACATAAAAGAGATTAAGAGCAATCTAACTTTAATTTAAATTTAAATCATTTTTCTTGCGGATATATTTTATCTTTATTATATGCACTTATGTATATACATTTAAATTAAGACCCATATGTCTCTACCTAATAAAAATAAATCATTCCTTTCAAATGAATTTAACGAAAACGATAAAAGGTTCACTGACAACATGACAGCACGTGGGATCCTCATTTGATCTATACCCCGTCTCTCTTCCAGCAGGGTCCTCTTAATGTTCACTAAATTTATGCGGATCGCGTAAACACACATACATTTTCCTGGGATCCAGGGATAAAACCACGTCTCCTTCCAGACTAATTGTTTTAGGGGAAAAAGAATTTATGACTTTATTTCTCTGACAACTGAGTGATATGGGAATCTTTGTTTATAGTTAGCGTAAAAGGTTTTCTCTTCATTTGGCCTTCTGGGAACTCTGCTTTTGTAGACGGGAAGTTTTGGTTTAGTTTGCTGTTCAGAAAGAGGTGTACTTTTGAATTTTGGGCGTAATTTTTTAAGGGTGGTTAAAAAGATGTAAGAAGAAACTAAATTTTGGTTTGGAATTTTATATGTGAGGGTATTTTAAACCTTTAAACTGTTTTATTTACTTTTGGAATAATTCATATGTGAGAGAATAGTAAGTTTCAAAAAGATAATAGAGAACAGTGGTTTGTAATGGACAACTTGAACGGGGCGGAGAATAGTTTGTGTTTGGGAAAGAAGAAAATGCTTTACGTAAGCTGTGGCGTCACTGTGGGCATGACCTTTTGTTTTTTAGATGAATTAGCTGCCGGGTGATTTGTTTGTGGGTTTTTTAGACACCGGTTGACGTACTGTGACGTCACTGAAGACGTGGCCATTTTAGTTTTCAATTATGAGTCACAATAGAAGAACATTCATTAACAAGTAGTGACAGAATAATGTTCTAAACAGGAAGTATTGAGAAATCTATATTGAAAATCTTTTTAATTTATAGGAATGATGATGCTTTATTGTACAAAATTAAACTGAATTAATGCCCACATTTGTATTATTAAATTAAATTACTATTGTTTTCCTTAAAGTTATGGTCTAATATTTTGATTACATTATAATAAAATACAATAATATTTATAAACAAAACAAAACTGGGTATCTAATATTATATATTTACAATTACCTTTATACTTTCTAGTGAATGATTATTCTCGTATTTATTTCACTAATATAAAATACGAAACATATTAATATGATCCCATGCATCACAGGGAAAACTAATGAAATGCCGTACAGATTTGCATAAGTCTCTAGTCGGAAGTCAAACAAAAAGTTAAAACTTATGTGTTCCTTGAAAGACTACATAAGTGAAATTCAGAACAATTTTTTTCTACTTCCCAGAAAACATTTATCAAATAATATCATGCGGAACCTAAGATTCTTCGATAAGTAGTTTATTCCACGGAGAATACCTTAATTTATATGCATTTTTCAAAAATAACCAGGGACCGAATATATTCCGGGATCTTATACCTCCCTTATGTTTCAGACCGTTGAAAGATAGATTTGTTTACGTGACTGAAAATCAGCTAGCGGGTTTTCGTTTTTTTTCATACACTACTTTTCAATTCATAAGTCTCGGGCGAATGTAATATTCATGAGTGAATGTTGAGACGAAGAATATTTTCTGAAAGAATCTGGCTTTAGTTTCTTTTTGAAAAGTTTTGATTTCAATTGGCATTGAAGGAGGGAGTAAAATTTTGATTGAATTACGGAAAAGGCTGCTTCGATTTGATTGGGCCCAGTTGGAAATTCTAATTCTATTAATTGGAAAAGTTCTGAGGAATTTTGTAAAGGCGGTTTTCCTTTATTTAACTATTCAAACCATCTTTAGTCAGTGATGAATGTTTGAATGCAAATGCTTTTAAAGTACTAAGTATATCTTTTGAGTATCTTTTAAGGTACTAGTATACTAAGTAACAAGCGTTCCGCGGGCTTCAATTATCTTTTTTTTTATCGACGACCTTAATTATTTTTTAGGTAAAGCCTTGTTGTATTTACAAAATATTTTATTATAGAAAATGGGTTAAGTAAATAGGAATATTACTTTATATGCATCGTCATATCTCAACAGTATCATCTCTCTATATTACATCTCTCTGTTCATAATTCTTGTCAAAATAATGAAAGGGATTTTTTTAAAAAAAAAAAGGATTGTAAATTCCGTTAGTCTACATTTTTTTAGTTTGTGCTAGTGAACAGGGCCGGATTTAAAGATTTGCCGCCTGTAGGTTACGATTGATTTGCCGTCCCTGTCACAATATTCTCCCCCTTCGGGGAAAGGTAGCTGGTTAGCTGCAAAATAGGGTGGTATGAGCTGTTTAAAATAGATACACATATTAGAATCATCTATGTACCATTACACGCTAAATCGAAAGCGAAATAGGCGATTTTTTAAAGCTGTTCGGCAATTTTTCTTTCAACTTCGAAATCCGGGAGGAGGGGTGCAATTTCCCTCGCAGCTACCATGTTTGCTACGAAATATTAGTATTATATATACATTTACGGTTTACGCATTAATGTAAATTATTTGTTTTCTTTATTAAAAATATTCGTATCTTTATAATAATATTTTTATGCCGAATGCTGCTTTAATTGGTCGTAAAATTTGCCGCCCCAAAAATTCGCCGCTCTAGGCTACAGCCTACTTAGCCTATTTAGAAATCCAGCCCTGCTAGTGAATTGTAATAGCACTATTTGTGCTAGTGAATTGCATTGTAACCGTTTACACGTAGCGGTTTTAATAATATTCATCGTACATGCGGTACCGGATGATTACAATGGAAATGCAACGGTTTTCAACCTTGTGTGGAAGATCCAATTAACTTTGATTGTGACTGCAAGCATCCGGAACTAGAAGAACGGCGAAAATTATTGAGACAGTTAAGTGTGAAATGGACCACATGTTCAATACTCTTTTTTTCAATTATAACTTTGATGGTAGATATTTATATTAGATACATCAATTGTAAAATTTAATAAATTAAACATTAATTCATTTTTACTGATCAAGATAATTGAAGAAATAAAAATTTTGCAGTTTGTAAATTGAAATAAAATTACATTAATTTAAACATACATATTTAGAAATTCATAAATATGAATTCTTAAATAATTTATAATGGATTAAAATATAAATTTAATTTTCATAAATACGTTGAAATTCAAAATAGAAAATTTTTAGACGTGGAATAAATATAATAATACTTTACTTACATACATAACCTAAATATTAAATTCAAGAATGAATTATCATTTTATGAAATCAGCAAGTCTTGATTCCCTACCGTAATGTAAATTTTAATTCGGTGTGTCACGAAACATGAGATTAAATACAGTGCCTACAATTTTTATTTCGTATTTTACATCAACTTATATTGAAGGAGAATATTTGAATTTCTGCAGCTAAATAAACTATATGCTTAGAGGATTGAATATGTGCATTTAAAATAATATTTTACGCTGAATCATTTTATAAAAATTACGGTGAAATTATTTTATAATTGAATCTGGATATTCTAAATTGAAATATCAGAGAAATAATTTTTCAATTGTTATTTCAAATCGTTAAAATCTTTAAACCTAAAACTCTACGCATTTTTTGATTAATTATTATCCTGTGTTTATATATTTTTATTAATAAAATGATATTCAGGATTGTAAAACAATATTTTGATAATTTTAATCCAGAAAAATAACTTCTATTGACCGAGTTTCCGAAAATGTGATTAAATTTACATTGTTATTCAATTTAATTAGCTTTAACAAACAATAACAATAAACTACTAATTTAACTTTTTATAATTAAAATGATATTCAGGATTGTAAAACAATATTTCGATAATTTTAATCCAGAAAAATAACTTCTATTGACCGAGTTTCCGAAAATGTGATTAAATTTACATTGTTATTCAATTTAATTAGCTTTAACAAACAATAACAATAAACTACTAATTTAACTTTTTATAATTTTTTATGAATTTTCTTTCAATATATTACAATATATATAAATGCACTTAATATATCAAGAATATGTTTTCTACATTGTTTCTGAACACTAAGTACCTAAAATCAAAAACCAATCCTTTCCTTCCATTTCCAAAACTCAAAAATCAAAATTCTCCTACACCATCAAGAAACACGACAGTAAACTCACGTACAAAACGAAATAAACAATTACCCAATAAACTTTTTTCATTATTTTACGTCGCATTCTTATTTTATTCTGCAGTTAAGAGGAAATTTCCTTCTTCTTCTTCAACTTTTTTTTCTTGGTCATATGTGGCTCACTTTTAGCATCCATCATCTAAAAATCTCCTTTCTACCGGCGGAAAATGATGGATGCGAGTGCAGAACAGTTCATCTTCCAGGGGCCATGTCAACCGGGGACAATTTTCGAGGGGGAGGGTAGTTAGGAGGGGCGAAGAGAAAGAGGTATATGAATCGTTAACTTAAAAAATAGGTTAAATCCATTGGAAAATTTCCCCGCTAGGCTTCTTCATTTAAACCTTATAGTGGAAAAGAAGTGGGTATGGAAACCGTTCCGTGGACTTGATCTTGTTATATTAGGCTAAATGTTAGAAAGGCGCTAAGTTTATTGGAGAATTTCCGGATGCACTTCAACCTTCCAAGGCCGAAGTGAAAGGAAGGCTTGTGTGGAAATCTCTCAAGGGACTTCAGTCCTTTTTAAAGGTATCGATTCATATATACGCAGAATAAAAACAAAAGGAGTCAAATCCAATGGATGATTTCCTTACACGTTATTCCTCTTAATAAAATGTATAAAGGAAGAAGCGTAGAGGAAAATTTCCCAATCGACTTGAACCATTTTTAAATGTAGTGACTCACATACGCATGATAAATGATTAGTAGAGGGAACATATCCGATATTATATGGGCAGGAAAAGAAGATATAAGGGCATCGGAATTTACTGTAATTGAAGGAAAGAAATGCCTTCAAGATGCAAGACGAGAAGTTTTTGGTGTAATATAATATTATATTTGTAGGGTTCGGTGCATAAGTGAAACAAGTACGTGTAATTGGATTGGGGAAAGAAAGCACCGTCTGAAGAAAAATGTATTTTAGGGGAAGTTTCCAGCCAGTTTCTTAATATCTAAAACTGTATCTTTATCTTCTTATGTTATGGTCGGTGTGGTTAGAGAGTACCAAAGCCTGCACTGTTAAAAAATTTGTGCTTGGTTTCACCAAGATATTGGTTCCTAGTGGCTGTGTGGTGAAATGTTTCACCTTTTTTTCGGTGTTTGGTTGAAGCATTTTTCTGGATTTGGAAGCAAAAAATTGAGAAATGGTTCAACCGAATACAAAAATATGGTTTAACGTTTCACCACACAGCCGTTGCAGCTACCAGGAACCATATTTTTGGTGAAACAAAGTGCCTAATTTTTAACAGTGCGGTGACTTTATCATAAATGTTCCTAGGGGGTTTGGAATTGGCTCAAAGCAGTAGTTCTAGGCCTAATTAGCCATCTTTTAAGTGCTCTGAGCATACATCACAAAATTCCGATAAATCATTTATCAATACTTCTGACTAGTACATTAATGATAAGGTCATCCAACAGTAAAATAAAGACACCACAGTTCAATGGTATTAGGATGTTGAAATTTCTGTGTAAACTTTGTGTTCTTTCATTAAGAATACAATGCATGTGAAATGCTGCCTTTAAAGTTTGTTAGTCAAATAAATAAATATAAGCACACACAACGTACTTTTGCCCAAAAGTTGTTAATAGATATTTTGTATCAATGATAATGTTGAAGTTATTAAACTATCAAGGAATGATGTAATAAAGCATCAAATATATCTTGATAGATTATCAAACTTTAACAACAACACACATCATCAAATTTTAAGCGAAACATAATTTCGCTTACTGCACTCATTCACATATAAAAATATTTGCTTGGATTAACCATAATAATGGTTCCTAGTAGCTACAATGGCTCTGTGGCGAAATTTTCAGCATACCATTTTTCAGATTTTGAAAACAAAAACCTGGTTCAACTGAAAACGGTAAAAAAAAATTCACCCCACAAACAGTGTAGTGTTAAAGGGGCCGGTTGTCATATTTATAGACTTATCTCACTATTAAAAAAAAGTGGTTATTGTGTAATACAACTTTAGTATCACGAAAAATATATAACTATGACTTGGACCACTTGTTACTATGATAAAACTAGATCATTTCAATGAAAAACACACGGCGCTGTGTAAAAAACACATGGTGTGTCACGAAAAATATATAAATTTGACTTGAGTCAGTAGCGATCTAAATATTCCAAGCATTTCCCTTATATTTTACCTCAAGGTTGATAAATAGAAGTACTTCACCCTCACGTTGTTTTATATAGGTTCGTATTCCAATTTTAGGAGAGTTTTTTATTATTATGATGTATTCATTTTGAGGAAAATTGTGATTCAAATTGTATTTTGTTTTGAAACTCGCGCATAATTTTGATTTGTTTTTGTTTTGAATCACGGAGATAGGATGCTCGTCTTGTTGCTCGTTTTGTGGCCTTTGCTTTTAAGGAAAATTGTTTTGTAAAAACTAAAATGTTTCGGAAAGTTTGAATGTTAAGATGAGAGTTCGGGTTTAAAAAAATTCTTATGTCAGTTAAAAAAAATAATTGTGTTTTGTAATTGTGTCTGGAATTGCGGTAGATGAGTAAAAAGGGTGGAGACCACAAAAAACCTAACTACAGAAAAAAAAATGAATTAAAAATGTTTCATTGCATTTAATTTTTTTATTGAAGATTATTTTCGGTGTTTTATCCTAACGTTCTAAGGGTTTTTGGGTAAAAGGGAGTCGGATGGGTGTTTGGGTAAAAAATGTCGATTTTCTGTTTTTCTTTTCTTTTTAATTTGCATATATATATAATTTAAGTTTTAATTAAAGCTTTAATTTAAGACCAAGATTATTGATTTCTGTTTAGTAGTTTTTTTTATAAGCATTTTTCAGAAAATCTGTATATCTGTTCTTACCTATACTTAAATTTTCTTTTGCGTCTCCTGAAATATAAGGTTTTTCAACAGGTAGGAACATTTTTCTCAGGAACTATAAAAGATATGAACTTGTTTTGTTTTATTATTTCTTCCCCATTAATAGTTCTTTGATTTAAACTGAGGAATTTTAAATATCTCTTCTAAAAAAAAGTTATCTAACTTTAAATCGGATTTTTTGTGAGGTTTATTAATGATTTAAAAAAAAATCATTGTAAAATATTTTTATACTGTGAAATATAATCGGTTTAAATCAAGGACCTATATGTAAGGAACAAACTATATAAAATTCATAATGATATCTCGTATAGTTCCCGAGAAAAAAGTTCCTCAAGTTAGTAAAATTAATATGGGCGAGATAGAACCATCCGACTCCCCTTAATAATTTTAAACTATTTGTGTGTTTTCGCATAGAAATCTAGTTTTTAACAATTTTAACCAATTTTATGCATAGTTCAGTGTTTAACACTCGAAGAAGATGCTTCATACCATAAAGCGTAGTGCCTACTAAAATGCTTGTTATCAATGCAAATTTTAGAAAATAGAGATTTAAAAACTGTTTAAAATTTAAAAGAAATTTTTGAACTTCGCTCGATGTCATTACAATATAAGCCATTTAGCTGCTAAGCTACTTATGCAATTGGGGATACCAAAGATTTATCTATATTTCATAACTTTTGAATATATTTATATTCGTCATTTCTGGCTGAATCCTATCTTAATAAAAGATCTGCCAACGAACCCATTGTTTTCCCAGACCTCACCGAAAACGAATTGGATGGTGAATACGCGTATTCACCTCAGTTTAAATGATCCATTCACAATCCGAGAATATTTGGTTTGTTCAAAACGGTTCAAGGATTCAAAGTTAATCAAGTGGCCAATCTTTTCAATTTATATGTTAATGGAGGTCCTTCTTTCAGGCAATGGTAAAGAATCCAGCTGGCAACGCCATTGTTCTATGGCGGGAAACTTATTAAACACTTAAAGAATTCGAAGAAGCAAAATGATGGAATGGAATGCAGATGAGGAAATATAGGTTTTTTTTATATAAAAAAACCTTTTTTATTATGTTCCTGGATCTACGATTCATTTTGGTTAGGAGTATTTTTGTATTATGGAATTTTTTTTTCTGATTTCAATTATTGCGGAAAAGAAAGCTTAATGGAAAATATAATTGTCGTGTTCGGATCGGTAAAAGTTTCTATTGTTCTGACGAAAATGGGAAATGATTGGGGATTTTTTTGTGGAAGCAGGGTATTAATATATTAATAATGTTTGAAAAAATGTGTGTACATTTATTACTGTATAAAAATGTTTTATACATACATCTGAAAAATAAAAAGGTTTATTTAATTTAATGTGTACACAATTATAAGTATTTTGTAAAAAAAATGACATCGTTGAAAGTAAAGGTAGCAATTAAATTTCGGAAACCTTAAATTAGTTTTAAAAAAAATACTCGAACTTGGCATTAAAAACTAATTTGTAGAGTTTGAAGTTAAGATTTTATGACAGTGTCGCTATTTAAGTCCTATTAGGGTCAATATTAGTAAAAGTGCTGATTTAGAGATGTTTTTTTTCTCTAATGGGGCTGCAATATTGGCGGTCAAGCCTTTTGCAGACTCGGCATATTCCCCAGAACTGAGAGCCATTTCAATGTGGCACCATGTAGGCGACTCTCGCTACCAATTTTGACGCCCGGATTACAATGAATCTGAGCTCTCTGTGGATGTTAAAGTATGCCGAGATTTAATTTTGCCGAGAGAACCCAAGCCAAATGGACCCTCCAGGGATCTTTTACATGCCACATAATCATATGACATGCGCGCCCAAGATTTTCCCATCCAGAAAATCCGACGACTCAGCCGGGGCTCGAACCCGCGATCTTGGGCTTACGAGGCGGACACGTTTAACCTCTCAGCCACTGAGCCGCTTTGATTTAGAGATGTGATGAGGCCGTTACAGGTCTCAAGACGAAATTAAATTATAGAATAAACCATAAATTCAAACTTCATTGCGTCTTATTGTGCATTTAGGGTACATTTTTGTAAAAAAAATGATGCATAATATTCTTAAATACATTAAATAAAGTAGCTTTTATCCTAAGGCATATTTTCTATGATAATATAAAACGAACAAGATGTCTAGTAAAACAAGCATAGCTAATTGTGACACGTTAAAGATCTGACTTTTGACCAACTTCATTTTCAAAAAACCCCTCTTAGTAAGATATAAACACAAAATGTGCTGATTTTTATTAGGATTTAAAGCAAAACAAGTAGGTTTGTAACAGAATCTGTTACTTAACCCGCTTCCACACAACAGTTGTGTTAAACAGGTAAAAAGGAGCCAAACACAGCATTAATGCTATATTAAACATTTACATGCTAAATGTGGCTAGTTTCAATTATATTATTTCGAAAATTCAATAGTTATTACTTATCGTTTGCAAAAATTAATTTATATTTCAAAGAATAAGTATGTAATATTCCTCGCTTTTAAATAGAATGAAAACATTTCATATCAACGTACAAAAAATCTCGTAGTGAAATATATTTGACGTCATTTCAAACTGATCGATGCCGCAAAAATAAATTTATTTTAATTTTTTGTCTAAAAGAATTAAAGTTTCTCGAGCGATTGTTGCGAATGGCAATGGTGATTTAATTCCAATAAAAATGGCTTTCTATGCATTTTAAATGAGCATCAATTTTGCACTTTTTTTTAAATAATTAAAGTACTTCTAATTCGAATTCTTTTCTGAAAATTTCAATGTCTTCAATTTCGATGCGCTGAAGTTTTTGACATATCACACTTGTCTTAAGCATTTGTAGTTTGGTCTATGAAAGTGGGTGACGGAACGACAGACGGACTGAACGATTATAATACTTTCCACTTTTTACTTTATAAACGTAGTGTGGAAGCTAAAAGTCGTTCTTAAGTAAGAAACATACTTTAAGAGGCCAATGAAAAAAATATTATTAAAAAATTGGTCGGGACGCAAGTTGACCCTTTTCCTAATATTGGCCCATTAAAATGTAATCATGGTTTAAATAGATAAAATCGCTATTATGACTGTATTTGTTGTTCTTTATGTCACATAGACATTCAAATCTAAAGGCTATTCATATAAATAACTCAAATATTATAATAATAATTCCATTTTTTCGAAAATGAAACGCTTCCAATCCAACGCGTCGTTAAGAACGAGATATTTCCTCAATAGAAGCTCACAGTTGAAAGCACTTTCTATACCGATGCGTGACAACAATAAAAACGCAATTGGAAGTCAAAAAGATCGTATTCAGAGCGGACGAGTTACGCACTCATATTAAATAAGCCTTGGCAGGGCTCCAGAAAGTCCGAATTGCCATCTTAGAAGGCAGAAAATCCCTAATAAATAATACCAATTGTACCGATTAGACATCTAAAAGGTTTGTTACCACTTTGCCTGGCAAATGGCCACGGTTGTTGCTGTCGGGGCTTAAATCCAACGCTTTGCCTGAGACGGTTTCAGGCCCAAGGGACACATTTTCCTGGAGAAAGTATCCGAACCTGCGAGCTAGAGGGGCGTATCTTGAAAATGTGTATTTCCATGATTTTTACTTTCAATTGCCTTATATGCTAAATGTAAGGGAAGGATTGGTTGGTAGACATATATATTCAGGTTTGTGTGCTTGGTCAGCGACCCGCTTATAAACCTTCGTCAAGTAAGACAGACACAACAGACAACACACACACATAAGTGGATCCATCTAATTTTTAGAGACAGAGGCCAACTAGAGGATCCCCAGAATTGGCTTGTCACCCCCAGAGGTATTGATTTGGTATGGGAACTTAGAGGACTTTCGGACCCAACAGATTTAACGAGCACGTACTCCGCATATACTCGGTAGGTCTTCAGTGGTACCGGGACTCGATCGCAGGACCTTCGATCCCGAGACCGAGACGCTGACCACTAGGCTCACTACGGCCCAAGGGAATGGAAGAACTGCAATAGGGTCGAAAGATGGAGATTTTGTGTTTTTACACGGCTGCTAGAGTGCTTCGAATATGTTATGTATAAAATATTATCCTGAACTGTACTACTCCTGAACTTGGTGGCATTAAGTGAAGTGCAGTGCTGATTCGCATACGGAGCACCTACCAAGAGAGGTGAATTAACTACAGTAACACTAACTACAACTTCGCACAAACTACACTACGATTTTGAAAACAGGGGTGTTGACTAGAGTGCCGCCGACCCGGCGGCGCAACGGTTAGGGAGCTAGCCTTTGGAGCCTCTGGGTTCGGGTTCGAATCCCGGTAAGGTATGGATGTTTGTATTTGTCGAGTATATGCGGAGTACGTGCTCGTTAAATCTGTTGGGTCCGAAAGTCCTGTGGGCGGTCATTGCGCAGTTTCCCACGAGTACAGGTACCTGGAGACTATTTCCCTCCCCTTCAGGGACATGTCTAGATTGTGGAGGTGGCAGCATCGTGGCAGCAATTGTGGCAGCATCTGTCATATATGTGTGTGTATGCCGTGTCCGTCCTTCTTGACGATGGTTTATAAGCGGGTCTTTGCGACCAAGCACACAAGCCTGAAAATATATGTCTACCAACAAACCGGCTAGTGTGTCTAAAGGAACTGATTGGCTTTTCCCATGCGACTGGAACTGCTCTTTATCATTCATGAAGAAAGTGTTGTTTTGGGCCTATTGTTAAAAAAGTTTATTGTTTAAATATTGGTTCATCGCTGCTGCTTTTAGCAAGAGTTGTTTAGGGACTATATATAGGTTCTATGTAGGTCTCTGCTCTGCTTTTAGTGAATGAGGAAATGTCTATTTAATGTGTTTTCCAAAGGAACTTTAACAAATGTCTTTTTACTTTAATAAATGTTTACTACATTTTTAAATGTTTTAACTTAATAAATGTCTCTACCTTATATAGTTTTTAATTCTTGCTTGGAAACTGGGTCATAACGTAACAAATATTGGTTTTCGAATATTGGTTCGTCTTCCATTCTGTCCGTCTGAAACCACTGTACAGCTTGAACTAAAAGAGCTACGGACTTTAAACGAACAGTAAAAATGCTTGTTAAGTTACAATCTACGTTTGTAATTGTTACTCAAAATATGTATTTTAACAGACAAATTGAAAAGAAAAAACAAATTTCCACTACTCCCCACAGAGAAAATTTTCCGTCGGTCACCCTAGTGACAGGCGGGGATACTGTTAAGCAGAAAAAAACTAGGTATTCAAAGAAAGTTTTTTTCGTACAGATTTTTTTTTCTGTAACGTCAACATATTTTTTTGCAGTGTTCTTATTGTCCTTCTATAACATAGTGGGGCATAACGGACAGAGACAAGAAAGGATGATCGCTGGGTAGAAACAAAACTAGTTGTAGAAGATAAAAGAAGATGGTCGAATAAATTATAGGCCTAGTGGGCATAAAAGGTTGGTGATGAGCGTGATATAATGGATGTGGTTGAAGTAAAAATGGTGTATTTTTGTGATGGCCAACGAAAAAGAAATTTTGTTAAAATTAGAATTGAGTGATAAAAGTGAATTTCATAGAACGAATTCACTTATTTGCGAAAAACGTTGATTCCCTCATTTTTATCAATGTATAATGCAAACGGCAGTTTATATCTTAGGTGCTTAAGTGCTTTACAACAGAAAGTTTTCAGCCATGGTCAGGTGATAAAAAATTAATCTTCAGCGTTCTACAAAACAGGTTTATCATTAAAAACCTCTTCATACTAGGTTTTGATTTATAGCCTGCTTTTGAATCTGTGCTTTAAAATATCATTTTGCAAAGTCGAAAGTGATGACATGTACTGTCGAGAAAATAATATCTTCGAAAAAAAATACAAACAAATAGATTTTTCCGGAACAATAGAACACCAAATCTATTTTTAAAGAAGAATTTTCGATTTATAATCAACACATTTTGACAAATCGATTTTATAGTATTCATATACTAGTGCTATTTTATGCTAGTACTATTTAATATCAATAGTACTTTTTTTGCTAGGCCTTTCTTTCCAAAAAGCTTATTTTACAATTTCAGTACAATTACATTTTTATTTTAGAAAAAGCAACGATAATGCTTAATTTTTTTAGTAGTAACCCTTCAAACTGCCTATTTCTAGTAACTTTAAGAGCTTTAGAAAATCTTCATAATCGTCGTATATTTTAACCTTAGTCAAGTGAGAAAAGTCTTCATTGCTACGCGTTCTTTTTCATTTAAAATAATGTAGTTACACCCTTTTGTATTTGAGCTGTATACAAGTCTCTGGATAAAGATGCTTTGTACCTCCAGGGATACAACACTAAAGTTTCAGTTTTCGAGAAGAATTCTCCTGAAGAAGAACTGGAGGGTTCTCGAAGTTCTGAAGCAGGTATGCTTCGCTGATTTTCAACATTTTGGTGGAGTTTGCACTAATTTGTTTTAAAACAAATGTCGTTTAACGGGTCCCGAAGTTGGCGGATAATTGCGCATTGAAAAGATTTTTTTTTGAGAATTGTTGTAAAAAATTTAAGAGCTCAGTGAAAAAACGTGCTAAGGGACATTTTTGAAAAAATTTAGGTTTTTGTGTCAATGAACATATTACTTACTTCTTTTAGGGGATAACTGTTTTTCCCTTTTTCATAAACTTGAGTTTAGTAATTTACTATCGTTTGCAAGTACCGTTTTCAACAGATCTGAGTGCAAACTAAAAACATTAAAGATCATTTTCTCGTTTTCATTTTTTTTTCATTTAGCATGTTTGCGTCCACTAAGCTCTTCAATTAACAAGAGTGATTAAACCTCTATTGTTTAGATTTAGTTTATTGTAAATCCACGGTGCCGACTTATGCCAGAAGAAGTTCTAGTAACTGCACATGACTACTCATATTTCTTCTTTGAAAAAATGTAGAATAAAATACATTCGTTATATATGTTTTAATCTCGTTAATGATCTCTATCTTGAGAAACAAGTAGGTCTGTTACAGAATCTGTCACTTAACCCGCTTCCACACAACAGTTGTGTTTAACAGGTAAAAAGGCGCTAAACACGGCATTAATTCTATATTAAACAATAACATGCTAAATTTGGTTAGTTTCATTTATTTTATTTCGAAAAATTCAATAATTATTACTTATCGTTTGCAAAAAATAATTTATATTTCAAAGAATAAATATGTAATATTCCTCGCTTTTAAATAGAAGGAAAATATTTTATATAAACATACAAATAATCTCGTAGTGAAATATATTTGATGTCATTTCAACTGATCGATGTCGCAAAAGAATTTATTTTAATTTATTGTCTAAAAAAATTAAGTTTCTCGAGCGATTGTTGCGAATGGCAATGGTAATTTAATTCTAATAAAAAAGGCTTCCTATGCTTTTAAAATGAGCATTACATTTTGCAGTTTTTTTTTTAAATAATTGAAGTACTTCTAATTCGAATTCTTTTATGAAATTTTCAATGTATTTTGATTTCGATGCGCTGAATGTTTCGACGTATCACACTTGTCCGTTATTTGTTGTTTGGACTATGAAAGTGGGTGACAGACGGACAGACGGACTGAAACAAAGATGCAGTTCATAAACTGCAAAACTGTATGTAACCAAAACGACCAAGTTGTCTTTACGTATGGCATGCTTCATGAACTATTAGGTTAAATACTCTTTGGTGAATGGTAAATAATACCTTTTAAAAATATTCAGTTTGTGTATGTTAACTATCAATAAAGTATTACGAATTAAAAAAAAATTCTTTTAACTTTTAAAAGTAGATAGGTAGATTTACCATGTCTAGCACTGAGGTTCATCATATAATACAATGTCTAGACATGTGATCATACGGTATTGATAGTAAACTATAGTTTAAACAAGTTTAACACTCGAGTTCATAGGACTCTAGATACTTGCAACACATTTCTACGCAAGTTTTATTTAATTTTGTAATACAATATACTACTTAAAAAAATTCCCAAATCCCGATCTTGGCGAGATTTGGAGATTTTAGTTCTTTATTGGCAGTCCTTTCTCCCTGAAGAACAGTTTCGAGAAAGCTTTTGCTAATTATGAAGAATCACTTTAGAGTGTGTGGAAGATAGTTTATGTTTTAATATCGATTATATGTGCTGAATTTTATTGTTGGTTAACTTTCAAAGCTTTGGATCCATTTTTATTTATAGAATGTTAGATTTTCATCACTCAGCGATGTTTTTTTAGGTCGTTAGAGGTTAGTTTTGGAATTTAAACTGTACAAAACTATTTCTTCTGTGTCTGTCAAAGAAAGATTTTGTTTAAAGAATTATTTACTGTATATTGTTAGAATTTTTTATTATAAAACTAAGTACGTAAATTGACTAATGGTAATGCAATGAATAATAATAAAAGGTATTAGAATAAGTTATATTTATTCAAAAGTCTGTAATACTCTAGCTGTTAAAACCAAACATACTAATCTCTTAATATATTGATTACAAACCACCTTTGTGCATTGGGTTACAAAATTGCTATATCTTCCTCTGTCTCGACTGATTGTATAATAATTAATTGAGCAGGCGCGAAATTAATTTATTATGAAGATTGACGAAATTCATTTTGTACTAGACAGAAATACGCCATTGTGTTATCCTGAATAATCGCAAATGGAGAAATACTAATGGAATTGCTAAGATGTGTCATTTATGTCATGTGTTTTGAAGTTGATATTAAGTAATATCTCACTGTAAAAATAGCCGCTAATTTACTCTCGCAGTGTAATGGTAAAAGTGTTGACATCATCCTTTGCTGTTAATTTGTATATGATGTAAAATTTATCGTGTGGCATCCTCGAAAACGTTTACAGCACTGGCAGTGATTGGATGCACTCATCTTCTCTGTTTAAACGCTATTGTAGTAAGTTGTGCAGGTGACTGTGATCGTCGTGAAAACATCTGTTTTGCTGCAAAAGAAACATTACTACAATGTAATGTGAAATAAAACGCACAATGTACTTTTTTATAACAACTTGCAAAAAATTTAACTTTTTTATATCATATATTCATTCATAAATCGTTGCGAAAATGACACTTTACGTGCTTACATCACAGACAGTGCCGAAAGTAGTACTTTCGGCACTGTCTACTACTATTATACTATACTACTACTGTCTACTACTAGTACTACTTTCGCACTAGTGCCGAAAGTAGTACTTTCGGCACTAGTGCGGTAAAGTAAATAAGAGTATCTGATTGGTAGAAAAACAAAATGATGTCATGAATATCTCCATGGAAACTAAATGATGTCATGAAACTCACTTGAACTTCACTCATTTCTATTGGTTCATTACTTTTGCATTTTCTAATATCTAAATGGAAACTACAAGTACTACAAAACGTATTAAAGGAAATTAAATAAGACAAAAGTAAGAACACAAATTTCACGCCAAACAATACTTTATTTTACATGCATATTTATAGTAATATTTGATCCGATAGATAGAAATACTGGATTGATACTTTGATTGGTAGAAATACTTTTTGCACGTTATTATGAAAAATATTGTAAGCAAGCACGTGCCAAATAATAGTTTATTAAGCTCTTGTCATTATTTCACTCGACCTACGGTCTCGTGAAATAAAAGCCACTCGCTTAATAAAGTATTATTTTCGGCACTAGTTTCTTAAATAACTATTATTTTGCAGCAATGTTTTCACAGTGCAAATGCAATTTAATTCTGAAAATACAAGAATATAATTAACAGTTTATACGTTATGCAATTGTTTTTGTGCTTTAATTGTAATATTAATTTAATATTCTTTAGTTTCTTAAAGTATTACAAACATACAAAAATGAAATATGCATTACAAATTAATTAAACATAAATCATGATTAGTTATATGTGTTTCCGAGTAAAACATGCCTTTTTCAATTACTAACTTTGAAAACTTAAATTAACTTTTACTGCATTTCAATAGCATTACATGACAAAAACACTAAAACTGAATACATTATTTTATGCAAAATTAATTTCAAATTTGCATAATATAACAAAAATGTATTTTTAAATTTGTTCTTTTGTAAATACAATACGAGTTTATGTATTCTGTTTCTGTTATTCTTCCAAATATAATTTCACTGTGAAATTTTATGCAGCGTCGATTACCATTGCAAGTCGGTTCCTTTTAAAGCAAATGCTACATCGCAAAGTTTTCATCTAAAAAATTTTCAACTTTTTTTTATGCTGAGCATACTCCATATCAAATTTTACTCTTATGCTTAATTTAGTTGTTCATTTCCAAAGTGCAATTTTCTCATAATTCTAACAAAATTAAGATTTACGCATGTACTCGCACACCAGATTGACTTAAAGCAATTTGCCGAGTACTTACACAGTGGAGAACCTTACTCTAATTTCACCTTGCACAATCTTCATTTTTTTTCTTAAGGTTTCCTTACTTTAATCTCTCCAGCCCACTAAATGGATCGGGCGAGATTTTTATACCTGCGAAAGAGAGCGCAAATTTCCCTCTTTTGCACTATCACCATTAATCAGAAACCTTAACTTTCTTTATTTCACTTCCAGTCTCTTTTCTTGCACCCTGGCCCCGTTTTGCATCTGACTTCTCATCATAAATGAGGGGAAAAAAAGTAACTCCAACTTCCACTTTCAGTCTATTTCGAGCTGACGTCATTAGCAAGCAGCTTCTTCTTTTCTCTGCTAGCTTTTGGCAGCAGTGTAATTATCGTCAGTTTTCTACTGACGTTGTTGTAAAATTTATTATCTTTCTCGACCCTTTTTTCGTGGCCCCATTTTTCTAAATGTCCCACTCATGTTGTTGTATGGAACAATCGCATTTATGAATTCCTTTAAGTATTCCATCTTCAAGAAAAAATGGATGTGATGCTTTTGAATCAAATGGCAAATCCGTTAAGTAACAGCTAATGCTGATGTCTTGCACTTATCTGCAAAGCACTTAATTGCTTTTTTGTAATTTTATAAACTAAACATAATTAGGAAAATCAGTTTTACGAAAACAGAAAATTACATAAAATTGGATGTCAAAATTGTTATATCTACAATTGAAACATTGAAATAGATTCTTTTAGTCAGCAGTAACTATAACAAAAGTGGTTTTGTTAAAAATAACATACTTTTTGCATTGTTCTAAATATGGTGGTGTAGTTTTCTAAGCCAAAATTTTAAAAGTACATAAGATTTTTTTAAAAACTTTTTATCATTATTGTCCATCTCACTACTGTCCTAAATAAACATTATTTATAAGGAACCGTATGGAAAAATCATTTTTTTAAATTCATAACGGAAAGTTTCATATTGTTGTGAACATGTTGCCTTCTCTTTCTTAGCCAAAACTTTTCAAAATTATTATTATTTTTTTAAATCACACAATGGAATTATTCATTTTTGGAAGATTTCCCGAATTATTCAGTGCTTGTTTATAAACAATTTAGGTTCAGCGCTTTTCCATTTTCCTTGGTTGAGACGGGTGGTAATCCATGTGTTTTCATCGTTAATTCTTATTGATTTTAAATTAGAAAGAATCGTTTTTAATAAAACTAATAACAATCAATTTATAAAAAAAATGCAACCATCTATCCCCATATCTAAAATTCCTCATATTGGATAATAATTGGTTTAAAAAAATAAATCAACTAACCTATTGTTGTTTTATCTTATAAACTTGATTTATAAAAAAAAATAGTATTTCATAAACTATATTTATTATTAGATGGACACAAGAGTGTTTATGTTAGTAAAAATTATGTTTTAAATATTCTAAATTAAATTTAATTAACTTATGTATCTCTAACGTACGACCAAGAAATCAACTAAAAGAGGAATTTTGTTCACTTATAATATGAACAATTCAACTTTATAATAGCAAAAATACAATAAGTCATTAAACAAGAATACTTAAGTTCATCCTTAGTAATAGGATCTAGAAACTGAAGTTAATTAGTTCTGATACGATACTCGATTATAGGATTACTTGAACCAAGATTTTTGAATTAATGCATGTGTATTTTTATGTTCTTACAAAATATTAATTTGTTTCCCCAACGAAACCTATTAATTTTAACTTTTATCATCACGAAAACTAATGAAATTTATAGGATTAATTAACTACTTGTTTCAAGATCCCAATCATGTTAAAAAATAATAAAAACCATTAACTTATTTTGTGTTTGTAAATAGCTTCTTGTATTTGAAGAATTCAAAAGTAGTAACTAAGGTTTGGAAAATAAAATGTTATTCAAAAAGGTATTTGCTTTTTTTTTTGTTTATGGGGTTTATTATTTGTTGTTGATAAAGCAAAAGAGATTTGAGGGGTGTTTTTAATGATAACGTATATAGATATAATACTTTGTGTTGTGATATAAATATACGTTGTTAAAATCAGCATTAATTTAACTTTTATAAATAATTTTTAAATTGCTAATTTGTATTAATTTTAATTATTAAACATAAATTATAAAATTTAAGACTGCTTTAAAGCTTAAATACTACAATTAAAATTATAAAAATTATTATTTTTTGTTAAAAAATCAATAGCTATAAATAGAAAGCTAATATAATAGACTATTTTTTAAAGAATTTTTAGGTGTGAAAACTTTTTATCTTAATAGATTTACTTTGAATATAAATATATTTTAAATAAATAATAATTTAAAAACTAATTTATTTAGGAAAAATAATAACAAGCAATAAAAAACAAAACTTACTTAATTCAAAGGTTTTAAGTGTTACAAAAATAATATTTATTTAAAAAACTCAGTGACAAAATATCACATTCTGTGGCTTCATTACAAAATAATACTATCAAAGAGTACAAGAAAAAAAGTATGAAAGAGCGAAGTATAACGAGTGAATAGACACAAATAAGCTGAATGTACACAAAATGCCGCAGACACAAAATTCAAACGAAAGTTTGTTTTCAACCCCAAAAACACCTTTTCTCCTCCAACTAATCAAAGGTTTTAAATTGTACAAAAATAATATTTATTTAAAAAACTCAGTGACAAAATCTCACATTCTGTGGCTTCATTACAAACTAATACTATCAAAGAGTACAAGAAAAAAGAGTATGAAAGAGCGAAGTATAACGAGTGAATAGACACAAATAAGCTGAATGTACACAAAATGCCGCAACATAAAATTCAAACGAAAGTTTGTTTTCAACCCCAAAAACACCTTTTCTCCTCCAACTAATCAAAGCCAGGTCCTGGATTTCACAAATGAGAGGAGAGGTTTTCTTCCAAACTTTCTAATTTGATAGTGACAAAATCTCACATTCTGTGGCTTCATTAAAAATAATACTATCAAAAAGTATAAGAATAAGTACGAAAGTTAGCGAAGTATAACGAGTGAATAGACACAAATAAGCTGAATGTACACAAAATGCCGCAGACACAAAATTCAAACGAAAGTTTGTTTTCAACCCCAAAAACACCTTTTCTCCTCCAACTAATCAAAGCCAGGTCCTGGATTTCACAAATGAGAGGGAGAGGTTTTCTTCCAAACTTTCTAATTTGATACTCCACAGGAAAGTTCGAAAAAATAGTAGCGGAAGTGAACCGGAAAAGAATAAATTCCGCTACAATTTCTCTTCCTTGGCCTCTAACGAATTCTAGGATGGAATGAAATATTTATGAGGGGGATGGCTTTCTTTTTCGGTGGGTCGAGTTGATTTGATAGAATTTTAACGGATTTTGGGCTAAGATAGGTAAGTAGGTTGATACTTATATTTTCCGGTTTTTGTGCGGGAATCAGAGACCCGCTTATAAACCTTCGTCAAGTAAGACAGACCCATAGATATCATAGTTAAAGTATTAGATTGGCAGATCACGTGACCTCCAATGCTAACGACGGGACGCGCATGGAGACCAGAATAAGAGGGCAAATGGGCCAGTGTTGCCAACACATTAATGAGAAAAATACTACGAAAAAATACCGTTTAATTCTAAAATTACAAAACAAATACCATAAAAATACTAAAAAAGCGTTTCACGTTTTTTTTTTTTTAAAGTCACGAAAAAGATTCCAAAATGCAGCTAGTATTTTTATGGTATTTTTTTGTAATTTTAGAATTAAACGGTATTTTTTCGTAGTATATTTCTCATTATGTGGTGGCAACACTGGCCCATTTGCCCTCTTATTCTAGTCTCCATGCGCGTCCCGTCGTTAGCATTGGAGGTCACGTGATCTGCCAATCTAATACTTTAACTATGATATCTATGGACAGACCCTTTATTGGTTTTGACATGAGACTGACTATTAAATCTAGGCATACACGGAAGGACAGGATCAGTGACATGACTTGTGAACCCTTCCCAAACATTGCACGCTCTACTCATAATATGTTACAGTAAAATTTAATTGTTTGTGATTGGTTTTGTGTATGTACACAAAATCAATTGATGTCAGTAATTCTCGAGTTTGGTTTGGGTTATCACGTGGACAGGATCAGTGGACACGTGGACAGGATCATCAAACCAATCACTGGTGGTTAAAAATGCTTTCGGTAACGTCTTGGTGGATGTTTGGCAAGAGTTCACATATCCTACCACTTCATGTATGGGTAGCTAAACTGCTGAGCACATTTGAAGAGTACAGGGGGAAGAAGCTCTTCATTGCATAGGAATCTGTCTGCGTCATGTCTGCTTGGCGAAGATAGAGAGTTATCGCCTTAACTGGTGTGAAGAAACCAGTTTGACCTTGGTGCTTATCACGCAGTGCACGGGTTTATTATCTCTATGCGATCGAAATTCACCCAGACAATAGTCTGACGCTAGAACCGCGGAAGAAGAACCAAGTTAGAAAGCGGTTTCCGATCACCACTACTCGCCAAGCAGAAATAAATACAGTCAGATTACCTGTCGATGAAGGGGTTTTTCCCCTACACTCTTCATTTACTCATCGTATTTAATGCCATTCCAGTACAAGCATTTATGTCCTTACCAAAGTTGTGTGTAAGCTTGTTACTAATGACAACCATCTCTTATGAAACGACCTCGTCACTTGACCAACGTTTTAAATTAAGTATACTATTTGTTTCAAACTTTTACATGTGGAGGCTAGAATAGCCTGATCTATTTTTTTGTGTGAAAGAAACTAAAAAAAATCAAATTCGACAAAACGACAGCTAGAATTTTGTCAAATTATCACAGAGACTTTGTGTTGATGAGTTAGGGCAAGCGAAGTCTTTTTAGGATTCAATAGTTTCAAATGAAAATAGTGAGGAAATAATGCAATCGTTTCTATGTTTGAAATCCCGAAATGGGATGTTTTGTTTGAATTGCACGGAAGAAAGAAAACCTGAAGTGATAATAATGTTAGTGAAATGTTTCTGTTTTTGCATTGACTTTGTTACAACTGTTTTTGTGTAGTTTACTAGCTTTCACACACTAAACATTTTCTATGCAATCGTTTCTATGTTTGAAATCCCGAAATGGGATGTTTTGTTTGCATTGCACAGAGGAAAGAAAACCTGAAGTGATAATAATGTTAGTGAAATGTTTATATTTTTGCATTGACTTTGTTACAACTGTTTTGGTGTAGTTTACTAGCTTTCACCACACTAAACATTTATAAAGAACCTTAAACCATTCTTCAGAAAAGTTAGGATTTATTTTTAAAGTTGGTAATTTATTTTTTATAATTATAATACTTTTATATTCTATAAGGTACAGAATTCTTTAAAAGAATAAATTTAAATACTTTCCAACGATTACTTATTTATGATAGTTATTAGTAAAATGTGTCTTTTTTGGGGGCTTTTTTCCAGCTTATTAAATTCCGTTTACTTTAAATTTGTCATATTTTTTGCTTAATCTTTGTTACAGCTTTTTTTTTGTTAAGTTCACTAGCTTTCATCGCATTAAACATTCTGTGGAAGCAATAAACGTTCTTCACACAAAATTTTTTTTGTATTGAAATTGTTAGTTTATTTTATTATCATAATAATTTGATATCCTATAGGGTAGATAATAATTTATTGGAATATCATTTATATACTTTCTGAAGATTAAATATTTATCATAGTTAAGTTATTAGTAAAAATTTATTTTTTACTTTGGATTTGATATAACTGTTTTTTGTTAAGAATACTAGTTTTCACCAAATTAAATATTCTTAAAAAAACATTAAACATTCTTCATACGAAATTAAGATTTAGTTTAAAGTAGTAAGTTTATTCTTTTATCATAGTAATTTGATATCCTACAAAATAGAAAGAAATAATTTATAGAACTATTATTTATATACTTTCCAAAACAAATACTTATTTGTCCTAATTAAGTAATTTGCGCAATTAAACAAGACTTTCAGTGGAACTGACTGGGATGACATTATACGTAAAAGTAGTTATCCAAAAACTTAAATTAATTAAAATGTAAACATCTGAATACAGGGCGATGATATAATAAATGTATTATTAAATGATTTATTTGAAAGCTATTAAGACTTACTAAAATGCTTAAATGTTTTAAAAAAAACTATTTCATACCGCTCTTAAAATCTTAAAGTAATTGTTGTTTAACTTACCTTTTTTAAGTAAATTTTTCATGCAAGACAGAAATCAATTTTCACTCTCAAACAATTACTGAAACATCATGAGGCCTTTTAAAGAATTACAAAAGCAAAGAAAGAAATTCACGTTTTCTATTCACCGGAATGTATTACAATGCTTTGGAAAGAGATTAACATTTGTTAAATATATTTGTTTATTATAAATTAAAAAAATAACGTTTTCGCTTCTGTAATGACTGGTTTCTTTTTGAAAAATAATATAATGCGAAGCCTTGGCCGGTTTCGGCATTAGTCATTAGCTGAGAAAAGGTGAAATTCGAAGTTCAAGAAGTAATTATTGTTTTGAAAGGAGTGTTAATTTGTTTAAAGGAGAAATATTTGCATTTTTGAGTGATTAAACTTCGTGTTGTCCTATGTAATAGGAAACTCTTTAAAAAAGTTTTCTTTTCAAGTAAGTTTTGAAAGAATTAAACTATAGTTAAGATGGTAATGGAAAATGTGTTCATTCATTATAATAGGAATAATTAATTTTTGAGTTTGAAGGTATTAAAAATACCATACTTAAAATGAAAAAAAAAATAAAGCAAAAAATGAAAGTCATTTGATAAAATTAATTCTTTGTAATGAAAGCTAAGTTTAAGTATTCGTAAATTACAGAAGACAGTAATATTGTATAGTTAAAATGGACTTAGAAATATAAAAATAGCAGGTATTCCAAATAAATTATGGCTTTAGAAACAGTTTGATGGTATTAAAATAAGAAATGAAATAATACAAAATGTAATGCCATCAAACCTTTGTAATGGAAATAAATTTCAAATAGATTATATGGCATAGAAATAAACAATTTAAAATATTATGAGAATGATTGAGTTTTGTCTGCATCAGGTCTGCTTGGCAAAGACAGAGAGTCTCCCAAACTCTTGTAAAGAAACTAGTTTTGCCTTGGTTCTTATGACGCGGCGCACCGGTTTACTATCTCTATGAGAGAGATTCACGCCAGACACTAGTCTGACGATTGAGCCGCGGAAGAAGATCCAAGGGAGAAACCAGTTTACGATCGCCACTACTCGCCAAGCAGATTTCAATACGCACAGATTCCCTGTCAATGAAGGTTTTTTTTTCTCTGTACTCTTCACTTGCGTACGTAAGTACATTTTGAAACACGCTATAAAGTCTAGAAACACTACGTCAATACTACCTATATTTGAAGGTAGGAGAACTAAGCTGCTTGACGGTCATAGTATTGAACCGATTTCGTGGTTTTAACCAGTGATATTTTGTCACTCGATATCGCATTACCTTTAAGATAACCAGAATCAGGCTATCATTGGGCCAACATTTCAAAACCGGTCTATTAATGTGACGTTGTGTTACTTAGTTCTTGGTGTAAGATATCGCCCTTAAATTTGCGTTGGATGCCTACTCAAATGTCGTCTTGACTCGTCACTTGACTGCAGTTTTAATTACGACACCCGTCGCTAACAGCCCTCCTGTAGCTTTAAAGCGACAATAATTCAATCCAAATCAACCCATGCATTATTTCGCATGTTTTAATATACAGGGTGGTTATAAAATAACGCTCGCTATTCGGAGTGCTCTGTAGCTTGAATGAATAATCCGATTGCAACAAGCATTGAGACACTTATTAATCAAGAAGGGGGAAAGAGAATGGAATCTCTCTCTCATAAAAAAGAAACTCGTCTCTTGACCAGGGTTCTAAATTACGAGGCGTAGCCAATTATGGCCGATTACGGCCAACACAGCCAATTACGCCTCGTAATTTAGAACCCTGGTCAAGAGAGACACTTACTAAATCAAGAAGGGGGAAAGAGAATGGAATCATAAAAAAGAAACTCGTCTCTTGACCAGAGTTCTAAATTACGAGGCGTAGCCAATTATGGACAATTACGGCCAACACATCCAATTACGCCTCGTAATTTAGAACCCTGGTCAAGAGACGAGTTTCTTTTTTTATGATTCCATTCTTTTCCCCCTTCTTGATTAGTAAGTGTCTCGATGTTTGTTGCATTCGGATTATTCATTCAAGCTACAGACCTCTCCGAATAGCGAGCGTTATTTTATAACCACCCGGTATTATTAATATTTTAAAAACTTTATATCAAGATACAGCATTTTATCTTTCTTGAAATATACTATTTATAAAAATTAGAAAACCTAAAATTACATAATATCGGTTCACACAAAACATCCACCGACATATAAATTCCTAAAGTCTACTCGAACTACTAGTACACTGTCTTCAAACAAACTACTCTACGTGACCACAATTCCGAAGAAATTATTTATTCCAGACACACACAAACATGAGATCTCCGCTAACAAACTGCAATCAAGACCACCGAGAAACAAGATCTGAAATATTGCTTTTACTCAAAACCATTAAAGTGATGGAAACACAAGAGTTACGACGACTCTGACGTCCGCTCATTGGAAGAGACAGAAATACCTCCCGGAGAAGAATTTTCATTCTCTGGAAAAACAACAACAGCAAAAAGTTGTTGGGATATTGTTTCTCTTTTACCGAAGAAATAGGAATTTGTCACAATGACTTTTCCCAAACTCGATAAGACAGCGATTTTCAAAATCCCATCCCAGTGTATCCCATCCTTCGATTTATCCCGGAAAAGCACGAACTGGTTCAGAAAGTTTTTTTGACATGGTTGTAACTCAGAGTTTTATCAAAAATTAATTGTTTTTATTTTCTTTGACTTTATTTAAAGGAGGTAAACGGTGGACGAGTGATTAAATGCTTACACTAAGCTGGTGAGACTTTTCTAGTTCGAATTTTTTTTAACAATCCAATTACCTTGTTACAGTTAACAGTTATGTGCTTTTATTATAAATTTGTTACTAGTTTGGTTGGTTGGTAGACATATTTTCAGGAATTTCAGGCTTGTGTGCTTGGTCACAAAGACCCGCTTATAAACCTTCGTCAAGAAGGACGGACACGACATACACCCACATACAAGACAGATGCTGCCATCTATCGCCACCTCCAAAATTTAGACATGTCCCTGAAGGGGAGGGAAATAGTCTCCAGGGACCTGTACCCGTGGTAAACTGCGCAATGACTGACCAAGGAACTTTCGGACCCAACAGATTTAATGAGCACGTACTCCGCATATACTCGGTGGGTCTTCAGTGGTACCGGGACTCGATCGCGGGACCTTCCGATCTCGAGACCGAGACGCTGACCACTAGGCTCCCCACTGCCTAGTGGTCAGCGTTGCAGCAGAGACTTTTCAGTTCGCGGAGACTTTTCTAGTTCGAATCTAATTAACAATCCAATTACCTTGTTGCAGTAAACAGTTATGTGCTTGTAATAAATATCCGTTACTATTTCATGGGGTTTTCACGAATACACCGCGGCATACGAGCGCTTTAAATACGCAGAGTTCAAAGTCACAACAGCGAAAGTGCACGATTTCGCTCGGAGATAAGTTGAGTAACAGCTCAGGTGGTGATGTAGTCACTTGACCTCTGTTCAAAAATATGTTATGTACGTGGATGTATTAGTGTTCTTCTTGAAAGCTATAAAAACTGTATTAAATGATAAAACTGAACCAAACCACTTTAAATATGGATAGTAAGATCAAAATAATCTTTGGCTTTTATTTACATCAAAATCCGTTCTCCAGACAAATGGAAAATTTTCAATTGAAAGGACAAGCCTACGGTGACGCCCCAGGTACGTCAAACCTCGAGTTAAATCCTACAAACAAACCAATCGGCAGCTAGATAGTCTAAACCAGAACGGCAACGCCTAGGTAGGTAGGTATATGTATTTTCCGGTTTGTGTGCTTGATCAGATACCCGCTTATAAACTTTCGTCAAGTATAAGACGGACACAGACATAATTTTTACTGACACAGAGAGAGAAAGTGCACCCAGGCGAAAGCGCGAATCGAACCCTCACCCGGTATAGTGCGCAGACTGTTAGACGGCAATGCCTATCGTGACGCCAGAGCTACTTCAACCATTACCATCTATCCAACAAACAAAGCACGCTCCACTCTGTTTGAATAGAACAATATGGCACTCTATTATAGTACTCTCTTTATGGAAGAGATGTTTCTGTAGTCGGAGAAGCATCAAAAGATATAGATATACATATTTTCGAATCCAATTTACTCAAATGGAGTATCCGTAAAACACTTCGTACTATTTTTCTAGGATGTAAATATTCTCAAATTTGCCTAAAAGTCTTTGTAACTGGGCTGGTGCATGGTAAATAATTTATGCTGAAGCTTACATCGTTTGCCCTGTGCAGTTATCGATACTTACTTGTTATCAAAACTATAGTGAGTATATTTTTTGTGTTCAAGCTTTCTAAACAGGCTAGGAAATTGGCACTTAAATTTGAACCGAAAGCTACTTTTGTGTATGAAATATGTCTAATATAACTTGCATCTTTTTCAAATTAAAAAAAGGTCCCTTGATAAAGCTCCAAAGAAAACAGGAGCATGGAAGCCTTTTACAGTTTTAGTCGTAAGCGGTTTACGGGTAAAGAAATAAATAGATTGAAAATAACAAACATAACTTCACGACTTTATATTTTTAATTATTTAGTATTTTAAGCTTCTACTGACTCTAGGGAAACTTACATTATTTCGGATTAAGTGTTATTGTACTTATACTTCGTATTCTTTCACTTGTTTGTTGATCGTAATTGTTTATAAATATTTTCTTAAACAATTACTGATTCCGGACTTAATAAATTTACATTAAGAGTATTAAATTATTTTTCGTGTGAAATAGAAATCACTTTTCACGCTTCGACAATTAGTGAAATCTTTTCTCTAGAGTGAAATTCGAGTTTTACATTCATTATAATATTTTACAATGCCATAAAAAATGAAATTTGCTAATTATATTTGTTGATTACAAGTAAAATAAATTATTAGATAATTCATTTTCCTTAGTCTAGATTAATCACGTGAAGAATTAGTAATTTGTCATGAAAAAACATAATGAAAATTGATAATCAACATTAGATAAGAGGTAAGTATTATGATAATAAATCAAAACTATTTCGTCCGAATCGACATAAATCCCTTTTTTCTATAAATATGCATTAAATAATTTGTTCCCAGAGTTAATTTTTCGTTTAAGATATTGCTAAAACATCCTGAATTCGAAATAGTTAAAATAATTCATAACTCTTTAAAATAACGTTTATTCAATATTTTAAATAAAGGAAAACGCATAATAAGCTTTAGAAAAGTAAAAAACTTAATTTGCTGTTTAAACACAACGAAATTAAAAACTAAAAAATCTTTCTAGTAAGGGAATAATAGCCTTCTTTATTAAAGTGTGCAAACGTATATCATTAACTTTTCGGGGCAAGCCATTAGCATGCATTCTTTTTTAAAAACAATTCCCTACTTTTCCTAGAATAATTTTTGAGAATTACTCGCCGATTAAATTTTTCGTGTACCTTAAACACACGGTAAAATAAATATAATTAAAAGCAAGTATTTTTAATTGTTCCCTCTTATTTTCCTGCTAATAGCAGATTATTTAGTTTAATTAGGTTGGCTGATATGATAAACTACAATTTGAGGTTGGCCTTTTTTTAAAAATATTGTCTATTAAAAGGTTTTTCTTCTATGTGATATTTTTCTTTAAAAGGTATTTAATTTCCACCATTTGACAAATTATTAATTGCACGAATATTAGAATTGCTTTTCATTTTTTTCTACTTGTGAAAAGTCAGTTATGAATGTTATGATCAGTATAAAACGTAATTAATTTCAAAGATCTAAGATTACTAAAAATAAAGGTTGTAGATCTTTAATAATTAAGATTATATATTTTTAATATTTTAAATGATACTATTTTTCTTATTTTAAGTTTTATAGCATTTTTCTCCGTAACATTTTCAAAGAACAGAACTTTACTACAAATAATGTCTGTAAGTGCTTTATCATTCGACGCATTTCCTAGCTTACATCTTAAAGTGTTAGGAACTATATAAATTTCGTTAAACTTATAAAGAATATCGGTATTTTCCTATCTAAAAAACTTTCCCAAATTAAATTCTTATAAAAACTTTAAAATGAGCAATTAATTGTTATTGTTCGAAATGTTCTTCCTTCCCCATCTTAAAACTAAAACTTTTCATTCATTCTTTTGTAAACAGTTTTAACAATTCATAGTTTTAACAATTTGAAAATAGTTTTAACAATTTGAAAATAGTTTTAACAATTTGAAAATAGTTTTAACAATTTGAAAATAGTTTTAACAATTTGAAAATAGTTTTAACAATTTGAAAATAGTTTTAACAATTTGAAAATAGTTTTAACAATTTGAAAATAGTTTTAACAATTTGAAAATAGTTTTAACAATTTGAAAATAGTTTTAACAATTTGAAAATAGTTTTAACAATTTGAAAATAGTTTTAACAATTTGAAAATAGTTTTAACAATTTGAAAATAGTTTTAACAATTTGAAAATAGTTTTAACAATTCATAGTTTTAACAATTTGAAAATAGTTTTAACAATTCATAGTTTTAACAATTTGAAAATAGTTTTAACAATTTGAAAATAGTTTTAACAATTCATAGTTTTAACAATTTGAAAATAGTTTTAACAATTTGAAAATAGTTTTAACAATTTGAAAATAGTTTTAACAATTTGAAAATAGTTTTAACAATTTGAAAATAGTTTTAACAATTTGAAAATAGTTTTAACAATTTGAAAATAGTTTTAACAATTCATAGTTTTAACAATTCATAGTTTTAACAATTTGAAAATAGTTATTACAATTTGAACAATAGTTTCAACAGTTTGAACAATAGTTTTAACAATTAGAACAAAAGTTATTTCTATTAAAATATTCTTTCAAATTTTATTCTATAAAAAAGTATATATCAATCATGTCTAACTAGACACCACGTCAATAAAAAGTTTAAGCAGGACTTATCATGTGATTCATTAGGGTTTTATTAAAACTTAGTTCTCGAACCACAAAGAAGTTCCAAAGTACGAAATTCCCCAACAACTAAATAACCCGGTATTAGAAGAATCCCAAAGAATTCTCTTTTTAACAAAAGACAGGCATGCACAGCAACGAAAGATCTTTGATGAGGATAAGAAAGGGTAGTTCTTTTAGGAGACAAGATTATATCTTAGAGCTTTGATGTACTAACAATTTCAATTAAATAAGTAATTTGTTGTTTTTGTAAGTTTTTAAGATATTTAAAACTCGATTCATACTATTAACAAAGCGTATTTTTTTTAAGTAATAGTATGATGTTTAAAATAATAAAAATTGTAGTAGAGGAAATGTTTAGTTTACAGTGTTATGTGAGGTAAGCTTGAAAGATATTTCTTGGACTCTATTTTTTTGAAAGCTAATGTATTTTGACAAAATATCTGTATTTTTATTTTTACGTACTAAAGATGTTCCTATAAATACATTCTGATAAAGTCAGCTAAAACAAATATTATGAAGTTTATTACTATCTTACAAAATACAATTTCCCGTACAATCATAATTATGCTACAATTTTAGTATAAATATAATTAATTTTTCTGCACTTTAAAGTTTCTGGGCGACATAATTTTGCACTACTTAAATGCACTTCAAATCAACATACATGCCTAAGAAAATAGAATTGTAAATTTTTCGTCCAAAGTTCTTAGTTTATCCGTTAGGCAATCATAGGTTAATTCCACGTAAAATGATACCACAACTGAATTTTTTTTCTACAGTTGTAACTTTTATATGTGCTTGAGAAAAGTTTGAATTTTATTTTTTTTTGTACCAACAACTATTATTGTTTCACCTTTGACAACACAGCAGCTTCAAAATGGCTGCATTTCTCTGCCACCAATGTTGGTCATCTTTACCTTTAGTCATGAAAAAGGACCATTTGATGAACTTGGTGATACAGTGAGGAGGGGATAAAAGCAGCCACACCTTCCAGGAAAATTGACCCACATTCTGCTAAAGATTTTTTCACTTTGCATAAGAAATCTGCCCAAACATATCACTATTATACATTTCTGACATTTGTATAAAGTGCGAAATAGGTAGATTAAATGATATTTGCTCATCAAAGGAAAATAAATATTTCCGATTCCTGACACTCAAAAATTGCTCTGCTTTTTAAAATTAAACAAATACTTACTTAAAACTGCCAATATTTCATTAAATCCCCAAAAAACAACACGGCTGATTAAACAAATGGAAATGTTGTAAAAGGAAATACCTCTCAGCAAAATTCTGAAAATGAATTTGATGCTGAAAGAAGAGCTTTAGTTCCTTTTGTAGGAAAATTATCGTTAAATATTTTGTGGGGCAAATGTTAAGTAAAGATGCTTATTCAATAAAACTGAAACATCTGCAATGGTCAGGAAGTCTTTTTGCGTGGCCTGAGAAGGAAGGTTTTTCAGACAATTATATTGAAGAAAGAATTGAGAAATTACCAGAAACCAACTTTAGGGGACGTTGTGCAACTTTTTCTAACTATGATTTTACCATGTATGCAATTCTTAACTTACCATGTTCAAAATTATTTACATATGTTATGTTATTATTGCCTAATTTCCATATCTGTGATACAATTCACATGATGTAGTGTAAGTCACAAATTGAATGTAGTGAAAGTCACGCACAAAACTGTTAATAAATTATTTCCTATGATATTTCCACACTTTTTTGCAATTAAATTATGTAGCTTTAAACCTTGTACTTAAATTGAACACTGGTAGAATGTTGATTTACTGCACTATGAAGAAGAAATGAGAGTTTTAAATGATAACCAAAACTCGACTTCCTTTCATGTAGTGTAAGTCACAGTATGACATTTTTATTATTTTTTAGTGAAATACTAAATGAAATGTTTTTTTATGATTTCTAAAAATAGTATATGTTCAGGGGTAAACTGGCGTACAATATTTTTTTTTGAATAAGTAGAAAATAATTATGAACTACGCAAACGAAATTTGTTAAATCGTCCGATGTAGTGTAAGTCACGCGTGGAAATGCCCCATACGATAAAGATTAAGACCATGCCTTTGCCTGTTTTTCTATGCATTTTTGTTAAAACAGTATAAAAAAATCCAATTATTCCATGTTGTCATCATAAAGACAAAACAATTCGTATAAGTCATTTATTTATCTTAAAAAATAATTTTATTCTTATCCAATTGCTGTTCAAAAAAAGAAAATAATAACAGTTTAAAAACGATTAAAGAAATAGTTTATTCAATATAAGCTATACGAAATGAAAATATCGACTCTTGAAAGAAGTGTTAAATATCTCAATCCATTTTAGCTTCAACACTTTTAACAATAATCTAATTATGTTTTCCACTTCTAAAGATAAACCAATCCATCTAATACCATACAACATTTTAACACTCAAGCCTCTTTAAACAAAATATCATTACAACTACGTTATCTTAGATATAATTACCTTACAACAAACATAACATTTACATCCTTCACGAAATTTGTATTAATGGGAACTATAAAAAGATGAAAATCTATCCTTTGTATGATGCATTGTACGTAGCATCAATATGATAGATAAATTTACAAGACCCCTAATGCCCTTTTGCATCAACACCCCCAACAAAGCCAATTATTCTTCGGCTTCCAGAGACAAAACAATCCATATTAACTCCTCCATTTATCCAGGAAAACAGCATTGTTACCATTCCCTTCCACCATCTTTCCTACCAAGAAGAAAGAAAAAAAAGTGGAAGCCGGCAACTCTTTTTCGGAAATGATTACCCAAAGTGCTTTCTGGAAGTAGGTCCGAAATATGTGGCTGGTGCTACAGAGCGGAAACGGGACGATATTTGATAAAGAGTCCCTCGGACCGTGGTCGGAGGACCATTAATCCAGACCAGCGGTCATTTGTCGTACCAACCCCTGGTCAGCTATCTGGTTCTGGTTCAATCACAATCCTAGGTTCTCTGAGTGATGGTGCGGGAACTCCCGGTATTCGAGCTATCTGCTGCCCGCTATGCGAAATTCGAAGCGGAATTGATTGTTGGGAGCCACGGCTAAATTGATAATTTGTGTTGTATTCTCAGGTAATTAGCTGTTCTGGATTTATTGGGGGATCCATCAGTGGGAATTCGAGTTATTTACTGGAAGTGCCTCATGTCTGGATGGTTCAATTTTGATGTTTCATTCCGTTTTATAGGGGTTTGAATGGGAAAGGTATGAGATAAGCGGAATTAAAAAGTGGATTTCAACAGAAGTGGCTCATGAATGGATCGTTCAATTTCAATTTGTCATTCCGTTTTATAGGAAATTGAGTGTTTGTTGTGGAAAAAGGTATGAGATAATCGGAATTAAAAAGTGAATTTCAACAGAAGTGGCTCATGAATGGATCGTTCAATTTAAATTTGTCATTCTGTTTTATAAGAAAATGAGTGTTTGTTGTGGAAAAAGGTATGAGATAATCGGAATTAAAAAGTTAATTTCAACAAAAGTGGCTCATAAATGGATCGTTCAATTTCAATTTGTTATTCCGTTTTATAAGAAATTGAGTGTTTGTTGTGGTAAAAGGTATGAGATAATCGGAATTAAAAAGTGAATTTCAACAGAAGTAAACCATGACAGAATCGTTCAATTTCGATGTTTCGTACCTGATTGGGTTTTATGGGGATAGGTATGAGAAAATTGCAATTTAAAATTGGATTTCAACAGAAGTGACTCGTGACTGGACTGTTCAAGTTTGATGTTTCATTTTGTTTTATAGGAGTTTGAGTGGTTGCAAAAAGAAAGGTATGAGATAACTAGAAATAAAAAGTGAGTTTCAATAGATTTGTTTCATAACTATATGGCTCTGTTTTGTTGTTTCATTTCATTTTATAAGATTGTTAGTGGTTGTTATGGAAAACGGTATGGGATATAATCGGAACCAAAAAGTGAATTTCAACATATATTTTCCTTTGAGATAATAAATTTATATTCATATGCAATTATTTATTTTAAGATGAGGAAAGTACCTTAAAGATACGTTTTCGATAATTAATTCTACTTTGGTATAAGAAGCTACAGTCCCTGGACAAATTATTAGACGCACTGCAAGATTTCATGTATCAATCAATGATGAACAAAATACCTTTAGAAGGACATTTGTTTCTTAAACTTAAGATATTGAATAGAAAATACTATCTGCTATACTTAATACATTTATCGACATCTTTTTTAATGATATGGCATTCTTTGGTATGTTTTCATCATTACTAAGAAAAAATACAGTGCGTCTAATAATTTGTCCAGGGACTGTATGTAATGTTTTCTTAAGACTGAATTCCTGTCAAAGTTTTCAATTCTTAATCGCTTAATGAATACTACTCATAGGTTTTAAGTATTTGTAGTCTTGAAATATAAATTTGTAGTTACAATAAAATTCCTCTCGAAACTAGTAAGCTACTCTTAATTGATCATTCGTTTAAGAATTAAACTTGACATGTCTGAGAAAGCAGTTAATTTAATCAAACTGTTTCACGAGAGAAAGTGATATCACTCAAATAATTATAGTTAAAATTTGTTTTAGATAAAATTTTTCAATTTAAATTTTTTAACCAGATATAAGACAATGCATGTTGACAATTACAAGTTACCCCAAGATTAATAGGCATGTGAATATTTTCGTTTTCATCTAACTTCTGATTAAAGTTAGATTGATATTAGAGCCTGAAACTTTGGTCACTCCTTCAAGCTGTTATTAATATCGCCTCAATCTTCTTCAAACTAAGTTTAGTTTAGTTTGAATTATCGTCGCACTAGAGCTACACGAGGGCTAGCAAACTAAGAGTTTATGTATTCTGGCTGGTAAGGCCTAGACGACAGGAAAACGATTTTTGAGGGTTCCAAATGCGAAAATTTATTTTGGGTTATCATTGTCTGGTCCTCGGGTTTAACGATCTGCTGGTGAAATCGTTATAGCTTCAACCTTATCAATTACGCTGATTTCAAAACCCGTACTTGACAAGTTTTCTCGGGCTGGGGAGCCCAGTCGGTTAGGTATTCGCCTAGCATGCGGAAGGTCCCAGGTTCGGGTCCGGGCATCGCCAAAATAACTGCGACATAAACTGCCGTGCAGATGTCGACGATAATCCCCGTGTGGAGGGATGCACGTAATCTTAGTCTAACTTAATCGCTTACGGTTGGTCGGCCTCGTCACTTGACTGTGGTTCTTAAATACGATGCCCGTCGCCAATAGCCGTCGTATAGCTCTAGTGCAACGATAATTTAAACTAAAACAAGTTTTCTCAGGCAGCCAGATTAGCGATCTATCGCTTGCTCTCTCGAACTTTAAATATGATTAATTTCCATCTATTTTTAAATCTTCGATTAGTTCTTTCACTTTAAGATACGCTGATATTTTGTTCTCCATAACTGCAAGAAAATTTCACTGAAATACTGTGTTGTGGTGTTGGAGACATATATTCAGGTGTTGCTTGGTCAGAAATAGAGAACCCCAATTAAATGGGCCGTAGTGAGCCTAGTGGTCAGCGTCTCGGTCTCGGGATCGGAAGGTCCTGCGATCGAGTCCCGGTACCACTGAAGACCTACCGAGTATATGCGGAGTACGTGCTCGTTAAATCTGTTGGGTCCGAAAGCTAAACAAGTTTTACCTCTAGGTGACAAGCATTTAGGGATCCTATCGTTGCCTCTGTCTCTAAAAATTAATTTCCATCTATTTTTTTGTCTGTTGTTCTTCTACTTGAAGATACGCTGACATTGCACCATAACTGCAATAAATATTTCACGAAAATAACCTAACAACCCCATTTAAATATTTTCTTCTTCCGATTTTCTGTCAATGCAATGAACCTCAAACGAGCATAATATATTAGACATAGACAACTTTACATTTTTTGAATGTTTCTTTTTAACTATTATGATCTCCGTAAATTTTTAATCCCTTTTTTTAATCATAAAAAGTAGTCATAATAATGCCTAAAAGATCTTTTATTTAAGTTGTTTTATATTTAAGAATCAAGAATCATGTACGTTGTCCAATTTAGGTTTTTTGTCGAATACCTACAGTCCCTGGACAAATTATTAGATGCACTGCAAATTTCATGTATCAATCAATGATGAACAAAATACTTTTAGAAGGACATTTGTGTTCCTAAACTTAAGCGATTGAATAGAAAAAATACCATCTGCTATACGTAATACATATATCGACATCTTTTTTACTATTATGATCTCCGTAAATTTTTAATCCCTTTCTTTTAATCATAAAAAGTAGTCATAATTATGCCTAAATGATCTTTTATTTAAGTTGTTTTATATTTAAAAATCAAGAATCATGCACGTTGTCAAATTTAGTTTTTTTGTCGAATACCTACAGTCCCTGGACAAACCATTAGACGCACTGCAAGATTTCATGTATCAATCAATGATGAACAAAATACCTTTAGAACGACATTTGTGTTTCTAAACTTAAGCTATTGAATAGAAAAAATACTATCTGCTATACTTAATACATATATCGACATCTTTTATAATAATATGGCATTCTTTGGTATGTTTTCATCATTACTAAAAAATACAGTGCGTCTAATAATTTGTCGAGGGACTGTACGTTTGGCATCAAAACCAAAGCAACCATTTTTCTGGGTACGACCCCTATTCTAGGCAGGGCAATAACCACATCGCATCAATTATCCCCAATTACAACCTTACATTGACTGCATTTAAACCCTTCAACGAGACTACAATCCTCGCATCACCAGACAAACTAAAAGTCAATGGAAAGCCCGCACGTCTAACGACGGATTAATAGCAGTTCTTCACTCTTTGTTATGCCACGCGGGCCTGTGTGATTAATTTCTCATTAATCTTCTTCCCCAGACCAACTTCTCCGGGATGGACACAGTTGGGGCCCAAATCTCCGATTGATCCGTGCGCGTCGTTTGTTGGGAAAAGATTGGACGGGAATCCTCCACGTGTCAGAGAAATCGGGAGAGGGACTGGGGGTGTTATTTAATGGAGAACAGTTGTTGTCTGTTGAGATGGCCCCCCGTAGGCCGAGAGGGTAAGCGACGAGTCTCTTACCGAGAAGGTTATTGGTTCTGTTCTTGTCCTAACCATACTATAGACGTAGTCATGCTGGTGACAAAAATATCTTCTAAAAATCACCGGGGTGACCGAGTACACTGCGATAAACGTGCTCGTTAAATCTGTGGAGTCGAATGTCCCGACGGCGTTAGCGTACGATGTCGCTCTCAGTTCCCGTTGGGTGCCCGCTCAGGTGTCGACCTCGTCACTTGACCTGGTTTCTAAATTATGAGGCGTTATTGGCTGTGTTAAAGCTCCTAAAGGAGGCTAGAAATAGGCAGCCGGAAACGATTACATTACATTATTACAACTGTTGAGATTGGTTGAGTTAAAGTCGCTATAGTGATATACGAGGAGTATTGTTACTTACGTAATTTTGGAATCACAATCGGGTGACGGATATTGTCGGCTTGATTTGTCATTTACAACCGCGGCCGGGTGACGAGGCCGGCACTTGAGTTAAGTTAATTTAGTTTTAGTTTGAATTATCGTCGCACTAGAGCTACACGAGGGCTATTGGCGACAGGCGTCGTATTTTAGAACCACAGTTAAGTGACGAGCCGACACCTGAGTAGGCACCCAACGCAACCGTTAAGGGCGACATCGTACGCAGTGTTTTTCGTACGCAGCGGACATTTTGGCTGCACGGGCCGTTTATAGGTCGGTAGTTATTTTGGCGATGACCGGACCCGAACCTGGGACCTTCCGCATGCTAGGAGGATGCCTAACCGACTGGGTTGAGAAATTATCATCGTTGAGAATTATCGTTAAAATTATCGTCTCACTTAAGTTACACGAGGTCAAGGACAAGCATTAGAGATATTGTCTGATTGCTTTGGATTGAAGGTTAAGTGATGAGGCTAACACTTGAGTTGAGTTGAATGTCGTCAAACTAGAGCTACACGAGGGTTATAGGCGACATGATTCTAAATTTAGTCGTCGCCATGCGAAGAGGCGACACCTGATAAGGCACACAATGCAACATTTAAGAGCGACATCGTACGGAGCGTCGGTACCTTAGAGCATAGTTAAAGTGTACTTCCTCTGCATGCTAGCTATTGGCCGAGTGGCTGTCCAACGATGAAACCCCAGTCAACTTCCCCAAGCACAAGCTCATTTATCAAGGCCAGAGGGGCTTAAGCCTGGAATTCCTAAACATCGCAATCGTAGCATGCAACACGATCGACAAACTGCTTTGGAAAAAAATTCTATGAATAAATAAACTATCGCCATATATTTCTGTGACGTCATATGAGTGTGACGGTTGATGACGATCGTTACCTTAACCTCTTGCGACCTGGCGTCCCCATTTGGGGACATTTTTTAAAACCTCCTCACAGACAATTAACTTGTTAATTAGTTCCGAAATTGACCTGGTCCGATAGAAAAAGATCCAAATATCAGTTTTCAGCCTTTGATTACAGGTGTCAGTCATTTATTTCTATAAAAAAGGAAGTTGAACGAGGGTCAATACGATATTAGAGTTCTCTCAAAAATATTAATTTAAACTTTTTTTTTCAAACTTTTCAAAAAGTTCTTTTAGTAATTAATTTTAAAAGCATTTTGCATTAACAGTTTATTTTAACATTGTTTTTAACTACAAATAAGTTATACGGCCTTTCTTTTTGCATTTGTAGCACAAAAAAATGTGTATTTTTTGAGCTTAAGCCGTGTCTCTCAGTAACCATTAAACAAAATTTTTTTTAAAAATTTGCAAATTTTTTTGCATACATTTGTATGAAAAGTATGTTTAGATTAAGAATATACGTGTAGGGTTTTGCTCGGGTCTTAAGAGGCTAAAAAAGTATCATTCTTGGCTTTATGAGAGTCTATCGGCCAACTTTTTCTAAAGCCAAGTCAATTATCCGTATTGCGAAATTCAATTTTATTTATTTGTTTTTCGTGCATACTATTCCTGTTCGCATGACACTTGCAAGTCTTCGAAAGAATATACAAATGGGCAAAAGCGTGTAAATTTATTTTTCTATGCACCAAATTTAAAAATTTTAATAACTAAATCTCTATGTTAAAGGGTTTAAAATTACAATTGTAATATATTACAATGTATAAGTTTTAAAAACTATGTATATTGTATAGTTGGGAAACTGATAGTCTAAGGCTGTGTCCTGACTACGACATCAAATGCCACAAATGCAACAAAACTTGGCGACCGCCAAGAGTGCCAAGCGATGCAATAGCATGTGGCTGACTCTGCCAAGTCGCCAAGTTTTGTTGCATTTGTGGCATTTGATGTCATAGTCAGTACACAGTCTTAGATAGGTTTATATGTTTGTACCCTAATGGATGCTAATTACGAACCATGTTTCTTTTTAAACTCAAAATTCTTATTTGATGTGAAAAACATATACGAATAACATTTATTACTCCTTTACATCCCTAACAGAGAAAGTGATAGAGGGAACACGCTGTTTCTTTCATTCGTGTTTTTCCTTCTTTCCTTAGGGAAAACCACCATCTGGTTGTTTGGTGGGGAATTTTCGGCTTTTTTCTTCCTTTCTTTTGGAAATGCAAGGGAAATAACATATTTTGGTCTTTTGGGGCGATTAGGTCTAACAATAACATTCCCTCGATAGGTTTTGGCGATGTTTTTGTGTTTTGTAAATGCCGATAACCATTTGCCTTTGAACGCAAAAATGTTTTTATATAAATTAGTATAATTGATTTTGGGGTAGAGAAAATAGTGTATTTCTTATTATATTTTAAATTTTTGAAATATTTTAGAGCACATGGAAGTTGAGATAAATATTATACTACAAAAAATATTTAAAAATAGTTATTAATAAAATAAAGTTGTTGACCAAGTCGAAAGTACAACATGGTAGTTCCATTTTACTTTCCGTTTACCAATTCCAAATGAAAGTCTATTTTCAAAAAAATTACTCTTTTCAAATCGTCAAATAAAGAGACATTTTTATTTAGTTATGAGGCATTTATAATTTTTGAAAATTTTTCGAAATTGCTTACACTTAATATAATTCATTTTTAAATTTATAAAACCTTCTATAGAAAATAATAAAGCATAGAGCTTGAATTTCATAGCTTAATTGGAGTATTTAATTGTAATTTAATGATCAACAAACTTGTTTCTGATTTAAAAAACGCGATATTTCTTCGAATGAGAATGATTTTTTATTATTTGGAAACTTTAGATCAAAAATGATACGTGTTTAAGTAAAACTAAGTTATTTCAATTATAATCTATCTTTTCAAATGTAATAAAAACTGTACTTTTACTAATTACTAATTCATATTAAGATTTTAATTGCAAGCATGAAAAATTAGTAATTAGATCTTTAAAACCCAAATAACTATAGTTAAATAAAAATCAACAACTGTTGACTGTTTTTAAATATAAATGAATCATTTTCAGAAAATATTCTACTTTTTAAATAAAAACCACTGTGTAAACTTCAGATGAAGTTTTAGCCTGTCAAATGCCCGAATAATGTACAATGAAAAACGAAATCAAGTTTACAAAAATATCCCTTTAATAAACGGAGGGCTCAGAAAATAAGTGAACAAAGTCCATATAAAGCTTCTTCGTGCTACAGAGGTTTAAAGTTAAAGCTTTATAACAAAATTACCCTTTACCATTTTTTTTTGTTAGTTTCAGGCTGCATGTTGTGGCATATTAATTCAGAATTTTATTGATCTAATTTTCAGAATTAAGATCTTTAAAACATGTAGTTCCCTGAGAAAACAGCGCAGAGTAGTCGTACAGGAGGTGAATATTAAAATACAGTGTATTCGTAAGTTCATAAAACAGTGGAGTAACAAATGGAGGCGCCTTAGGTTTTACCTTAAATAGGCACGGACTAACTAGACGGACATGATCAGAAATAGAATAAATCGAGCTTTAGAAGGGAGGTAAGAAAACATTATTTTTGCAATAGAGTTGTCAATGAGTGGAATGCTTTACCAGATTATGTTGTGCATTCGAAGAGAGTAGAAGATTTTAAGAAGAAACTTGACGGTCATTTTAAACTGGTAATGTATTAGATTTATTTCGGACCAACCTTGCAGGGCCTCTGGCCTGTTGTTGGTCGACAATTTTTGTATTTGTATTTGTATTTGAATTGGAACTTTTTTTCACTTCTGCTTTGAAATTCTGAATAGTTAGTGCATGCAATTGCGCTGCTAACTCGAAAATGACAAAAAGTGGACTGATTTCACTTGTATTCTGATCTTCCCAAATATGATTTGACCATATTCGATTTCCAATGCATTTTTTTCGCCCTAAAAATTGAATTCCCCATTCCTCATTCGTCACAATAACAGCAAATCATTTTTATGTCACACAGCTTCTCAATGAAAATTCCCTAATATCACACTGACGATTCTCACACGAAACGAAATCGAATTTATCGTCTGACAGGAATCCTGGAATGTTCCTTCTCCTCACAAATATCTTTTAACTTCTAACATTCTTTTTGTTTGGCTCAAAAACGTCAGCAATAAATAAGGGGTATCGAGGTGAAAAATTCCAAATTAAATGCCGAGGAACTAAAGTTTGAGAAAGGATGAACAGAAAAAGTGTTGGTTGTGAGTCGTTTCACTTTTGTGTGAAGTCAAAGGAGCTCGACTAAGGAATTTCCTAATTGGAAAAATATTAGACTAACGCATAAGAATAATAGGGTAACGCAAAAGACAGACTTCACCACAACTAAAAAATGACCTACTTAACTTTAAGGTTAAAGAAGCTCTTTGTAACGTCACGCTATTCGTCCGGTTGGGATTGTCTGCTTTTCCTAAGAAAAAGAACAATGCCTCTTTTCACACGGTCGACTATACTTTTCAGGTTCCGAATACGTTTCGTTCATTTCTCTAGGAATAGCTGACATTCCGAACCGGACGGATAATGTGAGGTCACAAAGAGCTTCTCCAGCCTTATTAGTTGATTCGTCGTAAGTAAATGTGACAACCTTTATATTGAAGCGGAAGAGCCGATCTCCTTTTGATATCAATCTTTTATTTGGCTCTTCGTGTTTAGTTATCAAGCTATCTTGGTAAGTATTTTATTAATGCACTAATTTTTTTGCATGAATTAACGCCGCACTAGAACTGTATAAGTTCTATTGACACACTAAAAAGAATTAAAGGTACAATATACCTTGCTCAAACCTAGAATTGAATCACAGAACTTAGGTATGGTATCGCAAATTGTTACAACTCAGTCATGGGTATCGGATTTCACGATACTGCGCATAAAATCACATGAATTATAAATTCACAACTATTAAATAAACTTTAGTAAATCGGAGTCTTTTTATATTTGGAAGAAAGAATACAGTTTGTAATAGGGGTATGAAAATGTATAAAAATAAATGGAATCTCAATGTAAAATACCAACTAGTTTTTAATTGAAATACACATAAAAGCTAATATAGTCTGTTTTTAAAGTAAGTTCTTATTCTATTTTAACGCAAGTTTTTACTCTAAAATTAATAAGCTAATCAATTATATTATTAATTTAATAGGCAAGATTATTTCAAATACGCTATATAAATGCTTTGCAAAAGCTTGATAGGCATTCAATAAATAATAGTGATGCATTTCGTCTGTACACAATGAAGTTTCCGCATTCCTAAATATTTTTAGAGTCAATTACTTCGGTGAAACAATTTTCTAATTGAAAAAATAGGAAACACGAGCGCTTGGAGTGTGCCGATGCAGTATATCGGTTGCATTACAAACGTGAGATAATAATACAAAGAAACATGTTGTTAAATGTTACCAGTTTTATAATGTAATAATGACACCAATTAGTTTCAGAAAACAATATACTTTACTTGTCAGATTTTGTTAATAAACTTAAGAGGGGCAATACGTGTAAAAATCGATTTTTTTATTTCATAAATAGTCAAAATAACATCTCAAAAACATGCCTGCAAATTTTTAGAATGAAATTCACATTATTTATTGATTAAAAACTCATTTAAATGCTCACCTCAACTCGGAACTTGAGGGCTTTGTCAAAACTTTAAGCACGTTTATCTCAAAACTACTTTTTTTTAATTGGCGGGCAAGATAACTCAAAAAGTTCTCAATATTCCTTATAAAAATTGGTAGACGTAATCTCTATAGTATTATCTTCTAGTTGAACATCAAAAATGCCAAAAAATTTAAAACTTGCAGTTTTTACCGAAAAACCTTTGAAAAAAGGGTAAAAAAAATTATTATTTTCATTTTGAGATTAGCCGATTTACAATTTTTCAATTTTTTCGATTTTTTATTGGTTTAACTAGAATATGTAAGTTTTATGATTATTTTCAAATCGAAAAGCTTGATTTCAGATCAATTTTGGAGTAGCTAGAATTACCGCGATTGATACTTTTAACCGCGAGGGTCTCAGGAGATGAGTTACTACGGCGGCCATTTTGCAAAACTAAAACAAAAAAATCTAAATTTTAATGTATAATGTATAAAAATACTGAATTTTAAAACGATTCATGTAGTTCTTCCTTTTAATAACGTCTCTGAAAAACGATCAAAATTCAGGTGGTTACATGTATCACCACCCCCCCCCTCTTAAACTGTAGATCGATAAAAAAAACCCAAATAAAGCTTTATTGCTAAAATCAATTTTGTTTAAACCAAATTAACCTATTAACGACGACTTTGTCGACTTAGTGAATACCATTTTAACACTTTTATTTATGAATATAAACGTTAACTTTAATTGTTTTAAGGGGGACCGGAGCTCTCCATTGAAGCCCATGTTAAAATGACCTTTTTTATGTACTTTTTCTCAGAATCTATTTGATACTTTTTAATGAAATTTGACTAGTTTATTAAATGGATGTTCAACTAAACTTTACGTGAGGCATTTAAAAAAATTTTGTTACGTAATTTTTAAATTATAAATTTTTAAGTGAAACTTCTATAATTTTGACCTTAAAAAACATCAATAATATAAAAAAAAATTAGATAGTTATACTTAAAGCCTTCCAGCGGTTTTTAGAAACCAACTTCTTTAAATACTACGTATAAAAAATTTCAGGCTGATACTTATAGTAGATACTGAGAAAAAGGTACACCCGAACATTGAAAAAGTAAGTTTTGCGATAAGCGTTTAAAGTAAACAATAGTAGTTTCTTACTTATACAACATAAGGGGATTTTACCTAAAATACATCTAGTACTTGAAACTTTTATTTTAAGATATCGTTGTAAAGCTAAGATTGCATAATTTAAGAAACACTAAAACATTGAAATCCCATTTTTGAAAATTTTTTTTGGGGGCTGGTGCCCCTTAAATTCTATTTTGTGTAACTTATTTTGTCATACATTCTTCAGGACTATGGTTTTCATTAGTCTTAAATTTCATTTAATTAGATAAACATAGACATAAAGTTCATTTCGTGGACATTTTTTTTGTCAATCATTGTTAATGTGTTAATGTAATGAAATTATTTGATAATGTAGGGGCACTTATGGCTTTTTTAATCACTTCCTTTTCAGTTTTGAGGACGACATGTTAAAGGTGAACGAACCATGTGCTTAGGTTCTTAAGGGGAATAGGATGGGACAAAAATGTCGATTTTCTGTTTTTCTTTTATTTTTAATCTACATATCTATAGCTTTAATTTAAGACCAAGATTATCGATTTCTGTTTAGTAGTTTTCTTTTTATAAGCATTTTTCAGAAACTCTGTATATCAGTTCTTACCTATACCTTACTTTTCTTTTGCCGTTTCCTGAAATATAAGGTTTTTCAACAGTTAGAAACAGTTTTCTCAGGAACTATAAAAGATATTAACATATTTTGTTTTATTATTTCTTCCTCATTAATAGCTCTTTGATTTAAACTGAGAAATTATAAATATATCTTCTAAAAAAAGTTATACAACATTAAATCGGATTTTTTGGGGTTTTTTTTAATACATATTTTACAAAAAATCAATGTAAAAGTATTTTTTTTCTGTGAAATATCCTCAATTTAAATCAAAGTACTATATGTAAGGAACAAAATATAAAAAAATCATAATGATATCTCATATAGTTCCTGAGAAAAATGTTCCTAAAGTTAGTAAAATTAACATGGGCGAGATAGAACCATCCCCCTCCACTTAATGTAAGAGTGCTCTTCAATACAACTGCAGCAAAAAGCAACAGTTCGCTAAAACTCCCTTCATTCATAAATAAACAAAAATGAAAAAGTCTGGTAGGATCGTGCCTCAACCGACAAAAGATACAAATCAAATTACCTTTTCCTCTAGAGAATATTTTTATGATGGAAAATTCCAAGTGTAAATGAGAGTATCCGATTTTGGAAATTGTTTAGGAGGATGGTTGAATAATTGTATGCTATATTTTACACAACAAAGTCAAATTTCAGAATATTTCTTAGAAAAATGTATACAATTCGAATACATACAATGAGATAGAATAAATCTTCCAAGCAACAAATTTTTGAAAAACTTTGAATAGAGAAATATATATTTTTATCGGTGTGGAACCAATTGAGTTTCCATTTTAGTTTGAAATTATACTTAAATGAATGAATATTAATTCAACTATTTGTTGATTAAAACACATGAAAAAATTCAAAGTTCGCCCTTAATATAGCGTTTTTAATTATTTTAAGTATACCGTCATTAAAATTTTGAAAATTTCAATAAAATAAAAAAAAACGTAAAATAAAACCTTTGTAAATGATTTAGCGCCATTCCAAGACATTGATAATGAAACTTCTAATCATATAATCAATTACTTTTGTCTAAGCTTTACTTCAAAAACATTAAAAAATATCCGTTAATATATATGTTTTTGGATCTAAATGTTCGTTATCTCTGGATTCTACCATGGGAATAATTCTTGTGATGTCACGCTCTTCATACTGCGATGCTATTGGTTGTGTTGTTTTGTTTGACAAAGTGTTGAAACAACCTCATTGGTTTTTTATAAAGTCACGCACTCCTAACTGCGATTTCATTGGTTGTTTTGTTTTTTGTGGATAAGTGTTGGAACAAGCCCATGGGCGGGTTTCAGGTCTTGAGTGGCAACAAAAATCAGAAATGCACAATGAAAATAAATTCTTCCTCGTGTCTCAATTGGTAAATCATTGTCAAGTTGCAACAGAACACTAATCGGAGTACCGAAGGAAATCAAGAATGAAAGCAAAAAATAATTACGTCAGCTGAAACAAGCCAATAGTGCTTCAGGATTTTTAAAAGATAGCGATTTGATGAAGAAAACTCCTAAATCTATGTCATCAACTAGCAAAAAAATAGCGATTAAATAAACAGCCAACCTTAAAAATGAAAAAACTCCCAAATCTATGTCAACAACTAGCAAAAAAATAGCGATTAAATAAACAGCCAACCTTAAAAATGAAGAAAACTCCCAAATCTATGTAATCAACTAGCAAAAAAATAGCGATTAAATAAAGAGCCAACATTAAAAATGAAGGAAACACCCAAATCTATGTCATCAACTACCAAAAAATAGCGATTAAATAAACAGCCAACCTTAAAAATTAAAAAAAACCTCCCAAATCTATGTCATCAACTAGCAAAAAAATAGCGATTAAATAAACAGCCAACCTTAAAAAATGTGAAAGGATTGAAAATTCTATTAAAACTGAAAAACACAAAACTGATACAAAGAAAGATTTCGTTATACATTCAAAACAAAATTCTGCCAAAATGTGTTTACTCTTTCGTACTTACGCACACTTAAGCGATGTTGAATCTTAAGATTCAAGTTCTTATAAATAAACCCCAATCATTTCACTTGGAGAGAGGGACTTTACCCTAAATCCCCTTATATTCGAAGAAAATCTCAAAAGGGGAAAGGATTTCGAAATCCAAATTAACTCTACCCTTTTATTCCACAAACTCCAACAAAAAAAGAATAAGTCGATTCTTAGTAAAATCTCATTATGATATACTTTCTGGATCGACCGGTTAAAAAAATAAAACGTAACAGAAATAAATAAACAAACGTCCCGAAGAATCACGTGTCCCAAAAAGACAATCTCCGAAACCACTGACTTAAATAACAACACGAATATGAAAAGAGTGTCTTAGAGTCCTTTATCGAGGTTGGGGTATCTTCAAGGAGTTACAGAAAGAGGGGATTGAATCGAAACTTAGAGTTGAGATGAAGATGGTTATGCTGCCGGACAAAAACTAATACAAACACAGGTGTGCCAAGTGAAGCCATCGTTTGCTTTGTAGCAAGCCTAAACAAACGCTCTCTACAAAGTATTTGGCGCTATTTCTAAAGTGGAGTTTGTATAGTATTATTACACCAACTTGGCGACTTTTTGACTCCCTAATAAAACTATAATTAAAATGTATTTTTTGTGAAGGGGATTTCTACCATCTTGTTTAAATTAGCTTGAAAAAAAATAGCGATTGAATAAACAGCCAACCTTAAAAATGAAGAAAACTCCCAAATCTATGTCATCAACTAGCAAAAAAATAGCGATTAAATAAACAGCCAACCTTAAAAATGAAGAAAACTCCCAAATCTATGTCATAAACTAGCAAAAAAATAGCGATTAAATAAACAGCCAACCTTAAAAATGAAGAAAACTCCCAAATCTATGTCATAAACTAGCAAAAAAATAGCGATTAAATAAACAGCCTACCTAAAATATGAAGAAAACTCCCAAATCTATATCATCAACTACCAAAAAATAGCGATTAAATAAACAGCCAACCTTAAAAATGAAAAAAAAAAACTCCCAAATCTATGTCATCAACTAGCAAAAAAATAGCGATTAAATAAACAGCCAACCTTAAAAAATTTGGAGGGGTTAAAAATTCTATTAAAACTAAAAAACATAACTGATACAAAAAATGATTTCGTTATACATTCAAAACAAAATTCTGCCAAAATGTGTTTACTCTTTCGTACTTACGAACACTTAAGCGATGCTGAATCTTAAGATTCAAGAACTTATAAATAAACCCCAATCATTTCACTTGGAGAGAGGGACTTACCCTAAATCCCCTTATTCGAAGAAAATCTCTAAAGGGGAAAGGATTTCGAAATCCAAATTAACTCTACCCTTTTATTCCACAAACTCGAACAAAAAAAAAGAATAAGTCAATTCTTAGTAAAATCTCATTATGATATACTTTTTGGATCGACCGGTAAAAAAAAACGTAACAGAAATAAACAAATAAATGTCCCGAAGAATCACGTATCCAAAAAGACAATCTCCGAAACCACTGACTTAAATAACAACACGAATATGAAAAGAGGGTCTTAGAGTCCTTTATCGAGGTTGGGGTATCTTCAAGGAGTTACAGAAAGAGGGGATTGAATCGAAACTTAGAGTTGAGATGAAGATGGTTATGCTGCCGAACAAAAACTAATACAAACACAGGTGTGCCAAGTGAAGCCATCGTTTGCTTTGTAGTAAGCCTAAACAAACGCTCTCCACAAAGTATTTGGCGCTATTCTTAAGTGGAGTTTGTATAGTATTATTACACCAACTTGGCGACTTTTTGACTCCTTAATAAAAATGTAATTAAAACGTATTTTTTGTGATGGGGATTTCCACCATCTTCTCTAAATTTAGATCTCGTGCTACAGCCTGAAACTGCTCAAACAGTAATTTAAAATTTTTTTATCAACGAAATTCAAAGATTTATGCGTTTTAAATTGAACTAACATTGGGTGAGCTTAGTGGTCTTTGAGGAAGGTCTTGGGAACAATTTTTAGTGCTGTTTTCGCAAAATAACACTTGGAAAAAAGGTATAACTTTGAGCTTTGCAAAATCTATAAAGATGATAATATAAAATTAAATAGAATGAGACGGGCAGGCCACCTTCTGAGAATGAAAGCTGCGAGAACGCTAATTAGGGACTTCAAAGCAACTCTTTTTTGTGGAAGACCAAGAGGAGGTGGAAGGCTGCCTGGAAGAGGATTTTGCCATCTTAAAAGTGTAAAACTTAAGATCAATTTCTGGAAAAAAGAGAAGAATGGTAGAAACTTCTAAAGAAGGCCAGGGCCCACAAAGGGCTGTCGAGCCAATGCTGATGATGATGAACATTGAGTGAGCGGATTGCTTAGGCTTACTACACTGTTAAAACTGATGGTGACACTTGGAACCTCCAGGGTGAATGACGGTGTCCCATCAGCAGGCGATTAACAAGCCCAAGATTCAACGACACAAGACGATTCAAAAGCCTTGAGGTGCCAAATGGTACCGCCTTTTTGCCCGGGGTGAAAAATTGAGCCTATTTCTTACCTTCGGTTTTAACAGTGTGGGGTTATTTGGCGACTTTCTACGGCTTCACTTTATTTCGAGCCAAGCATCTCCATCTTCTTTTCTCTCTTAACTCTATGAGTAGAAATAAAAAAATAACCCCTTCTAAAAATCTCCCACTTTACATTACGGCGACACCGGAAGCAATAGGAACAGCAAGAAAACAAATTCGCAGGTGCGATATTCCAGGGAGTTTTAGATAGCCATAAAATTTTTATTCCAGTCCTTCTTTCTCACAAAAACCAGAACCTAACAAATATCCATGGACTCAGGTGGTTTTGGTTCTAAAATATCATCCACTTATTTTTCGTTGGAATGTCTTAAGATATTTTTGTTCTTTTTTGGGGATGTTTCCGATTCCAGTAGATATCGTCGATGTTACTTAATGTTACTGTGAAACTGGTGTAAGTGTTTTGTTTTAATTTAATAAGATATTATTGCAACGACTTGCAACGTGAAACACTGTTAAAAATTCTGTGCTTGGTTTCACCATGATATTGGTTCCTAGTAGCTGCAACAGCTGTATGGTGAAACGTTTCTAAAAACCAATAGTTTTGGTATATTTGGTTTTTTTTAACCATTTCCTCAGGGTTTTTTGTTTCTAAATCCAGAAAAACCTGGTTCAATCAAACACCGAAAAAAAGGTGAAACATTTCACCACACAGCCGTTGCAGCTACTAGGAACCAATATCATGGTGAAACCAAGCACAAAATTTTTAACAGTGAAGATTGTCTATGGAAATATAATTATCTAAATTAGTTTTTATTTTAACTTAACTTTATTTTGTGTTTATGTATGGTTTATTACCAGACAATGTTTTCATTATTCTATCAATTAAAAACTCCAAACAGTAAAAGTTTTGGAACATTTAACCGTGGTAGAAATTAACAAAACCTAGGGAGCAATTTCACGGTGTCTGACTTACCACTTAAAAACTAAATATACTAAGAGTGAAAATATTTTTAATAAGTTAAAATTAATTTTTGAAGACTACATATTGCCTGCAATGTTATAAAGAATTCTGAAATCTATTTTTTCTTAAATAATTATTTTGTAATGGTGCTGGACGTAAAGGGATTTTTTTTGGCTTTACAGCTTTTGGCTTTTAATTATTTTTTTAAAATTAAAACTTTTTCAAAAATACTTCTTATAGTTCGTAATACTTCGGACATGTTTAAGTCTGGAATAAAGAATTTCCCCCTATTAGAAATAGTTCCACTCTGAGACTGGTTTTTAATGGACAGTTTGAGAAATTTCTTACGAGAATTTTGATCATATTTACGACAAGATTTAAAGGCCAGACTTGGAGCCTACTGATATCACTAGTTCTGAAGACCAACGCCTTTTTCACTGGGCCTATGTAACTTGGCAAGTTTAAAATGGAAAGTTATGTATTCTGAGTTACATCTCTCAAACTAAAGATACAAATATACCCCCTTTAGGCTAATCTTTCCTCGAATGTTATTGGGCCAAGTCCCCGGGCTTATGCTTTTCTGAGACGAACATTAGGAGCTCTATTCTTTTCCTTTAAAAGGAACAGCGTCTTAAGAATTGTCCTAATTGCATTAAGACGGAAGTTAATTGGGAGGAAGTTGTGATGGCTGGGAATTTCACTCGATCCTTTTAGAAGAATCGATTTTAGCTTCCTTTTTTTTCTATGATAGAGGTTAAATAAGATGCTTGGCGAAAAAAAGGGAATGTGTCTAAAAGTCGCTAAGTTGATATTATATGCATCCTATTTAATAGAAACGCGCATATATAGTACACTGTAAAAAAAACCTGTAATATTAAGGAAATTTTCAAGCAGCAAAGTTGCCAGAAAATATCGGTAGGGGTGCGGGAAAAATTAGTTGACAGAATTTTTCCGTCACCCTGTCCAATAGATAATGTAGGCTTGACGATATTAAAAATACTACACCACCACTGCCACAGACGGAAGAAATATTTATATTTCAAATTTCTTACATGATCAAAACATAATAAATATGTTATCAACATATTCATTCTGTATCAGCGGTTGCAGATTTTATCTGTAGAAGTACACTTTTACAGTGTATGACGTAAGACACATATCGATATTTAAGTGAAAGAAACCAGACAAATAATGACAATTTTCACATTAATAGGCCGATTTTTAATTAATTTTTAAGTTTTCTTTTATATTTACAATAAATATAAATACTTAATATCAATAAATTGAGTTTATCTGTGATACTGTTGTGGGAACAGTTACTCCTCAGAATAGCGCCAAATCATTCATCATTTCATACTGTTAACAACATCTATTCCTCCTCAGAATAGCGCCAAACAATTCACCATTTAGTGTTGTTTTGTGTGCCCATCACCTCTTTAGAATATTACCAAATAATTCACCAATTAATACTTTTGGCAACATCTATTCCTCATCAGAATAGCGCCAAATCAATCATCATGCGACTTCTTGGGTGTATAACTAAGTGGTCATTGCTTCACTTGGAAAACCGGTTTTCGTTATGTTTTTCGTCTTGCCGCATCGTCCTCTTATGCAACCTCTATGTTTTCCACTTACTTCTAATCGATTCAGACGAGATTTCGGGAATGGTGTTTCCATTTAATTCCAGAGCTGCCAAAGTACAGATGTTTACAATTAGAATGCGAATCAAGTTAAGTAAATGTAGGTGTCAGCTAATGGATTTTAAAGGTTTTTAGGCTAATTCAAATTTCTTTTTTTTTTAAATCGAAAGAATAAAAAGAAATATTGACAAAGGAGAGATGTCCATTTGCATGTCGGTCCGTCCATCTGTACCCTCTTCCGAATTCGATTGTATCCGTCAGACTTTTTTTTTGTTTGAAGCGTACTATATCAAATAATTTTACATTAATTTATCTTTTTTCGAGTCTGTCTATAAATGTTTTCGTCCTTCTGTCCATCTGTCCTATATAAGGCGATCTATAACAATTTCTCTTCTAACAGTCTGACTTTAATAATTCTTTTTTGTTAGAAATATATGACATTAGAGACATCGTTTTTATACTTTTGGTCAGCTTTTCCATATTTTTCTGTCCGTCTGTCCATTTGCCCTTTATAAAACGGGTTAAAACTTTATTTCTAACTGTCCGATTTTTTAAAAAAAATCTTTTTAGAAATGTATATGACATCAGACACAAATCTTTTATAGAATTTTTCGTACGTCTGTCTATACGTCAGTTTTTAAACGGTCTGCTTTTACTTCAGTTCCAACAGTCGCACTTGGGACAAAATGTTGTAAAGATATGACATGAGAAACCTTTATTTTAAACATTGTAGGGTAGGGTAGATACATATTTATTCCGGCTTGTGTGCTTGATCAGAGACCGGCTTATAAGCCTTCGTCAAGTAAGACAGGCACATAAAGAATTTTTACTGTCACAGAGAAAGGAAGTACACCCAGGGCGACGGCGGGAATCGAACCCACACCCGTTACAGCGCGCGGACTGCTTGCGTAATGGTCTAAACCACTCGGCCATCCGGGCCCCTTAAACATTGTTTTTCTATGACTGTCTAGCCATACTATAAGAATTTCACTGAGTTTTAAAGTAAAACAGTTAAGTAAGTTATTATAGTGCCTTGAGAATTCTTTATTTGCAAGCGGTCTGTTGTATTTTGTTATATGGAACTTCGATTTTAAAAATTTGATTAAAGAATTGAATTGGTTTGTAGAGGTTAAAGTGGAGTTCTAAAGTTAAATTTTTTGTACGGTGTCACTTGTACACAGCGAAAAAAATCTCGTCAAATTTACGGTTTTGAATTGGAAGCTGAGTTAAAGAAAAAACCAGTAAATATTTATAAATTTTCTGCATTTTTACAATTATTACAATAATGCAAACCCAAGTAAAAATGAGTTTTCCAGGTAAACACACGAATATTTTAAAACAGAGAACTAGATTTGTCTCTGACGTTATTTAAACCCACAAACTTTAAGAAACTTTTAACAAAGAAATATTTAATCGTATTATCTTGTTTTTTATTACTTATTTAAAGCTCCACACATATATTGATATTAATTTTTCTTCGTGCTTTTGATTGAAAAAAACATTTAAGTTGACTAAATGAACATTTAAAGATTTCAGTTAGGTAAAACAAATTATCTTTAACCTGCTATATCTTTTGAAAAAAAAAAGAAAAACTCTATATCGTTCTCTTTTAGAAGTTTCATTACACCCACTAACAAATACATCAAAGCCTTATCTTTGACTTAAAAAAATCAATAATTTTTAAAATTCTTACAAAATTGATTTCTTTTCCGATTTCCAAGCTTATTTGTCAACCTGAGCATGTAGTTATCCAAATAGAATTTCAATCTAAAACACCCATTAAATTTAATAAAATATACGGAAAATTCAATGATATTTTCATCCTTTTACTTATTTAAAGCTCCACAAATATTAATGTTAATTGTTTTCATTTTTTCGTGTAGTTTAAGTGAAAAAAACCTGAACTACACTAACAGAGAAAAAATCAGTTATGCAAAACCAAAAATCTTTGATTTTCTTGATTGTTAATATTTTTTTTACCAAATAAAAACTTATGTCTTTTTTATGCTTCTTTAAATTCACTAATAAATACATCAAAGATATATCTTTGAACTTAAAAAAAAGCAACTAAATAATTTTAGGAGCTCTTTCGAAAATTGATTTCTTTTCCGATGGCCACTTCCAGCTTACACGCCAAACCTATGCATCTAATTATCCCTTTAAAAACTCAATCCAAAAAACCATAAGTGAAAATTAATAGCCCCCTACCAAAAAACAAATACTTCCTCGTCCGTGAAAAAACTAAAAATCCAATATCAGATCTTTCGTCGCTTCCGCCAGCTTGTACACGAGTGCTTTTTCATGTTAACATCCAAGGAATTTAACAACAGTGATAACGTTTCATCTGCTGAAGATTAACTATTAAAAGTGGTCGTATCTTATGAAGATGCTGTGATGGGGGGGCAATACAATGTTATTGCCCTGTTTATGAATTCTTATCGGTCTATCCGGGCGGTCCCAGAAGTACCTTTTATGAAATATGCATTACATTAGGTGTGCTAATAAACTGGCGTATTAAACTGAGACAATGGAGAGTCTCGTTTTGGAGATGCTATGTTTATTGACATGATAGGAATGGGTAATGAATTTGGCTGTTGAATGAATTTAGGTATTTAAGTATAATGTTGGAAATGAGTTTTGTTGTAAAGGGAATTGTGAAATGGGTATTGAAGCTTTATTATTTGAGTTCGATTTAATAAAGGGGTATTGTGTGTGAAATTGAAGGATGCAATCACCTTTTTTAAATTTGCAGAATCTAATGATGAAAGTACGAGCTGGCAATTTATGAATTTGACGTATGAAAAACCATTTTGTTTAAGCATTTTAAATACGCGCATCATTATATGTAAAGTAGTTTACATATGGGTATTAAAACATAAAATTATATTTATCTGTTATTTCAACTGTATTGATCTTGCTCTAAGATAATTAAACTTTACACAGTTAATGGTAAAATAGAAGAACCGTCATCATAGAAACTTTTAGTTTTGTTGTTATAAATGGAGCTTTTTTGACGGAAATTAATTTTAAAATGGATCAGATGTATTGCAGACAGCAAAATTTCCAAACTCTTATCATTGATTATAACTAAACTTAACAATAAACTAAACATACGCGACAAGCAATTGCAAAATCTTGCTAGGCCCAATTCAGCTTACAAAAGCAAGGGAAATGACATTCATTTTTCCACATGTTTCGTTCATTTGGTCAGACGTGGAACCTTCATTGTTTAGTTTTAAAGCCAGCTTAAACCTCGTGTTTTATATCACACCACATGCATGAAAAATCGAATGAATCTTGAATAACCCTTGATTTGATTCCCTTAACAGCGCAAAGCGAGACCACTTGAACAATGGGCCTAGGTTGTTAACAGTTTGTTAAATAAATAATTTATTATTAATTTTCACAAATGATATTTCATTTGTTATATATATATATATATATATATATATATATATATATATATATATATATATATATATATATATATATATATATATATATATATATATATATATATATATATATATATATATATATATATATATATATATATATATATATATATATATATATATATATATATATATATATATATATATATATATATATATATATATAATATATATATACATATATATACATATATATAATATTTTTATACATACATATACACATACATACACACATACACACGCACGCGCACGCACGCACACACACACACACACACACACACACACACCACACACGCACGCACGCACGCACGCACACGACACGCACGCACGCACGCACGCACGCACGCACGCACGCACGCACGCACGCACGCACGCACGCACGCACGCACGCACGCACGCACGCACGCACGCACGCACAGCACGCACGCACGCACGCACGCACGCACGCACGCACGCACGCACGCACGCACGCACGCACGCACGCACGCACGCACGCACGCACGCACGCACGCACGCACGCACGCACGCACGCACGCACGCACGCACGCACGCACGCACGACACGCACGCACGCACGCACGCACGCACGCAAAGCACGCAGCACGCACGCACGCACGCACGCACGCACGCACGCACGCACGCACGCACGCACGCACGCACGCACGCACGCACGCACACACACACACACACACCACACACACACACACACACCACACCAACACACACACACACACACACACACACACACACACACACACACACACACACACACACACACACACACACACACACACACACACACACACACACACACACACACACCACACACACACACACACACACAACAACACACACACACACACACACACACACACACACACCACACAACACACACACATATATCAAACAACTATAACTACATATATATAATATATATATATATATATAATATATATATATAATATATATATATATATTATATATTATATATATATATATATATATATATATATATTTATATTTATATATTATTTTGTAATAGTTAGTAAGATTAAATTTGATAGCTTTACATGTCACGTTGAGTTTCTTTATTTTTTCCTCGATAGTATTTATTTCTACACTTTTCGAACACAAAGTATACCTTACTTAACACAAAAAAAACCAACGGTACATATTCAAATTTCCAGAAACTTTTTTACAGATAGTTTCCTAAAAAATCAAAATCAAAAACTTATCTATAAGATCGGATAAGAAAATAAAACCCCCACAAGAACACATCTAGATATGCGATTTTTTTTATCACGTTAGATCCAATTCCCGGTCGTTTGGTTCTTCTCACTTTTGCAGAAAGTAAACAAAAGAAGAGTATTAGAAATTATAGGAAAAAACCTCAGGCAGACGTCTGTGGGCGCCGACAAACTGTCAAGGGATTTGATTGACGGGCATTTATTTTTTGAAAATAAAAATGGCCTGCAGTTTTATGTTTTGAAGGAAATATATGTCGATTTTAGGATTTATTTGTGTTTTTGTAGTAGTTATTTGAAGATATTGATAGTTTTTGTAATAGATTACCGAAAAATTGTTTTATTAAATAGTATTGTCTTAAGTTATCATGAGAAAATTATAACGATATTATTTAAGGATCAGGTATTTGTGAAAAAGAATTAAATGTTGGTGTTTAGAAAAAGCATTGTGTATAAGTAGGCAAGATACATGTTGAGTGCAAGAATTACTTTAGTCTGTTGAGCAGTTCCGTAGATACATGACGTCTTTTGATGTCTTTAGGATGTCTTTAAAGACTTACACCTTACCGAGCATACGACTGAAGTGGAATCTGCACTCACCAATTTGATAGCACTGTGTTTAAGGGACTGTTCTAAAATAATATTTGTAAAATTATTTAAAATTACTATTAACTGTTGTTAGAATAATAAATTTTTAGTAAAAAATATAAAAGTTTATTGAATGATTAGCTTTTCCAAGTTTTTAGAAGTTTGTAAAAAGTCCGAATCATATTTTAAATTCTAATAAGCCTGATTTTTGTCTAAATTATTTAATTTTTGCATGACAGCAACACAAATTCCCGTTATGACAGATAAAAAAAGTTTAAAATTTTTAAATTTGGAAGAGTTAGAACGTTTTTCCTTTCTCTTGAAAAATGTGAAAGTGACTGAAGAACTTTTTCTGCACTCACCATTCAATTAATAAGTAATCCCATAGTAAACTCCTCTGAAAACACATTCCATTGACAGAAAATGAAGCAAATCTTCAATTCGACATGTTTCGTTTTTTGAGACTTCATATCATCAAAAGATTTTTCTGATAGAAAAAAAATGTGAACTGAAAAACGAAAAAATTAACGATAAATGTTTATATTCCCAGATCCATTTGATGCTTGTTCATTCTTTCAGTTATGAAATATTCATCTTAAAAACTTTTTAGAAAGCAGCAGAAAAAGACATTTTACCCTCCGGATCTGACCATTCATGTGTGAAAATATTTGAAAAGTTGCCAAGTAAATCGTGAAAGACTAATAATATTATTACTATCAAAGGAAGAAATATCGTAATGAATGATATGGTTTTGTGATTTCATGAAAGTCAAACAACTTTTTACGGGATATATTTTTTGGGTTACATTTTGAGGTTCCTTTCATATGTATTGGATTGAAAAGGTAATTCAATTTGGTTTGAATTATAATAAATTGCAATGGGAATTTAGGTAAATAAAGTATGTTTTTAGGGAGGGATAATATTGTATAATATTAATTGGACAAAGAACGTAAAACCTTTTATATCGGTTTGACCATTCATGTGTCGGTTTGACCATTCATGTGTGAAAATATTTGAAAAGTTGCCAAGTAAATCGTGAAAGACTAATAATATTATTACTATCAAAGGAAGAAATATCGTAATGAATGATATGGTTTTGTGATTTCATGAAAGTCAAACAACTTTTTACGGGATATATTTTTTGGGTTACATTTTGAGGTTCCTTTCATATGTATTGGATTGAAAAGGTAATTCAATTTGGTTTGAATTATAATAAATTGCAATGGGAATTTAGGTAAATAAAGTATGTTTTTAGGGAGGGATAATATTGTATAATATTAATTGGACAAAGAACGTAAAACCTTTTATATCGGTTTGACCATTCATGTGTCGGTTTGACCATTCATGTGTGAAAATATTTGAAAAGTTGCCAAGTAAACCGTGAAAGACTAATAATATTATTACTATCAAGGAAAAAATATCGTAATGAAAGACATGGTTCTGTGATTTCATGAAAGTCAAACAACTTTTTGCGAGATATATTTTTTGGGTTTCGTTTTGAGGTTCCTTTCATATTTATTGAATGGAAAAGGTAATTTAATTTTGTTTGAATTATAATAAATTGTAATGCGAATTTAGGTGAATGAAGTATGGTTTTTAGGAGTGATGAATATCGTATGCTATTAATTGGACAAAAAGCATAAAACCTACTATATTGAACAAAAGTAAATTGTGTGTGTGTGGTAAGATAATAATGTTCTCTTCAATCAAGTCAATAAACCTTTGTAATTTCGTTAAGTTTTAATATTTTTACTGGGTATATTTATTTAGAAAGCAATAAATTTATACAGGCATATTCATACATTAAAAATTGGACCAGGTTCACCGTTATACAAAAGATCCTTAGAGGGGAAAAAAGGTAATTACTTTTTTGCACATGGTAATTAACCTAAATAATTAACAAACCTAATTATATTAATCATTTGTTTCTTTCACATTACTCCGGTTGATTAAGTAACTTCAGATATTCAATAAAATGAGAACCCATTTTCAATTACAAAGGCATTTTTCCCGGAGAGTTTGAGAAAGAGCAGTTACGAGAGAAAGAAACACGTTTTTGTTCGGCACCCTGAAACAACTTCGAATAAGAGGTACATGGTGTTTTTGAAAACTAGATGTTGTATGTTTCTGTTGTTTCAGAACTGTCCTTCATTATGTTCTTGTAAGAAAAGTGATCATATTTCAATAAGCGTCCGTTAAGCATTGAAGTCCAAATGAAAAATATAATGAGAAGTTGAAAATACTATAGCACATGTGCAAAAACTTCGAAGAAGTGTTCGGAAAGGCTGGAATATTTCTTGTTATCCTTATGAATTAGAAATTAAAATAATGATTGCTCCAGTTTACTTCATAAAACTTTTTTATAAAATAAATATGAAGTTTTTTATCCCCCACATCCCCAAAAATCCTTATATGGTGTACCTTAGTTTAAGCAAATGTAAAATGATGAGACGAATTCTGAATTTTCGTTCAAGGAACCTTGCGACTTTACCTATACGTAGGACCATTGACATATGTATTATTCCTTACATTTTATAAACAAGAAATAATTTTTACTGATGCGTATTACGAATATTATCTATTGTTAAGCTGAAATAAGAAAAGAACAGATTTAAAAAAATCTTTAGACGTGGGATTAGGTTTTCGTAGTTTTACTTCAGCTGTCATAAAAAAAACGTGGAAACTGCGCAGGAAATTGAATGATAAGTGAGAGAAAGTGTCGGAGTTGTGACATTTTTCCGGGTTTCGTTTGAAGTGTAGATGTACACCTTATCAATAGACAAGTATTGAACATTTTAATATAAATAGTGACATTGGCTCCTAAAAGGCATCGCAAATGTTACAAACATCCAGAATGTTAAAACAAGTCAACAAGAAAACCACATTAACTTCCTACACATCCCTGCATTTTACACAAGCACAGACACCGTAAGAGCGACCCCTGGTGATCGATACTAATTGCTTACGAGGACAAAATTACCCTACTTTTGTCCTTTTGTTCTCACCAGGCTAACGAGGATATTATACAGGAATGTATCTGCTTCACAAGTCTTCTTCTTTTGGATTAAACAACAACTTTCAACCATGAACTTTAATATCGTGGGGGGAAAAGTCGAGATTCTTCTTTGAAAGCAGAGGCTTTATTTAGTTTGTTCTTTTGTCGTGGAACTTTTAATCGATAGTTTTTATGTAGTTTATGTTATAATGACATTTTGTATTTAAGTTGAGTTTACGGTACGTGAGGCCTATTGGCATTTTGTAGGTCTTGGGTGGCAACATAAGTTGCTAATGAAAATGAGTAAGTTCTTTAGTCTCGATTGGTGAATCATTGTCGTATTGGAACAGAGAAGCAATCAGAGACTCAATAGAAGGAAGACAGGAATGAAAGCTGTAAGGAATACGTCATCTGAAACATGTCAATTGGCAAAGACCGTCGTATAGTAGACGTTAAGTGACATAATGATCCGCTGTGTGCTGACAGAACCCCTTATAAGCCTCGTCATGTACGACAGGCACAGATAGGAGCATATTTTTTACTGAGAACAGAAGTGCAGGGGTATTAGTTCGATTTGAACAGCACTTAACAGAGACAATCAGACTCATAGGGAAGGTGACTTCGGCAAACCATCTGAAACTCAATGGCAAAGACCGTCGTAATTTAAAATCACAGTTAAGTGACGAAATGACACTGGAGTAGGCACTCAACAGAACTTTTAAAGGCGACATCGTACGCGGCATCAGGACTTAGGAGCATATTTAACTAGACACGGGGTATTATTCGTTTAACTATTTTTTGACTGCACAGACCGTTTATTAAGTCGGTAGTAATTTTGACACTACTCGGGGCCAAACCTGGGACCTTCCGTTACAAGACAAACGCCTTACCAATAGGGCTCTCAAGAACTCATATTTTAATTGAATTTTAAGTGAATAAAAGTTTATTGTTGAACTCTGAGTTCATCGGTCGGGGAAATGTATTACCTGGGGTAGTTTTAATTTAGAAGTGATTTATTAATTATAATACACCAACAACAATAATAAAAATAGTACTGATTATTGCACATATTTCTTAATAAATGGTTGGTAAATTATCAACATTTCTACAGCTACATTTTATCTAAACGAGATTAAAAATTACAATGCATGTTGCTCTCCCAAAAATACCTCTTCCTAAAAAGCTTGCAAATTTCCAGAAATAAAGTCAACATTCAAAAGACACATTACGAAGATAAAAAACTAGTCCTTCCATTTTTTAAATACGGATGAACTGCAAATTCTTTTTTTAAAAAAAGCTGCCAATGCCAGATACCTTGAGGAAATTTATTTAACTTCATTTCTTACTATAGTGCTGTTTTTGGCAGCTTGGGGAAGATGGGGAAGATTTGATGATTAATCAACTTTCACTCATATAATGGAGTAAAATTATTGGTAAGCGATCAAGTTTCAAATCTTTCGATATTTAAGGTAATTTTGATTTTGGGACATGCGTCACCGCCAGAGGAAATTGTCAGCAGAATTTAAGATCTGTTCTGTTGCTACTGAGTGAATACTTTCTGTCTTATATACTTCGAGGATCTAGTCATAAAAGAATATATCATCTATAATAATAAAAGAAAGAGTCTGTCTGTATGTCTGTGGATCGTAAAAGACCTACTTATACTGCCATCAGAAATTCGAAATTTTTAAGATAGATTCCCTTTAATACCAACGTGTGCACCGGAGGCTTAGTTTTTTCATTTTTGTTCCATTTTTAGAGAAAATTCTAATTTTCTGAAAATATACACCACTTTCGCTCAAATCCGATCATTTTTTCAATTTCGTGTTACCATTCAAATTAAAATGAACACAAAAATTAATTAAAATTGAAATAGCTTTTATTTTCTTGCCATTACCTTCAGAAACTAAATTAATGAAAAGAAAAAATAATTGAACGTGTCAATGAGTTAAATGTTTTTTTTTAAAAACTCAGAATGAAGGTTTTGACGTGAAATAACATTGTTATACAATTATGGTTAATTTTGAATTTATCAGGAAAATTGCGATGACAGTAAGTTCATATTGAGGAAGATTTTTGTGATATGAGGATGTGCATTTTATAGTGACGTATTTTTATTTTGAAATTTTAAAGCAATATAAGTAACGGCGTTTTATACTTTTTAATGAACGGGAACAAAGGCAAACTTATTATCCTATAAAGCAAATTAAATGACACATATACTTGGATCGATTTGATATTCTTTTAGTCCGTGCGAAGAACGGGTATTTATTTGCTAGTCTAGAATAAAATATCAATTAAAACTAAGCAATTTTGGTACGTTTTCATTTCGTGGGCTTAAATTCTACTAAATGGAGTTTTCTAGTGGCGAAACTCAGTACACATAGTTAATGGACCATAGTATATGCATTTGAATTTTACCATGGGAAATATTCCGATTAACCGCCATTCTACATTTTGGGCGACTTTATCGCTTGCGGCCATGAACTGGGAAAGTGCAGAAATATTTTGAAAGTAGAACAAAATTAAACAAGTAGGTTTGTAACAGAATCTGTCACTTAACCCGCTTCCACTCAACAGTTGTGTTTAACAGGTAAAAAGGCGACAAACACAGCATTAATATTCTATATTAAACATTTACATGCTAAATTTGGCTAGTTTCATTTATTTTATTTCGAAAATTCAATAATTATTACTTATCGTTTGCAAAAATTAATTTATATTTCAAAGAATAAATATGTAATATTCCTCGCTTTTAAAAAGAATTAAAACATTTCATATAAACATACAAAGAATCTCGTAGTGAAATATATTTGACGTCATTTCAAACTGATCGATGTCGAAAAAATAAATTTATTTTAATTTATTGTCTAAAAGAATTAAAGTTTCTCTAGCAATTGTTGCGAATGACAATGGTGATTTAATTCTAATAAAAGTGACTTCCTATGCTTTTTAAATGAGCATTAAATTTTGCAGTTTTTTAAACAATTGAAGTACTTCGAATTCGAATTCTTTTCTGAAATTTTCAATGTATTCTAATTTCAATGCGCTGAATTTTTTGACGTATCACACTTGTCCGTAGTATTTGTAGTTTGGGCTATGAAAGTGGGTGACGGACAGACAGACGGACTGAACGATTATAATACCTTCTACTTTTTACGTTATAAACGTAGTGTGGAAGCTAAAAGTAAAAAAAAATATTTTTTCACCGCAAACGATAAAAACTATCCTTCCTATTTTACAATGAATTGCTACATTTATTGCAAAAATGTTCGGACTATCTCATATAATTAAATGCGAAAGTGTAGAAGTGTATCTGAAAGCTATTTTTATATCAAATACATTCCCATATAAAAATAATACATTACACAGCCTCCAGAGTACCCCATATAATTTTTCAAAAATATATTCGCTCTACTAGTTTTATCAAGTTTTCAATCTCAGATAGCTCCCAAAATGAAAACGCAACCTCCCTACCCCTTCCCCAGAAACACTTACATTTAATCTTTGAAAGCCCTCTAAAAACCCTCTGATTAGCATAGAGAAATAATCAATTGACGCTAAAAAACGTCCCGCAAATAGCAGCTACTTGGACGTGAACATTTTTCAGTCCTGTCAAACGTATGAAGCTTTTCGAGGCCCAGAACCCATAATCTTTTTAGCGGCGAAGGAACTTAAATATATATTAGACGCTGAAAGAATTTTTCACTAACCTGTTTAGCGGGACGGCGGAAAACTAATAAACTGGGTAAAAGCATCCGTAAAATATCTAACATCGATGAGGGCGGGGAAGAATTTATCTTCATCGCAATCGTTTTGGAAAAAAAATGACGTCACTTGTTGGTTGAGTGGGTTTCGGGAAAAATGTATTTTGTAAAGATGTATTATTTTACAACATTAAAAAAAAGTTTTCGTGCTCGCGATTATATGAGAAACAACAAATATGGATTTTTCATGCTATATATTTATCTTTCAATAAAATTTTTATGTATAAATATCGATATATAATTTGAAAATTGTGATTTGTGCTATAAAAGGGATTTTTCGATACCTACTATTAGTATTTTTTATTTTAAAATGTGTTGTCACATTGTTAAAATCTGTTTTAAGGTGTAACTTTACACCAATTTTTTTGAAGAAGTATACTAGAAACCTTACAATGAAAAATATTTCAATAATAATGTCGTAAATAAGCTCTTGTAAATTACACAAAAACAGCTTTTGTATAATTTATTCTTTTCTCAAATAAAGAAATGATAGGCCAATATTTCCATAATTCAAGAAGCAGCTAGGTTTCCAACAGTTTTATGAAGTAACGTTACACCAAAAATTTACAGTGTTCAAGATACATTTATTTTATTAATGTACTACATACTACACTGAGTGTGAACAGCTTTTCTGTGTGAAAACTGGCTTTCATATTTTTTTAAATAGAGAGGCGGTGTTAGACTCAGTTCTTGTCTTTTACATAATAAAGACAATGGAATGTTTTTTTTTTAGAAAAAGTTTTTATATTTCCCTAGTGTAGTGCAGAATATGGAACTAGTTATAATATTTACCCTGAGTAAAGGATTGATGAAATCGTGATAGTTTTTAATAGTGACTCATAACATTTAAAACTATTTATAATCGTTGTTTTAAACTCTTAATGAGACATTTTTCGTTTATTATTTTCTTCTTTTCCTAATACATTGGAAATAAGTCAATCTGTTACGTTAATTAACACATACAAACAAACACATTTCGAAATTGCATTAATTATAGTATCTACCAATACCCAATTGCTTCTCTTTGATAAAAATTTATACAAATCCATTTACAATTGATGCCCGAACAACAATAAACAAACATAATCTTTTCGAGCGAGAAGCGACAACGTATTACTTAAAAATCGAAACAATAATTTGACAATTATTCACTCTCCCCCGAGTATCATTATTCATAATAATCCATTCACAAACGCAGAAACCAAATTGGATGCAAAAGCGATTTACAAACGCAAAGCCCTGGCAATTGTTGTTGAGTTTCGACAAAGGCTCCCCCCATCTTAATCTCCTTTTCGAGAGGTCGCGCTAATGAAGTATATTAGTCGTGTTTGAGCATACTAAATGAAAATCCCACTAATTATAACTTTAAATCAATTTTGCTTAAGGTAACAGGGAAAAAAACGACCACTCAAAATATCGAATTTTCATTGCAACTTTAGTTACTGAATCGTGCCTTTTACGAAAAAACTTCTATGATGCACATTTGAATATGGAGCTCGAGTTTGCAAATTTGGTAGTTAATTTCAATATAACTATGTTGCCAGCTTTAAATGTCATTATTCCAAAACACCAATTTTCAGCCTTAAGGTACACTTTTCTCTTTTTCTATTTTACTAGAAGGGTTGAAATTTTCTGTGATGTCGTATACATGTCTATTTAACACAGTAAACCAAAAATATTCCAAAAATATATTAAGTGAGTAAAAATAAGAAGGTTTTTCTGATTTAAGAAATGCGCAAAATTTATATTTATGTAAATAAGTTAAAATTATGAATGTTTTATCGTCAAACTTGAGGTTAATTGTGTTTAATAGACTTTTTTTATTTCTATAAAAAATTATTTTTAGATACACGCAATAGTTGTACTGGAAAGTGTACCTAAAATCTAAAAATCGATGTTTTAAAATAAATACGTATGAAGCTGGAAACAAAGTTATATTGAAATTAACTACCAAATTTGCGATCTCCAATACCATATTCAGGTGATTATTATATGAAAAATTTCGTAAATATTCATTTCAGTGATTGAAAGTTAAAATGAAAATTTGGTATTTTAAAGCTTCGATATGTTCCCTGTCCCCTTAATTTTTGTTTGGCTAAAAATTTGTGCTTGCCCTACCAAAAAAAGATGGATTTCACCATGATAGGTTACTGAGTTTCGCACCGGAATGGTGGAAATTTTCCCTTTTCAGGCTAGGTTAAAACCATTTTTAGATTTGGAAACAAATCCTTATCATGGTTCTACCCAATACCAAAAAGACGTCACAAATTCCTCATTAGTGATGAAATTCAAAAGGAAATGAATTTTAACTCAACTGTATTCAGTCCCCTTAATTTTTAGTTTTTTAAGGACATTTGTGCTGCCCTATGTACGCAGGCAATGACAAGGTCAATGACAAATATCAGATCGATGGCAGGTTAATGACAAAATATGACAAGGGCAATTTTTTTGTGTGAGATATTTAATATATACTGCTCTTTTTATTTCTTTGTAACTGTTAGCCGTGTTTACATGCACATATCTACCGCAGTGCGGCCGATGTTTTTTTCCCTTTAGGGAAAATAAGGTGTTAAGAGGGTTAGGGAAGAGCGGTTCCGTGCTACTCTGACACCTGTTCAGGTTAAAACTGATTATTTAAATTAAATTGTTTTGATTTAATTGTATACATAGTAAAAAATAAAGTTCTAGTTACATGAAACTAGGTTTAGACCAGTATCCACTGGACGCTTAGAAGGTTTTGTCTAGTGCGATCTGAAAATATGTTTAGTACAGTGTATACTAGATATATACAAGACGCTTAAAAAATCTGTTTCAGTGTACATCCTAAACTACGTCTAGTTCTGTATGCATAAAACACAATGTATAGTTCAGTGTATACTAGACAATAGGTCTATTTTAGTATTCACCAGGAATCAGGTATGGTCAAACGTATTGCAGACACCAGATCTGTCTCAGTGTACAACATAGTTCAGTGTATATCAGATACTAGGTCTATTTCAATGTTAACCAGGCACCAGTTTCTACCCAGTATACAGCAGCCATCAGATCTATTCCAGTGTACAACATTGTATACCCGATACTAAGTATATTTCAGTATTGTCCAGACACTAAGTTTTGCAAAGTGTACAGAAGACATTAGATCTATTCCAGTATATACCAGATACTAGATTTGTTCTAGTGCTCACAAGTCACCAGTGAGCACTAGAAGGTGGTCAGTGTATAGCAGACATTAGATCTATCCCAGGGTACAACATAGTTCAGCGTACACCAGATACTAGTTTTATTTAGTTGTTTACCAGACAGCGGTCCAGTGTACAACAGATCCATTCCATTATGCAATATAGTTCTTTGTATACTAAATATTAGGTCTAATTCAATGTTAACCAGACACCAAGTTTGGTCCAGTGTACAGCAGACGATCTAGCCCAGTGTACAGACACTAGTTTTAAAGAGATATTTTCACTATAAAATACGCCACATCACATTGCCTTTCGTATATTTCAGTGGGATCGTAACTTCGTTGTCCCCTCATTCGCAGTTAATTAGCACCTTGTTTCAGGTGGTTTGAGAAAAAGATCCTCTTGTGTCGATGGAGGAACAGCTGATCAGGCGTTGCGAAACTTCGAAGCAGGAGCTTAATTAGGAATTTTAATGACGCGCAAAAGATCGCGCGGGAATTTTAGCGGGGTGTGCAAATACTCATTAATCTCCACTAAAACCCTGTTTCGTTGTTGGGGACATTTTTAACTGGCTAGAATTAAAGACTGATTGTTTCGTTGAATTAAATTCTTATGTCGAAATGCATGTGATGTAATTTTGGAAAAGTAATTTTATTGTAATTGGAATTTAATTTTTAATGAAGCTAATGCTTGAAATTGAGAGTTGTTTTATCAAGGAACCTAAAATAAAAGTCAAATATTTGTCTGTTTTGAAATTCTCATTAGAAGACTTTGCCTGTAAGTGCTTTGGAAGCGTTGAGAAAACTTTTTGAAAAGAGTTTTAGGTTTAAAATAATGAAAAATTGAAATTAAGCAATTCTAATCGCCTAGTGCAACTTCAGCTCATGGAATACTAAATAAAATATCTTTGCATTTCTTTGGCTACGTCGCATACCAGTTTTATATGCCAGTTTTCTAACTGGCGAATCTGTAAATCAAAGAGATTACGTTTCAGGAAACAATTGTGTTCAAATTGAATTTCAACCCATTTTTTCCCAGTATTTAAAATACCAAGACGCTCGTTTTTTTTAAAAATTTAAGTTGGCATCGAAAATAATATCAGCCGAAATAAACAAATTATACGACAAATGAAGAACATACTCTGGAACAATTTATATAGCACAAATACTGTAACACAAAAAAATAGTTTCTAAAACTTAATGTTAACTCTTTTATTCAGTCAGGAATGTCTTAATAGTATTCACAAATGGGTCAAAAATGGGTAATAAAAATAATAGATTTGTGCATTCTATTCAAAAGGAATGTGCCGATAACGTAAAACATTGCATCACATTGATACATAGACGTATTACATATTTAAGCAGTTTTAGCTTAAAAACTTAAAATCTGTCACTTTTCTGTACATACTGCGTCATAAGTAATTAACTTAATAAAATTAATCAGTCCAATTTCACTAGAGTATTTAAGTCGCGTTTCTGCATCAAACTAATAAAAATTTTAATGCATTTCATACGGAATTTGCAACTTCTTTAATCAACACAAAGAAGTAATGTTTTAAACGCAAGGATCTCCATTCCCTTCGAGATAGCCTAATATTATATATACTCACAAATATCAGATGGATCACAAATTCAGTTATTTAACTTATTAACGTTATACATATAACTTGTACCTTTCAATCCATACAAAGATTTAACGTTTTAGATACTCGGCTATCCGACACTTAAACACCTTTAGTCAGGCATGGAACTATGTAAACACACGTAATTTCAATGCATTACAAGGTCAGCTTTTTTACTTATTAATGTTATATTTATAACTTGAAACTTTCAATCCGTACTAATATTCACAGTTTTAGACTCTCAGCTATCCGATACTTAATGGGGAATGGGCGCGTTGGATCGCGGATCTCCAAACTCAAGTGCCTCGGCGTTAATCCAATCGGAAAAAATATTTTCTCTGCCACATTTCTCTGGCTGTATTGAATATTTTTACAAACGGTTTTTTTTTTAAATAATAAATGTAGATAACTAACAGTTCTCTATCTTACCACTTTTTGAAATTGCTTCGAATATTTTGTGTAAAATTATTTATTGAAAATTAAAAGAAATATTCGAACCAATTTCAAAAAGTGGGAAGGTAGGGACCTGTAACTCAGCTACATTTATCACATAAAAAATCCGCTTGTAAAAATATTCAATACAGTCGGAGAAATATGGCAGAGAAAATATTTTTTTCTCCATATGATTAACACTGAGGCACTTTGCTTTGGAGACCCCCGGTCCAGCGCGCACATTCCCCCTTAAACTAAATGGTCAAGCAAGGCATTATGTAAACACACAGAATTTCAATGGATTACATGGTCATTAAAATAGACGACATACCCGGATGCAGAAGATTTTTCACGAGGTTAACCGGGCAAGTCTCTGATGTCACAATACGCAAGATAAGGTCAAAAGTTAGCTCAGATGCTGACATTTGAAATTTAAGATGTCCTGGAGTTAATGATTCAGTAGTGTTGGATAAGTAACAAATGGTTTTAGGTTCCCGTGGTGAATATTGTTTGTCTTATTCTGGATTGAAACTAAAATTCATGTGAATTGTTGATGTAAAACTATATGTGTATGATCATATTTTGAATTCAGTTAATTTAGTTTATAAATTAATATCATTTAGGAAATGTAGTTTTAATTAGTGTTGTATATATTTATCAACCATTGTAAATGCATACAAATTTTTAACTGATTTTTAGCTCAAAAATATAAATGACATGAACCATGAACTGCAAAATCTTCATTGACATATGACAAATATTAAACTGAAACATTCAACAGCAACAGTAAACACATTAAAACAAACTTCAGTGTGAAAGCAAAATAATTATTCTTTTTACATATATATGCAGTATATCCATGATGATTCTGCAATGTACTTCATCCCATCTTGAACACTTTTCGAATTATAAAATATATATAAGCAATCAGTAATAGTAAATGAATTTTTTGGAATACACCCTACGTACGACTGCAATGTTGTTTTTCTGCATGTTACGTACAACTGTAGCAAAACAACTTCTACAGAACGAATCATTTTATTCTTTCTTAAATGGTTTGTACTATTTGACACTTTTGCATGGACTCCATTCAACCGCTATTTTTTAAAATTTTGTGTTTCTTTGCATATATATTGGAAAGTATGCTTTAATTTTTCTTTTATTGTTAATTTAAGAATCTTTTTACTCAAAATTGGATGCTAAGAACTGTTTTTGAAAAGGAGGTAGAGACGCACAGACCTTGACCGAATGGAAAACTTCATGTTGTCTTTAACTACATTTGATATTTTAATTCTTTCAATTTGTAAAAAACAAAAAAATACACTATAAATGACACTTTTGTGTGTTAGTAATGAGTTACAGACCTTATAAAATACTTTTCGAGACTATCTTTCTTGAAGAAAATACCCACCAACCCAGTCTTGCAATTCGGAAGACATTTTGACGCTCCTGCTACATCTAGGTACATTCAAACGTCAACATAACTCTTCAACTTAATAGACACCAAGTCCGAAAATAAAATAGAAAAGTTTAGGGACAGCGAAAGGAGTTGATACTTCTACTTCTCCCACCAGGCATTAGACCGGGAAGGAATTCTGTGTTTCCGATTTAAAGAGGCGTAAGTTCAAAGTAACTTTTAAAGTGAAGCAGAAGCATCCAGTATATATAAGAAGAAATGAATACTTACTACTATTGCATTAGTATTTTTTTAGCTTAATTCATACTCATGCATTCATAATTTATCATTGTATTAAATATTTTTTAAATAGTACTTAGATTAATTAATATCTTTTTAAATACTCCCCCAATCTAATAAAAATAAATAATTAGCGAAATTAAAAATATTATGTGGATTTTAAGGAAATTGAGTAATATTTAGACGAATATGTTCTTTTTTTATCTATGGGTCGCTTCCTAACTATTATTTGTTTGCTCTCTGAAAAAAATCTAGTGGACTTTACATTTTGCGTTTATACAATTTTTTCTTCCATTGTTACGTTTTAAAAATAGTAAATTAGTAGAAATAAACATTTTCCGATGCATTTTATGCGACAATTTAAAAAAGCTATGTGAGACGACAAGGGAATGAATCAAAAATGGATTGATTCTTATTCATGAAAACCTCCAAGTACCATTCTAAAGCCGTTCAAATGTATAACTTACAAAGCGATGTAATCTGAACAGTGATTCCTTGTTCTACAATGTCACAGCATTAAATGTCAAATACATAGTTCAAACTAGAAGGCTTAACGTTTTTTCTTTAATTGTCAAGAAGCCTCGGTACCCAATTCATTTGAATATTTTTTGATAAACTTCGGGTTATGAAATAAGACTAAGTCAATTTTTTTCATAATAGTAAAATTTCTAAATTAAAATACATTTTCCGATAACGACTTGTTTGACGTGACGTAAATCATTCCGCATTTTATTCCTGTATTTCATAGGTGGTTTCGGTGATTTGTGGTATGATAAGATAAGCTCCACCCAGCTACTTTGATTAACCAATTTATACCTTATTTTCATTTCTGTGCAACTGTTGCCACTCTGACGCGAAGCAAGTCCATTCGATTGGCCCTTCTTTCCCGCACATTATTGTTGGACCTATCCTTATAAATTATCCAACTATTTCTTTCTACGATTATATATAGCCTGACCAGATTTGTTTCAGAGATTAACTTTTCAACTATGAAATCATCATTAATTTTTTCATATTTTATTCACGTTGTTTTTGTTTAAACAACTATAGATAGCTGAACGGATACTGTTTGCACAATTTGTATAGCTATATAGTTAAATAAAAAAACTAAGCTGTACTGTGAAATGTAGTACGTAGTCATCCTAAATATATGCTCCCCTTCCAGTTTCATCCAACTTACACCCCTATTCCCCTTAAAAGTCTCAACATTTTCTCAAAGTATACTACGTCACTCTCTAAGAGGGACGTTTCTCCTCGTCCCCACTAAATTGGATTTTACGAATCGGACGGATCTATGACACGTCCTTGAAGAAACTAGTCGCATCTCTCTTTGATGGGGGGGGGGGGGGGGTTGATGATGGATGGCATTATTACTGCCAGGGATACAAGTCTAGGCCGTGTAATTTAAATTTAAGTGTGTGTGGAAGTTTACGTATGGAAACGGAAGCTAATTTCTGGGGAGGGTTATCTGGGATAAGATCTGAGATAACGCATGTTGTTATAGATTTTTTTTATATGAAATACAAAGGGATACATTTTTAGCGTAACTTAAGGGGATATAAATATATGGAAACGAAACTAACTTTCCCAATGGTACACTCTTAAAACAAACGAGCGGTTTTAACTCAGTCTGAGTTAATTTCCACTCCTTTCCGTGCCGAAAATGCACTTCTCCTATAGGAGTGAATTTCACTCTTTTTCGGAGTGGGTAAAAGAAATAAAAGAAAACAATCTGCGTCCTACACTCTAAAACCAGCGGTTTTAACTCAGTCTGAGTTAATTTCCACTCCTTTCCGGTTCCAAAAATGCACTTCTCCTATAGGAGTGAATTTCACACTTTTGTTTTAAGAGTGTAACCTATGGAGAAATTAGATAGAGTGTTTCGTAAGTTTTTTTTTAACGTATGGCTTCATTTGAAATTTAATCCATACATCAGACAGGATCTCATCACTTTGAAATAAAATGAGAACAACGACAAAGAATCATAGAACGGCAACAGTATAACAGAACTGAAAAAAATAAAGTAACAAACACGTTATAAGGAATAAGGGTGGAAGAGAAGATGGTCATCTACTCTCTGTCCACTACGTCTCTTGCCTTCCAGTATAGTGTGAGAAAGTCTCTTGTTTCGTAAGTAGCATCCACAATTTTTACCTATTGTTTTCAAACTTGCTGGTATGCTTAGGTACAGATAAGCCCCACGTGTGTGCTTTAAAGTTTTTTCTTAGTTAATTAGAACGTGTTTTATAAGCTAAAAAGAAAAAAAGGAACAAGCATACAAGGTATATTGGCGACGGGCATCATAATTTAGAACCAGCCGATACCTGAATAGTCACAAAAAGCAACTTCTTGGAGCAACATCGCGTACGCAGCGTTGGGGATTTGAAGCATATTTCACATGCACTCCTTCTCCACAATATATTTTTCGTCGGACTTTTTACATGCACAGACCGCAAATAGGTCGGCAGATATTTTGTCAATGACAGGGGCTGAGCCTAAATCTTTTGAATACAAAACAAGGCCTTACCGACTGGGCTTCCCAATCCCGGATGCATTGTTAGAGTAACTAAATATTATATTTTCCAGTAGCCTTGGCGTTTTGGTGTCTATTTTTGATTTCCAACCAGTCCACCCTGGTTTTGTACACTGTAAAAAAACCTGTTGTTTTTACAGTTAAATACCATATTTTTTACAGATAAAAACTGTTCTTTAGAAAACAGTTTATAACTGTTTTTATATTTGTTAACATGACGCCACACTCATAACCCATCAAATGCACCTGCCTCGGGGAAATTTCAAGACTTGCAAAGAGTCACGTGATTGAGATTATCGTTCGGCACCAATACCCAATACTAGCCCTCGCGAACAAGTAATTACATTGTCGCAGACGGTTCAGTATTGGGCTCGCACGCAAGAGGTTTCTGGATCAAAACCGGGCCCGAACCATAGGTCTTCCAGGAACCTCCTGCTGCGAGCTGAATACTGAACCGTCTGCGACAAAGTAATTAATAGGTTGCAAGTATTGGGTATTTTGTTTTAGCAGGGAGAAACTGTTAAATTAACGGAGGAAAACTATTAAATTAACAGTTTTTTTCTGCTAAATTAACGGTTTCTCCCTATTAAAATTACAGATTTCCTGTAAAAAAATTACAGTTTTAAACTGTAAAAAAACAGTTATTAAGTGGCGTCAAAGTTGACAGTTTTTAACTGTCAAAACAACAGGTTTTTTTTACAGTGTATACGAGTTGGGTGTCCGGTTATGGCTCTATTCAACACTTCATTATTCTGAGGACAAAGCCTTAACTTGCTTGTAAAGTAAACTGAGAATTTATCGTTGAACTTATCCACTCGACATGGAAAATCGTTGCTTTTTGCACCTCAGGCCTAATAAATACAAAAACATAATAGCTATGAGGGAGGTACAGCCTCATATGCCAATAAGCCCGGTCATGTTTTACATTTTAACTTAAAGTTCTTATTCCCTATGAACTAAATTATGATTCTAATAAATTTAAATCTAGATATAATTCTAGATTGCAATGAGGGGCTGGGGAGCCCAGTCGGTTAGGCACTCGCCTAGCATGTGAAAGGTCCCAGGTTCGGGTCCGGGCATCGCCAAAATAACTGCCGACCTATAAACGGCCCGTGCAGCCAAAAATGTCCGACGAATAATACCCCGTGTAAGGGAGTGCACGTTAAATATCCTTCAAAGTCCTAACGCTGCGTACGATGTCGCCCTTAACGGTTGCGTTGGGTGCCTATTCAGGTGTCGGCTCGTCACTTGACTGTGGTTCTAAAATACGACGCCCGTCGCCAATAGCCCTCGTGTAGCTCTAGTGCGACGATATTTCAAACCTAACCTAACCTAGATTGCAATGAGTTATGTACTTAAGCAAGAATTAGCCTTAGGTAGAATTTTTTTCGTTAAGCCAAATTTGTTTTGAACTTGGGTACTTTTAAATTTCAAAGACAACTAATATAACACAATACAACCTACCGTACTTTATACCCTTAAGTAACTTCCTTACAGAGTCTTAACAAAAGATTTTCTAAACTGAACTTCAACGAAAAAAAAATCACCTTCAACGATGCTAACTACATCTTTTAATTAAAGAATCCTTTCTTGAGAGAGAATGAAACTTCCATGATGTAAACCTGTTATATAACGCACTCTCTGAGTTCAAAGCTAGCGATTTCGTTTTAAAATCCGCGAGCACTCGAGCAACGCTTCCATTAAGCACTTTAGATAATAAGAGTTTTCAGACGTGTATTTTAATTACACTAAGGGCTCTGTTGTAAGGGAACATCAAGATTCGGTTTTATTATGCTGTAATGTATTTTTTTACAGCATATGTGTTCACTTCGGTAAATTTTATGAGGGTATGTTATCGTATGTATTGCAAGTTACATTTTGATGTAAATTTCAAATATTTTTAATTATACTCGTTTAATATTGATTATAAATTCCGATATTATAAAAATGATATTGGATATTACTAATCTGTGGTTTCAGAAGCCAGTCAGCTATTATGCAAGTCAATAGTTGCCTATGCATTTCTCAGCAATATTCATCTAATCACAGTTTAAATTAGGATATCAAATTTTTGTAATAATTATCATAGCTATTTTTGTAAATTAAAAAATTGTAAATAGTTAGTTATCGAACTGTTTAACCCACAAACTCGTATCTAAGGACAATATACGTCATATTGTTGCAAAAGGAAAAAATATAGAATTTGTAAAACTTCTTACGATTTTACCATGTACTCTAACTAGACATACACAACAAAATTTTCCACCCGTAAAATATTCAATTTTACTAGCTTATATTGGTTTATGAAGGTTTTTTAGCTCCCAATTATCTTCTCTAGGCCCAGTGGCTTAGTGGTAGTGCTTTGCATTGCCACGCCACAGATCCGGGGATCGAATCCCGGATTGGGCAAGGATGACCCATTCTTTCATCCCTTGAGTGTGTCGATAAAATGGGTACCAAGCATTCTTGGGAACTAACTGGGGGTTCTACGTGAGGCTGACCACCTTACCGGGACATATGCCTAGCACCTCAGAGTCCTAGGTCACGAAAGCTGAAATGGCCACGGCAGGCCTTGGCCTACTAATGGGCTGTTGCGCAAAGGAGAGGAGTAATTATCTTCTCTGGTACTTCTATTGCTACGAAAAGGTCAAAACAATTATGAAGTTAAAAAGTGATTGCACTTAAAGTGTGTGAATTTAAACTTTCGTTTCTGAATATCAACAACACATGCTTTTCTATATTTGATAAACTTTTAACGAAAAACAATACCCTTTTTAGAACCACCATTAGGAACGGAACTTAAAAAACAACGAGTTTGAGCTCTTTCAGCAGTTTTGGACATTTAATAACATACCTACAAAAACATACATTTCAAAGTAAAAACAGAAAGATTTGCAGTCGTATTAAAATATTTTCTTTACATGCCCAAGTAATACTATTCTTGTTCATTAAATATAAAAACTTATTTACTACCCTCTGGGTCTAAGGAACGAAAGTGTCTTTCATACATACAAAAGCATTTTTAACAACTCCTGATCAATATGAATAGAAATAATGACAGTAAATTTCTTTTGCCGAAGGCACACTGGGACAACGTTTTGCAACATTCCATGTATCTTTTATAACAAAGCCCTAAGAATGAAAATATGTATCTTTAAATTCTGGACATATGCATTAAAAAGATACATACATGAACATTAAACTCATGTTTCTGGATATTGACGGCCGTGTTTAAATATATTTAATAAATTGTTAATGAAAAGAAAATCTATTTTAGTCAATCCTAATAGATGGTGCTAAGGAAATTAATATAGAAATGTGAGCTAGAATTTTCTCGAAGGCATGGTGAGATCCTTATGCAACTAGGGGCTAGGGAGCCCAGTCGGTTAGGCATCCGCCTAGCATGCGAAAGGTCCCAAGTTCGGGTCCGGGCATCGCCAAAATAGCTGCCGACCTATAGACGGCCCGTGCAGCCTAAAATGTCCGACGAATAATACCCCGTGTAGAGGAAGTGCACGTTAAATATCCTTCAAAGTCCTAACGCTGCGTACGATGTCGCCCTTAACGGTTGCGTTGGGTGCCTACTCAGGTGTCGGCTCGTCACTTGACTGTGGTTCTAAAATACGGCGCCCGTCGCCAATAGCCCTCGTGTAGCTCTAGTGCGACGATAATTCAAACTAAACTAAACTAAATCCTTATGCAACTCTTCATATGAAAGATGTAGTTGAGGTGTAGTAACTAAGATTCTCTAAAGCATAACTAAGATAGGATCCCTCTCTTTCATTGGCGAGTTTTTACCAGTGTTAATTCAATTGAACGAAGTCTCCAATGAAAGGACTGGACCTTATATCGTAGTTATACTTGCATGAAGAATGTACAATTTGAAACTAAACATTTCTTATATGCTTTCTTTCATCGTCGATGGCGATTCAGTGACAATTGAAAGCAAACTCCGATCCACCGTGTATTCACTAGAATTTTAAACTGAGTTTTAAATGAAACTTTTTTTAAGTGAATGAAGGTTTCCGTTTCCCTAATTTTGTCATGACTCTGTCTATTTAAGTTAAGCCGATATCCTGTTACTCTAGAAAAATAAGAACATAAACAATAAGAGTTGTAAATATCCTGAAGGCACACGGGAACGGAGTCACCCGACGATTAACACTTCATATATCTCATAACAAAGGGAAGTCCTTGATCTAAACCAAACCTTATAGTTTCATATTATACTAGAATATATAATTTTTCCCTTTCTGTAACTCTGTAAATGACACTCTGTATGTACACTCCTCTAAAATTCATATAATATTTTAGTTTATTTCGTTTTTATTCGTATAATGCTTCGTTTATATTTTAATTTTTATATAAATTTATATAATATTTTTAATTTGATATATTTTGTAGCTCTAGAAAAATAAGAATATAAATAATATTAGTTGTAAATACCCCGAAGGCTTTATCCAACACTTCATATATCTCATAGCAAAGGAAAGTCTGCGAGCCTTATAGTTTCATATAATACTAGATTCTTACAATATTTTCCTTTTCTGTTACTCGGTAAATGCAAGTTCAATGTTTTTACGAGTGGGTCTTCTGAAATAAGCCGATATCTAGTAACTCTCTAAAAGTATGAATATAAATAAAAAGTGTTGTAAATATCGGGAACCACGTTATGCAACACTTCATATGTCTCATAACAAAGGAAAGTCAGCGAACGAAACTAGGCCTTATAGTTTCGTATAATACTGGATTCATATATTTCTGCTTTTTATAATTCGGTAAATGCAGATTTCCACTCACTCAATGTTGTCACGACTCTGACTGTTTAAGTTGAGCAGATATCTTGTAACTCTAGAAAAATTCAGAACATGAAGAAAAAGAGTTGTAAATATCGGGAACCGCGTTACTCAACACTTCATATATCTCATAACAAAGGAAAGTCTGCGAGCCTTATAGTTTCGTATAATACTGGATTCTTATAAAGTTACCCTTTTCTGTAAAACTCGGTAAACACAAGTTTCTACTCCTTCAAAGTTTTCACGACGCTGTCTACTTAAATGAGCCGATATCTTGTAAGATTTTAAAAGTCTGAATATAAATAAAAAAAAAAGCGTTGTAAATATCGGTAACCGCGTTATCCAACACTTCATATATCTCATAACAAAGGAAAGTCAGCGAACGAAACTAGGCATTATAGTTTCGTATAATACTGGATTCATATAATATTTCTCAGCGAACGAAACTAGGCCTTATAGTTTCGTATAACACTGGATTCATATAATATTTCTCCTTTCTGTAATTCGGTAAATGCAGATTTCCACTCATTCAACGTTGTCACGACTCTGACTATTTAAGTTGAGCAGATATCTTGTAACTCTAGAAAAATTCAGAACATGAAGAATAATAGTTGTAAATATCGGGAACCGCGTTACTCAACACTTCATATATCACATAACAATGGAAAGTCTGCGAGCGAAACTAGGCCTTATAGTTTCGTATAATACTGGATTCTTATAATGTTTCCCTTTTCTGTAACTCGGTAAACACAAGTTTCTACTCCTTCAAAGTCTTCACGACGCTGTCTACTTAAATTAGCCGATATCTTGTAACTCTAAGAAAAAAATTCGAACATAAATAATAAGACTTGTAAATATCAGGAACCACGGTATCCAACACTTCATATATCTCATAACAAAAGAAAAGTCTGCGAACGAAACTAGGCCTCATAGTTTCGTATAATACTGGATTCATATAATATTTTCCCCTTTCTGCTCTGTGCTTGAAATATGAGACCCATTCTTTTTGTGGCGTTCATGCTGACACATCAATCCATAAATCTCGGCACTGCATGAAATATGAAGCCCAGTAGAATCTCGGCCGGTCTCTCTGCTACCAATCTACACTATTTCTCAGGGATGCGAAAGACAGTATTTTGAAGGGGTTAAGCTCGACCTGTTTTTTGGTCATCGTTATTACCTTCTGGTTCTCCCCTTCAGGGACATGTCTAAATTGTGGAGGTGGCGATAGATGGCAGCATCTGTCTTGTATGTGTATGTCGTGTCCGTCCTTCTTGACGATAGTTTATAAGCGGGTCTTTGTGACCAAGCACACAAGCCTGAAAATATATGTCTAGCAACCAACCTTCTGGTTTTCAGCTGAACGGTTGTTACAACTATTATTCACAGTTAATCAAAACACTTATAAAAGTACTTGTTGAAAATCGCATAGATCCATGACATTCTCGTTTTACAAGGCCAAAGAAGCTCTTCCAAACACGTGCGTGTCCAGCTTGTTTGACGTCACTGTTCCGTGTGTCGTCGTTCTGATGATTGTTTCGAAACATGTTCAGGACCACTCGTTCATGGCTGACTATATATACTTTTTAGGTTAAGAACAGATTTCGTCATCTTCGACACTTGGAGTAGTGACGATAAACTTTCCGTCCCCGTATGTGTTTGAGAGAGCTTCTCTGTCCTTTTATGTTGAGTAGACCATGATACATTTACAAGCCTTTTTAATAATCTTGAAAAAATATGTAAATATAACAAATACTTCAAATAGACGGGGAGTTTAAATTTGTAGAGATGACCAAAAGAACAGGCCTCCACTGCTAATATCATATTCTAATTTAAAAGTTCTTAATGGTTTCAAATGTAAGCATTTTTAAAAATTAATAATACGTTACTTATAAATTTAAATGATAACCAGCCTTTGAAAATTGATTCCCCGTTAATTGACCTCGGTTCTAAGCAGTTAATTGATCAAAGGCCGCTGAGCTCTATACACTTTGGGCTGATGACTTCCTATATTATTCTGTAGTAAATGTCGTTCCCGTGGAAGAATACAAAAATTTGCGCTAGAGGTCAAAACAGCACAGAATATACAATACGCTTTTTTGGTCCCAACTCTCATAGGTCGGTTCAACCTATTTAGCAAAATGAGTGTGATGCGTAACGAATGAAAACTCGAAGTCTGCACTTTACCATGTATTGAGCTCAGTGTCAAAGACTAATTTTCCCCAGAGGCAGATCACCTACAAGAAAGCAGAACCCTTCGCTTTTTGTTATATTTTATTAATGTGGTAATTAGTAACAAAAAAAACAATGAATTATTCAAACAACCATAACTAAAATGAACCTTTTCCCCGCTCAAAAAAACAACACCCACCGTCTTCAAGCAAGATCCCCAACATGCAGCACGCAATATCGCATGATATTATTCGGACATCTTTTCTATTTTCTCTGGCCATCGCGATATTGAGTCAACGTTGAATGGTGATCCAACAAAATGGTGTTCAACGAGGTTCGTTAAAGTTTTCTCGACTGCATTAAAACTGTTATAGGTGAATATAGAGCAGGAAAACTCGTTTAAAAGTATTGAGCGCAGTAACTATGCATTTTTCGGCATACGTAAGCAAAATATTTTGAATATTTAATGTCGTAAGATTTTGATTCTGAATTAGAGGATTGTGTAAAATTACCGCCCTTCAAATTTTCGCTGCATATGGTTTGTTGTTTCCTTTTACATCAAAAGATGGAGATTTTTGGTTTAAATATTTATTAAACTATATTAAAACGAGTTTAAGTTCTTCCTGCAGTTTTGGATATTTAATTAGATACCTTCAAAAACATATATTTTAAAATATAAAAGATAGATTTACTGTCAAATTTTCGCAGCGTAATGACATGTTTTGTTGTTTTCCTTTACATTAAAGTTGGAGATTTGTGGTTTAAATATATATTTAAAGAATACTTTGAAATGTGTGTTAGGAGAGTTGATTACTGAACCGAAGGTCCTTTATTCACATGTAAGTGTATCGATAGAATACATTTTAGTACTTTATTATTACCTTTTTTTGTACAAGAAATTACTTTTTAAGAAAAATTTGAATTACCATAACCTTACGAACAAAAATACTTCTTCAAAAATATGATGAGTTTACTGATGTATAAGTAAAGTGTCAAAAATTATGTATATAACTGCAAACTATTTAAAAGATAGAACACATTTGTCTAGCCACAAAATTAATATACATATTTGCACAAAGTTTCAGTATTGGTGAACTTGTTTAAGGGTTGATTTAGTATATATTTGCAATGTTCTCAGATTGATGCACATACAAATGATTGCAATCACGATATATTTAACATATCCATTGCAATAGCATATTAGTTTATTAATCCGCATAATGACAACATATAAGCACTGACAAAAGTAGTAGACTTATATTGGTTTTTTTTATGAAATATGTACAAAATATAAGCGAAAAACTTTATTTGGAGAAAAGGAAGTCCCAAATCAAAAATAAAGCTTAGTTGTGTATTTTCCCTGTTATGTACACTCTTAAAACAAACGAGTGGTTTTAACTCAGTCTGAGTTAATTTCCACTCCTTTCCGTGCCAAAAATGCACTTCCCCTATAGGAGTGGATTTCACTCTTTTTGCGGAGTGGGTAAAAGAAATAAAAGAAAAGAATCTACGCCCTACACTCTTAAAACGAGCGGTTGTAACTCAGTCTGAGTTTATTTCCACTCCTTTCCGGTGCCGAAAATGCACTTCCCCTATAGGAGTGGATTTCACTCTTTTGTTTTAAGAGTTAAGTAATACAAGCAGAAAACTTGATTTGGAGAAAAGGAAGTCCCAAAATCAAAAATAAAAACTGGTTGTGTATTCTTCCTGTTACGAATAGAAATGACTATATCAACGCTACAAAAAAAATGGAAACACATAGAATTGTTAAAAATATATTTGTACCATACTTTACTTGAAAAAACACAGAAATAGTTTTCTATTGTTCTGCCAAAAACACATTTTTGAAATAATGCCCGGCTTTCTTCGTGTTGTTTTCATCGAGACGTCTAGAGCGTCTTTTGTGCTTGCCAAGTGCCTGATATTAGTACTTAGATGCGCCTTTTTGAGAATAGATGACTTTAAAGGGATTTTTTCCCCGAGATTTTCGGAAGCTTCTAATGAGAATTTGGGCGTCCTGCATCGGATAGTGTGCGAAAACTGAAGAGTGTTTAATGGCCTTTTCCCCCTTAGAAAGGGATTTTTCAGGATTGTAAAGCTGCTCGTTAAAATCACGTAGGAGTTACAAATGATTTAGATAAGAGGTCGTTTGGTATTTTGTAGAGATTCTAGTTGACGATTTCTAGTCTTGTTCAGATATTTAACATGGCCTATATGTATGTCTCCTAATTATTTGACTTATAAAGACGCATAATTTATTCATTTAAGAGTTGTTAGTGTTTTGTATAATGAAATAAATAAGTTCTTTTAAAAACCTTTTTAGGATAATCAATATGTTGGCTTTGTTTAGTGTCCAATTAAATTTTTTTTAAATCCAATTTCAACGTTCAAAATAGGACTTAAACCAAAATGCTTAAAAATAACAAACTAAATCCAATTTACATCTAATGATGTAGGAAACTGAAGTACATCAAGTTTAATTAGAGAAAGATAAATAAATTTCCTTAATTATTTAAACTATCAAGAGATAAACCACTTAGCATAATCAACACAGTACATTTTTAAAAAGGGGTCTTTCTCTCACTGTACTTGACAAATTAAATTTGAAATTTCTCGAACAATACAGTTTACAAAGTCAAATTATCGTATTTTTCGAAATGACTGTTTTATAAGCGAAAAAATAAATTTAAAGATTTTTTTATATATAAAATTCCGTCGATTTCAACTATCAAATATGTCAGAATTTATTAAACAATCCTAGATTGGCAGGAAAGGTACATTCTTTTAGCACTTAAATTTCTTGCAAGTAGATTTTCCTTTGCTTTTATGTATTTTTTTAAAAGTAAAAACGTCTTAATATATATAAAGTTACATTCAATATGAGATATACGTTTTGTACATTTGCATTTACAATCGGATATTTTGAAAACATGAAGAATCATTTATTGTTTATTCGTCTTTGCATTGCATTACATATTTAAAGAGTCCTCCACAAGACTTAGAAAAAGACTTATTTGGCCTGTATAAAACGTATTTACAATAGCAAATTTATGAAGTCTCCATCTTAATTCGACTTATGATTCTATACAATATAACTCATAGAAACAATGATACCTCGTTTTTTTGCCTTGCTTTTGAACAAGTTGCATAACTAATAAATACGCAGGGGAATACAGTATTTTAGAATTGAGGGGGACTTAAACTTATTAAGCATGTGGGATGGCTGCCCAGGTGAATAACAAACGCTTGTATTTATTATAGAGATATAGAATAATATACAATATAAAATTTTTAAATGCTTCTCTAAAAACAATGTTTTTAATCTTTTTGTACTTATCTGTCACATGGGTTACTTATTCATTTTTAATATAATTTAAGAGAAAATCTATTTGCGTTGAATTTTATTATTTTTGTTTCGCCTGAACATATTTTGGAAAAATTTAAAACAGATTAGGGAAACAAACGGAATTAAAATTGAATTGATATGAAAAAACCCAAAATTAAAGTATAAAATCGTTACAAATAGTTTAAAGAATTGCAAAAATGTCTTCTGGAAAGTTAATTTAAATATGAATAACATGTTGCGAAATTGGAGAGATGAAACAAAAAAATATGAATGCTTAATTTAACAGTTCTTTATCTTTGCGATTTTTACGAAGTGCAATATGTATAGGTAATAATTTAATGAATAGTCAATTTATTCCCAATTTCAGCAATACCTTAATCAAAAAAAATATCTGAAACTTATTTCATTCAAGCTCTCGGTAATGAATTCTTCTTATAATCAGTGACATTTATATTTTGAGTGTTTTATTTAAAGCCTTTTTTCCTGTTGGACAGAGACTGATTAATGAAACAATGTTGCACAGCGCAACTGAAACATAAATGTTAGGTAGCTAGGTAAGAGCTGTTTCAAACCATGGCAATTAAGCCTAGTTTGTTAAATAAAAGCAACTCTTCAAGTTACTGTCATTTTCCACTTATTTTCTACCTCCAAAAGAACTCGCTCCAAGCAGAACCTTTGATAACTCCCAAACCATTTATTTCTCTTGATAGCTGGTCTAAACACAGTAATTTAAGTTATAATATAGGTGAAAGCAGAACCCATCCTCATACCATTTCATAAAAATGTAACTATTAACCAATTGTAGAAATTAAAGTAAACATGCCACTTACTTTTATAAACCCCACAAAAAGTAGATAGCGTCCTTTATCTTTCACCAATAATTTTCGTAGAGAGGTATCTTTAGTAGATATTATCCTTAAAGTTACTCAATGCAAGAAACCACTGTTAAGGAGGAATGTTCGCGCTGGACCGGGGGTCTCCAAAGCAAAGTGCTTCAGTGTTAATCCTATGGCGAGAAAAATATTTTCTCTGCCACATTTCTTCGGCTCTATTGAATATTTTTACAAGTGGATTTTATATGTGATAAATGTAGCTGACTTATAGGTCCCGACCCTCCCACTTTTTGAAATTGGTTCGAATATTTTTTAAAAGTTTCAATAAATAATTTTACACAAAATATTCGAAGCAATTTCAAAAAGTGGGAAGATAGAGATCTGTAAGTTATCTACATTTATTATTTAAAAAAACCGCCTGTAAAAATATTCAAAACAGCCGGAGAAATGTGGCAGAGAAAATAGTTTTTTCGCCATTGAATTAAGACTGAGGCACTTGAGTTTGAAGACCTGCGGTCCATCGCACCCATTCCGCCTTAAGTAGTCAGGTAGGCAGTGCTTAATTAATGCTTGTCACTTTCTTTCTCAAGTTACTGCCACCTTCCACTTATCTTCGTACCCTTGAAAATATTCGCTCTAGCGTAGCCTTTATAGTTACTCCCGAACCATTTATTTCACTTCTTAACTTTTTTTCAAACAAAATAATCATAAACACTATATTTCTACTAACCATTACCTTGAACCAATGATGAAAATGACACTATTTGAAAACCCCACAAAAAGTAGATAATTTCCTAAAGTTACTCCAATGCACAAGACACTTATCAGTGTTAAATAGAGGTAGTGCATGCTCAATTAAATCCTTGTCAGTTAAAAAAAACTCTTCCTCAAGTTACTGTCACCTTCTACTTATCTTCTGTACCGTTAAAAGATTCGCTCCACGTGAGAGAGACTCATGATTACTCCCGAGACCATTATTTCACTTGATAGCTTGTTCTAAACAAAGAATTTTATAGTATAATTATCTAAGCAAACTCTCATATCTTTCACCAACTATTTATTATTTCTATGAATAAGCCATCAATTACTTTGACAAATCAGTCGAAAATAGATATAATCCTTAAGTTACAATGCCAGAAACATCACGTTAAATGTCAGGTAGCAGTGCTCAATTAATCCTTCGTCACTTGAAAAAACTCGTTCCTCAAGTTACTGTCACCTTCCACTTATCTTCGTACCAGGAAAAGTATTCGCTCCAGCAGAAGCTCATGATTACTCCTGAACATTTATTTACTTTGTTAGCTTTCTAAGCATATAGAATTTTAGTTAGTATGCAGATTATTTAGAAAATTTCTATTTACTCAACCTTTATTTGACTAATTATTGAGATAGCATTCTTTAGTAATAATCACCATAAACGTTACCATGTAAAAAACATGTTAAATAGTCAGGTAACATGCTCATTCTTGTAAAAAACAGTTCTAATAGTTTCTAATTTTCAGTCTTAAAAGTTACCTATACTTGTTAAACAAACAATTTTAAGTCAGTATGCAAGTTTGGCTCAATGTAATCCTTGTACTGTAACAAAACGTTTCCTACCCAAGTTAATCTTGTTACCTCCCACTGTTAATATCGTTTAATAATATAAAAAAGTTTCGTCCGTAACTAGATACTCCTGAACATTATTTTTTGTTAGCTTGTTAAACAAGTAATTTAGTCATTGCGATTTATTTTGTAACACTTTATTCTATCACCTTTACTTTAACAATATTTTCTAAAACTTTAGTAGATAATCTTAAAGTTACTATGAAAAAACCCTGTAAAGTCAGGTAGAGTCTCAATTTTCTTTTAAAAAAACCCGTTCTCATTACTGTCACCTTCACTTAACTGTACCCGAAAGACTCGCTCTCGAGACGAACATTTATTTCTTCTTAGTTAGCTTTGGTTAAACAAAGTAATTTTAAGTCAGTTTTCAGATTGTATTTTTTGGCTAACGCTTTATTTCTGCTAATCATTACTTTTAATTAATGATTAAAACAAAAAAAAGCGCCTTTCACTATTAGGAAACCCTTAAAATAGTAGACAATTTCAAGTTACTCAATGCCAAAATAAAACACTGTTAAATAGTCAGGTAAGAGGTACTCAATTAATCCTTGTCACTTAAAAAAAAAACCGTTCCTCAAGTTACTGTCACCTTCCACTTATCTTCGTACCCCGGAAAAGATTTGCTGCGGCAGAGCCTCTGATGACTCCCGAACCTTTTATTTCTCTTCTTAGTTTTGCTTAAACAACAAGTAATTTTAAATCAGATACTGACCAATACATTATATTTCTATACCTACCATTACCAATGTTCAAAACGAAAAGCATTAGAAACCCCACGAAAAGTATATAATATCCTTAAATTTACTCAATGCACAAACATCAGTGTTAAATAGTCAGGTAAGCAGTACTCAATTAATCCTTGTCACTTAAAAAAACCCGTTCCTCAAGTTACTGTCACCTTCCACTTATCTTCGTACCCCGGAAAAGATTCGCTCCGGCAGAGCCTCTGATTACCCCCGAACCATTTATTTCTCTTGCTAGCCGACTTTTTACCGTGAGAGAGGTAAGTCTCTCTCTCTACAAAAGTAGCAACAACAGCTGAAGAAGAAATAAAGTCGGGACGAGTACCAATAAAAATCTCAGAAGACATCCGATCTCCGTCTTACATTTTTTTCCTTAAACAGACTTCTTTAGAGCGGATGTTCTGGGCACGGAGTGGTCTAAGTTGAATCCTTGAAATTGTTTTTAGATATTATTTTAAAGTTTAATCTTTATGGGTCAGTTTCTAGGGATTACATTTCTACTGAACTCTATATTTATTTGTTATACATGATTATAAATGTATAGTAGCTTTTAAATTTTACTTCAAAAATATATACTAATGACCGTGTGACTGAGATTAAATTTCTCGGTGCCAACATTCTTTTGGAACTCATCTGACTACATTCAGATGAGATAAGGGTTAGTAACAACAACATATCAATTCATTTAATTGTTTATCGTATAATGTAATTTCAATAACTAAATTCTAAAAATGTCTGCGGCAGCTACCATTTGCGTATGAGCGATTTTTATTAAAACCATATTATGAGATCCGACAAGTACTCGAAATTCGTGTACGAAGTCCGTATCTCTTTTCTTTTGACAGCAATACCTTTAAAACCGAAAATGTTCTACTGCAGCTAACCTTTATTAAAAACTCGAGTGTAGAATTTGAAGTCCGTAGTTATTTTAGTTCGAGCAGTAGAGTGGTTTTTTTAGAGAGAGAGAGTTTAACAGGCTTACCAAAGTTAGGAAAACCACTTTTTCAGTATCCTCCAAAACGTGTAGAAAACACACAATATCTTTATTTCGAATGTTCGATCCCATCCAATACTTTCATTACTTTATATTTAGGGGATACGGTACCCAAAACATTATTTCTAGAAATAATAACATAAACTTGTAAATTATAGTGTTTTTATATAATGTTCACTCTAAATAAACATTTTCGAGCAATAAAAACAAAATTTACAAGTAGTTTTTCTTTTTTCTTTTAAAAGTCAAAATTTAGAACTTTTTTAAAACGCTACTCTTCTTTCTATTTTGAGAATTACTCCACCAAACTTTTATAGTTTGTTTTTAGAACTATTTGTTCAAGAACTGTGCATGGATTTTAAAATGTTAGCTACAGTTAAAAAGTAACACGCATTTATACTGAAAATCACAAAAAAATTACAAATTATAGAATTCGAAATTTAAAAAAAAACTATATATAGTATACCTTATTCCATGCACAATTTTGTGCACCATTTATATAAAAATACAGGTTAAAAATTTTAAAATTCTAACTTAATTAGCAAAAAAGCCTTAGAGATTTATTAAACACAAGAATTGAAAAACGCTAAATCGAGAAAAAAAGGTTGAAAGCATACTAAATACGCATTCAAACTTAAAGGAATGACTCCAGAAAATATTTAATAACTTTTTTCTACAAAAGATATCATTAGGAAACTTTCACTACATGCTCAGAAAAATATTGTAAATAATAAGAAGTAAAAACTGAAAAAATCGATATTTTGGCCAATTTTTGGGTACCGTATCCCCTTAATATTAGGAAATTGAAAGTAAAAGAATGATCTTAAATGAATTTTGAATTGTGGTTGTTTGGTGTGATTTTGGCGTAGAATTAAGTGTAAACCGTTTTATTTATAAAAGAAAAAAAAAATCCACTGAATATAAAAAAAAATCTTTTTTTTCTGAACCGCCAACATTTGATTACCACATTTTAACTATGCACTTGAAGAACCAATAGATTTCCTTACATTCAAGAGTTACTTTCTCAACATTGTACTTTACTGACTTACACTGCTTTTCTTCTCAACCTTCCACCTCAACCACACGACCGTTGGATGTCCCATAGCTTGTTATCTGTGCCACAAATAGCCGAAAAAGGGAAGGGACGAGTTAAGGGGAAATTATTCAAGATATTTGGCCATTCGTTCATTTCTTTTTTCCCCATTTTTGTGGGATTTTTTCATGCGACTTGACTTGGCTATCATTTCTTTTGGGGAATTTTTCCCCTTTTATTTTTCTTACCGAGGAAAAATCGAATAAAGGACACCCGAGTGAATCTGAATTCTTATCCTCCTTGAAAGATTTTTTTTGGTGGGACGTGTTTTTTGTTGTTGCTGTTGTTATAGAGAGGTTGGTAGTTGTTTGAGGTTGTAGTCTAAATAACCAGGTTAAGTTTGTTTCAAAGAGATTTCAAGATTATGAGACGTGTTCTTTTTAAAGAATACCAGAGTGCAATACTTTATCATATTACACAAACATACCGAATTGTGTATTGTGCGTTATCTAATATTATAATACATGTGTCACAAAACTTTCACTAAATAAAGTTATCGAGTTTATTGCTTATACTTTTAATTACTATATGAAATATAAGGTGATGCTACATTCAATTACTTAATCTATAATAATAAAAGAAAGAGTCTGTGTGTGTCTGTGTGTTTGTATTCGGATCGTAAAAGACCTACTTATACTGCCCTCAGAAATTCGAAATCTTCAAAATAGATTCCCTTTAATACCAACGTATGCACCTGAGGCTTAGATTTTTCATATTTGTTCCATTTTTAGAGAAAATTCGAATTTTCTGAAAAAAATACACCACTTTCGCTCAAATCCGATCATTTTTTCTCTTTCCTGATGACATCGGCTGAAAAAATTAAATAAAACTTTTAACGAAAACATTTAAAATTCAAAATGTTTATTTTATTCTTTTGCCATTACTTTCAGAAACTAAATTCATTATTTGAAAAATAATTGACATGTTTCAAGTGACGTAATTCCGCCAGTCTTCATTCCTGGATTTTATTGTGGGTTTATTTGAAGATTTTTTCATTGATTTTTCTGTTGACTGCATGTATGCATATTTAAGCAATAAATGTATAGTTAAGCTATTACTGAACTATGATGGTTAATAAAGGACATCGCACTAGAGCTATTTATGTTTTATGTTTTTATTTTTTCACCAAAGACGTTGCCAAACTCGCCGAATTATTAACTAAAATTCGCCAAATAGGCGATTTCTTTTATAAATAATTTATAAGCTGGTCGATTGTTCGAAGGTCATTGTGTTAGAGCTGTATAATGGGTGTGGGTAGCTCTATCTATTTTCTCGCCAAATTATTTCCCAAAACGCGCCAAATGAGCTAAAAGGTTTTATGTATTTATGAGGGAATTGTGATGACATTTATGAGTGCATTTTATAGCGTATTTTTAATTTTGGAATTTTAAGGCAACAACGGGAAACGGGATTTATAATTTATAACGAGTGGAAACAATAATAAGTTTATGATCCTATAACAGGGTATATGGTACACATATTTGGAATCTATTTGATATTTTTTTATTCCGTGCGAAGAACGGGTATAAATTTGCTAGTATTAAATATAAGATAGTGATACTATTGGGATAGGGTCAAAAATTCGAAATGAAGTTTTTTTACACGTTTTGGAGGGAACTTATTCTAAAAGAGTGGTTATTGAACATTGGTCCATTTGTCAAAAAAAAAAAAAAAACAAAAAAAAAAAAAATCAATTAAATGTACTAATTTGGTTTTACTTTTTCACTTTTCTCTATCAACATTTAAGCAAAAAAATTAAAATGTTTTTGAATAAGAGAAATAAGAGACAAAATAAAACTTAATATATTTTCTGTTATAAACTTTTTGAAAAGTAAGTCAAAAAAGTATTTTTCTTTTATAAATAAAAGTAATAATTAATCAAACTAAAAATGTATGAAATATGTAACCGAATATTTTTAACTCACTTAATTTTTCTTTTAATAAAAGAACAATGTTTCACTCTGCTTATTTACATCGTTAATGAATCTAGTTATTACAAAAGCAAAAAATCCTAAAGTTTCTTTAAGTGAGACAGTATGTGTGCTTTTAATACTCGATATTCAAATCTCATTAAAATAAATTGCTAAATCAAACCATATTTTTTTAATTTTAAGTGTATTTTTTCATATTGGAATACCTCTACAATGAATAAGTTTTTTTACTAAATGTTTCTTATGATTTACAAATTTAGTTCAATCTTTATTCGAGAAATGTAGGATCGACAAAAATCATTTTTTTTTATTATTGTAAAAAGTTTTATGACTTTTATTTGTATTTTAAAAATACTTTATAATTAGTTTATTTTATTCGTAAATAGATGTCTGAAAATTTAATCTTTTAAAAGTATTTTTATACTATGAGTTTCAAATCAGTGTGTGTGGTTAGGCTTTTATATAATTCCCTAAGAAAATAAAAAGTCAAGTAATTATGCATATTCAAAAAATGAGACTTTTCTTGTTTAAAATTATAAATACTTGTTATGTTGACAAGTGAATGACGTAATATTGTTTGCACACAAATTTAATATGTATATTAGTTTAACTACACATTTTTTTGATGATTTAAATTTTTCATAAGTTTGGGGAAGTACATTTTCCGAATTTGCTATTTTCGCAGATTGACAAACAGAAAGAATAATAAGTTGATTATGTGAGCATTTTTGATCGTTGAAGTAATTATGTTACGAAATATTGTCTGGAAGAGATTAGTGATTTTCAACACGAAATGCCAAATAAATCATGTTAAATTTCATAATGCGGATAATTTTTAAATAAATGGTTAACTATTGATAATTTGTAGCAAAACAAAGACAATAATTTATAAAAGAACTAAAATAGCTTGTTTTTCTGTTACTTGAATTCATTAAAATTCTTATAATAAGGATAGACAGAGCGACAAAAAAGTAGGATTTCTTTTAATTTAAAACAAGTCCAATAGAGTTAAAGTTAAACCAAACCTTTATAGAACAAATGAACTGACAGGCACAATTATAAAATATAGGTCTCTGGTGTCCTCTACCCTTACGACAATTATTTTTTTATTTGAGTTGTTTTGGAACTAAATTTATAACATAACGTCTTATAAAGGACAGATGTTCAGACAGACGGAAAAGTGTGGAGACAGACTGGCGCAAAGTAAATAAGATGGGTCTCTGATGTCATATCTTTCTAACAAAAACATAATTTTTAAAATCGGACGGTTAGGGCAGAACTTGGAAGTAGGTAATGACAGATTGACAGACTTTTTAATTAATTCAAAATAGAAGAAAAAATATTAGGCGAATTACATCTCTTATTGCAAAAAAACTTTTAAAAAACGAAGAAAAATATCGCTTATAAGGCAAAAAAAACCTTTTACGTAAGAGCTAACTACTTAATTTCTGTTTTTTTTCTAACGAATTTAATACAAGCTGTATAGTAAATAATAAATTTAATACTACAAATTCAATTAAATTATGTTACAACCAAAAAATAACATCTTCACAACCTATCACCACAAAACACGGATTTTCATTTACTTAGCGTTCAAACAAAGAAAAAAAACTCCAACCCACTCCAATCTCTAGCTTTTGGTCAAAATTCTTTTCCACGTAAATCCTTCCAAACAGGACCCATAAATTCCTGAAACCTTTTCTCGTTTTGAGTTCTGAACAAATAAAGTTTCCCCTTGTCCCCCGTTTTACTACCAATTTTGTAAAATGCTTCGGTGCGACTCATTACGGGGAGTATAATGAATTGAAAAGAATTGGATTGGCTCTGGTGTTGATAGTGTAGTGGTTGACTGAGGTGGTTGCTTTTCGCGGGATTTCCACATAGGGAATTTGATAATTCATTTAGATTTATCATCAATAAATACCATTTTACTAAAAATAAAAAGAAATCAGATCTTTTATTCATATATTATTGGCCCAAATACTGAAAAGTGCTGTTTGATCCCCCGTAATTTATGTTTGCAAATCTTAAATTTAAACTGGGCTTTTTTATATGTAATAAGTTGTTTTTTTCAGAGAAATTGATTTGATTTAACTATAAGAACATTTTAAAACATTAAACCCTAATTTATTCTATATCTTAATGATAACTAATTTCGAAAAATATATACTAAAAAAATAATTTTAAAATTAAATAGAGTATAATGAATTGAAAAGAATTGGATTGGCTCTGGTGTTGAAGAGTGTAGTGGTTGAGTGAGGTGGTTGCTTTTTGAGGGATTTCCACAGAGGGAATTTGATAATTCATTGTGATTTATCGTCAACAAATACCATTTATACTTAAAATAAAAAGAAATAATTTCTTCGATTCAAATACTGTTATCCCTAATATTGGAGTGCTGTTTGATTCCCCGTAATTCATATTGTCAAAATCTTAAATTTAAAAAGTTCTTTTATATATTAGTAATAAGTTGTTTTCTTTCAGAGAATTTATTTATTATTTTATTTTATTATAAGAACATTTTAAAAAATAAAATTTAATTTTACAATGAAATCTCTAAATGAGAACTTATTTCTTGAAAATATAATCTATAAATTCTATTTTCAAATTTAAGAGTATAATGAATTGAAAAGAAATATTTTTTGCAATTCAAATATTATATCCCTAATATTAAAGAGTGCTGTTTGATTCCCCGTAATATTTTCAAATATCTAATTTTAAAAGTGCTTTTTTATACTTAGTAATAAGTTGTTTTCTTTCAAAGAGGAAATTGATTTAACTGTGAGGACATTTTAAAACACAAAAATCATTTATTCTATAACATCTCTAAATGAGAACTTATTTCTTGAAAAATATAATGTACAAAAGCTATTTTTAAATTTAATAGTATAATGAATTTGATAAGAATTGGATTGACTCCGGTGTTGAGAGTGTAATAGTTTGGACATGGTTGTTTTTTGCAGAATATTCACAGAAAAATTTAATAATTCATTTTTGATTTATCTTCAATATCATATAACTTAAAATAAAAAGTAATAATTTCTTCAATTTAAAATTTTCAAATCTCCAAATGTTTTAGTTTAATCAATAAGTTGTTTTGCAAAAAATTGATTTGATTCAACTATAAGAGCATTTAAAAAAAGAAAATGAAAAAATTATTTATTCAATAACATCTTTAAATGATAACTTATTTCTAAAATATATCCTTGAAAATTATATTTAAATTAAAGAGTGTAATAAATTAAAAAGAATCGGATTGGCTGTGTTGTCGATAGTGTAGTGGTTTGGGTGTGGATGCTTTTTTTAGGATGTACACCAAGGAATTTAATAATTCAATTGTGATTTATTATCGATGAATACAAATTTTTTAAAAATAAAAAGTAATAATTTCTTCAATTGAAGTTTCCAAAATCTCAATTTGGAAGAGTGCAGTTTGATTCTAAGCAAAAGTTATTCAGAAATGTTTCATTTAAGAGAATTTAGGGTTTATAGAGAATTGTTAGGTTTTATAAAAGCAATTCAATTTATTTTAATTTAATAATAAGGTTCTTTTATTGAAAATAAATCGATTTCTTAAAATAAAACTTTAAATGAAGACAAAATTCTTATATTCATTCAAAAGCAAAAGTTCTTATTAAATACTGTTTATTATTTCTGAGTGTCTCTGCTTCATCTTTACTGGGAGTACATTTACTGAATTGAAAACAATTGCATTGGACTTGAAGGTAAGAGTATAGAGGCTTGAGGGGAAAGGGTGGGGGGTGCTTTTTACCAATGATTTCTTCCAATGAGGTATTGCTTAGCGTTATAAAATTGATTAAATTAAATTTGATTGGATAATAACGATATTTTATTAAACTAAAAAACAATTTTATTAAATTTGAGCTTTTACCTCGAACATAATTTGAAGAATATCTTAAAAATAAATTATTTAAACAGTATTTTTTATATGCTCCTGAGTGACTATGTTGTATCCGTACTTTGAATATAATATTTGGAATATCAGAAGCTTGTTATTAGGGTTAAAATAGTAATGTTTTTAAGCTGGTTGTCTTATGCAAGATATTTTACAAACTTTTAGATTATTTCACCAGTTTCATACGATTATATCGCACATAAAATTCTAAAATGTTTCTGATAAACTATTTTATGCTTGCTGTGGTTGCATAAATTAATCTTAGCGTTGGAATTAAAAAGAATTGATTCGACACACATCATATTAATGCAAATCGAAAGTTTAATTTTTATAAATAAAACTGAGTTATTTATTTTAATAATGATTTATTCTAAACAAACACTTATTTTTTAAAGATTAATCTTTGTCAATCGACACATTGTTTTTTTTTTCTAACCAATAAAGTACCAAACAGTATCTGGTCCTTGCTCTAGACATACAGTCCCTGGACAAATTATTAGACGCACTGTATTTTTTTAGTAATGATGAAAACATACCAAAGAATGTCATATATTAAAAAAAGATGTCGATATATGTATTAAGTATAGCAGATAGTATTTTCTATTCAATAGCTTAAGTTTAGCAACACAAATGTCCTTCTAAAGGTATTTTGTTCATCATTGATTGATACATGAAATCTTGCAGTGCGTCTAATAATTTGTCCAGGGACTGTACTTTACATCAATTGTATCACTTCAATAATACGCTGTAAATAGGCGATCTTAGCCCTAAAACGTCCCGTCGTAATTACAAGATTCCATTCGGACCATGATTCCTCTAGAGACGCATGGATGACTTGAGACGTTGTTTTGAAGCAACCTTCCATATCTCTTGAAACCTTTACCATGGTATGCAAAAAAGGCCCAAGTACATAGTTGAAATTTTGGTGCATGATTACACCGGAGAGAATCCTACCACTATTTAAAGCATTGTTTTTTTAAGTTCTTTAACGGTGCATCAAAGATATGGTTTTATCTCAAAATTGTTAAATTCACGCTCCAAATAGTGGTGGTAGCTAGAAAGTTCCAGGATTTTTCCGGTGCAATTTGTGCCAATTGTTTTTCAGTGTATCGTAAATATATTATTCTTAGAATTTTGTGCGCATAAAGTGTATAAGCAAAACTAATGAAACTTTAGGAGGTTAAGATCAAGGCTGCATGCAATTTGAAGGATTAATGGTTCAAAATATCAAAATTCCTTTGTACTGGTGTGTCGTCAACTAACATCACCTGACGCTAATACGGATAAAGGGGAAATGTGAGAACTGAATTGTTGGGACTTCAATAGTTCAATTTTCTCTTTTTTTCCTGATCAATGTTGTGTTGTTTGCAACAGAATCCGCTTGAAAAGACTCGCCTTCAGGGACATGTCTAAATTGTGGAGGTGGCGATAGATGGCAGCATCTGTCATATATGTGTATGTCCTATCCGTCCTTCTTGACGATGGTTTATAAGCGGGTCTTTGTGACCAAGCACACAAGCCTGAAAATATATGTCTACCAACCAACCAACCTTGAAAAGAAAAGTAACGAAACAGATATCAAACCACTTTTTTTTAAAAGTCTTAGAAGCTAAAGTGTTCAGTCGATTGTGTTTTTTCCTTGATAAATCAATAAATCATTGTCAAAAATACAAAACATAAATCGGTATTTTGTGTTTCTACACGTTTTAGCATGTAACTGATTCTAAAAAAAAAGGTTTTTGAATATTGGTCCGCCTTCTGTATGACACCACTCAACGGTTCGAACTAAAATAGCTATGGACTTCAAATTTGGTACACGATCTCCAAGTATCTTTCAGACACCAGAATAAGCTTTTCGAAAAAATCGCGCATTTGCAAAGGGGAACTGACATAAAACTTTTTTGGGGTAAATGTTATTGAAATTTTCTTAAAAGGTATATAATTGCGAAAATAACGCTTTAAATGAATTGTTTTATTAAGTGGAAATTGGAAGTCGTGTAGTGTTACACGCTGCTAGTTTTTAATACGTAACTTTTTAAATATATCATGAATAAAGATGGCTTTACTCTTGAAAACTTTTTTATTCATTATATTTAAGGGGGAATGGGCGCGCTGGATCGCGGTTCTCCAAACTCAAGTGCCTCAGTGTTAATCAAATGGAAAAAAACTATTTTCTCTGCTACATTTATCCGGCTGTATTGAATATTTTTACAATAATAAATGTAGATAACTTACAGGTCTCTATCTTCCCACTTTTTGAAATGGCTTCGAATATTTTGTGTAAAATTATTTAATAAAAATTAAAAAAAAATATTCGAACCAATTTCAAAAAGTGGGAAGGTCGGGACCTGCAAGTCAGCTACATTTATCACACAAAAAAATCCGCTTGAAAAAAAATTTCAGTACAGCCGGAGAAATGTGGCAAAGAAAATATTTTTTCTCCTTAGGATTAAGACTGATGCACTTTGCTTTGGAGACCCCCGGTCCAGCGCGCCCATTTCCCCTTAATGATATACTTTGAAATCTTTTTACATTACACACACAAACTTATTTGGAGAGTACATCATTGCCTTGAATATCCGATCTAATTTACTTGGTACCTTTCTAAGTAACGCGATGCACTTCTGGGTGGGTATTTGGAGTAATATGTGCTTCAACAGTAATTGAAGGAATTAGTGGAAGCATGTAAATGCGAAGATGAGTCGGGAAATGATATTATGGTGGGTAGGTTGATCTGGAATTCGACGCAAAGTACTTAACTTAAGAGCACTTAACCAGCGTCTTTGTAATAATGTTTCTGTATCTAGTATTTTTGCTATGGCTATTATCTATTGTTATGGCTATATGTAATTTATGTCTGGCTATTATCGATTGGGATATAATATGTGTTGTGAAAATTATGTCTGTCTATTATCAGAGATACTAAATAAAATGGAGTGCGCATTTGCAGATCTAAAAGCGTACCTGTATAGTCATGTGACTTGGTACCAAGTCACGTGGTTTGGACTATTTGGCGACTTCTTCACAACGACGTCAACGTAAAAAGCCAATAAATGTAATAGTATAAGAAGGAAATTGTAAAAAAACACAAAGTTGAATCGCTATTCGGTGAAAAAAAGTTGCTTCTGTTGGCAGTTTATCGATATTTCTTCAATAGTTATTTTAATTTAGGTCTAATAAATGTATGTGGTTTTAAAGATTAATTAGGTCAAATGAATGGAAGAAAAAAATCTGACTGAAAATAATCCCAAAAGAATTATAAGAAATCGAGTGTGTAAAAACGTTAAATCCACCAAGTGGTTTTTGTAAACCTACGTGACTTGGAGATAGATGTGGATTATATTTCTGGTTTGGCTTACTATTATTCTCTGTTTTTCAGGCCTAGTGACAAATGACAAAAGTCTAACCAAATGACAGCGATATGTAGCCATTTGTAGAAACCTTTCTCATACATAATTTGTAATTAGCGATTTGGCGATTTCACCTTGAAGTTATTTTCGTATGATGCTTAAGGATCATAATGGAGATCCTTCTGTTTATACCGCAATGACCGCTGACTATTACTTTTTGAAGGTTTTTTACTATATACATACCAATTATAATTGACAAATAATTGAAAATTATGACATCAACCTCTTTTTTCTGTACATTTTGTTAGCTTCTTACTGCCTTAATTTTTTTGGCAACTGCAAGTTTTACAAATAAAAGAAGCTTTTAATTGATATTAAGGTGATATTTAATTTTTTTTTCACTTTTGAATCTTTCAATTTGAAAATAGATATGGAAAATTGAATTGGGTTAGTCCATAACTAAAAACTTATTCTCGTTTCTTTACTGTGGCTCAAAGTTACTAGTTATATACAGGCGAATTAAAAAAAAAAGAAAGAGGTAAGAAATAGACAGCCGGAAATATATTTCCTTCCAAGAATTCCAGAAAAAAAATCCATTCTAAAAAATATATAACTCATTAAACATTATTTATAAAAACTGTTCGAAAGCTTAAAAGTTTTTATGTTTTTCAGTTGATCCCAAATCAAAGACATTTCATACAGACATTGAAAAATCTTCAACGTCTTATGAAGAATTTTTATTTTTACACACTTTTAAGGGAAAAGTAGTCATTGAAAGTAAAAAGATCCAATATTTAACATTGTATTACAACTATAGTTTACGATAAAGAAATCTGATATTTACATTCGTTTTTTAAAAGGCTCATAAAATTGTTAAAATATAGTTTATAAAAAGAACTGAATGAAGACGAGTTGGAACTTTTAAAGTTTAAAAAAAGGAAGAACATTGCTTCAGCGAAATAAAAAAATATGTTAGTAGAAATCTTTCAACTTTTATAAAGAAAGGGAAACATCGATGTCACGATAAATGAAGTTTTATTTCCTTTTTACAAAACGAGAAAAAAAAACGACTTTTGAAAAGTATTTGTTTCTATATAGTAATCCGGTTGATAGTATATTTAAAAGATAATTTTTAGAGACATTTTAAAAGGGTGATTACTTAAAAATTATTACCCTTTATTTATTATTTTGGCTTATATTGCTTTTTATAAAAACTTTTTATTAATTATCGGCATTATAAAAATCTAATCAGTCACTAATATGAACTAAATGTAGCAATAATAGTTATTTATGTAACAAGTGTGAAAAGTATCACTTTTTAAAACTAGTGGATTTTATTTCACGAGCGAGGTACGAGCGAGTGAAATAATGACACGTGTTTTAAAAAGTTTACTTTTCACACGTGTTTCATACACTATTTTTTATAATTACGTGAAAAAAATCAAATCTCATTGGTTCAAAAATAATTCACGTGCTAATTTTTTTACGTAAAGAAGATCGGCATCGATAAATCTCTGGAACTACAAAAGGCAAACTTATTTTTAGTTTAAAGCCTAACATTTGAACATGGATACTGATACGAATTTTGAGCCTCTAGAAGAGATAGAAATATAGAAACTTTTCATACACCTTTTCGTAAATTTTCTTGATTTTTCCGGAAGCATATTTGAAGTAACATCATTAGCTGCTATTTTTATCTCTTCTGGAAGCTCAAAATTCGTATCAGTATCCATGTTCAAATGTTTTACTTTAAACTAAAAAATAAGTTTACCTTTTGTCCAGAGATTTATCGCAGCCAATCTTCTTTACGTAAAAAAATTAGCACGTGAATTATTTTTTGAACCAATGAGATTTGATTTTTTTCACGTAAGTTTTACTTGAAATGTTGGCATCTTATAAAAAGAGTGTAAAAAAGTACTTTTTTTCACTGCTTTTGGGTGAAAAAAAGTAATTTTTTATCACTGTTTCTAAAAAGTACAACTTTTCGCACGCGTCTGATATTAAAATTACAGTGTAAAAGTCGGATTTTTTTCACGCAATTATAAAAAGAAATGATTAAAACTCTAAAATGGTACAACTCAACTTTTCTAACTATTTTTGAAAATATCGACTTAACACAATAATTTGTATGACATGCTAAAAATCTTTTGCACTGACATTTACAACTCATACTAAACTTATATTTACATATCGAATTCGAAAAAACTATAATATACATTACTAATACAAACTACAATATATTACTACAATGACCATGATATTACATAATGTAATAAAATTACATATCGTTGCGATTTCTGTAGATAAAGGATTCTGTTTCTTATAAAAAGACCGCATAATTTCTGAACATACGTAACACATTCATATAATCATCCTACAGAAAGAAAAATATTAATTATAGAAATCAATTGACGAATCTATTGTATTCTATACAATAAGATCAGATACTATGACACATTAAAAAAAGAACATTCGAACAAAACAAATATTTCGGACAGATGTCAAACTAGATAATGAACTACATAAATAATTAAATAGTTATCCTGTAACTGTGAGCTAAGTAGTTAGCAGTTGTCGGAAATAAATGATTCAAGACGTTCAATAGGCCGTTCTTTTGTTCGAAAGCGTTCAAAGTTAATTTTAAAGAGCAGTTGGGCATTGTTAATGCAGTCGGTTTTTTGCCGGAAAAAGGAAAAACATAATTAAAATAATGAAAATCGTCATTTATGAAGATGTATTTGTTGTTCCAAGTTTTTATGCAGGCATGTTTCCGCTGCTTACTTAAAACATACTTAAAATAGTTTTAGTTATAAAATACATACTTAAAATTGTTAATTAACTTAAAACATTAAAACATACTTAAAATTGTTTACTAGTTATTAAAAAAATTGAAATTTAATGCAGATACAATTTCTAATACCGTTAAAACAGTAGAATATCAAGAAGAAAACAAGTAGGTTTGTAACAGAATCTGTCACTTAACCCGCTTCCACACAACAGTTGTATTTAACAGGTAAAAAAGCGCCAAACACAGCATTAATTCTATATTAAACATTTACATGCTAAATTTGGCTAGTTTGATTTTTAGCTTCCACACTACGTTTATAACGTAAAAAGTGGAAGGTTTTATAATCGTTCAGTCCGTCTGTCTGTCCGTCCGTCTGTCTGTCTGTCACCCACTTTCACAGAAAGAACCACAAGTCCCACAGACAAGTGGGATACGTCATTTTGAAGCAAAAAATCAGATTAGGCTACATTCCAAATTTCATTAAAAAATTTAAATTAGAAGTTTATTTAAAATTTAAATTACTAAATTTTTTTTATCTACATTGAAATAACATGCAAATTCTATTTTTATTCATATTTTCACTGTTGTCATCCACAAGTCCCACAGACAAGTGGGGTACGTCATTTTGAAGCAAAAAATCAGATTAGGCTACATGCCAAATTTCATTAAAAAATTTAAACTAGAAGCTTATTTAAAATTTAAATAACTAAAAATTTAATCTACATTGAAATAACATGCAAATTCCATTTTTATTCAATATTTTCACTGTTGCCATTTCGTTAAACGTACGAGAAACTTTTGTTAAAATAAAAATAAATACACTTGAAAAAATATTTATTTATGTGATATAATTCGGTTTGGATTGTTGTATTATCACAATAGAGTTCTTTTAATGGTTCTATATATATGTATGAAGAAAGATGCATAGAGAATTCTAACTTGGCATAAAAAAAATATGCTAAGTTTCGCTTTTATTTTTAAAGCATCAATTGTACAAATTATATATTTTTTGAACTGTAAATTAATTTAACAAACTATAAATAAGTGAATTTTCGAAAGAAATGTAAATGGGAAATTCTGGCGACAAAAATATTTATTAAAAAGATTACATAATTATTCTTTGAACTTTAAACAAATTTAGCAAACGATAAAGTCTAATTATTAAATCTGAGAAAGTAGATTAATGAAAATAGTTAATTTTGGCGTTTAAAACTTTGAATTACAAATAGCTAAAGGCCCTGTTTTTATTAGAATTAAATCACATTTGCCATTCGCAACAATCGCTCGAGAAACTTTAATTCTTTTAGACAATAAATTAAAATAAATTTATTTTTGCGACATCGATCAGTTTGAAATGACGTGAAATATATTTCACTACGGAATCCTTGTATGTTGATATGAAATGTTTTCATTCTATTTAAAAGCGAGGAATATGACATATTTATTCTTTAAAATATAAATTGATTTTTGCAAACGATAAGTAATAATTATTGAATTTTCGAAATAAAATAAATGAAACTAGCCAAATTTAGCTTGTAAATGTTAAATATAGAATTAATGTTGTGTTTGGCGCGTTTTTTTCTGTTAAACACAAATATGTGGAAGCGAGTTAAGTGACAGATTCTGTTACAAACCTACTTGTTTTATTTCAAAAATTCAATAATTATTACTTATCGTTTGTAAAAATTAATTTATATTTCAAAGAATAAATATGCAATATCTCTCGCTTTTAAATAGAATGAAAATATTTCATATCAACAAACAAAGAATCTCGTAGTGAAATATATTTGACGTCATTTCAAACTGATCGATGTCGCAAAAATAAATTTATTTTAATTTATTGTCTAAACGAATTAAAGTTTTTTTTTTCGAGCTATTGTTGCGAATGGCAATGGTGATTTAATTCTACTAAAAATGGCTTCCTATGCTTTTTAAATGAGCATTAAATTTTGCGGTTATTTAATTAATTGAAGTACTTCGAATTCGATTTTTTTTCCGAAATTTTCAATGTATTCTAATTTCGATGAGCTAATTTTTTGGACGTATCACACTTGTCCGTAGCATTTGTAGTTTGGGCTATGAAAGTGGATGACAGACGGACTGAACAATTATAATACCTTCCACTTTTTACATCATAAACGAAGTGTGGAAGCTAAAAAAAAGCGCTCTTTTAACCCACCAAATTGCCAAATAAGCAGTTATTCTGAGACAACGTCGATAAATTACATCAAAGAGTTATAAGCATGTGTCAGCATTCATTTTTTTTGCAACAATAATAATGTAAATTTACGAAGACCTTAAAGATACGCTTATGACATAACAGTTAAAAATGAACTCATACTTTATTCTTTACCATCATCAGATTCTTTTGATGTACTAATGAACGACGCTTTCTTTAAACGAGAGACGTCACTGCTCTCCTGGGAACGAGGCTAGGTTTCCGGGCAGTGAGTGTTCAGGCACACAAAAAAAAAAAATAGAAATACGAATTGCTTTGCTCTTGGGATTGTTTTAGATAAGTGTTACCACAGAGTTGCACTAGGGGAATCGGATGATAATTTTTGTTACTTTTTAATATATTTCCTTGGTTAAATGTTACCACAGAGTTGTACTGGGGGATTCGGAAGATCATTTTTTTTGTTTTTACTTAAAACATTTCATAGGTTAAGAGTTACCACAGAGTTGTAGTAGGGGAGTCCTGGGATAATAATTTTTGTTTCTACTTCAAATATTTCCTTGGTTAGGTTGGATTTAACGTCATGGGATAGTTTTGGTTAAGTGTTACCATAGAGTTGTACTGGAGGAATTTGTGATACTGCTTAAAATAGTTCCTTCGCTATGTTGGAACTAACGTCTTGGGATAGTTTTGGATAAGTGTTACCATAGAGTTGTACTGGAGGAATTTGTGATACTGCTTAAAATAGTTCCTTCGCCATGTTGGAACTAACGTCATGGGATAGTTTTGGTTAAGTGTTACCATAGAGTTGTACTGGAGGAATTTGTGATAGTGCTTAAAATAGTTCCTTCGCCATGTTGGAACTAACGTATTGGGATAGTTTTGGATAAGTGTTACCATCGAGTTGTACTGGGGGAGTAGGATAACTTTTGTTACTGCATAAAATATTTCCTTGGTTAAGTTGGAATTCACGTTTGGGATAGTTGTGGTCAAGTGTTACCACATATTTGTAGTGGGGAAATCGGATGAAAAATTGTGTTACTGCTTAAAATATTTTCTTGGTTAAATTGGAGTTAACGTCACACTAGAGCTAAAAACTGGATATAGGTGGCGGACCTCGTAGTTTTGAAGAAGATCTAGTGACAGTAGGGCGACACTCAAACTGGCACCCATTGCAACCTTAGAGCGATATCGTAGTAGTGTCAGAAGATTTTACTGCAACAGATTTAACAGTAGCCAGTATCACACACATAATGCATTGCTCAGTACTGAAACGAAAAAAGCGTTCATTTTTAAAGCAACAAATGAAATCCCAGGGAACGCAAAAACGAAAAAAAATAGCACCACATCATCTTAAACAACCCCATTCGTCAATTCCGAATCCATTTTATTCTACAAACAGTCTTAGTTACAGTTTTGCCATCTTAAAACCGCGAACAGGTTCCAAAAGATTCAAATTTACGATACAAACATTCGTGTCCTTTTTGAGATGTAGTATTCAAAACAAAACCGTAAATATCGCCTGTTTGCTCAAACGGAGACACCGTTTGGAACATTTAAAGATATTACTGCTCGAATGCTCCACTACAATCGAAGAAAACACAATCAGTTTTGGAATGTGAAGACTTCAGTATTTCCCCCTGGAGATGAGTTGTTTGGGTTCTTCTTCTGACAATTTGAATGCTGGTGTTGTTGTTTGCGTGAGAAATGGAAACGTCAATTTCGACTGCGATTGGGATTTGCAGAGTTTTAAATGCTTTTGAATAAAGTGTCATGGAAATGGCAACATATTTTACATGCAAATATGATGTTTGAGGCATATATCTGTGAATATTTTGGAGAAGTTTTAAAAGTGTTGCTGTGAGATACATACTTCCCTTTTGTAACACCGCCTTTTAAAGTTTATAAAATATTTTTTTTTCCCAACAGGGCTGCTTGTTTAGCGGCTTAGTCATTGCAGAATCTGCATATTCTCCAGAACTGAGATACATTTTTCTGTTGCACCATAGGCGACTCCCATAACTACTTTTGATTATAAACCTGAGCTTTCTGTGGATGTTAAAGCTTGGCGACATTTAATTTTGCGGAGAGAACCCAAGCCAAATGGGTACTCAAAGGATCCTGCCACATAATCAAATGACATGTGTGCCTAATATTTTTCCATCCAGAAAATCTGTCGACTTAGCAGATTCTCGAACCTGCGAAATAAATTTTTAAAAATTGTATCAGGCTTCCAGGACATCTGCTGCTATTTGTCCAAATAATCCGTGTTTTAGGAGCTAAAATAGGTGCACTAGATTTTGGCTCTTTAAAGGTTGTGGTGTAACTGAGTTTAGTTTTACAATGAATCTTAAATTTATTTGGTATTTTATTAATTAAGAGCCACCAAACTTATATTGTGTCTTTTTGTAAGGAAAGCTTCCAAAAATACTTACAAATTTGTATTTCAAAAGTTTATAAAAGAATTTAAACTACAAAAAAATCTTGATACACTACGAATTCTAGTAGGGGGAACCAGGGACACATGACCAAACTTGTACTTTTTGGCTTGTAACTTTTAAAAAACACTATTTATGGATGTGCAAATCCAGTCAATTTATACTTCATAAAGTATTACACAATATATATTAGTATTTTACTGAAGTATTAACAGCAATAGTAGTAAAACATAAAATATTTAAAACTAAACCAATGTATAGGGATACTAGACCCACCCATTAGGGATACGTGACCCAACCCATATATTTGGTAAAATGACTAAAAATCAAAATACTTTAACATTATAACATCATATAAAGTTTATATATATTTCCTTTTTGACAGACAAAATTATTACTTATATTTTTAACCCATTAATTATTCTTATATTAACGAATTATTCAATTTTAAACGTAAAGTCTTGTTTGAATTCATAACTGGAGATTCTTTTATTTTGCAGAGAAGACAAATGTGGTTGAAGAATCGCTTCTATTTTATCAATATCAACTTGGGATATATTATACATTTCAGGCCATTTAAAACATTTTCCATTGTTTCTTTTTTCAAACTGAATTGCAGCTTGTCAGAATTTTTTGTCTTGTACCTTCCCAACAAATCTTCTTATATGTTCCATTTTCCAAAAATATTTGGTAAGAACCAATAGTCATTTACTTCTGGGACTCCCGTGATTTTTTGAAAAATTTACTTGGTCTACTGCTTCTGACTACTTTTTGTATTATTTACTTGGGTCACATATCCTTAATTGGCTTGGATCAAGTATCCCTAGTTGCACTTTTTTTGCTTAACGCCAAAACAAAGTATTTTTGAAATAAATACATTAAAACTATCATCATAGCTAAAAGCATGAACAAAACATGTACCCCTATCGGTCAAATGTCCTTAGTACTTAAAGTTTTGTTTTAAAACACTTAATTTTTTCTAATTGAAATTTTAATCCCTTTTAAACTAAACTAAACTCCTCGGTGCAACAGCCCGTTTGTGGGCCAAGGCATGCCGTGACCATTTCAGCTTACGTGACCAAGGGCTTTGGGGTACAAGGCATATGTCCTGGTAAGGTGGTCAGCCTCACGCGGAACTCCCAGTGTTTAGTTCTCAATCAAGCTTGGTCCCCATTTTATCGACCCACTTAAGGGATGAAAGGATGGGCCAACCTCCCCCATCCGGGATTTGATCCCCAGATCTGTGGCGTGGCAATGCGAAGCATTACCACTAAGCCACTGGGCCTCAATCCTTTTTAAACAGACTTTACATTTATAATAAAACGTTTTCGACTGTATTAAATTTAGATTTAGTTTTGCTGTCGTTTATTACCCCTTTAAACTTTCCGGTAATTTCATTTTGTGGGGCAAGCGATAAAATCACCAAAAATGTACAACCGCCGTCAAGAAAAAAAATCCGATGGTAACCTTAAATTGTGTATACTGCGCTTTTTTAAACCGTATATACAGTGTTTTGTCGCTAAAAAATTTCGTTTGTTGCCAAACATTTCGTTTGGCGAGATTTGGGCTCACGAAATGGAAAAGTACCATCTTTCCTTACTACTTTCTTTCCTACTTATTACCAATTCCTCTGCATGGAATCTTCATTTTCTTAAATTCTTAATGTCAGTTTCGTGGATTTTAGTGGAAAGTTAATTTAACTTACAATATCTATCAATTCCATAAACCAATGCGATCCTCCACTCTTAAATGAACAACTCAAAACCAATCCCGAACTCAAATAGCTGTTACTATACAACAAACACAATAACTGAATTCGAGTTCAACAACTGCAGCACTCAGACCGCAAAATAATTTGCCTCATTAAGTCCATCCATTCCCCCATTTATAAACACCATTAGCTTCGCAAGACTGGGCTATTGCTTCGAATGCACATACACTGGAGATGGAAAATAATGCTATGATTTGTTATTTATGAGCTGCTTTTAGACTAAAATCATTAATTGGACTATGCTGCTGTGCAAGTGGTATGCTCTCGACCATACAAGTGTTTCCCACTGGTTCGGTTTTCTTTAAAAATAACCTTCCTCTTTAATACACGAAGTGTAATTATGTACCAGGATCTACCATTCACAGCCTTTCCTCAATTTAGATTTGATTGCTTTTTTACCGAGACCGAGACCTTTTCCCACTTGTCTATTACCCTTCTTCTATGAATTATAATCTGCAGGATTATTAAAATGTTAATTGCCTGTCGTTTCTACGTTTCAACGCATGTAGTTTTCTATTAAACAATATATGGGCTTCAAAGAATGAAGATTATTATTATGAGTTAAACATTTCAAATTCAATGTTTTGAAAATTAAAAAAGTTTCATGAAACGTGTATGAAATATGCCACGGTAACGCTTCAAAACTTAATCATTGGGATAAAATTTATTTAGCCTTAGCACATTTAGATAAATCATCTGTTTTAAAAATGGAAAAAAAAATAAACAGAAATAATTGTAAAAGACACAATCATTACTGAAAAAAATACAACAAGAGTACAAATTTTGAATCCTGTAGCTCTTTTATTTCGAGCTGTTAGAATATTTTCAGACAAACATAATAGATATACAGTATTACAGACGTTTCAATGTTCGAAAAACACTTTTTGAAAATCAGTCTCCTCCAAAAAGTATAGAGACACAAAAACATCCATTTCGGATATTCGACCCCGTTGCAATATTTTATAATCTTATATTTCATATCAGGCCATTGAAACTAATAACAAAATGAATAAAAACAGTTCTCTCCAAATCGCACTCCCAGCGCTGACGCCGAAACAACAATTCCCCACTACTCCGCCATTAATTAATGTCTGCGAGCGATAAGCATTCATTTCTGCTCCGTAATCCGCAGGCCAATGCTCATAATTCAATATATCCTGCTGTAGGACAAAACGGGGAACTTCTGATCGTGTATTTTGCTTGACCGATGATGTCCTCCGAGCGGAATGGTCGGTTGTTGTGTAAACGGGGGGAAGTAACATGTAATAGAATATTTTGGTGGTATTTTAACGCAAGTAATAAGGCAGGTGGTTATGGATGGCGCATTATTGGGGCATGAATATATTGAGAAATTTAGTTTATGAATGTAGTTAGCGCAATAATTGCTTTATAATTATGGATGTACGACTGCAATGTGTGTATTGGTAATATGTTTTTCGATTGGATTGTTTGCGGAACCAGTCTAGCCGAAGTTTAGATAGATATAAATATTTTGACCACATTGTTTAAAGCCTTTGTATATTGGTTTAAATATTGGAAGCGAACTTCAGGAGCATCTTGTAGATAAATGAATTACGTGCAAGAAACTTGGCATTATTTTTCTGAATTTTGCTTTACAGTTCATTTCTACTTTTGCTGAGCTATTTTGCATTTTCACTATTCCAAAACTATATAGATTTTTCTAATCCATTCACTCTTGTTTTATTGTATGTATAAACATATTATAGAACATACAACAAATTTCTTTTAAAAATTGATATAATTTTTTATACCCTAGATTACTTAAAGGGTATGTTTTATATATTTTTTTAAAGTACTCTTATATGCACTAATTACTTTGACGATAGTTAAGTTACTTTGACGAATACTATAAATCTATTCAAAAATGCATTGCCATGATTTTTTTTGTTAATAAAGATCCCCTTTTTAACATCGCAAAGTTTTAATGACAAATATATATATATATTTTCAGATCCCAGGAACGCGAAATCACGCATACCTGTTATGGTATTTATCCATGGTGAGTCGTATGACTGGAACTCTGGAAACCCATACGATGGAAGTGTCATGGCCAGTCTGGGTAATGTCATTGTCATCACCATCAACTTTAGACTTGGGATATTCGGTGAGTAATAATCAATATTTTTGCAAAAAAAGTATGTCATTTCAAAATTTTTAACGAATAACTAAAGAATAACTGTTGTTGAGAAGATTCATGATTTCCCTTAAAACTATGAAACAATCCCATATAAATCCAGTAATTTTCCTGGAAATGTCAAAAGATGCCAATTTTTATGCAAAAAACAGGATGACGCCACTATTCTATTTACTTTTTTTTTCTCAACTATGTGCTGTTTGCTGGGCCTGATCTATCATGAGGTCCGTTAGGCGTCTGCCATGGGCACCCGAACTTTAGGGGCCCTATAAACTGCTATAAACACACAAAATTTCAGTAAATTAATTTTTTTTTTCTGAGATACCACTTTAGTTTTAGCCGATAAAATGATAGTGTGGCGGTTCACCACACACGCAACCTCAATAAGCCGTCAACTACTAGGTGGCGCTGATTTACCATTTCGTTCCTACCACTATTCTTGATTACAACGTTTATAGTAGTATATAAGTCGAGGTAACTCTCTCTACCTTGAGGATCCTTTTGGTAACTGGGTTATGAGGCCGTACAGTGGTGACCCGTGACGTGATCGTCACCCACTCCAACGAGCTCCTGCTACGATGCGCTCAACCACGGTTGCTTACGCTGCTAATGCACTCAACGCTGCACGCAACTCTCCTCCGTAACTTCAACGCATCTTCAACACTGCAGCCAACGCACAGCGAAGCACCTGCGCACGGTTCTAACCTCGTTTCTAGGAGGGGAGGGGTTTGGCGGTTCACCACACACGCAACCTCAATATGCCATCAACAACTAGGTGGCGCTGATTTACCATCTCGTTCCTACCACTATTCTTGATTACAACGTTTATAGTAGTATATAAGTCGAGGTAACTCATCTCTACCTTGAGGATCCTTTTGGTAGACTGGGTTATTGAGGCCGCTACAGTGGTGACCCGCTGACGTGATCGTCACCCACTCCAAGGATGCTCCTGCTACGATGCACTCAATCACGGTTGCTACTTGCTGCTAATGCACTCAACGCTGCACGCAACTCTCTCTCTCTCTCTCAACGCAACTCAACCGCAGCTCAACGCACAGCGATGCAGCCTGCGCACGGTTTCTAACCTCGTTGTTTCTAGGAGGGGAGTGGTGTGGCGGTTCACCACACACGCAACCTCAATATGCCATCAACAACTAGGTGGCGCTGATTTACCATCTCGTTCCTACCACTATTCTTGATTACAACGTTTATAGTAGTATATAAGTCGAGGTAACTCATATCTATCTTGAGGATCCTTTTGGTAGACTGTGGGTTACTGAGGCCGCTACAGTAGCAAAAATATGACGAATCGGCCAACTTGCATCATCATTACTGGCAATCATATACAAAATATTTTGGTAAAGGGCCCCCAAAATTTATTGTGAGTTTTCCTAGATCAGACGCTGGCTGTTTGGAATGGTTTCCGCCGGATTCAATAAAGAATTTTGTGTATGTTCATTAAATCACTTCATTATAGCACGGTTGCTTGTTGACAATGATACATGATATTGAATTTTCCCTGTATATTAAATGTTTTTACTTATGTTTCTGAGGGAAACCGGAAAATCCGAAAAGAAAGCTATGTAAACTTTAAATAAATCCAAGAACATTTGCGATACACGAGAGAAACGTTAAGAATTATTTAGAGTATAATTTAGATATATGCTGTTAGCGTTAACAATCATCTTTACTGTTTATTAGTCAATAGATAAGGATAGGGGAGACCGGGGCTAGTTTTCCCATGGGGTAAGTGTTCCACCAAGAATTATATTAGAAATGAGCCGTTGGGGGGCGCCAACTGTCTGTTTGGTTTATGAAGCAACACGTTCTTTGTCACTCACAAAAATTTTTGTTCAGTTGCTGTTGCAATATTTTCGTTAGAGCTGTTATTTTATGATTTTTTCAAAGTTGAGTAATTTTTTATGCTTACATTCAAATCTAAATTAAACGCACGTTCTTTTAACTTACAGTATTATTATTGCGTATAATAAAAGGTGGTTCATCTCTCTACTTAAATATGTATTTGTTTTTAAAATAACTTAAACCTCTAATCGTCACGGCACTACTAAAGTTAAAATATGGCGAAGGGGCAGATTTTCCAAAATTTCACGGGGCAAGAATTCCAACAATGCCTTGTAGACAAACGTGCTCCAACCTTTATAATATTTCATAAATGTAATTAGTTTTAAGATGTATGACCACGTAATCTAACCATACATTAAGTTCTGATTATAAAAAGTTTTGTTCTCGATTAAAAATTGTCTACAAAGTAATAAATAGAAAGCTGACAGAAATCGTACCATTCTGAAGCGATAAACGTGGCTCAAATAACTGTCAAAAATGGATTTCGTAGCATAAAAGCATCCAAAATCCTAAATATTCCCAATAGACCATGAATAATTGCACAAACATTGATATGTCACGTTGCACCCAAAACTTGGGAGTAAATTAACTGGCTAAGGAAAAAAAAAGTAGCAATCACAACAACTTCAGTGCAAGTGATGTGATTTTTTTGCCATCTTTAACAATTCTTTAGACAACCCCCTAGAAAAGATCACCTCATTATAGTTACATGAAAAGGGCAGTTACACAATTTGCTTGAAAGGGATATGGGCAGTTCTACCATAATTTTTAATTTCAGGTATAAAAAACTTGTGAAATTTATTTTTTCAAAATCACTTTAAATATTTTTAAAAAGGTTTATAAGGGTTCTAGAATTACAAAAAAAAAGTTCAGCAAGGCTCATTTGAATTTTTTTTTACAAAAAATTTAGGGATCGGCAGTTTTTTTTAAAAACCGGTTTCAAACAAATCGGTTTAAACTGGCCTTATGAAAATAACTAATTTTCAATGAAACCGAAGTCACGAACAAACCGGTTAGTCTTAAAACAGGTTTCGGTTTTCTCTCCCTAGATCATTGTGACGGTTAGGAACGGAAGTAAAGAACGGACTGAGGAAATTCACGATGTTTTCATGTTTTTTTGTGTTAAACTAACTCCAGTTTAATAAAAATGAATTTTTTTTACTCCCTATACTCACATAAATATATTTGTAGAAAAAAATTCCAATTATTAAGCAAAATTAACCTTAACCATGGGGATTGTAAGGAAGTAATAAAGCCAACGCAGCTCATTTTACTGGGGTTTTTAACTTTTGGGCTTATTGGTGAAGTATAGAAAAAAAAATGCAGCTACTAACTGAAATGTGAGTTTTCTGCAATACAGTTTTAATGATTGAAGAATCACTGTAGCTCCATCCAGTGCCTCTCTTCGCCACTTTAGTAAAGAGGTCAGTGAATGTACCAAAACCCAGGGACAAAGTTAGGAGAAGAAAAATACATATTATAAATATTAAAAGCCAAAATTTTATGGAAGGAATTTGTTAAGATATGGTATTAGTTCAATTTAAAATCCAAATGAATGTAATTTTTAGCTCAAAAATGTATTAGTCTGAGCCCTAAACTAAAAATTTAACATTCGGGACATGGGAAGGTAAGGAACTTTCTGCATTGTTTTGTGTCTTAAAAATTGTTTAGTTTTTCTTTACTTCAAAATTCCGTTTTGTAATTATATAAGGACCAGTCTATTTATATAATAAGAAATAAATTGAAAAGAAATATTATTTTTTTAAAGTTATGTCCAAGGGACGTAAAATTAAAAATTATGGTAGAATTGCCCATATATGTGATATGACCTTCATATAACAATTTGGTATAGTAAACTGTTTTTTTTATTACAATTTTACCTATATTCTGGGAATAATCTTTTGGGCTATTTTAGTTTACAATAAAATGTACATAGAAAACAAAATGTTTTTAAAATGTGTTAAATCTTTTCAAGAATCGTTGGAAAATTTGCCCCATCCATTTTTGGCAGTCTGGGAAAATTTACCCCGTATGCGGGGCAAGTTTTCCATATCAAACGAGCTTGTATTTAACCACTCTCTGCCAAAAAGTGTATTTACTTTTTAGAAAAGTAGTAATGCTATTTTATAGTTAACCATATGTAAGGAAGGCAATGGCATCTAATATTCTTCAAAATAAATAAAAGTTAAAATTATACAATCAAAAAGAAGAAAACATGGAAAACTAGCCCCGGTCTCCCCTATATCTAATTAAAGGAATCATCTAAATATTTAACTAAGTGATATTTTGAAAATCATTTAATGAACTTTAACGATTTACATTCTACATGCATAATCAATGCAAAAAAATCGTTTCCAGAAATGGCGACTTAATTTCAGCATAACATTTAACTAGTTAACTTGCAATTAAATTTTGTTAATACATTCATCCATTCACCATTATTAAAAGTTTATCTGTCTAGACTTTTGACCTTAACTACTTCTATAAAATTTTTCCTTTAAACAAAAGTTTTATTCCACCCCAAAAATTTGTTCAAATAATTGATATAGCCCTATTTAAATTATAAAAGTCAAAAAATGAAGTTGTCAATGTTGTTAAATTTAAATAATTCCTCTTTCAAGTATGTAAATTAGACAAATTATACAGTTCTATTAATTAGTTTATGCAATATTTATGCCATTTAAAACAACATTTTAGAATAAATTTCTATTAGTTAAGAATTACATTTAATTTATTCGACCAGCTGCATTTGATCATAGGTGAATATTGAATTGTTTCTTATGTACTCTGAAATTATCCTCAGGCAAGTACATTTTTCAAGGAAGGATACATTTAACACGAACTTATTATCAGCTTTATGAAGTCCAAGCTCCAAAACTGCAATTACTTTATTACAGTTCGTGCAATTAATGAAATTCTTCAGTTACAAAAAAGTAAGGTTAAGCGATGAATTTACAATTAAAATGAAGATAGAAATTAAGCGTGACATTAAACTAATTGATTTTTAAAAAATTTTCCTTGATTATTTTAATTTACTAATCCTTGAGGCCAGATAGCGGCATTTGTAATGGGAACTTGTTTCATATAAGTGTTATTAAAATTGCCTTTCTTGGTAACAAATGATTTATGTTGAATGAAGGTGAAAAATATTGTTGTTTATAATAAATGTTTAGAGAAATAAAATTAATAATATAGTATTAGATAGGGCAAATATGTAATAGAAAAACTTCTATAGGCAGGGTAGTTTAAAGTGTAAAATTCAATCAATATATTAAACGCTACGATAAGTACTTGATTTTGCAATAAAATATGTTCAAGATGATAGTTACAAGTAACAATGACATAATTTTCCCGATATTCATAAACTACTGCAAAGTTAACATGCAAAGCTCTAATTAATTTTCGTTTTAAAATGGCTCGCACTGGTCAGATTGATACGAAATTTGACAGGGATACATTCTATTAAGTTATATTTTTTTGTTAAAAATCTATGGAGCAATTGAAATTCTGAAAAAAAAAATGGTTTTCTAAAAGGCATTGAAAATGAGTGTTAAATTAAAACCACTGCTCACATTGATACGTAATTTATTAGTAAACTCCTACAAGAGAAATTTCTTTTGGCTAAAATCAAAATGCAGCAATGGAGTGCAATGGACAATCATGCTGAGTAGTACAGTTGTTGCGTATACATATGGGGAAAACATGTAACGCTAATTTTACTGGAACGTTTTCTTTAATGACCAAAATAGATCTATATGACACGACAGATTTTTAATTTCATTCCATTACTACGTTACTCCAATTATTTTCGGTACCAAATTCTTCAACTTGCGAGTGTTATGCGTCAAATTTTACATATTTTGACCAGAAATTAATTTTACTGCTTCATAAATTGTAATTTTAATTATAATCATTCTTTCCATAATTACTAATCCCCCATCTAACCCAATTAAATCTACAGCTTAAACGGAACTTTAACTATTCGGTACTTTATTAATTTCTTCAAACTCTAGTTCAAGCAGTCTATCTTTTACAAATGGCTATTTTCCAAAAACTTCAAGGATATCACTTTAACTACTTCACTAAAATCCTAATTACAGCCAGAGTAACTACAGAAATTAGAATCGAAAAGGTTCGATTCGATTAATTTTCTCCGCCTCTGGAAAATTGGCTTTGATCCGGAGCGCATAACCCAACATCGCAATCATTTAATCATCTTTGATTAATTAAAAGGAAAATGGAAAATTTCCGATGCTAACGGCTAGGTGATTCCGTCCACTTGAGACACAGGCATGAGGTGTTTAGGGAAAGTTAGAATATGAACCTGGAACTTACTTATTTAATTGCAACTAGGATATAGAACAAGTCAATTTACAGGTAGATGACTAAAACAAATGCGGCTCAGTTTCTTAGCTTTTACACAAACTGCTAAGTAAGTTTTTTTTTAAAAAAAATAATTGATATATGTTTACGCTGCGCAAAAAATCCTGTTACAGAAAATTTTTGACATAAAAATTGTCAGAAAATTCCTGCAATACTACAGAAAAAAATATGTTGACAGATATTTCTTTTGACAGAAAGGAAATACAGAGAATAACAGATATTTTTTCTATTGTACGTTGTATTGAATAGTGGAACACACGACCCGTATACGAACCTTCATTATCAGTTATGGACGCAGTTTGTATGTTTCAAATGTTGTTTAAGAATCAAAACTAAATTATCTGTCTTCAACATGTGCGATCTGCATTTGTGGTTACAGATTTTATCCATTTCAAGAGAAAATGTGTCTTTTTAGCAAATTTAAATGTAATTTTACATTAAATTTCAGTAGTTTTAGAAAACGTAAATTTTCTGTAGAAAAAAAGAAATAGGTTTTAATTTTTTTTTTTGACAGTGTAGTGAAAATTCTATACTCCCCTCTATAGATATTTAGTATAATTTTTATCTTTTAAAACTTTGTTCCGAAAAAGTCCGATATGTATTGTAACAGCTTCTTCAGACAAAGGAAGGAAAATTTAAGCAAATATTTTAATATTCCAGATAAAATATCTTCAAAAAGTTTTGTGTAAGTGTTCATATCAAGAGAAGTTAGTTACAATATAAAAAAAATTATGTAAAAGTATAGGATATATTTTTTTAAATTTTATGAGTTGTAATTTCTATTTGCAATATCCAAATTTACAAGATTATAGTTTAACTTCCTCAATGTCTAATAAACCTTCTATTTTAAGTTGGTGAAATATATTGTCATTGTGGCGATAATATTTTGTTAATTTCAACTAATTAAGATAAGGGTTTGGAAAGAAACATCGTAGTTTAATAAACCGTCAAAAAAAAACAATTATTTTCGTTTTAATATTCAAATTTCCTAGATACATTCATAAAATTTAAAAAATGTCATGTTTAAAATACGATTTTTGATGAACACCTAATAAAGTCTCTCAAGTGGATGCAATCTGGCCATTTTCATTTGATAGCTCCTATTTTCATTTTAATTTAATCAAATATAATGAAATGATTGCGAGAATTAGCAAATTAAGTTTGAAATTAACTTAATTATAATTCTTGATGCTGTATTCGACCGTCTACAAAGTGAGCTGTAATTTTCAAGCACATGTGGATCAGCAAAAATACAGTTTTATCCAGTAGAATACTTAGTTAATGGCGTGTTTGCGTTCGCCCCAAGCTGATAAAATTCAGCATCAGTGCTGTAAATTTTGTTTGCAGCAGCAGCTGCAATCAAGTACAGAATAAAGCGCTGTAAATATGCGGAAAATGTGTTTTATTTTTACAGTGTATCGTTATGCAGTTTTAACAGATGTAAAATGCCACGTGTGTTCCCTGCTAAATTCTCTAGACTACGAAAAGGAATAAAGTTCTGTGAGACATATTGCTTTACAGTGCAAAAAACATTTTCAAAAGTTAGATTCTTGTGGCTTCGCAAACTTGTGGTTGAATTGAAGTGAAGTAAAAAAAACACGGAGTAAAAGTTTGCGACATCACAAACTAAAGAAAGCTGAAAATCAATTTCAATCTTAAAAGTTAAAAAAAAGAAACAAGGATGACTTAGTTAAGTGAAATTAGTTTAAGAAGATAAAAAATTACATTAAAGATTTTTTTATGATGCTTACTTTTTATAAACTTATTTGTTTTTCAGAAATAAAACGAAATTCTGAAAGCTAAAATTATTAATGGACGAATAGTTTTAATATCCTAAGTCGTTCAATCACAAAATTAATTAAATTAAACATAATTTAATGATACTCAATAAACAAATTTTTACTTTCATAACACGGTTGCTAATTTTTTTGTTAGATTTTAATTATAAGAAAAGCATAAAAACTCAAACGATAGCTAATTAAAATTTACATTTACTCAACTAGCACATTATTTATGTAGAATATCTAATAAAATGAATTATAACTTGAAATTTTGACACATCCCCACATAAGTAATTTTAAATTATTACACAAAACGAATAATGTAAAACACCAAACATTGTTTTAAAATTGGTCTCAAAATATTTTTATTTACCAAATGTTGTAAATAATTACATTACTTTTCCTCTGGCTGAAAATTTATGATGAGAATTGTTTTGGAAAGACGTGGAGAAGCAATAAGATTTCTTTATGTTTTTATGCCGTTCCGTATAATTAAAAAAGACTAATGTATTCTTTAGGTTTTGAAGTAAGAATCGTAATCGAAAACTGATACGAATCGTCCGAACTATTGAAAAGGTACGTGGTGGGGCCGTAGTGAGCCTAGTGGTCAGCGTCTCGGTCTCGGGATCGGAAGGTCCTGCGATCGAGTCCCGGTACCACTGAAGACCTACCGAGTATATGCGGAGTACGTGCTCGTTAAATCTGTTGGGTCCGAAAGTCCTCTAAGTTCCCATACCAAATCAATACCTCTGGGGGTGACAAGCCAATTCTGGGGATCCTCTAGTTGTCCTCTGTCTCTAAAAATCAGATGGATCCACTTATGTGTGTGTGTTGTCTGTTGTGTCTGTCTTACTTGACGAAGGTTTATAAGCGGGTCGCTGACCAAGCACACAAACCTGAATATATATGTCTACCAACCAACCAACCTACGTGGTGACTCCGGAACCTCTTGCACGCTAGCCCAATAATTAACCATCTGCGTCAAAGTACTTTCTCGGTCTTTAGGGCTAGTATTGAGTATTTGTGCTGATACCCACAGTGATTCATGTAAAACTGGCTAAAGTGAGTCTCAGGCCATAGTTCTGGTTGCGTGAAGGTAGTGCACCCAAAGATAGCGCGACGTCTTGTCACAATTGAAAAGATACGGGGCGACCCAGTTTTGATCCCGGAACGTCTGTCTGAAAGTAAATACTTGGGCGCGAGAGCTATAGTCCATATGATTACAACGCGAGCATGGCTTCTCCCACTACCACGTGGGGTTTTTCAAAGAAACGCCGCGAGCGTCGTTTTCTAAACCTACTTTGGTTGAGGCTCTGCTGCGAGGTGGTTAATCGAAACTGCTCTCAAAGCCCAAGTAGGCATTGAGCTAGAAGCAACGTGGAGTGAGGTGTGATTCACTGAACAGGGCAACAAACGAGCCGGTTCAATAACGAAACGCGGAGGAATACACGGCACTGCAGCAGAAACGAACCGGACAGAAAACCTAGAAACTTGCCTATTTCGCTATTGGGTTCGTCTTCGCTGGTTCTTAGTTAGTGATCCACATGGTTATTTCTTAAAAAAAGTAAGAATTGGAATTTAAAGAAAGTCAATTTCTTTCGAACTAAAAATGCTAAAATACATTTAGGAGCCCAAGTCAATATGATAGAGGGGTCTCATACAAGCATTGCATACAAGTGTAGGGAAAATAGTCCTTTTCTGCCCTGTTCGCTCAAAAGGGTGTGAGTGGGTTTTCGGCTCGCTGACACCTCACTCCAGTTACCCTTCTAGCTCAATGTAAGTAGGGTAGTGGAGAAAAATAAAAGATTGCCCTCACGCCGTTTCCTGGAAAACCAAACGAATGTGCAGGGGAAGCAGGCTTGCATTCTAATCTTAAGGATTATAGTATTGGGTATCTGTGCTAACCTCCACACTATCATTTCCAGGCTTTTTACCTGCTGTTGATGGCTCTTCGCGTGGTAACTACGGTATCATGGATCAAGTAGCCGCCCTACATTGGATACAGGAGAACGTGGCCGAGTTCGGAGGGGACCCCAAGAACGTCACCATCTTTGGTCACGGGCACGGAGCTGCATGTGTCAACCTCCTCATGCTAACTCCGCTCACAAGAGGTACGTTCAGGGTTTTCAATTTAAGAGGAACTGTTAGTCCCATAGAGCCAATGCATTAGTTTTGGAATCAAAACTCCCGCAGAAGTACTGCTTTGTCATGTAACCCTTTCCCTCCAGGTATGGGAATCAACATAACATCGAAATGAAACACATTTGAAATGAAAATGTTATCTAGTTATTTAATTATATATTTTTGAAGTTTTAAAATGGCGAAACTATACAGCAGATGGTGACACTATTTTAAAACTTTATCAATTAATAATTACATAACAGGATGTCATTTTCTTTTCAATTTTGTTTTAAATTGATGCTCTGATGATTCCCATACCTGTTGAAAATGGGATAACATGGCAAAGCCATTCTTTTGCAAATATTGTGATTTCAAAACTAATGCATTAGTTCTATGGGACTGACAGTCCCTTTTAATATAGATAGGTATTGAAAATCTCTATCAAAAGACAATTGAAGAGCTCAGTGGAGGAACGTGCCAGGTAACAAACATACGAAAAAGAGAAGATGTACTTTAAAGTTTTTAGTTTTTACTCAGATCCGCTAAACGGTACTTACAATAGGTAAAAAATATACTTAACTTAAAATTAAAAAGGGTAACTTGTTATCTTTAAAGGAGGAAATCCCTGCTAAAAATGATCCATAGAGATCAATAAAAAATCTATTGACATTAGTACAGCTTTATTGACATGTACTTATTAGGGATGACATGGTCATTGACACAAAAAATATTTTTTAAATGGCACATAGCACGTTCTGAAACTAAACTTATAAAGCTTAGTATATATTTTGAAGTCCTCAAAGAAAAACGAAGACCAAATGCCAATTGAAAGACGCTCATTATCAATAGAAGCCACAGTCCCTGGACAAATTATTAGACGCATTGCAAGATTTCATGTAAAATATTAATTACCGGGTGATATTGTACCTACATATTTGTATAAATACAAATATGTAGTCTACAAATATGTAGTCTACAAATATGTAGTCTACAAATATGTAGTCTACAAATATGTAGTCTACAAATATGTAGTCTTTTAAATGAAAATCAGTAATATTGTAGTTTAAATATACCATTATTGCATAAAAACTCTTAAGAAACATAAAATTACTTAAAAAATATAGTGCGTCTAGGACTGTACATCACCCTGCTTCAGAAGTGTTTATATATCTATTCTAAAACACCAAGAAAAAGCTGAAAAACCATATTGCTACGAAAATCTCATCGGCTTCAATCTCTCTACGGCTTCTCATCAAAATCATTTTAATCAAAAGGGGATTAGGTGGAACGAGGGAAAGTATCGTCTTCTGTCTAGACTATTTCTAGTTATAAGATTGCATATGCATTGCTTGTCGGAAAAGATTAGGTTCAGTATTGAAGTTATAATTACTACTTTAACATAAAGTTACTAGCTTATCTTATTGTGCCATTATAGCGATTGAAAATGTGGTTATTTTTTATGTAGAGCTCTTAAAACTGCTTTACTTACAAAGATATGTTGGGCGAAACACATTCATAAAGAACTTATGTATTATCATTCTATAAATTACTGTTGAGTTTCAAGTTGAATATTAAACTATAAGAATTTTAATAGCTGGTAATAATATTAAGTTACTATAACCAATTTCATATGCTATTGCGTTTCCATAAAATTTTTTATTATTTTATACGCTTTCAAAACTAAATCTATTCATTCCCATAACCATTTTAAGGCCAATTGAAAGTTGATATGAAATTAAAAATTTTAAACTTCTACAAACACAAACAAAATGCATGACATGGTGTTAAAAGGCAGACGTTTTCATTTTTGATATACTGTCTGAAAAAATTCAACTTCGCTTTTAAGAATTCCCTCTTAACTTATCTTTATAATGCATTTGACTAAGATAATGGCGGTTAAAAGAGAAAGAAAGCAGCACATCGAGATTAAACTGAAAAATGGAGCTTCAGATCTTAATGGACTTTCATAAAAAGTTTTCAAGACATCAAGAATTTTCCATATGAAATGTAACAGTAAAGATTAAAAAATATGATTACTGGGATGTTCAAATGATGGAAACTGCGAGCCTGGAGTGAAGTTTACATTTTTATAAAACATTAGGTTATGCACGGTAAATTTCATTATTTGGTGTTTATGCGTTTTTAAATTAAAGGCAGTAAAGATATATTTATCGTGCATTTACAGTTTAAATCACATTAGCATTTTAGATATTTGTTGGATGGAAATGAAATGTGTTTTAAAAATATTTTCAAATTAATGCTATCTGTATGAAAGTTTTTGTGATTTTACTGGAGAAGTGAAAATCATTTTTAAAACCTATATATGTGCTTAATGCACACATTCTTTAATTATATTTACTTTTATTATAAGAGCTAAAATGAACCTGTTCTACAACGTACAACACATTCTAAAATTATATTTACTTGTGCTGTAAGACATTATATGCTCATGAGCTACGATGTATACATTCTTAAATTATGTTTACTTTTGGTGTTAGATATTTGGATCATGCATTAGCTGGCGAACGGGGTCAAACAAATATTTTATTCGCTAGTGATAGTGCGAAAAATCGAATTGCATTTTTCTTCCAAATTTAAGATCCCTAAATTTAAGCGATAAAAAATAATTTTATGGGCGCCAGTGACAAGAAATTGGGGTATATGACGGGGGTCAAAATACATTATATTTTTTTTTAGCGATAGTGCGGAAAAGGTAAAATTTCCCCTTCAATATAACTCTCTAAAATTTAGAAGCAATAAACCAATGCCTTCATGGGACGCCGGTGACCGAATTTGGATTTTTCAAAAAACCCGCTCTTTTTAAGAATATTTTCCCTTAAAAAGCCAAGTTATATAAATCATCGACAGAAAATAAATGAAGTAGAACATGTACTACAATTGATAAAAAGTCCTCATTAGATTAATAAAATAGAATATCGGTGATATAATCATAAGTTATACATTTTAGGAATAGTCACTATAAAACTCAAAATGCTAGTATACAGATAAACATTTATGTTCACTCATGATATTTATTCAATTTTAAAATCATTTTACTTCCAAATACAATAAAAAGAGACAATGATTTTTTTTTAGCGGATAAAACCATCTTTGTATCTTAGCCCTAACTACTCCTTCCGCGATAAGCTTTACTGTTCTTAAACAGCCTGGTATGACATGAAAATTGGGGACTCTACGAGGACCATCACTCATTGTTAGTAGATGACTCTTCAATTAATTTGCTCGATTCTTCTACCACTTTTGCCATGAAACCATTCTACATAACATAGTTAGAAGTTTTAGCAGGATGACGAACTTTTTGTATTATTGTTGACTGTATCGTACTGTCCTTACTTTAAAGTATTCTTCGTATAACTATTTTCGAATAAATTTTCATTCATCCTTTAACTTTAGCGGAAAAATAATCTTAGGAGAGGACAAATATTCATTAAGAATATTTTGCTATGTAAAACGAAGAATGAGGTTGCTGTTGAGAGCCATCTTGTATGGAACAGCTTACAGGTTCGCGCAGCTAACTCAGGGGTGCATATACCGCTTTACTGCCAAACATATATCAAAGATACTTTTGGTCACTACTGAGGTCTGGACTTCTTGCAATTGATCCCGAAAATTTCCTGAATCATAGTTCAGTTCCCAGAACCATCGCATGCAAATGCAATCAGTCAAGAAGTAATTTAGTGGTATAGTTTGTGAACGAGATAAAATTTTTGTTGAGCTTAACTTTCTTACATCTATACATTAAAAAGGTTTATCCTAGATAAATCTAAAAATTAATTACCTCAATAATCTTAATTTAATATAATAAGTTTTTACAATAATAAATAATACGTCTTACAATAATAATAACCCTTACAATAGTAAATAATAAATCTTAAAATAATAAATAACAAGTTATACCCAATAGTAAATAACTTGTTATTAGTCACACAATAAATAAATATTGAATCTTACTACAAAGAAAAAGTCTTAAAAATAAGCAATAAGTCTTACAAAAGTAAATATTACGTCTTACAATAATAAGTCTTACAATAATACATAATAAGTCTTTCAATAATAAGTCTCACAATAATACATAATAAGTCTTTCAATAATAATTAATAAGTCCTACAATATTAAATAATAAGTCTTACAATAATAAATACTACAATATTAAATAATAAGTCTTACAATATTAAATAATAAGTCTTACAATAATAAATACCACACTATTAAATAATAAGTCTTACAATAATAAATACTACAATATTAAATAATAAGTCTTACAATAATAAATAATAAGTCTTACAATAATAAATAATAAGTCTTACAATAATAAATAATAAGTCTTACAATAATTAATAATAAGTCTTACAATAAGAAGACTCACATCATTACATAATTAGTCTTTCAACAATAATTAACAAGTCTTTCAATAATAACTAATAAGTCTTTCAATAATAATTAATAAGTCTTACAATAATAAGCCTTACAATAACAATTCTTACACTAATAAACAATAAGTCCTACAATAATAAACATGCCTTTCCAGGTCTGTTCCAGCGTGCCATCATGCAAAGCGGCTCAGCCCTGAGTCCATGGGCCATCGCCCGCAACTCACTAGTTTACACACGCCAAATAGCCCAGCATCTCAAGTGTCCCACAGACGAGTCTGCTGTCCTGGTGGAGTGTCTACGGCAGCGTCCTGTCGAGGACATTCTTGATGTCCCTCTGAGTGTCCCCGACCATCTTTCTGCATTTGGACCGACCATTGATGGAGTTGTTGTAGCAGGAGAACCGTCTGAAAGAATGGAGACGCATACGGATTTTTTTGGGCAGTATGACCTCATGTTTGGGATATCCAGGTAGGGATGATCTCTATATTTTGTTTTATTTGAAAGACAAAAAATCTCCCCAAGTACCTCAGGGTATACCACAAGTGTAAGAGAGGAGGTTTCAAACATAAAACAAACAGAAAAATGCAATTCTATGAAAACCGAATAAAATATAGCAACACATAAAAACGGAACGCACAAATACAAAAATTGAAAATTATTTAATAGTGATGAAAGATTTACTTACAAATTTCTTGAAAAGGGCAAGGAATTATGTGCGTTTAACAATTCTTGAAAACCTGGTGGTCACGCAAGGATATTTGATGTTGTTCATAGATAGAAGTTACCTACTTTTATTTGCTTTTGTTTATTTGAACACTCCCTTGTCTCATCTAATGCTAACATCTTATGACGTATGCGTTGTACTGAAAGAAGGACCTTATGTTTGGCATGTCCAAGCGGAATGAGATATTTGGTGTTGTTTTTAGATAGAAGATACTTATATTTTTCGTTTAGGAATTAATTTTTTTTAGTTATTTTAAATACTTCCCATTTTAACACTAACTTATCTCATGTAATACTAACTTATTACTGTGTATGGGTTTTACTGAAAGTAAAAATGTCATCACGTTTGGCATGTCCAGATTGGAATTTTATATTTAGTGTTATATTTATATAACAATGGCTCATGGTTCTTACTTTCGCTTTAAAATTCCTTAATTAATGTCTTCTAGTTATTCCTAAGTTCCACACCACGGTTTCCACCATACCAAATATCATGCACGCTTTTTTGTGCAATTAAAATTTTTTAATATTTTACAAAAATGGGTAATAATTTTACGGGACATGTTTTGTTGCTCTCTCTTAATAGTCATTTGGTTTCTTTGTAAGAAAATACTTAGAATTTAATAACTATCATGTACGATGTACGCCTTAATACATAAATATCGAATTATACAGCTAATATGTTCCAGAACAAACTATTTTTTAAAAGTTTCAGCACTATTTATGGTATGTACAGGTTTATGTCATGCATTGTACCTTGAATTGTTGTCAAATATAGTTATTTCGTGTTGGTTTTCGTCACTTTTCATTATATAATGTTTTTTGTAAGTAAATGCTCGCATCGTGATAACAAGTATGTATGTTGCACTACGCATTGAAAATGACAGTTTAAATAGAACAGAAAAAAAAACATTAATCTCTTAACACTTCCGACATTACCCCTTCCCAAGATCGAGTCATACGATCAGTTCTCAAGCAAGTTCTTTAAGTAAATACTCGCCACCTGATAACAATTATGTGTGTCGTACTACGCATTATAATGAACAGTTTTAATAAGCCAAAAAAAGCCATATTTTAACATTCTCAACATTATCCATCCACAGGATCGAGTCATACGATCAGTTCTCAAGCTACGTAAAATTCACCAATTGATAACAATTATATATACGATGTACTACGCATTGCAATGGATATTTTTAATGATTCAGAAAACCAGTCATCTTTTTACAATTTCAACATTATCCATACACAGGATTGAGTCATACGACCAATTCTCAAGCGAAGAGGACCGCATGGGAATCGACGTGTCCAGACGTGACCGACTTTTACGTACCCTGGTGCGTAATCTCTTCACCTACCATCTCCAGGAGATATTCCTCACCGTCGTCAACGAATACACGGACTGGAGCAAACCGGATCAACACCCCGTTAATGTCATGGAGTCAACTGTGGATGCTATGAGTGATGCTCTTGGTAAGAGTTGTTTCTTATTTTATTAGGATTATGTTGCAAATGTGAAGTATTAGAAATGGTGAGATGTTTAGAGTAAATCTACTAACGGCCAACTTCAATAACAAGGCCAGAGAAGCTCTCCCAAACATGAGCGTAGACGGAAATTTTGACGTCACTGTTCCCAGTGCCGAAGATCAAGATACTAGTTCGGACGCATTCGGAACTCTAAAAATGTGGTCAGCTGTGAACGAGTGGTTCCGAACGGGTTTCGAGACAGGTTGTCTTCATCTTCGGAACAAAGTCCCTCCGAACTATGACGTCAAAATTTCCGTCCCCGAGCTTGTTTGGGAAAGCTTCTTCGGCCTTAATAGTTGAGTAGGCCGTGATCTACTGTGTTTTGATATTTCATTGGCGATAAGTAATGGATCTGCATATTGGGAACATCTATGATATAATTATTATCGGTCACTCGATTGGCCGATTTGTGTTACGTAGCCAAGTAACCAAAATCTCCTCAAACGTGGTAAACGTTTTACTTCATATTTCATATAATTCGATAGGTATAGAAACCCGAAGTTCAATTTTCAAGCTAGTCAAATGTCACCAATGACAGACCGGCTATTGTGTCATAGCTGTACCGGATCATATTGAAAACAAATAACTCATTAGCAATAGAGACATTTTTGAAGATCTACTGTGTATTGATATTTTATTGCGGATAAGTAATAAACATCTGCATATTGTAGGCCCAACTCTTGTAGTATTATCCATACACAGGCTGCATAGAGTCGCTTATATAAGGCTAATACCTATAAATGATATTTTAACATTACTCAGAAGAATTTAAGCATTTAAGAATACCATTAAAAAGGGCTAGGTTTTATGCCAATTTTTTAATGATTTACTTTAATATGTGGTCAAATATAGCAATAAAGAATCAAATATGCGGTTATCCATTTTCTGCAAATAATTATATTTACTTGGATAACAACGGAAGAACCGCCAGTATTTTAATTAAAACAACATTAAATCAAAGTTTCACGTTATGTAACGTTTGCTTATAATATCTTGCAGATATCACAGTGGTTTAACGATATTGGTAGATGTCATAGAATAAAGTGTGCTAATAAGATTTGTCATCTTTAATGCATTATAAATATTAGATGCATGGATAATTTTCTCAACAATTAAGACTAGCTATGATATAATGGCCGGTTTCAATTTGGCGATTTGTGTTATTTTCTCAAGCTACGGACATGCCCAAATATGGGAAACATTCCACTTCATATTTCCTATAACTCGATAGGTACAACTCTTAATTTTTCAAAAAGTCGCAATTCACCCATTAGAGAAGTTGCATTTTACGCACCAAAAGGATCGTTGGAAGAAACTCACACTGAGTTACAAGAACCGCTCGTTTTAAGAGTGTAGGACGCAGATTGTTTTCTTTTATTTCTTTTACCCACTCCGAAAAAGAGTGAAATTCACTCCTATAGGAGAAGTGCATTTTCGGCACGGAAAGGAGTGGAAATTAACTCAGACTGAGTTAAAACCGCTCGTTTGTTTTAAGAGTGTATAGCAAAACTACATTAATTTTTCAACTTGCTAAAAGTCGTCAATAACAGACCAGCAATTATTTCATAGTTGTACCAACAAATGTATTTTAAACCAGTACCCATTTTTTTCAACAGTGATCGCCCCTTTGGTACGTACCGGAAACTACCACTCCCGGGTAAGATACCCAAGAAGGCCCAAGACGTACCAATACGTCTTCACGCACACAAGCGAGAACGGTGGATTCACCCAAAGGTTGGGTACGGTACACGGAGAGGACCTGCCTTACATCTTTGGGGCTCCATTGGTCAACGCCCTCTCACACTTTCCCAGGAACTTCACGAAGTCAGAGGCTTCACTCTCTGAAGCGGTTATCCTGTTTTGGACCAACTTTGCCAAATCGGGGTAAGCGGCTATTTGGAGGGCTCAGAGTACAAGTGAACCAAGTCCATTAAAAATTTCTTTGTGCTTCCTTGTCTTGAAGCTTCCTTGTCTATCCAGAATGCGAGCCTCGCAATCTTTTTTTCCCCCATCCCCGCATGTGGGTTTCTTCGAAACGGCGTGAGCATGTTTTTTCCCCACCCTACTTGGGTTTGAACTGTTCTGATTGTTAACCTCACAACAGAACCTTAAACGCGTTAGGTTTAGAAAAGCGATGCTCCCCCCGTTTCCTAGAAAACCAAGCGAAGGGATGGGGTAAGAAAGTCTTTTCGAGGATCGCATAGTAAATAGACAAGGTATACATAGGTTTAAAGTTAAAGTTTTTTTAACAAAATTTTATGTTAACTTTTTTTTTTTAAATTGCTGCTGCCTAGAGGACTTTTTATTATTGAAATGTAATTCACCATAATAATTGCATGTAATTGTGCTGCTAACTCGAAAAAGACAAAAATTTGGCTTGGCTGACTTGTATTCTGTGAACCCTCCATTTTATTAAAATAATAATAACGAAGTCGATAAATTAAAGTCAGAAACAAATCATTGTATTTCCTATCATCCCATCGTTTGATTTTTTTAAAACTATATCTTCCTGATATCAAACCGCCATTTTATTATTGGATAGACGTCGGAAGATAATTATACGATATCACAAGATAATTGGATTCAATTGATGGCCCATTTTTAAAATGGTAAACTTAGTCTACAATTCGAAAAAACAACTGTTTAAACAGCACAAGTGGAACCCAAGAATTGTGTAAAAGTGGCAACAAAACAATATTGTGTTGTTTCATTGCAAGAATTTCGTTGATGACATACGAACACAATTTTGTGTTGCTCCAACACGATTGCCGAGCGAGATAAAGGCGATTATTATATTCATGCATGATTGCCCAAAGACCGTAAACTATATTTCTTTCTAAAATATGCATAACAAAATTGTAACATTCATTTTAAAGTAGCGTAATATACATTTTTAAGCTTTATAGTATAGCTATTTATCCGAAACATTGTAGAACAGATGAGTTTCGAAGAAAACATTTCATTTATACATTTCGAGTTAGGGAGCTAGCCTTTGGAGCCTCTGAATCCCGGTAAGGCATGAATGTTTGTGTTTGTCGAGTATATGCGGAGTACGTGCTCTTTAAATCTGTTGTGTCCGAAAGTCCTGTGGGCGGTCATTACGCAGTTTCCCACGGGTACAGGTCCCTGGAGACTATTTCCCTCCCCTTCAGAAACATGTCTAAATTGTGGAGGTGGCGATAGATGGCAGCATCTGTCTTATATGTGTGTGTATGTCGTGTCCGTCCCTCTTGACGATGGTAAGCGGGTCTTTTGAACAAGCACACAAGCCTGAAAATATATGTCCACCAACCAACCAACTACATGTCGAAGAATGCATGCGTGTTGCTTCTTCAAAACAATTTTGATGATAACTATTCATAATTATTGGGTCTTAACACGATTTTTGTATTTGTCAACCCAACTTATAATAACCGAGATAAACTATAATTTTTATGTTAAAAGTCAACACAAGTATTTTCTAAATGCATTTCCTAAGACCTAATCATCATATTTTTTCCTATATCATTCTGAAACAAAGATGTCATTTTAATATTGCAATATACAATTAGCTAGATGATTGTACGATATCATAAACCAATTACATAAATATCATAAGATACATAGTGAGTCAGTACAATCAGTTTATAGTTACAATCAGTTTATGATATACATAGATATCATAAACTGATTTTATTGTTAACCCCCTTTTAAAATAGCATACTCAGTTAATTGTGGGCTATCTTGAAATAGTTCAACCCAACAGTATAATAAAAGTGATAAAAAGTTTTTTTGTAAAAATATCAAAACTATCCCAGAATCTTTAAGACATAGGATAATTTACATGGTAAGTACTCTCTACAATAAATCATATTGGTTTAGTTTAGTTTAGTTTGAATTATCGTCACACTAGAGCTACAAAATCATATTGGGAGTTAGCTATTTAGTCACGTACGGAACTCTTGAAGTACATTCTTGAAGTTAATAATAAAAATAAGTTTATAAAATTCACCTTTATGCAGAGCGTGACTAAAGTTTACGTCTCTACCCTTAACATAACAAAAGTAGGTAATGCAAAAGTTAAACTAGTAAAATTTATTTTTTTAAAAAAATGTATAAATATGTACATTTTTTTGCCAAAATTGTTTCGATTCTAATTAAAAAAACTTATTCCGATTTGTGAAAGAAAAAGAGGGTCAGATAAAGGCGTATATTATTTTTTAACAGAATAATCATTTAACTTTTATCCATATTTCGTTAACTTATTCATTGCGCACGTACTTCTTTAAAAGCGATAATATTTTTGTTTTAAAAATTAAAATGGTGAACATTAAATATTCTTTTCCCAATAAACATATACTTGCATCTATCCCATATTTCACTTCAGACCCTCAAGCTAAGAAACTATTTAACCAAAGACGTCGTCACAGTGAACTAATTTTGGCGTTAAAAGCTTTAATGTGGTAATATGCGTCAGCAATTTTTAATTATTACCAACAAACTCTTTAAAGTTTTTGCTGCAAAGTTTATTTTTTGTCGTTTTTAATGGTCAAAAAAAGTTTATACCCCGGCTACTTGTAATTACACAGCTCACGAGATTTTTTTTTTGCTCCAACATCATTAGGTGATCTTCAAATCTCCGCTGTCGGCTGACACTTAACGCTAAGAAAACGTTCATTTTGGACTCTGTGTCCTAAGGCGTTGGACGTTTTTTTTATTTACTTATTTATTTTTTTGTGGAAAAACTTTCTCTTGCGAAAAATGCTCCCTAGAAAAGTTTGATTTTTTTCAGTGTTGTTTAAAAAGAACTAATTCAATGTTCATTTTTCATTTAAACGTTCATTTTTTTCCTTTTTTTGTAAAAAAGAAGGGGCTGTTTAAACGTGTTCTCTTGAAGTTAAAAAACATCATTCATCTAGTTTTTTCTTTCTAACTTAGATTTTTTTACTAGATTTTCACACTAATGCTACATTTAGTGCATTATATTGACAAAACAGTTACATTTTATTATGTTTCTCTTAAATTTAATCGTTCTTTTTTGGCAGACACAAATTAACTGCATTTTTAATTATTATTAAATAACAACAAATTATTATAGAAATATCGGCAGAAAGCTTTAATAACTGACAATTTAAGGTTCTTTTCATACAAATAAGTGTTCTGATGCTATATAATGTTCTCAAACTATTATTAAATGTGGAACTATGACTGCAGTTTTTTATATTAAACGTAGGAAATAGAAGTTCCAACAAGTAAGTACTTATTAAGTTTAGCTATTATTCGCTCCCATGGTTTTGGTTATCATCGTTTTCATTAAACTTTTCTTTACAAACAAATGCAACTATTTTTTTAAAAAAAGTAAAAGTTTTTGACAGGAAAGGGCTAAGTCCAAGCATTATGAGTTTGAATACGTGCTCGTATGCAGGGCGCATTTTCAAAGACAGCTAAAAATGCACAGGGTAAATTTTCAACTATTCTTAAAAAGATTTAACACTCTCAAAAAACAGTTTTTATTTTACTGCACTTTTTATTGTAAACTATTACTGCAAAGAAACGTGCACCCAGAAGATAAATAAAGATTATAAAAATATTCCAGAAAATTTTAGAAAACCTTCCCAGTCGCCATATTTTGACTTCAATAGTACCTTGACGCTTAGAGGCTTCAATTAAAGTTCAATTAAAGCCAAAACATAGTTATGTGACGAACGTCATCTTATTTTAGTAAACAGAACGACTAAAAAGTAAGTTTAATGCTAGTTAATTTAATTTAAGTTTCAATAAGCAGGGAAAGTTACTAAACGTAAGAAAAATCACAAAAACAGTTATATCAATGAAATGACAACTGCTGCTGCTTCAAGGTTTCTGTGGATGATTTATTATTTTGGAGATTGGCTCGTACTAACGACTCATTTTTTTAACCAGTCCCGATCTCTCCTTTATCAAAGTATTATTTGTGCTCTATCAATTCAAAAAACCAACTTTTATAATGGGTCATAAAATTATAATTATTTGGCATTTCTTAACAAATTTATTATTGTTAGAAAATATAAAGAAAAATGTTCTTCTATTATTATATTTTTAAAAATCTATTATATAAGCATTCAAAACATTTCTTTTCCGTGAATTCTTTCCAAAATGAAGATACGAATAAATATTCAGTTCATTCGTTACACGCTTGCATTATTCATATATTTCTTTTATCGTTTATATCCTTTCCATTCTAAAAACTTTTCGTGTTTTTAACGATTACAACATTTATCTTGAAACAGATAATAAACACGAAAAGAAAAGTTCCTAACATAAATGTATTAGAAGTAACGTACACAAAATAATAGATTATAATTTCTTTACTATCGTCAGTTTTTCCATCTCCTACCCTTCTCCAACAAAAATGCAACGCAAATGTCACGAGGACTTAGAATATTTAAATAAAATCTATTTCCTGCTGACGATAGACAGTGTGTAATTTCATAGCACTAATGGTCATAAATAAAAAAAAATACTTCTGAAAATGAAATGAAAACGCATTAAAGCTTTTTTTTCAAGTATTTCGCACAAAAAAACATGGAATCGATACATGAGTTCCTTGATTAGTCGGCGATTATACAGGGTGACGCAAATAAAAGTGGCCCCGGCATGGAGGTAGGAATGTAGATAGATGCTTGGCGAGAAAAACTATTGAAGCCGCCTGAAAGCCTCCTAGTCGAATTCATAAATTATCCAAGCGTTCAATGGCTTCGGGGCTGTGGGGAGCCTAGTGGTCAGAGTCTCGGTCTCGAGATCGGAAGGTCCCGCGATCGAGTCCCGGTACCACTGAAGACCCACCGAGTATATGCGGAGTACGTGCTCGTTAAATCTGTTGGGTCCGAAAGTCCTGTGGTCGGTCATTGCGCAGTTTACCACGGGTACAGGTCCCTGGAGACTATTTCCCTCCCCTTCAGGGACATGTCTAAATTGTGGAGGTGGCGATAGATGGCAGTATCTGTCTTGTATGTGTGTGTATGCCGTGTCCGTCCTTCTTGACGAAGGTTTATAAGCGGGTCTCTGTGACCAAGCACACAAGCCTGAAAATATATGTCTACCAACCAATCAAGGGCTTCACTTGGCAAACCTGCTTTTTTCATTGGTTGGTTTGGTTTTTACTGGAATAGAGCTGCACATGCATTATTGGTAAGTTCAGATCTTAGTGGTAATTGTTCAAGTGTGCGTTGTTCATATCAATGGACAAAGGTCGCATAGTTACCGGCAAAATATTCAACTAAGCGTCTGTTTGGGCTTAAGGTGTCCGTATACACTTGACCTTTTTTTTCTAATATTTCACTTAAAAATATCCAATTTTTTTATATTTGATATAATTCAGAAGTGTATGAGCATACGTGTAAAAATATTTTTTTAAAAAAATTAAATGTTAATTAATTAATTAGCATTTTATGCCTTAATTAGCATGTTTTTTAAACACTCATAACTCAAGAGCTAATTAACTTAGACCTATAAAATTGTCATGAAAATTAATCACCAATTCATTCTGAAGGGCGTGAACCTCAAACCAAGTTTGTGGCTCTTTTAGTTTTTTATTTATAATTTTTTTATAATAAGCAACATTAAAAAAATCATTTAAAAAAAATAACTTTGACATGCAATATAAAATTAATTTAAAAACCAATTTTTTTTTGAGGTTCACGCCCTCCCCAACTTATTCCACAAATAAATAAACAATTCGTTTGACAAAATGTTAATTTTAAATTTAGTTGTCATTGTTTAAGCAAAGTAACACATGAGAAAAATGAAGTTTTGAGAAAATTGAGTTTAAAGGTTATAAAAGCTAACTAACTTTTCATGATTTGGAAGATTAGAAAAACCTCTGGTACTTTTTATTAAGAGTGGAGTATCAGAACAAACTTTACATCATTTTAAAGAGGAAGAATTGGAAATTCTAATGAATTTTTTAAAAAAAAATGCCTAGTTTGGTTATTTTTGGCCTTTTCTAGTGTGTATGTATACCTTAATATTGAAGCCATCAATGCCTTCACTTAGCTAACCTGTTTTTTCATTAGTTTTTGACTTGGCAGCATTTCTATATTATTCCTACCTCTATGGCCGGGCTCTTGGGATGTCTGTTCCATTAGAGTGGCATTTCTTTATAATAGCTCTTCCGCACGCAAATTTAAATGTATTTAAGAAATAATGTTTTGATGTTAAATGGTTTTTGCTAACTAAAAATCTCAGAGAGGTTTCTGAAAGGGAATGCATTAAATTCGCATCCCTTGGTGAATAATGTTAAAAGTTTGAATGTGTTTCGTAGCAGAGATGAATGTAAAACATTTTTATTTAAATCTTAATAAGATTAACAATTCTAAAAATGACTTTTAATTCCATTGCAAATCTAATATTTTTATAAAAGTATAAAATTGAATTGAAAGATTTTTATACACTTTTCAATTATTAAAATGCCTCAAATATCGAAATTTGTGGTTTAAAATAAAATGGAAAATAAAAAAAATCTTTTTTTTTGAGAATGATAAAATGTAAATTTAGAAAAACTACGTATTTAGGCTAAAGTGAACTTATTTAAAGTGTTGGAAAGTTTTTGTAAATGTAAAAAATAAATACTTTTAACATTGAAAGAACCTCAAATTAAATATATTACGAAAGTTATAAGTAAAAACTAGTGATTAGTAATAGACAGTTCAGTTTATTTTGTATTGTAAAGGGCAATTTAAGAATCTAACAAACATAAATGTATGGATTTTTTTTAGCATGATAGTAGTAATATAGTTGATGGTCCAATAATAATTCAATTTAAAATTTATCGTTAACTTCAACGAACAACCATTATTATTAAAAATTATTTTGATTGAATTTAATTTATTTCAGTGAACCAAATGAACCTCAGTATGATGACATTAATCCTCACACAGAAAAATCAAAAGTTAAGCCTGAAAAACTTTGGTGGCCACAATACAATGATACTCATCAGAATTATTTATCGATTGGTAAGTATCTTAAACTTTTTTTAAAAAAATAGTCTAAACACGAGTTTGTTGTTTTATTTATTGCTAGAAATGCGTATATGCAACCAAGAAAGTATTGATTAATATAATCTGAATTGTTACAAATTTACGTCAAGTTTTTTTTATTAGAAATAAACGATAAATAAATTTTATGGTTGGATGAATAATTTTTATTTAAATTGAATTGCATTCAAAAGAGTTCTGAATAAATCAATATTGCCTTCGCAAACCACTTTGAAGTTATAGAATATTTTTAGTGCTATGTGAATAGCTAGTAGTGAATAGATAGTATTATTATGATCTTGGAAACATTTATACACCTGATTTAAAATGTAATAATCTAATTTCTTCTCAACAGTTTTATTTAATTTTCGAACTGAAATTTTAGCTTTTTTTGTTTACAAAATTTCTTATAATTCTTTCGATTTTTTTCGACTTTTAGAAACTAGGTTTCTTTTATGTCATATCTAAAAATTGGATGCTTAAGAAGCACAATGGATAATTCAAACACGTTGTAAAGTGGTTTGTTTATGGGAAAGAAGACAATGCTTACTATTCAGTTGCGGTCTTCCTTCCTCAGAAAAGATATCGAGTTGCTTTAAAAAGTTCAGCACAGGGAAACTAAAATGATTAAGGGTTTATCTAGTATCGGTTATTATACAACAGATTAAGATCTTTAAATATCTATTCCCTGGAAAATAGAAGAACAAGTGGTGATTCAATTCAGTTATTCAAATTCATCAAACAGGGAGACATGGAGGGTTTAGGTTTTCACTTAAATAGCCGGACCAGGGGACATGGTCAGGAATCAAATAGAATCCTGCTTCAGAAATTAGGTAAGAAAACATTATTTTTTCAATACAGTTGTCACCTGAGTGGTATGCTTTGCCAGATTATGTTGTACATTCGATGAGAGTAGAAGAATTAAGAACCTCGACAGTTATTGGAAACTAGTAAAGAATTAAAAATATTTTGGACCAATCTTGCTGGGCCTCTGGCCTGTTGTAGGTCGACAATTTATTTTTGTATTTGAAACTGTAGCGTCACTGCAGGCGTGGCTGTTCTTGTTTAGATGAATTAGCTGCCGGGAACTTTATTTGTGGGGTTTAAGAGAATAGCTGACGTAACAGTGGCATCACTGTAGACGCGAAACATGACCGTTCCAGTTGTCTATTTCTGTTCTGCAACAAATATATTTTGTCTTTATAGGTCTGAAACCAAAGCTACGCAACCACTACCACGCTCATCGCCTATCCTTCTGGCTGAACCTCATCCCAACCCTACATCGAGCCGCCGCAAGCGAAACCACAACAACCCACCACCTTTTGGAAGACCACGACAACCCCCACACCTACGATGGAATCGTCCGAACCAGAAATCCCGGTGACGTCATGACCACGCCCCCTACCACGACAACCACGCCCACAACTATGCCCACCAGCACTATGCAGGACACGAACCAAGGAGCCTATGCTACACTTATTATTCTGGAAGAGAGACCGACCGCGTCTACCAAGGCTACCATGAATATTTCTGGATCTTTGGCCATGATTTTTCAGCAGGGGGTCTATTCGACCGCCCTCACTGTGACCATTGGCATCGGGTGCTCGCTCCTGCTTCTCAATATTATTATATTTGCCGGTGTGTATTTGAATCGAGAAAGGACCATGCAGCATCATCACGGGGACTACAAAGAGAGATCTTAATTTATAATGACAGGCATTGTAAAGCTTACGTGTTGATGTTATTGTGTAAACGTGTGCCAGATGAAGTGTTTGTTCACTACTACGTGTTGACACATGACTAAAATTGATTACTTTTTCAATACCGACCGGATGATGAAAGAGGCTTACTTCTCGCTCATTTGTCTGGAAGAAAACTGACCGTAGCCACCAAGGCCAAAAAAGTTGCACTTGATGTTTGGCTTTAAATGGTCGTTACCAAGCGTAACTAAAGTTGATGATCTATTATCTTTTCAATATCAACAGGATGGTAAAAGAGACTTTCCGTTTATTTTTCTGGAAGAAACCGACATTTGGTACCAAGACGAGAAAAGTTTTACCTGAAGGTTTGACCGCAAATGACGTCGTGGTAACGCAATGCCACACCCACGGAAACAATTACCACCGCTTACAAAACCGCCACTAAAACTTTTGAGGATTTGAACCCAGGGGTTGATGACATTCTTATTATTTTGCAAGAAATATCGACGGTCTAGGATACTATGGACATTTCAGCATACGCAGAATAAAACCTGACCTAATTAGTCTACCGATTTACTTGATCCAATTGTCCTTTCTACATGCATGGGGACATCAATATTGGTTGTTCGCTTCGGATAAACAAACTATGTTTACTTTTAAGAGAAGGCCATAGATGTGGATTACAGCTATAAATAAAAACTCAACATTCCAAATGCTCTTATTCCTAAGAGTTATTTTTTGTGTGTACCATTGTACTGGTTAACACTGTGTTTTCCAGCTGGCTGTGGTTAAAAATGATGTTTTTACTACGAAGATTGATCATAATGTTTCTATATCAGGAATATTTGATGTATTTGTGTGAATAAAACTGAAAGCTCTATATGATAACATCAACTTCTATATGAGAGGTGGAGAAAATGTTGCAACAAAAGTTTAGTTCGATTGGAAACAAATTAAAATATCAGCTCGCAACGACGACGTGAAACAAAGAAATATATAAATCATTTTCCTTTGATTTAAGTTAGAATAAGCTGAAAAACATGCTTTTGGATAAGTACAATGACATTAATGGTGACAAAATTAATGGTACTATGAAATTAAGTAATGGATTAAGTTGAATATGGCATTTTTTATGAATAAGAGTTCCTTGATTTCAATATAAAAATCGACTAGGCTTTTAAAATGAAAAATCTTCGTTGCGGTATGAGTACGTCTATCTAGTGTGACGTTCGTCAAAAGCCAGAATAACTGTTCAATTTATTGGAATATTAAAAAATTGGAACAGCTATTGCTGGCTGTTAACGAACGTTGTACCAGATATACACTCGCTCATGTCGGTACAGCTTTATTGGTTTCCATTTAGGAAGCATTCATTATAAAAACTACTTTATGTCTGCCTTAAAACGAAGCCTTTTATCAATTATTCTAGATGACGAAAATTTATTTTCCGCAGCAAAAAAGGTTATTGCATTACAAAAATATGAAAATGTACTATCTACTAAACTATCAAAGAATTTTACTTTAATATTTATTTTAATTTTTAATATTTTGGACAATCTAAGGGGTTGAAATATGATTTTATAAGTTGAAACTCAAGAGCGAGACGTTAATAGAGACATCATTATGTTAAATGACATCATTATGTTACTTCTGAAAAAAACCCTGAAAATATGGAAAACTTTAGATAATTTAAATTCCATGTATATAAAGAAACGTGTACAAATGAGTATTTCCATCTAATATGTAGATATGGCAGAACCCTCAACTTGTTTATTGAATATTCCAGATATTTTTTAATGAAAATGGTGCTGTGCCAAATGACTAATAACTAAATTTTGAACTTACAAAAATAATGATTTGAAAAGTTTTGTAAGTATGGTAACTACACCGATTTCAACTAATAGTTTGGTAAATTAACTTCTTGCTGTAACCGTAAAAATCCTACTAGTGATTAGGATATATTTTTATTTTACATGGATGAACCAAAAGAACCAATTTTATACAGGTTTTCCTTATAAAATAAATACTTTCCCTTAAAAATGTATAGATATTTTGCTTACAAACAATACAATTTTTCTTATGAAATACTTTTTTTCGCTTAATAATTAATACAAATATTTATGGAAAATTTATATAACATTATATTTGTTTTGATTTTATTTTCCGGCACTAGGGATGTTAATTCAAATCCGATTGTACAATTACAACAAGAAGTTAATTTATTTCGAAAAGAATTTCATGAGCCATGTTTTCTTACTTGATCAATACAAATGTACAGTGCAAATAAATTTTATCTAAGTGGTCGATAAGTAACGCATGGTCGCTGTTCCTTCAGTAACAAATTATAAACACTTTCATGATATAAAATATTTTAGGGTGTGTAAAGAACTCGGCGACTTTTAACCTAAGATAACGGTGATGTTTGCTTTAAAGTTAGATACGAATGGGAGTGAACACAGACAGACTTACATGGTTAAAAATGTGGCGAATGGATTCCCTAAAAATACTTTTTTTCCAACGAGGCTGCTTTTATTTGCGGCTAAGTCTTTTCAGACTCGGCATATTCCCCAGAACTGAGAGCCATTTTTCTGTGGCCCCATCTAGGCGACTCTCGCTACCAATTTTGACGCCCAGATTACAATGAATCTGAGCTCTCTGTGGATGTTTAAGTATGCGGAGATTTTTAATTTTGCTGAGAGAACCCAAGCCAAATGGGTACTCAAGGGATCTTTTACATGACACATAATCATATGACATGCGTGCCCAAGATTTTCTCACACATCCAGAATATCTGATGCCCTAATATGAATCCTTAAAAATATGGTTCCTAGTTGATGAAACGGTGGTGCGTTGAAATGTTTCTCCATATATTCAGTATTCTAATGAACCATTTCTCAGGTTCTAGTTTCCAAATCTGAAAGATGGTTCTACCAAATGCGTAAAATACGTTGAAATATTTCAACACAACCATTGCAGAGCGACTAGCAACAATTATTATGGAGAAACTTAAATTTTTTTAACAGTGAAGTACTAAATGTGCAAAAATCAACAATGACTAAGACCTTCACGCAACCTTAGTCAATACTTTAGACATCCTGCGTTAAGGAAAATTTTCCTTTTTGTAAATAGTAATTTTGAATTATTTAACATATTTTTTTTGTTATCAGCACAAGAAAGTCCAAGAAACGTTTCTATTCGAGTTAAACTACGGCCTACTCAAATACTAAGGCCGAATAAGCTTTCCCAAATAATCTCGGGGACGAAAATTTTGACGTCATAGTTCAGAGTGACGTTGTTCCGAAGATGAAGACAACCTGTCTGGAAACCTGTTCGTAACCACTCTTTCACGGCTGACCACAATTTTAGGGTTCCGAACGAGTCCGAACTAGTTTCTCGATCTTCGGCACTCGGAACAGTGACGTCAAAATTTCCGTCTACGCTAATGTTTGGGGGAGCTTCTCTGGCCTTGTTATTGAAGTTGGCCGTGATTAAATTCACAAACCAAATATTCTTTATCATAATAGCACATTGTCTCTTAGTTTGTATTACTGAGAACACAAAATTGTTAAAATATTTTATAGCATATCGGCAAAGATCCAATAAGCGTAACATATACAAATATTCACATTCGATAAGTTTAAGCGTTTCAACAAAATGTTTTTGTTTTGGGTTTTATTTTGGGACTGTAAATATTTGTGACTCTGTATTGCCATAATGAACAGCCTATAAATGTAAATAAAAATGTCAAATGCCAAATCTGAAAAGGGGTCAATTTTATTGGAGAATTTCTCTCTACGATTCTTTCTTTTAATATTTTAGTAAAAGAAGAAGTGTATACGGAAATATTTCAATGGGCTTCACCCTATTCAACGTTTAGCATGTCAGATGTATTGAGTATCTGTTTGTTGGAACTGGGTTTTCTAAGAATAAGTACTAAAATATGTTAAGTTTGAGTGTAAAATCTAAATTACTTATGTTTAAGAAATAACAAATTGTTTATATTTATATAACCATTAAAATGAAGAATTGTTTATGTAATTGGAAAACTTGTAAATAAACTTTGAGGTTTTGTGTATTTATGTTGTTTACTTATCTTAAGACACTTAAGAGTCATTCGAACAAAGTATTTTTCTTCTCAATATCGTATACATGTATGGAATATTAATTTAAAATTTAAGGTTTCAAAAGATATATTGGGATTGTTTGGTTACTAGAGGACAACACGTGTGCCTCTGACATGAAAAATACATGTGCTTACATTAAATAAACTTCGTGATACTTTTAAATATATGACACACACATGTGAAAATTCTAGCCTCCTAGAGGGCATTTAACACAGAAACGTATGTCTCATAATTTTGAACACTGATCAAGTGCTCAGTTCAAAAATATGAGTTGGTACCTAAAGGCTTTTCAATGAACATCATAAAATCATTCTGTCAGGACTTTAAATATCACAGAATAGTAAGCACATACCTTACGAATGTAACTTTTATTCATAGAAAAATATAAAGATGGCGGATAGACGTATAGTGACGGTTAGAAAAAATAAATGTTACGCATAGAAACAATTAAAAGTTACACAAGGAAAAGATAAAAGTGACGGAGGGAAAAAATAAAAGTAACAGATGGAAAATAGTAGAAGTGACGATTAGAAAATCGTTATGGAAAAACGGTTTTAAAATTTACTACTTTGTTCCAACTATAAGGAAAATTGTCGTATATCTAGATTAATCGATCAATATCGATACGATTGTAATTGACATCACTTCGAAAATTGCGTCAATCTAAGAATTTTGCATGTTTAGTAGTCATGACTACCAAAGTCATGATTTCATTTAACTTTACTCTGAGGGATAACCGAATGAGCGAAAGTATACACTATTTTCCACTGCACATCATTTCATTCACCAAAAGGCGTTTAATTAAAGGATTTTGTAGCAATTATTTTGTAGTAAAATATTATTAAAAAGTCCCTGAAGTTTTTAAAGTTAAACAAGATGTTCTTAAATAAATAAAATAGCCTACTTTCCTGTTACTTAAATACTTACTGAAATTCTAATCGGGAAACAACTAGGTTCATTACAGTCGTATCATCAACAATCGTTTCTACACTAGATTTACACACATTAGAAAAAATTGCTAAACACAGCATCCAGCTATAATTTAAACTTCTAAAAGCCAAATATAACTATTTTCGTTAAAATTCTTCCACAAATAACTTAATATTATTTATCGTCTGCTCGATTTATTTGTAGTTCGAAGAATAATTAAATATTTATTAATAACAAAAATAATAAAACTACTCCAAAACTGCATTAAAAAAATAAATGTAAATTAAAACTAAGCAGAATTGTATGCAAAAAAATGCCTTGTCGCTTTCTTGGTCAACATTTAATGAACAATCAAAGAATCACATTGTGCCACATTTTATGATGTCATTCCAAAATGATTCATGAAAAAATTATTTTGCTTCAAATATTTTAAAATAAAGTTTCTCATGCCATTGTTGATTTGGCAAAAGTGATTTAAATGACTCAAGATTGAATTTCAATGCTAATTTAATGGGAAATTCGCCGGCAGATAGTAGATTTATGTCCGTCCGGACGTACAGACAGGCAGACAAAAAGTATGAAAGTTGGGTTTCTGAAGTCATAGCTTTCTAACAAAAAAAGAATTTTTAAGATCCGAATGATTGAACCGATTTTGGAAGGGGGTACGGACAGACATACGGACCTCGACCGCATGTCAATACCTACTTTTTCATTTTTTTAAAACTCTTTCGAATTAAAAAAAAGTAGGCTAAAAATATACTATACACCATAAAATTCATATAAAATATTGAAAATCTCTAAACACCTCCAGAGGATCCATTTTTTTTTGAGCAACACTTTTTTCGATATCTAATCTATAGAATTAGAAAAAGTTGCGTGTTAAGTACACGGCTTATTGAGGCATTGTCCAGGCTTAGAGTGCGGAAAATGTAAAAAAAAAAAACTGTTTTTTTTATCAATTTTGAGGCATTGTTCTACATATTAATTTCTATGCTACTTAAATTTTTCTTTCACAGAACGTAGAATAGAAAGAACAAAAGGTTTTTTTCATGATTTCTTTTAATAAAGGTTTATTTTTTTCAGTGAGGAGTTTTTTTTCAATCTCTTTTGAGGGATAAAGCCTATCAAAAAGAATAAAGAAGGCTTCCCATTTAGTTTTTTATGATCTTTACATTATGAGGGTATTTCTGTTATAAAGAAAATAAAGTTGACTTCTGATTTTTTGTTTGTTTTCCAAGTTACAAATTATTATTCCGATAACAATTGAAGATCTGTTGGAAAAACGTGAAGTAACACAAAATTGAAAACGAGAATAAGAATTTCAATATGTTCAATAAATTTACTTAAAACGTTCTTCCTCTAAGCTCTTCAACTTTAAAATATGCGCAATAGTTTTAATGGACCTACTATTTTTTTTTAACTTCAACATATTTTTTTGACAGTTGATACTCCTACCTTTTTCTCTGGGTTTGTAATTTGACTGAGCCATGCTTTTATGCGATTTCATGAAGGCTAACACTTTATTAAAGTATTCATTTTCTTTCCTTTTTATGGTCTCCTTTTTATTCCTTTTAAAGAAAAATTAGAAACATATTTGTTTCTGTAGTTTAAGCCTTTTTTTTAAAAAAAAAACGTGTTTTCCATACAGTCTGATTTAAGGTAAGTTTTCACTTTTATGCACCTATTTAGGGTTAAAGATTAGCATACGGTTATTATCGGTTTTTTTAATTATTAGTGAGTAGACAACATTATAAGAAAATACAAAAGGTTAGGTTACATGTTATAATTAATAAAGTCAATCTTAAGATACATAACTTTTCTAAAAAAAATACTTCTTATCTTCAGAATATGGCAATTTTTCTTCAAAAGTGTATTTTTCAGTCCAATTACTACAATAAATTTCTTCAAAAAACAAAACAAATTCTAATTAAAAAAATCATCGTCAGCGTTTATAGTTTTAAAAGTATCATGGTCAAAACACGCGATGAAACTTAAGATTAATATAATTTTAATTAAACTTGTATCTAACCTTAAAAGTATTATTATTCTAGTTTCCTGGAAAATATTACGATATTTACAACACATTTTCTGATAAGCTTATAGGATTATTTTTCTAATTAAACAGAAATATGAAGTCTAATATATTTTGTACAAAATAATTTTTATTTGGTAAATCTTCGAAAATGTAATTAACTTAGCATTCAATGCCATATAAAACTAATTTAATGCAAAATGTTAGTACCAACGGATAAATATTATAAATAATTCTTTATGAATTACTATTTATTCAAATTATTTAATCTTGTTTTGAATGCCTTCAAAATGTAATTGTATAGTTGTATTAATTAAATATAACCAAATTGAAGCTTAAGTTTTATATTTTGGTTTAGATATTTACTTGAAACTTAATTAAATTTCTTCGAAACTAGTGCAATTCAACAAATAAATGCCAAATAATATTTTCGGTTTAAATAATTGGTTATTTTACGTATTGTGATGAATTAGACGAATTGAGAAATCAGAGTAGTAAATTAATTTAGAAATTTTAATAAACATTGTTTTGGAAGCCTTTTATACAACTATAAATCTCATATATTTTTATAGATTTTAACTATTTCGCAATTTTTAAAATAAGTTTAATCATAATTTTTTTAAGCAGTGAAATTTTAAGAACGTACATGAATTCTCACATTTTCCTTTTCTAAACATTTCTGACATTGTTTTAATTGAGAATAGTTTAAATTATTAAACCATGTTTTTAAAAAAAATTTATAAGAAGGGTTTTTTTTGTACAAAAAAGCAGAAAGAAAGAAAATAAGCAAATAATTCTATACTCTACGATTCTGATTTCCATTGGTACAAAAAAATGAAAATAAAGAACTAAAAATGAACTAAATTATTTTTTAAATGAAATTATAGAAGTACGCCAAATCTATGTGAATTAAATAATGTTAATAAATGTGAATTACAGAGGCGTAAACAAATATAAAAATTATCTAAACATTTTTTTCTATTCATTTAATTCTTTAGAAACAATTCATAACACCGTATACCAGTGTTCACGACTATTATGCTACATAATTACCAGAAATTAAAAAAAATTCAATGTAAAACAGACTTGGGTTCAAAAGAAACAAAAAAATCATGGCCTCAGAAAAATAAAAGTATTCTAAACTATAAACTTATAAATATATTTTTATTTACAATTTTTACCCAATTTTTGTTAACTTTTGTTAGTTTTGTTATCAATTTCTTTTACAGACTTCTTTATGACTACACAAACATTATTGAAGTTTTTTTTATAAAAAAATATTATGCATCAAATTCATTTAAAAAGATCTCAGAAGATACTATGGATTTTTCACAGAATACTTTTACGTAATTATTTTGATTTTAGCTTTCACACTACGTTTATAACCTAAAAAGTGGAATGTATTATAATCGTTCAGTCCGTCTGTCTGTCCGTCACCCACTTTGATATTCCGAACTACAAATGCTACGGACAAGTGTGATACGTCAAAAAATTCAGCGCATCGAAATTAGAATACATTGAAAATTTCAGAAAAGAATTCGAATTCGTAGTACTTCAACTTTTTAAAAACTGCAAAATTTAATGCTCATTTAAAAAGCATAGGAAGCCATTTTTATTAGAAATAAATCAGCATTGCCATTCGCAATAATCGCTCAAGAAACTTTAATTCTTTTAGACAACAAATTAGAATAAATTTATTTTTGCGGCATCGATCAGTTTTAAATGACGTCAAATATATTTCACTACGAGATTCTTCGTATGTTGATATGAATTATTTTCATTCTATTTAAAAGCGAGGAATATTACATATTTATTCTTTGAAATATAAATTAATTTTTGCAAACGATAAGTAATAATTATTGAATTTTCGAAATAAAATAAATGAAACTAGCCAAATTTAGCATGTAAATGTTTAATATAGAATTAATGTTGTGTTTGGGGCCTTTTTACCTGTTAAACATAACTGTTGTGTGGAAGCGGGTTAAGTGACAGATTCTGTTACAAACCTATTTTTTTAAAAATCGAATGTGCACAAAATTGGACGTGTCAAAAAAAAACTGTTGTCGTATTCGAAATCTGCGTCCAAAAGTGCATTGGAAAAGGCTATTGCACTTTAGGTTGCTGATAAAAAGTTAAAATTATCAGGCTAGTGTAATCCATCGGAGTGAAATAATTGATTTAATTAAGCGAGTTAATGTAGCAATTATTGTTTCAACTCGATTACTGGTTCAACATCGCTGTTGGTTTCTTCGAGGAAAAGCATGCTTGATGCACAGTGCTAAAAAAATGCTACAAAAATGTACAAGGACTGGAAAAAAAAGGCGAAACAGAAATAAGGAAAGACAAAATTGGATATAAATTGGCTACCCCTGACAACCGATGGGGTGCGAGCGATGAATCGGGATAATGTAAAGTTTGTGTTATTTTTCGAGTGCAACTACTCTTTGTAATTGTTTAAAATAAAGGAAATGCCATACTTCTTTAAACCATTTTCGTTGGGTTTGGGTAAATTAAAGTTGAACTAGAAAAGGCTACCTGAAGTTAGGTGAGGTTTTAAAATATCAACTCACTAGAGCTACATGAGGGTTATTGGCAACGTTAATTTAGAACTACAGTCAAGGGACTAGCCGGCACCTGAGTAAGCACCCAACGTTTTAAGGGCGACATCGTACGCAGCGTCGGGACTTTGGATAATATTTAAGGTAACAGGGAACAAAACGACTACTCAAAATATCAAATTTTCATTTAAACTTTAGTTACTGAATCATGCCTTTACGAAAAAACTTCTATGATGCACATTTGAATATGGGGCAGGAGTTTGCAAATTTGGTAGTTAATTTCAATATAACTCTGTTGCCAGCTTTATATGTCATTATTCCAAATCACCAATTTTCAGCCTTAAAGTACACTTTTCTCTTTTTCTATTTTACTAGAAGGGTTGAAATTTTCTGTGATGTCGTATACATTTCTATTTAACACAGTGAACCAAAAATATTCCAAAAAATATTAAGCGAGTAAAAATAAGACGATTTTTCTAATTTAAGAAATACGCAAAATTTCTATTTAGATTAATAACTTAAAATTATGAATGTTTTATCGTTAAACTTGAGGTTCATTGGGTTGAATAGACTTTTTTTTCTATTAAAAATTATTTTCAGATACACGCAATAGTTGTGCTGGAAAGTGTACCTAAAAGCTAAAAATCGGTGTTTTAAAGTAATAACATATGAAGCTGGAAACAAAGTTATATTGAAATCAACTACCAAATTTGCGAACTCCAACCCCATATTCAGATGCGTATTTTATAAAAAATTTCGTAAATATTCATTTGAGTGATTGGAAGTTAAAATGAAAATTTGATATTTTGAAGCGTAGTTTTGTTCCTTGCCCCCTTACCGTGCACTTCCTCTGCACGGGGTATTATTTATCGAACCTTTTGGCTGCATATATCGTTTTTAGGGCGGCACTTATTTTGGAAAGGCCAGGTCCCAAACATGGGAACTTTCACACGCAAGAAAAGTCTCTTTGTGACTGTTTACCCCAGCTCTCCAGCTACATGAGGGACTTGGTGACTCATAATCATAAACAACTGTCAAGAGACGAGGATAACACCTGAGCGAGCACCCAAAGTAACACTTTGTACGTGACGTCATGAGTTTGGAACATGCAAATTTAACGTGTAACATCCCTATTGAGGCGGTAGTAATTGTTGGAGGCATTATTTTGCCCCCCCCCCCCAATAGACTTTTAATGTGATGGCGCGGCTGTAGGGAGCCTAGTGGTCAGCGTCTCGGTCTCGAGATCGGAAGGTCCCGCGATCGAGTCCAGGTACCACTGAAGACCTACCGAGTATATGCGGAGTACGTTCTCGTTAAATATGTTGGGTCCGAAAGTCCTGTGGTCGGTCATTGCGCAGTTTACCACGGGTACAGGTCCCTGGAGACTATTTCCCTCCCCTTCAGAGACATGTCTAAATTGTGGAGGTGGCGATAGATGGCAGCACCTGTCTTGTATGTGTGTGTATGTCGTGTCCGTCTCTCTTGACGAAGGTTTATAAGCGGCTCTTTGTGACCAAGCACACAAGCCTGAAAATATATGTCTACCATACAATCCAACCATGTGATGGCTAAGGCAATAATAATAAAACCTACGAATGTATCATCTGTGGCCTGACCTGTAAAATTAGAATTCAAAGACTGTTAAAGGACAAACATAGGTATGTCACCTCATAAATAATTTCTAATTTCCACTAACTCTTTAAGTTTTTTTTAAGTACTTTTAGTTAATTTTAAGTACCAGTAACTCACAAAACATTTATTTACTGTATAAATATTTTTTAAAATTTGAATTACCTTTAAATAGTAATGTAGGTTCCCTTGCGTAGCATTTGAGCTTCATTTGAATCATCTGTACAAATAGTAAATTATATAATAAAATTTTGAAAGTTTAATTGTTTGCTTTTAGCTTAGTGTCCTTAAACCTTCAAGAAATACTATCCATTATCTTATTTTGAATTCTTTTGTGCAACAAAAAAAATATCAACTTTTTGAATAATGCAAGTCAAAACCAAACAAACGAACACTTTTTCGATTGTATGGAAAATTTCATAATCAAAAGTTTCCATTTGATGGAAAGAAACGTTATGAATGTATAGGAAATACAACGTTCCTAAAGTGTCATATTTTAGAATAGTCATATTTTAGAATTTTTAAAATCGTATTTACCGACTGCCGAGAATATGTAAACTGCAGTGTCTTTATCAATTTTGAAATTATAACACTATATAAAATTTTCCAAAGTGTTATATTTTAAAATGTTGTTATTATATAACCATTTGAATGAATCACCTAGCATGAATATTTATGAAATATATTGCATTCAAAGTGCTATAAAGTCAGTCAAATGACAAAACCACGAATGTGTAAAATCTAGAGATTGGTGGTTTTAGTGAACAGTGGACTTATCACTATGCAGTTTTCCATCTCTGTGTGTGTATTTGTACAGTCGTGGCTTTGTCATTTGACCAATTGTTTTTTTAATATGTCAGAACATATAAAAAACTAAACTCCTCGGCGCAATAGCCCATTACTGGGCCAAGGCCTACCGTGCCAATTCCAGCTTTCGTGACCACCCGGTAAGGTGGTCAGCCTCACGCAGAATGCCCAGTGCTTAGTTCCCAAGCATGCTTGGTCCTCATTTTATTGACCCACTCAAGGGATGAACGGATGGGTCAACCTCGCCTAATTCGGGATTCGATCCCCGGACCTGTGGCGTGGCAATGCGAAGCACTACCACTAAGCCACTGGACCTCTGTCAGATCATATAGACTTTGATTTAAAATAAACTAGTACGATATATTTAAACTTAAAAACTACTTGTTCTCATTCATTCAAAAAAAAAACAACTGCCAAAAAAACTCCGATTTTTCTCTTCAACATCCTTACGATGAATGGCCCATAAGTGTAATGGAACATAAAGAGGAAAGCGTGGATTTATTACTGCCTCATCATTAGCAGCGTAAAAGTGGGCCCTAACTACAGGCCCAAAGGTGTGTTATCGCCTGAACAAGAAAGTTTCAATCACTCAAATTCCTGTCGAGGAAAGGTATCATTAAAAATCTCAAATGAGCATCTGGGTTTTTAAAGGTACTTATAGTCATTTACAAAAAGGGATCATAGTTATAGTCATTTGCGAGAAATGGGAGGTGGTGATAGTTATGAAGAAAGAGGGTTGTTAATGGTTCAAAGGTTTTCAGAAGTCGTGTTAGTTTAGCGGGTGGTATTTATGGTAGTTTTGTCATTGTGTTTTTATAGTTAATGGGTAAGTAATGGTAAATTATCCGGTTTGATATGAAAGGAAGTGTTTTTTTTTAAATAATTAATGGTTGTAACATTATAAGAGAAAGATAATAATACAAGAAATATTCGAAAATATCTAAAAACTATCATAATTTATTTTTCGAATATGTTGTAATATAACTTTGTAAGATTTCACTGTTACAAAAAGTTTTTCACTATTACATTTCAACATCTTTTTATTTTAAAAGGGGACCAGTTGTTCCTTTTTTCCAGGCATTTTTGTTGAATTTGTATTATTTGCAGATTAATGACACCGTAAAATTAATGCTCTGGCACTTTATCAGTACCCTGATTAGGGGCTCAGTTAGATTGAAAGAGTACCTTTTCGTAATCAAGATTTGTAAAAGGAAAACTTTTTTAACGAAGCATTCGGACACTATATTAAGATATTTGAAATCTGACACTTTTTCATTCACAATTCTTTGGAAGACCTAAACAGTAACCTAGTCCCTAGCTTTGTTCTATAATATCTCTTTTCTATAAGAAGTCAAACGACATTTAGACATCCTGTAAGGAATTAATTCCAGAGGTTTTAAAATCATTTGCAATCTCTGGATGGGAAAATATCTGAAAGCAAAATGTGTCGATGAAGATGCACAACAGTATAACATTGTATCAATAAAACTTTATGAATCTTTTATTATATATGTTACCGTTGAAACCCGAAATAAGCTACAACTAGAATTAACTAGCGAGGACTGGTTTTAACTGAGGCTATTAGTTAAAACTAGTTTCCACTAGCTAAAACCAGTTGTCCCCAGCTAATACTAGTTTTGACAAAATCGATTGGTTAAATAATGTTTTTACTTAAAAATCTTGTAGTAGATAAAGATTAAAGTTAACTGAAGATAAAAAATATATGATAGAGTAACGAGTACAGTGATTGGCCCCCTCACAGTGATTGGCCCCTCATTCATTATTGAAAATAATAAGATGTTAAAGCCCAAAATAGGTGTGACAAAGGTTTTTAAAATTCCCGCCATTAACGTTTGTCATGTTGGCAACAACATTTTGGGCTTTAACGCCTTTAACATCTTATTATTTTCAATAATGAATGAGGGGCCAATCACTGTGAGGGAGCCAATCAGTGTACTCGTTACCCTAATAAGTTTGGATCACCTTTTATAACATTTAATAATGGATTCATTTTTTTAAAAACATATTGGATAATTCAAGTTCTTGCTAATTACAACTAGTTTTAACCAATGCATCTGGTCAAAACTGGTATTAGCTAGGAAGGTTTAGTTTTAGCTAGAGGAAACTAGTTTTCACTAAGGGCATCAGTTAAAACTAATTCTCACTAGTTAATTCTAGTTTTAGCTGATTTCGGGTTTTAACGGTAACATATATTTTTATTGAATCAGTTATTTCATCAGCAATTTGCATCTTTTATGCACTTTTGAATATTACCTGTAAAAATTGCAAGACGTCTTTATATGCTCGGAAATTTACAAACCTCATATCTGAAGCAAAATTGCTAAATGTTAAGTAAGAAAGTCCCTCGTGTGAAAAAGGGTTCAATACATACTTCTTACTGCCCTAAAGCTTAAGTGCCGAAAAGATCCTTTTTGTATTTAGTGATAGTTTTTGGTGGATTATTCTTTTGCAGACTCAGCATATTTCCCTTAACTGATTACTATTTTTGTGGCAATCTAGGCGGATCTCGCTACCAATTTGAAGATCATATTACAATAAATCTTTTTTGCATTTAGTGATACAGTTTTTGGTGGATTATTCTTTTGCAGACTCGGTATATCTCCCTTAACTGATAACTATTTTTTGTGGCAATCTAGGCGGATCTCGCTACCAATTTGAAGCTCATATTACAATAAATCTGAGCTCTATGTGGATGTTAAAGTATACCGAGGTTTAATTTCACCGTGAGGACCCAAGCTAAATGATTACAAAAGGAATATTTTACATGCCCCATAATCATATGATTCATATGATATCATATGATTCATTCCATAATCATATGATATGCGTGGCGGCGATTTCCCATTCAGAAAATTTGCCGACGCAGCCGAGGTTCGACCCGTGATCTCGGGCTTATGAGGCTTGGTGATATAATAAATGGGTTAATATTAAACAATTTATTATATACAACTAATCAAACCTATATTTTTGTATTCACTTAAGGGGATACATTTTCTAGCAATAAAAACAACTATTTACAAGTAGTTTTTCATTTATTTAAACAAAATCAAAAGTTTGAACTTTTTTAAAACGCTACTCCTTTTTCAATTTTAAGAATAACTCCACCAAACTTTTATAGTTTGTTTTTAGTACTATTTGGTCAAGAAATGTGCATGGGATTTTGAAATGTGAGCTACTGTTAAAAAGTTACATGTATTTATACTGAAAATCACAAAAAATTACAAGTTTTTGAATTCGACATTAAAAAAAAAAGCAACTATACATAGTAGACCATATTTCATGCACAATTTTTTGCACCATATATATAAGAACACAGGTTCAAAATTTCAAAATTCTAACTTAATTAACAAAAAGTCTTAATTATTTATTAAACACAAGAATTGAAAAACGCGAAACTGTGAAAAAAGGTTGAAAGCAGACGAAATACGTATTCAAACTTATAGGAATGACTCCAGAAAATATTTAATAACTTTTTTCTACAGAAGATATCATTATAAAACTTTCAGTAAATGTGCAGAATAATATTGTGAATAATAAGAAGTAAAAACCGAAAAATCGATATTTTGACCAATTTTTGGGAACCGTATCCCCTTAACAGTAAGTGTAAGAAAAGTCATAATAAAAAAGGATTCATACCCAACCACGAATGGATCTTTATTTCAAGATCCATTTTGCTTGTTTATCAAAACTAGAATTACTGCCATCGCCTACTTTTATCAAATGTGTTCCATGTCAGTTATACTTTTTTTTTGGACGATTCGCAGCAGAATCCTTTAAAAGAAAACTATAGAAAGCGTTTCTTTCAAACAATATGAGAAGAAAAAGCTATGAAGGAAGATAAACAATATATTGTTCTTTCTGTTGATAGCAAAGAAGAAGGCTGAGGGAATGAACCAGAACTTAGGCCATTGTTTGTGTTTCAAAAAAGTCGTCTGTCACGCTTTTCTCGACCCCTGTTTTTGTTGAACAGTCTGAGAACGAGATGAACAAATAAAACTGCAATCGATTTTTTTTATTTAATACTTCTCTCCCTCTTTTTAGGCTTAAAAGAAAAGTTAGACGTTCCCCAGAAATATCGTACGGCTCAAATATATCTATACCTGTCTGTTTTGGAAAAGAATACGATGTTATTTGTCACATGCTCTCAATGCACAGTAAATATTCTTACAGTAAAGATTTTTAGCTTCCATTGATTATTGTGAATTAAGCACTTGGAACTTTAGATTTATTATAATAAATAAAGCTTTTTAAAACAATATCTTAGTTTTTTAATATTTTTTTACGATATATAATTTTCCCCGGTTAAGTTAGTGTAATACTTCACTCAGAAAACTTGAAGAATTTCCATACAAATTCTGCTTTTCCCACAGTTATTACAAGTTTTAATGAAACAATACAAAACATGTGTTGAAGGCACAGTACGCTGTTTTCTCCTAAAATGAAATTCAGCATCTGTTTTTAATGTCTTGGATAAATAGCTATACTAAATCTAAAAAAAAAACCTTTTTAATGAATGCTATAATTTTGTCATGCATATTTTTCAATATTGTTTACAGTTTTTTGACATTCGCTCATAACTATAATAATAGTAGCCTCTTGTGATCGTCTGTTGCGTTGAAAAAACACAAATTTGTGTTCGTATGTATCGACACAATTTTAGTATTGAAACTATGCAATATTGTAAAATTGCCATTTTTACACAATACTTGTGCTGTTTGAACACACATTTTTCTGAGTATAAGGAATGATAACCTTTGATACAAATTAAAATTAAGTTTTTTCTTTATTCAGTAACTAAAATCCTTCATATTTCTTAAAAGACTACACTATTTTTTAAAAAACACATCGAATTTCTTTTTGGTAAATGTAAGAGGGTTAAATACACTATTTCGTATAGTAGAAATAATTTAATTGGTATAAATAACTAGAAATAAGTTTTTAAGTTTTGAATTATCGTCATATTAGAGCTACACGAGGGCTATTGGCGACGGGCGTCATATTTTAGAACCACAGTCAAGTGACGAGCCGACACCAGAGTAGGCACCAAACGAAACCTTTTTAAGGGCGACGTCGTACGCAGCGTTGGGACTTTGAAGGATATTTAACGTGCACTACCTCTACACGGGGTATTATTAGTCGGACAGTTTGGCTGCACGGGCCGTTTATAGGTCGGCAGTTATTTTGGCGATGCCCGGACCCGAACCTGGGACCTTACGCATGCTAGGCGAATAACTAGATATAACATGAATTGGAAATAAAATAATTGATTTTTCATTATTAGTTAATTAAAACACGCCTATTGCTGTGAAAACTAGGGGAAAAACCACATAATTTACTTTTAAAACTTTAAGAGAGTTAAACTAATTTCGCTCAATCAAATATCAAATCAGTATCACACATTCAATCTTTGTACATAGGTTTATCTATTGTTGTCATCTACGACAGGATAAAGAAAACTGTCCTGTTATTAAAAAAATTGCATTATAATTTTCGTGGAAAATTGAACTAAATAACTATTAAACTATAAAAAAATCCTTCGAATTCTGAAAACACTGCTAACAAAAAGAAGCCAATATCTCGTCTCAGCTTGTGTCAATACTTTCGTTTCAATTGTATTTTCTTCTCTGGCGCAAGAAATGAGATTATTCTTTCCAGTTAAGTTTTACTTTGATAGAAAAAACCCTTCATATTTTAAACCCCTTTTCTCTATAAAGTTGGACTGCCCTTTTTTGCACTGTCTCTTCCAGTGAAGGATATAAACACATCTAAGGGAAATGTTTCAAAATAGCTTTACAGAAGACAAAAATTTTAATCTTTTTTGGCTTCCAGGACGATTTATTGATCTATGGAATTTTTTTTTCAGATCGGGATATTTTTAAAAGAATGTGACTTTAATATATTCTTTTGTTTTTTTTAGCAACACCTGATTTTATAAAATTCGAAAATAATTTTTAGATTCTCATATTGTTTTGATTAACAGTTGCTTTTATAATATACTAGCTGTATGGTTCCGCCTTGCTTAGAACTCTATAACTTAATAGAAAATTTGTTTAATTTTATTAGGCATGCCTACTTATTAAAATTTTCAAAACAAAATTGAATTCATGTTGGCACATTCGCAAAACAAAGGCTAACTATAAAAAATAAAATCTTTTAAAGTAGTATTTAAAGAATTTGTTTAATAAAAAAAGAAAAAGATAAAATTTGGTGAAAAGAAATAAAATGTATATTGTAATATTTTAAGGGGCTCTTCTTACAGGATTTTCACGTTTATCGGCGAATGAAATCAAGCCGCTGTTTCAGCCCGGCACATGTCTTTTGGGAAAAAAATAATATTAATTAAAAAAAAATCTAAATCAAATATGAACATTTCTTAGCTCAGTATAAGTTAGTCCTTCATAATACACATACAAATACACACTCTTTTATTATTTTTATAAAGTATATCCATGTTTCAAAACCTTAAAAAAGAAAACTTAAGTCAATAATTTGTACTTGTATAATTTTAAAATCATTAGTGTATATTATAATTATTTGCATAATCTTCAGTAGTTTGATTATGTTTATACAAATTTAAATATTGTGAAAGTTATAAAAAATAATACAGCTGACTTTGTGTTAGACAAACTATTCATTCAAGTTTCATTATTTATAATATTTTAAAGGATTTTACCTTTTTCTTCATAATTCTTAAAACTCCTTTCTAGTCTTGTTTGGATTAATTAGCATAATATCATTTAATATCACCGAATTGATAAATTATTGAAAAAACCCAACCCTATTGGTGAATAACATAATGAATATGCATAAAATGTTGATTTGAGCAATAATTTAAACTTCAAAAAAAAACTGACGTATTGCATTTAAAATTAACTTTTAGATTTCACAAGCAATAAGTCAGGAATTTATATTCTGATTATTTACATATGAAATTATATTCTTTTCAAAAGGAACGCTTCAAAACTCAATGAATATTTCATAAGTCATTGATCTCAATTATTTTAAAATTAAAAGAATGCAAACATCGGAAAAGATTATTTATTATTCAAAGTGGTACTAAATTTTTAGAAAATATTTTAACTATCAGTGTTTTAATATGAAAGCATAAAAGGGTATAAAAACTATAACTTCATCAAAGGCTAATTAAAATGTCAATGTTTAATAAGATGAACTAAGAGACATTGATGACCGAAGTGTATATTTTAATTAATAATTTTCTTTATTTGATTATTTTGGAGCAAATGAATATTTATTCATTAGTTTTGAGATTATATATTTGTTATCTTTTCGAATTCTGTTATCTGTGTTCTAAGTCTTTTTAATTAAATTTCGGATACTTTTTCAATGCACGTATCGTGTTTTCTGAGTAACATATATAAAATATATTTTAAGTAAAGTTTAGAAAATCAAATAAAAAAAATATAAGGGAAACGTTGGCAATCTGATTAAAGTGTGTAATTTAGTACTTATTATAAAAGAATTAGGAGAGAGTATAAACTATTTTACTACACATCTACATAAAAAATCTACTTTATATAACTTTGGCGTGTAACTAGTAATCATAATTATACATTTTGCATTAAATTCAGTAAGATATTCAATCAATACTTTAAACATTTTTTTTCAAAGTAAATTTATAAAATTTTCTGATACATTAATAATAACATTGATAAAACACAAAATGAAAAATTTAAATAAGTTAAAATTTTAAATAAAATTTTAGCAAGTGACAGTTTCATTTCGGTATCTTCCAAACTTATTATCATGTATCTCAAATATCTGGCCTGGATGAAAATCAGATTGCGTGTTCAAAACTTAAATATTGTGGAAATTGTCATCAAAATGTCATTAATGCTAGTGAAATTTGTTAAAAATGTAAAAAATTAGATAAAAATTGTTAATTTGTTTATTTTATGAAAAATACTAAAAACTTTATTAAGACATTTTAAGAAAATGCATTTGATAAGTTATTAGAAAAAAAAACATTCAAAATATGCTTTTTAATATAAAATGCGTGAAATTACACATTTATTGATATATTATAATTAATATTTATGATGGAACAATAATCTTATATTATTATGGTAGATTATTATTATAATATTATGGTGGAAAAAGTGGAAGCATTTATAAAGGCAATGTCCGTCCTTTCAAATGAACCTTCCACAGCCCAAAATAGAAATGCTACGGACATGTATGAGACGTCAAATTAAAATTCAGTGCATCAAAACTAGAAATCATTGAAAAAAATCTCATAAAAAAATTCGAATTCGAAGAACTGGATATATCAATAAAACTAAAAAATTTAATATCCTTTTGTGCAACGTTGCAATAGTTGATTTGTTCAAAATTGAAATTGTTAAGTCAAAAACAAAACAATTCGTTGCTTGCAAACTAAAAATATGTTTCAATCAAACAAAATTTAACATCTGAAATGTTAAATAAAACTATAAAAGTCAATTTTGAACAAAATACTTCTGTATTCCAAACGATTAATAAGGATTGATTTTATGTGTAAATAAAAGTAAAAAAATAATTGTTACCTTTGATCCGTTAAAATAAATTCTTGATCACAAAGTTGTATTCATTTGTCTAAAGAAAAAAAGGTAAAATCACTCACCATAAATAAATCCTTTTATCCTATTGAATGTGAAGGATATCAAAGGAAGACAAATGTAAAAAAAATAATGCATGTCATTTAAAGTGCTATTTTGTACATGCTGTAATTGGAAAAAGATCACAAAAAAGCAGAAATGAAATCTGTTTTTTTATTTTATCTCTTTATTTGGCTAAAAGGTGATTTGAAAACAAAATACCAGTTTTTTTATGTTGTGTTTTTTCAAATTATTTAAATTCCTCCTTTAGTTCAAATATGTGGTTATCAAGTAAAAGAAATACAATTAAAAGTTTAACGTTTGGAATTTTTTAAGGTTTAACCCTTTTGTGTCTCATTTGTGAATGCCATTAACGCCTTTATTACCGAATCAAAAATTTACTTTAAATTTTTCAAGTTCGTTTTTTTAAGTGTCGGGTATATATGGGTTAATTAATGTAGTTGTGCAATTTTTACAAAGAATTTGCCTTGAAAAATGTATAACGTGTTTTTTTTAGGACAATCAAGTGAAGTTTTATATTTTCACCATAGATTCTATATTTTTATAAAACTAATAATCAAAATGCATTCATTTTAATAATATTTTTTTAAATAAGTATATTATATTTAAGTCGTATAGTTTGCAAGATTTTAAAGTATTTTTCCTTATGATAGTTGGTAACTTATTGATACTCTAAGTATATTTATTTTCGCAAATTATTTGCAATTTAACTTTAATAAAGATAAAGTCAGTTTTTTGGTATTTTAAAAATAAAATTAACAGAACTATTTTGATATTTTTTTGCTGACAAGAATATCCTCACATTTTGATTCAAGATTTTATTATTTGCAAAAAGAGTAAATAAGTAATAATAATTATATTTAAAAATATAGCATCGATGTTAGTTACTAGACATACAACAATCATGTTTTTCTTTGTCAATCAACTTTTAATTATTAAAGTGGAATGTCTTAGAAAGTGACACACTTGGTTATACTTTAGAAATTAAAACAAGATTTATCAAAATTACTCTAAGCACTATAATCAAAATAAAGAAAATACTTTCCTTACGTAAAATGCGATTAAAAATCAAATAATTTAAACTTAAATAAAAAAACCTTTTTTTTTTTTTTTTAGAAAAAATACCCGTTAAAAACATTCTACATTCAAAACTTCTTTTTTATACTTATTTTCTTATAAAAAAATAGAAACTTGAAACCCCTAATCTTTTCTACAAAACGGAAAATTAACCTCTACGACAGGGAAAATTTTCAAATAAAAGACCAATCATGAACTCCCGAAATATTTCACCCAACGATTTTTTCATAAAACATGCTTCGATTGGATGGCAGATGATTGAATACTTTAGTAACGATGCATTTGATTGGATAAGTCGAGCTTCTTGCCCCACAATATTTTCTGAGATGGTTTGACGAAAGCGCATCTGACACTCGAATAAGATAAACAAAATTGTAAATAGGGTTTACGATTTACGAATATAAATTTGTTACTCATGCTCAAGCACGTTTTTAACTTGCAAATGAATAGTATTCATAGATTAATATACACTGCTTAAAACAATTAGAAGAGCACTTTACGTACTTTTGTTAACCCTTTCAGTTCCAAAATTTTATTTTTTATTATAAAAATCTAAAATGTGTAGAATAGATTCATTATGCACCCAGAATGAAATGGTTAAAAACAGGGGGGGGGGGGGATCTTAATTTTTTAACTAAAATGTAAGGGGCGAAAAATTGGAATCATAACTTTTGAACAAATTATAACAATAATTTTTCAAAACTTTATTTGTTAAAAAAGTTAAAATCAATTTTGAAACATCTAAGAATGCAAGCATGAAGAATTTATGGTCAATTTATATCATAAAAGTTTTTGGGAGTGGATTTTATTTACCATGTTTTTCATATTTTCATTTAATTAAAACAAACATTATTTTATTCTTCAAAATACACGATTCTTCCATCTAACGATAAAAAAGTAGAAGCTCAACTTAATGGGGAAAAAATCGCGAGCTGATGATTCCAAATGGAATCATTGGGGGTGAAAGGGTTTAAACCATGAATTCACCTAATTCTTTTTAGCAGTGTATTTCATTTTATAATTATATATAAAAAATGCTCATGATTTTTAAAACAGTCAATAGATAAAAAGAGTTAACAAATCTTCCAAAATTTACCAAAATGCGTGATCAATATTTTAACATTCTAACAGTATCTACAAAGTATTATACTTATTTAGAATCAATGAGGCTATTGCATAAGTAATAGCCAATTCGTTCTAAACTTATTTAAAGTTAAGTATACATTATTTAACATGATATTTATAATTTTTTATTTCAATAATTGTTAAGCAGTAAACATATTGTATGTTAATATATGCTTACAGTGAGCTTGAATATTTTTTAAAAAGCTATTTTGCTTTTCTTTGCTTTTATGTAAATAACGCATTTTTTGTAGTTTCCATGTTTACGTAATGAAAGTTTAGTGTTTGAATGTAACAAAAAAAAAGTGTAAGACTAAATTTAATAAAAATATCACCAATAGCTACCAGCTCAAAACATATTTTTTTAAATAAAAGTTATGTACAAATACACAGATTCCTTGTAACTATAAGACAAACTATTACTATTTAGACTAACAAAAATATTCTTTACATTATTGTCAAAGAAATGCATTGAATTTGAACCCTGTTATTAAGCTACCAACGCTTTCTTTTTTTTTCTTTTTCTACAACAACTTGCAGCGCAGTTTATTGAGCGATTTCGGTATAGATATATTATATTCTGTATCCCGTGTTACGTGTTTTATAGGAAACAAGATTTGCTTGTTATGGAACAAGCAATCGATATTTTTTGTTGTTGTTGTTTTCTTTTTTGTTTCTTGAGCGGTGTTATCCGGATTGTAAAAACGGGGTTATCTGTAGTAAACGGCGTTCATGTGAGAAAAACGCAGAAAGATCTACGTTTAGGATATTGAGGACAGGACAATACTTTGATTTTTACCTGTTCTTTTAATAATTACCAAACCTATCACAAATATATATAAGTATTTAAATTAAAAAATATATGTATTAACACAAATATTATAGATACATTCGTCGCTTTTATAATTGAAGAGCTTAGTGGAAGAACGTGCTAAGTGACAAAAAGGTGAAAACGCGAAAATGAACTTGAACGTTATTAGTTCGCACTTAAATCCGTTACAAGCAAACGGTAAAAAATACAGTTTTAAGATAATGAAAAAGGGGAAACTTGTTATCTTTTAAGAATAGAATAATATGTTCATTGACACAAAAATCTCAATTATTTCAGAAATGTCACTTGGCACGTTATTCCACTAATTTCTTCAATCATTTATTTGTTCCATACTATTAAATTTATGCCTGTTGCATAATGCAAAGGTCGTGTATTTTGGGTCGGCAGAGTTTAAGAATGGGAAAATCGTTGTTACTCATGTCATATATGATTATGTGATATGTAAAAGATCCTTGAATACACATTTGGCTTAGAATCGCCTGAAAAAATTAAACTCACTTTAACTTCCACATAGAGCTAACTCGTTATAATTTGAGAGTAAAATTTGTAACGATAGCCGCGCAAATGTTGCCACAAATAATTGCCCTCGGTTTTTGGAAATATGTAGAGTCTGCAAAAGGTTTAATTCGCCAAAGGCAGCCTCGTTGGAAAAAACATTACCCATTCAAACCCAAATTATTTAAAAATAATATTATCACCTATCATATTATTTTTTAAGTGGATATTCATGTATTTTTAAATTACTTAATATCCACTATGTGTCAAAATCAGACAGACAAATACAATTAATTTCTAAGGAACAGAATTCTCCACTGCATAAATAACATAGATACTCAGTAATTAATATTCTATATAGAACGGAATTTTCAAAGTACAAGTTGGAAACTGAAAATCAGTAAGGATTTTGCAAATATCAAATTATTTTTATATTACAAAGTTAGTTTTTTTTATTGTTAATTATGTTTATAATTGGTTTAGTAAACGTCACTACACAAGGGCTATATTGACGACAAAAATCTTTATTTTGATACCGAGGTATTTCGAATTGTGGGAGATAATAAGGGAGGAAAAAACATTTTTATGCTTCAATTGTTTCTTTAAAATCACTTAACTATACAATATCTCTTCAAAGAACGTCTAAAGGAAAACCGGGATAAAATTTATATGGAGTGTTTATAAAGGATGTGATGTTGAGTATTTTCCTGGGTGTGAGAGTTTTATTATTTTTTTAACAATTAATTGCATTGCTTTATATTTTATAACCTTATTTGTTAGAAAACAAAAAGTTCTAATAGTAATAAAATAGCCTAGTTTCCCGTTATTCAAATACGTACGGAAAATTTTATTAGAAAATAAGTAAGTTTGTAACAGTAACTGGCACGTAGAATTGCTTCTACACAAGATTTATACACATTAAAAAAATACGACAAACGCAGAATCCAGTAAAAATTTACTAATGGTTAAACTTTTAAAAGCCAAAAACAACCTTTTTTCATTAATTTCTTTTGCAAATTAAATTAATATTATTTATCGTCAGCTTTATTTGCAGATCAAAGAATAATTAAATATTTATTTGTAACAACATATGAAACTAATTCAAATTGCAGTAAAAAACAAGAAATGTAAATTAAAGGTAACCAGACTTATATGCAAAAAAAATATCATGCTTTGCTGCTATCTTTGTAAATAAAAAAAAACAATCTATAAATCACATTGTGCTACATTTTATGACGTCATTCCTAACTGCTTTATGACAAAAGTAAATTTTGCTACACACATTATATTTTTAATAAATACAGTTTCTCATGCCATTATTTTAGCGATCGCATAAGAAAAAAAAATGAAATTGCAATGCTAATTCAATGAGGAATTTGCCGACTGACAATAGACATCTATGTCCGCCCGGACGTATAAGCAGGCGGATTAAAAGTATGAAAAAGGAGTATCTGAGGTCATACCTTCTAACAAAAAAAAGATTTTTGAAGATCCGACGGATAGAACTGATTTGGGAAAGAAAGTACGAACAGACAGACGGACATCGTCAGCATGTCTATGTCTAATTTTCTTTCGAAATAAAAAAAGTAGGCTAAAAATGGTCAAATAATAAGTATAGCATAAGTGCAATGTTTTTGAAATTTGAATGCCGAATTGACTAAGGTTATGCATAGCTTACATCTCAATGGAAATTAAATAATATATTTGTGGCGGTTCACCACACACGCAACTTCAATATGCCATCAACAACTAGATGGCGCTAATTTACAGCCACGTTCCTACCACTATTAAAGATTACAACTTTAATAGTAGTATATTAGCCGAGGTAACTCATATCCACCTTGAGGATCCTTTTGGTAGACAGTGGGTTACTGAGGCCACTACAGTGGTGACAAGAGAACGTGATCGTCACCCACTCCAACGATGCTCCTGCTACGATGCGCTTAACCACGGTTGCTACTCGCTGCTAATGCACTCAACGCTGCACGCAACTCAACTCAGCGGCTGGAACGCAGCTCAACGCACAGCGAAGCAACCTGCGCACGGTTCCTTACCTCGTTATTTCTAGGAAGGGAGTGGTGTGGCAGTTCACCACACACGCAACCTCAATATGCCATCAACAAATAGATGGCGCTGATTTACAGCCACGTTCCTACCACTATTCCAGATTACAACGTTAATAGTAGTATATAAGCCGAGGTAACTCATCTCCACCTTGAGGATCCTTTTGGTAGACAGTGGGTTACTGAGGCCGCTACATATTCACCACAGCGTTCTTTTTCTTTAGATATTATTTACTAATTTTTTTCAACTTTTGATTTATTCAATATTGTCTCAATTTCTTTTGAATTAGTTTGTTTGAAAATAGAATCTCGTGGAAGAAAATCTAATTTTAAATTGAATACGCAATGTTTTGGTAGGTTGTCCTTAAGTTTTTATACTTAAATTGTTAAAAAAAATTTTCTAACAGATTTGAACGGGATTTTTTTCAAAAGCTAAGTTGTCTCAAACAAATAATGAATTTATTCCAAATATTGATTAGAGGAGTTTGTATTTTAGTTGACAGAAATTTATATTTTTTGTCTGATTGGTATGCTAATCATTGAATTTGAACACCAATTTATATAATAAGTCGAATAATTTAGTAACCGAATATTTATTTTATATAACGAACGTTATAAATTGGTATTTGAAAATATTTCATTTAAGTACTCAAAATAACGGAATTTTTTATGAATAATTAATAAGCAAGAAAATATTGATTTTGTAAATTTTTTTGAAAACAAAATTCTTTCTTTTACGTTTATTTGCTGATGCACTGCTTAATAAAAGGCCTTAAGACATTATATAAATGAAGAACAAAATAGCTTTTTGAAATCCATTGAGCATGAAAAACTAAAAACTGTATCAAAAGATTTCAGTAAATTGAAATTGTATTACAACATCAAGACGAAACTCTTATTTTATTAAAATTTTAATAATCCCTTTTTGTTAACTTATCAGTTTATTTTGAAGGAATTACCTCAGGCCAAAGTTATTATAACTCAATTGTTTCTTCTTTTAATACGAATTAAAAATGGAATAAAGAGAAAAGATTCCGAGCTTGAAAATCATTTCTAATTTTCCGAATATATGAGTTTCTTTGAATGATGAAAAAGCAATTATTTCATACGATGATATGTTTATTTTTAAAATTAATTTTTCGTTACCTATGACATTTCAAAATTCATACATTTGTAATTTGGAATTAAAATATGTTTACACATCCATATAAAAATTTATTTTTCAAAATTTATGATTGAAAAATATTAATTTTGTATGCACATTTTAAATCGGTTAAGTTAAAATTTTTAATATAAAAAAGTTTAAATATTAATATCAGATATAAATTTAGATTTGTTAAAAATAAAAGAAATGTGCATGTATATTTTTATTTAACTTTAACTATATACCATCGACCATTAAAAATCACAATGATTTAAGAAATCATGAGTATTTTTTATTTGTGTTCAAAACTAGCAATTGAATATTCCCCGAAGGCAATTGCAAGCAAAAAAAGTAGAATTTCATTGATTAAAAAAAATTGTCATCATCTTTTTTCATTTTATAAGTTTATCACTGCATTTGTTTAATAATAATACTATTTAAAAACTCAAAGATGTTTTGTTCTCCGATAAGGATTCATAGGAATGATTATATTCTTAAGCATTGATTTATATCCTTAAGCATTGATTTATATCCTTAAGCATTGATTTAGCCTCGCAAAAAAACTGTTCACCTTATTAGAAAAATACTGATCTTTAGCTATTTTATAGAATTTATTTAGATTAAATTTATTACAGAAATAAAAAAAGGTTAATATGCTTTAACAGAAACTAGAGTTTTTTTTTTAAACTTTCATTTAAATTTTAAGCTTTTAGAATTTCTGATGTTGTGTTAACTAAATTGTAAGTCTTTCTTATCAGAAAAGAACACAACAATCTTTACTAAAATTCAAATCATTAGGCTATGTCCTGACTACGCCACAAATGCCACAAAGGCAACAAAACTTGGCGACTTGGCAGAGTCAGCCCCCAAGCTATTGCATCGCTTGGCGCCCTTGGCGGTCGCCAAGTTTTGTTGCATTTGGTACCTTTGTGGCATTTGATGTCGTAGTGAGGACATAGCCTTACATCAATCTAATGCTTTAGTGCTCTTATATTTATTGTGTAAACACAATCGAAGTAATATTGTTTTCTTTAGCCGAAATTTGAAATGCCTGAATGGATTTCTGTTGGCATTGTTCTTTTTTGTTGTTATCTTAACATGTATTTTTAGTTTTAACTAGTAATATTTGTTTAGTCTGATTAGTTTACTAGTAATGACTAGTTTGTTATACTATTTAGTTATCTGAGCTATGTTACATACAATTTAAATAAGGATATCAAAAATGATCAATTGCGAATATACGACACAAGACGTATATAGCATATTTATTAACGTATACGAATAAAAAATAGTTTCGCGGCAAACAATTTAGTTAAATTTCGTATTTACCTGAATGAAACACGAACATGTACGTATAATATGTTTAAATAACAAAGTTTTGATTCCTAGACCTTTTCGTAGCACTAAATCACAAACTCAAAAATTAATTTGAAAAATCTTACCCATGAAGAAAACATTTTTCTAGCTCCTCTCTTTGAAAGAGGAAGATATCATGAACTTCGATAAGAATTACTCTAAAGAAATGGTTCGTTAATTTGAAGCCAAGTATGAAAAATTTACTTGGAGTGATAATTTATTTTAAATAATATTTTAGTATCTCACATTATATTTGGTATATGAAAAATTACGAATAAATTTTCTGATTAACCATGAAGTATATTATCCATTTTATAGTTTATTTTATTTGACTTGTTTTTCCTGTTAAAATATTAAATGCTTCAATTCGTTATAGGAACGCCATTTTTATTATAACTTTCATTCAGAAGAGAAAAGCATCTTGAGTTTAAAATGTTCGTAGTAAAAAAATTGAATTTTAATGGCATTTTAATTGGAGAAGATAATTTAATAAGAAAATCCAAATTGGAGATTTTTAGATTTCTATACGTTTTGAAATGTTCTGATTTAAAAAGTTGTTTTTAAATATTGGTCCGTCTATCTGAAACTAAATAAGATATACTCGAACTAAATAAGATATTGACTTCAAATTTGTCACACGAGTTTCCAGCCCATGTCGAACGTCATAATAAGGTTTTGGTGAAAATTGCGAAGGCGCAAGGTGGTAGCTGTTATAGAACTTTTTTGGTTTGAAGGGTATTGCTAAAAAGAGAAAAGAGATACAGACTACAAATTTGGTACTCGTGTTTCTAGAATCCGTTGTAATTCATAATAAAGCTTTACATAATACATAATAATTTGGGGCCCGCATGGCCGAGTGGTTTGGACCATTAAGCTAGCAGTCTGCGCGCTGTAACGGGTGCGGGTTCGATTCCCGCCTTCGCCCTGGGTGTACTTTTTTTTTCTGTGACAGTAAAAATTCTTTCGGTGTCTGTCTTACTTGACGAAGGCTTATATAAGCGGGTCTCTGGTCAAAAACACAAGCCGGAATATATATAATATATATATATGTACATAATAACTGACTAAATGTTAAATAATTACTTGAATACAATTCAAACTTTATTAGCTACTATGTTATAAAACACATCATTGAAAAAAAGAAGCACCCCTACCCTATTTAAAATCAATTTCTCAATTTCGAATTAAATCGACGATATATTTTATTACTTTCTGGATGAATGAATAAGCCTCGTTTCCTATGAAGAAGACTGAACTGCCAGCAATTCCCATGCAACAGATGCAAAATATATGCAAATGTTTTTCTAGTCTAATGATAACGCACTTAAAATCTCAAAGCTAAGTTCTACTCTACACCACAATGAAATAACAAAAGCCTTTTTTTTTAGAGAGTGGTGGTTAAAATGCCCCATTTAAATGAATGAGGAATTCACTTTTCATTGTTTTTTAATGCTAATTTGCAATGGAAGAAGCTAGTGATAAAAATTGCCCGGGATATTTTTATAGTGGGATAGTTTTAGGGTTGGTTGTTTAAAAAGACGTGATCCGAATAAAATCTTTAGCTTAGTAGAAAAAAGTCCAATACACAAAAATATTATATTAGACATAAATATTTTATGCTAAGATACCGAAATCAGCTTTTTATAATGCAGCTTAAAAATAGTTTTCAAGTTCATGACCGAGATTCAATAGATATATTTTTACAAATAACATGGTTATATTCAAGTTAAGTAAAACAACTCGAATTTAAAATTCTAAAAACATAGTCAATTGGTGAAGGCTGTAGAGTTGAAAGTTAATGTAGATGGTTATAGAGTTAATGATGATAGGAACAGTCAGAAAGCTGCTTTTTTTAAGTTTGAATACATGATGGGTTTTGTAAAACAACATCATCTCAATTTGACTTCTATTAATTATTTTTTTATAGTTTTATATTCTTTGCTAATTAAGGTTTGCGACAAAACTTATTAGCTTCAACTTTTTCTACACACATGTGAATTTACTCAAAATTAGCATTTAATTAAAGTTTCAATATAAATTGTTTCCTCCTTAAACTTCTGATCTTACACCATCATGGAACAAACTGATCAGTTGTAACTGTATTCTGAGAAAATAAAGGTACTCAAGGTTATTTTGGAATATGCATAAAATTTGACTAGATTTTTTTTACTGTTTTCAGTATTCATTGTTGTGTGGCTGGTGAACAAAACGCCCAAAAATCGAATTTGACTTGCAAGGTTTTATTTAGGACAAAGTTTCAGAATCCTTTGAAATACCAAAGTTAACACAATTAATAATATTTGTTGGATCCATATCTCTCTCACTCAGTAACAATCACACTTACACACTCACACACACTCTTTTTCTCTCCGCACACACTTTCTCTCCACTACACACTCACCATTATATATTATAACATACACACATTCACACACATTCAACTCAGGCACTCATACACACACACACAACTCAGGCACTCATACACACATTCACAACTCAGGCACTCATACATACACTCCTACACACACTCCCTCTGGCACACACTTATATATTATAAAGATATTACCACCGATAATATTTTTTATTAAAAAATACCTTTCCCCTATGAATCAACTGAAAACTTTGTCTAAGCTTTTTCATTAGAAATCCTTTTTCAGCATTAAATTCTAACAAAGTTTTCCAGGGCTATAACTTAAAGGTGCAATTGAATGGCATCACTAACACCCAAGCTTACTGACCCGAAGGGGAAAAATCATAAAACAAGAAATAAAGACAAAACAATAATAAACAAACTTGTTGCTAGAAATGTCAGAATTACATAAATCTCGCTGGTAGCGGATAAATGAGATTTATTTATGTTTCTCACGGTAAAAACAAAGACTTGAACAATATAGACTGAAGAATAAATAGAAAATTTTAAGGTATATCCAACATGAGTTGTTGAATTGGGATTGATAGGGGATCCTGTTTTTCGCAAATTATCTCTGTCTTTTTTTGTAAACAATCGAGTCTCCTATATTTGAATTGGTTTTTATTATAAAAAATATGAGAAGCAATATATCTTAAAATATAAATACAAACATAAAATTATCCATCATATTTCCTCTATGTTAAACTGATTATTTTTATCAAAAAAAATCACCCTCTTATCTTTATGTTGATTTTGTGATGAACATTTTTGTCAATAGATAACTCTCAGAGATAGATAACCCTCTCAATAGATAACCCTCTCGGAGCAGAAGTCAGACTTCGACTCTCACGGGTACTCAAAGCCTTGTGCCAACAAGAGCTGCTACACCTCTATTTCCCACTATTACGTGGAGGCACACTACAGCAACAGCAGAAAATCTATAAATGTTTTTTGTGTCTATTTTTAAAAATACGCCAAAAACACGTGACTCGGGAATTTATCAGTTTTAATATTAACGCCTTTACAGTGTTACACTACTCAGCCTACCTTTTCCGAAGTCATCGAATAAAAAAAAGGTCTCAAGAGAAGCATGGATTGCGAATAAAAAAAGTTTATATTCTTTCTTTCATGGTAAAAAAATCGATAGCAGTTAAGAGCAGAAGGGTCCTTCGAATTTGGGACAATCCGTCTCTATTTAATCCTTCTTCCGATTGGTCAAGGTAAGGGGAAGAGGGGGGGGGGGGTGAATAGAATGGCCATTTTTATTGTGGAACAGAACGTTTACTTCTATAACAGTTGTTTACGATGAATTGTTGAAGTACAAACATTTGTTTAAAAAATATTTTTTTTCATTAAAATGTATATTTAACAATTTGAATTTATCATGCACAAAACACACACATTACTTCATATCAATAAATATACTAGGGTTTTAATAAAGTAAGATATTGTGTGTTATTCTTTGAGTTGATAGGGCCGTCAGATTCCGAATTTGACTCGACAACTGTAGTTAACTATAAATTTTCAATCTTCAACCCAATAATTATAACTATTATTTTTATTTATTAGTTGAATATTATTACAGCTACAATACAAAAAAAAGGCAAACACACATGATGGCCAAAGGAAACAAACCCGTAAAGGCCATAGCAGAAGATTGATAATACAATTAAAAATTATATATAAATATATTGTTTCTTAAAAATGGTTTAAAAATTTATATTGAGCACAAATATTCATAAATTTATAGTTTTTAGTACATTATGGTTTGAATAGTCGCTATTGCATCAAATAATTCAATTTCTCAAACGTAAGTTGATATTTCGATCTTCATGAAATTTTAAACTTGCAAATAAACAAATGGTGAAAAGTATGAATTGTAAAAAAATATTCAAATAATTCTATGTGAAATACCAAAACTATTCAATTTTTGAATGAAATGTTTGAAAAGTTTGTCATTTCCGATTTTGAAATCGAGCTTTTGTCACGACAGTTCTAGTTTACAAGACATTTTTGACGTAAATCCAAACAAAGCACGAAAAACTATTATAAAAATATCAAAATTTTTATATTTTATTTTAATCAATCAAAGTATTTCAAATTGTATCGAATAGGACTTTAGCTTTTTACAAGTTCGTTTAAGGGGCTTGTTTTGGTTGAATATATTTTAGAAAAATTCAAGTTTGTATATAAGGCTCTCTTTTCGATTTTTTTTTGTTTTGGGGAGAAAATAATATAATAATATAGATATATTTGAATAACTAAAAAGCCTGTGTTTAAGTTAATATTTTGTGAACGAGTTAAAACAAATTACATATGAAGTATAATTTAGGTTCTTTTAACATTCTTACCAAAAGCAAAATTTTTTATTAATTATGAAATTAATTATTATATGGGTTTGAGAGTAAAAGTTCTAGGAAATCTTCTTACATTTTTTAATATTTAATTAATGCATTAAACTGTTTCTTTTATTCCACAAAACTTTCATGTATTTTTTTAAGCGATAGTAAAAAAATAGCGAATAAGTTTTTTCTAACAAATAATTTTTTTAAAAGTAAAAGCAAATAACATACATAAAAATTGGTAAACTTTTTCTAGTTTTTTTTGGCTCTCACATTCTGTTTTAAAAGTACGGTATTTTTATTTCGTTAGTGAGAATTCTTTTAAAAGAGAGACATTTCTTTTGTCAACATTCGACGAAATGAACTGTAAATTGTATGTTTAGAAGGGGAAAAAATGACGAAACTTTCTTTAAACTTACAAGAAGATTTTATGAATACATATGATTCGAATAAATAAAAGAAGTAACATATTTAGAGGCGTCTTTGAATAAACGTAATTTGTTTCTAAAATTTCAAATTTTCAAAAATAATTGCCGGAAAATATGTTTTCCATTTTTTAATTAAATTTTTATTCAACTTTTTGTTTCTATATCACATAACTATTCATTTCTATCCAAAAATGTTCATAATGTAGTAATTAGGATCATGATTAAATATAGTCAATTTAAAAATATACATATTTTTTCAACATTCTTGGTAGATACAAATTCTAATATAATAAATTTATTTTCCTAAAGTGTTTCAGATCTTTTTAATTAGATACTCATTATAAAGTAAACTAGTTAAAATAATAGTTTCGAATCAACTTATTACGAAGCGTAACTCAATAAAGTAAAAATAATAATGAATGAACACAAATAAAAATTCATGCACCGATGCACCTCATATGCATGATAATTATTACAATGTAAAAGATCAAATAAAGGGCAGGGAAATATGATTATATAACTAATTTTTGTTAGCTGAAATATGTTAGCCTAATGCATTACATAAAAACTGAGTCTTTTTTAACTGATAAATATTAATCATCAAACTGTATTTTAAATCTTAATTATTAAACTAATAGTTATATATTAAGGATATACATGAAACTATATTACGAACAATTATCTATCAATAGAATTAAAAAATTACTTGGTTCAGACTAAAATATAAATAAAATAATAACTTTTTTCTACTTATATACTTAGTATCGAGTTTTATGAAACATATCAAAATTTCGCAGACACTTAAAAAATACATGCAAGCGATGTACGATTTTTTAATTAAACTGTTTCCAAAAAAGTAATTAAAAAGTTATAAGACACCGAGATTAATTTTCTACTACATTTCGCAACTACTGTTAATTTACACCTTGCTGGAATTGATTGCACCTTGTTTTTTAATATTGTTTCTCAGAAAAGTGTAGAAAAAAAATTAAATAAAGTTTCTATTTTTAATTAACGCATTTGTGATAGCAATACAGCTGCAAACATCTGTACGGCTTCAAATATGTTTAATTAAGAATTTTTACTATCCACTTACATAACAAAATAGGAAAAAAAGTGTTGGAATTTTAATTAAAAGAAAAATATTAAATCAAAATTTTTTAATTTGTTTACAAATGTGTTTGTTTACGGAAAATAAATCAACTTTCAGATACTTTTGCTTTTGAAGTGAAAAAGTGTTAAAGCGTGTAATAAAATGCATACCTTGTAAAGTTTATAGAATTCATAAGGCCAAATGGTTAGTAAAGGAAAGTATGGTTAAAAAAAAGGTTATATACGTTCATTATTATTATTTTATTTTTATAAAACCTGTGGCATTCTTTTTTTAAAAAATAAGAAAATTCCTACAAAGATAACATGCATTATTAAATAAAATATTTATAATAGCTTTAAATATCTTAAACAGCCAAGTTCTTATCTTAGAAAGTACAGAAACTTAATTTTTTTAAAAACAGTAGCTAAATAATAATGAAGAAAAATTATTTTGAAATAAAACAACTACCACAGAATAAAAAATTATGTCCATGGTCTAGCTGTGGGGGGGTAGGGGTAGGTACATATATATTCCGGCTTGTGTGCTTGATCAGAGACCCGCTATGAAGCCTTCGTCAAGTAAGACAGACACAGAAAGAATTTTTCACTGTCACAGAGAAAGGAATATACATCCAGGGCGAAGGCGGGAATCGGACCCGCACCCGTTACAGCGCGCAGACTGCTATCGTAATGGTCCAAACCACTCGGCCATCGGCCCTCTGCGTGAATACACGTTACCTCTTACGACATCATCTGTGGAAGAGATGATACAAAACGTAGCGTGCGCGTACTTTTTTCCTTACTTTACGTGATAAACTCTTCTTTGACGAGGCTCTCATCAACAAACGTTTAGTACACTACACCTTTAGTTTAATCAAGAAAAAACCCCGACAAAGACAACATCGTTTTTACGCGTCCTGGTGATCTACACAGAACGTTTCAAAATGCAGTCGTATCTCGCGACTAACAACCCCGAACAACTAGGGCAAGTTAACTCAATTAGAGTCGCCCTAAACCAGGGCAATGCATATCAATTAGCTTCCTACGTTGTTTAGGACGGTACAAGGGGGACTTGACCTTATGCCTATCACAACTTAAGCACGGAAAATCGGGTTGCCGATTTCGGGGGCTTGGAACTCGATTGGATAAATGTATTGTCGCTAAATTTATTATTGAAGTTTAGATCTGTTTATAGTATTGGAAAAACTATTTTTGATAGGACGTTGAAGTACTGAGGAAAAACAAATAGGTTTGGAATAGTAACTGGGAGAGGTAGGTTTGAAACAGTTGTAGCGGCCTCAGTAACCCACAGTCTACCAAAACCAGCTGCGTTCCAGCCGCTGAGTTGAGTTGCGTGCGCGTTGGTGCATTAGCAGCGAGTACAACCTGGTAAGCGCATCGTAGCAGAGCATCGTGATGGGTGACGACACGTTTTCACACTGTATGGCCTCAGTACCCACTGTCTACCAAAGGATCCTCAAGGTGAGATGAGTTACCTCGGCTTATATACTACTATTAACTTCGTAAACAAGAATAATGGTAGGAACGAGATGGTAAATCAGCGCCACTAGTTGTTGATGGCATATTGAGGTTGCGTGTGTGGTGAACCGCACACCACTCCCCTCCTAGAAACGAGGTAAGGAACCGTGCGCAGGTTGCTTCGCTGTGCGTTGTGCTGCGGTTGAGTTGTGTGCCAGCGTTGGCCGTTGAGTTGCGGGGAGCGTTGAGTTGCGTGCAGCGTTGAGTGCATTAGCAGCGAGTGAGCAACCGTGGTTGAGGGCATCGTAGCAGGAGCGTCGTTGGAGTGGGTGGCGATCGCGTCCGGGTCACCACTGTATCGGCCTCAGTAACCAACAGTCTACCAAAAGGATCCTCAAGGTGGAGATGAGTTACCTCGGCTTATATACTACTATTAACTTCGTAAACAAGAATAATGGTAGGAACGAGATGGTAAATCAGCGCCCTCTAGTTGTTGATGGCATATTGTGGTGAACCGCCACAAGTAACTGGTAATTTTTTAAATTTCAAATGTACTTCTAATTGAATGTTTTGATGAAATGTGGAATCCAGCTTAAAATGTGTTTTTTTCCCTTCAAGTTGACTCTTTACACTTGTATATTTGACTTGTGGTTTGCTCTATAAAAGTGGGTGACAGACACAAAGATCGGATTAAATTATTATTATAAATATCTCTAACTACTTTTTACGTATTAAACGTTGTGTGAAAGCTAAAGAAAGGTGATAGGTACATTTATTTTTATATCTGAAAATACGAGTTTGGTAGCTGGTGTTATGTCTACTTGGCTTTTTATCGTTTTAGGGCTTATAAATGAATGCCAAACATGAATATATGCAGCTGGGGGATCGAGGTCGAATGTTTCTTCGACAATCAGTAGCATTAGTACTTCACGCTCAATGACAACGGAACTATACATTTCTTTATTAATAGTTTCTGTGCTGTCGCTATGTGAGTCTTGTTCGTGTGTGGACGCGATGTTTACGAGATATTGCAGTTGTTCAACAAGTCTTCAGTCTTGGAGTCACCAGACTTGACATGATCCCAGGTCGTAAATTCTATATCAAGAAATCACCCGCTCCAATGATTTTTGGAGGCTCAAGAGCGAATGGGATTGTCAATGTCCCCTGCGTGGCCAATCTCTTTGGGCCAATGAAGATTTTGGAGGCGGTCTCCCTATGAGTGTAATGTATCTCCGAAAAGATTTTCAACAGAATAAAATTGACGTCTATACCGATCAGAACTAAAATATAAAATCTAGTATGTTTAAGAACGAGATGTATAAAGCTGTGTGCTACACCTTTTGGTATCTAACATTTTGAGAAACTCTTTGGAACCATACATTAAAATATAATTATTCTTATTTTACCTTTGTTTATTTCATCTATTAATTTTTCAGAAGTAAAGCATTAAAGATAACGTCGAACCTTAAATTGATGATGTTTAAATTATTTAATTTAATCATGACGCATTTTGTAGTTCAAGTACTGCCACTCTATATTATTAATTTATATACTATACGATCACCAATAGAGAGTTAAACATTGAAATATTACAGTTTCTAGGAAAGGGCAGAGGTAAAAATTGTAACTAATTTTTAATACTGTAATACAAACCTATATAACTTGGTTTTGGTGGTTTTATTGTAGTTTCACCGAATTCTACCATTTCCAATACTTTATTTTTAGCCAAACCTTTGTCTTTGGCGTGATCAGCAACCGTCCCTTAATCAAGACAAAGCAGCAGAGGACGAGGAAGGATGTGTTGGCGTGGGAGGATATCCATTTCCGCCAACTTGGGGCTCCCCCTTCGCCAATTAGGGCGCCCCACATTTCACAGCCCGATGGATGGGCTAGGGAGTCGAAGGTCGTAAACAAAGCCTCGAGTTTCAGAGGTTGATTGTGCGATAGGTAGAAGGACTTTTTGGTGCAAAGTCATCGTTATATATTGTACTAGCAAATACCCGTTCTTCGCACGGACTAAAGAATATCAAATCGGTCCAAGTATATGTGCCATTTCATTTGCTATAGGATAATAAGCTTTGCCTTTGTTCGCGTTCATTATAAAGAATAAAATCCCGTTACTTATATTGCTTTAAAATTCCAAAACAAAAATACATCACTATAAAATGCACATCTTCATATCACAAAAGTCTTCCTCAATATGAACTTACTGTCATCGCAATTTTCCTGATAAATTCAAAATTAACCATAATTGTATATCAATGTTATTTCACGTCAAAACCTCCATTCTGGGGGCTGGGGAGCCCAGTCGGTTAGGCACTCGCCTAGCATGCGAAAGGTCCCAGGTTCGGGTCCAGGCATCTCCAAAATAACTGCCGACCTATAAACGGCCCGTGCAGCCAAAAAATGTCCGACGAATAATACCCCGTGTAAGGGAGTGCACGTTAAATATCCTTCAAATTCCTAACGCTGCGTATGATGTCGCCCTTAACGGTTGCGTTGGGTGCCTATTCAGGTGTCGGCTCGTCACTTGCCAATAGCCCTCGTGTAGCTCTAGTGCGACGATAATTCAAACCTAACCTAACCTCCATTCTGGGTTGGATTTTTAAAAAAAAAACATTTATTTCATTGGCACGTTCAATTATTTTTCAAATCATTAATTTAGTTTCTGAAGGTAATGGCAAGAAAATAAAAGCAATTTGAATTTTAATTAATTTTTGTGTTCATTTTAATTTATTCTGAAGAATGGCAACACGAAAGGGAAAAAAATGATAGGATTTGAGCGAAAGTGGTGTATTTTTTTCAGAAAATTAGAATTTTCTCTAAAAATGGAACAAATATGAAAAAACTAAGCCTCAGGTGCACACGTTGGTATTAAAAGGCATCTATATCTTAGGGCTTAATTTCTGAGGGCAGTATAAGTAGGTCTTTTACGATCCACAGACAAACAGACACACAGACAGACTCTTTCTTTTATTATACGGGGATAATACGGGGGAAAGTGACTTGTGTGTGTGTGTGCTTTGTAATTTATCAATAAATAATTATTTTTTAAAAAGAAAAACTTAATGAAATCTAGAATATATTGGCTGCCAAGGGTCCCCAAGGCCCGTCTAGACAACACATTAAATTATAAATTTGAAATAAGCAAAGTAAATTAAAAGACAAATTCCAAAAAACATCCAAATAGAAAGGATACAAACACTAATCAAGCTCATCCTTACTGCTAAAGACATTTGGATAAATAGAAATCAAATTATCATGCGAACAAGCTCTCAAACCATGTAACTGAGAAACGTTTAATTAGAAAAGCCGAGTGTTGGTCAAACATCTTGTTAATCAATTAAGTTTCTGTATGTTCGTATTTCTTCAATATTCAAAACTGGAAAGTTTTCAATTCACTGTAAAGTTTTCAAGAAGTCTTCAATATTTCAGAAACTGGAAAGTTTTAAACGCCTATGATACTTATTAAGCATTGATGAGTGTTCTTCAATATAAGTGTATTTTAATTTTTTTGCGATTTTAAAGGTCTTAACACCTTCAATAGTTTTAGTCCCAATTCCCTATAATGAGAGATACAATATGTTACTTTCTGTGGAACATTTTACTTATACATCTATACCATAAAAATCATGTATATAAAAAAGTGCTTGCTAATAAATGCCCAGCTGCTAATTGACAACTGGCTGTGTCTACAATTTTAATATTCCCCCTTGTAGTGCAACTCTACATGATGTTAAATTTTATGGAAAATATGTTAGTTAGTTAGTAGGTTGACATATATTTTCAGGCTTGTGTGCTTGGTCACAAAGACCCGCTTATAAACCATCGGAAATATGTTTTAAGTTATCAAAGTCTGTTTCAAAAATAAAAGACAACTACACTTTCTTCTGTTTCTTAACAAAGACAACGCTTTATCGTAAATTTAAATGTAGCAAATAAAACCACTTAACAAAAGATTTATTAACTTAAGAAAATAAATATAGATAAAATTGAATTTTGTTGTCGAATGAGTGTTAAAATTACACTGTTACTTAATTATAAGACTAGTTAAATATTTGTACTAGAGAAGACGGTATTAGTAGTTTATTCATAACTTAAAATTTCAAGCTTAGAAAAGCAAGCTTAAATAACTAAAATTAACCAACCAAATTCACTACATTATCTTTATTTATAAATTATTTGGTTTACAAATAGGTATGTAAACAAAAGTTGAAATATTTGTGTTTTTTTAATTAAAAAAAATCTGGTTGGTTGGTTGGTTGGTAGACATATATATTCAGGTTTGTGTGCTTGGTCAGCGACCCGCTTATAAACCTTCGTCAAGTAAGACAGACACAATAGACAACACACACACATAAGTGGATCCATCTAATTTTTAGAGACAGAGGCCAACTAGAGGATCCCCAGAATTGGCTTGTCACCCCCAGAGGTATTGATTTGGTATGGGAACTTAGAGGACTCTCGTACCCAACAGATTTAACGAGCACGTACTCCGCATATACTCGGTAGGTCTTCAGTGGTACCGGGACTCGATAGCAGGACCTTCCGATCCCGAGACCGAGACGCTGACCACTAGGCTCACTAACGGCCCCAAAAATCTGGTTCTCATCTAAGGTGTATGGACTTAGTAATAACGTCTGTTAGATACTCATCAAAGATTAAAAACCAGGGCTTTCATTTAATAAACATTTTCAGTAATTTGGCTGAGAAAAGTTTCTTTCAGGAACTTTATTTTTGCCCTTCTAAAATATTTTCTCAGGTGTCGGCTCGTCACTTGATTGTGGTTCTAAAATACGACGCCCGTCGCCAATAGCCCTCGTGTAGCTCTAGTGCGACGATAATTCAAACTAAACTAAACTAAAATATTTTCAATTAGTTTAAGACAATCATATTTTTACTTATTGCTGTTTTTTTACCCCAAACGTCCTTGTTTCCTATTGTAATACTAGATCAGAGGATATCAAAATACCCGCATATAAAAGTGCAACCACACTGCCTGTCATGTACCTTCTCCACAGCTTCACAGAATTAAAAAAAAATTCGAAAATATTATTAGTAATATTAATTTAAGTACACATTTTCTATTTCAAATTTTCAGCATTTTAAAATTTAATAATATCAAACTTGTTGTCTCAGGATATTTAATTATAATTTCATATTGGTAGAGCCCTTTTTATAAATAGTCAAAGCTTTTTTTGCATGAGTTTTTACAGTTAAGTATAAGAACTTGCTTGAAACTTTTCCACAAGATGCATAAGACGAACGATTTAACTATCTAATTTGTTACATCATAATTAATTTTTGTATTGCAATTAACAAATATTATTATCACGAGATTCTGAAGAATTAATTTATTCTGAAGAATGGCAACACGAAAGGGAAAAAATGATAGGATTTGAGCGAAAGTGGTGTATTTTTTTCAGAAAATTAGAATTTTCTCAAAAATGGAACAAATATGAAAAAACTAAGCCTCAGGTGCACACGTTGGTATTAAAAGGCATCTATATCTTAAGCTTTAATTTCTGAGGGCAGTATAAGTAGGTCTTTTACGATCCACAGAAAAAACAGACAGGCTCTTTCTTTATTATTATAGATAATACGGGGGTAAGTGACTTGTGTGTGTGTGCTTTGTAATTTATCAATAAATAATTTTTTTTAAAAAGGAAAAAACTTAATGAAATCTAGAATATTTTGGCTGCCAAGGGTCCCCAAGGCCCGTCTAGACAACACCATTAAATTATAAATTTGAAATAAGCAAAGTAAATTAAAAGGCAAATTCCAAATTACACCCAAATAGAAAGGATACAAACACTACCAAGCTCATCCTTACTGCTAAAGACACCATTTGGATAAATAGAAATCAAATTATCATGCGAACAAGCTCTCAAACCATGTAACTGAGAAACGTTTCATTAGAAAAGCCGAGTGTTGGTCAAACATCTTGTTAATCAATTAAGTTTCTGTATGTTCGTATTTCTTCAATATTCAAAACTGGAAAGTTTTCAATTCACTGTAAAGTTTTCAAGAAGTCTTCAATATTTCAAAAACTGGAAAGTTTTAAACGCCTATGATACTTATTAAGCATTGATGAGTGTTCTTCAATATAAGTGTATTTTAATTTTTTTGCGATTTTAACGGTCTTAACACCTTTAATAGTTTTAGTCCCAATTCCCTATAATGAGAGATACAATATGTTACTTTCTGTGGAACATTTTACTTATACATCTATACCATAAAAATCATGTATATAAAAAAGTGCTTGCTAATAAATGCCCAGCTGCTAATTGACAACTGGTGTGTCTACAATTTTAATATTCCCCCTTGTAGTGCAACTCTACATGATGTTAAATTATGAAAATAGTAGTTAGTTAGTAGTGAATTATTCAGCTGTGTGCTGCCAAAGCCTTATAACTCGAAATGTTTAATTTATCAAAGTCTGTTTCAAAAATAAAAGACAACTACACTTTCTTCTGTTTCTTAACAAAGACAACGCTTTATCGTAAATTTAAATGTAGCAAATAAAACCACTTAACTAAAAGATTTATTAACTTAAGAAAATAAATATAGATAAAATTGAATTTTGTTGTCGAATGAGTGTTGAAATTACACTGTTACTTAATTATAAGACTAGTTAAATATTTGTACTAGAGAAGACGGTATTAGTAGTTTATTCATAACTTAAAATATCAAGCTTAGAAAAGCAAGCTTAAATAACTAAAATTAACCAACCAAATTCACTACATTATCTTTATTTATAAATTATTTGGTTTACAAATAGGTATGTAAACAAAAGTTGAAATATTTGCGTTTTTTTAATTAAAAAAAATCTGGTTGTTGGTTGGTTGGTAGACATATATATTCAGGTTAGTGTGCTTGGTCAGCGACCCGCTTATAAACCTTCGTCAAGTAAGACAGACACAATAGACAACACACACACATAAGTGGATCCATCTAATTTTTAGAGACAGAGGCCAACTAGAGGATCCCCAGAATTGGCTTGTCACCCCCAGAGGTATTGATTTGGTATGGGAACTTAGAGGACTCTCGGACCCAACAGATTTAACGAGCACGTGCTCCGCATATACTCGGTAGGTCTTCAGTGGTACCGGGACTCGATCGCAGGACCTTCCGATCCCGAGACGCTGACCACTAGGCTCACTAACGGCCCAAAAATCTGGTTCTCATCTAAGGTATATGGCCGTAGTAATAACCTCTGTTAGAAACTCATCAAAGATTAAAAACCAGGGCTTTCATTTAATAAACATTTTCAGTAATTTGGCTGAGAAAAGTTTCTTTCAGGAACTTTATTTTTGCCCTTCTAAAATATTTTCTCAGGTGTCGGCTCGTCACTTGATTGTGGTTCTAAAATACGACGCCCGTCGCAATAGCCCTCGTGTAGCTCTAGTGCGACGATAATTCAAACTAAACTAAACTGAAATATTTTCAATTAGTTTAAGACAATCATATTTTTACTTATTGCTGTTTTTTTACCCCAAACTTCCTTGTTTCCTATTGTAATACTAGATCAGAGGATATCAAAATACCCGCATATAAAAGTGCAACCACACTGCCTGTCATGTACCTTCTTCACAGCTTCACAGAATTAAAAAAAAATTTCGAAAATATTATTAGTAATATTAATTGAAGTACACATTTTCTATTTCAAATTTTCAGCATTTTAAAATTTAATAATATCAAACTTGTTGTCTCAGGATATTTAATTATAATTTCATATTGGTAGGGCCCTTTTTATAAATAGTCAAAGCTTTTTTTGCATGAGTTTTTACAGTTAAGTATAAGAACTTGCTTGAAACTTTTCCACAAGATGCATAAGACGAACGATTTAACTATCTAATTTGTTACATCATAATTAATTTTTGTATTGCAATTAACAAATATTATTATCACGAGCTTACGTATTATTTTTTTTTGGCTCATAGTTTTTATATTTATTTACGCTCCATTGTTTTCAAATTAAAATATCTACACAATGTTAATGTTAAATTAGGTTTCAGAAGTTTACCTAGACTACCTACATGTTTAAATTTTGTTCAAAACCAATTTTTCAATGTGTTTTCTTCACATACTTTTTGCCCACCAAGATTTTTTCGAATAAAGATTACGAAATGAAATAAGTTATTTTTATTTACTTAAACTTGCCTGATGATATAAGTTACAAATAAACTTAAGAAATCTCTTTACCATTAACCGGTCTTAAAATTTTGTAACAGCTTGAACACATTTACTTAAAAAATTTTTTAACGTATAATTCCATTTTATGTACACATTTTTATTTTCCTAAGTTAGTAAACCATTTTTAATTGAGTTTTTTTAATTCCTTCCTTTTAAATTTACGATAAAATTTTGTTTGAGTTGAGAAACAGCAACAAATTTAGTGTTTTTACAATTTTGGGTCCGACTTAACAACTGAGGATATAAAACAAAATGAAGCACACAAGCCTGAATATATATGTCTACCAACCAACCAACCAAAATAATAAAACTTATTTTTAAGTTATTAAAAGTTCAATTTTTTTTAGTTAGATGTTTTTCAAAAATCTTTATTTAATCTTATATATAATTTTAATCTTTATATTTAATCTTAAGTTTAAAACTGATGCTAATCATGATCATAACGATTTAAAAGAAACATATTTTTTCGTTGGTTGTAATATTACAAGAAATAAAAATGACTGCCACATCATATGAAGTGAGAAGTTGCAATACTTGCATTCTTCAAAGTATAACTAATATACAGGATCGGGTCCGTTCATTGGCGATCCAATTGAATTTACGTTCGTCAAATGTCGCCAATGAAGAAACCGGACCCATATGTTAGTTATACTTTGGAGAATGTAAGTTTTGCAACTACACCATTGATCGAGACAGACTTAATGTTTCCTTTTCAAATCATATATCTTTAACAACATTAAACATAGATATAGCAAGTTGATAAACAAATGTTATCCAAAGCATAACAAAGATATAAGGTCCGTTTATGGCTACTTTTTCCAATCGTAAATTCAATTTGACCCAAGTTACAAACAATAAACGAGTTAGATTCTACTATATCTTAGTTTCACTTCGGAGAATGTCAGCATTGAAACTACACCCGATTACTTCCACTAACCATCACACCAGGCGATATCCAAAAAGACACAAGATAATAAAAATCACAAATGCTTGATATGGACAACCTACCCAGCTAATCATATTCGCTTTATTCCATTTAAACGCTCCAGGAAACCGCGCTCTAACAAACGCTAAATGTCTGCCCCAAAGCAACCTGAGCGTGGAAATCGTAAAGAAGAAGGACGTACGAAACCGGAAAGAAAATTGACTTTTATCTGCGGACGTTGGACAAGAAGTGTTGGATGAGACCCCAATACCACTTTGGGATGCTATATGGTTAAAATTTGGGGTTGCCTTTTGGATAAGGATGGGTGAAACATTCTAAGGAGTAATCATTTTATCAAAAACTTGCATTAAATTTAAAACATTTAAAAATTAATTATTTCATAATTTTAAATTTAAAATATTATATATGGTAGATTAAAACTATTTGCTACAATTGAGTCAGTTGGCTTTTTTTTTTCAATTAATGAGTTTAAAAATTTTAATTTCATGCAATCAAAACAAGCTTACACTTTACTCATTTTTTTTATCGCTCGGAGTGTGCTAGAAAGATTTACAAGCTTCATGTAACTCCGTTTAGTCTTCTAGACTTTTGATTAACAAGGGTAACACAAACTAAAACCTTAAATAAAAATATATTTAAAATAAGTAACTAATAAATACTCATTAACTATATTATCAACAAAATTAAATATAATATTTTGCCTAAATATTGATTTCCATATCTTTTAACCTTTGAGTAAAATTCTACGAATACGATCTTTATATAAACATACTTTTCAAGCAAATATATGTTTAAAAGTATGTTTTGCATGGAATAAAAAAATTCGTTTAATATTTGCTGATAGGTACACCAATTAAAAAAAAATAGGTTATTTGAGTTTTAAAACTATAAAAGCACCACCTCAAAATCCACTTTTGTTGCGTTCTATGAATTTAAAAACAAGCTTTGTAAGACTTGCGTAATTAACAGTCCGATCTGGCATTTTTAAAATGCAAAATGCCTTTAAAATTTACTGCTGAAAAAAAAACTATTATTGCAAGACCACCGAAATCGTGATTGACCATCGTGATATGTCATTTTTTAATAAGTAAAACAAAAGATACTTATCTTCTTCAGTATCGGCATTTTTTAGATGCTTGAAAATTCTCGTTTATAACATGAAAGTTAGTATCAAAGAAAAATGTAAACTGAAAATGTTAGCTGAATTCTGTAGCACCATGTATGTTGACTTCTTGAGTAATGAGGATACAACATCTAATGATTTTCTTTTGGTTCAGCAACTAAAGGAGACGGATATACTTAAAAACTTTCACTGGAGGAAAAAAAATGCGACTTGTTGTAGACAACTAGCGTTTATTTGTTATTTCAATTTTGTTAAAGCTTAAGAGTAAAAGTTTTTAGAGGTTGTTATTAAATATTTTCTGGAGTCATTCCTATAAGTCTGAATACGTATTTCGTCTGCTTTCAACCTGTTTTCTCTGTTTCGCGTTTTTCAATTCTTGTGTTTAATAAATCCCTAAAGCTTTTGTGCTAATTAAGTTAGAATTTTGAAATTTTTAACCTGTGTTCTTATATGTATAGTGCACAAAATTGTGCATGGGATAAGGTCTTCTATGTTGTTTTTTAAAAAAATGTTGAATTCGATAATTTATCCTTTTTTTTGTGATTTTCAATATAAATGCATGTTACTTTTTAACTGTAGCTCACATTCTAAAATACATGCACAGTTCTTGAACAAATACTACTAAAAACAAACTATAAAAGTTTCGTGGAGTTATTCTTAAAATTGAAAAAGGAGTAGCGTTTTAAAAAGTTCAAAATTTTGACCTTTTTTTTTAAATAAATGAAAAACTACTTGTAAATATTTGTTTTTATTGCTAGAAAATGTTTATTTAGAGTGAACATTATATAAAACCACTACAATTTACAAGTTTATGTTATTCTTTCTAGAAATAATGTTTTGGGTAACTTATTCCCTTAAATACAAAATGTAACAGCATATTCATTTATTTGAGTAATATTAACTCAAAGAGTCAACTTCACTTACACCATTCTTCTTATACAATATCAATTGCGTGCATCAGTAAGTCCTAATAGTGGAGTTGACATTTAGCCAACCTCAGGATGCAAGAAATAATAATAAAAAAAAAGTAGATTCGAGAATGATCCCAAGTCGAACATTTAATTCGATGTCCTTACCACCCGACCGGAATTTCAGCTTGTTCGAAGTTAAACAGGGCCGTACGAGGGAAGTGATAGTGGTATACAGAAGTTCGAAATGTGATCATGTCCGCCAGTAGAACTGCTCTTCTTCTATCTTTATCTGTCTTAGTTTTTCAGGGTATAGAACTTTTATCTTTAGTTATATATTTATGCATTGTTCTAAGATTACGAAATAATGTAACTTATCTTCATGTATTTCTTATTTTTGTCTTATCAATATTGAGTTTGAGATGCTAGCGATTCAGTGCATTACTAAATGTATTATTTAATAAATATGTTTTGTGTGGGTGTTAATGAACCAAACTTAACTATTTCTCTTGAAAAAGCTGTGTATGGTGTGTGATGAAAATACATTAGTTAAAATTTAATTTATGTACAACATAACGACATTATGAACATTATCAAAATACTAGTGTTAATGAACCATTTACTACTCAATATTTTCATATACTTTATTTTAAAACTAAAACTCATCGTTTTATACACAAAGAAAAGTATAGAAGAGACTGGGGCGAATTTTCTGATGGGGAAAATTTTCTACCTGGACTTTCATTGCAAATGATCCGTTAGAGGGCGCCAACTGGTGGCTCAGTTTCTGAAGGAATTCGTCATATGTTAACCACAAGAATCTGTAATTAGTTGGTGCTGTCCGATTGTCGTCTTGTTTTTCTCAAAATAAATAAAAATATACAGTGAAAATGAAGTAAAATAAAGAAATGAAAAGTAAAAAAAAATACAAAATACAGTCAAAGAGAAAGAAAAAAACATGGAAAATTAGCCCGTCTCCCTTATAATATAACACAGCCAATGAATTATTACTAATTCAATTTACATAAAATGGCAGTGAATTACTTCCATAATTATTTTCATCCCAATACTTAGAACACATAAAAACTTTTTGCAGCGACGTCTAAACAGATATCCATTCAGAAAAATGAATAAAAATTAATGAACGTTTTTAGTATGAAAAATGTCAAATTGACGGCTTTTTTGTAGAACATTTTTTAAAACTATTTTTCTCCCTACATTAACAGGGCATATAGCAATTAATTTTTTACACACGTGCTACCTGAAAGGCCCAATTCGATGATAAATTTACAAAACTTTTTCACATTTCGCCCTTTCATATATAAATGTTTACAAATAGGGATCAGCATCACACCGTTCTTGTAGCATTAATCATTTTCTGCAGTTCATTTATCATTTAGAAACATTTTTAACACACTTTTTAGGGGGTGATTTAAACACGAAGGTAAGAGGTAAACTGAGATGCTACTGGGACACAACAAATGAAAAAACTGGTTTGCCAAGTGAAGCAATGATTGCGCTCTTGATAAGCCCACACAATATTTTGGCAAATTATTTAGCGCTATTCTAATGAAGATTTTGGACTGCTCTTTGTTCATTTTGGTACATTCTCTGGACAAATTATTAGACGCATTTTTTTTAGTAATTTTATGTTTCTTAAGAGTTTTTATGAAATAATATGGTATATTTAAACTACAATATTATTGATTTTTATTTTAAAGAATTGTTGTCGACTACATATTTGTATTTATTTTTAACATATAGCAACACTGTGTTGACAAAGTGATATATGAACGTAAACAAGTACTAACCTGTATCAGCTCCTAGAAAAGATTATTTATGTGTGGAATCATCATCCTCAAATGCAGGAGACAGTACAGTCTTGCATTGATAGCATGCCGCGCAGAATTAAAGCTTTGATAGCGGCTAAAGGTGGCTCACTAAATATTGACTTTTACTAAAATTAATTTCACTTTTCTTTAAAACTTAATAAACTTATGCTTTTCTAAATTAATGCTGTTTTATTTATGTCAAATAAATTGGTAATTGATTGGATAATATAAAAAAAACCAAATCAATTTAAAATAATAAAACGGTACAATATCACCCGTTAATTAATATTTTACATGAAATCTTGCAGTGCGTCTAATAATTTGTCCAGGGACTGTATATTATTATAATTTTTTCTCTAGTTTTAATCATGTTAAAATACATTCGGATGTTATCCCAGGTGTCGACCTCGTGAATTGACGGGGTTCAAATTTACAAGACGCCATCTGGGTGTGGTTAAGCTCTGTAGATAGACTTAAAGTAAACATATAGAAACATTCAACTCAATGACAATAGAAAATTAAATGAACTGCATGCCCTTCTCAGGTGTCGACCTCGTCATTTGACCAGGGTTCTAAATTACGAGGCGTAATTGACTGTATTAAAGCTCCATGTACGCTAGAAATAGACAGCCGGAAACGTACAAGCTGACCTAATAAAAAAAATCTAAATGAGCTACCAGCTATTCTTACCTGTGAATAGAAATATCAGGTTTTATTATTGATTCAGATCTTGTGTGTTATAGACTACAAATGGGCAAAAAGTATATTTTTTAGGTTAGGTTTGTTTGAATTGTCGTCGCACTAGAGCTACACGAGGGCTATTGGCGACATATATTTTTTAAAATTCTAACAACTTATTTTCGTAACTAGATTGTTCTTTTTGCATTGAAATTTTACTAAGACAGCTGTTTGTTTTTTACATCAATAAAAAAAGCATTGGGGTGTATCTATAGTCCTCCCACCACTTCTTAGAATTTATGACGTGTGTTTTAGACGAGTCCATACTATCACTCCTAAAACGAAAAAGGGGTAAGGCAGATTTTGGTTTCAACCAGAATTACTATATTTGTCGATTCATTGCTTTTGCAGGTGCATATTTCTTTAAAGTTTAGAAAAAGTTTCTCAACTGAAGGGTAGTTCAAACTTGCATGGGTTCACTATTATTGCATAGCTATTTTTTTATTAACTTATAGCTTTCGCCTGAGTGATTCTGAATATGGTAAATAATACATACTACAGATGTAAATCTATTGACGATCAAGACAAGATAGAAAAGAAATGCACGTGCAAATGATGAAGACTTTCAGCAATTAACTATAATCCTCCTTTCACTAATAACCTATGTGTAGTTGTAGTGTGCCATATTATTTCCAACCAAACTAACCCAACAATCAACAGGCTCGCCAAACACCATGGGATTGGCAACCCTGCCTAATTTAGGTTCTCTACCTTTTTACAAAGTGGACGCTTCCACAATCAAAATATGTGGGATGCTAAATTGTGGCAGGCGGACTATACTAACTCTATGAAAAAAAATCAACTCTTGTTTGGGAGTATACTATTGATTTGGCGACTTTCAGATGGCTTCAGTTTTTATCGCCAAGCATCTCTACGTTTTCCTAACCTCCCATGATTTAAAGATTAATCGACCTTTGCATTAACAGCGAAATATGAAGCATAAAAAGCGGCAGGTGTGAAATAAAAGTAGCTCTATTTGAGGAAGTATATATATATTTTTAAATTAATGAATAAAAAAATGAATTTGCTTACTTAATGATGGTGTGATTTTCCGACCACCTTACTTATTAAAACAGCATTAATATGTAAATTAGGATTAATAAGTTTGTTTTTTAGAATGCATTATAATATATTTAAAAAGTGTTGTATTTTTTATTACACATTTAGTTTGTATTTTATAATAGAATGCTATACTCAAATATAATAATAAGCTTTGGTAGAGACAGATCATATTTATTTAAAATTGATGACACGGAGATTGCATCAAAGGTTACAAGCTCAAATTTATTTGTTTATAATTACTAGTAGAAAGTATTAACATGACATTGCTCATTATAATCTGTTCCTGGGGAAAAATATAGTAAACGGTAAAAAACTGGGGTACGGGGAATGGTGGAAATTGGGAAATAAAAAAAAAATTGGGGCAAACGTTTGCAAGTAATCAAGTTGGGATTGTCTACATTGTGTAGAGTTTATAGGGCCCTTGTAAGTGTAATAAAAAGTTGTAAAGTTTAATAATGATAATCGATAATTCAGTGCACTGTGTGTTTTTGTTGATAAAAATTTTCCTTCCTAATAATTAATTCAATAAAATTATGTAAATAAAATTGCGTTAAGAGTGAATGCTAGGAGTGTGTACTAATTTTGAGCGCTCTGTTGATTATGTGAGTATCCTATCCAGTGCTATTCGATAAAAAAAAAGGTAAACCAGTTAAGAACTCATTCGAGGTCCCAAGTGGTTTGTTCGAATATCGAAGACACAATGAGGAGAGTAATAAACAAATTATACATTTTGTAAAGTAAAAGAAGGAAACTTGATTGATAGTTCTGGTGAAAGTATGCATGTCCATTGAGTTTGTGTAGTGTCAACTGGAGGGATGAAGATCACTTGACTGAGTTGAAAGTTCTTTTCCAAGCTGAATCTTGTAGCATTCTTCATCACACCACAAGAGAGTTCCATTTTGATAATACAGTTCAATAAAATGATAATAAAAAATAGTAATAAAATACAGAATTAAGTTATATACTCAAATGTTAATATAGAATTTAGTTATTTATTCAAATGTTAATTTTAGTTGTTCTGGATCATAATAAGGTATCAATTTTGAAACATGAACTATTTCGTTGTGTTTCGAGTTTTGTTTACGTCTATCAAGTTCATAATTTACTGGACTAGTTTGTCTTAAAATAGTATATGGACCAGAAAATGGGGAAGTTAATTTGAGGGTATTTGGATAGTGGAATTCTTCATAAATTACTAAATCTCCAATGTTAAAAGTTTTATTTACATGGCGAGCATCATAAGTTAATTTATTTCTTTCGTGACATTCTATTGTTCTATTTTTAGCAATAACCCTGGCTTCGTCTACTGGAGGGTAACAGAAACAAAGGTAACACATATTTGCCATACAATATAAAAAAAAATATTCAAACATGAAAAAGTTTCAGATTTGAAACATAAAACGTGCATTCTTAAAAAGAAATTTAAAAAGTTCAGAGAAAATCTGTGTTTTCTTCAAAGATTTGTTGACGAAGTTTTGTAAAAGTCACAAGCAATGTTAATTGCCAACTAGGATAGCTAGTTAAATGTCGACAAGTTTGTTCCTGACCAAAAATGTGGACATTTAGAAAATCTGTAGGTACACACCTTGGCGAAGGAGTCTCTCAAATATTTGTATAGAGAAAAAGGAGGTAAGGACATCAAACGAAGTTGTATGTTCCCAACTCCAAAGTCTCAAAAATTTTCTCGCAAGAGAAAAATGGGGCGATAGGTGTGGAGTTCTGGTGTGTCCTAAAAAAAATAGGGAACAGCTGATTCTTCAGACTGTTATTGAAGTTGTGTTATCAAAAGCCTGGGAAAAAATATAGTAAACTGTAAAAAAACTGGGCTACGGGGAATGGTGGAAATTGGGAGGTAAAAAAAAATGGGGCAAACGTTTGCAAGTAATCAAGTTGGGATTGTCATATGACATATCATAACTTAACCCCCTCAATATAACTTAAATCTTATATTTTGTACCCCAATTAAACTTAATAACTTAAATTATCTTTCTCATATATCCTTAATACTTTAACATCCCAACCACACCCTGTCGGCGACAAACAGTCGCTTAGATCAATTCCTTCCCACAGAAACTATTTAGTCAGCACATATTTTTAATTGATCTTTCAACTCTCCCATGGATGTAATTGGTCAGTGAAACAGAGCACGGATGTTTTCGCCATTTTTTGTACACATTCGATCACACTCTTTCGTCGACTGCAGACGTCAAATCAATCTGTTCCTGAATCCTGATGAATAAGTCTTAATAAAAGATCTTTAATTTCTACGAAGTTTCCCTGTCGACTTATTTGACATATATATATATATATATATATATATATATATATATATATATATATATATATATATATATATATATATATATATATATATATATATATATATATATATATATATATATATATATATATATATATATATATATATATATATATATATATATATATATATATATATATATATATATATATATATATATATAAGTTAAGATTAAGAGATGATGCTAAAGGTAAACTTAACCAGCTTTTATTATAAAAAAAACAGCTTCTGTTCTGATGTGGGGTGTGGGTGAAATTTTGTGTGCTACTTGCTTAGTAAACAAATAAAGAACAATAAAAACGTCACAGTGTGTCACACATTAATGTTCCATTTTAAACTGATTTAAATGATAAAAATTTATTTTCTTTCAAATATTAATTTTAAATAGAAATAAGTGAACTTTTCCACGCTATTTATGATAGAACAACATCAAATGATTATAAATTAAATTTTAATTCTAGTGAAAGGGTAAACCTTCGACAAACCGGTATAGAGACAAAACATAAAATATTGGTCTCTGATGTCATACCTTTGTAACTTTTTTTTACATCCAACGGAAAGAACAGAATTTGAATACGATGGACATCTCCAGCATATAAATACCTACTTTTCCATGTTTTAAAACTTCTTTTGAATTGAATAGAAAGAAAGTAGGCTGAAACTTAACACCAATTTTTTATTCAGCACACTGAAAAAACTACGCAGCTAGTCACACTATTTACTAACAATTAATTTCTAAAATTTAAATTATAGAACATCGAAATACAAAATTTCTGTTTGTTTCCATCCTTAACTTTTTAAAACAAGAACCAAAATAACTAAAAAACCTAATTTTTTCCGTCATAAAACACAAGTTGATCCACCCCTTATCTAATTTCACAACCGCAAGGACTCCAGGCCACTTTAAATTTTTAACAGCCCGTCGCACGGAGTACCCCATGTTTGAGTTAACCATTAACGTGGGCCTTGCAAATTAACCATCTAAACGAGCCTCCCGACAATGACCTTACGTGCACCAATTTTAAATATGCGCTCTTGTGAATGAACGGTTATTTATGTATCTGTGTTTGTGTTTCTCTAGGGTTTTGTTTTAAAACAACGTTTTATGAATATCTGATCAAAATTCTTTAACTAACTAGCAAAGTTGGAAATAATCAATATATATTGAGTAAGGAGGGAGGGGGCGGGGTAACAAAAGAATTTTATTTTGACAAAGATTAAGATTATATTTTTTTTGTCGAGTTTGATATGTTATTGTAAATAATAAATATCGTATCGAAATTGATATCCGTTCAAACTAACACAATCTAGTAACACAGATCATATTTGAAAAATCAACACTGCAAAAATCATCTCGTTAAATTTTCGGTTTTAAACTGACAACTGAGTTGCCGAAATAAATCCATACAAAAAGGATTTTTTTTGTTTTAAATACAGTAAATTCCAGTTAAAAATACGCTTCTTTTCTTGTTAAATACCAGGGGCTGCGCCCCTAGTATTCAGCGCTCTACATTCAGTAAAAAAATTGGAGTTGTCCTATAAAAATTTTGGCGTAGAGATCAAAAAGTCTTACTGTAAACTAAAAACAAAATAAAATTAAAAAACCCATAACTTAAAAACCGTGGTCAAAAATTGCGTCGTACTGATAAAAAAGTTTACTTTTTTTTAATATAGAGATATTCATACTTTTAAGAATAATGAAAAGATTTCGTGTCAAGGACAGTTTAAACCAGCATCCATAGCGCTGCAAGTGAAGGGTCATACCAACAAGGTTACTGAATCTCATGAGGGGTTGAATCTAAAAGTTATTATTCTATTAACGTCAAATTTTCCCTAAAAGGACGTCGTTGAGAAGAAGTTTTAGAGAAAACGGTGTCAAGCTGTAAATAATACTAAGACAGTTATGTAGAAAAAAATGTAGGTTTTAAACTGCAAAATGTACTGAAATTTTCCGCAAAAATGAACAACTTTTTACACTGATATAAATCAAACAATCAACAGAGAAAGCACTGCCCAACTAAAATCTCAAGATGTGCAGTTTTTTCCTTTCTAAATTACCTGGAAAATTACTTGGAGGAAATCATGGTTAAAAACTTTTCTGCGTGTCTACTCACTAAAGATAAAACCATCTCATTTATAATAAAAACCCGTTGTTCTTTATAAATGAAACACCAAGTTAGAAACAACATCCCCCTCTTTTATTTCACATCTCCATCCCCACGCTTGGAAGTTAAGGCCAAGAGGGGATCCAGTAAAGAGCCCTAATCTTTAACAAGATTCCTCGTATAGCCAGCTCCATTAACAATTCTCAGCAGGTTAAGCGCAGGGTGTTTGGCGTTGAAGACAGAGATTGAGAGATCTGGTAACTAATTGCCAGGACTGGGCAGTTGAGAAGTCAGTTTAGTAAAGGGGAATAGTTAAACTAGATAGTAGGTATTTATAGTAAAATTCCAGTGTAACATTATTTAGCCCTATAATGCACGATGTTTTACTTTGTATTCCAAAAAATATATTTCGATTTATGATGTTCGTACATTTTGGGGGAAAATTATTTAAACAATCTCTTTGCTTAAATCATTCATTACTTAAATTTTAAAAATTTAGCATCAACACAGGCTTACTATTGAGGACGATGCATTAAATTTGGAGAAATGGCACCATTTTAATTGTATACAACGTAGATTCAACATTATTTATTTTATTAGTTAACGTTTCCGTCATAAAACGTCAATATAGCTTTAAGCAGATGGCTATGTTAGCAGCTCCCGAATGTTAACAGTATTTTAAAGTTATAAAGTTGATTAAAATGTATCGTGCCAAATGGCAACAGTATGCACTAGAGGACAAATTTATTTGTATATGAACAATATTTCACGTTTAAATACTTTATAAACTACAGATTTGTATATGTATAAGTATCGCGAATAAAGAACAACAAGTTTGCAATTCGCAATAAAACTTTACATATATTTCGCCAGTCACTATTATGTGACGCATATACTCCAATCGATGTCTGAAAATAAACATAACTGTAATATTTTGTTTAATTTAGAATATATTTCAGCATTTATTTTTCTTCAAAGGTTGCTACATTTAAAATAAGTCGAACGTCGCTAAGTAAAAAAAAAATCAAAAGTAGTTGCACATGCGTAAAAATATTGTTTTAACTACTAAATGATATAAAAAGTTTGTATTATGAATGTTAATTAAAGTGTTTCATTATAAATATGCAAAGTTAAAATTTGAGGTTAGACTTACATTCTATACTTTTATAAATTGTTTTGAATCCACCTATCTACATGATATAACAATTTTATAATTGCGCACTCTTCGGTTCATTGAATTCACATAATATTAAAATATTTGAAATCAACTAAAGTAAGCAAGCAAATCTTGTTCCAAACATGTTCGGTCTTCTCTTTGTAAAATCGTAGCAGAGGATAATACTGTTTTGTAAAAATGAAACAAAAGCTTATTCATATTGCAGCGATTCTGCTAAAATATTCTTGTCAATTCTGAAATAATTAACACAGTGTACGAGGAAATATTTTGATCCGCACACTATGATCGAATTTTGAAAGAATTTTGAGTTGAAATTTGATGTATCTCCTATCATGCATTTTGTTTGAAGAATATTTAAAATTTGACAATTTTCTAAATGAAAATACTTCTTAAATTTTAAACAAGTAGGTTTGTAACAGAATCTGTCACTCAGCCCGCTTCCACACAACATTTGTGTTCCACGGGAAAAAAAAGTCGCCAAACATAATATTAATTCGATAATAAACATTTACACTCTAAATTTGCATAGTTTCATTTATTTTATTTCGAAAATTCAATAATTATTTCTGCAATAATTATTCAATAATTATTATCGTTTTCAAAAATTAATTTACATTTCAAAAAATAAATATGTAATACTCCTATCTTTTAGATAAAACCAAAACATTTTATATCGACATACAAACAAAGAATTTCTTTGTGAAATATATTTGACTCATTTCAAACTGATTGATGTCGCAAAAATAAATTTCATTTAATTTATTGTTTAAAAGAATTAAAGCTGCTCGAGTGATTGTTGCGAATGGCAATGGTGATTTAATTCTAATAAAAATAGCTTCTTATGCTTTTTAAATAAACATTAAATTTTGCAGTTTTTTAAATAATTAAAGTACTTCAAATTCGAATTTTTCAGTTTCCAAGATTTTCAATGTCTTCTAATTTCGATGCGCTGAATTTTTTGACGTATCACACTTATCTGTAGCATTTGTAGTTTGGGCTATGGAAGTGGGTGACCGACAGATGGACAAACATACAGACAGATCAGGTTCAATCACGATAAATAAAGTAACAACTATTTTAATAATTTATTATGATACAGAGAATACTGAGTTACATCTCGTTCTTTATTTACTTAATACTCTCAGTTGTACGAAGAGTCATTGTGAGGAAATTTCGTCGAATTTTTAGTGTTGGTAAGCATTGCCAATATCACAGTACTTCCAATAATTATAAAACTCCGTGAGTTGAAGCTGCAAGTTAGTTCAATCAATATAAATAAAGAATTGATGTTTAGGTTTTATGGCACAGGGGCACATCTAAGGCCATACTGCGCCAAACACTAGGTAATTTTAAAAGATTAAAATGGGACATAAAAATGAGACAGAACCTCTAAGAACTGAATAAACCACTAGGTTTTGATTAAAGGCTAAAATGGTGCTTTAAATATACACATGACATTTAAAAAAACTGACACTAAATCAAAGAATAAAATCCAATATCAATTAAAAAGGTAAACAAAGTACGATATGGGGGATGAGATAAAATGTGATGGATAGACGGGTTTAAGATGTTAAAATGTTTAAGCCTGATCCGTGTGAATGCTGGACAGTCAACTAGGTAAGGTAATCGTTTCCGGCTGCCTATTTCTAGCCTCCTTCAGGAGCTTTAACACAGCCAATAACGCCTCGTATTTTAGAACCCTGGTCAAGTGACGAGGTCGACACCTGAGCGGGCACCCAACGGAACTTCGAGCGACATCGTACGCTAACGCCGTCGGGACTTTGGACTCCACAGATTTAACGAGCACGTCTGTCCCTGTGTACTCGGACCCATCCGTGATGAGGATTTTCTACTATTTCCAGCACAGATCCGATTTATAGGATGACTGGCAGTAAGTGGGATTCGAACCCCCGCACTCCTGAGAAGGTTGAACCTCTAGGCTGATGCCTTAACCACTCGGCCACAGACGGGCCGTCAACTAGTATATGATGAACACTCAATGAAACATCACACATGACACGAATGGGATGATCTTCTGCCAGCAGAAGATGTGCATGAGTTAATCTTGGGTGCCCGAACAGGAGGCGTGCCAGCACTACCTCCTGCCTTCTGCTCGGTGATGGAAAAAATGGCCAGGTTATGGATGGGGTTATGTTGTGAAATTTATTTTTAGTTAAAAGGTCCCATTCTTTTTGCCATACTGGCCGACCCGGTAGCACAACGGTTAGGGAGCTAGCCTTTGGAGGGTTCGGGTTCGAATCCCGGTAAAGGCTTGGGTGTTTGCATCCGTCAATAAATGTTGTTATTTGTCTATGTGTTTGTGTCTTCTCTTTCTTTGTGAGTCTCTTGTGCCTGTGTCATTACTGGGGTTGAGTACAATAGACTTGAGATCGCAGTGCTTGTCGAACTTGCCCCCCACCAAGAAAGTTATAAGTCATTTTGCCATACTATATTAATTGAATGTGCACAAGCCAGCTTGGCATCGGGAAAGTTGAGGGGGGCGCCGCTGCTTTGACTATATAAATAAAGAAACATTTATTACCAAAACAGTACAAACTTGAGTTAAATCACTTTTTATTTACTCAATAATTCCGACAAATACAAAAAAAACTCCGTATGTTGAAGGTTAATCTTATCACCGGTTATATCACAACCAAAAAAATCCACATTTATTACCGAAACATTAGTAACCTGACTTACATCACTTTTATTTACTCAATTCTTTAAACAAATACACAAAGCTCTGTATTTTGGAAGTGTAAGCTTAAACTTTCTGGTTCATTCTCAACCTGCAAGTAAGTTGATTACAACAACAAGTGAGTTACGTCACTTTTAAATTAAATTTTCCATTTATTCACCAGTAACAGACACTGTTTGTATCCACAGAACTTTACGAGTTGAATAAAATATGTATGATTGAAACGTAGTGTCAAAAACCTCCAGGGATATAATGCAGAAATATAAATGGCGGCATCACGTGTAAATATCTCGAAATGTTTACTATAGAAACTACAACTGAATACCAACAAAATACTTCAAATAAAAAATTAATGTTTATTTAGGACCTATACACGTTCATTCTTATCATGAAGTATGTCATTAGTTATTAATATCTGATAAATCTAGTTAAACCATATTAAATCATATCATTTATCAAATGGTATTACAAACAATTTCAAAGTGGTTTCTATTCACTAAACTTTTACAGTTGATATAGTATTTGTGATTGAATTTTTATACCAAAATCACAAAATCACATCTCCGGGAACATAAATGCAGTTAAAAATTATGCCCACACACGTCGTACCTTCACAAAATATCCAAAAATATAAGATCCGGTGTGGGTAAGAGGAAAAAGCTAAATATTTTACCACATTCAATCTCACAATAACGTGTAACGTTAAAAAGAAAAACAGTTTTGAAGAGCTAAGTGAAAGAGCGTGCAATATGAAATTTTTGAAAGAAAGGAGATTTTTATGTTAATGAAATTGTTATCTTGTTATTGAAAAGGTAAGATAGTTTCCACTTTTCATAAATTTAAAGCTAAGCATGTCTTTTTTCGTTTGCATGTACAGATGTAAGTTCAAGCTAAAATCTTTAAAAGTCATTTTATCGTTTTCATCTTTGTTACATAGCGCGTTTTTGCACTAAACTATTTATAAAGTTGTTTTCTCCAATTCATCAATAAATATTGACTACATTTCAATTAAATTCAAAATGTTTAATCCACCATTAAAAGAATGCTTAAAATAAAAATGCGTATTTCAGAATCATTCAGGATAAATAAAAATTGTTAGAGGATTTACTTCTTTTCTTTCAACTACAAAACAACAGTTACACTACTTTTCATTTAAATACCCCACTAATCCACCGGTAACAACCACTGGTAACGTTGTTACCATCCCTCCCAAAACTTTACGAGTTGAATAAAATATGTATGATTGAATCGCGGTATCAAAAACATCCAGTGATCTCCTGTGGCGACGTAAATGGCGACATCGTGAGGAAATCTTCCGGAATTTTAATGCTTATAAAGGGACTCCGAAAAGATGAGAGAAAGTTATTTAGGCGGTTAATAACGTTGTTGTTTTGAAGGGAAATTTAATAACTTCTCTCAAGTAAAGACTGGGTAAATAATTGTTGGGGTCTTGATGGGGTTTTCCTGGAGTTTATCAGGAAAGAAGTCTTGGATGGTGTTGTGTTAAAAAGGGATGGGGTGTGTTAAATTAAGGGGAGCTGGTTCTAATAAACTGTTTTTTTTTAATGGCAGTGTATTCTATTTTATTTTTGTTTTGAAATTTGTAATGTCCAGATAAACATGTAAGAGATAAATTGAGTTGAAATTGGTTAAATTTAATATAACTGGGCTATGTATTGCGCCAAAATTGATTATCACTTTTTAAAAATTCTAAACGAAGTAAGATGATTCATAACAAACTATTTTCTTTTTATTTAGCCCATGGTTTAGTTAAATATTGATGTGGAACAAATAAATTTGATCAAAAATTGCAGAAAAATTTATTAGAAATGAACTAGTACTACCAAGAAACTAGGGGTGTTAAGCACCAGTATTTAAATACCACTGAATATTAGGTATGTTATGCGCTAGTTTCGGCAATCACAGTTGTGCATATGTGATATTTTTGAAAACTTAATGGTACCGTCTAATGTGTAATGTTAACTTTAATTCGTATTCTAAGTTCGAAACTAACGTTCGTTCTAACTGTGTAACTCTTTTCGTTTTCAGCAATACCCATAAATCCTTAAAAACTCTATATTTACTACATTTTGCTTATGCTTGATTTCTCCAAAAACCTTCTTAAGACGTCTGACCAGTACTATTAACTCGCTTACCAATATATAGCGGTCTATGACGTTTTTAGTTCAAGCACCTTTCAAAACGAATAGCAAACCCAAAATCTCCAATCTATATTTTGTATTTTCGATCCCATGGCAATACTTATATAAATTTTACATTAGCTAATTGAAATAATAAATTCTTCGTGTTTTTATTCAATATAAAACAAGGTTATGTTTTTAATGTTTTTGTTAAAATCTTCAATTCTTGTTTTTAAGATAAAGAACATATTAAATTGAAGAAAAGTTTCTAGGTTCTACTAAATAGTAGATTTTTTATAAATATATTTTGTTAAATATTTATAACTTTCAATAAATATGAAAGGAATCAATATTAAAAATGTAATTTAAATAAAGGAACTATTAAATCTAAATCTTCGAATGAAATTCAAGGCTATTTAAAGTTACGAAACATTTCTAAAAGTTTGAACTGATTTATTTAAGATAATGAACTGTATTGTGAAAATAAATTTTCTATTCGAAACATTGTTTTAACTAAGTTACAGGGTAAGGTAAGAAATAAAAGGTTAAATTGTGTTTGAATTTGTCGAATTGAATTTACATTCATGAAAAGTCGCCAATGATGAAACCGTACCTTAAATTAAATTATACTTCATTAACATTATAAGTCATTATACTTTATTAACATTATGAGTCATTATACTTTATTTACATTATGAGTCATTATACTTTATTAACATTATGAGTCATTATTATACTTTATTAACATTATGAGTCATTATACTTTATTTACATTATGAGTCCTTATACTTTATTAACATTATGAGTTTTGCAACCAGACCCTTCATATTGTTATCACTATAGCACATTTTCTGTTGCTCAAGATATATGTAACAGCATCCAATAATATGCTCGGAAAATAACAATTGAAGGGTGTAGCTGCAAAATTCTCATTATCCAAAGTATAATTAAGATAATGTCAACTATTTCGTCGAATTCAATTAACTGATCAAAAGTCGCCACTGAACGAGAAAGCGATGATATTTTAGTTATACTTTGGAGAATGTGAGTTTTGCAACTATACCTTTCGATTGTAATGAAATAGAGTGAATACACAGCAATGGTAATTATACGCATTCAAGCTAACTTATTAGTATTGCTACATAATGAAGAGAAAAGATATAATAAAAATATAGTAAAAAATAATTTAGTATTTTTTTTAATTCAGCAACAAATGTTTTCTAAATTGCAGTTACATTCATAAAGTTTTATCTAGTATCAAGTCAATGCTTAACATGAAAGACATGATTTCGCAATCATCAATGTTAAATATAAAGTAGTTAAGGATTGGCTAACTTCCATATTATGTAAAAATTTCAAAGTTTTTGAAATTTTCCTAATGATGCAATTTTCTACAAGTTAAAATATGTTGTTTCGTTTAGAATATAACCCTCATTTATAAAATATTAAAAAAAGTTAGTGTTCACTAATAAATTTTTCTATAAATATACAGTCCCTAGACAAATTATTAGACGCACTGTATTTTTTTAGTAATTTTATGTTTCTTAAGCGTTTTTACGCAAAAAAACATTATTGATATTTATTTAAAAGAATTGTTGTAGACTATGTATTTGTATTTATTTTAAGATAATTATGATTAATTATGATTAAGATTAATTTATATTAATTATTTATTATAAGATTATTTATGTGTGGAATCATCATCCCCAAATTCAGGAGACAGTACAGTCTTGCATTGATAGCATGCCGTGCAGAATTAAAGCTTTGATAGCGGCTAAAGGTGGCTCAACTAAATATTTACTTTTACTAACATTAATTTCACTTTTCTCTAAAACCTAATAAACTTATGCTTCTCTAAATTAATTCTGTTTTAATTATGTCAAATAAATCAGTAATTGATTGAATAATATAAAAATAAAAAACATATCAATTTAAAATAATAAGACGGTACAATATCACACGGTAATTAATATTTTACATGAAATCTTGCGGTGCGTCTAATAATTTGTCCAGGGACTGTATTTTGAATTTAAAATGTTTGCACGATAAAAATTTGCATTTTCGTTACTGGTTTGTATTCCAAAACATATTCAACTGGTAAGTGCAGTATTTTTTCATTAAAAATAATATATTATCATCACCGTAAGAAATCACGAATTCAATTAACATACAAAATTACACTAAAAACTCATTACCATAAAACCGAGAAGAACCTCATTTGCTAGCCGTCAACTTTCCAACATATTTAATAACAAATATTTTATAATTATTTTTCCCAGTTAAAAATCTTGTTACATACCATGTAAACCTCAACTGGTACCATGTAAACCTAATAAACTTTCCTAGAGATCACCGTCCATAAACAACCATTACTTACCCGGAATTCATTAGTAGCAAAGCCATCGTCCAAATAGCGTTTCCGAGTTTTAAAGCAGGGTCGTTTGATCGGAGTGACTTACTCTGAATTTTAAAAATTTCAACTCTTTAGGGTAACATCAGTATTTTTAAAGAGTAAATGGAACTTCTGACTCTTAGAATTGGGGGACTGGGTTGTTTTGGATAGTATAGGTTTGTGAAAGCAACGTTGATTTAAATCTAGGTATGATATATACAATTTTTTTCTAAAACACTTAATTTGTTAGATTCTATATTTTGTTATGTGTCTTAATATAACTATTAAAGAATAAAAAAAGAAAATTTCGAAGCATACTTCGCTCTTTCTTTCATAAATACTAATTTCAAAAGGAAATGAGTTTGTTTTAGATCTTGAGTGGCAACAGAAATGCTGAACGTAAAATAATTATTTCACGAGCATTATTTAGTGAATCAATATCACAATTGAACACAGCCTCAATAAGAGCACAGATCGAAAGATGCGCAGGAATGAAAGCTGTGAGGAAATACGTCACCTGGCACAAGCCAATTGTCAAATCGGCAAAAATAATTGGTCATTGTTTTTGTTATTAAATATTATAAGTCATGTATAATGCCAATAGAATCTTGGTAAAAACCAATAGAATAAATGTTTATTATAATTTAACATTAAGAAATCATTAAGAATGATGCATTAGGACAAATTTATATAGCGTAAAAAATTTAAGACACTTTTAAATGACATAATTAACTTAAAATGGCAACACTTAAACTCGCTGGGAATTTAAAAGCATTCCATTTTCTAAATACTTCTTTAAGGCAATTTGAGATCGGTTAACTCATCAAAGGTTTGAAAGTGGTTGCAAATGCATTGTTATCTTCCGGTTGAATTTGTTTTTAGAATACTTGATGTCAGTCTTTGTAGCTATTAATAGAACGTTTCTAAGTTTAATTGGAATTTTAAATTGCAAATTACGTCTTAGAAGGTTAATTTAGAAATACCTACGTTGATTCAGTAATTGTTGCTGTACATCTGTACTAAAGTAGCTTTTAACTTAAGGTACCGTATTTTCTAAATAACGAAATATTTTGAACAAAACATTTTTATAATTTAATTTTTTGTGACAAATAGTTACGAGAAGCATCTAATAGTTTCTTCGAATATTAGATCCGATATAACCTTTGCCCATAACTTTCTTCTACATATTTGGTACCATCATTACATTATTCAAAAAAGTTTTATTTTTGAATGTGTTTTTGCTTGATATTTTACAGAATATAAACAATACAACTTTTATGCTTAAAAAGATATACCAATAGAATTTGTCTGTTAAAGTTGTATTTCGTAGAAATAACTGCTCCTATCGAAATAAGTAAAAGTCAGCATACATGATGTCCAAGAAAGCTGTATTAATAACGACATCTTAACATCTAAAAATATTTTAAAGCATATTGAGTTATGGTTTGCCCAGCTTCTTTGTTTAAGGTTATTACGTATTCTTTAGTCAATCCTATACTTATACGATACATTTAGTTACGTACGATATATTAATTTCGTAGTAATTGTCTTGGAATTACTTCTGTATCAAATGTTTATTTTGTATTTACAACACCATTTTATTATATTCTTTGTATTATTTTTTTTCAAACATTATCTGCAGCACCAACCCATATCACCCCATCACAGCCCATTAGATCTCTGCAACAGAATCCCAATATCATGTCGCCACCAATATGCATATCCGATTGAATACTGATGCCGACCCTCTTATCGCAATATGGGTCATAAGTCATAGCCTTCCATAACTTCCCCTATCGTAGTCAAATACGATAAATTTGCATGTCATGGGCGAATGCTACAGCACTGGGGGTAAATTTCACCAATGTGTTTCGAGCAGGGCGACATTAATGTGGCCTTATCATATGATGTCTGATGATGCATGAAATAGTAAATGCAAATATCACACTGTAAAATAACCCTGTTGTTTTTACAGTTAAAAAATGTCAACTTTGACGCCAGTTAATAACTGTTTATTTTACAGTTTAAAACTGTAATTATTTTACAGGAAAACTGCAATTTTAAAAGGGAGAAACTGTTAATTTAGCAGGGAAAAACTGTCAATTTAATAGTTTCCTCCGTTAATTTAACAGTTTTTCCCTAATAATTTAGCAGTTTCTCCTTGCTAAAATTACAGTTTTCCTGTAAAAAAAATACAGTTTTTAACTGTAAAAAACACCACATATTTAACAAGCACGTATATCGCAGTGTATTCGGGCACCCCGGTGATTTTTAGAGGATTTTTTTTCACCAGCACGAATACGTCTATAGTATGACTAGGATAAGGACAGAATCAAGAACCTTCTCGGTGAGAGGTTCGTCGCTTACACCTCGCGGCCACCAGGAGGCCAACATGCTGTAAGCTGAAAGACCTATTTATTTGAATGGCGGAGCGGTTACAAATACAGTTAATACAACTACATCAAAGATAGAGTTAATAAACATTAACGCTACAGATACCTAATGCGCGGGAACGAATCAGAACGATGATCTCAATCACATGACTCTTTCACGCTTTTACAATTTCCTCAGGGGCAGGTGCATTTGATGGGTTGGGAGTGTGACGTCATGCTAACGAAAATAAAAACAGTTATAAACTGTTTTTTATAAAGATCAGTATTTAACTTTAAAAAATATGGTATTTAACTGTAAAAACAACAGGTTTTTTTACAGTGCACATTATCCTATGCATAACTCAGATATGGGGTCCGACCAGTCTATTGGCAACTTTGTAAAATTGAATATACGTCGAACAGTAGTCGCCAGTGAAGGAATTTGACTCTATATCTTCGTTACACTTAAGAGAATGTAAGTCCTTCAACTGTTCCTTTCATATTTCTCTGCACTCTGGGAAAATGACCCAACTAATTAACATGGCGAGATTTGGTTTGAACGTATCCGTCTGCCTATTTCTCGCTTATCTCGCAGTGTTATTTATTCTCTCAGTGTTTTTCATTAGTTATTAAAAAAAATCCTCCATTTTGTACACTAAATAATGTCTGCTTGACAGAATGATGAAATCAAATACAACATAGATCTCGGTAAAAAAAATTTACGATAATCAGATCCAATTCAAATTTTTTAGCTTATATTAGAATACTATGATTTAACTTATGTTTTAGAATTGATTCGTTTTAGTGTGGTTGAACATAGAGTACTTGACTGTATCGCTAAAATACCTTCCAGTATTAAATTAATTATAGTTTGAACCCAAAACTAACAAACGTATATATTTTTTTGCAAAATAAATCTTTAAATAATTAGTAAAAATCATTTTAAAATGGCTTGTTTTTCATCGGTACGTCACGTGATCACAAACACGTCGATTTGGCCGACGTCACTAGTATTATAAACAAACCGGTGTGATGTTTTTATGCTTGCAATTAAACTGGATTTAATCTAATATATTATTAAAATAAGAATTATATAGATAATGGAAGGAGGTTTTACAGAAGGGGATAGTTCAAATTTGCTTTAAGTAGATTCCAAAATGGTGTTTCACAATTTGTTTATAGTTACTAGAGACGTCATAGATACCACGTGACAGCCACAAAGCGTTTTCGGGCGTAATTTTTCGTTCTAATTTTAAAATTCATTTTTCTACATTTTTATTGGGTATTTGAAAAAAGAAAAAAATACGGGTCTAATATTTTTGGCATAAGAATATTTTAAGCCAGTAAAATTTTTTTAGTCAAATACCCTATTAAAATTCATTTTAAAATAAATTACAGACCCAAGTCTAACAAACTCGTTTCAACTTTTGGGAAATTCCTATTACGAAGAGAAACCGCATTAATTTGATCAATAGCATCTTAACAGCATCAAACCCTGACCACTTTTAAAGCCAAACTTTACGCTGAGTTAAAATATGCATGTCAGTTTAGCGCAGACATGCCACCATATATCCCTGATAATTAAAATACCCTTATAATATCATTCCTATTGTGGAATTCTTCTCTCTCAAAGTTCTAGGAACCTAAAGTCTTGCCTAAAAGCCTTTTCAAAGAATCTCGCCAACATATTTTAATTCGACTACCAAAACTCGCCAGACTGTGGAAGGTACTAAAGAGGAATTGATAAATGTAAAAAAGTGTCAATCGCATTAGGGAGATTTCCTTACGAACTTCCATTTTCACTAATTTTGTAAAAGGAAGAGGCGCGTAGGGAAGTTTTCCAAAGGACTTGACTTATTTTTACGTATAGCTATTCAGAAATTCGAGAGAATGTTTTGAGCTGAATTAGGAGAATCTTTGAATATGGTATTTTGGAAAAGTTTTCCTGAGGTTTGATGAAATTTCTTAAGATAAATTCGACTCGAACAGTCTCGTAGGATGGAATTAATGCAATAAATTGTGGAATTTTGGGTGGTGTGACGTAAAAGCTGAAATGGTTTGTGAATAATTTATTTTGTTTGAAAGGAATTGTGGTACTTTAGTTTTTGGTACGAATATTTGTGCTTAATGATGTTGTTCTATCATCTCGGTATTAATAATTGACTCAGTTTCGTCTGCATTTGAAGCAAAAATCCTTATTTTAATTTTTTTGTTTGAGATCTTTATTTAAAATGTATACAGAACATGGGCAAAGTTCATTGAGTATTAGAATGAGTTGGAATTCCCCTCACAGAAGATATATTTATAACTTTTACTACTTCTCAAGCCCCCTTCTTAACTATTATCCGCATGTGAATTATAAGCTATTTATGTGATTTACCTAACATTTTCGTATCATGTGTAATTTAAATGCACAATTATAATAACTTATTATGCTAGATTAAGGATCAAAGATAAAAAATAAACTTGAATTTTGTGTAACTGTTCAGATTCAAACACAAAGCAGCAAAACGTAGTATGAAAATTCCAAAAGTTACTAAAATAACTGAAAACCAAAGTTCGGTTTTGAATTTGTGATCAATTTTCCTTTAACGCTTGGCATATATTTGATAAACTAAATAGAAGTTAAGTTGGATAAAACTTATAATTGAACATTTTATATCAGTGTAAATAAAATGAATGAGATGTATTTGCTTTAGAGATATTTAGGCTCAAACATTAAAAATGCAAATATTAGTAAAAGTGATTTGAATAACATTTTTAATTTATGTTTAAATAAGCTGATAAAAATAATCATGAATGTTTTAAGAATTGTGTAGTTGCTCGTTATTTTATGGTGATAGAAATTCAAGCTGACTCAAACACAAACTAACAAGATGAAAATTAGTAGTTCGATTCAATAACATTTTAAATTAGTTTTAAAATATCAATTAATGCAAAACAAAATTACAAAAACGTCCTTTCAATTTTACAACATCTCTTCGTCTTTTTTTTAGTTTCCAATACACACGACACGGTCACAGTTATTTCCGTTGCACTTATTCCAAACCTTCAATGACGATCGTGGCGTTTTCTGGCGCCCCCAGATGGGCGGGACCATGTCTGATCTCCACAAATTGTACTACACTACATTAAGAAGGACTAAAGTTGTGTTTAAAAAATTTACTTATCATACCAGCAATGTTGCAAATTTTCATTAACGAAAGGTTTAAAAATGCAATATAAAATTTATTGTATAAATATAATGATATGTGTTACACATACACATGCTTAGTATTTATAAGTTTAAGTAAATAATTAAGTATGGAAACTTAAAAAAAAAAAGATTTTAGCATTCTGTATTGTGACGAGTTCTACGATGGTTTTCGATAAAAAAAAATCCTAAATTCTTTTTCACAGAAGCTCACAAGTTAAGAGAAATATTAAAGTATTTCTTTTATGTTTATAATGTTAAATTGAAAAAAAATATGATCGTGAGGAACTTTAAAGAATAAAAGAAATGTTTTTAAAATAAAACCAACATTCTATGTGCTTGAAAACCACTTAATTTAAAAAGTAAGCAAAGTTTAAGTTTCTTAAGAATGTTATGAAAATCGAGGTTTATTCATTAAAACATAAATTCATTTAAAACTTGAATGGAATTTGTCTTAAAATATTCGATATGTTTACCGGGCTTGAGTAAGGAAAAATGAACTTACATTAAATAAATATATACATTATATATATTATATATATTTTATATATATTACATATATATATATATAAATATATATATATATATCATATATAATATATATATATATATATATATATACATATATACATATATATATATATATATAAATACATATATATATAAACAACTACAATACATATAATAATACATATTAATATAATTTACCAACATATCTTGAAAGTAATTATTTTTTTGAAAACGGAGGAATATTAAACAAACTAAAGTCCTTAGATCTATTTCATCGTGCAAAGAGGATGGTTATATCAGCAGTGAAATTAACGAAATACTCATATTTCCTATTTGAATTTACAAAAACTTTATCTGTGATACTTAATAAACTTTTGTTGAACTAACTCATTTAACCGAAATACAAATCTATAGTGAACAATATTAATTTAAAGGTATACAAAGGTATAATGGTGGTTTGGTGAAAGGAAATAGTAACTTAATACGAAAACAAAACTGCGTCTTATTCTAAACTGTGCAAAATAAAATACGTTCAATAAAATAAAAATATATTATTTTTAAACACTAAGTAGATCGAACCAATAATTGAAAAAGCAATAATTATGCAAACAAAAAAACATTGTTATTTACTTATATATCAAAATGCTGGCGCGTTGTTTAAATTTTATTTTTTGCTGGATCTTTATTTAATGATTTAGTTTTAATGGATATGGAATTAAAAAATATATACAATATATATTTTTTTCAAACGCTGAAAAACAAACACAGTTCAAACACTGAAAAACATGCACAAACTCAAAAATAACGATCTTTTTTTACGCTGATAATATTGTTGAAACATATGTTAAATCCATACGTAAACAAATAACATGAAAAATTAAGCATCGAAAAATTTTCATTGTTTCGTTAGAATATTTCTCGAAGGAAAACCTAATGAAACGGATAAGAACTCAAATTATTTACGCCAATAATCCCAAGAAAGATCAAACTATTTCGTTAAACAAGACTACAAAATTTTTTGATAGAACTAAAGTAAGAATAATGCTATTAAATTTTTATCAATGTTGGAATTCACAACAATTAAAAAGGCATTTTAATCACAATTTATTTCTTTAAATCGAAAGTAATTTGTATCTGGAGATGACTGATTTTTTTTCGTCGACAATTCTTTGAGTTGTCTTTAATTAAGAAACATAATCTTTATTTTGAAAAATATGAGATTTTTTTTTGTAAAGCCGTTTTTTTTTAAATTGCGCAATTCGTTTTTATCCACTCAAACAATCTTCGTTTTATGTTGATTTATAGAAAATTTAATTAATTAATTTTAATTGGTTTATAGAAAGGAGTTTTGATTTCGATTAAACTTGGTCTTTGATTTTTTAATCAAGAATAATAAAACGTTACACAGTAGTCGGAAAAGGCTGAAAAACGGTCAAATTCATTTATTTTTTTGTTGTTTGACAAAAAATAATACAAATTCGGTTTTATAGGTTTTTGACCCATATGAGTCGATATAGGGCACAATCAAGTTTGTAAAACCTATGAATTTTAAGTTACAGTTAATGCAAAAAATAGTATGTTACGATGTTATGTGAAAATTGTATGTATTGCGTATAAAGAATAAAGCTTCAATCAACATGTATTGTTCAGGTGCATATGCGTATGTTTAAATCATGGTAATACGTAATAGTACGTAAAGTAGTCACAAAAAGCCAAAACACTAACAAAATCTTAAAAAAAATTAAACTTTGAGCTAAAAAAACTTTACACTATTTTCATTATTTTCTGCTCTCAATTTTGCTTATGATATTAATTGAAAACAAAGTTTTTTAATGTGAATATTTTTTTTACTAATTTTTGAACTATGCATGAATTATATAATATTAAATATTAAAATTTGTGGAATAATTATAAAACATGAAACATTTAAGTTTGTGGAATAATATCAAATTTTTAATATTAAAAAATAATACAAAAATATAAATACAAAGAACATATACTTTCAAATTATTAACCGTCTACATTTTTTTAAGACCTTATTAATTAATAACATTTTAGTATTGAAGATTTTAAGGCCAAATATGGTATTAATATTCATCTTAAGACTTTTTAATAAATTTTCGTTTAATTTTAATACGGTTTAGGAAATAAAATATTTATTAATAATATCGTATTTGATTTAAAAGTACTATATACTGATATTAGATTTAAAAGTATATTATAAATCAGAAATACAAAGAATACATGTATTTTAGGAACTAAATAAAAGTAACTTTGATAGAACAGATTCATAAAGAGGACTTTAGTCTTAAAATTGCGTTGAAGCACTAAACATTTTTGTTTGAAAACAGATAATATGTTTAACATCCTTTATGATTACAATATTGATATAATAGTTTTTTTGAGTCTTCGCTCTAAATTATCTCTAACGCTCTAATTAGTAGCTCTAATTTATTCCTTGTTTTAGGCTTTGAGCGAAAGGTAGTAACGTAAGGGGCCGATGAAATAGTGAGAAAGTTAAACACATCTTCATTTGTATTTCTCCTAGAACTTTTTCTTGGGTGTTCTCGTCTGTACCACCGAAAGTCTTTGTTTCTGGCCTCTTGGGCTTCTTCGGCTAAACTTCCTATGGGTAACATATATGATGAAATCACCTCCCCCCCATGAACAATAACTTATGAATAGAGTTTGGCATGTAACCCCCCCCCCCCCCCTTCCGAGCCAATGGGCATCTTTTGAAAACATTCTTATTGTAAACAAATCAAACCATTTATCTCCTACAAAGATAACACAAGTATTTAAGTTCTTTATTTATAGTCAAACTCTTTGTAAGTGAAGTGGTCGAAACACCCTGTCCGTTTTGTTACTTTGTTTCTAGATTAACAGCTGGCTAGGAGCAACGCGCAGCAACGTTGTGCCTTTTGACGATTTTTGAACAGCTAGATTTTGACACTTCTGTTTATAATTATGGTGTTCGCACGTGTTCGCAGCTGAAATTTAAATTTATCTTTGATATACGATTTGGAAAACTAGTTGATTTTAATGAGACTTTGGCGCATAGTGGCGCAAGAAAGTTGCACTCTTTCAAATATTTGAAAACATAGTATTTTAGAAACTAAAGTCAAAAACTAATTTAAAAATTACTTTGTCTTTTTTAGTCAGCTAAAATAAAAGAAAACCTATTATAAAACACAAAAAGATGCAAAAAAAATGTGTAATGAAATAATAAATCGTGTTTTAACTTATAGATTGGTTGGTTGGTTGGTAGACATATATATTCAGGTTTGTGTGCTTGGTCAGCGACCCGCTTATAAACCTTCGTCAAGTAAGACAGACACAACAGACAACACACACACATAAGTGGATCCATCTAATTTTTAGAGACAGAGGCCAACTAGAGGATCCCCAGAATTGGCTTGTCACCCCCAGAGGTATTGATTTGGTATGGGAACTTAGAGGACTTTCGGACCCAACAGATTTAACGAGCACGTACTCCGCATATACTCGGTAGGTCTTCAGTGGTACCGGGACTCGATCGCAGGACCTTCCGATCCCGAGACTGAGACGCTGACCACTAGGCTCACTACGGCCCCAACTTATAGAGTTTCCCAATGAATAGTGATACTGAATGCGTTAAATAATACATACTACATATACATATAGATTGACGACGACCATGTCAAGATAGCAAAGAAATGCATGTGCAATCGTTGGTGGACCCATCAACAATTAACTACAAACCTCCTTTCACCGGTAATAACTCACGTGTAGTTTTAGTGTTAAGATTTAGTATGACATATTATTTTCAACCAAACTAAACCAACAATCCTTTATGCTCGCCAAACGCTATGGGATTGTTAACCCTGCCTAATTCAGGTTCTTTTTCCATTTTCACTGTGGACTCTTCCACAATCAAAATATTTGAGATGCTAAGAAGTGACGGGCGAACTATAATTGTGTTTGAAAAAAAAAACTTGTTATTTATGTTTGAATGTTTCCAGATATCTATTTCTCACTTACAAGAGCTATAACACAGTCTCGTACGTCTCTATAGTCAAGTGAAGACATTTATTCATGTATATAGGTATTTGTTTGGTTTAGTTGGATGACGTCACAATAGCGGAATACTTGGGCTATTGACGTAGAATTTTGTAGCTTTACCTCAATCAATTAAAAATTAACTCAGATGCCAGCCTGTTTACTTAAACAGTTAAAAAGTACGAGGCATATTGCGAATAACGTATTGAAAAAGATAAAATATTAATATATAATATGTTTGCCATTTCCCTAGATATGACATAAAATAGGGGCAGGGATAGCCTCGTTGGTAAGGTTTTGGACTGGCATCCCTAAGGTTGCGAGTTCGAGTCCTGGCCGCCGAAGATCCCCGTGTTCGCTAATCGTTTCTGGTGCACGTTAAATTCCGTCGTGGTCACAAAGTCCTCCAAGTTCAAGTACCAAATCAATACCTCTGGGGGTGACAAGTCGATTCTGGGGATCCTCTAGTTGGCCGCTCTGTCTCTAAAAAACTAGATGGATCCACTTAAGAGCGGTAGTGCTGACCTCTATTGAGAGCGAGTCTGCTGCTATTTGTGTGTGTTGTGTGTCTGTCATATTTGACGATGGTTTATAAGCGGGTCTCTGACCAAACACACAAACCGAAATATATAGGTCTACTAACCAACCAACATAAAATATAAAAAGTATTACAGCCAAGATTCTGCATATGAGATAGCAAAACCCCAACTGGAAACTAGAAAATGCGACACCTGTCACCTTCAAATACAACTCATTGAGCAAAAAAAAAAAAAAAAAGTTTAGGATGGATGAAGAAAGACGCCCTCTTGACCCCATCCCTGCTCTTCAGCCTCTTTTTCTGCATACAATGCTTTGGGGTCCTATTCATTCATCCGGATTTAAGAGGGTGACGATGATTTTTTGAACTGAAAGAGGAGGATAAAAAAAATCATCCATATTCACTTTTTGTGAAGTTAAATGGAGGGGTTTTGTTGAAATTTAAAGGATGCTTTTCTTCGCTGTGTATAAAATGATTTAAAGGATTTTTTTAGCTATCGATTTTAAGGAAAAAGATTCGAAGAAACATTAATTGTGAAATGCGTGGATTTGACGGTTTAGTGTTAGAGTGTTTAGTGTGGTTTTTATATTTAAAAAATTCTGTTTATATTTTATTTCTTATTTTTTTTTACTTTGTTTAAAGTATAGAATGTAAGAGACAAAAAAGTCAACAAGCAAGCTAGCAAGAAAATACTTATATTAACATGCATACATACAGAAATACAATCATACACACGTATGCATTCATATCTAAGGGGTGCGTATATAGCACAGCAGAAAGACTTTGCTTTTTTAAACCTAGTAATGGGGCTGGGGAGCCCAGTCGGTTAGGCATTCGCCTAGCATGCGAAAGTTCCCAGGTTCGGGTCCGGGCATCGCCAAAATAACTGCCGATCTATAAACGCCCCATGCAGCCAAAATGGTCCGACGAATAATACCCCGTGTAGAGGGAGTGCACGTTAAAATACGCTCCAAAGTCCCAACGCTGCGTACGATGTCGCCCTTAACGGTTGCGTTGGGTGCCTACTCGGGTGTCGGCTCGTCACTTGACTGTGGTTCTGAAAATACGACGCCCGTCGCTAATAGCCCTCGCGTAGCTCTAGTGCGACGATAATTTAAACTAAACCTAGTAATCTTTTAAGTTATAACTGTTTTCAGCACTTTCATTCTATAAATAAGTTATAGGGTCAAATTATCGTCACAGTAGAGCTACTCAAGGGGCCACTCAAGCTATTGACGACAAGCGTTATAATTTTAAAACCAAAGTCAAGTGACGAACCGACACCTAAGTAGGCATCCAACGCAACTTTTAAGGGCGACATCGTACGTAGCGTCGGGACTGTGGAGCATATTTAACGTGCACTTCCTTACAGGAACCGGCCTTTTTACTGCACTAACCGTTTATAGGTCGTCAGGCTTTTCTTATTAGCAATGCTGGACTCGAACCTGGAACATTTCGCCTGCAAGGCAAGCACCTAACCGACTGGGCTCAATAGACCGCAATGAATAACCCGGGGTAATTCCCTGGTCAAATTTTTAATGAACTTCTGCAAATTATAGTGTTGTTGTTACTAAACCTTTATAACCTAGAAACAGCTAGATCTGGTCTACGAGTCCATGTATACTAGCAAAATCATTAAGTGTAGATGATTTAAGTTTTTATAAACCTAGACCCAGGCAGTCTAGCATATGCTCCGGAGAGGCTGGCTTTAGATGACACTGCAAATTACCGTAAATAGTATATGAAAATCTTAAAACAGGGAGAGCCCTTCTTAAACTAGTGCAATCGATTATTGACGAGGTATTGGCTCTACCAACTTAGCCAGAATGGTGGCAATCCACGTTCGCTAATGTCATTAGTTCGATAAATAAACCGCGATTTTTTAAATTATTGTATATCCTCGTTATTATTTAAATCAACCAACTAATCAAAAACACCATTAACTTATTACAAATACTATACCTCAAACATCTAATTCAGTTTGATAATGAATATAAATATAGATCTGTTCCTAATACAAATGGTCCTTTCCATACACCTTTCCTGAATTTAGTACTATTTGACACCCAATGTGTCAGGTGCAAACATTTCTCTGAAATGTAAATTGAGACAAAGCGCTATGCTATGCTGTCAAATACTTAAACAATGGCTACGATATTGTATACTGCTGATATTATGTCACAACAGAATATCAACGGGAAATCATGTATTCGTGTTGTTTGACTTAACATCTTATTAAACTGTAAATCAGTTTATGCAATGCATTGTTCCTGAAGGACAAGTAAATTTAATCCTTACTATTATAATTGCTAGAAAATAAATACATAAAGTGTGATATTTAAGATCAATTATTGACAATATTTATTTGAAACATTAAGAGTTAAGTATTTGTAGTCATTGAATATTTCATTCAATAAGTGGGTATATAAACTCTTAAAACAAAAGAGTGAAATCCACTCCTGTAGGGGAAGTGCATTTTCGGCACCGGAAAGGACTGGAAATTAACTCAGACCGAGTTAAAACCGCTCGTTTTAAGAGTGTAGGACGTAAACTGTTTTCTTTATTTCTTTTACCCACTCCGCAAAAAGAGTGAAATCCATTCCCATAGGGGGAAGTGCATTTTCGGCACGAAAAGGAGTGGAAATTAACACAGACCGAGTTAAAACCGCTCGTTTGTTTTAAGAGTGTAGGGACAATAGTAGTATTAAACATTTTTTTACAAATATTGTTTGACGATTGCAATTTGAAAAAAGAAATGTTTAACTTTAACCTAGCATTTGATGTCGCATTATATCTACTATTGGAGACTGGCCTCATAACTCAACAGAGGTCAAATGGCGAACCCAATGCAAACTATCCTCAAGATTTGAGTCATTGACACCTTTAATTGGTGAATGTTAACTAATTTGGCGCTATTTTGGAAAAAAGTTTCCGTAAAACTTTTACCTATTATGATTTTTTTTAAATATTGAATAGAGTCAGATAAAGTTTAATGCGTTTTATTATACATAGTTAAAAAAAATACCAAGATTACACAATGTCATTTATTAGAACTAAAATCAATACAATCATAAATACAACTAAAGGAACTCTCTTTATGTCTTCAGTATGTCTTATTTCAACAACTACATCTTAGCTTTTACTCTCAAGGGCAGGAGTGAAGTGAATCTCAAGCGTACTCTCGCGTTCCTAGAATTTCACTTGTCTAAAATATCACCATATTTTAAAATATATTAAACACTTTGCAATTAAAAATTCCAATACAATAACTTGTGTAAAAATCGCATTTATCCACGACCAACTTCAATAACAAGACCAGAGAAGCTTTCCCAAACATGAGCGTAGACGGAAATTTTTATGTCACTGTTCCCAGTGCCGAAGATCGAGAAACTAGTTCGGACGCATTCGGAACCTTAAAAATGTGGTCAGCCGTGAACGAGTGGTTCCGAACAGGTTTCGAGACAGGTTGTCTTCATCTTCGGAACAACGTCACTCTGAACTATGACGTCAAAATTTCCGTCCCCGAGCTTGTTTGGGAAAGCTTCTTCGGCCTTAGTAGTTGAGTAGGCCGTGATTTATCACGAGAGTGATGCAAGTTCTAGGGGCAAATTAATTTGAGCTATCCGCTTAATTACCAAACTCACAACTTGTATATTCCCATCAGTACCCATAAGCATTAAAAATTTCCAAAGTTGAAGATATTCAATTCAGTCATGTTGGTAAATGTGAAAAACCAAATTTACATTTACAGGGTATATACACTGCCAGTTTGATAACAATAAGTTACCAGAACTATCTCCATAGCCTACTCAACTTTAACTATTGTAATGTCACGATCCGTCCAGCCCGGATTAACGGTTTTTCCCGAAGAAAAAAAAAAGATGTAAACAATTCGTGCACGGCTGACTTTTACTTTTCATGTTACGGGCAACAGACAACCCGAATTGTAGCGTGACGTCACAGAGAGCTTCTCTGGCCTTATTAGTCCAGTCACCCCCGTTTATCTCATACCAAACAGTATATCTTAAAAGTACGAGGTGTTATAGAATAAGCTTCAAATTTAACAACAGTGCAGATTGGTCAAATTCTTATCACTACCAACGGAGTGATCTGAGCTTAGGCTCTGCTACTCATCATCCAGGAAACTGACAAATTAAAATTAATAAAAAGATGCGTTTAAAATCTTAATATATGTATCCGAGAACCAAAATACAAATTAAAACTATTATAATTTCTGAATTAATAATCATTAAGAGAAGTTTCTCATGCCGGGCGAATGGTTCCCGAGACCAGCCACTAAGGGCTGGTCTCGCGAACCATTCGCCCTTGGGATGGGCCAGTGGGCCCATTCCTTGGGCATTTGTGGTTACACTTACAGGCACTTTCAAAAAAGACCGCCATTAGTGAACATCTTCCGGATGAGTGGTGCATAGAGTCCAGCTATCGTGTCAATCCAGTCTTTTGCCAGAAAATCTTCTTTTTCTATCTTTCTTTCCTACCAAGTCAGCGAGTAGTAAGGTCCAGAGCAAAACTCAAGAATCGGACAAGTCATTTAATAGAAGAAAAACTGAAAGGATACCTAAGCAATATAAAAAGCCAACTTACATTTTATTTTTTTTCGTAATAGATTATTAGAACGGGATGTCGCGTCGTTTGTGGAGTAGAAGGCAATGTTTGACGTAGCTGCATTATCATCATGGGCATGACTGTTCTAATTTGGGCGAATTAGCCACAGGGTGGTTTGTTTGTGGAGTATAAGACATCTGACGTAGCTGAGAAGTCACTGTAGGCCTGGCTGTTTCAGTTGCCTATTGTAAAAGTGGCGAAATTTAAAGCCTAAAGATTTTATAACTTAGCTGGAGAAAGGATTTCTTTATTTCTAGGATAATTTTGTACTAATTATCAAGTTAAGAGTTAAATTACAGAAACTTTGGCAACTACTTAAAAAAAATATACGATAGATAAGTTGGCTACTAAACTTTGGTAGTTAGCAAAGAATATTGAATTATGGTACTACCCCTTTTTTTTAACACTTATATGCATTTATTTAAAATCAATAAAGCAGGTATTTAAAGTCATATTTACCATAACTCGTTTAACAGTGCTCCACATTAATATAGACTCATCATAATGGTTGCTCTAATGCTAAGAATTTATACATGTACAAGCAAAAGAAATTCCAGATTTCAGCAAATAGTGTAGAATAACTACAAATTTACATTTTCATCGATAAATTTGTGTATAATAAATAAAATGGTTGATTGGTGGTAAGGAACCAGATTAGGGCAACATTAGTTTGTATCATTTTTTTAAATAAAATCTTGCATTGGGCAAGTCTTACCTGCACACAGTGTAATAGTTTGTAAAATTGGAAGATAAAGGTAGTAAGTAAATATTCAGTGAATAGTAACAATTATTTATAAGTATTTTGTATGGTGAAAAATATAAATAATAAAATGCTTTATATCTTATCATTGAAAGGCCAATAAGGCTAAAAACGTCCCCTAATAGGGTACTTGACTGTATCGCTAAAATACCTTACAATTATAGTTTAATAGTACCTTAATTATAGTTTGAACCCAAAAATAACAAACGTATATATTTTTTTGCAAAATAAATCTTTAAATAATTAGTAAAAAACATTTTAAAATGGCTTATTTTTCATCTGTACGTCACGTGATCACAAACACGTCGATTTGGCTGACGTCACTAGTATATATAAACAAACCGGTGTGATGTTTTTTGCTTGCAATTAAACTGGATTTAATCTAATATACTATTAAAATAAGAATTATATAGATAATGGAAGGAGGTTTTACAGAAGTGGATAGTTCAAATTTGCTTAAAGTAGATTCCAAAAAGGCGTTTCAAAAATTGTTTATAGTTACTAGTGACGTCATAGATACCACGTGACAGCCACAAAGCGTTTTCGGGCGTAATTTTTCGTCCTAATTTTAAAATTCATTTTTCTCCCTTTTTATTGGGTATTTGAAAAAAAGAAAAAATACGGGTCTAATATTTTTGGCATAAGAATATTTTAAGCCAGTAAAAATTGTTTTAGTCAAATACCCTATTTAATAAAGTTCTATGTGCTGTTAAGTGTCCATGTTTTGCCCAATATTAGATATTTATAAGAATTTTATAAACACTGACACTCTAAAACGGTTCATTTCCAGCAACCAACTACTTCTTGAAAAAATACTTTTTCTTTAAATATGTAAATTAATAATGCTTGCGTGCCATAAGACGAAATCTGGACTACTTGTTTGTTTAAACTTGTATAAATAACTAGAATGCTAAGTCAACATATTAGTATGGGGCCGGTTAAAAAAAAAAAAAATCTTTGTCCTTGATTGTCTGCACAGTTTTCCCTTGTACTTTTAGGTAAATATAATTTTTTGTACAATGTTTGTTGATAGTCAATCTGTACATTTCTTTTGGTAAGTACTTGTTTCATTGGTAAACATTATCTTTCGCAATTTTTAAATAGTTTTGTAGCGGCCTCAGTGACCCACAGTCTACCAAAAGGATCCTCAAGGTGGAGATGAGTTACCTAGGCTTTTATACTACTGCTATCGTTGTTATTTAGAATAGTGGTAGGAACGAGATGGTAAATCAGCGCCACCTAGTTGTCGATGGCGTATTGAGGTTGCGTGTGTGGTGAACCGCCACAGTTTTAAGAGTACTCTTACCTTTATTGTAAATTTTATAGCTTTTACATTGACCTATTAAAAATTGTTCCTACATGCCTTCACGACACATGTTTAGCTCTTAAATTTAGACCAATCTACAAGTTTTAATTGAATATTTTGGGAAAAATAAAGTTGAATATAAGATGTAAGGTTACTTTTTTTTACGTTCCCTTTATTTAATAGCATTCTTTTTTATTCTTTCAGATGGTTCGAGAGACTATTATCAAAGTCTGACTAGCAGTGAACAACTTTGAAAACCTCTGTTTGTACTCATTGAATGCCCGGGATCTGGAAGATCGTCATTAGCTATCGTGTAGCTATGTAACCAAGCAGTCATCTGGGAAATGCCCACCCATGCCAGTGAAAGTTCTGGTGAGTGTAATTGCAACCGCCCATGGGATGGGCCCACTGGCCCATCCCAGCGGATGAATGGTTCACGAGCCCAGCCTTAGGCTGGACTCGTGAACCATTCGTCCTAGCATAGTTAAATGTCTTAACACTTATTAAATTAAGAAATTATTGGTTTATTGAGCTTAAGCTAGCGTAGATTTGGTTAATTTAATCAATGAGTTGTTTGATTAAGAGCTTGATCGCATCAACCTAATGACTGGAATCTTAGCGTTGGACTGGAATCTTAGCGTTGGACTGGAATCTTAGCGTTGGATTCCCATACGAGACTAAAAGTGCGTTCAGGTACTGCCAGAAGCTAAACATTGTATCCAAATTGCAGAGGATTTTAGGATGATTCTACAAAAGTACCAACTCAAAATACCATGATTGAGTTTAGTTTGGTTAGGGAAAAATTATGGTATTTTCTATTACTGGCCTGGCCGGATTTGTTTCTTTTCAACCAATGAAATCATAAAAATTTCATAAATCCTTTATTTACGTTTTCGTTTAGACAACCATAAAACTAGAACTTACTGCAAAATGCAGTACGTCTGGTCATCCTAGTGTTACCATATAAACCCCCATCATTGAATACCATTAAAATGTTTTAAAGTTTATCATAGTCTTAGGGTATTTGAATTTAGTTTTTACTGAAAAAATTTAATATCACGGCATCTTTTTAAATATAATCTAGTTTTTATTAAAAATCTACAAATAATGTATTCGGTAAGAAAAGACATTAGTATCATTACGAATAGTTAGTGTATTTTGAAATGCGCCACTTGTGTACTCTCAAACCTTTTTCAAAAACTTAAAAACAATTTGCCTATTATAATCCCTATAGTTATATCGGTGGATACAAGCTGCTGTAAGTTTGGTACTAAGCAGATATAGCTTTGTATATTTACAGTAATCAAGCTTTCAGATTAATTTTTTCTACACTTGCATAGGAATCATACATTCAGTCAACACAATGAATGTTTCTTTTTTTTTTGCTGCAACATAATTTTGGTTATTTTTTTTAAACTAGTAGGACTACGACCGGGCTGAGACTACTTGTGAGCAAGAGAAATCTAGGAACTAACATTGCAGTAAGACGTATTGAAGAATTCTATGAAATTACCCGCACTCGGTTGTATGTAAATGTTCTTACTGAATATCTACTTCTCAATTATATGATGTAATCGTCAGTTTTTGAAAACTTATTCAAAATAAAGTATCGATAAATGTTTGTTTCTTTTGTGCAGAAAATTGTATTTTTTAAAGAAAAAATCTATACAGATTATTTTAATTCAATAGTTAATATAGGAATTATATCTTTGAATTGGCTTAATGTTATGTGTTTTATCTAATAACTAGAATGAAATGTTTTGTTTGTTAAATATTTAGTTTTTTATATGTATTAGAATAAATTTAGTTATTAATTAACCGAATTTATTTTAATGCAAACTACCTACACCTTTAAAACACCTGACCTGTTAGGTTAGGCTTAATATCGTCACACTAGAGCTACACTAGGTTTATTAGCGACGGGCGTCTTAATTTAGAACCACAATAGGGTCACAAGTCACCAAAACAGGCACCCAACGTAACTTTTAACTTTTAGGATATATATTAATTATTTTTAACAGATTCTGAATTCATCTTTTAAAATTATCATTTACTATGCAAGTAATGAAATTAGTACATTTTAAAATCCAATTTTAAAGATGTTTTTTTCTTCAACACATTAGACAAAATTCAAAGGGATTTGCAATAGGGCCGATTTATTTTAGATATCAACTACTCCTACTTGGTAGCACATGGCGTCACTAAACTGCGCTTTAAAACTACTTGAGAAAAATAGAATTCTTGCGTATCTAGTGCGACGTTATTCTGCCACCATAGCTTGTACTCACGGTATCAAATGGAAAATGTTTCTATTTATCACAGATAAATAGAAACTTCCAACATAATTGTGCTTATGTCAAGAGGTGCACAATAAAGAGCAATAAATGGGCCGTAGTGAGCCTAGTGGTCAGCGTCTTGGTCTTGGGATCGGAAGGTCCTGCGATCGAGTCCCGGTACCACTGAAGACCTTCCGAGTATATGCGGAGTACGTGCTCGTTAAATCTGTTGGGTCCGAAAGTCCTCTAGTTTCCATACAAATCGATACCTCTGGGGGTGACAAGCCAATTCTGGGGATCCTCTAGTTGGCCTTGTCTCTAAAAATTAGATGGATCCACTTATGTGTGTGTGTTGTCTGTTGTGTCTGTCTTACTTGACGAAGGTTTATAAGCGGGTCGCTGACCAAGCACACAAACCTGAATATATATGTCTACCAACCAACCAACCAATAAATTCCTTGTATTTCGTACTTGGTTGTTTTAGAAGCTGTAGAATATCAAAAATTAGTGTTAGTGATAAATCTATAACTGGGTAGTGCCATGTAAATGCATTAATAGTGCTAATAACTTCTGTTATATTTGCGGCAAAGTGCAATGTTCTGCACACAAAAAAAGAGCATAACTGCAAAAGTTAAGAAAGTTTATCATTTGTATTTTGGTTACAATATTCGGGACTAGGAAAATTTTCTGGGCTCCTTACGTATGTAGTTAGACTTGTGTAGCAAATTTGTCTCTGACTTCATCTGGGAAAAAAAGATAATGCCGTATGCTGGGAAGAAAAACGAATGCCGTTTTATGGAACTAAAGGACGTCATTTTATGATTAGGAGGGAACTAACAAATTGGATTAATGACTGTTATTTCTGCATCATCTCATCAGTTAAATGAGATGTTAGTTAGAAAAGGATATAAGTTAAATAGCCTAACATTACTTCTATTCTGCGTCCAGTCCAACATGACAAAAGACTATTTCCTAAAAAGTCAATTTTTTTATAGTTTTAATCTGGGTAATAGCTATACGTCTGCTAAATATGCTACAGCTTCTAAAAACAACCATGGACGAAATGTGAGGAGTTGCTCTTTTTTTTCTGCACTTCTTTAAGTGAGAACAATTATGTTGCGTAGTGGGGTATTAAGCTGCGAATGTGGGTGCAAAAGCCTTGAAAGTTATATCTTTTCACCCCAATGTTGATAATATAAAATAAAACCTGTATGAGCACAAATTCGGAGGGTTTCTTTAAACAATATTGACTTTAATTAATTGCGTTTGGTGCGCCCACGCACATGCATTTCGCCGTATCCTATGCAATGAAAAAACAACGTCCGTAACTCAAAAACAAGAGCTAACTTGCATTTTTTAAGGTGATATTCGCGTTTAGCACGTTGAAATCTATCAGAATTGGGTACTTTCATTTCGGTCGCAGAAAGTTTTTGAAATTTTGTTGTCCAGTGTAATATTCACAAAGAATATAGAACGAGTACTAAATCGCCAAATCATAACTGTAGCAAGTAGATCCTTCGAGAAGCTTTTAACGAGTTACATTTGAAAGGAAAATTTTTAAAGTCGTTCATCAATATAATTTTTTTTTAATTATTAAAAAATGTATTAAACTCTTTGAATTGATGCATAATAAACAATTATGGTTTTTACCCTTTTAATGCATATATTTTTTATAATAGTGAAAACTTATTAAATATGCTTTAAGTCATTCGGCAAAAAAGTCCGATTTCTTAAGGAAATGTCTTTTTAGTTAGCATATAATTAAATATTGAAAAAATGGTGTCATTTATGTAAAATTGTCTGATTTTGGAGCCAAGCTATAACTAGGTACTTAATTGAGAGCGAAACACATTTCTAAGTTCTTTTTTGCAATACAACTTCTCTTGTATTTGATTAAAAGAAAAGTACATTAAATTAAGTAAAGAAAACAATGCTAATGTTTCAAAAGGAGCTACTCAAAAGCAATACATCAGCAAACAAACACACATCAGAAGCATCGATTTCTTCTAAAAGACACTCTTGAACAATACCAAAAACTGTAACTCCCTCTCTTTATCTCTTATTCGAAAACGTTTTCATTATTCCAATCCACCCCACCCTCTAACAAATAAAGGAAACGTTTTTGAATTACCATCCAGAACAATACATTTTTGAAAACCATCTCTTCTCCCACCAGTTATTGATAAAAATGTCAAGCACCCGCGATTATGCGCATTGGGAATTAACGAGTATTTAATGAAGGATGCGTACTAGGCTCGTCGGGTCCTTTGATGCATTAGTGTCGTTTGTTGTAGAAGAGAAGGTTCTAGAACATTCGAACAAATCGAATCTTGTATTGGCCGGAGGAAAAAGATTCCAACAAGCGTTCCGAAATGTCTGATGAATGGCCCGGTTTTAAAATTCTGGATTAATTGCCATTCTTGAGACGTCTCGGTGTAGTTGGATTGTCGGACAAGATTCTGGATGTGGAGATTCATTAAATGTGTACCCTGAGCAAGAAAAGGGTCGATGTGGATTGTTCTAGCATATGACATTGGTCTTTTTTTCTTTTTTGGTGACAAATGTACTTTTATCGGGGTTTTACAGTCCGCTTGTGTGGATTATAATGAAAGGGTTTGTCTTTGGCTTGGAGAGTTCTTTTGAGATCATTAATCACGTACTTGATGAAGGTTTTTTTTGTTACAAAATAGTTGGTCGATGAGTTGGTTACAGTTCAACGGATTGGTTACAATGTTTCTTAAGTTATACTATTTTCTGACTGTTATTACATTATCTGAATTAAAAAAAACCCTGCTTATATTCCAAACATTACTTCTAAATATTTCTGAAGATATGATGAGCAAGGATAAAATGGACAATTCGAAACGAGCGTGGTGGTTTATTTGTGTGTTATTAAGACGATGTTTTACGTAGCTGTGGCGTTATATAGGCGTGGTCGTTCCATTAGCCAAGTCATGAAATGTAGAAATTTCTATGTCAATTATTTCCAAATAATAAAAAAAAATGTGTCGTAAACTGGGTTTGGTTAAAGTAACGTCATACAACAGCTATATGCGAAAACAGGCCTCGTAACCGTGGTTATAAACCACTTTTTAGAGTGATGTAATAATATTGTTTGGTTGAAGAAACTTCGCACTTAAGCTACACAAGGGATATTGTAAGCTACTGGAAAATACCGGGTGGTTATAAAATAACGCTAGCTATTCGGAGAGGTCTGTAGCTTGAATGAAAAATCCGAATGCAACAAGCATTGAGACACTTACTAATCAAGAAGGGGGAAAAAGAATGCAATCATAAAAAAAGAAACTCGTCTCTTGACCAGTATTCTAAATTACGAGGCGTAATTGGCTGTGTTGGCCGTTATCGGCCATTATTGGCTACGCCTCGTAATTTAGAATCCTGGTCAAGATGCGAGTTTCTTTCTTATGATTCCATTCTTTTCCCCCCTTCTTGATTAGTAAGTGTAGCTCTATTTCGACGATAATTCAAACCAAGCTAAACTATTTCAAGCATCTATTAATCCCATCCCATTCAAATACAAAAACCATCGGAAACGACCTATACCTTTTCAACCAAGCGGAAGTCCATTGTTTCCACTCTTTCTGAAAGAGATTCCGAGATTTGCCATTGCGTTGTCTTTTGGGACGATTCAATCCGTTTTAAAACGAATTGAACGCACACTGGGACTACCTTGCACTTTTTTTATTGGTGTCATTGAGTGATTAAAACGGATTTAGTGGTGCTTCTAAGACATTCTGAGGGGACTTTCCCTTTGTTTTATGGTCTGCGAGAATGGGAACTGTATATGCAATCCCACTCCACAATCAAGTGGGTATTATCATTGATTGATTAAAGGACGTTTTTCCCTTTTTAAAGCCCAAAAAATAAATATAGAGTAGCTGTTTTCGTGCATTAAATTCTATCCAGTAATTTAAGAAACGCTTTTTAATAATAGAATTGATGAGGAAATAAAAATGAAATATTAAAAAAAAAATTATCAAAAATTTGAGAAATATTCATTTATTTTATATAATAGATGATTGTTTGGAATCTTTGGTGGGAAATTAAAATTTTAACTTTAAATAGCTGTAACGTTAGAACCACCAACAAGAATTTATGAAATTTTCCAGGAGGCAAGGTAAGCAATGATTTGTTTTTTATGAAATAGATTAACGGCTATTGTTATGCTAATTACAAACAAATATATTAGTGGCACAATCAATCAGTTATAAGTTAAACAATTCAAGAGTAATTTTACCAGTTACCTGATTCGCAGTAATTAATATCCTACATCTGTTCGAATGAATAAGTTTGTCACACCGGAATTCATAAAAAAACATCTATTAGCTAACTTTTAGTATTTCTATGACGCAACATATGTTTTATTACATCATTTCTCTATCAATCTTCACTAAACAAAAGTTTTGTTTGAGGGAATGCAGACAATGCTTGGCGTAACTGTAGGGAGGGACCGTTCTAGTTTAGATCAATTATCTGCCGGTATTTTTTGTGGGGTTTAAAACAGCAGTTGGGGCTGTGGGGAGCCTAGTGGTCAGGGTCTCGGTCTCGAGATCGGAAGGTCCCGCGATCGAGTCCCGGTACCACTGAAGACCCACCGAGTATATGCGGAGTACGTGCTCGTTAAATCTGTTGGGTCCGAAAGTCCTGTGGTCGGTCATTGCGCAGTTTAACACGGGTACAGGTCCCTGGAGACTATTTCCCTCCCCTTCAGGGACATGTCTAAATTGTGGAGGTGGCGATAGATGGCAGCATATCTGTCTTGTATGTGTGTGTATGTCGTGTCCGTCCTTTTTGACGAAGGTTTATAAGCGGGTCTCTGTGACCAAGCACACAAGCCGGAAAATATATGTCTACCAACCAACCAAAACAGCAGTTGACTTAACTGTGACGTCACTGTAGACATGGCTGTTCCAGTTGTCCATTGTTCTACGAATGTTCTTATTTAACTTTGTTTTATTCATTTTCGTTATCAACATTACACACATTTTTTTAAAATCAACTTCAGTTACATTTACTCTAAGTTTAATAACATATTTTAGATGCCATCTATTAAGACAATATTTTTATAATAAATTTATATTTTAAATAGTGGGATTGGTCCTTTAAGTGATTTGAAAGAAGGCTCTTAAAAAGGTTGAAGAACTTGATCGAGTGTGGGAGGACGGCTTCGCAAGGAAGGATTGAGTGTTTGGACAAGACCGAATCGTAATGTTGACGTTAAAGTTCTCTTTAGTAAAGGGCTTCCTTTTTACGACGGGGCATTAAAAAGAGAGCTTTTTAAGTGTAAAGGGGACATTAGGGCCAGCGATGTTTTTATTTTATGTCTCGGATTTACAGAAGTTTGCTGTTGGAAGTGAGATAGTTTAATTTTTTTTCTAGAGGTTCAACGAAACAAATTGTTTGGAATAATGAAATTTATTGTTTTAATTACATTAATAGTTTCTGAATTGTCGTTTAGTCAAAATGTATTGATTGAAAAAGCTATTATACATTTGATGTTAATTTTAGGTGTTAAGTTTAATAAAAACTTTGAATGGAATAGTCAAATGAAACGTAATCCTTTTTTAGATAAATGTATTTTATTGCATCATGTATCTATCACACCTTAAAATGTTTATTAAGGTGTGAGGCCACTGCAATCTTGATGTAACAATGATAGAGTCATTTTAGTGCTTTATTACACAACAGTGTTTCTAATTTTCGAATTTCTTCCTAGGTACTTCTTACAAGTTCATCCCAACATAAAAATGAAGTAAACTACTTTTCAATTTCCAGGTTGCAAATTTCTCCTAGCAGAATCTTTGGCAACAAACGGAAGCGACAAAGCAGAATTAAAAGGACATATTATCTGCAGTCAAATGTTACTGTTAGAAAAAAAATTGCTGTTGCACAGTTTTTGTGACTTTATCGCTTGCCCTGAAAAGCACCTAAAATAACTTTCCTAGTTGTTGTTGTCGTGTCCGTGGATATCCAACGGAATATGGCTGCCAGAGCCTCTGAAGAGGTTTGACTTTTTTATACACTAATAAGGACGAAGACAAACACATAGACATTAACACTTTATTCACAAGACAAACATCAATGAGCTTACCAACTGGGATTCCTTTCCTAGTTTATCACCATAATAGCTACTACGAGGGCTGTTTATTTTCAACCTCCGATGGGCTGTAACAAAAAGACGGGTCAAAATAAAATAAAGATTTTTTTTACCAAAAGTCATGTACAATACTGCTTATTTCTCCACATAATCATATTGGCGATTAAGGCATTTGTTATACCTGTAAACAAGCTTTGAAATACTCTCTTCATAAAATGTAGCCGCCAATGATTGTTAGGGAGTTGTGACGGTTGTTTAAAAAAAGGTAAATTTGAAGCTTTACGTCAATTTTTTTCTGTCCTCCAAGCCACTGCTAGTTCATAATTCACTTATGGTGAACCTTTAAGTTTCCTAAACACTTGGTCAACTCGCTGAACAATACCGTCTGTAGCGACAGAATTGCTTCCTTGGTCCCCTTCTTTATGAACATCAGTATTGTTCAGCGAGTTGACCAAGTGTTTAGGGAAACTCGAAGGTTTACCATAAGTGAATTATTGATAAAGCATAGTGGCTTGGATTGTAGCGCTTTCAAGTTGGCGTGGAGCTCAAAGAAACCGTCACAACTCCCTTCAAATAATTGGCGGCTACATTTTATGAAGAGGGTATTTCAAAGCTTGTTTACAGATATGACAAATGCTTTAATCGTCAAGGTGATTATATGGAGAAATAAGCAGTATTGTACTTTACTTTTGGTAAAAAAAAAACTTTTTGGTATCTTGACCCGTCTTTTTGTTACAGCCCATCGGAGGTTGAAAAAAAACAGCCCTCGTGTATTTGTCGTAAACCAATTCAATACTACTAAACGACATTTGATTTAATCATATAACGCGAAACGGCACATAACGGAATTCAGCTGTAAAAATTATATTGATGGTATCCTCGTTTAAATATCCATTTATGGAAAAGGACCCAGAAGATAATTTGCAGTCCATGATTTTTATTCAGAAAACTTTTTTGCTTAGTAATCATATCTTATTTCATTAAAACCCAATAGATAAAATACCGGACTATTATCTTTATTAGCGTTTACTAACCTAGCCCCATATCCTCTTCATTTCCTGAGTAATCAATCAGCAATGTCGACTCCCACACTCAACCAAAGAAGATAAAGCACAGAAAAGAAAGTTTTATGACGTCAAATAATACTTGCGACTAAAGAAATGAAAGAAAATAACAGTCAAGTCTTTTTCATTCATTAATTAGTATGACCTGCATGTCAACGCGACATGTCAATATTTGACTGATTTTTATTGACCATGTAATTCTGCCAGTATGTTTTTATTTTCTCCCATGCTGTCCTTGTTTCTTGTCCATTTTGTAAAATGTTTCTTATTTTATATGATTACTAATCGTTTGCTTCTTTTCAGAAGTTTCTAGAACCTGCAATGCAGAGCCCCTTTACCATCTTATAGCAAGGATTTTGTCCAGTCCTATTTCCAATAAAAGTTAACCCTTTTTCGGGAAGATTTTGATAACGGAGTAAGGACGCTTTGAGTCGACACTCGTCAGTTATTTTTCGATTTCAGAATTCAGATTTAATTAGTTAATTTTCTTTTGAAATTTACTCTTTTCAAAAGTACACAACTAACACCTAATGTTTATTTAACAAACCCGTTTTGACCCGTACTTTGTTTCGTTTTAGTAATTGTTTTTATATAGGTCATATTATAGTCTGGCTGCCACAACTTGGCATCCCAAATATTTTGATTGTGGAACAGTCCACTTCGAAAAAAGGTAAGGAAGGTTTTGGGCAAGAGTTACTATGTTTGGCGATTCATTGCTTTTATGAGCACATATATACCTTTAAGGTTTAGAAACAGATTATCAATTGAAGGGTAGGTCGAACTTGCATCGGGTTCACTCTTATATCGATAAATGTTCAAGTCAAGATGACAAAGAAATACACTTATAATCGCTAACCGCTACCAGCAATCAACAACCATCCTCTATCGCCGATAACTGATGTGTCGTTCTAGTGTGATACATTATTTACAATCGAACTCGACTAACAATCCCCTCTTCTCGCGAAACGCTTTGAGCTGGCAACCCTGCCTCCTTCTCGGCTTAAAATCTTAATTCAAAGTAGAATTTTCCGCAATAAAAATATTTGGGATGCCAAGTTGTGGCAGCCAGACTATACTAATACATTACAAAAAATTTAAAAAAATGCAATTTTTTATAGTAAACATTATTGAAAACGAATTAAAAAAATATATCAGTGGGTCTCAACTCTTTGGAAACTAAGCTCCTGTTGTTTTTAATTAACGAGCGCAAGTTATTTTTTTACTTAAAACAAGATTTTCGGTTTTAGGCAACAAATATTTTTTCTCCGCTTTAAAATTAACGAAAATTTATAAAAAAAACATTTTTCTCCTAAAAAAATTGGTCATTAGAAAATGTAGAATTCAGCATGCAAAAGGATTAATGTAAAAGTCCTAGAATGGAATAATAGAAAATTTTAAATTAAATGATTAACACTATATGAATACTAATTTTATTAAATTTTATCCTTGCAAACATAAAAGATTTACAACACAAGTAAACCTAATAGCAAAACTATCACACCTGCCAACTGTGGCTCTAGTGCGACGTTAATTTAACCAACCTGCGAACTCTCCGGATATAACTCGCTAATAACCATTTTCCAGATTCCGGGAGCCAAGAAAAAGGCAGGTAGGTACATGTATAATCCGGCTTATGTGCTTGATCAGAGACCCGCTTATAAACCTTCGTCAAGTAAGACAGACACAGACAGAATTTCGAAAATCCGACAGTTGCTACGAAAGTTCAGAAAGTAGTTTAAAATACGGTTTTACCAGGATAAATGCGGAGAGCAGGAATGACTGAACTATGTATACTGGTATATTATAAGAAGCCGTTTCAGATATAGTTAAATTTGTATTCATAATTTTACGTCCCCAGTCCTGATAACACTATAACAGCCGTGTAAATGTCTTAAATATGGTAGCAAAAATATCGTCCAAAATTGTTACTTTGTTAAATGCCAAATCAAATCAATTGACATGTTTCAGATGACGTATTTCAACCAGTTTAAAATCTTGCACTGTCTTCGTTCCGTGCTTCTATTGTTGCTCTGTTTCTACATGACATTAATTCACCAATCGAGGCTCGAGAAAAGTAAGTTAGGCTATTGCCGACGGGTGTCATAATTTAGAACCACAGTCACGGGACGAATCCCGAAAAAGAATTTATTTTCATTCAGCATTTACGTTGCTACCCAAGACCTGAAATATGTCGAAAAAAATATGTTGGAAAACAGCAAACAGGCTTCCCAGTAGCCGAGAGTGGTAATCGACGAGCCTCTCACCGAGAAGGTTCTTGGTTCTGCCCTTATTCTAGCCCTACTATAGTCGTATTGGGTCCTAAAGTCCTGTGCTTGGTCATTGTGACCAAGCACACAAGCCTGAAAATATATGTCTACCAACCAACATAATCAGTCAACCACCAATCTTCAAAACTAACTTATACTCAATAATGCCACGAGCTACCTCTATTCGTACAGCCGTGCTCTTTTATGGCCGCGCCGAAATGTTGGTAGTCATTATTCCTGAATAATGACTACCATTACGTAGCATTTATAGTGTCAACATACAGAGTCAATGTCAAATCTAGAAATAGTGAGGGGGAAGGTGAAGTTGAAATACGATATAATGCTTGGAGTGGGGATAATGACATTACTCTGTATCATATGTAACGGTATATTTATGGTCTGAGTACATTTATATCCCTAGGGAAAAGTGAATACAGAGAAATGAAATTAATATGCTTTATTTGGGTTTCAATTCTTTATTTTTTAGAGGAAGTAGATTTTTTTATGTTTAATAAAGGCATTTAGGTACTTTTTATGTAGTAACTTTTTATTAACTCACTCGTGGGGATCGCATAAAAAAAGCTTCATATAAAGTCTTAAAATAACCATTTTTTCTTCAATTTTTTATTTGCTTTTTGTGAGTTTCGCATCGTTTGTAAACATTTAAACTTTAAATTTGCTTTACGATTCTTAAAATTTATTATTGTTTAAAAACTATTAGCCATATCACAATTATCTAAAAAATAATATTAAAAGATGCATCGTTAAAAACTTGATATTGATGCACGTTTATATTTAAAGACGGATTATGATCTTTTAAAAATATAGGAAATATATTTACATGATTATTTATTGGTCGATTTTTATTAAATTTCTAATCTTCCTTCAACATTCACCATTTAACAAGTAACTAGAAGCAATTATTTTCATTTCCCCATTACTAATCACTTTTCATACTATGTTTGTTTGGTAACTAATAGTACTTAAGACTCTTTTATCAAACCACGTTAATTAATATAAAAAATGAACCCAAAATAGTCTTTACATACAAATTCCTCTGCGATTATCTACTAGACTCGCAAGTGTTTCTCATAAGTGCTAAACACGGATATTAAATAAGTCGACGATGCTGCATAGCGATAAGCAATGCAATAATATGTTTTAAAAGTGAAGCTATGGTAGATTCTCTTATACACCCCAACAAACAAGTAGGGGTACGTACGTCGTACATATATATTCCGGCTTGTGTGCTTGATCAGACTTGACCCGCTTATATAAGCCTTAGTCAAGTAAGACAGACACAGAAAGAATTTTCACTGTCACAGAGAAAGGAAAGTACACCCAGGGCAAAGGCGGGAATTGAACCCGCACCCGTTACAGCGCGCAAACTGCTAGCGTAATGGTCCAAACCACTCGGCCATCCGGGCCACCCAACAAACAAAGTGGCGAAGGATTTGACGCTACGTTGTATTCAATAACGTTTTTCTTTTCCAACGGGGCTGCTTTATTGGAGGCTAAGCCTTTGCAGACTCCAAATATTCTACAAAAATGAGAGCCATTGTTTTGTGGCACATTCTAGGCGCTCTAGATAATAATTTTGAGTCTCAGATTACAGTGAACTTAAGCTCTCTGTGGTTGTTAAAGTATTCCGTAATTTAATTGTGGCAAAGAGAACCCCAAGCATTCAATAAAGTTAATGAACAATTATTGTATTTTTTTCGCTTAAAGAGAAATTTAGTAGAGCTCCAATTATCCGAAGCATTTGGGACCTAACCACATTCAGATAATAAGAAATCGGGATAATTGGAATGTTTCAGAAAAGAGGGCATATTCAGTCAATTACATAATGTATTGTTGTGCTTTGTTTATTTTCTGTTTGTTTTTATTCCTATTAGAAGCCATGGTGAATGATAAACATTGAAAATTACTGCACTATCTAATGCAAATTCAAAAGATAATTCACATAAACAACAGATGCGTACATAAAATAAATGCAGTTTCGATAAGCACAAAATTTTATGTGTGACACATAAACTTTTACACCTGTGCTATCAGTTTCTGTTAATCTTTGTTGGATGTCACGTCTTGTATTTCTTTTGTCGTTCAAAAAAATTACTAGTGTGCAACAAAGACGAACAATATGGGGGGGGGGGGGGTGCAATATTTTTTTTTTCTGAAATTCGGATAATCATCAACACTTTGCACAGTTAACGTTCAGATAATTGGAGTTATACTGTATTAGAACCTTGTATATTTAACCAGATCTTGTACTATGTAATACATACTAGCGTATTATGGGCGGATTGCTATTTGGCGACTTTGGTGTTAGTGGAAAAGTAAACACAGGGTTGCTATAGCAACAATATTGATGCAAACATCTATTGAGTTGAACTGGAATGTTTACCAATTTAAGTACGTTTTTGCTACTTGGCTATAAAAGGAAAGTCGCCAAATCGAGACCGGCCATAATACGCTAGCAGTACTCATATTACAAATAGTCACCGATAATAAATAACCGATTCTTAAAGATTTAAATTATTCGTTTTTACCACTCACGTCACAAGGCATGCATATAGCTTTGTTGGAATGCATACAATAGTGCTTGGCGACTTTTAGACGGCTTCAATTTTGTTCTCGCCAAGCGTCTCCATTTTATTTAATTTTACCTCCATTATAACAAAAAATTACCCAAACGAAAAGAAGCATAGGCAAATAAATCAGTTCAGATGAGAAAGTTTCTTTAAGAAATTGGAATATAAAAACTTGTTTGCATACATCGGTATTTCGTAATTAATTAATCATTTTAAAAAAGAACTGACTTTGGTTAAATAATTAACTAAGGATATTACATACTATTATAACTTGGTTTTTTTTTGTTAGTTTCACGCAATTAAATGTATATGCTATTATTAGTTTATCCAGTTCTCATTTAATATGCGTTAATTATTATGGAATCTTTGTAAACATAAACGTGTAATTATATTTTTATTGCATTTGATTTCTAGGTAATATTTTGTCTGTTTTTGGGAATATTGAATTGGGATTTGTGTGAAAGTGATTATAACGCGAGAAAATTGTTAATTTTTAATAAGGACAAGTATAAATTTATGTCCATGCAAAATTGATACCTATTAATTGATGCATATGAATGAGGAACTTGCATCCTACCCAAAATGACGTACTTATACCATTTTCTGGAACATTAGAAGCTACAGATTCTAAATATCAGCTTAAAAATCATCAAAAATTATTAGTTTTACTCGAAATATGCCTATTAAAATTCCATGAAACTCACGTGACGAAAACGGCGTCTGACGTAACAACACACCATTTGGCGATTTTTTCTAAAAATGGCGCTACGGTTAGCATGTCCATAATTAAAATACACATGCAATGTTTTTCAAAACATTCTATTTAAAAGAACATACTGCTCACTTAAACCAACTTTTGATAATAAATTAGAACAGCTTGTTTTTTGCTTGGTTGTTGAATTTAAAATCGTACAAGAGCGCGCTGTTGACACTTCAGACCTAGTCAATTGTTAGATCAATCGAAATCTTCGTAGGAGATCTACCAATTCTGATGAGAATAACTGGAACTTAGAAAAACCACTTATTCTAAATAATCCTATTCCTATATGTGATCATTCCAAACACATTTTGTATTTTCAACAGCTGTATCGCACAGAAGTTGATTAGAAATTGCACGCCAATGGACAAAAAAAAACAAGCCTGACGTCATTACTCACTGCAAGAGGATTGTGAGTGTTTTTACTGGAAGTGACGTATCCCCTACTTAAAACTCAATTACTGACTAATTTAATAACTTTTTTACTAGTGTGAAAAGTAGCATTCGACGTGTTTTTAAAAGGGCTATTGTCTGCCAATGAATTTGAAATTCATGCAACTTCCTCATTGTCCTAACAGTTCTGCAAAGCCCGATTGCATAATATATATTTATGTAAGTCAACATTGCTTTTTTGATAGAATTTCACTAAATGCGTTTGGTGTAAAATATTTTAATTGCGTCATAACCATCCTGGTATCCTTTTATTGTAGTATATTCTTACAACAATACAACACTATTATAAATATGCTTTACCTTCAGGTCTCACATAGTAGTTGTATTGAAAACCCAGTAAAATTTATCAACCAAACCAAAATCTTATTTTTTATCCGTCATCCGATTTTCAAAAATATCTTGGCCCAATAAAAATTTGTAAATAACGTAGACCCATATCACATTTAAATTACACCCACGGTTCAAACTCCATGTACACTGACGAAATTAACTGATTTGACAAAACATGTAATATAATACACGTCGATGGATTTGACATAATCGTAGATGACATTTATTGTTAAAAGTGAGTAAAATATGAAATATTTGTCACAATATTGAACATGTTCTTTGAAAATAATGTAGTTCTGTGATTTTCTTTTTGTAAAAAACTTATGAATAAAATCTGTATTTATATAAATGTTAGGGTCAAATTTTGGTAGGCAATCTATTAAATGTAAATGATTTAAAAGAACAAATTAAAAAAAAACGTGATTGAAGGAATTTAACTTTTTAACTTTATAGACGTCTAATACGAGAATTAAATATTAATAATTAAATATGTTTTAAGTTTCAATTTAACATTAAACTACAATAAAAACCAAATTGTAATGTTTTTGCTTCCTTAGTAAAAAGGAAAAAAAAAGTCTTAAAATAACCCAATGTTTTTATTGGTCATCTTGCTTGATTGTAAAGGAACCTTAAATCTCGCTGTTTTCGGCTCGATAGATGTTCCATTGTCCATTATGTCTAAATAATTTTCTCTTTAAAATTTATCGAACGTAAATTTTTCGCTTGTTAAGCGTATATACCTCATCGTCACCTATCCTCAAGACTACATAATTTATTTTAAACTTTTAGAATCAAATGGGTTTGATAAGGGATGATTTGAAAATAACTTTTCAGTCCTTGACTTAATTAGTCATGTTTTAGTCGTTTATTTTATAACGAGGTCATAATTTCAGAGTGTTATGATCTGTAAGACAATCTTAATATAATTTGGATTATGCTGCTGTAAGGTAGAAAATTTGAAATATCGTTACAACTCAATTGAAACAATCTTAATTGGACTCAGTAATAGTTATTTAATCAACAGTTTTGATAGTTTTTCTAAAAATGTTCTCATAAATTATTTCAATTGGCAGAATAAATTAAATGTAAGTACTTATAATGAAAGTATAGACTATATAGAAGTTAAAGATAGAGGGTGAAGCAAATAAAACCGGCCCCAACGTGAAGATAAGAATACGACAGAAATGTTTCCAAGTCAAAAACCAATACAAAAACAGGTTTGCTAACATGAAGCGATTGATCGCTTCAATATTAAGCCCAAACAAACGCTTGGCGACTTATTTGCCGGCAACTACGCTATGGTTGGAAATGCTAGTTGAAATGAAATATAAACAAGGTTTGTAAAGCTGATCAAAAAAGTTCCCACTAGTGATTATTTCGGTTGTTATTTATCGTAAAGAATCTAACCTTTTTGTTTTTGTTAATGCAAAACATTCTAAATTGATTGCAAAACCCAGAATATGGTGTTCAGACCCGTTTCAGAATGTTTTTGAACTTGTTGGCAGCAGATCCTGGCTAACACCATTTCGTAACTGATCGTTGCCTAGTACTCTTTTTTGGCACTTTTACACATTTAAATTCTTGAACAAACAACTTGTCAAATTTTTTCCATGAATTCGTTTTAATATAATTTTCTACAATGAACACTCTCTACTGTACTGTGAGTTTCATCTTCACCTGTGAATTGATATCCTTACACTCACACAGTCGCAACTCACACTGACGCACTACGATCTGAACTGGCCAATAGCCCATGAGTAGCTCTAATGTGATGCTAATCCAATCCAACCAATGCAAAAACAGGTTTGTCAAGTGAAACCATTGCACGCTTGAATAATCTTTTATTTCCACTTGAAAGCTTTCAGGCGGCTTCAAGAGTTTTTCTCGCCAAGCATTTCAACGTATTCCTATCTCTAGATCGGGGCCGGTTTTATTTGCCTCACCCTGTACTAATATGCCACCTTCAAAAACCAAATCTATTAACTAACCAGGCCATGTTTTTTGTCAAATTTCACATTATTTTGAACACCAGTTAGTTTACTTGAATTTTGAATCTGAACTATTACTGTATTTATCGTCATTTTATGCCAATTTTTCTCAATCAAATGCTTAACCGGTTACAACCAAGACTAACAAAACTAACGACATGTATTTCAGAAAACATCGAAACCTATACTTTCAGTTCAAGCAATGCTGAATACTGGAGAAGAAAGAGTTCCCTGTAGAGATCCTCATATCAAACCCTCCATTCGATTATGCAAAACTCAACGTATGAATCCCATTCAGAAGTTGGTTTCCGTTGCATTCCGAATGTTCGGTTGCGCGAACGTAAAATGTAAATACGATACAAAATAAATCCTTCCGAGGATGTTGAGCGGTCCTGGTAGCAGCTGCCTTCAAAGCTGGCAGCTGCTTTTTATTTTGGGGTATTACCGGCGTTATACTTTGCATGCTGAATTGGCTTTGTTGGGTTTGATGGGCAATATCCCCGTGGAGACATATTTCGCATGCATTTGAATTGAATATACTTATTAATGTATTGTACTTGGAGGATATTTGATATAGTAGGTAAGTTTTAGATGTGTGTATTGGATTACACTTAGAAAAAGCTTATGTTGACTTGTGTTGAATTGAAATTGTGTTTTCCAAAATTATTACAAAATGTGTTAAAATAATTTAAAAGTTGTGTTGAAACTCCAAATAATATTATATGGTTAGCACACAAATTCTGTAGAAGGTGATGTAGCACGCATTTATTCTTTCGAATTATAGTTCACTGTTTGCCATTTAATGTTTAGAAAAAATAGCCATACTAAAGCTAAAAAAATAAATATTACGGCACTCAAAAGTGAATGTTGTAATTTTGTTATACATATTTTAAAACACAATATAGTTTACAGCATTCTGCCTCTCAAGCATGGGTATAATAATCGTCTTCTCTTGCGAGATTGTCAGTTGCGTTGAAACACGTAAATGTGTGTTCGTAAGTCATCAACACACTTTTTGTAACGAAACAACACACTATTGTAATGTTGAAATTTTTACGCAATACTAGTTCTCCACTTGTGCTGTTTGAACCAAATTTTTCGTGTTCGATAACCAAATTGGTGCTGTTTCACCAAATGTTTTTCATGTATGGTTCCTAGTAGGAGCTAGGTACATTATATATCGTTTCCACGGGGTTGAAAATGTGCTTGATCATTCAGACCCGCTTTTTAAAGCACATTTTACGCCGTCTAAGTATAGTGTAAGAAGACAGCACAGATAGAATTTTTACTGTCACAAAGAAAGGAAGTACACCCAGAGCGGAGGCGGGAATCGAACCCGCACCCCTTACAGCGCGCAGACTGCTAGCTTAATGGTCCAAACCACTCGGCCATCCGGGCCCCAACGTTATGTAAGGGAAACTATTGGGTAAAATTACGCAATAACAGTATGAAGGCTCTTAATAACATGTTATAGATTCTCTTAATAACCTGATTTCAAATTTTCCTGTAAGGATTTTCAGCACCAGGATAAAGCCATAAAATTATTTCAAAGGTTCTCGACGGCATGCGAGAGATTCTTTTAATAACGCGTTTTTAAAATTTCCGATTGCGAATATTCAGCACATCTATTGTTTTCAAGCCCCGATTGAGATATAATATTAATTTAAAGGCGCTCGAAGACACATAGAATATATTCTCTTAAAAATATGTTTTTAAAATTTTCCGCTATTGAATATTCAGCCCTATACTGTCTTCAAGTCCCGAGATAAACATGAGATTAATTCAAAACGAACTTCTTGAATTAATAGTTTTAGCGCAGCAAATAAAAGTCAAAATCCTTTCTGAGTGAGACAACCAGATAACATTACCTCCAAGCTTTAAAAAAAAGTTTTGTAGCGACTTTACCAAAGGCAAGTTGTGTTCATTCATGGCTGGCAAAAGAGAGAGATGACCCTTTTCATAAATTACTTTAAATACTAAAAAGCACTGTTTAGTTGGTTGGTTGGTAGACATATATATTTAGGTTTGTGTGCTTGGTCAGAGACCCGCTTATAAACCTTCGTCAAGTAAGACAGACACAACACACACATATAAGTGGATCCATCTAATTTTTAGAGACAGAGGCCAACTAGAGGATCCCCAGAATTGGCTTGTCACCCCCAGAGGTATTGATTTGGTATGGGAACTGGGAGGACTTTGTGACCACGACGGTGTGCACCAGTCATCATTAGCGTACACAGGGGTCTTCGGAAGGCAGCGGGACTCGAACTCGCAACCTTACGGATGCCAGTCCAAGACCTTACCGACCAGGCTATCCCGGCCCCAGCACTGTTTACCATTTGTCAAAATATATGTAAAATGGGATAAATTTAAAATGTGGGACTTAAACTAGTCTCTTTCTAATATCCGTATACGTAGCAATAATCTTAAACTGATCATATCGAATATTTTTTATATCTATTTTGTAATTTTCTACCGAATCATTAGCACATTCAATGAAGATTAAAGCATCGCAAAATGAGCGTTCGGGGGCCGTCTAATAGGCTCATCAGCTGTTAATTACGATTAAAAAGATTACAACCAAAGAAATCGCCAAATTCTGAGGAGAAAAGTGATTCATTATAGGGGCGAGGGTTTACCTTTACTAGCACTTCTCGCTCTTTTTAAAGATTTTAATCCAATTTTCTTTTGAAGTTTTTTTTTCACAGTGTTGAATATTCAGTTGAAGTAGAGGGGGTAAGGTCTTTTAATCAACGTAATTTATCTTGTAAGGAAAGAACGTTTTTTTATTATCATTATCCTTTTTAGGGTTATCAGTGTTCTGTATCTTTTGAGATAATGAATAATGCTGTAAGTTCAATTTGCGAGGAGGGTTTTTGGAGAAGTTATGTGGTACATAGCTCATTAATGATTGTTTTATAATGAAAGAAGTTTTTAAGTCTTATTTTTAGGAAGAGAACTTGTGATGGGTTATCGTAAAAGGAAGTGTTTAAGTTGTATTGATAAATTAGATGAAATCTAATTTTTGGTTGGTTTTCTTCGTGCAATCACTTAGGAATGTTATTGAAAAATTTTCTTCATTTATAAAGCATACAGTAAGTTTAATTCAATAAAAAGAGAAAAATGAACATAATCTTGTCGCAATTTTCTTGAATTTTTTAAAGACATTACAAATTAAATGAATATATTTTCAATTATAATGAATAAGTTTATTTAATAAATAAGTAGGCTTGTAACAGAACTTATGCGTCTAAAAAAAACATCAAACACAGCATTAAGTTTTATGTTAAATCTTTTATGTCAAAATTTAAAAAAAACTATTTTTTATTGAACATTGAAAAGTTATTGCTGATCGTTTGCTAAATTTTTGTAGTATTTCGAAGAATATGTATGATATTTCCCTCCCTTAAACATAATTGAAGTATTTATTTTCAAATTAAAACTTTTTGACTATCCATCACCTTCAAAACAAAACTAGACGAAATGATTTTTAAGTACCATTTAAAAACCCAAATACAATAGAAAAACCTCTCCAGATGAAATAATTCGTATTAAAACGCCATTATTCGTTAACAAATGCTAAAATATAAATGATATATTATGTCTCCTTTTAAAAATAAAAAAAAAATCGAACATATTATCTTTCTTTCCAAACTAATAATAGAAACTATCAAAAGAATCTCTTGTGACATATATAGTGCATCATTCCAAACTGAATTATATGACAAAAGCAAATTTAATTTAATAATATTTATATTCGATATAAATAAAAAAAAATAGGGTGATTATTGTGAGTAAAAGGCGATTTAATTCTTTCGAAAGTAGCCTTCTTTTTAATGGGGTATTAAATTTTGCTGTATTTTAAATAATTTAAGTACTTCGCATTTGAATTTTATTCTGAGATTTTTAATGTCTTGTAGTTTCGATGCGCTGATTTTTTTATGTATCGCACTTGTAGTTTAGGGATATGAAAGTGGGTGAGACGGACGGACACAACGTATTAAAGCTTCACTTTTTTTACGTCATAAACATAGTGTAAAAGCTAAAAGTAAAGAATAACTCAATTTCATATACCTACCAATGTATCGCTAAACGTAAAAAGGAAAAATATTTATTTGTAAAAATACGACTTTTAGAGGTACTCTATGCATGCCTTTAGTTGTTATTCTGTCTTCTGTAGCCTTTCTTCAAGTATATGCACTTAGTATAACGCTTTATTTTCAGGAAAAAACAATGCAATTGTTTTAAACTTCCAAACTAGAGACAAGAACACGAATCTCCAAGGATTCATTCGACAAGTTAAAGTTCGGCTGAATGTCTCTCCAGATGAGAAACAAGCAAAAACCCCTTCTTCTACCTGCACCAACTTGAGGTGTGAAATACCAAGTTATGTTAAAGAACAGTTGTAATTTGTTAAAGTGGTTTTTGGAACACTAAATTTTATATGTTAGTTTAAGAGGAACTGTCAGTCCCATAGAGCTAATGCATTAGTCAATGATTAAGGCAAACGGGTGCGGTTCCTGAGGAGAGATGCCCGTGTAGAGACTACACAGGCAGGAATCGTCTTGGAATCGTGCTGACAGATGCTGCCATCTATCGCCACCTCCGCAATTTAGACATGTCCCTGAAGAGGAGGGAAATATCTCAGGGACCTGTACCCGTGAGAAACTGGCCATGACCGCCCACAGTACTTTCGGACCCACATATTTAACGAGCACGTACTCTGCATATACTCGGTGGGTCTTCAGTGGTATCGGGACTCGATCGCGGGACCTTCCGATTCCGAGAACGAGGCCTTAACCAATAGGTTATCCACGACCCTTGGTGATACTTTTTTCATGGTATAAAGTCTTGACTCAGGCGCTACAGGGTGGCGTTGAGTGACGGCTCAGACATAGGCCTTGTCAATTGACAACTGTTAAAAATCGCGAGACTCGTCGTCAATAGTGCTGGTGTAGCTGTAGTGCGTCGTTATTTCCCCAAAACTAAGTGGAGGGTGTAATTGCAAAGTACACATTCTCCACTAAAATATAGGGTCAGGACTGTTTTTTGGAAACTTTTGGTAATGATAAATTTAATTGGACGAATTCTTCAATAAATGGGCCGGACCCTATAAATGCATTTAGAGAATGTGAGTTTTTCCACTACACCTTCCATGTAAACTGTTTTTTTTATAAACTTTTATTTGTGTTTTGTTAAGACTTACTGATTTAACAATTTTGTTAAATATTTCATCCTGGTGTTCTTAGAAAAATAATAAACAATCATTTTAACACACACACACATACCTACATACCCGGGAAAGTTTCGGTTATACAGTTCGGTGCTGGTGAGGATATTATTCAGAAAATATCTTCAACTTTGCCCAAGAAACATGAGAGTGAAGGAAACAACGTAATTATTTTCGTAAATAGTTTATTACGTCTGGTGAACATTGGGCCAATTCCCTTCACTTTCATGCTGTTAAGGAGTCTTCAATCAAAAAACCTCAGCACTCTAAACAAATTCGTTATAAAAGAACTTTTAAGTTGCGACATCCATAATGTAATAATCAAGTAAACCTAGGTAAATCGATGCATTTTTTTTGTTGCAATTATCCTATGAATCAGATGGTGCAAGATTTGTGTACGATTTGTTGTAGCTTGCTTCTTGATCAAACAACTCAAAATTTAAAATTTTGTAAAATGTTTGTTTTCTCAGGAAATGTGACACTTATGTTCAGTGTTGATGGATATCACTACGATTCTACTAATAAGAGATAGGTTTTAAAAATGTTAGATTACTTTTAAGAAAACTTATTTATTTTGCAATTATTTTATTTTGCAAATATTTTAATTAACAAAGTCACTACAATGAATAGCCTAAAGTATTTTTTCGATTATTATTGGTAAACTAAGCATACAAGTTAAAAAAATATTTATAAATATTCCAATTTTCTTGGAAATCATAATATTAGATACAATGGCTTATTAAGAAAAAAAATCCAGCTAAATAGTAAGAAAGAGTAACAAGGAAATGGGAAAACTACAAAATTGACTTTTTATGAAGTTTTGGAACATAGTATTTTGTAATTATTTTAATTAAGAAAGTCAATTCAATCTATTACCGTATTGTTCGTCTACATTTTTGCAAACTATTTATGAAAATTTGAAAATTATTTATAAAAGTTATGTTTGATACAAATTATAATAAAAATACTGAGTACAATGGTTTATTAAAGAAAAATCTAACTAAATATTTCAAAAGTGCCTACCTAATGTGTAAAATTACAAAGTAAACGTTTTATGAAGCTTTGGAACGTAATAACTATTTGTAATAATTTTAACTAACGAAGTCAATCAATATTCAATTAATTCACATTTTCATTCTTGGCAAACTATTCCCGCAAGTTTGAAAATTATTTATAAATGTTTACTTTAAAAGAAATCGTATTAATAATATTAAGTGTAGTTGGTTTATTATAAAAAAGTCATGCTTAATTTTTTAATTGTGTCTACCTAAAGTGGAAAATTACAAAGTAGGCGTATTATGAAGCTTTGGAACAGACACAAGAAAAATGTATTATGTAACTTTACTCCATAAATTTTGTATAACGTCACTACACAAAGACGAAGTTATACACTCTTAAAACAAAAGAGTGAAATCCACTCAGATAGGGAAGTGCATTTTCGGCACGGAAAGGAGTGGAAATTAACTCAGACTGAGTTAAAATTCCTCGTTTTAAGAGTGTAGGACGTAGATTGTTTTCTTTTATTTATTTTACCCACTTCCAAAAAAAGAGTGAAATCCACTCCTATATGCGAAGTGCAATTTCGGCACGGAAAGGAGTGGAAATTAACTCAGACTGAGTTAAAATCGCTCGTTTTAAGAGTGTAGGACGTAGATTGTTTTCTTTTATTTCTTTTACCCACTTCGAAAAAAAGAGGGAAATCCACTTCTATATGAGAAGTGCATTTTCGGCACGGAAAGGAGTGGAAATTAACTCAGACTGAGTTAAAATCGCTCGTTTTAAGAGTGTAGGACGTAGATTGTTTTCTTTTATTTCTTTTACCCACTTCGAAAAAAGAGTGAAATCCACTCCTATAGGTGAAGTGCATTTTCGGCACGGAAAGGAGTGGAAATTAAATCAAACTGAGTTAAAAACGGCTCGTTTGTTTTAAGAGTGTATTTTTACAGAACACGTGATAAAATACCACGGCATTCTATTCTTTTACATCGGCACTGCTGACTAGAGGAAACTCAAAATGTCTCCACGCAAAGAATAGAATAAAATGAAACTTGAAAAAATGTAATATGTTCGGCGTAGTTTGAATTCGCGTTGAGGGAAATAAAAATTCAAACTCTACTTTCCCGAAGACAATAATAAGCGAAAGGAAAGATAGGCTAAGATTTTTTTTTCCTCAGCGGAAACTGTCTTTTCTGTCATGTAGGAGGAAATCAGAAAATTTACATTTATTTTTTAGTTTTCTCTCCTTTTGAATATATGGTGGAAACAAGGTTATCTGATGTAGTGGTTAGGTTGCTGAGTGCTGACAAGGGAAGTAAATAAATAGGGGTTGTGTCGGGTTAACAATTCCAGTTGATTTTTAAGTTTAAGGATTTGTTTTCTCTTATCTCATGTCTTATCTTTTCTTTCGTATCTTATGCAGTAAATTACAAATTGACGTGTACGTATACCTTAAGTTAAGAATGTGGAATGTTTATTTCAGATATTTTCATTTTTGCAACAAGGAAAGCATCCGATTTTGTATTCATTAGTATCGTAGTTAGTTGTCTAATAATCTAAATGAAATAGCGGGATTTTTACTTGCATAATTTAATTCTTTGGAATTTACTTTTAATAGATGAATATCCGTCCTTTTATGATGTTTTGTTGCAACAAAGTGTGTGAGAAGTAAGACAAGGTGGTTGGTTGTATTAAGTGCTAGAAGGAGGATAAGCGGATAAGGTGACCTTTTTTAGCTATAAGTATTTAAGTATTATTAAGCGGATACGGTACCCAAAAATTGGTCAAAATATCGATTTTTCAGTTTTTACTGCTTATTCTTCACAATATCTTTCTGAACATGTACTGAAAGTTTCATAATGATATCTTTTGTAGAAAAAAAGTTATTAAATATTTTCTGGAGTCATTCCTATAAGTTTGAATAAGCATTTCGTCTGCTTTCAAACATTTTCTGTTTCGCGTTTTTCAATTCTTGCGTTTAATAAATCCCTAATGCTTTTTTGCTAATTAAGTTAGATTTTTGAAATTTTTAACCTATGTTCTATAAATGGTGCACAAAATTGTGCATGGAGTAAGGTCTACTATGTATATAGTTTTTTTTTTTAAATTTGAATTCAATAATTTGTAATTTTTTTGTGATTTTCAGAATAAATGTAAGTTACTTTTTAACTGTAGCTCACATTTTAAAATACATGCACAGTTCTTGAACAAATAGTTTTAATAAAAAACTATAAAAGTTTGGTGGAGTTATTCTCAAAATTGAAAGAAGAGTAGCGTTTTAAAAAAGTTCAAAATTTTGACTTTTTTTTAATAAATGAAAAACTACTTTTAAATATGTGTTTTTATTGCTAGAAAATGTTTATTTAGAGTGAACATTATATAAAACCACTATAATTTACAAGTTTATGTTATTATTTCTAGAAATAATGTTTTGGGTACCGTATCCCCTTAAGTTCTTTTTATTAACTTTGCTAGAACACATGGACCAGTTCTAGCTGTTGCTAGGTCATGAAGTTTTAGTAGCAACAACAAATATTATAAATTTATTTTTTAGTAAAATTCTATTTTCAAGTTTCATTTTCAGTTTAAATCTTTCTCTAAATTAGTTTTAATTCACTAAAATTATATTTACTACATTTTTTTAAAGTTCCGACAAGCTAAGTTAAACAACAGTTACAAATGCCATAAAACTATTGTTTTCAACATCCTTACAACTGAGCAATACACCACACGCATACTAAACCATTTCGATCTGGCATGGGGTTACAAATGGGTAGGATTCCCATTCTAACCCGCCGCCAATAATCCGCGTCTCAACTACCTGACAATGAGGATTGCCCGTGACAGGTGACGTTAGGGGAGAGTGGGGGCTAATGGGACAAGGAGCCTAAAGCGGGCAAAAATATACTTTTTTAAAAATATTTCTACACTACGGCATTGCAACAGGTAGACTTCACATTTTAACAACCAAATATCAACCATTAAAAGCATGTGTTGAAGTTTAGAGAAGAATTGTTGTTTTGGAGAATCCAAAGTTTATTAAAAGTGTATCTTTTTTTTCACTTTTAAAGTATTAAATAAAAACTTTCTATAAATTAAACTATATATTTAGGTAGATGGCATATCATAAATTAAGATAGTATATGTCAAATACTGTGGTGAAATACACGTGTTTCTGTGTTGGATCATTTATGAAAAACAACACTGTGGGGTCAAATGGGACACGAATAAACAGCTTTTTATGATTCTCTTTAAGAATCTACAAAAATCTCTAATATCTTATTCAGTCAAGTTGCCAAAAACTTTTTAAACTTTAATTTTAAACTTTTTGTACTCTTTTCATCGTATAATAAGTGAAAGTTCAAGTAGCTTTATTAGTGACATTTTTCCACCTGCAATTTCATGAATTACATCTGAACAGAGCTAAAGGAAGATAAATAATTTGTTAGTAAAATTTGCTAGAAAGCAAACTATTCTTTATTACGTTGGATTGATTTCTGAAACAGAAAGCGATGAACTCCGGGTAAACTATTTGAAGATAAAGACGGTCTTTTTAAATTCACGTACCCTGAAAAAGAGGACAAGTTTGGGATAAATTTTAGAAGATTTAGTTACAAAACTATCCTTTCCAGTGATTCAACAAAAATTATGGGAGCATTGTTGAATTTGTCGATTTTGAGTTTTAACTTTGATATTTCACCTTTCAATGGGAAATAATTGTTTTTAAAAATTAAATTTTTATTATGTATACATTATGTAAATGGTGTTTGCTTTAAAATTTTATTTTCATGTCATTTTCTGATTCTTTTTCCCTTTTTTGAAATTTTAATTAAGGCAAATTTACCATGTCCCATTAGCCCTGCACCCTGTCCCATTAGACCCCACATATGGGGGATAATGTGACATTTACATGTTTGTTGAAAATGCTCAGCAACTAAATTATGGTAACGTTTTAAAATGTTTCGAACGACTTTTTAAGTAAACGAATGTTTAGTTTATCTCGTATAAAAAGAAATTAAAATTCTTGTATTTTTGTTGAAGTACAGAGTTTAATTAAAATTTGTCCCAAATAGCCCCCACTCTCCCCTACTTCATTAGAGTCTATTGTTAATACACATATGTTTGCTTTCTTCATTAGGGGAGGACATCCGAGATGGCAGCTTGGTTAACCAGGGAATAAGGTCTATTGAATATTTTTATAGGAAAACTGTAAGTATATGTATATATTAACCAATAATAACATATTTTTATACATATTTATTACATATATATTTATTTGCCAACATCAAAAAAACAATTACACACATTATACAGAAAATGTAGATTACACCAAAAAAGAAACATTGCACAAAAACATACAAGATTTTGAGGGAAATAAACAAATAAAAAAGTAATAATGTACACAGAGTATCAATGGTCACAAGGACCATATTGACGAACATAAAAAAGTGGATGATGTTGATTTACAAACACTATCATATGTCTACTTATATAACGTTTTATATGAAGTATTAATAAGTTTAGTTCTTAGTTAAATTTTATTTTGCAATCTCATTTTAAATTGTAATATATATCAAAATTAGTTTTAATTGACGGAAATTATATTTTTATACATTTTATCTTGTGCTTTTAATTGACTGTTGTAGTTTAAAATGTTATAACATTTTTTAATACAATTGAAATATTTAGATCTGTTATATCCACTAAAAAATACAGAAATTCCAGCATATATTTGTCGTTATTTAAATCGTAGCAAATTATGGGATGAAAACGATGCAAAATTTCACACACCATCATAACTAACACAATAAAATTAATATCAAAAATACATCCTAAATAAGAAAAATACCTACTATCAAACAAGTTACACACAAATACCAAAAAACTATTCTCTTCAACATCCTTTCACCTGAGCAATACACCACGCGCATACTAAACCATTTCGATCGGGCATGGGTACAAATGGGTAGGATTCCCATTCTAAACCCGCCGCCAATAATCCGCGTCTCTACTACCTGAAATGGATTGCCCGTGAAGTGACCTTACTCATTAGAGAGTCTATTTTACTACACATATGTTTGCTTTCTCAATTTCCTTTTAAATTTTAATATTTATCTTAATTAGTTTTAATTGACGGAAATTATATTTTCCTATACATTATTACGTGTCTTTAATTAATTTTAGGAGTTTAAAATTTTACCTTTTTCTATACAAACGTAATAATTAAACCCATTCTAGCCCCTAAAATTATTACAGAAATTATGGGCCCAACGCTCTATAACTAACACCAAAAACATCAAAAATCCGTCAGAATTGAAAAACTGACCATAAAAAACAGTTGCAAATACCAAAAAACTATTCTCTTCAACATCCTTTCATCTGAGCAATACACCACACGCATACTAAACCATTTCGATCGGGCATGGGGTTACAAATGGGTAGGATTCCCATTCTAACCTGCCGCCAATAATCCGCGTCTCTACTACCTGACAATGGAGATTGCCCGTGACAGGTGACCTTACTTCCTTAGAGAGTCTATTGTTACTCCACATATGTTTGCTTTCTCAATTTCCTTTTAAATTTTAATATTTATCTTAATTAGTTTTAATTGACGGAAATTATATTTTCCTATACATTATTACGTGTCTTTAACTAATTTTAGGAGTTTAAAATATTTTACCTTTTTCTATACAAACGTAATAATTAAACCCATTCTAGCCCCTAAAATTATTACAGAAATTATGGGCCCAACGCTCTATAACTAACACCAAAAACATCAAAAATCCGTCAGAATTGAAAAACTGACCATAAAAAACAGTTGCAAATACCACAAAACTCCATCTTCAACATCCTTTCACCTCAGCAATACACCACACGCATACTAAACCATTTCGATCGGGCATGGGGTTACAAATGGGTAGGATTCCCATTCTAACCTGCCGCCAATAATCCGCGTCTCTACTAATTGACAATGAAGATTGCCCGTGACAGGTGACCTTACTTCATTAGAGTCTATTGTTACTCCACATATGTTTGCTTTCTTCATTAGAGGGAACATCTGAGCTGCCATAGCTTGGTTGACCAGCGGAAATAAGATCTATTGAATATTGAAAGGGGATTGTTCAGAGGTTTACTATGGGATTAAGATATGTATGGAATCAAATTGGATTGCTATCCGCTTTTTATTGTGTAATTAAAAATAGTTTTAAAATATATATAATGGCGATATGTGTTCTTATTGAGAGATTATTATAGTTAAACTCAGTTTCCTTGCACAGAAACCACGACCACAGGCGGAGCTATAAAACGCGCGGAGCAATCAGATGAAGACAAAATAAACGGCTGAAATTTCCTCTTCATCTATATATTATAAATAATGTTTTTGTATATTGAACCATTAGTATATAGTTTAGTCAATTTAGTAAAAATAAAATTCGATCCACGGTTTTGTAAAAACAAATAATGTACTTCTTACCTAACAATTAAAAAAACTTTTAATTAATTCTTTTAGACGTAATGATCGCATTTTCAATTAACAAGTTTAAAAAATGTTGTCATTTTGTTATAATTAAAAGGCTCTTTTAATTTATCTATCCTAACAACTTTACTAAACCTGCACTAATTATATATCTGCGTTTTATCCAAACAAATTTCAACCCTATCTTATTAAAACACACAAAATCCGCTCGTGTAAGACTTATCAAAGTTATCGGTCTAATCCACTTAATATGATTGCCTTCGTCACACTCTCCGTTATTTTAAAATTAAGTTACTTGCAGTTGAATACAGTCTACGGTGATTTATTTCCTAGACTAGTACAAGTGACGCCTGGTAATTATGATGTGTTGTGATTAATTGGACGATAATGACATTAAATTATTTCAGAGACGAGTTTTGAATCATTGCTTATAATGAACTAGTTTTATTTGAATGGAATTAATGCACTTTTTATAAAAGAACTAATATCTGTATATTTTTCATAACTCGAACTTTAATACAGTTTTAAGGCCGTTATGACAATTATTTGTTTCATTTATTAAAATACTAGCTTTCTAAACCAGGCACGGGTTAACCTTTAATAACGGTGATTTGTTTTTGACACAGCTGTAATAAAATGGTCGGTCTGTTCATTGGCGACTTTTGGCAATATTTAAAATTTAACAACCCAAATGTGGTAATGATTCTACAATTAATAAATTAAATAAAATAATGATAGTCAAATAACAATCCTACAAATTAAAACCTCTTGATATTTCGTGTTTATTTTTTATTTTTGCTCACGCTAAAGTTTCTTTCAAATTGTAAATAGAAATCGAATTTGTGTCAATTTTTTAACGGATCTTCTTACTGGAATTCATGTTCATCTACGGATGACGTCAAGCCCCTGTTTCGGCCCGGCCCATGTGTTTTCAAGCCCCAGTTTCGGTCTCTCGCTCTCAGGTGGATGACGTATTTTTGTAAATAATTATATTAATTAAAAAATCGTAATCAAATATGAAAAAACTAAGCCTCAGGTGCACACGTAGGTATTACAGGAAATCTATATTAAAAATTTCGAATTTTTTCGAGCAGTATAAGTAGGTCTTTTACGATCCACAGACAAACAGACTTTCTTTTATTATTATAGACTAGCAAATTTATACCCGTTCTTCGCACGGAATAAAAAAATATCAAATAGATTCCAAATATGTGTACCATATACCCTGTTATAGGATCATAAACTTATTATTGTTTCCGTTCGTTATAAATTATAAAATCCCGTTTCATTGCCTTAAAATTCCAAAATGAAAAATACGCTGTAAAATGCACTCATAAATGTCATCACAATTCCCTCATAAATGTATAAAACCTTTTAGCTGAATTTGGACGCGTTTATGGGAATAATTTGGCGAGAAAATAGATATAGCTACCCACACCCATTATACAGCTCTAACACAATGACCTTCGAACAACCGACCATCTTATAAATTATTCATAAAAGAAATTTCCTATTTGGCGAATTTAGTTAATAATTTGGCGAGTTTGGCAACGTATTTGGCGAAAAATAAAGACATAAACACTAATAGCTCTAGTGCGATGGCCTTTATTAACCATCTAGTTCAGTAAAGCTTAACTATACATTTATTGCTTAAATATGCATACATGCAGTCAACAGAAAAATCCAATGAAAAAATCATCAAATAAACCCACAATAAAATCCGGGAATGAAGACTGGCGGAATTACGTCACTTGAAACGTGTCAATTATTTTTCAAATAATGCATTTAGTTTCTGAAAGTAATGGCAAAAGAATAAAATAAACATTTTGAATTTTAAATGTTTTCGTTAAAAGTTTTATTTAATTTTTTCAGCCGATGGCATCAGGAAAGAGAAAAAATGATCGGATTTGAGCGAAAGTGGTGTATTTTTTTCAGAAAATTCGAATTTTCTCTGAAAATGGAACAAAAATGAAAAAACTAAGCCTCAGGTGCACACGTTGGTATTAAAGGGAATCTATCTTAAAAATTTCGAATTTCTGAGGGCAGTATAAGTAGGTCTTTTACGATCCGATAACAGACACACAGACAGACAGACTCTTTCTTTTATTATTATAGATAAATAAATGCATAATAAATCGTTTTTTTATAAAATATGATTCAAATTATTTATTAAATCAAAAAATGATGTTCCAATTTTTTTTTGTTAATTAAGTTTCAATCAAGCGCGCAGGGTAAACTATGAAATTACTTCACTTTTAGATTTTTAGTATGAAAATTCTTGATTTAATATAAATGGCAACTGAAGGTAGCACCACTTATAATATTTACGTAAGTTACCAATTAAAAAGTTTGTTTCGGTTAACTTTGTTTACTGCTAATATTAATTGTAACCGAGAAAAGTTTAACAAAGTGAATGCTGCATTTTGACTGTTGAACTTCATTTACTTTTAAAATGAATAAATTATCAATGAGAGGAGAAAGTTTGAGGAAGCAATTACTGTATTTTTACAATTTAACTCTATTGTTAAAATGAATAAATTGTTAATGACAGGAAAAAGTTTAACAAGGCAATTAAAGAGGAACATTTATATTTAATAAATCGTACTAAGCCAATAAGTAAAATTATATTTATATCCATTGTACAATTACAATATATGTTTTACTTACACTATCTTTAAGGGGAATATTTTGACGTTTCTTCGACACTTTTGAATAAATATTTGTTTGGCAATATGAATTTTTCAAAGTTCTTTGTAATTTCACTGCCAGTATTGACAAATTGTACAATGTAAACTAATTGTACAATGTAAGGTATACCCAAATCTGGAAACAACTCAGAAAAAACGAAGGGCTTGCGAAATTAAGATACGAGGTCCGGGCCGTTCATTGGCTACTTTTGACGACAGTAAATTCAACTGAACAAAGTTGCTTATGAACGTACCTGAATCTTAGTTATGCTTTGGCTAATGTGAGTTTTGCAAATAGATTCTTCAAATGTATTATTTCGAGTAAAAGTTCGTTCAAGTGTTTTCTCGTGCTTGGTAGACAGAATGTCGTAAAAATAAAAAATTCTTAAAAATGGAAGTCGTCATAAAACTCTTTTGGAATGAATTCACCAGTTTCATTCCCATTCGCTCTCTTTAAAATTTGTATTGCATAAAATGCTACGGAAATTTAGCCACTTTTTTTCAATAAGGAGCCAAATTTGTATCTACAATTTGTTAATTCTAATTTTTTCTAATTTGAAGTAAGAATAGATTTTCTTACTTTCAGAGTAAAAAATAATTAACTTTTTTTTCGGAAGTAAAATTGCATGAGCAATAATCATAATTTCAATAATTGAGACACACAAGTAGCCATTAAATTAAAGTTTTATTTTAAGAACAGCGTCGATAGTCATCCAATCACATTTTCGTCCGACTCATATACATAAACCTATGACGTCTCTAAAGTTGGTTTGTTTCACGTGACGTAGAACATTTTTGGATTTCATTGGTGATTAGTGGTAAGACGCGCTGAGATCCACCGGCTGCGTTATTTTAATAGTCAAGATTTTATTTTCATTACTTAGGAGCTATTGCCACTCAATATGTGAAACATGCTCATTACTGCTGTCATATACAGGGAGGCTGTCCAAACAGGGAGACATTGAGGGCTTAGGTTTTACCTTAAATAGCCGGACAAGAGGACATGATCAGAACTTGAATAAATCGAGCTTTAGAAGGGAGGTAAGAAAACATTATTTTTACAATAGAGTTGTCAATGAGTGGAATGCTTTACCAGATTATGTTGTGCATTCGAAGAGAGTAGAAGATTTTAAGAAGAAACTTGGCGGTCATTGGAAACTGGTAATGTATTAGATTTATTTTGGACCAACTTTGCTGGGCCTCTGGCCTGTTGTTGGTCGACAATTTTTGTATTTGTATATATTCGTCATGAATAATTATTGTTAATGATGAGTTTCGAAAAGTAATTAGGGATTTTAATAACAAGAATCAGTTTCATAAACAGTTCTACGTTCACATTGACAAAATATGAGAAGACATCAACATTTACACCCAAACCAGGAAACAACTAATTTCAGACCAACGGTATTAAATATCCTCCCCATGCTGGGCCAACAGAATACGCATAACAGGCCTTTGAGCTGGAATTCATTAGTCCCATTCTCATCAGCCCTTTGTAGTGTGCTTTTCTCCCGCCCACCAGACTCACAGTTGAATGCTAATTGAAGAGAAACCACAAATCTGTGGGATTTATGGTTTTAAAACAAAGACATAAATGGAATTTCCCGGCTAATCTTGTAGTAAAAAGTCCGTTGGGGAAAGTGGTTTAGATGAATCACGCCAAGTTAATAAATTGGCATGAAAGGTTGCTACGTTTGGGCACTTTATCCCTGCTGTTAGAGCAAATGTCGAAAAACAGACTAAAGGGAAATTATATTTAAAAGTCTTTTTTTAATAATTTCGCCATATATGTTAGATACATGTGTTGCTTTGTAAAAAATATTATTACGTCCATTTTAGAACATTTAAAAACTGAAAACATCTTTATTTTTCAGAATTATGCAAAATGTTCTCTAGGAAAGCCATGTGACTTTCCCATAGATGATGGTCTCCTCTTAGGTTTTCCAATGAGCAGTTTAATATGTTTGAAATATTCGGTTTGAAATGGATAAAAACAAATAGAGAAAGCGCTTTATCTATTTATCTCTCATATTCTCTATGGCGGATTGTGATATCGTGGGATTTCAAAGGAATTTGCAGTTCGGTAATCTCTCATTTGAAGTGACGGGTACAATTTGCGTTTTGTCGTTTTGTTTGAATGAGGGTATGACAATCGTTAAAGATGAAGATCATTGTAATCATAAGAAAGGATTCCGTTGTATCCATAGATATCATAAAGTATTTGATTGGCAGATCACGTGACCTCCAATGCTAACGACGGGACACGTATGGACACCAGAATAAGAGGGCAAATGGGTCAGGGTTGCCACAACATTAAGGAGAAAAATACTACGAAACAATACCGTTTAATTCTAAAATTACAAAAAAATACCATAAAAATACTAGCTGCATTTTGGAATCTTTTTAGTGACTTTTAAAAAAAAAATATGAAACGCTTTTTTAGTATTTTTAGGGTATTTTTTTGTAATTTTAGAATTAAACAGTATTTTTTCGCAGTATTTTTCTCCTTAATGTGGTGGCAACACTGGCCCATTTGCCCTCTTATTCTGGTCTCCATGTGAGTCCCGTCTTTAGCATTTGAGGTCATGTGATCTGCCAATCTAATACTTTAACTATGATATCTATGGTTGTATCCCTGGGATTGTGAAGGTGCATTGGTTGGAGAATCAAACGCAAGTGGGATAACTATTAGGCCTTAAATACTATAGGTGATGATAAATGAATACTAAGCTTGCTTGGGAAGTAAACTGAGAGTTGGTCGTTCAACTAGCCACTCGACTTGAACAATAGCCATTATTAGCACGTCATACCTAATGTATATAAAAATAAAGATTCGGACCGCCTTATGTGCAAGTAGATTTGACTGACTGATAACTTCCGTGGGTCCCAAGTGGTATACGTTGTGTATTTATGCATAGATGATAGTTTTAATATCGGTACAGACGGTTTAAATGCAATCGTGCAATTTGTTCAGTGATAAGACGGGTTTCTCCAATAGACTTCAAAGATATAAAGAACGTGTGACATAGATTTACGTCATAATCGAAACGGCAATTTTTGGCTTCACTAAAAAGAAAGTGCGCCTTTTAATGAAATAGGACGAAGGAAGGGTGGAAAATATGCCCCTATATGAATGTTTGAAATTCTTTCCAGCTTATATCCGAATAAAAGAAAATCAAATTTGAAATGGCTTAAGTTGTTAGAAGTCTACAAAATCATATGAAAGCTATTTATTATCAATTGAAAAAGAAAATAGTTGCACATATTAATAAAAGTATTTTATTAGACTCTCTAAAATGTTTAAACTCCTGCATATTAAAAAAATAATTATTGTAATGTAAAGATAATAAATTTTGATGATATGAGAGTAAGTCCTGAATTACGTATGTGTTTTCTGCTTTTGTCATTTTTCTGTGTCCATAAATAAAAAGAATTGTGCGGAATAATAGAATTCCATATACGTATAAGTAGCTCAGAGTTTTTTGTATTATAAATTCAATTGAAATTTAAATTATGCTCCTCAACGGTCTTATAAATAGAGGGGATATACAGGGTGTCCGTAAAGGAATGTCCGAGTTTTAATGGTATATTACAGGGAGTTTAATGTATACTAAATATAACAAATCATACATGACATTGAAGGAAAACTAACCTAGTTTTTCCTATAAGTGCTCAATGTGTGCGCCTTTAGTGATACGAGAATTGCAGAGGCTGTTGCTTCCATTACTCCGGACTTGCTGCAGACAGTATGGGATAAGAATTGCATTTTCGTTTGGATGTGTGCCGTATCACTAAAGGCGCACATATTGAGCACTTATAGGAAAAACTAGGTTAGTTTTCCTTCAATATCATGTATGATTTGTTATATTTAGTATAAATTAAACTCCCTGTAATATACCATTAAAACTCGGACATTCTTTTACGGACACCCTGTATATCACGGGAAGGTTCTTGCCTATGGGTATTTGTGGCGAAGCCAATAATTCTGCCGTGGGCAGTTAAACTGCAGCATATAGACTGATGACTTGGACCATTGCTGCAAGTACTCAATAACTCTAAACTTCAAGAAAAGTATGCTGAGAGACTCATTATTTCAGAGCAAAAATGGTGCAATTCATTGTTGTTGTTACTGCAGTGTACCTGTCCACGGCCGAATTCTTTGCGATGAGATGTTGTTGTTGACTTATCCTATGTCTTCCTGACAGAGTCGGACAATACCCATTAGACCAGTAAGCACTTTGAATTAGTAAATCATATTTACATATATTTTACCAATTAGAAATACAATTTAATTATGTAGAGATCTTTTTCAATTTATTATGCATGCTATTACGTTTCACCAGATAGAGATACACAAAAAAGAAAATAAAAGATGAAGAACGGATATCTCGACTAACCTTCTCGTCAGGGGGTCTAGCTAGCCAAGATCTCCGGAGGCATTTATGAAATGGACTGCCCGCTGTAAGCAAAAACGACAGTCCACAGACCCCGACGCCTCCGAAACTAAACAAAGAGGAACAAAATATAGAGGAACAAATTATACCTTTCAAGCCTGATCATCCAACAGTAAAAATAGGACGACCGTATTCGCCAGACACACCAAATAAAAATAAAAGATTCGCCGCAGAAAACCGCAGCTCCGCACAAAATGAGCAAAAACAAAAATTAGAATCTAAAATTGCAATAGTAATACGGAAAACTATTCATTGATAAATTGTGTTTAAGAATATTAAAGGCATAATCTAAAAATGTTTCACCAGATAACTACATTAACTACTGAAATTAGCTCAAGCAGTTTTACATTGTAAAACCGCTTGAGCTTAAGAAGAACATTGTTTTCACAATATTCTTCTTTTATTTCTATTCACAAAATAAAAATAAAGATAATCCCAAATTTAGATTAGTTAAGTTTCCGATAACTGCATAATTGTTAATAATTCGGATAATTAATTTGATTCCTTGAAAATTTTATAAATGACAAGTAAATAAAGGGGAAAAAAGCAATGTTTTAATGGCATAATGACAATGGCATAATCTAAAAATGTTTCACCAGATAACTACATTAACTACTGAAATTAGCTCAAGCAGTTTTACATTGTAAAACTGCTTGAGAAGAACATTGTTTTCACAATATTCTTCTTTTATTTCTATTCACAAAATAAAAATAAAGATAATCCCAAATTTAGATTAGTTAAGTTTCCGATAACTACATAATTGTTAATAATTCGGATAATTAATTTGATTCCTTGAAAATTTTATAAATGACAAGTAAATAAAGGGGAAAAAAGCAATGTTTTAAATAATCTATTTATTATTTTATGTATGCGCCCTTGCAAAACCAATAAAAACAATTCGTATTAAATTGTTTCTATGAAATGTGTTATGAAACTCAAATTTATTTCGTTTATCTATCTTTAAATTTTTTATTGTACTTCACAATTTACTTATGTTTTAATCTTAGTTACAATTATTAGTTTTGGTATTTTTATTACATTTGAAGTCATGCAGTTTTGAATTAATATTTTATTTTTGTATTATAAGTAATGTTGACGGCAATACTAAATAATTAAATTAAGCTGCAAAAAGCTTTTATTCGGAAAAATCCAATTTTCAACTATCTGCAGCATTTTTATGTCACTTTAAGTTAATATTAGATATTTTCCGTAATAATTCATTATTTTTTGCTGCATAGTTTTTTAAAAGAGATTTTCAGAAATGCAATAAATTGCATTAAGGAAATTATCTTAAAAAATCTATTTTTTATTATTTTGATTAAATTAAAAGATGATAATGATATTAAATGTAATAAATTATTTTTATATGTATTTCAACATGCATTTAAGCAATAAAGAGTGCAACGAGAGTGAAGCAACAGAATCCTTTTTGAATATTTGTACGGCATTCGATATTTTGTGTGAGATACTTTTCGCTTCCAATTAATGTGTTGTCATCAAAAAGGATGATCAGTCAGAGAGAGCTGCTGCATTAGTTTTGAACGAACAACTTCTGTGAAAGCTCAGCCATGTAAGCTTTTTTTCACCAGATATAAGAACACAAGTACCAGAATTACCATCATAAGAGCAAAATAAACAAATTTGAAGGGGAATATCATCTTATTTAGTTATTAGTTTTTTTTTTTTTAGTTTAACACCACTTCTATTGAACCGGTTGTCTCTACACTGTTAAAAATTAGGCACTTTGTTTCACCAAAAATATGGTTCCTAGTAGCTGCAACGGCTGTGTGGTGAAACGTTAAACCATATTTTTGGTATTCGGTTGAACCATTTCTCAGGTTTTTGTTTCCAAATCTAGAAAAATGGTTCAATCAAACACCGAAAAAAAGGTTAAACATTTCACCGTACAGCCGTTGCAGCTACTAGGAACCAATATCATGGTGAAAGGAACCAATATCGTGGTGAAACCAAGCACAAAATTTTTAACAGTGTATGTGATTTGGCCAGTGCATTCTTTTCACTTTATTTTTTTATTATCTATCTCTTACTTAAAAACTAAGACATATTTTCCTATTAGTAAGTGTATAAAAACTAATTATACAATTTAAAACTGTAATTATATTAATAACTATAGCATAAAAAAGATTTAATTTGTTTACGAATTCAGCCTTTTTATAATAAATGTACATGTTATGATGTTCGTCGAATGTTCTACGCTAGCAACCGTAAATTTACCCGCAACAAAGTTGAATAAAACAAGGATTTTTTTTTCACTTTTAAAAGAAGTTGGTTTTAAAAACTAGCTTTTATAGTTGGGTGCATTTAAGAGTGACGAATTTATACTTATCACTCCAATGTTTTATAAAAATTTTAAGAGAGTATCCGAAGAATATAGTATTTGTTTGTATTAAATTTGACAACTAATCTTCATATTTAATAAACTCATTAATAACACCCTTTCCCTTTAATAGCCCAAACCCTTCGTTTCTTCATTAAAAATTCAATTAAAAATACACAACCAAAACATTAATTTTGAAATTTGTCAAACTTTTTCTTTTTTACACCATAAAAAAAACTTCATTATAATTACTCCCCACGTGCATGTATATTCATTCTCTCACTACACTATTTCCTTCCGCTCACAAATGAAAACCAAAAAAAAAAAAAATCCTCCAAAAAACCAAGAAGATAGAAGCAAGAAATCTAATAAAAATAAAAAATTTCCTGCCAATCGGGGTAGAAAAAATGCAGCTAATAAAAATACAACTAAACTAAGAGCGCGAAAAACCTAACACCTCCCCCACCCTCAACCCCTGTTCTTCAATCGATGTCGTTTGAGGAACAAAGGGGGGGGGGGGAGGTGTTGTCCCCAGTAGCCCAAATTTGCAGCTAGGTGGCGCGATCGGATCAAGTCTTCCGCAAACCCGATCAGTCGAAGGAAAAGTCTCTCTTCAGAAAGATGCGAAGATTAGGTTATTTTCGATTAGCAGTTGGTCAGAAAATCACAATATTTAATTAAGTAGCCTCATTATATAAATTGCACAGAAGTTGTCCAGTGACTCAAACCAACCAATTATATTATGAATGGAACAACCACGCCTGCAATGACGTCACATCCACGTGAAACGATGTCTTAAAACCCATAATCAAAACCACACGGCAGCTAACCTGTCCAAATTGGAATGAACACTTCTATAGTGATGCCACAGTTCCATAAAGCATTGTCTTCTAGCTCACGAACAATACCAACTCCGCCCTGTTGTAATAGGGTAATTTTGACTGTATCGCTAATATACCTTCCAGTATTAAATTAATTATAGTTTGAACCCAAAAATAACAAACATTTATATTTTTTTGCAAAATAAATCTTTAAATAATTCATAAAAATCATTTTAAAATGGCTTATTTTCATTGGTACGTCACGTGATCACAAACACTTCGATTTGGCTGACGTCACTAGTATATATAAACAAACCGGTGTGATGTTTTTTTGCTTGCAATTAAACTGGGTTTAATCTAATTTACTATTAAATAAGAATTATATAGATAATGGAAGGAGGTTTTACAGAAGCGGATAGTTCAAATTTGTTTAAAGTAGATTCCAAAATGGTGTTTCAAAGTTTGTTTATAGTTACTAGTGACGTCATAGATACCACGTGACATTCACAAAGCGTTTTCGGACGTAATTTTTCGTCCTAATTTTAAAATTCATTTTTCTGCTTTTTTATGGGGTATTTGAAAAAAAGAAAAAATACGGGTCTAATATTTTTGGCATAAGAATATTTTAAGCTAATAAAAAAAATTTAGTCATATACCCTATTGTCCATTAAAAAACGTAGCACTAGAGTTGGATAAGGACTATTGAAAGATTGGCCTCTTTATTTTGAACCCCGTTCAGGGGGGTTAGTTCAAATTATCGTCAAACTAGAGCTACACGAGGGCTTTTGGCGGCGGGCATCATAATTTATAACCGCAATCAAGTGACGAGCCAACACCTGAGCCACCCAACGCAACCATTAAAAGCGATATGATACGTAGCGTAGGGATTTTGTAGCATATTTAAAGTGCACCCTCTCTACACGGGGTATTATTCGTCGGACAATTTTGGCTGCACGGGCCGTTTATAGGTTGGCTGTTATTTTGACGATGCCCGGACCCAAACCTGAGACCTTCCGCATGCAACCACGTTCAGGGGATAACAACGGAATCAGCAAGCACCATACGCAATCTTACACTAGACCAAAGACTTAATTTTTTGTTGCATTTCTTATTGAACAATTAGTTATAAAATAGCAGCATTGAATCCCGTATAGAAATCCAGGCCTTTGGGATTGTTAGACTTAGAGACCAAATTCTTAACTCTGATGGGGTATTGAGGCCAAGTGTTTTGATACGGAGTTACAAGAATAAATATAAATAAAAAACATCCCACCTTAATGGGAAAGACTAAGTTAGTTAAGCGTTTGTCAAAAGATCTATTTTTAACCACCCAGATTTTAAAAAAAATAAAAAGTCATGGATTCTTTTCATCTAGTTGGGGTACAAGGTGCCTATAACAAGGTAACTTAACTCAAAAATCTTAAATAATGCGTATAGTATAGTATAGTATAGTATAGTATAGTATAGTATAGTATAGTATAGTATAGTATAGTAATAGAAAGTATTGCATGCAATACTAAAGTACTTAAAGGGAGAATTCGTGCTTTTCGATTAATATCTCTAATTATATAAAAAAACAAATCACCATTATTAAGGGTACAACCGTGCAACGCCGGGTTTATTAAAGATTTTCCACTTATAAACTAGTAATAGTTATTATATACTACACATTTTACAAGAATAATAAAATAACTTAACTTCTTCTGAAATCTGATTTCCCAAAATTTATGTAGTTTTCATTTCCTTATAATAAAGCAATTACTATTGTAGTTAAATGTTGAACGAGAATTTTTAATTTAAGACTGAATATCTTTTTGTGAATCAAAAGTCAATTTTGTTTGATCATGCTAACGAACATGTTCAAAAAGCAGAATATTCTTTGCTTTTACATCCTCATTTTGGGCATCCTATTTCGGGAATCGCTAAATTTGGAGAGAAATTCTTCATTTGGCGACATTTACCGATTTCGATACCATCCAAACCAATTTACAATCAATCACTCTCCAAACCATATTTATATTTTCGATCAAAACATTAATTTTAATAGATGGCACACCATTTTAGATAAAAACCCAAATATTTTAAGCAATATTCGTATATTTACTTCAAAAATTCATCAGCACTTTGGCAAAAGAGCACCGGCTGGGATGGTAGCTCCACGCATGCGCACTTCGAATTTGGGGATTGGGATTGTTAGAGGCAAGCACATGCCGCAGACGATATACGAAGCAAGAGAACGATAACTGAGTGAGCAACTCCCCCTTTTTTGCTACTGTTCGGGAGAAAATTTGTTTTTGTCGTTTTGTGCATCGGGGAAAATTTGGTGATTCAAAGTGGCAACGGCAGCATTGCTTATGGATTGGAATATTGTATTGGATAGATTTTAAAACTTCTGCAAAGATGGAAACTCCTTACCGATGTGGTTTGTGGTTATAGATTATTTATTTACTAAGTATTGATTTCTTCTGATTGGAAGAGTAACTATTATACTAACTATTATTTATTGAATTGGTTAATGTGGAATTTTTTTATGGAAAATGTTATCTATTTTTCTCAGCTCATAGGCTAAGAGAAAATAGTTTACAACTTTTTTTAATGTTTTATTGTTTGTCCTTTCTTCAAAGAGCTGATTAATATTAATTTTTTATTAACTGCTTAAAAAATTAAAACTAAAGTTAATGGTCTGGTTAACTATTTTTTTTTTCAATTCATCAATTTTTTAAGTTTATTTGTTTTTTTTATGAAAGTTTCTGGTGAAGTTTAGTATTTTATTTTATTTATTATTATCAAATCAATTTATTTATTTTAGATTATAAATATCTAAATGAAATTAACCAATACCTTAAACTGTCATGCTATTTCTTAACGCAAGAAAAACAATATAAACAAAAAAAATAATCCATAGCTATTTCTTCTAAAACCTAAAGACTATCCTAAAAAGAGGATACTTAATCTCTACCAAAGACTCCCCATAAACATTTAATTTATCATAACACTTGCTATAAACACTTTATTCAAACCTCAACATAATTTCAATATCGGATACAAGTCATAACAAAATCCAAATCATAAGAACCAACAAACAAATCCTAACAATAAACTGCTCAAACTGACTTTACTCGGATAACGAACCATGGATACCAGTCTCCTCCTATTTCTTGCCCTAACATACCTCCCAGCCTTAACATCCAGCGCGATCCTTGAAAGCCAGCGACCCAGCACCCGTGTCGTAACCACCAAATACGGCACCCTTCGTGGCGTCATAGTCACCTTGTCCAACAGACACTTGCAACCAGTTGAGAAGTTCTTAGGGGTGCCATACGCAGGGGTGCCGACTGGATCGTTGAGGTTCATGCCCCCCGTGACCCCTCCTCACTGGAAGGGGGTCAAGCCTGCTGACCAGCTAAGTCCGGTTTGTCCACAGAAGCTACCGGACATTGGTAATGAGACGGAGGCTCTGAAAAGGATGCCTGCAGGAAGGCTGGACTATCTGAAGAGGTTGCTGCCGTTTCTGAAGAACCAGAGCGAGGATTGTCTGTATCTGAATATCTATGCTCCTGCTAGTGGTGAGTGAAATATATTTTGTTTATTTGTAGTAATAGTTTATGTGTGTGTTGTTGGGTGTCTGTGTTTTATGCAGCTGAAATATTTATTGCAGAATGTAAAGAGCGGTAGAGAAATTATGTTGGGGTGCAAGTGTATACTTTGCCATAAAAATGAAACTTTTGAATAACCACTCTACATGCTCATGTAGAAAGGAAACATAATAAAGAATTTGAACTAAAAAAATATCATTAGCCTTCAGTACATGAAATATTGATTTAGCATAGCATAGCTAAATCCCTTAGAATCAATTAATGACAATATGTAATTCACAATGACCGCATAGCTACGTCAAACTTTGTCTTCCATCCCTAAAACAAACCCTGGTATACCCTGTTCGAATCGTCTTTTAAATAAGGTAGCACTATAGTTGCCTAAATGCTATTGAAGATGGGCCTTAAATTGACGGAATATGTCCCCCCTTTCACTTGATATCAATAGTAAAATGTATATAATCCTATTTTCAATTGTTGTAAAAGTTTAAAAACCTTTTCTATGCAATTTCGATTGATAAATACAACCTAGACACATAAACAAACTCATGTTTTATACACATCATAACAAATATCAAAGAGGCAAAATAGTAATTATCAAATGCAAAACAAATATTTTACCATCAAAACTAAATAAATTATATAATTTATTAAGCATATCTCTCTTATAAACATGAAAATCTTTTCATGATATATTTTGCATTCCGTATTTTTTTAATATTCACATTCCTGGTTAATCACTTCGAAATGTATAAAATTAAGTTTTAACCTTTTTAACTCAACGCGCGTGAAAAGGGACACTTTCATGAGGCAAGAAGAGTATTAATAGTAAACTCACTTGTTCACTCCAAAAATTTATTTTCTCGAGTCAATATCACTAACATTTATATTTAAATGAATAATTACTAAAAAAATGATTTTTAACACAATTTTGGTATTTAAAAATTTTAGTAAGAATTCCTTGTTGTTCAATTACATATATCACTGCAAATGACCTTTAGCCTCAACCATATGCAAGTATGATGTATAATTCTAACTATATATCTTCAATGTTTTATAATAATTTTTTAGTTAAATATTTAAATGTTAACAAGTATAAAAGAGGCCGACCAATAAATTCAGTTCTACATTATATTCTGCTAAATTTATAGTCTGGCACTATGCCATCAGTAAGTGTATGGGTTTCTATTGTTACAATAACTATATAAAAGAATGATTATTTACTTCATTCCTAATGTATGTGCAACTATTATTAGGCAATAGCCTTTAATATAAGCTTCTTTTATAAGGTAAACTACAAAAGAGTAAGAAATGATATTTATTTACAGTTAATAGAGTTCTTGTTGGTCGTATAAAATAAATACTAAACTTATTCTTTAATATCATTATCGTGGGTATTCCACTGTTAATTAATGTGATTTGTTAAGAATAAGTACGGTAGAACATTTTGAAAGTTCAAAACATAGAATTTGAACAGATACCGAACATACGTATTGATACTAAATTAGTCTTAATAAATAAGCGTTAATAAATATAAATAAATTTTATTAGATGTATAGCTGTGTTGGAAGCTATGAACTCGAACTGTCTGTACATTTGGAAATCTGCCTCGGTTTCTATAACATCTAAATTTAAAAAATGTATTTCTAGTTTATCAAATAGTTTGTATTTTACTAGATAGAGTACTGTTGTTAACAAAAAGTCTTAAAATGTTGTTAGTTTAAAGCTTTTAGACAAATTTTCGCTGTTTCTAGAGTGTTTTGAATTCATTTTTTAAAATGTTCGCTTGAGTAAAATATAACTCAAAGACTATTATTTTGCATTTCACGTAAATTGTCTACATGTGTCTGTATAGTCTATTGTCTACATATTAAAAAAATTTCTTTTGAGTAAAATATAGTCCAAAGACTATTATTTTACATTTCACTTATATTACGAATCATAAACTTATAATATAAATTATTTAATTGAAGAAAATATTTAATTGTCAATTTGTATTCTTTTCAATATTATTTTTCTGAACACATTTCAATGCGCGTCTTTCTATCAAATTTATATATTCTATGTAAAAACATATTAAATATAATACCTATATATTTATTAATACATTAAATTATGTTTTCATTATGGAAAGTTTCCGAAATTACTGAAAACTACTAAAAACCAATTGTAGTCATGTTTACGAAATGATGAAAAAATAATTTTTGTCATTCTTACGTAATGGTATTTAAATTATGTTTTCATTAGGGAAAACTTTACAGTTTCCGAAATTCTGAAAACTACTATAAAACAATTGTAGTCACGTTTAAGAAATGATGAAAAAATTATTTTTGTCATTCTTACGTAATGGTATTTAAATTATGTTTTTATTAGGGAAACCGCTACAGTTTCCGAAATTCTGAAAACTACTAAAAAAACAATTGTAGTCACGTTTAAGAAATGATGAAAAAGTTATTTTTGTCATTCCTACGTAATGGTATTTAAATTATGTTTTCATTAGGGAAACCTTTACAGTTTCCAAAATTCTGAAAACTACTAAAAAAACAATTGTAGACATGCTTAAGAAAAGATGAAAAAATTATTTTTGTCATTCCTACGTAATGGTATTTAAATTATGTTTTCATTAGGGAAACCTTTACAGTTTCCGAAATTCTGAAAACTACTAAAAAAACAATTGTAGTCATGTTTAAGAAATGATGAAAAAATTATTTTTGTCTTTCTTACGTAATGGTATTCAATAGCACGTGCGGCTATCGGGGACAATTCAATAAAAGCTTTATTGACTTATATTTAATGTAATAGGACCCTTTCTCCCAGACTTAATAAAATTATTGGTATTCCATTACAGGGACAAATTTTAAAGCTTTACATTTTATTCTCTCATACAATTGGATTCGCCTCAATGTAAATGTTACGAGCATACATTTATCCGATGTATGTTATGGTAAAAGGCTCTCATATTAAATATTAAATATATTCAACAGCTAAATGATAATCAGTCTTCTTATATATGGTTCTTTGAATTCGAAATTGTCAGAATGTACTTTGTTTTGTTTTAAAATGAACATTCATGGGTTGGGAATTTATAATGTATTTTATCTGTTTTATTGGATTCAATGAATTGTTATTTGTCCAATAAACTTTAAAAATTGCTTAATAAAAACGTATTTCACATTAAAACTAAAATTTTTAATAAATTCATACAGATGATGTATTAGTTTAGATGATTGAAGTTATATCAGTCATAATAATTTCTATTCACCGTAATGAAACTTTTTTCTTTTAGTAACTAAGTTGTAGTTTTATTAAATGTTTGATTTCAGGGGGAATGAGAGACGTAGACGGGTCTCCAAAATGAATTCTTCTCTCATTTTATTCCAATGGAAAAATATTTTCCAATCCAAATTACAAAATGGATGTTTTAAGTGTTTTTAAAAACTATTTTTATGTGATTAATGTAGCTGATTTACAAAAATTTGATTTTTTGAAATTGGTTAGCTAATTTTTTTTTAATATTCAATAAATAGTTTTAAAACAAAATATTCGAACCAGTTTTTAAACGTGGAATTATAGCAACCTCTAAGCTAGCTGCATTTTTCATATAAAAACCGCTTGTGAAAATAAGTTATACAGATTGATAGTTTGATAGTAATTCGGCTTATAAAAAAAATTCCGATTGGATTAACACTGAGAGAAGATTTTGGTTTGGATACACTCGGCTACCACTCCTATACCCCTTAAGGGGGAATGGGCGCGCTGGACCGGGGGTCTCCAAACTGAAGTGCATCAGTGTTAATCCAATGGCGAAAAAATTATTTTCTCTGCCACATTTCTCCGGCTGTATTGAATATTTTTACAGGCTTTTTTAAAAATAATAAATGTAGATAACTTACAGGTCTCTATAATCTCACTTTTTGAAATTGCTTCGAATATTTTGTGTAAAATTATTTATTGAAAATTATAAAAAAATATTCGAACCCATTTCAAAAAGTGGGATTGTCGGGACCTGTAAGTCAGCTACATGCATCATATAAAAAAAATCCGCTTGAAAAAATATTCAATACAGCCGGAGAAATGTGGCAGAGAAAATATTTTTTTCGCCATTGGATTAACACTGATGCACTTTGCTTTGGAGACCCCCGGTCCAGCGCGCCCATTCCCCCTTGAAGGTAATTTCAAATAAAGTCTGACTATTAATTATATTTAATTTACTACATGTATACTATTGTATAATTCAAATCAGTACGGTTCTGTTTTATAATTCTTGTTTCTCTTTCATTACAAGTTCTTTCTTAATTTCTTTTCACAAATTGTATGACTCATTGAAAAAATGGATCTAGTCAACAAAAAGATTTCCGTAAATGCTTCTTTTTCCACTAAAGCGTAACAGAAAAAAAACTAGAGGGGAAATTCTCCCATGGTTTTGACCCTTATTTTTCATTAGCGATTCAATTTCCAACTGCATTCCAAAACAAAGAAACCAATAAATCAAACTACACACAATCTGAATTCTAATGCAATTGCTAATTATTTCCTATTGCTGAAAAAAAACCACAATTCACATTTCTTTTTCTATAGAAAAAACAAAGATTCATTTCGGATTTCCGAAAGAAAGTATTTCCTCGGTGTTTATAATTATGTTTGTTCCAAACCAATTATTTAAGAACTCTTGTGAGAAATCGGAAAAATATTAAAGTTTTGAAATTTTTCCTTTAATGGAGTTGTTTTTTTAAATTAAAATATTTTCATAATTATGACTAGCTGCTTTTCAATATTCGTATCTGATTTTCCCATTTAAATACAAACATGAAATTGGAAATCAGTATCAATATTTCCCATTGATGTAACTATCGAAATTTAATTTATTACAAAACGTTAACAATTGTACTAACTCTTAAATAATACATGCCTATTTAATATATTTACTTCTGGTGTTAAAAAAAATTATATTGACTACTTATGTTTAAAAGCAGTATTCCTGTAACTTTGTTTTCTTCGTTTTTCAGTGATAAGGAAATAATTGGTTATGCCCTTTTAGATAATGAAAATAAGTAGTTCTATTAACCTTTTTTAATTAGAATATTACCCTTTTCACTATATTGAACAATCAATTATGGTTAGATATGGTTGACAATTTCAAATGGTATTACTTATATTTACTGCGCTCATTAAAATGGAATGTAGTGAATACGCGTGTGCTAAAAATATTTTTATTTCTCTCAATAATGATACGACATTTTCAACTACACTTAAATATTTAATAGAAAAAATTGATAATAGTGGTATTATAAAAGAAATCTTAAAAAAAATAATATTAATCATGAATTAAAAATTAGGGGCTACAATATTATCAATAGAGCACAATGACTTATTTTCTAAAAACAATTTATTTCCTTCATTAATTAACGAATAACAACGCTCTATAGAAACACTTTTTTAGCCCAGTAATTATTTATGACCAGTCGTTTCTATTCATGAATCACTGAAATAATTAAAACTCTCGGTATGCATAGAAGGGAATAAAAAAACATTTGACATCTGACAGTCGCTTAAGATTGAGGCCGTTAAATATTAATGTGACTTCCTTCCAAGAAGAATAAATATCTATTCCACTAAAGAATTTACAAAGCTTCTTTTTGTAAGTGAATAATCTCCATTATGATTATTTTATCTCCATTTTATTAAAAAAATATTGTATGTTAGAATAACGGGCGTCTTTGCATTAAATCTAGTGGTTTGTGGAAATACAATATTGCATGAGAGCTTTGAATACATTGAGCTAGTGTGTGATTCACTGAACTGGGCAGCAAACGAGCCGGTCCAATAACGAAAGACAGAGGAATACATAGCACTGCAGCAGAAACGAACCGGGCAGAAAACCTAGAAACTTGCCTATTTCGCTATTGGGTTCGTCTTCGCTGGTTCTTAGTTAGTGATCCAAATGGTTATTTCTTTAAAAAGTTGGAATTTAAAGTTAAAAAGTTAATTATTTCGAACTAAAAATGTTAAAATTCATTTAGGAGCCCAAGTCAATATGATAGAGGGGTCTCATACAATCATTGCATACAAGTGTAGGGAAAATAATCCTTTTCTGCCCGGTTCGCTCAAAAGAGTGTAAGTGGGTTTTCGGCTCGCTGACACTTCACTTCCCCTTCTAGCTCAGTGTTTGAATACCATATACAGCTGGATAATTAAAATAAGCTGAGAAACTTTCTAGAAAAAATACTGGTTTGATGGCAAAAAAGGAATAATGAATTTTATGGCAATAGCAAAACATTGACAGTCAATGTGACATTTAAAATTATTTAAATTTTAGATAAAATTGTACGAAAAACATATATAGTTCGGTGTTTCAGACATTTTTAAAAAAATGTCAATAGAACGAAATCGATTTGATAATGTATTTAATTTCATACCCATTGATAGTCTAAATACGGCAGTATACAAACATTTAATGCCATATATGGACTACCAATGTTTCAAATAGAATGGAATTGGCCATTGTCAATTTATTTACTCAATTTAAACTTAGCTTTAATCTTTCATAACACCTGTCACTTCGAAAAATAATTAATTATTAACACCTATCATTACAAAAATAACTAATTAATAACTCTTATTAATACACAAACAATTAAATATAAATTAGAAAATTATAGGTCATAAAACAATAATAGTGGGCTTGACAATTAAGCCCCGCGAATTGATTTGGCCAAGAAAGAGTGATTGTGTGAGAAATATGAATTATTAAAAACTTAACAAGACGGAACTTTGTGCTTTACTTCGCATTCCGAAGCCGCCTGTCATTGAAATCAAATAGCTGTCTTGATTTTTATGAGAGTTGTGATGGTGAAAATTGAAAAAAAGTTTGACCTGTCAGGATTAATTGACAGGGAGAACTAATTTATCGCCTTTTTCGAAGAAAAAATTGATATGGAAATAGCACTGTTTTGTTGTTTATTTTAATTGTGAAAAGTGATGGAATAAGTTAAGGTATTTAAATGCGGGTTTTGTAGGTTTTGTCTTAATAGGGAATAGCTGTATATAGTTAATCAATATAAAAAGTAAAATTTTATGCTTTTCTTGAAGAATGTGATTTTAAACAATAGGGGCAGCATTAACCTGTTACAAATTCATTTGTGGCTGCTTTGTTTACTAATTGATATTGTTCTCGTAGTAGCCTGCAAGGTTGTTGTTGTTGAAAAATGTTTTCCACCATTTTTTTTTCTTGGTTTTTAGGTTGAAACCATTTTTCTAGTTTGGAAAAAAACTGAAAATCGGTTAGACCAAATACCTAAAAGTATTTTAAACACTGTTTTTCACCACATCAGCCGTTGCAGCTATTCAGGAATTAGATTTTAAAAATAAGGTTTAGACAAACAGACGCAAATCTATTTTTAACAGTGTATTAATAAAGCCAAATTAAAAAAACCTCCATAGGAATCGTTAAACATAAATAGCATACAAAGTACAGTTATGATGTAGTGGTCAGTGTGATCATGTGCGACTCTTGTTTAGCATGAAAATTTAACGTAGGGTTGCTATATCTATTGAGTTGCATAAGATATGACATTGGATGTTTACCACATTTGGGTATTTTCGTTTTTTGGCAACGAAACTCAAATTGCCAAATCGGTCCCGGTTATTATATCATAGCTGTTTCATATGAATCAGCAATGCACCTTTTCATTTTCAACAATAAAAATTTCTTTCCTTTTTTTTCTTTGCCTTATGAACTGTTTACATGGCGGGCTTGAATCATACGCTTTTCAATATCAATATTAAACTTAGTATGAAATGTAATATTTTATTTATTTAACAATCCGATGAAATATTTTATTTATTTAACAATCCGATACTCATTGCATTCGAAGTATGTAAATAAGGTCTGGCTTTATATCTGTTTGTTACGCAAATAATTTTCAGAAATACAAACTCATACAGAAGAACTATATTTTTATGAATCATTTAATCTACGTATAAGTTGTAAAAATCATAATTTTCTTAACAAAACCCCTTAATGTTATAAAAGATATAAATTATAACTATCTCTCTCTTCATTTTAGCATGAACTCAATAAGTTATTCTACACTGAACTATATCCTATATCAGCTAATTTATTCATATTATTACTCTGAAATCATGTAACCATACCACGGTTTCTTTTTCCCAGCATATAAAAGTAGGTTAAGCAGATACAATTTATATGCTATAGTCGCGGCTAACTGATCAAACTAGTGATCCGTTATATAATGAAGGAAGGATGAAACTAGGAAGTCAGGGTGTTGAAGGTGTGAAACGTATGTTGTACGTGAACAACTTAGTCACGCTTACCCTTTCACGTAAAAGTGAGGTCAAAAGGAATTGATGTGAGTTTATTGATTTATATAAAAGTTGGGTTTTTAACTTTTTGGGCTGTCTATTTCTAGTCTCCAAAAGAATCCTGGGGAATTGTAATAGTTGTTTTTTTAGTTATAAATATTTCTGAATTTGAACGGGGTTTTGTTTACTGAAGGTGACTCAATATCATTCAATTTCAAACTCTAGTATTTCTAAATGCACTTTCGAATCACTGCAAAATATTTGTTTGTTTATTTTTGCCACAGTCATGGGAATTGATTTGCGTCTCTTGACGAATGTAAAAGTTAGATTTTGAACTTATTTGGCGGTTTATTTCTATCCTCCAGCGCAATTTTGTTAGTTGCAGTAGTTATTTTATTTATGAATATTTCTGAATTTAAATAGAGATTTTGTTTACACTAGGTAGTGACATCTTATTGTTTACATTTTTACTAACGATAACGATAACTGAACGAAACTAACTCTAACTATATAAACTAAACTTTAACTATAACAAAATGTTTCCATGGTGTTTGCATAAAACTTCCTACACTATTTAATAAATATTGCAGTTTTATTTTTATAAAATGCCGTATACTTTTATTCAAAACTTGGAAAGTTACACATAGAAAGTTGGCATCTGCTTTGCATCCAAAACAGGCTTTTAGTGTTTAACATGTCCATATAATGTGAATAACTGTGCATGCATCTTTTACATAATGAATAAAATATAAATATTTTGTAAATGTTCGTAATTTAAATTTATGATTCACTATTTTCATATAAAATAGTCTGGACTAAACGCAGAGAAAATTCATAAAATATATCTTCATAAATATAACTCAGAAAACATAGAAACAGCACAACTTTATACACAACACGTAAATCATTCGCTTTAGAAAATATCATGGAATATCGTTATTTATAAATAGAAATGGTATCCGATATTACAACTTACTAAATAAGACAGGCTCCCTTAATTGCAGAAAGTTTATATTTATGCCAACTATTGCTGAACAAAGGATAATGTTTAAAAATTTGAAACTTTTTATAAATCAAAACCATATAGAAAAACTTCAAATTATTACATTATATATAGTAGAATTTTTATTTTCTGTTGTATATTATCATTAATTATATATAAATAATTTATTTAAGTTATTTTCTAACGCGTTGCAGTAAGAATAATTAAGTTTTATAAATGTAACAAATATGTTTCATAATACTATGAAATGTATTGGTATAGAATCAGACTTTTATTAGAGTTTATGTTTCACTATCTTTTTATAACTTGAAGCATAGTTTAATACATAAGAAATACGGTTTTATTAAAAACCGCCTTATCTTAGTAGTAGGTATTGTCTAATCTCACTAATGGTATGAATATAAAGTTTTTAATATAATATTTTTTTGGTTGTGCTCTACACAACATTTTGTTTTGTCTAAAATTGTATTTTGTTATATGTGTAGTTAAATATTGTGCCATCATGTTGCATAGATATATTTTTATTTCATTTGGAGGTGTATTGACATTTACCATCAGTTTGAGCACGCCGAACTTTGATATATTATTGAATAGCTCATATCTATTTTATATGAAGAACTTGAGAGATTTGGATTCAACCATTTAAAAAAAAAACTACTAAACTAGTTTTACTTTTTTTTCATCCCAATTATAGGTTTTCGGGTTCTATAATTTTAATTCTGAATTTTCACAAGTTATAATGTTTATTTTGGATTTTTTTTACATTAATATCTTTTTTTTTCTTTTAAATCTTATTAAAACATTTATAACAGTGTTTTTTCTGTTTCTACATTACTCTATTAGGAGTCTGAGTGAGCCCTATGTTGACAGACAGACGGACAAATGTTCTGAAGCACTTTTTCAGAATTCTTCCTCCAAAACGTGGCGAAATCTAAAGATCTTCCTTTCGTATTTTCAATTTCCATGGCAATACTTCATTACCTTTTGTTCCAAATTAAGTATCTGAAAGTAGTTAAACCAGTAAAATTACTTTTTTATAACAACGTGCAAAAAAAGTTCACCTTTTATATCATATTCATTCATAAATCGTTGCGAAAATGACACTTTACGTGCTTACGTCACAGACAGTGCCGAAAGTAATACTTTCGGCACTAGTGCGGTAAAGTAAATAAGAGTATCTGATTGGTAGAAAACAAATGATGTCATTAATATTTCCATGGAACTAAATGATGTCATGAACTCACTTATTTCTATTGGTTCATTACTTTTGCATTTCTAATATCTCCATGGAAACTACAAGTACTACAAAGATTATTAAAGGAAATTAAATAAGACAAAAGTAAGAACACAAATTTCACGCCAAACAATACTTTTATTTAACATGCATATTTATAGTAACATTTGATTCAAAATAGAAAATTATTTTACAACTTTCTTTTACTACTTTGTATTTTCGAATATCGCCATGGAAACTAAATGAGGTCATGAAATCACTCATTAGTAGAAATACTTTTTTGCACGTTATTATAAAAAATATTGTAAACAAGCACGTGTCAAATAATACTTATTAAGATCTTGTCATTATTTCACGAGACCGTAAAAGCCACTCGCTTAATAAAGTATTATTTTCGGCACTAGTTGCTTAAATAACTATTATATCAAAATTTTACAATGGTTATCTTATCTAAAAGTTGTCTTGTCTAAAAGTTGCTTCCATACGTTTTTATTATGCGCAAGTTTTCATTAAGCCTAAAAGTGTTAATGATAGAATTAAATAACAATATCAACAATATTATTTTTAATTAAAAAATTGAATTTTTTTAAGGCTTTGCATTCATCGAGGAAGTAATAAACTTTAAATGTGTTCTTTAACTTGGAAAGAAACATAATTTTAAAATAGAAATTGAGTTACTAAGTCATCAGCTCATGTATACCATACTACCCCACCATTATTGTAGAGTTTTGTTTCATAAATTTATTTTAATATTTATTAATTGAGACAACCATAATATTGATTAAATAGCACATTCAAAAAAATGTTCAAAAAATTTCACACTTTTCTTGTTAAATACAAGTATTTTTAAACTACCTCTTTTCTTTCTAAAACAATCTACAACAAGGCATAAAAAATTGATAGAGAATATTAATTTTCTCTGGTGTAATAAGCCAACACAAAAAACAATTATCTTTTTTTATATCTCCATTAAACGGACCTTAAGAACAGATTTTTTAACCAACCGCCTTAGAGAACAGAGAATTATTAAAATCCATTTATAAGATACGTGCCCTCAAATTAATCGATTTTTTCTGGAATAAGAAAAAAAAGTGAGAAAATACTCGATTCATTGGACGAGATATTTAAACGACTTTTGTAAAAATATTTTTAAATGAACGTCGATTCCTCATAAATAAGATATCTGAGACGCAATGTTCAGCAAATGAGGTGATGAAAGCATTCACGAATGCTATTGGCTATTTTAAGAGTTGCTTTTGATGTTGCATGGGTGTTTTAATGATTTTATTATGAGGCCGTGGATAGCCTAGTGGTTAAGGCCTTGTTCTCGAAATCGGAAAGTCCGAGAACATCGGAAGACCCGCGATCGAGTCCCGATACCACCGAAGACCCACCGAGTACATGCGGAGTACGTGCTCGTTAAATCTGTAGGTCCGAAAGTACTGTGGGCGGTCATGGCGCAGTTTCTCACGGTGAGAGGTCCCTGGAGACCCCTTCAGGGACATGTCTAAATTGCAGAGGTGGCGATGGATGGCAGCATCTGTCAGCACGATGATGCCAAGTCGGATTCCTGCCGTGTAGTCTCTACACGGGCATCTCTCCTCAGGAACCGCACCCATTTGCCTTAATCCTTGCCAGTTTCGCGGAAAGAGCTTGGTTTTCCCAAGTGGCAATAGTTACAACAACATGATTTTATTATTGCGTATGTGTACGTGATTTGTAATCAACTTAAATTAGGGTTTCTTGTTCTTGATTGGTATTTAAAAAAAAAAAATTACGTAATTCTTGCAAAATTCTACGATTAATAGATTTTTTTTAATACTTACATTTTTTTTAAATTTCACTTTATTTTGTTATTAGGGTATGACATATATGTTTTTTTTTCTATAAATAGTGTAATTATTATTAAAAAACGAATATATGAAATTACTAAGGGACTTTGATTCTTAATGTAAGATATCAGAGGAAAAATGTTTAGTAATCAAAGTGTTACAAATATCCAAGAATGTTATTTTGCCTATTAGAAAAAACAAAACTTTAAAATAATTTGTCACGTAACTAAAATTATGCACTGTTAAGCGCTTAATATAGCCATGTGTATATGGTATGAATGCTTGGAATCAAAGTAGTACGTGCTTTTTTGTAAGGCTGTTCGGGTTCAATGTAAAAGTTTGATGTAACACTTTTCTCTAATACTTGTAGCATTAATTTGCTGCATCCAGATTTATGAAGTAACAGTATACCGCAAAGCTGGAATAAACTTGCATCAAAAGATAGAAAGCTTGCTCTTAATAAACGGAATAAGGTTAAACCATAAAAATGGCCAAACCAAATCTGCTTATTATAAGTTTATGTTGTATTTTTACTGATTTTTCTAGAATATCATAATATACAAGAGAAAATTTAAATAGAAGCCCCAATCAGCAATCCATTATCTCTTTGGGGCCTCTTTTACAAATGTTGGCAAAGTTTTTGCACTTGAGTAAAAATAAACGAAAAAGTTTCTTATAAATTAGGTACGAGTCATTGCCAACTTACAAGCTTTTGTGATCATTAAAGATAACGGTTTTGGACTCAACTTATATATATTTTTTGTACTTACTTTGAGCTTGTTCTAATAATCCGATTTTGTCCAATTTGCACATCGCATATTTTAAAAAACGGCCCCAGTGGGTCTTACAAACCTTTTCTCTCATTTTTATATAAATTATTCTTAAATTTAAAAAAAACCTTCGTCCTATTTATACGTACTTTAAACGGTAAAAATAATCAAAGACAAATGATTTTTTAAACTTAAGAATTTCCGTGTGCCGGTGTGTTTTGAATAAATAAGCAATTACCACAACAAAAGTTGCTGTAAATCAAAACTATCTGTGGAAAACCCACAATTACCATCAGAAATTTCAGACGCAGCGTTTTCTAGGCGCACTATTGAGTTTAATGACTCCTTGCAGAAAGTAGTGAAGCAAGGGATTTTAATGAGTTGCAATTAACCGGTGCATTGTTCAGCGTAATTAGCGATTATAATCGTTTGTCTTACCAGAAAATTTTTCGTGAAAAAAAGTAATAATGAGCTTAAATATTTTCAATATAAATTCATTTTTTTTAAACTTTTCACTGCTTTGTTTTTTCCCGTAAATTCTTAATTGGCGAAAATGAACCGCATAATTTACAGTTTAGTTTTAAGCTTGTAGTTTAATAAATGAAAAAGTTTATGGTAATTAATATGATATTCCGAGTTTTCGTTCAATGTTTTTTTTACCTTTATTGTCTGCTTCAAAGCGTTTATGAAAGCATAAATAGCAATATTTAAGGTATTTTTAATTAAATAAAAAATGTTTACTCCCTTTTGAAGGCTTTGTATACACTGAGGTAGCATTAAACTTAAATGTGTTCTGCAACTTAGAAAGAAATGTATTTTTAAAATAAATACAATTGATTATAACTTTTATTTTCCCAAATGCATAAGTTAAATTAGTTATCTAAATAAGAATCTAATAAGTATGACGTTTTCATAAAAAAAAATTAAAACGTATGTTAAAAGGGTTTATGCATGTTAAAATATTTAGGTATATTTTAAATGTTCAGAAAATAATAAATTAATCGCTCAAGATTTCAACTGTCTTTTTGTATCTTATATTTTAAAGCAAAACAAATTGTTCTGTTTCTTACACTTTCTATGCAAACTCCTCTTATTCAAAACGCTATTAAAAAGATTTTTTTTAATCATAAACCATTTATCTATAAAACTACAGACTCATTGGTCACTAGATTCTTAACCGAAATTGAAATCCTGCATCTTCAACAAAAAAAAAGGGTCTCAGCTTCTCAAATTGAAACAGGCAAGAACAAATAAAACGAAAAAACAACACTAAGAAGAAAAAAATAAAGTATTTGCTACCTTTTATAATCTCCCGAAAAGAAATGGGTTTCGTAAGAGAAATTGAAGACCCATTCTTTTATTTCTTGTTCGAAATCCAAAGTGTTTATCTTTAAAATACACATTTATAGATGAAACTGTCACATCCTCTTTGGACTGGCCAGCGGATGTTTTCTGAAGGAAACTTTCACACGGCCCTGAGTATTTTTCTTGGGACAATAAGACACCGAGAAGTATATTTCGAACTAGACATAGACATGTCATTGAGTTTGAGAAATAAAATGTCTAGAAACATTTTAATTTGTTGTAAGGTAGAAAAGAGGATTTAATGGCTTCATTGTGACCATATGCCTAAGCTTTTCAGAAAGAAACCTTACGCGAGTCTAAGTATATTTTTCTTAGGGCAATAAAACACCGAGAAATGTGGTTTGAACTAGACTTGGGAACTTCGCAGAATTTGAGAAATAAAGTATTCAGAACATTTTAATTAGTTTTAAGGTATAAGGGGGGATTTAATAGCTTAATAATGCACGGTTAAAAAGTATGTGCTTAGTTTCATTATAATAGTGGTTCCTGATAGCTGCCAATTCTGTGTAGTGAAATGTTTAGCATTTTTTGTATAAGAATGAACAATTTTACAGGGTTTGAAATCGAAAGTTTGAAAAATGGTTCGACTGAATACCAGAAATAGTTCACACACAAAAGTTCACCACACAGCCGTTGCAGCTACTAGGAACCATATTTTTGATGAAACCAGGCGCCAAATTTTTAACAGTTAGACCAAATGGCAGCAGCAGTAGATTCGACTGATAAATCAATCATGATCATGCTAATATATCTGAAACTGTACTATTCTTTTTTAGACTCTCAGCACGTATAGTATCTTTTTTTTTGGGGTTAATAATACGCAGATGAGTTGGATTGTAATAGTTTACAATTAGATACGATACATAAAATTGGGAAATAAAATTCTAGAAACGTTGTAATTTTTAGTTTTTAAAAAGTGGTTGTAATAACTTAATGCAGGAATAATTCACGCACGCGATATTCGAGAATACATTTGATGAGAACGTTGTAATACATTTGATGAGAACGTTGTAATACGTTGTAATGAACTAAGGTTGTAATGAACTAACGTTGTAATGAACTGAAATGTGTTTTTGTAGACAAAACTGTTGCATCGTATTTGGACAAATGATGTCTAAAACAGCTAGTAAGATACATTTTGCTTCAGCAATAGATTAGTTAAAACATTAAATGAAGTTGTTGCAGATATCGTATTATATGTATTAAGGGGAACCGGAGCCCTCCATTGGAGCCAATCTTAAAATGATCTTTTTAATGTACCTTTTTCTCGTAATCTGTTTGATACATTTTAATGAAATATTTACTAGTTCTTAAATGGATGTTTAACTATACTTTGCTGGTGGCATTAAAATTTTTATTAGTTTTTAATTTATAAATTTTTAAGTGAAACTACATATTTTTGACCTAAAAAAACATTAAAAATATTAAAAAGAAAAAAAAGTAAGATAGTTATACCCAAATCCCTCTAGCGAATTTTAGAAACCATCTTCTTAAATACGTATAAAATATATTCAAGGTTTTTATAATACCAGGTTTATACTAGGTACACGCTCATTGAAAAAGTACACTCTTAAAACAAACGAGCGATTTTAACTCAGTCTGAGTTAATTTCCACTCCTTTCCGTGCGAAAATGCACTCTCCTATAGGAGTGAATTTCACTCTTTTTCGGAGTGTTAAAAGAATAAAAGAAAACAATCTGCGTCCTACACTCTTAAAACGAGCGGTTTTAACTCAGTCTGAGTTAATTTCCACTCCTTTCCGTGCGAAAATGCACTTCTCCTATAGGAGTGAATTTCACTCTTGTTTTAAGAGTGTAAGTTTTGAGATATAAGCGTTTAAAGTAAACAATAGTGGTTTCTTACCTATGAAACATAAGGGGATTTTCCCTGAACAAGTTTTTTTAAAAAAGTTATTAAAAATACTTCTAGTACTTGAAACTTTTAATTTAAGATATCGTTGTACAGCTAAGATTGCATAGTTTAAGAAACACTAAAAGCATTGAAATGTAATTTTTGAAAATGTTGGGGGGGGGGGGTCTGGTACCCCTTAACACATTACAAATTAATAATCCACAGTACGAAAATACAATACAGTAGCTCAGTACAAGATCACATATACTGTGTCGTATTTATTTGTTTGATTGCCATCTGGAGTTTATCCAATAATATTGGTCTGGACAAAACCGCAGTATTGCTAATGATCATAAGCCATTTTTTCTAACGACAACGGGATGTTTGGTACTCAGAGGACTTTTTACTTAAGGAAATAAAGAACTGAAACAGTTCAATATTTTTACCTCCTTCTTGATATTAGAAAACAAGTAGGTTTGTAACAGAATCTGTCACTTAACCCGCTTCCACACAACAGTTGTGTTTAACAGGTAAAAAGGCGACAAACACAGCATTAATTCTATTTTAAACATTTACATGCTAAATTTGGCTAGTTTCTTTTATTTTTAAATGAGCATTAAATTTTGCAGTTTTTTTTTTAATAATTGAAGTACTTCGAATTCGAATTCTTCTCTGAAATTTTCAATGTATTCTAATTTCGATGCACTGAATATTTTGACTTATCACACTTGTCCGTAGCATTTGTAGTTTAGGCTATGAAAGTGGGTGACGGACATACGGACAGACAGACGAACTGAAGGATTATAATACCTTTTACTTTTTACGTTATAAACGTAGTGTGGAAGCTAAATTATAAACTGAAAAATAAGTTTTCTCTAATCATTTATTAAATTCATTTAATGGATTTTTATTGCAATTTTAGGTAACAAACCATTTAATTTTGAAAATATGTATTTTAACTCTGACGTACACTTTGATTATAGCAAAGAAGTTTATTGACAAAATTGTTACATTTTGTTTGAAGATTGTAACTCAACCTGTAGAAATGTTTCCAATTTAAATAAAACGAACCATAATTTTTTTTAATTAATCTAAAAGTTTCCAAGACCAAGAAACTGTAAAACTACACCATTTGATATCACATGGTAAAAAAAATTGTGGAAAAGCAGCAAATGAAAACAACTATTTCCTTTCAAAGAACGTCTATTTCATAATCCTACTTTATCAATGAGCTTGGTGTGTTGTTGCCATTCTCGGGATGTAATAATCATATATATAGATATAAAGGAACGACCATTTAGAAAGAACTCGCTGCATCAGCGTATAGATGTAGCTTATTTAGTGGCAATGCTGAATGGCTGTTTAGTTTTTTTTATTTACATCTGACACATTAGCTTTATTATGAGTAAACAATTAAAAAAAACAGTTTTAACTTAATAAATGTAGTACAGTTATATTATTTTCTGATTTGATAGTCTTGTCTATGGTAAATATAAGAAGATGCTGCTGTTACGGAATAATGCACTCTTAAAACAAACGAACGGTTTTAATTCAGTCTGAGTTAATTTCCACTCCTTTCCGTGCCAAAAATGCACTTCCCCTATAGGAGTGGATTTCACTCTTTTTGCGGAGTGGGTAAAAGAAATAAAAGAAAACAATCTACGTCCTACACTCTTAAAACGAGTGATTTAACTCAGTCTGAGTGAATTTCCACTCCTTTCCGGTGCCGAAATTGCACTTCCCCTATAGGAGTGGATTTCACTCTTTTGTTTTAAGAGTGTAGATAATAATAATTTATTGTTCACTCTGAACCAGCATCTCTTAACCCAACTTTACCAACTATCCCTAACAAAATCGATTCTGCTACATTAACTTCACAAAAGACATAATATACGAGTTTACTCTTCGCTTCGTAGAGATACATTGTCCAATTGTCTTAGATAAATTTACATATATTAACATTGTGAAACAATAAGATACTCTTGTTTTATGCCATAAATCGTTCTTAGTGGCTTATAAGAAAAGTAAACTTCTGAGGAGATAGTTACACTGTTAAAAATTTTGTGCTTGGTTTCACCAAAAAAATGTTCCTGTAGCTGATACAGATGTATGGTGAATTTTTTTTTTTAATGTTCCGTTGTTTAGTTGTACGTTGGACTTTTTATGATGAAAAGTGAATCGATCGAATACCGAAAATGTAGTGAAACACTTCTCCATACAGCCGTTGTAGCTACTAGAAGCCGTTTTTTTAAACTTAACACTACAGTTTTAACAGTGTAGTAAATGATAATTAATGAATTGGTGTCTACGCCAATTTGCCAGAATTGTTTTACATTGTAAACTATACACAGATAGTAGTAATAAATCGTTCATACTTAAAATCCAAGTTCACCAACGACAACTAACATAATCCATTCTGCTACATTCACCTCACTGAATATATAATATATAAGTTTTCATATGTGCCAAAGAGATACATTTCCTAATTGTATTAAATAATTTGCTTAATTCCTAACATTGTGATAGACTACAGACACTCCAGTCTTTATTAAAAAAACACATTTAGAGGCGTAATAAAGAAAATATATTGCTGAAAGAGAGGATAGCTTTATGAGCGCAGTAAATCAAAGGTGTCGCCTGCATCTAGTAAAAGTTACGACATAAAAAAATTTGGAAAAACAAATATACCTACTTTATATGACGAAATTCATATTCACTGCACCCACATAATTTTTTTCCGTAAGTACAAATCGACGCATCTGCTACTTTTTGCTTGTTGTTATACTTTTATGTTCGCAAAAAGATATAATTTAGATAAAAAAATAGTGTAATATTTAAAATTGTTTTAATAAATAATTAACCGTTGAGAGGACAACTATTGACACTCAATAAATCAATGGCGTATACATCCACAAATAGATGTAAAAAAATCATTTAACATAGATAACTTTTTATTAAAAAATATAATGCACTGCACCCATAAAATGTTATTGTTATGGGGTGTAAACTAACAGATACATAATATAATAATCAATTATTTATCCTTATAATCCAATTTAACATAAGATTCCTCACAAAATTTATTCTTCTACATTTACCTCACTGAAGATATAATCTATACAGTTTCTTTCCCTTTAAAAAGATACATTTTCTTATTGTATTAAACGTTTTACATAAAAATTATTTTTATAGACTAAAGACACTCCAGTCTTTTGCAAAAATAACGCATTTAGTGGAGGCATAAAGATAATAAATTGTACGTGTGCAGTAAATCAACGGTGCCGTCTACACCTACTAAAAGTAAAGACATAATAAACCAATATGAAAACAAATATATTATTTTTTTAATGAAGAAATACATATTCACTGCACCCATATAATTTCGTACTGTAAGTGACAAAAATACTCAACACTAATCAATTGTTGAACCTCAAAAACCAATTTAATCAATGACTCCTAGCAAACCACTCTGCTTGATTTACCTTAGTTTAGTTTAGTTTAAATTATCGTCGCACTAGGGCTACACGAGGGCTATTGGCGACGGGCGTCGTATTTTAGAACCCCAGTCAAGTGACGAGCCGACACCTGAGTAGGCACCCAACGCAACCCTTAAGGGCGACATCGTACGCAGCGTTGGGACTTTGGAGGATATTTAACGTGCACTCCCTCTACACGGGGTATTATTCGTCGGACATTTTTGACTCACGGGCCGTTTATAGGTTGGCAATATTTTGGCGATGCCCGGACCCGAACCTGTGACCTTTCGCATGCTAGGAGGACGCCTAACCGACTGGACTCCCCAGCCCCCTTGATTTACATTACGAAAGGCATAATTTATGCGTCTACCTTCTCTTCCAAAAGACACATCGCCTCATTGTCATAAGTAAATTTCTTTATCTTAACATTGCGATATACTACAGACATGCAATGTCTTAGCTCTTCCTTTAAAAACCAAATAACTCATTCCGTGTCCTTATAACGAAAATAAACGGCTGTGGGAATAACTAGCGACGTGTGATAAATCAATGGCGTTAAAAAGAGTTATCAGGGGCCTGAAGGGGTTTACCTAGAGTAGCTGACAACTACTGAAATATGGATGTACAGTGGGAAGAGGATATATCCCAGGGGATAGTATTGATTTAGGTTGACAACACATTTCTGTATTGGTAATAGTTTGAATGACGTAATTGTAGGAGGTGGTGTTTTTGGTTGGCTGAATTGGATTAGACATTTTACTGTTTCATAAAATCATCGAATCAACTAAAACAATGCGTATGTGTTGATATACTAGCTTTATATACCAGGTGTATGACAATCAGACTCCATTGCATTGGCAGCACCCCATAAGGATATTATAATCCCCCTTACTGCCGATTTTACCGAAAAGGTATAAATGTCCCAGTGCTTAGATTCTTCCCCGTAGACCCCTGTGGAAAATGACAGTTTCTTAAACAGAGAGTTATCTAGCCCATGATACAATTAAGGATCAAAATCACAGCTGAACAGTTTACCTGTTGCTGCAATTTAGAAGAACTGCCACGTGTGCAGACAATCAACATTTTGTAGATTTCTACATCAGAGCGAGAATTTTTATTTATTACTGTCATTGGCTCATTGCAGCAAATCTTTCCAAATTGTGTAAAACATGTCTTACAATCAATTACCAGTACTTGCGTGAACAACAAGTCCCAAGTAACATACAGTACGAAAGCCAGTAAACGAAACAGACCTTCAACATCTCGTATGTTTGGAAATACAAAATAGAAACTCCTTATCTATGCGTACATTTTACTTCATATTTTATTTAATTTCCCTTCGTAAACAGCAAAATTAAATTGTATAAGTAAATATAATTACAATCGATCTTGGTGTTTCTGGTTGGACGGATTTGATTAGCCAATTTACTGTTTTAGTTACTTCTTCAATAATGAATAAAGCTAAAGCTTATTGATGCATTTAGGTTTAAATATTTCTTCATATTTTATTTCGTTTTCTTTTGTAAACAGCAAAATTAAGTCGTATCTATAATAATAAAAATGAAGTTTTGTGTGTTTGTTTGTGGGTATGTCTCTTATAGATTCATAAACTAGACATTTGTTTAACACGAAACTTGGCACAAATGTGTAGTTCATACTTAAGTTACAGATTTTGAACTTTCAGAGCTCAAAATGTTCTATTTTTAGAGAAAATTCGAATATTCTGAAAAAAATACACCACTTTCGCTCAAATCCGATCATTTTTTTACTTTCCTGATGCCATCTGCTGAAAAAATTAAATAAAACTTTTAACGAAAATATTTAAAATTGAAACTGTTTATTTTATTCTGTTGCCATTACCTTCAGAAACTAAATTCATTATTTGAAAAATAATTGACATGTTTAAGCTATAATTAAGTTTTATTCTGTTGCATGAAGGAATTAACAGATAACTCAAATTCTAATTATGGTTTGCATTTTTCGCAATACTTTTTATAGGATTTTATTTTAAGGGTTTTAAATTGTAAGCATATAAGTTTTATATCTTTATAATGAACTTAGCGAGGTAAAACATGTATTATGATGCTATTATTGGCATTTTTAATTGATTTAAGTATATAACGTAACATTTTTTATATTTAACGAGCGGGAATAAAACATGTTTAATCTAATGGATAAATTGACATATACTTGAGAATTAACTTTTTTAGTCGTGCAGTACGGTTTGATTTGCTAGTTTGTAAATTAATTACACGATTTGTTTTTGCTGTTGGATTGGATTAGCCAATTTACTGTTTCAGTTACTTCCTCAATAATAAAATAAACTAAATCAAATCGCATATTGATACATTTAGGTTCAAATATCACAATAATGTGTTTGTAATCATTTAAAATGACACAGCAGTAAACGCTTTTTCTCTTATGTTGGTTGCCTAGATTACTCTTTTAATTAGTTAAGTTACTTTCTCAGAGGCTAAATCAACTAAAACCAATTTAGGACCAATGTTTCATTTTCACGGTATGTTGCGCTTGCTTATATATGCGTTTTGCGTTCCAAACATCAAAACAGTGGTACATTTTTGAATAATTAAACGTTAACTACTATCAAAAGAAACTACTATCGAATTTGGCATATTTTTATAAACTTTAATTGTTATAATGCCTTCATGAATGCAACGTTTCTTTTGCTGAAAAATAACCGCCGTTGGACCAATTGGTAATAGTAAAAAAGAATTTTCAGAATGTATTGTTGTTTTGATGTTGAATATGCTAATTTCTTGAATATGCTAATTTAATGAGTCTTGACGAATGGTTCGCTTCCAATACCTGTCTGAACTACATTTTTTTAAATATTTTATTCAATCTTAAAGATATTTGTTAAGCATGAAAAAATAAATTTCACCTGGAATATATCTAAGCAGATTCGCTTATAACTTAAATCAGACAACCACTAAAGTAGAACCTGGATTTGTGCGCATTCGAAATTTGCAATTTAAAAAACTATCTTGCTCTTTCCAGGAAAGATTATTTTACAGAAATCAACTACTGGAAAATCTCCAAAAAAGAACACAGTGATAAACTTTATCGGAGTCGGAGAATTCTTCAGATCCCCCCCTTTGGCACATCGTTCTACAATTTCACTTTTTGTTTCGTTTTTCTGAGAATGCCTTTTTATTATTTTTTTAACCTTTTGCAGTAGATTCTAATCGTACCCGTGACTGATGTTCTTCAGCGGGGTGGAGAGAGGCTGGTAATTTTTCTTTTGTTTCAAAACTTTCATCTGTGTCGAATTTTTTGTTCTATTTTATTATTTACAAGCAGATTCGAGGGGGTGCTGAACTTTTTTTTGTCTACATAAATGTTACAAACAAAAATGTTACAAAAAAGTTTTGATTCCCAAAATCTTTTCTGTGTTCCTTTTTATGGCTTAAAGGTTTTCTTAGATTTTTTTAAAGGGAGTTTTGTTTTGAATATTTTCGTGGGTTTTGAATTATTTCTTTTGCATTTGAAAAATTTCTGGGTTTATCTTTTCAACTTTTCTGTTAGTTATTCATGCTGGATAAATTTTCCAAAACATTTAATGAGCAGTTGCGGTATTGTATTTTAACTTGTATCCCATGCAAATGGAATGAAAGCCATAATTTAAAGTAAAAGAAATTATTATTATGAGATTTGCGCCTGACTGGTAGTGAACATTACTGTTTACACGTGAATGCATAATGTGGAACAATTTTAAATTTCTAACTCTAAATCAAAAGTTTAATTGTAGACGTATACTAAAAATCACTATTTGTGATTCCTATATATCCTAAGCGTGTGATTCCTATCTATAAGTACACTGCTCAAAATAATTAGGGGAGCACTTTGCCTACTTTTGTTTACCCTTTCAGTTCCAACTTCTTATTTTTTTATTATAGAAATCTAAAATTTGTGAAATAGATTCATTATGCATACAGAATGAAATACTAAAAAACAGAGGGGAAAACTTAATTTTTTAACTAAAATTTAAGGGGGAAAATATTGGAATCATATATTTTGAATAAATTATTTCAATAAAAACTTTATTTGTAAAAAAAAGGTAAAATTAATTTTTAAACATCTAAAAATGCAAGCGTGAAGAATTTAGGGTCCATTTATTTCATAAAATTTTTTGGGAGTGAATTTTATTTTACCATGTTTTTCATATTTTCATTTAATTAAACAAAAATTATTTAATTCTTCAAAAGACATGATTCTTCCATCTAACGAGAAATAAGTGCGCGCTCGACTTAATGAGAAAAAAAAATCGGAAGCTGATGATACCAAATGGAATCATTGGGGTGAAAGGGTTTAAACCATGCGTTCCCCTAATTGTTTAGTGCAGTGTATATTTGTATGCGAACTGATTAGAACATCATTATTGCTTGGAAGGTGAAGTTAAGAAAGTTATTTTCCTGAAGTTATGGCTATTTTAAAACATAAGAGCATTTTCTCAAAAGTATGTTCGATGTTGAAATATAAAAATACATTAAGTAAACATTGTAAGGAAATAATGAAACACATGCTTTAAATTAACATACCCAAGTAATTATACCGCACTCCAGCTTCCTTCAATCTATAAGAAATTTATAATTATTTATATTCATGGTTTTTTAATTCCTTACTCTTTGTATACAATTACGTCAACACGTCTAATAATTTTATTCGAATGATGATTTTTCGGCCATCCAATCATCTTCCACTTCTGCATCCCTTCACTTCGTATCCTAAAAAGAGTGGCGATATGTTATTTTTGAATTTCACGCTGTCCACTTTTATTATTAGTTTCATTACGAGACTTTTTTAGATGCAACGTGGTTTCCTTTTATTAGCATAAACTGGTGCCGAGACTCAATGCATGTATAATAAATGAACCCGAAAGGGGAAGAGTCCATGTTATTCATCAGTGGCTCGAACTATGCCGTGAAAGGGGGGAAGGGTTGTTTGGTGGACTGATGAAAAATGTGTAGAAAAATGTTCCGCACTGTGATAAAAAATATTCATAAATTTAAATTTTTCATTCGGCTTTTCATTTTAGCTTTGGTTTCATTGTTAAAGTCGGATATTGGAATCTTTTGTTATTCTCTTTCTGAAAAATGCATAAGAAAAATGGAGATTAATTTTATGTGTTATGGTTTTATATTGTTATCTTTGGTCTACATGTGTTTTCTTTTTGAATTTAGATTTAATTTTATATTTAATAATCGTTTAAATAAATTACCTTGAACACCTTTCATTGATCTTTGCTCTGATTTTTAGTGTTTTTTTTTCTAATTGAGACTGCTTTTCTCATATTGTGCTATTGTCGTATTGTGCTATTGTGTGTGCTATTGTATACAGTTCTTCGGAACTGGGAACTGAAATCTTTGATTACATAATCTAAGTGGCTCTTCTGCCGAATTTTTGCGCTCGGATTACAATTATCCTAAAAAAATTACATTTGAATAAAAATGTATATAAAACGTAACCTAACTTAAAACACAGTTAAACATAGTCAAAGTATTTGAACTTATATATTGTAACTATATGTCATTATTAATAATTAGTAAAACTACAAGAATAAAAACTAACGAAACTTAAAATAATTACCGTAAACAAAAACTGGTAAATGTAAAACAAAATTTAAACACTTAATCAAATATATTTTGTTGCATAAAAATATTTTTCTTATCAACACAAAAATGCAATTTCTGTTCAAGCTGATAAAACATTATTAAATTCACATTGCGTGAACTAATAGCTTGGCGACTGGAAATCTGCTAAAACTCTCGCTATATGATTTTTTAACAATGAAACGCTTGGGAAATCTTAAACTTTAAATTTTTTTAGTAATAAAACGGAGCTTTAAATCTATTTTTCTTTCAAAAAATATTTTGCTGTTGCATTATTAAGTGTGTGTCGCAAGCATTTTAATGACATGCAATATTTTGGTTTTCAAGTTTATTGCTTCAGAATAAAGATGTTCAAGTTTTATTAATATAATCGTTATTATGCAAAACAATAAGTGGGAAAACAAAAACTGTAAAAAAGTTAAACATACTTTTGCATATTAATTTTTATAATGAAATACGATTTTTTTGACGTTACATAAATTTTTTTAATGTTATTCAATAAATTCTAAAATTTTAACGCTGTAACTCACATCCTTTGATTTTGTCTAGCCAATTTTACTTAGGTTTCTTAAAATTAACCTTTACACACTGGTTTCTTAAAAGTGCCGCTTAACACACGATGATTGCTTTGAACGAGTAAGAGATATTTTGTGCGAGATTTAAAAAATATATATATATTTTATTTAATCTTAGCACTTGTTAAATTTCATTTATTTCAACTTTATCAGTAACTGTGAACTCTAAAAATATGATTGGAAATGATTATATTCAAATCAAACACACAATCCAAACATATGATCCTCTGTTAAATTCAATCAATTTTCCCTCTAAGCTATCCAAATGGGTTCAACACATCATGATTACATAATCTTCAATGTCCCATAAGACAATCAATAGATTAGGGTAATGTATTTAGGTGCATTTCATAATTTGCATATGGTAGATAGGATTGATAAGGTCCTATTGAAATTATACGCCAGAAAGAGTTCGAAAAAGTTGTTTGTTCAATATATGATACATGTAAAATCATAATAATATATTTCAATAACGAATGTCTGATTAATATATTTTAATCAGAAATGTAAGAATAAGGAATTTTATTGCTAAGCATACAAGCAATGTATTAAAAATACGTATCTGACTATAAGAAAAATTTAAGGGGGTCTGGGAAGAATTTATATCTGAAACAAAATTGAAATTTTTATGACATCATCATAAAATCTTCCTATTTACTTTTTTTCAGTTACTAAGAAAATTATGAATAGTTAAACGAAATTATTATTTTTTGTTTTGTTTTGCATTCTTCGTTTGATCATATTTTTGTTTTGATAATTATTACTCTGATCCATTAAAAGCCCCCCCCCCTTTTAACAGAATAAATTATTGATTAGATATCTTTATCAGAATAAATTATTAATTAGATCTATATTTTTGAAGTTGCTGAAGAAATATACGAGGGCTGTTTTTTTTTCAGCCTCCGATTGGCTATAACAAAAAGACGGTTCAAAATACAAAAAAGATTTTTTTACCAAAAGTAATGTACAATACTGCTTATTTTTCCACATAATCACCTTGACTATTAAAGCATTTGTCATATATGTAAACAAGCTTTGAAATACCCTCTTCAAAAAATGTAGCCGCTAATGATTGGAAGGGAGTTGGGACGGTTTCTTTGAGCTCCACGTTAATTAATTTGGAAGTGCTACAATCCAAGCCACTATGCTAATCGATAATTCACTTATGGTAAACCTTCGAGTTTCCCTAAACACTTGGTCAACTCGCTGAACTACGCTGTCTGTAGCGACAGACTTACTTCCTTGGTTCCCTTCTTCATGAACATCAGTGCGTCCACCTTTAAATTTTCAACAGCATTCACGACCAACGCCATCACTCATACAGGTGTCTCCATACACTCTATTCATTCTTCGATGAATTTATGTTGCACTGTTCCCTTTTGCCTGCGAGAAAAAAAATAAAGCTCTCAATTCTCACTTGGTGGCTACATTTTATGAAGAGGGTATTTCAAAGCTTGTTTACAGATATGACAAATGCTTTAATCGTCAAGGTGATTATGTGGAGAAATAAGCAGTATTGTACATTACTTTTGGTAAAAAAAATATTTTGTGTGTATTTTGACCCGTCTTGTTGTTACAGCCCATAGGAGGTTGAAAAAAAAACAGCCCTCGTACATTATATTTAATGTATGTACTTAATATCAAATTGCTTCAATTATCTAACAAATACTTTTTTGAAATAGTAACAAAAATGTTTTGTCCTGTTTAAATTATTCTCTGACATATTAACAATTAAAGTAATATCAAGAAATTTATTTCATTTTTAATTTTAATTTACACATCACATCAGTAGTCTAATAAATTATTCAAATAAATAACATTTCCATGTCACAATTCGATCTCCAATCTTCGTCATCCAATGCAATTCCAAATACGCATCACTAACATTTATTATAACGTGTATATTTCCAAACATAAAAGCGATTTCCAACTGACATCCTCAATAAAACTAAACAATCCCTTCCTTGCCTCATTCTATCCATTTTCCCCTTGAACAGATCCAGATTGCACAGCATTCGAAGATTACTAAAGAGGTTAGAATATAATGAAGATTCTGTCTGGTGAAAATCAAAGCATAATCCCATTGGGCCAGTTGAAATCGTATCGGTTTAATGATACACCCAAACGAATGGATGACTAATTGGGGTTGTTTTGTAGAAAAAAATAACATTATTTTGTATGAAGATGAAAAGTTAGAACTTTGTGTATTCCATTTTATATATTGTACTACTACAATTCCGGTTCCGGGTAATGCTGTTATAACTGCCGACCTATGAATGGTCTGTGCAGCAAAAATGTCCGACAAACAATATCCCGTGTAGAGGGAGTACACGTTAAATATGCTCCCGAGGATGGCTACGAGGTCACCTTAAAAAAGTTTCGCTGGAGGCCTACTCAGGTATGTGTTCGTCTCTTGACTGTTATTCTAAATTATAACGGCCTTTGCCAATAGCCTCCGTGTAGCTCTGTGACGATAATTTAACCTAAACACTATTACACTAAAGAGCCAAAATAACTGGTATAGGCATACATCTGCGAATAAAGGTGTATAAAACAAATCGAAGTTCGTCGCTATGTTCAGCAGCGTCGTGCTGCTATCATGACAGGTTATGAAAATTTAGGGATTTTGAAAGTATCGCGGTTTGAGAAATGGAATTCCATATCCATGCATCTCCGATGTGGAGATGAATTTTGGATTCTCACTTAGGACAATTTCACGAGTATACCATGAATATCGATAATCCAGTAAAACATTAAAACTACGACAGCAGACGACGACATTAAAACTACACAGCTGCGGCCTAAAAAAGATCGTGCAAAAACGGATAATCGACGACGGACGAAAATCCTTAAACATGATATATTGCGGATACGTGATTTATACGGCTCCAGAAGCCCATATCGGTGAATATTCATTAAATGGTTAACAAGTCGACACTTGTACGACATAGAATTGACATAGACGTTTATCACATTTAATGATCAGTTGTCAATGGACCCAGCTTTGCACGATGTTTTTAAGGAGATTTGATGTTTTACTGAATAATCGATATTCATGGTACAATCGTGAAATTGTCGTAAGTGAAAATCCAAAATTCATCTCCACCTCGGAGATGCATGGGTATGGAATTCCATTTCTCAACCCCCGATACTTTCAAAATCCCTTCAATTTTCATAACCTGTCATGATAGCAGCACTTAGACGCTGCTTAACATAACGACGAACTTCGATTGGTTAAATGCACCTTTCTTCGTTATGTATGCCTATACCAGGTATTTTGGCTCTTCAGTGTATTAAAAAAAATTCATAATTTTGATTGCTGATTTTTTTAACTATAAAAAGATATATGTGTTAAAGAGATGCATGGAACTTTTTTGCGACCACTTTTTTAAATTGGTTTAAATATATTGTGTACAATTTTGTTTAAAAAAATAAAAAAAATATTCGAACCAATTTTAAAAAGATGGATTTTAGAGGCCTGTGAGTTATCTATATTTATCATTTAAAGAAAAACCTTTCTTAAAAGTATTCAATACAGCCGGATAAATGCGGCTTAGGAAATAATTTTTTCCCATTATATAAACACAGAGGCACTTTGGTGTGGAGACCCGCGGTCACTCGGGCTCATTTGCCCTTAATAACTTTCAAACGGATTCACTATTTTATCTCACCAGGCATCTCCGCAGTACTCTAACCTCGATGAAGATTACACAATCGATGGCGCAGTGGCCTGGATTGGATTTTGCGAATGTGTTAAGATCGCGTACACTGGAGTGCTTTTGAGGAATTTCCAAGGGCCCGGAGGCTAAGATGCGTACTTCATCCATCAATGGATGATTGGAAGAGTAGTTTAGAGTGCGTTGCCTTTGAACAACAGGAAATTGGCATTGTGTGCTTGCAAGAAAAGGGTTTTAGTTTGTATTTATAGAATGAAATATAAAGTATAAGAAAGTAGATAGAATTTCGACTAAAATTTTGTAGTTGCTTTATTTAATTGTGATATTGGCTTATAAACCAAAATAATGAATAAATAAATTATATAGTATTTAAAGCATTCGTTAGAAGGCCAATGTGATTTTACGAATTATAGGATGATAAAATTTCGACTGTTGTAATGGTTTAGTGTTTACTGCAACTTTGTTTAAATTGAATATGAGTATCGTATTTTCCTATAAAATTTTATAGCTCTTTTAGTTAATTATCATGTTGTTTTACATCCATTAAAATAGTAATAAATTGAATAATAAAGTATTTAAATCTTTCGTCAAAAGTCCAATATGATTTGTTTGTGTTTGTGAAATGAAGTATAATGGATAAGAAGGTAGATAAATTTTGACAATAGAAATGGTTAAATGTTTCTTGAAGCTGCATTTTAGTTTCATAAACAAATCTTAGTTTCATTATAACATTTTATGGTCCCTTTATATAATCATTACGTTATATTATATTAACCAAAATCGTAATAAATTGAATAATATAATATTAAAATCATTCGTTAAAATATCATTGTTATTTTCAAATTTGAGATTTGTAATTTAAAAATGAACATTGTTTCTAAAATCAAAATTAACAGCCTTCTACAAATCTACTTAACTTTAATTTTCTTTACATTCGGTCGAATGTGCGTACATTTTAAAAAAATTCTTTGGTATATAATACTGTATGTTAACGTAAATGTGACAAAAAGTATTCAAACCATTGGTACAAATTAATAAACCATGAAATAATTCAGACCCGTAAACCGAAATAAAAGATATATAAACAACATAAGTGTATCCTTTCGACATTTGTTTTCTGTGTTTCGCTTTAAATAATAAATTTGCCCAGAGAGAGATGTTGTTTGGAATCTTCCCACAGTTGGGGAAAAATTTATGGAACAAGGTTGTTTGCTATGCAAGATATTTTACAAATGTATGAAGACTACAGAAAAATAAATCAATTTTACTTTTGTAAGGGTAAAAATAGTTGAACTTATTTTGAGTTGAAGTCCTTTATTCAGTCTGATTGAATTTTGAAGTGATTTTACTGAGGCAAATGTGGTTCTCACAGATAGACGGACAAAGGTATTAAAGATAGGTCCCTAACATAGAGATTTTTTTAAAACCTAACAGGGACAGATTTTGGAGGGAGTTATGGACAGACAGACGGACACCTCCCCCATGTCAATACCTACTTAACATTTTTTAATTATTTCTAATTAAAAAAATTAAAGAAGGCTAAACACATTATCACTATTTTAGTGTTATTGTCGTTGTGTGCCTCCAGGCCATAGTTTGGATGGCAACAGGTGCAATGTCATTCGTTGGCACATGGCTTTGAATACGTAAGGGTCAATGTCAGATATTTGACTTCTACTCCGATAGGTATTGATCAGGGTCTGACTTTTGTCAGGGCAAACGGGACACGTGCCCAGGGCCCCCACTATAAGGGGGGGGGGGGCTCCAATTTTTCTTCAGAACATTTACGCTCAATATAATTCGCCCCAAACTTAACATTTCAATATGAAGTATACAAACAAATGTATAAATTCATGAAAAGTTCACTCTGAAATTGTGTTTAAACTCAGAATTAATCATCGATTCACAAAAAATAATTACTTTTATAGGGATTGAGCATGTATTCCAAGCAAAGTACTTCTGATATTTTTTTGGTGTACACAAAATTATAGAAAAATACACACGAATATTTTATGGAGGTATGTTAGGGTTTCCCAAATTTGCTGGTGCCCAGGGCCCCTAAAATTATAAGTCGGTCCCTGTCCATGGTACTAAGCTATTATCGCCCACAAGATCCTCAATTCCACAGATTTAACGAGCACGTTCTCCGCATGTACTCGGAACATCACAAACATCCATATTCCTTACACGGGAATCGAACCCGGGCCCACAAGCAAAAGTCGAAACCATCATACCGGCTGGGCGAGGGGCGGGGAAGCCTAGTCGATTAAGGTATTCGCCTTGCATGCGGAAGGTCCCAGGCTCGGGTCCGGGCATCACCAAAATAACTGCCGACCTATAAACGGCCCGTGCAGCCAAAAAATGTCCGACGAATAATACCTCGTATAGAGGGATCGCACGTAAAATATCCTCCAAAGTCCCCCCGCTGAGTACGATGTCACCCTTAACGGTTGCGTTGGGTGGTGTCGGCTCGTCACTTGACAGTAGTTCTAATTTACGACGCCTATAGCACTCGTGTAGCTCTAGTGCAACGATAATTCAAGCTTACCTTACAGGCTGGGCGACTCGTAATTCAGTCCACCAAGCTTTTGATCTCGAAGACAAATTACTTATACGAAAAAGTTCCGACCGCAATCAAACATCACAAGTAAAAGGGCAGCCAAGAATCTTTCCTGGCACCTGCTAGTCCCATTAATTATATTTTAGCGAGTTCTCTGCCACTGATCTTTTCCTTCTTGCCCCGTCTAAGATCTTTCGGGAACTTTGTGATAAAAAAACCTGAAATAGGGAAAATTGGTAAATGATGGATCAGCTATTGGAGATTTTCCTAGGGGCTATTATTGGATTTGTCACATGATGGGGATATTGTTACTAAGTATTTGCCTATAAACATTTGGGCCCTTCTAAGTAGAAAAAGAATACTGTAGCTATGTTTATGTATATATGATAAATTTATGATTTATGCGAAAGGATGTATTTTTTATATTAAATGAGGTTTTTAGTTGAAAATAAACAAACTGAATAGAAAATGGTAAATGAGGACAGCTATAATTTCCTAGACATTTGGATTTCACAGAGATATTGTTCTAAGTATTGCCAATAAAACTTGGGCTTTAATAGAAAAAAAAACTTAGCTATGTTTAGTATATATATAAATTTGATTTATGCGAAAGGAGTATTTGTTTATATAATGGGTTTTAGGAAAATAAAGCATTTACTGTATTATCTATTTATGTATTCTTCCTACGTGGTCAAATTTAAAAGGAAAATTTCTATTGGTGGAATGGTAACAACGTTATCGATTTGCCACCAATTTAAACTTAAGAATAACAAATAGAAATGTCTTATATTTGTGTTTTTTTTATAATTTTAGTTCATGCTTATAAGAATGTTTGTTGACATTTAACGATTTCCAATAGTACTTTACAAAAAGAAGGGTAACGAAAAAGTTAATAATGATTTTAATTAGAAATTGGATAAAGTACTGTCGCTCGTCTTTGTAAAAGAGTACCTTTACACCTGTTATTTATTGCAGTATCACAACACATTAGTGAATTGCCCTTGGATGCACCTATTGGACTGAACATGAATAAGTAAATAAATAATTATAAAATGGGCTGATATAATGGTTATTTAAAAAAACACACATTTAATCTATATTTTATTGCCTAAAAATCCGCTTATACATGAAAATGAATTTGGTCCCAAAATTGGTATGCTTCATAAATGCAACACACCAACGAGCTTGGGCCTCAAAGCGGTCCAAACGGAATTATGTATCTTTTTCGGGGTAGAGGGCTTGGCGAAGTTTCAGTGAAATAGTGGGTGATGCAGCGTCATATTATTAAAAAATATAATATGTTAAGTAACGTTTTCACTTTATTTTCAACCCCCATCTGTATTTAATGATCAACCCCCGGCAATTATCGGGGGTCGGAGAAGCCTTAGTGGATCCGGGTGCGTAATCCTTTAATATAATTTAATCTGCTTGCCTCATTAATTATATTTTTGTGAGTTCTCCATCTACTTATCTTTTCATCTTGTCCCTTCCAGAGAACTTTCGGGAAAAAATCGGAATACGGGTTACTTAGTAAATGGTTGATTGATCAGCTATTGGAGAATTTCCCCGGGACTAGTATTGGATTAGTCATACATCGTAATGTTTATAATTTAATCTGCTTGCATCATTAATTATATTTTTGTGAGTTCTCCATCTACTTATCTTTCATCTTGTCCCTTCCAGAGAACTTTCGGGAAAAAAATCGGAATACGGGTTACTTAGTAAATGGTTGATTGATCAGCTATTTCTCGGGACTAGTATTGGATTACTCATACATCGGTGATACGGTTGTTTGTATTTGCTTTTCAAAGATACAAATGCTGCTAAAGACAATATATACAGGCTATTTCTGTATGATTATGCATTTCGATACAATTTGAAAAAAATAATACCGTGTTTTCACATGCTTACCTTTTTAATTATGTTGTATAGGGAGTTACTACTTCTACTTATCTTCCATTTTTGTCCTCTCTTGTGATACATATATTATTGGAGATTTTCCTGGACTATTATAGTATTTGTTACTTATCAGTACTATGGTTACTGTGCAATTGTTTATAAGAATGCTGTCTCCACTAAAGAAAACATATATAAGATATATTGTATGTGTCTGTGGATGGATACAATTTCAATCAGAAAAATAATTTCTTTAATCGGTTTTTTCTTTCTTGTCCCTTCTAAAATATTTCGGGAATTTTGGGGGAAAATCTGGGAATATGAGGTAATTAGCAAATGACTGATCAACTATTGAAGATTTTCCCGGAACTATTATTAGATTTGTCACACATGGGCGCTGTGGTTATTAAGGCCTTTTTTCAGAATATCGGGATACTTCTACGAATAAATACATTTTATGTTTGTGTGGAAACACTTTTTGGACGCAATAATAATTTTTTTTTTAAATTAAGATACCACATATTATCAAATTCTTCTTCTTCATAAGATCAACAGCTTTTACAGGCCAAGGTTGACTAGATGATCCTCCTGCAGTTGGCCCTATTAGCCGCAATGGCTCTCCATCGGTTGACTCCTATTAGATTGAGGTCCCTTTCAACATCGTCTAACCATCGTGTGGGTGGTCGTCCTCTACGTCTAGTACCTTCAAATTAAAAAAAAACACTTTTTTGGTGGGGAAATCATCGGGACATCTGTACAGATGGCCCAGCCACCTAATTCGGGATTATCAAATTACAAATTATTAGTTATTATCAAATTACAATTTTTATATATCATATCGGAGTACAAATTTGATATTGAATTAAAAATGTAAACTACAGTAGAATGTTGTAGTAACAAAACAAATATCTACATTTAGGGTTTAAATTACTACAATACTTATGCACTTTTTTCAAATGTATGATTGGAATATTTTTTTAAATATAGTACTGCAAATAAACTGAATTATTAAGGCTTTTTGTTGATTAAACTTAAAACATCTATTTGTATTAGAAAAAAATATTCGAAAAACACTATTCTTATAAAACTTGTAGGTTTTATTGATTTTTCACTGTTAGAGAATAATTAGATACTGTAGAACTGTGTTAGAACTAGAATATTTAAACCTTTTGAACATTTAACTATGCATTTTTTAAAGAACCCTTGACTAAAGAAAAAAAATTGAGATAGAAAATTCTTGAAAATTGTTGAAAAAATGTTTCATTTGTTAAGATATTTGATTTCCTATTTATTCTCTCAAACAATAGCAAGCAAAATAATTGAAATCTTTATTGCATTTACATAACAAAAAGTTAATTATCTTTTGCTACTTTTATATTACGTTATTGTCTTAGAACAAAAACTAAAAGAAACCAGGATAACGAAGTGAAACGAAAACGATTTAAACGGACATAAAAATCAATCGACCGTGGTTACAACACCGTGAAATAAAAGCTCTTAACTGATCCGTAATGAAATAAAGTAAGTGAAAATTGGTCAATTCTTGGAATTTCTTAGATAAATGGAACTATTTAAGGTTTTTTTATTTATCGATTTTACCCTTTGTCAGATATTTTTATGTTTTTATTATATTTTTGTGTCTTGTAACTTGATAAGTAACTTCATATAAAAATTTATGGAACGGTCATGGAACAAACAATTATTGAAGATCTTTTTATTATATGTTGAGTTTTAATTACTAACAATCTAATTATTTTCTGAGAAAAAAATTTTAGAACTAATTTTGCATATTGAGCAAACACTTTTATTGGTATTCAAATATTTATTTGTATTCAAAAGGCTTTTTTATTTGTCTAAAGTAAGGACATTTTAGTTTTCTAATTAAATTGTTTGAATAGGTCTAATCACGTAAATAATTTTCTTAAAACAATTTACATTTCCAACTACCTATTGTTTTATGTATCAATAATTTTTCATTTCATTTTGCATTTACACAAGCCCAATTATTTTTCAGCCTCATTTGAATATTATCAAAAAATAACTTCTATAATGGGTATAGTTAAAGATTTTTCCAAGAAAATCTTTTGTCTTTGTGTTAAAAAAAGTAGATACATTCTTATAGTTTTCCTCAACAAGTCGACAGGTATTAAAATTTCAGAACATCTTGCATCAACAATAAGCCTCTTATAGATAGAACAGAAATTTCTAATAAGACTTTACGTGCTGCTTTGACGTTTTCTGTTTTAGCTTGACAAAGCCTTAACATATATTTTGATATAAACGCTATTTTGATAGAAGCGCTATTTTGCTACAAACGCTATTTTGCTATAAATGTTATTTTGATAAAAATGTTATTTTGATAAAAATGCTATTTTGATCGAAATGTTATTTTGACATAAAACGATATTTTGATATACAGTCCCTGGACAAATTATTAGACGCACTGCAAGATTTCATGTATCAATCAATCATGAACAAAATACCTTTAGAAGAACATTTGTGTTGCTAAACTGAAGCTATTGAATACAAAATAATACTATCTGCTATACTTAATACATATATCGACATCTTTTTTTAATGATATGGCATAATTGGTATGTTTTCATCATTACTAAAAAAAATACAGTTTGTCTAATAATTTGTCCAGGGACTGTAAACGATATTTTAATATAAACTATAATTAGTTATAAACTCTATTTTGATATGAACGCTATTTTGATTTCAACGAGTTTAACCCTTTTCATACTAAATGAAGGTCAAGGATGTTTATTGATATTACTCAAGCACACAAAATGGAATCTCAACAGTCTACTTAATACTTACCCGAAAAACTTATCTGAACTTATAAATTATTGTACGTACAGATAAGTTTTTCCGGTCATCACGAAAGCTATTCTGTTCGTATTGAGAATGGTTCGAAGACGAAACCTGCTCGTGCACAACTGACCACTTTTTGGAGCAAGAACAGTTTTTCATCTTTATAACAGCTGACAAACTCTTAAAATAATGTATTCAAAACAGTTTAAAAAACTCAAATCTGAGCATGTCGCACAGTCAAAATGGCTCCGAGTAAATATTACTCAAGTTTGAAATTCTTTGTTTACAAAACTAACCTTTGCCTGCAAGAGAAGATTTTATATCAAGTTGATAAATGGTTAATATGTTTTATCAAAGAAATTGCCAGGGGTATATTACGAATCTAAATTTTGATAGCTACTATGGAAACAACTGAGGTTTCAAAATTCAATTTATCACACTATTGTACAATCATGAACATTTAATTTCTTAAATTTAAGGTAACTTTTCTTCAAGGACGATTAAAAGTTAAGATGCCTACACAAAAAGATACATAATGTGGAACACGGATAGTAATCTTGACTATGATTTGTTATACAATGCCATCTGAAAACAGCCAATCCCATTTAAGTTTACCCGATACCTTATGCAACTCTTTCAAACTACCATAACAAGTTTATACCAGCGATGTCGTCAGCCCGAGTAATTTGAGTAGCTTAAACTTTAAAAGATCACAAAGCAAGACAGAATAATCTAGAATATTTAAAGCCTAAGAGACTCACATGATACCCCCTTAGGGTTTGGTTTAATTAGAAGATATAGGTTTCCCCTTTCGTTTTCATCCAGTGAAAGGATAAAGGGATGCTGTGTGAAGTAATTAGTTGTTTAGAACATATTTATTGTTCGGATGTTTCAATGTATTTCTACAGAATACAAAACTTTGATTAAGTTGCTATCATATTTGGAGGGTTTACATACTCATAAATCATGTGTGTCAAGTATCTATGCATAGAATTTGAAAAATAATAGTTAGCTTGTTTAATGTGGCATAGAATCAATAATGCTTTCTTTCCTGGATAACATTGGTGGTTATGGTAATAGTGGTATAGTTGGTTAAGCTCTGCCCACTATATTTATTAATAAATTGATATTTTTTTCATTCCTGTGGTATTGTTGCCACTCAAGGAATGAAACAAGCCCATTGATTTTTTTAATTATTTAAAATTATGATTATGCTCAGTTACTTTGTTCGAGGTTCCAAATCCTTAACAGTCTTGTCCTTTGTAAATGAAACATGCAGACAATGAAAAATCTCATTGATGAAGCATTGCTGCATTGCTAAATGGCCTGGTGTAATGTCGTGATTTAAAGTCCTGAGAGATATACCGGTATTTTTAGTAAGTTTAAGTGCTGAACCATAAGCTTCTTTAGAGAAAGCCACTGACCTCAAATAATGACGTGGTTGAAGTAGTCAGATCTAACTAATAACAAAGAAAAAAGTAATGCCAAGACATAATTCTAATTTTAAAGTAAGTTATTGGTATGACGCACACGCAGGAATTCTCTCACTACACTCTTAAAACAAAAGAGTGAAATCCACTCCTATAGGGGAAGTAAATTTTCGGCACCAGAAAGGAGTGGAAATTAACTCAGACTGAGTTAAAACCGCTCGTTTTAAGAGTGTAGGACGTAGATTGTTTTCTTTTTTCTTACCCAATACGCATAAAAGAGTGAAACCACTCCTATAGGGAAGTGCATTTTCGGCACGGAAAGGAGTGGAAATTAACTCAGATTGAGTTAAAACCGCTCGTTTGTTTTAAGAGTGTAGGCTACATGAGAGATGTTAACAGGAAATGTTGGCTGAACCCGTCATTTGACCAGGAATTAGAACTTCAAGGCATGTACCTAGAATTTAAAACTATCTTTAAACAAAATGCCGAAATTACCCTAATAAAAGTTATTAAGTCCTGAATTTTCACCTATTTCATCCTAAATAGGCTATAGTGTTCACATGTAACTTTAATAATAAACAACTCGCAAAAACTAGCATCAAACAACCTCTAATGAAATATTCACAATCGAAACCCTCTATTCCCTGGTCAATGGACGGATTCAAATTCTACATAATGAATGCACTTGCAAAGTATCGATCCAAGGTCCGCGCTAATAAATCTCTGCCATGTGCACTAATTGGCTTCGCAAATGCCTCTTTTCCGTCACATCCGTCCTAATGATGCACTAATGGAAAAGCGGAAAAGTCCAGAGTAAGACAAGTGTCTTTTGTGTGTCGGGGACACTGGAAATTATGTCGCATTTGCGATTTCGATGTCTTTGATTGGCCTTTGTTGGTGACGAGTGTTTGATTCATGATACTGGTGAAGGATGAGTCATCAAATGAATTGATGTTTATTAAGTGGGAAATGTTTTGTATAGTATGATTTAAAGGAATACACATCTGATGTTTCTTAACTATCTTAAAATAATTAAACTGAAATTCACAAAATTGTCCCTTAAAAACTTAACAATATACAGGAATAATGAATGCTTATATATTTTGTTTTGTGTCAAATGCTTTGGACATCGATGGCGAGGTTCGTTATCGATTTTGACAAGTGTCTTTTGTATGTTGCATTTGCGATTTCGATGCCTTTGATTGGCCTTTCTTGTTGACAAGTGTTTAATTCATGATGCTATTTAAGGATGAGTTATTATCAAATGGATGGATGTTTATTAAATGGATTAATTAATAATATTTTATATAGTATGATATTATATGGTTTATACATAATATTTCATATAGTATGATTAAAAGAAATGCAAATCGTATGTACCTAGCCTCTTTAAAATAATTTAACTTAAATTAATAAAATTATGTCTTGAAATCTTTAGAAAATACAATAATATAGATTTTTGTGTTAAATGCTTTGGGTTTTACAGTGTTTCATATAACTGGACTGTATATTAACCCATAAAATTAGTTTTCTATGTTTTATTCTTTTAAATTGCAGCACTTAATAACACGAGTCAATCGCTGTAACAAATTACTTATCAAAAATTAACTTATACGAGATTTTTTTGCTATGCACACTCTTCAGAATTACGTTCAAGTTAAACTACCTGTCACTTTAATCATACCTTAGGTTTGCCTTTACTGAACCTAAGTATTATTAACCTAAGAAGTTAACGTAAATAATACAAAAAAAAATTAACAAAGAATAAAAAACAAGAATTAGTATTACATGATTCAATTGAAGTTAATTTGAATTTTCCCCTTTTACTTCGGCAAGTTTGTTTCACTGTTCGTATTGTCATACAAACATGAAACAACTTCTACAGAGCCGTTTTAAAGAGATCGTATAATTTTTTCCGCATCATACTAAACACTATTATTTATTTTTACTTGATGTAAGATTGATGATTATTAAAGTTTAAGTAAAAAATACAAAAAAATAATAAAGAATAAAAAACAAGAATTTGTATTACATGATTCAATTGAAGTTAGTTTGAATTTTCCCCTTTTACTTCGGCAAGTTGGTTTTACTGATCGTATTGTCATACAAACATGAAACAACTTCTACAGAGCCGTTTTAAAGAATCGTATAATTTTTTTCCGCATCATACTAAACACTATATTTTACCTATGTAAGATTGATGATTATTTAAGTTTATTAAAATACACAAAATGAATAAGAATAAAAAACAGAATTGATTTCAGATCAATGAAGTTAGTTTGAATTTCCCTTACTTCAGCAAGTTGTTCACTGTACGTATTGTCGTACAAACTGAAACAAATTCTACAGACCTTTTAAAGAGATGTATAATTTTCCGCATCATCTAAACATTATATTTATTTTTACCTGACGTAAGGTTTTTATATTAGTTAATAGCAAAAATGAAGTGTCTTAAAAGTACTTTCTACAACTGCAAAAATACTGTAAAAAGATAATAAACATGAAACATGATAAGTAATAGCTTCATTTCTGGTTACACAAACATTTCTGAGTAAAAAGCAAGTTGGTTTGCAACAGAATCTGCCACTTAGCCCATTTCCACACAACATTTGTGTTCAACAGGAAAAAAAAACACCAAACACAGCATTAATTCTATTAAAATCTCCTATATTAAAATCTTTCAAAGGTCATAATTTAACAAACTTCTTTTCTTTGAAAATGCTATAATTATTCCGTATTTTGTTCTCTAAATTAGTTTGCATTTCTTAGAATGAATATGTAATGTTGCTCACACTTTAATAGAATGAAAAAATTTCATATTTACGTACGACATTAAACCTTTCCATCATCTTCAAAACAAACAACAACAAATTGATTATTAAATACCATTTAATCAACAAAATTCTGCTTTTTAAACGCCTTGAGCCTCTTTCTAAGCAAATAATACAAATTATGAAAGAATTTCAGTATGACATATATAAGGATTTTGAAAGATGATTAACAACTCAAGAATAAATTTCCGTTAAATTTTTAGTTAATACAAATAAAATTTCATCCGTGATTTGTTAGTGGCAGCGGAAAATTAATTTGGCTGAACGATGATTTCCCTTAAGATGGCATTCTTATATTTTATAAATGTAGCATCGAATTAGTTTTATTGGTTTTAATAATTTTAATGGTATTAAATTTCGAAGTTTTTTTTAAAAAAAAGTACTTCGAATTCAATTTTTTCTGAGATTTTCAAAATATTCCAGTTTTGAAGCGCTAATTTCTATTACGTGCCATACATTTTTGTAGTATTTGTAGCTGGGGCTATGAAAAAGACAGACGAATCGACATAACCTTCATGAAAGCTTTCCCTTTTTCCGATATAACCGTTAGTGTGGAAGCTAATATTTATATTTAAAAACATTTCTAGAACTCAGACATTTCCTTTACAAAAAATCGCATTTATGTCTTAATGAAATGACATAAAAAGTTCCATATTAAAATAAACAGCACTTAAGATGAGAAAATACTAAGATATATTAATTTGTTATACTATCGTGTCCTGTTTAGGTCAAATATTTTTTCCCTCTAACGACTCAGTGACGACTCAGCTAACGACTAGTTTCCACTAGTCTAGGGTCACTTAGTCTAGGGCTAACGACTCAGTTTCCACTAGCGGCTCAGTGGCTGAGAGGTTAAACGTGTCCGCCTCGTAAGCCCAAGATCGCGGGTTCGAGCCCCGGCTAAGACGTCGGATTTTCTGGATGGGAAAATCTTGGGCACGGATGTCATATGATTATGTGGCATGTAAAAGATCCCTGGAGGGCCAATTTGGCTGTGGTTCTGTCGGAAAAATTAAATCTCGGCATACTTTAACATCCACAGAGAGCTCAGATTCATTGTAATCTGCGCGTCAAAATTGGTAGCAAGAGTCGCGTAGATGGTGCCACAAAAAAGGCTCTCAGTTCTGGGGAATATGCCGAGTCTGCAAAAGGCTTGACCGCCAATGTTGCAGCCCCATTAGAGGAAAAAAAGGTCAAATATATACTAATAAAGTCTGACCATATGACAACAGGTTTGAAAATTAAACATTTTCGTTTTCAATCATCACCATTCAACTAATTTTAAATTAAGCTAAAATAATAAATAGCCCTGTTTTAAAAGCACTGTTATCTTTAACAAAACAGGTACATTCATTGTCGCATGTTGTCTAACACACCACATTTCTAAAACTAGTTTTCGGTACATTGTAAACATTCATCAGCATTTTCCATCAGCAAGGGATTCCATTAGCATCTCTCCAGAGTAAACAGCGTCAACCGCTTGTTAGACTTTGTTCTTGTGAGAGGGTCACGGAATTTACAAATTATACGCATTCCTCCCATAAAAAACAAACAAGAGAGAAAAAAAATTGTTGCATGAAAACAGAAAATTTGTGTTGTTTTTAAGGCAATATTGTTTTTTGATTTTGTTATATTTGAAAATAGTTCTCAATGAAATATGACAGAGCTATATAAAATGAAATATTGCTGATTGTGAAATATATTTATATTTTAATAAATTATTGCCTTAGTGTACATTTCCTTTTTTTACCAAAGTAGAACGTAGCATATGCAGCAGTTTTCAGCTTTTAAAAGTCAATGAATAATTTAATGCTATCAAAATATTATTTTATACTTCTGACTGTTACATTATATAAAATAACAGGCTTTGTTACCAATATTCATCTACACAGCGTTAATATTTGAAATGTTGCTATAGTTCATTTACAAGGTTCCGACGATGATTTATGCTAAATGGAAGAAAAAATGTATGGCTCTTATCCATAACAAATAGATATTGAATTTCTGAGTCCAAAAACTAAACATAAATGATATTGGAATAATGCGTGTAAGTGATGCACACAGCCAATGTCTGTGAAATCGTTCAGAATTTCTAGTTTCTTCTCTTGTAACTAATATCACTAGTTTGACTGGTTTTTAAACCATACATGATTGCTCTATTTTTTTAGTACACTCAGACACTAGAATTAAAGTTTGTTAAATTATATTCTAGTGTTATAAGATAACTATAACTGATAAAGTTTGTGCACATGCTCTGTAGATGTTATATTTTGCTGTCAAACTTTACCACAGTCTAGATGAACTACATGTTCTTCCCGTGGCCGAATCATTTCCTTATTGGACCCCAGATTGAACTTTCTCTGTAGAGAAGAGGTTTAAATTTCAGCTGCTACCAGTTGATTAGACGATGACTGAATGCGTGCTTGCAAAATCTTTATTTCACTAGAAGGGAATTAAATTTTCTAGTTTTTAAAACCACAGATTATGATATAGATTACGTAATAATTATGAGTTTACAACCAAGTATTTTATTCCTACACATAATTGATCTAGTCAAAGTATCTGCAAATCCTGGTATTGAAAGTCTTCCAAGGTTTATTTTCAATTCCAGGAGGCTTTAAATTCCGTAGTTTTTAATCCTGATGTTCAGAAATTATATGTACCGAATTCAGATAAATAACAAAAACTGTCTGTTTTCAGCTTCCACACTACGTTTATAAAGTAAAAAGTGGAAGGTTTTATAATCGTTCAGTCCGTCTGTCACCCACTTTCACAAAACGAACCGTAAGTCTCACAAACAAGTTTGATACGTCATTTTGAAGCAAAAAATTAGGCTAGGCTACATTCCAAATTTCATTAAAAAATTTAAATTAGAAGTTTATTTAAAATTTAAATAACTAAAAATTTAATCTACATTGAAATAACATGCAAATTCCATTTTTATTCACTATTTTCACTGTTGCCATATCGTCAATTGTACGAGAAATTTTATTTAAAATAAAATTAAACTCTTGAAAAAATAGTTATTTATGTGATATAATTCAGTTTGGATTGTTGTAATATCACAATAGAGTTCTTTTGATGGTTCACTATTTATGTAGGAAGAAAGATGCATGGAGAAAGTTTTTTTAAGTTTCATAAGTTTCGTTTTTATTTTTAAAGCATCAGTTTTACTAATTTATTATTCAAACTATAAACTTGTGGCGAGAAAAAGATTTTATTAAAATATATATCAGTATTCTTGAACCTCAAAAAAAACTTAGCAAACGATCAAGACTAATAAATCTGCAAAGGAAAATAGTTATTTTGGCGTTTAAAAGTTTGAATTAGAACTAGCTAAAAGCTCTGTTTGTCGAATTTCTTTCTGAGGTGTTGTTATATAGCGTGTGTCCTGTTGAGCACAAATACTGTGTGGAAGCGTTTTAAGTGGCAGATTCTGTAACAAACCAACTTGTTTAGATCTAGAAATAGCACATAAAACCATTCTATTTCCGCAATACATTTTGTAGATGCTAGTGGTATTTATTTTCCCGATATATTACTAATGTGTTAAGTATAACTATGTTTCTACGATTAATCTTCCAGAATTCTAAATGCACTATATATATCATCACTATTTCCTAATTTTTAGTGTACATTCTTTATTAAATTTATAATGATAAATATATGCCAATTTCACTTTAATATTTGTTAAACTTAAATCACAAATTAATTTAATTTGTAACATAATTTACTTTACTTTCTTATTGGCTACAAAATGTCAAACATGTAAAATAGTTTTCTCTGTATACATTTTATATTTAATTTGTAATATAATATTGCAAAAAATTAAAACAATTAGGCTTATTTTTAAAAAAATGTGATCTTAAAATCACATTTCCATCTGAAAAAATTACAATTATTAAGTTATAAATTTTTTATATTTATACGTTGAATACGTGAGCATAAATCACAGGACTGTGAGCATAAATCACAGGATAGGGTAGGGTAGGTATATATATATTCCGGCTTGCGTACTTGATCAGACACCCGCTTATATTAGCCTTCGTCAAGTAAGACTGACACAGAAAGAATTTTTACTGTCACAGAGAAAGGAAAGTACACCCAGGGCGAAGTCGGGAATCGAACCTGCACCCTTTACAGCGCGCAGACTGCTAGCGTAATGGTCCAATCCACTCGGCCATCCGGGCCCCGAAAAAAATTCACAGGAAAAGCCGGGTCTAATGCTCAGAAGGAAGCTGGAAATAAGAATTTTCGAACAATTCAAAAGAACCGGTAAACGCAACAACTTTTCTTTGTTGCACCCTTCCCTCGTCCGTGAATAGATGATGCTGCACTTAAGATGGCCGCCTCCAAATTACCCCCAAAGAAGCGACGCATCTTCCCTTTTTGGAGTGTTTAAAGGAAGTGTCAGGGAAATTGTTTTAGGGAAAAGGGTAATTCCGCAGCCCTGTTCCGAGATTGTTTATGGTCGTTTTTGTAAATGGGACACGCGCCTAGGCTTGTACTGGTTACCATGGCTAAAATTGTCGGAATTGGGTGGTTACGTGCGACAAGATAAAAAAAGTTTGTTGGTGGAGGGGGTTGGTTGGTCATTACTTTATAGGAAAATGCATTGTATTGGTGAGATAAAAGTTATTTTGATTAGATCCAAGAGGTTAGTCGTATTTGTTTAAAAATATATTAATTTGGAAATGTGTGTTGTTACTGTATTTCATATTACATTTTTTTTCTGTCTTTAACGTTCATGCCTTTATTGAGAAAAATACAAGCACAGATTGAAAGAAACGCAGGAATAAAATATATAAGGAAATACGTTATCTGAGACAAGCCAATTGCAGCATTAAAGCAAAATATAATCGATTTCGGAAATATTTTCCCGAAATTCTATCTATTTTGTATACCTTTTATATAACTGAAATTTTTCAATTCTTACTATATTAACTTCCTTAACTTCCCGATAGTTAAATACCCAATTCAACGGATAAAATTTACTTTATAAATCCATTACGAAAATAACAAAAGGATCTTAAGGAAGTTACGCTTTTGAGAGATTCTTCTTTTCAAGAATTTTAGTATAGTTTTACTGTTCACAAGGTAAAATATTGAGAAATTAACTTTTTTCTTTGCAAAAATTCTATATTTTCAACAAAAACCTGTTATAACTGCAATTATTCAATTTTTACTGTAGTGAAATCCCGAATTTATCAGTTAGTTAAAAAAAAATATTTTTATAAACCCATTACGAAAAGAGCAAATAGATCTTAAGAAAATTGGGCATTATACTTCCTTATATAACTGCAATTTTTTTTCAATTTTAATAAATTTATTTCCATATTTCTTCGTTTGCTAAATTCATTTCTATAAGAATACAATTTATTTTATATACCTTTTACGAAAAAGAACAAATAGATTTTAAGAAAAGTAAACCCTCGATTCTTCTTTTCGGGATTTCAATAAAAATTTCGGATTTCACAAAATAAAATATTGGGACATTAACTTTTTACGCAACCCGCCATAATACTTATCCTCATTGAAATGATAATTGCATCTTCTGAAACTGCCCTTGTTTAAACCTTCCTTAATCTTAAACTTTTCCATAAATAAAGTTAAATATCACCCTTAGTCTAGCGCTGTAAGACTGAATTATTACGATGGAAATTAAAATGTCCAGTAATAAACTTTTAGTGCGCCACATATTAAATCACATGTTGCTTAATGTTTAAGCACTTTCGAAGGTAAAGAAACGAAATGGTCTAGGGCAATAAAAATCAATTGGCCGCAAGTTTCGGACCATAAAGATGCCTTAACAGCTATCTTTGACGCCAAGAAAACAAAATAAACGATAAAACTCAAGGAAAAATAAAAAATAATAACTATATATAGTTTTCGTTCAAAGATAAATACAGAATACATTTTATAAAATTTTATCTATTTTTATCAATTATTTTAAATAATAACGTAACTTAGTAGGTATAAATTGTATTTGTATTTTGATGGTTTTATAATTTAAATAAATTTATATAATATGAATTTTGAAAAGCTGAGCGCAATAGAGGGGGCAACTCCCCGTTCAAATTTCATAGTAAATCGGATTTAAACAAACGGAATGTATGGTAAAACTGGTTTTTTATCTATAAAAAACATGTATTTAAACTATTTCTATTTTCGGGTTCTTGCGTTACTTAGTTTTGCTTCAATCTGCTGGTCTGGCAGAACATGTAAAGTTAAGAAAACATATCAAAATAGTGTATGCACTAATATTTAAATAAAATAATAAAAGAAATTCGATGGGCTATAAACTTAACAGAGTTTACAAAGAGCTACACAAATTAAACTGTTACACAAATTATACATTCAAAGACTAAAAATCCCGAAAAAAACATAATTATTCTTTTGTCAGTTGTCGAAGTTGAAACTATAACAACTTTTTGAGAGCATTTTCATTCAGCCAAAAATCCACTAACCTACTAATCTGTTGTTCAGTTTCGGTCTCCCTTCCTCAGAAAAGATGTAGAGTTGCTTGAAAAAGTTCAGCATATGGCTACAAAAATGATTAAGGGTCTATCTGGTATTGATTATGATAACAGATTAAGATCTTTAAACATGTATTCCCTGGAAAATAGGAGAGCTAGGGGTGATTTAATCTATATACATAAAAGGCAACTTCCGTTTGTTTGTTTGTTTGTTTGTATAAGACACGAGATCTAAAGAACCACGCAACAGATTGTCACGAAATTTGGCACAAAAATTCATCTCATCTCCGGAACAAATATAGGCTAAGAATTTTTCGAATCAGACCATTCCTTCTATCGTTTCGAACGTTTTTCTGAAAAAACTACACCACTTTGGCTGAAATCCGATCATTTTTTTACTTTCCTGATGCCATCGGCTGAAAAAATTAAATAAAACTTTTAACAAAAGTAATTAAAATTGAAAATGTTTATTTTATTCTGTTGCCATTAACTTCAGAAACTAAATTCATTATTTGAAAAATAATTGACATGTTTCAAGTGACGTAATTCCGGCAGTCTCCAATCCCGGATTTTATTGTGGGTTTATTTGATGATTTTTTCATTGATTTTTCTGTTGACTGCATGTATGCATATTTAAGCAATAAATTTATCGTTAAGCTATTACTGAACTATGATGGTTAATAAAGGCCGTCGCACCAGAGCTGCATATTAGGGTTTTATGTCTTTATTTTTTCGCCAAATACGTTGCCAAACTCGCCAAATTATTAACTAAAACTCGCCGAATGGGCATTTTTTTTATAAATAATTTATAAGCTGGTTGGTTGTTCGTAGGTCATTGTGTTAGAGCTGTATAATGGGTGTGTTTGTAGCTATATATATTTTCTCGCCAATTTTTTTCCCAAAACGTGCCAAATAAGCTAAAAGGTTTTATCTATATACATAAAAGGCAACGTTTGTTTGTTTGTTTAAGACACGAGATCTAAAGAACCACGCAACAGATCGTCACGAAATTTGGCACAAAAATTCATCTCATCTCCGGAACAAACATAGGCTAAGAATTTTTCGAATCAGACCATTCCTTTTATCGTTTCAGAACGTTTTTATGTTTCCCATTCAATGCATTGAAGACCTTAGAGGTTTATTGCTCCTTAAACAGCACGTTTTCACGGATTGTTTATTTAGTTTTATTTTACACATTTGTTAAAACGATTTTTAAGTATATTTAGTTTAATTACAGCTAAAAAAATTAGAAATAAACATCTAAAACAAAAATCGTTTGCTAGCTTTTTAGCAGTTAGAAAAATATTTAATATTAAAAATAAAAATCGTTTGCTTTAGTATCTTTATCACAGTTTAAAAAAACAAATAAATATAAAAAATGCAAATCGTTTGCTGTTTGCTGGAGTATCTTTATAACATCTAAACAATTAGATCATGTAATTCACTTTCATTAAGAATATTTTATTTTCTGCACGCAGACCAAGAGTGATCAGTTTAAAGTGAGATTTAAATTTTAACTACTTTGGAAGAACAGATTATACCAATCTTTGTCCTAAACGCATTTTTAGCCTACTTTTCTTTTTTTAATTCGAAAGAATTAAAAAAATGAAAAAGTAGGTATTGACATGCGGTCGATGTCCGTCTGTCCGTCTGTCTGTCTGTCTGTCCGTCCGTACCCCCCTTCCAAAATCGGTTCTAATCATCGGATCTTAAAAATTCTTTTTTTGTTAGAAAGCTATAACCTCAGATACCCAACTTTCATACTTTTTGTCCGTCTGTCTGTACGTCCGGACGGACATAAATCTACTATCTGTCGCGAATTTCCCATTGAATTAGCATTGAAATTCAATTTTGAGTCATTTAAATCACTGTAGGTATTGAAATGCGGTTGATGTCCAACTGTATGTCTGTCCAACTGTCTGTCTGTTCGTATGTCTGTCTGTTCGTATGTCTGTCCGCCTGTCTGTCCGTTTGTCTGTCTGTCTGTACCCCTCTTCCAAAATCGGTTCTAATCATCGGATCTTAAAAATTCTTTTTTTGTTAGAAAGCTATGACCTCAGATACCCAACTTTCATACTTTTTGTCCGTCTGTCTGTACGTACGGACGGACATAAATCTACTATCTGTCGGCGAATTTCCCTTTGAATTAGCATTGAAATTCAATTTTGAGTCATTTAAGTCACTGTAGGTATTGAAATGCGGTTGATGTCCAACTGTCTGTCTGTCCATCTGTCTGTCTGTTCGTATGTCTGTCTGTTCGTATGTCTGTTCGTATGTCTGTCCGTCTGTCTGTCCGCCTGTCTGTCCGTTTGTCTGTCTGTCTGTACCCCCCTTCCAAAATCGGTTCTAATCATCGGATCTTAAAAATTCTTTTTTTGTTAGAAAGCTATGACCTCAGATACCCAACTTACATACTTTTTGTCCGTCTGTCTGTACGTCCGGACGGACATAAATCTACTATCTGTCGGCGAATTTCCCATTGAATTAGCATTGAAATTCAATTTTGAGTCATTTAAATCACTGTTGCCAAATCAACAATGGCATGAGAAACTTTATTTATTTAAACATATTTGAAGCAAAATAATATTTTCATGAATCAGTTTGGAATGACGTCATAAAATGTAGCACAATTTGATTCCTTGGTTATTCATTAATTATCTAACAAGAAAGCGGCAAGGCATACTTTTGCATACAATTATGCTAAGTTTTAATTTACATTTCTTATTTTTTTAATGCAGTTTGGAGTTTCATTACTTTTGTTATTAATAAATATTTAATTATTCCTCGAACTACAAATAAATCGCGAGCAGACGATAAATAATGTTTAATTGATTTGCGAAATAATAATAAGGAAAATAGTTGATTTTGGCTTTTAGAAGTTTAAATTATTAGCTGGATGCTGTGTTTCGATTTTTTTCTAATATGTATAAATCTAGTGTAGAAACGGCTGTTGATGATATTTACTGTTAGAAACCTAGTTTTTTCCCGATTAGAACTTCAGTAAGTATTTAAGTAACAGGAAAGTAGGCTATTTTAGTTCTTTATGAACTTCTTGTTTTCTGCCATTTTGTACTGCTTATATTGTATTTATATCTACAAAGTGTCCAAAAAAAAGTTACGTAATTTATCGGAGAACTCCCTTGAATTGCGTTAAAATAAATGTTGGAGACCCTTTTAAGATTTAGCTTTTTTCCATTTTTAATTCTTACTGATTATTTTTTACTTAAATATGTATTCTTTTTAATTTGCGCTTCTTATCAAAGGTATTTTTGAAATTAATATTAATCATTACTATATCCAAGTTGGGTAATTAAATGGAAAATTACTGGGTAATCTTCATATCTTATGTAACTAAAATGAAAGAAAAAAATAGTTAAATTGACTGTTAAATTATTTTTCCACCTCTACCCGTGCAACGTCGGGTATAACAGCTAGTAAAGTTCATAAAACAGGGAGGGCTTAGGTTTTACCTTAAATAGCCGGACCAGAGGACTTGATCAGAAATTGAATAAATCATGCTTTAGAAGGGAGGTAAGAAAACATTATTTTTACAATAGAGTTGTCAATGAGTGGAATGCTTTACCAGATTATGTGGTGCATTCGAAGAGAATAGAAGATTTTAAGAAGAAACTTGATAGTCATTGGAAACTGGTAATACATTAGATTTATTTTGGACCAACCTTGCTGGGCCTCTCGTCTGGTGTTGGTCGACAATTTTTGTATTTGTATTTGTAATAATCAAAATAAATAAACCGCTTATTTTGCAAGCGAGTTAATTAGTTAAGTAGGTTGTAGAAAGTTTTTCAGACTACCTTGACACATAGGGAGTCACAAATATAAGACGTCACTTATAGCGCAACTGCCGTCATAGTTTTACGTTTGAACATTTTATTTTCTTATTTATTTTCACGTTACATGCATTATGTTTAAAACGAATCTTGACCTACACATATATTTTAAGATTAAATATTTAATATCTTTGAAACTACCCAGACTTTCGATATTTTAGCGATTTTTCTCAAAAATGCATAGTTAAGTCAGCTTTTAGGAATTTTCTAACAACGGGACTGATGGCAATATATTAACTATTTCCTGTAGAACTAATCTGTAAACTTTTTGTTCACTATAAAAAATTCCATTATCAAAAAACAACCAAGATATACCTTTGGACATTAAGTCTTAACGATTTTTAAGACTATCCACATGTTCGATATTTTAAGGAATTTTCTGAAAAAATATATATATTAAATTAGCTTTTAGGAATTTTTTAATAACTATACTTAAAAAATATATTATTTAAGTTAGAACTTATCTGCATTTATTTTGTTCATTAGAACAAATTTTTCCATTCTCCACAAACAATAGATAAATTTAAACCACCAACACATTCCTCATAAAAATAGCTTTATCTTTGAACAATAACTTTTTCCCTCCTTCAAAACTATTTCCAGACATTTCATATTTAGGACAGCCGTCTCCACAATCGATAAAAGAGCCCCTACCATTCCCCTTTAGACTGAAACAGATTCCAGCATTTCAGCGGTCTCACACAAGTTTAATTAAATCCATTTGTTCAAATTAATGAATGCAGTGCGACTGGTATTTGCCCAAAACAGTTGAATTATGTAGCCTTTAGTAGCAAGTATCCGAATTGCATGGGGATAATATAATTTTAGCTCAAGAGAGGCATTATTTCATAAGTTTAAGGGGAATTATGGCAATAAAATTTTAATTGGTTTTGGTGGTCAACGACCCGTTAAGTTTAAATAAGGGATTGGTAAATATTTTGAGATTTAAAAATAAAACTATTGAGTATACTTGAATAGTTAGATACAGTTAATATTTCATCAACTACTTAGAAAATTGTAACTCATTTAAAACAAATTATATTTGTTTGTTGTAAAGCGTTTAAAATCTACATATTCTAAAGTTAACTATTTAATTAATTATGAGTTAGTTAAAACACCAACTACGTATTATCCTATAATGAAATTGCAATATTTACATGTTTAACTAACTAAATAGACATTTTGTTTCAAGTCTTGGTAAATCGAGGAATCAAATATAAAGCGAACTTGGTAACTTTAAAAAAATTGCTTTTTAATAATTATTTTTAAATTTGTATATTCTCATGTTCTTTCTAATTACTAAGGTATTTACGTAAATGCATATTGTAAAAATTAAAATACAAGTCTTCTCTCAAAGCTCTTTCTTAATTAATCTGAACTAAAATGAACTTTTATTGAAAAAAATAACGAGTTAATAAAATATATTAGTTTCAACAAGAATACAGTTCCGGAAAAAGATTTTAACTGAATTTCATTACAAGAAATGATCTTTCTATTTAAAAAAATCAATATTTATAATGTTAATCAATCCCATGTCAATACGTGACTATATAGGTATTGATCTTTTCTACCTTCAAAACCAGTAATAAATTAACTTAAGTTATCGTAACACAACAACGCCTAATAATAAAAGTAGATTTAAAAAATACCTACTTCCACTACAAAAGCATCATCCACTTTACAGTGAAAAACTATTTATTTTTTTTTTAAATATATCCCCTTCATACAAACGAGCAAAAGCCATTCTTATAAAATGAGTCTTCCTCTTGTGATGCTATCCACTTCCCTCGAGAGATCGAAGGATTGATATCGGGAATAGCTGATATCGGAGAACCTGTTCTGATTTCGATATTACGATATCTGTCTTGTTGATTCGATTTCATGGATGCGAATCGCTGACCCAGAAAATAGGCAAATTGTTGTTGCTTGCGAAATGGTGTTCTGGGATTTTCAGAAGAGTGCATTGTCAAGTGACGGTGTTATAGAATTGATATTCGTCAAGCAGTCTCTTTTGAAATTCTTAAAATAAACGTCTGATAGTTCTTTCCCAATACAAACTTTTTATAAGAAATAAGTGTCATAGGTAAGAAGTATTTTATAAAACTGATTGAAATGACTTAAAAGCAGTTTTAAAGATAAACATATGATAGTATCTTTTGCATAAAACTGTTGCCAATTAAAAATAATTACGTACTTTTAGGCTTTTTTAAAAATAAATTACAATAAATTCTTAAGCTTCAAAATTCATAGTTTATCTCTTCTGAATTATTCTTGTGATCAGAATATGTTTTGTTTTACAAAGTTTCATAAAGTAAATTGTTATATCAATTGTATAATTAAATTTTTAATTTCCAATACTAAAGATCATTGTTCAATTGCAGGTTGATTAAGTGGCAGAATAAAAAAGCATTTCGATAGCATTGTTATCCAGCCAAAAATACACCAATCTACAGATAATCAAAATAAATCTATCTCACCTATAAGGCTTTTTCGAACAATTGTATAACACTATTATTTTTTTAACTAGTGTAATATTATTTCCATAGTTTTAAGTACAATTACAGTTACTTAACAAAGTTTCTCGCTGGGTGGTCTTTTTGGCGTCAGTGAGACGAGATTTTTTACTAGATGGTTTCAAGCTGTAAGCTTCACACAATGGGTATGTAACATTTTGAGAAATGTCTCAAGAACCAGCTATTACAATTTCTTAAGATTCTTAGTTTAACCTTTGTTTATTTCATTTATTAATTTTACAGAGAGAGTGCATTAAGAATAACTTTGAACCTTAAATTTGGGATGTTTAACTTAATCAATTTTAGTCATGTTGCATTATGTAATTTAAGTTCTAACATCTAAATTATGTATTCAAAACTATACGACACAATAGAATAATAAACATGAAATATTACACTACTTACACTATTTTTTCTTCAATTTTTCTAATGTCATAACAAATAATTATCGCGATGCTATTAAATTATAATTATCGATATGTTTAATGATGAACTGAATCAAACTTTATACCTTTCTTTTGTAAATCTATTTCATTCAAAAACCATGTTTGTTAAAAAAAACTGAAATATATACATTAATTCTTCTAAGTTAATTTGAATTACATATAATATAATACGAACATTACAAATTGATTTTGATTTTAATAAATATCATATTTCCCTTCATTTGACCTGGTTATTAAAAAATGAATTTTCCGTACGAAATCTAATCATTTCAATCCAAAAAAAATCTACTTTCATTTCAAATTAAACAATGGATAAATGTTATTAATATAACATTGGAAAAAAATTGTGCATCGCCTTATTTTTTTTTTATTGAAAATAAATAATTCTCATCGCGTAAGTTGAAATTTTTTATTCATTTAATTAAAGTTATATTTTAACTCGGCATTAGTTTGTTACAATTTATTTGTTCCAATATTTAATGTTAAATTAAAAGTGTTAGAATTTTTAAACATTCACAAAAAATATTTATTTATTTCAGCTGAATGATATAAAAATATTCCCTGCTAAAATAAACATTATAATTAAATGTGTTTTGTTTTCATCAATTGAAACAAAATTATCTTGATTGCACATCATAGTTTACACAAGACTGTTTCTGTTGATGAAAACCTTAGTCTAGGTCAATTTAAAAAGTATAATCAAATAATGAAGTTTATTAAGTTATTTGTCAAAAAGTTATACTTTTCTTGCATGATTGGGTAAATGTTTGTAAAGCATCACGGATATCCCAATAAAGTCCTAGCTAAATATAAGATGAGAAAAACAACTTAAGGAGACGCGGTACCCAAAAAAATTAATCCTTTATATTTATCGCTAGCATTCAATTAAACTATTTTTACAAAGAACTAACATTCAATAAACATGTACGAAAAAATAATAATAAATGAAACATAAGATTTTTTAAAAATTACAAATTTTTTAATTTTTTTTTTTTCAAAATGCTACTCCTCCTACAATTTTAAGAATTTTTTGATAGAATTTTTTGCAAAATGTTTCCACAACATCTATTAATAAAAGTTGGTATGGATATAGAGCTATCAGTTAAACAAAAACAGTTATGTAGCTTTAAGTATAAAAATGACCAAAAAATAAAAAAAAATTATAAATTTTCAACTTCATCATTTTTTTAAAAAAATCTATTCACACTAGACTTTATCCCATACCAACTTTTGTTAATCGTACATGTCTCAACGCAGAAAAAAAATTAGAGCTCTACATTAATTTACCTAAAAGCCTTAGGATTTTAACCCTTCACAAGCTAAAAAAATTAAAAATTGAAAAATTCAACATAAATTTCCAAAAACATTTTACCAAACCACTATATAATTTTCAATAAACCTCCACCATTATTAAGTATTCCTTCTTTTTTTTACAATATCCTTACATCACAGCATTCGAGCATGTTTAATTATTTTCTGAGTAGCCCTAAATTTTGGGTAATGCGTCCCCTTAAACTCCCATTTCTATTTTCAACTTAAAATCTTAACAAAACAATAAAGGAAAAGTCATTTCCCATCACTTAAATTAAAAAAAAAGAAATCAAAATGCCTTACGTAACATTGTATTTACTTTATTTCAATAATCTAGATATTGTTTTAACTGAAATCACGTATCCCAGTACAATGCTTACAGCGAAGCAGAAACTTTCTCCCCAATCTTAAGTAATGATATAAATTTAGTAACAGAACCACAAAGCATGAGAAAGCGAAGGTCATTAAATAACAAAGCATTGGAAAGACCATAATGAGCTATGAAGAAAAATACTGGTCTTAAAAAAATACTGGCTCATTAAAGCGAAGCCAAGTTTTAAAAAAAGTTCATTGTTGTGACCTGTTTACGTTTATTGGAGATTATAAAAGAAAGAAATTTTTTATTTTTTAAATTAACTGGGTATGTTAATTTGGGTTTTCTCTAATAAAGGATGTATTTAATTCTGCAAATTGGAAGTTTGGCTTTTTCTATTTAAATTTATTTATTTTTTATTGGGAGAATTAGAGGGTTTGTTTTTGGATTTCGATAATATTTGAATTTAATGAAATTTTGCAATTTTGCCGATTCGATGTAGCTCGCAATATTTTTTTAGAGTGTTAGAATGTATGAAATAAATTACCTGGGGACATATGTAATTCGAAATATTAAGATCGTTTTCGTGAAAATGAACCATTATTACGTTTTCCAAGTATTTGGAATTATACTGCGGTTGTATCGAGGTATTGAAAGCAACGTGATAGGTTGTCAGATTCAATTGAGTGCCAGTTGCCAGACTCCCAATCTCCGACGAATAACTACATTTGATTCCGTCCCATTTATTGGAAACTTCGTTCAATTAAACTTGTGTTTATCAAAAGTCGCTAATGAAGGACTGGACCCTATATTTCAGTTATAATTTCGAGAATGAGTTTTGAAACTAGACCCGTCTCAAATGTCATATTAAAATTTCGGTACTAAATATCGGTCTCAATCCTATAAACAAGACTTTTATTGCTTAAACAAACAATCTCGTTTGAAAGCTGGCTTTTTTGGGCTTTTTTTTTTGGCTTTTTTTTATAATTCTAAGGATTTTTTAGACTAGATTTTTTTTGCTTACATCTATTGAATAAATATATAAAGTTATTTTTAATATGAATGTTTTAAAATTGGCCAAAGATAACAAAAATGCCACTAAGATATTGATACTGTATTTAAATTAATCTGCAGCAATAATACGTGATTTTAAAATTACTACATGATCTTCGGTTAAATTGCTTAAAATTTATAAGCGTGTATTTTTTTGTCAGAGTGTGAACTAAGAAGAAAACCTGTATATAATGTACAATTTTATTAAAATATTCGATTTTGAGCATTCAAGCATTTTATAATTTTTAATTTCAAATATAAACCTATAGCAGCAACAAAGTTTTATACTCAAGTTACCAAATGTACTACATGTATTACATGAATAAAACGACAACATGCTTATGAGGACACGTTTTATTCGACCGGAACAAAACTGTACAAATATAAATAAAACGCAAAAAACATAATATAAATATCGTAAAAACACCAATACATTCCTAACTTTTAAATGCACCAATATATTCGAAACTTTACTCTATTATACCAAAAAATCTTCATCATCTGAACACACAAAAAATAACTGCAAAAACTTTTAAACATCGTCGCTTATTGAAATACAAGAAACCCCCCCTAGGGAGGAAAAACCCTTTACATCGGGTAACGTGAAAATAAATAAACATCGAAATGCAAACCAAAACTAAATTTTATTCATAACGCATTACGGTCAAATCCGTACATTCCAAAGCTTGAAAAAAGAATGCCTTACTGTGGAATCCCTGTCACGAAAAAGTGATATTACGCCTGTAAACACATTTTAAAAATGTATAGTAAAAGGGGGAGGAGAGGGGGGCCATCTTTTTAATGTTGTGGACGCAAAATAGCAGCGATGATGATCCCACTGAGGAATTCATGCGCAGTTCTAACACCGGCAAATTGGTTTTGAAATCATTGAACTAATTATGCACTTTGTTTCACCAAAAATATGGTTCCTAGTAGCTGCAACGGCTGTTTGGTGAAACGTTATACCATATTTTTGGTATTCGGTTGAACCATTTCTCAGGTTTTTGTTTCCAAATCCAGAAAAATGGTTCAACCAAACATCGAAAAAAAGGTTAAACATTTCACCATACAGCCGTTGCAGCTACTAGGAACCAATATCATGGTGAAACCAAGCACACATTTTTTAACAGTGTACTAATTTAATGGTTTTCGCATTATTCTATATTCTATTGTTTATACATTCCAGACTTATAAATCATTTCTGCTCAGGCGTCTCCCGAGCACATCCTGCGGTGTCTTCTACTGGATAAGAAAGGCATAACATCGGACCCTCTGACCAGTGATAGACTTTCTGAGTCTCAACAACTTTTCGAAACTCGTCTGACTACTGTCAAACGAGGGGCCCGGATGGCCGAGTGGTTTGCATCGCAGACCATTACGCTAGCAGACTGCGCGCTGTAACGGGTGAGGGTTCGATTCCCGCCTTCGCCCCGGGTGTACTTCCTTTCTCTGTGACAGTAAAAATTCTTTCTGTGTCTGTCTTACTTGACGAAGGCTTATAAGCGGGTCTCTGATCAAGCACACAAGCCGGAATATATATGTACCTACCTTACCCTACTGTCAAACGAGATCAGGATTAGTAAAAGCAGCATTGTTCGATATTTACTTTATAACGGAAGATAAAATCAATTTATTCGCATGGGGTTTTTATATTAAAATGATCAAATTCTTAATTGTTTGCTGAATAAATATAATCAACGATAATTATATATCAATGTATTATGGATTCTACAACGCTAAAAACTGCTTCATTTGATAACGCTTCTGACTGCAAATTTCTAGCCTTTTTAAGAGTTTTAAACAACACTTAAACTGTAAATATCAATTTACTGCAATTGAATACCATGCTTCAAAATGTCATTGAAATTATCACCACTTAGATAAATATAAGAAAATACTTAGATAAATAGATAAGAATTTGTTAACATCAACATTACCATGAAAACTTACTTTTAAAATAGCAATTATAATACTGGACACTAGTTTTACGTAGCAAATAAATTAATTCATTGTCAAAGTAAATACAGAGCTTCAAGTGTTGCACTATGTAATCCTCAATAAAGAATTAATACTTTCTTATTGATATGACTATTTACTTTAGTAGTGGGACTGGTATTTAGTACGGTTCAAATTTTCGGAGTTATTGAAATAGAGCGCGTTTCTCTTTCGGCAAATAGCAAGAGAAATAAATGACTTTTGCAGTTTTCAATCGTCAGCAAAAGGGAATTTAATGAATACTCATTTCAGTTCTTCCAATGTTTAGTTTTGTAAGAATTGTTGTGGTTGTGCATTTTTGTGTGTTTATTTCTGGTGTTTTGAATTGAATTTTTGGAATAGAAAGGAAACGGCTAACTGAGATTTATATGGTTGTTGTCTGAGATGTTCAGTTGTTTGTTTCTGATTGCGAAATGACGAAATATTTCACTTATTTTAAGCATGAAATATTCATGACTTTAATCTGTGTTGTGATGCCTTTGTTATTTCTTTCGTGACTTTTTGCATTTCAATAGAAAAAATGTTAAAGTATTTTTAAGATGTGTACTTAAACTTTTTTTAAAAAATTTGTTTACATTATGAAAGAAACTTTTTTTCTTACACTGAATTTTCGAATTTTACTCATTAAATTAAAAGTTATTTATAGTTTAAATTATAAAAAACATTTATACATTTAAGAAATATTGTTGGAATAATTAATAATTAAAATAAATATAATATGTATCTTAGTTTATGTAATGAAATAATTTGTATACATTTATGGAACATAACAATAGTTTATTTTTTAAAAAAAATAAAAGTATAAATGAATCAGAATATGACGAAAATTATTTTTTTAAATATTTTTTTACAAAACAAACGTACCAAAATGTGGTAATTAAGAGTACATCAGTATTTAAAAAAAAAAACTACTCTAAATATGCATCTAGTTTAATAAGAACTCGCTGTACTTTCCCACCAAATAAAATATAATGCGAAAACATATATCTATTTTTATTATATTTCTCTACACTATTCTTAACCAAGATAAATTGAAAGAAACTTGAAATACGGCTGTAAATATGGAAATTTTAAGTCGATAAAAATATATTTCATCAAAATAGGAAGCGTGACTTTTTCAGAATAGTCAATTGATTTAGTAAGTTATTGAAAACCTACGTTTTATTGTGTGGTATTGAAAAAAGTATAGTTAAAGAATAGTTCTCTATTCTTCGAGGAATATTTTCCATACTAATTGGAAATCGATTATGTTTATTTAATATGCGCATGATTTTTTTTTATCATATAACAATCATGTAATTTTTGGAAATATGCATATGAAAGCTTTTATATCTAAGTGTATTACCGCAATGAAAGTAGAAAAATGATAAAATGATAAAAATTATTATCGTTGACTTTAAAAGTCCCTCAAAATATATTTTTTATACATAATTTAGATAAAAAGCTTCATATTTTTATAAAATGTATACTATTATTTTATGTAGAAATAACATTCATTATTTTATATTTAATATACCATGTTACAAACTTCTCAAATATTTCATAATAAATAAAAATAGATAACGTATCATTAAATTTAATGCCAGCTCTGGGATGTTTCTGCCAGACTCATTATTACGTAAAAGACTGAAAGATAAATAAAAAGTAAATAAAATGAGCATTTAAACAATATAAATAACAATCTCTGAACATAATAAAAAAGATAAAAATATAAAATGTTGCTATTAAACCCTATGAAGGCGTGGAGTTTTTTTTTTCTTTACTTTTAAGATATCTTCGCTGGATCTTAGTTTTAGTATTGTACACTTAAAAACTGAAAAGCGCTAAACCTTTTTCTTTTCATACATTTAAAGCGATACTTTTATTTTAATTCCAACACAACTTTAAACAGTATCTGGAAAAAGTAGATAAAAACCAGAGTTTCATGTTTGTATAGTAAGCAAAGCGTTTAGAAAGTAATGAAAATTTTATTTTCGTCACAGAAAGATTAAATTTTTATTTGAGAATCCAAACGTTTGGCACAATTAATGACAGTTCGTTTTATTATTTACATTATTTCGTTTTAATTGTTTTCGTATGTTTCTTGGAAAAACTAATTTGTTTCCTTTATTTGCAGACATGTTATATGGCATCATAAAACTTTGAAATAGCTACGATTTAAAAGCTACTATCATTTAAAAATTATAGTTTATTTTTGATTTCTTTTACTGAGAGACACCGACCTTTAAACCCGTCAAGTAACTGTCATGTTTTCCGGCAACACACATAATTTAAAAACTTATAAAATTTATAGTTTTGCCAAATTTTAAAATATAATAATTTTAAAGTATTAATCGTCATTTATAATCATCTACTACAAAAATAAAATTCAAAACAAATAAAAAAAATTCAATTTTTAATTTAAATTTTAAATTTAATCACATGCAATGATAAAACAATATTACACTTCAAACAAATTGCATATCCCTCAGAGAGTTAACGCATATTTTATATACCAAATGCATTAGTTATGTGTTAACATTTTTATTAGATCTAAGCTCAATTACGATAACCTCCTATATTTTAAAAAACAACACAAACATACCTCAACTTTTCACCGTTGAAAAAAATATCACATTTTATTAGCATATGCTTTCAGACGTTGCTGCTATTTAAATCGAGAAATAATACTTTTAAAAAACCCTATTTAGGTCCACAAAAACAAAATGTCGCCAATCCGAGCCAAATAAAACTAACCCATTTCCCAATCCACGCATTTAACACAACACAAATAAAAGAAATCTTTATGGATACATAAAAACGTATCTCTGTTTTAATTGCAGTTTTGGATTAATCATAGCCTCAGATCTGTCACGGAGCCAAAAACCATTAGAAGAAAACGTCTGCTTGGCTTACTGCGACCGTCGTTACAAATTTCCTTTCATAAAACGCATAAAAACGGAAGGAAGAGATAAATCCCCATTCATTTCCAACACTGGTAGTGGATATAATGTCCGTTTCAAACACGGCGACTCCGGAAGTTTGCGCCGTACTTGAGATTCGAAATCATCGCAATGCAAAGTGAATTAGAGCTTTACACGCTGTGCGGGAAAATAGTGTTAAATGGGTTTATATAACAATATACGCCCAAAGAGTGGTGATATTGTTAAGGAAGGTTTCATATTACACATGTAGGTAAGTTAAATCCTTATTCATTTCCAATACTGGTAGTGGATATATAGTTCGTTTTACACAAAAAGATTCCGGAAGTTTTTGCCGTACTTACGATCCGGATTATAATCATAATGTAAAGTGAACTTTACACGCGCTACGAGAAAATGGTGCGAGCTTATTTTATTTAATAGTATGCACCCAAAGAGCGGTGATATTTTAAATTAAGGTTTCATATTACACGTGTAGGTAAGTTATGGCATTGATGGTAACTTTAAATATCACTACTTAAGCAAATATCGTTAATAAAACGACAAGTACGGTTATTTTCGTGTGTAAAAGGCCCACTTGATTCGATATTAGTACTGTGGTTATGCGGCAGAACTAAGCCAAAATTTCGGAAAGATGTGTGTCAATTGGTTTGCTCTTCTTGGTTAATTAATTTAATTATTGAGAAATTTACTTAACTTGTGCAGAAAACTAAAATATCTTTCACTAAATATGGCAAAAAGGTTAATTTTCTGTGAACGTGCCAAAATATCCGTAAAAAAAAACGCCTTCTTCAGAGAAGGCCTTTGACCTCATATAATGGCTTGGTTAAAGCTGCCCGATCTTACCAATCACAAAAGCGAAAAGTGTTATAAAAATTCTTAATCTAAGTACGTCATATAGTCAAAGTAGCATTAAGTAAATTTTACTCAAGTTCGAAGTTTCCTACACTTAATTATGAAAACTTATTTAAAAATCGTAGGAAAAGTACTTAATATATAAAAATTGTTTATAGTTGATGCATATGTAGTAGACACATTTTTACTTAATTTCCTTTTACAAGTTTATCAAATCAGATATGTTGTATAAAAAAATGTGGCAGAATTTCCAGTTAATACATTTAACAAATACTAAGTCATAATTTATCCTTTAATGAAATAGTTATCTTATGTACAATCATGAATCATTATTTTTCAACCTTTATTTTTTACACCTTCAGCATGAGAAATTTAGTTTATTTTGGTTTTAATTGATCGTTAGAAGTGATTGATGAAGAAAGGTTTTTTTAGAAAGAATTCTCATTTCAGTTTTCTTGAATTTCGTTTTTCTTTGGATATTTGTTTCATTAAAGATGAAATGGATAGAATATAATGAATTTATATTTAGTTAACGTATTGATTTTATTTGAAATATTGTTTAAATATTAGTAAATATTATATTGATTTTATGTTAAAAAATTCGTTATGTCTAGAATGTGACTTCTATGTAAATGATCTTAAATGCTGACATTGATAAAAAGTACTTTGTTGGAAAAATTTCTGCTACATAAAGTCAGACTAAGCCTGAAAAGATAAACAAATGTAACAAATATTGACCTTTTTTTATTACGTTAACAAACTGAGATACATCTATACATATTCGTTTAAACGTACATTCTGTTACTCAGGTTTCTTAAAGGCAAATTTACGAAAAGTAATTTATTTGACAAAAAAAATTTGGTAAAAGAAGCATGATATCAGAATCAAAAGTAGTTTAAAGATCTATTTTTTACATAATGGTATTTCAAAAATAACAAGTTCGACATTTTTATCGAACCAGAAAAGAGAAAATAATCTTTATTCGAAAAAGAGGACAATAATTACACTCATTCATTCAATTTTTTCGTTATCTTAAATGACATGTCCACACTTCCAATACTTAGTTACATTTCCTTTTGGCGAAGTCGTAATACTGATGGCGTGCTCTTTGGCGAAACTTTTACAAAATGGCGGCGTTAAGCACGATATGGAGCTTTTATGCTATTTTGCTTTCAATGTTATTTTTTTCTTCTTTTTGTTTTCATTCTTTAATCTTATTGATGCGTTGACCTGTTTTGTGGTTGCTTTCAGAACGACTCGGATAAGAAAGAAAACGGGATATTTCTCTAGAACGTTAGAACATTGTGACGTTCTAAATGTTTCCATCCGGACGTTGTTTCTAGAGGAATTAAGAAGCTTTTAGTTCTGTTTGGGGATTTCCTGGAGTTTTATTTGCCACTACTTCAGCTTTTAGATGGAGGATACGTTGTAACGGTGCTTATTCTTGTTGTAGTCGTTTCCATTAATACTTCAGAACATAGTAACTGTTTATACTACACGTGTAAGTGTTAAAACAAATGAGCGCACTCCAAAAATAGACTGTTTTAATATTTATGTTTAATTGTTTAAAATGATACAAATATATAAAAAAAGTTCTTCAAGTTTCACTAAAAGCAATAATTTATGGGAAATTGTGGCATATAATTGTATTATGTTTTTATCGGGTTTATTATTTTTATAAATAAAGGCAGATTTGCATGACATAATCTTCCTGAACAAATTATTAGACTATTTTGTAGCAAATGTACAAAAATTGCGAAATATTTTTTAAATAGTAAGTTTTGCCCAAATTTAAAAACAAAACATTCATTTTTAAATCACTTATCAACAATAGTAAACCTTATTTTACCAAAATGTATTAACAGACAGCAAAGTGCTATTGCATATTTAATACACGTTTATATTGCACATTAATACAAATAACTCCCAACTTTTTTTACTCATTTATCTATAAACTAAAAACTGTAATTTACTTACGGTCTTTGCTTAAAAACTATTTATTGAATTTGTTGCATTTAAAAAAAGGTTTTAAACAATCTTAAAATGTTTCACTTCATCCGTCAATGCATTCTCCACCCCAAAATATTCACATATCTCACTGTTTTAAAGATCAGATATGAACATAAATTAGACGTCTGGAGAAATTTCCTAGGATTCTCATACATGTTCAGTGAAGCTAAGCTTTCCATGCGATTTGAGTTTTTTAAAAAAAAATTCTGGAAGCAAAGTGAACCCTTTAGCCTTTCGTGGAAAACAAATCGTGTTAAGAAAAAATACAAAGCAAGTTATTTGTCAAGATAAGTTATTCTTCTCCCAATTCTTACTTCACGTAGCAATTGTTTTTTTAATCTGCTTTTTCTTTGCACTTTCTCTGAGTATAACTTTTCATGCCTCGTATTTGTAAATATCATCTATAGCAAAAGGCATGATGGCACCATGTCACTCTGATAATTATTTCACCTGCTACAGCGTGACTTGTGTATAATGTGTTTGAAAGAAATAAGTTGTTTTTTCTCTTTTAATTTTTCATTACTTTATATAGTTTGCCTTATTAATAGAAAATATTTCTACTAACTTCATTTTAAGGTATACATACACACTAGAAAAGGCCAAAAATAACCAAATTGGGCATTTTTTTTTGTTTTTAAGTTCATTAGAAATTACAATTCTTCCTCTTTAAAATTATGTAAAGTTTGTACTGATACTCTACTCTAATAAAAAGTTACAGAGGTTTTTCTAATCTTCCAAATCATGAAAGTTAGTTAGCTTTTATAACCTTTAAACTCACTTTTCCCAAAACTTCAGTTTTCTCATGTGTTACTTTGCTTAAACAATGATAACTAAAGTTAAAATTAACATTTTGTCAAACGAATTGTTTATATATTTGTGGAATAAGTTGGGGCGAGGCATGAACCTCAAAAAGAAGATTTGGTTTTAAAATAATTTTATATATTGCATGTCAAAGTTAATTTTTTTCTAAAAAAGGGATATATATATATATATATATATATATATATATATATATATATATATATATATATATATATATATATATATATATATATATCCCTTTTGTATGTATGTATGTATGTATGTATGTATGTATGTATGTATGTATGTATGTATGTATGTATGTATGTATGTATGTATGTATGTATGTATGTATGTATGTATATATATATGTATATATATATGTATATATATATGTATATATATATGTATGTATATGTGTATATATATGTGTATATATATATATATAATGTTGCTTGTTATAAAAATTATAAATAAAAAACTAAAAAACCACAAACTTAGTTAAGAGGTTCACGCCCTTCAGAATGAATTGGTGATTAATTTGCATGGTAATTGTATAGGTCTAAGTTAATTAGTTCTTGAGTTATGAATGTTTAAAAAACAGGCTAATTAATGCATAAAATGTTAATTAATTAATTAATATTTTCATTTTTAAAAAATATTTTTACACGTACCCTCATACACTTATGAATTATATCAAATATAAAAAATTTAAATTTTAAGTGAAATATTAGAAAAAAAAAGTTCAAGTGTATACCTGTGTAAGTGTTTTTGCTTTTAATGAAATTTCTCAATAATTGCGATCCCATCTGATTGTAATGTTGTTTTTTTTATTATTTTGGTTAGAATTATACATTTGTTTTTAAACTTGAAATACAATTCCCTTGACTTCGCCGTTCTTATGAAAAACATAAAGTTCTGCTTTATTGAAAATTTATAGGTTATTAATTTTAACGAATCTTCAAGTGTTTCACTTTGTGTAATATTTTTTATTTAATTAATTTTTCATATGATCTTTCTACTGCAATTATACGACAAACGTTTTGAACGAAATATTTAATATTTTGTTTTAAACTGTTGTATCAACCAACAATCAGATCTTTACTTTCACATCCAAAATATTAAGATCAATTTGTATTCAGCAGACTGCGTAGCTGGTTCATGGATTCTCATACAAAAGAACATAGGAAAAAATGGCTTCAAGTGGTATTCGGATGAAATGCTGAGTTTTTTAAGTAGTGACTTAATATTCTGTGGGATGCATTTTACGATTTCTTGGAAGATTTTGCTGTAAGTTTGAATATATATAGCTCCAAAGCATGGGATGGCTTTCCTATTGTGAAATATGTGGTTTTATAACAGATGGTTTGGTTTACAAACTGGGAATACAGCTGCGTTTCATAAATTATGATATTTTTATCTTGTAGTATATAAGTAGCATTGAGAATGTAAAGAAAGATTCTTGTGGCTTTAACTAGTTGTAAAATAGTTGCTTGGAAATTGGGATGGTTTAATGTAAGTTTTATTACAATTGGCTCAAAATAGTTTTTGTTTATTTTTATTTTAATATTATTTCAGGCAGTGAAAGAAAAATAGCTTTATTTTACTCTATAATTACTACATATGTTGCATATCTCACTATAAGTGGAAGAACTAGACAAAAATTATTTTTATAGAAAACACGTATGGGACTTTACATTTTTCTAACATTTTATCCGAGGTAAATTTTCAGATAAGTTAATTGTAGCCCAAATTTTATACCAATGATCGTAAAAATATCATCAGTTATTACATATTTAAATATGCAAATTTTATGAGACTACATCCGAAAAGTCATCCTACCTTTTCTACGTTAATTTTTATATTATACCAAAGTATCTTGCATTACTCAATCTTCAAATCTATTAGTATTATTAGGCTGCATCGACTGTATTGGTATATTGAAATACCATTAATTTAAGTATTTTAGTTAAATGTTTTAGATCTAGCCGATTTCATAAGTTTCAGTTGTTGTTTTTTGTCGTGTCCATGAGAGTCGAACTCTATATGTGTCCGCGAATTTTGATAATTTCTTCTACGACTTGCTTGATGTTGTCTCCATACGGATCTAGCATAGTCGGCAATACTCCAATCTTTCTCAGGCTGGCGCTCATAGCCGGACACTCATAGATGTGAGTGGGCGTAAGCTGTGTATCAGGACAATGTTCACAGCTTCTATAGATCTTCTTGCCATCTCCATCTATCTCCATACCCCTGTTTCAGTTATTGATAATGTCGATATAATGGCAAACCATAAGGTCAAGTATTTTGTAAATTATGTTTTACTGAACATTCGTACTTTTTAGAGGATTCGACACCTGATAGTATTTGTACACATATCTAAATCCTAAGAGTATTAAATTAAAATATTTTAACGGAACATTTTCATTTTTTTCAGTGAGTTCAACATCTGACTGTGATGGTACTCTTTCCAAACATTAGATCAATTATGTCCATTGTAAAATATCATATATTTAACTTTTTCTGGACTTCTGAGTAGTCAACAGTAGGCAAATTTCCAAACAATTACATCAAACAAAGTAGTGAACTATTCTATATTTAGGCATTTATTTTTAGTGAGTAATTATACTGTATTTAACATATTAATTTTAGGGAATTGAACACACAATTGTAATGGCGTATATTAACAGCATTATTATATCCAGCTTGACAAGCAAATATGGGAATTAGGCAAACCACAAGATCAATTATACAAATGGTAAAATATCCTATATTTAACAATTTCTGTATTTTAAAAGTAGTCGACATTTTGCGTTGGCAAATTTCCAAAATATTGCATCACACATGAAGTAAAAAATTATTTTATAGTTAACCATTTATTTTTAATTTGCAATTACCATACATTTTACAATTTACGATTAGTGGATCGTATACACAATTTTAATGGCGTATAGTGTATACTAACACCATTATTGTATCCAGCATGGTACAAAAATAGGGCAATCTTACAAACCACAAGATCAACTATGTACGTAGTAAAATGTCCTGTATTTCACAATTTATGTACCTCTTAGTAGTCAACAGATGAAGTTGAAGAATTTCCAAACTATTAGAACACATACACTAGTTAATTGTTCTAGATTAAGCCATTTATTTTAGTGGGAAATTATCATATATTTAACAATATGGTATTTGACTAAAAACAATTTATTGGCTTAAAATATTCTTATGCCAAAAATATTAGACCCGTATTTTTTCTTTTTTTCAAATACCCCATAAAAAGGGAGAAAAATGAATTTTAAAATTAGGACGAAAAATTACGCCCGAAAACGCTTTGTTGCTGTCACGTGGTATCTATGACGTCACTAGTAACTATAAACAAACTTTGAAACACCCTTTTGGAATCTACTTTAAGCAAATTTGAACTATCCGCTTCTGTAAAACCTCCTTCCATTATCTATATAATTCTTATTTTAATACTAAATTAGATTAAATCCAGTTTAATTGCAAGCAAAAAAACATCACACCGGTTTGTTTATATATACTAGTGACGTCAGCAAAATTGACGTGTTTGTGATCACGTGACGCACCGATGAAAAATAACCCATTTTAAAATGATTTTTATGAATTATTTAAAGATTTATTTTACAAAAAAATATATACGTTTGTTATTTTTGGGTTCAAACTATAATTAATTTATTATTGGAGGATATATTAGCGATACAGTCAAGTACCCTATTCACTATCAGTTAAGTCGATTAAACATACCGCTGTAATGGTGTGTACTAACGCCAGTATTGTATCCAGCTTGATACGCAAATATGGGAATCGGACAAAAACTACAATCCGATCTCATGGCAAACAAGGAAAGAAGTTTGCATCCGCCGAGCAAATATTTAGCGTAAGCAAAAGGAAACATGTTTGCGAACTGCACAGAGCAAATATTTACATGGGATATTATTCGATTAGAAGTTTTTGAAGTAGACCGATGCTTTTTGATAGATATGTGTTTGTATTGAGGAATATTGAATCATATAATCTATTGATATGCGGATTTTAGTATTTTTTAAAATAAATATTTGTTCGTTATATTATGGTAAATTATGAGATGATTACATACAGAATTAGTACTAATTAAAAAAATTATGAATTTCTTGTAAAACTGTTTAGTATAAATGTTTGATAATTGTTTAGAAATAAATAGGATATTACGATTTAATAAAATTAGTGAATTCGAAACATTTGGGAATTTATGGATTAGTTATACAAAGCATAATCCATATTTCAATTTCAATAAAACTTTATTATCTGAAAGCATATCTATAGATAACATGTTAATAGCTTAATTTTACTGCAGTTTAAGCTGAATATTTTTAATTGCACTACCATTAAAATTATTTAATGAAAAGTATTTTTTTTTAAAAAATCAACACCCTTTATAGGCAATTCAACTTTATAAGCAAAATTACCGAAAAGTTTTAATAAGAATACACTATTTAAAATGAAATGGGAGCAAATATAATACACTCTTAAATAATACAAAACTTTTATAAACCATAAAAAACACAAAGATATCCACAACTGGGTGCAAAAAAGACCCAACCAAACAATGGATTCAATTTCACACATTCAAACAACCCCTCAAACCCAGATAATGAGCGAAATTCCGCAAACAATGAATCTGAAAAGAATTAATATTGCTGGAAAGACCGTATTAATTGTCTAGAGAGGAACCACAGTGAAAAAATAATATCTTTACGCGTTTTACTGATTTTCGCCCCGGCCTGTATTGTCTCTATCCGCCATTCAAAAGATTTATTGCAACATTATTTTTGCTTTTTTAACTGCCGCCATAAAGCGTTTTTGTGTTTTCCAGACTTTTTTTTTCGAATTCCTATATGAATTATTTTATACTCCTCTTTTTTTATTGTTTCATTTCTCGGAAAATTCATTTTTCAATATTTTTTTTTGGAAAAAAAAGTTACTCTCACTTGTCTTCATTCGTTTTTAGTTTTCATATTAGAATGGAGTCTTCAATGTTTGTGTTTTTGAAAATATTTATTTATGATCGCTTTTTTAAATAATTTATACATTGTTTGGTGATGTGAAGGAACGAATGAAAGATGGTTGGAAGAAATAAAATAAGACAATAAAAACTTAATTGATTAATAGAAATATGCGATATTTGATTGAAAAAGTTTGTTTTATCGTTAACGTACTATTTTACTGAAATATAATGCCAATAACTAATACAACATTGTTAAATAACATTTAAGGATAAGTTCCTAACGTTTAATATCCTTCTTAGCACTTAGAAAATTACTTGTAACAATACATAAGAACTTACAAAATACTTCTATTTAAAATTAAATAAATTATATATCTTAGAAATAAATATTTGCAACCTTTTTAAAAATCGTGTAAAGCTCTGTTAAAAGTTTTTGAATATATGAAATACTACTTTCTCTTTTCTATTTAAATGAGTTTCGTTTATATTTAAGGTTTTGGCGGTGCTAAAGTGATTTCAGTAGAATTTCTGTTGTATGTTTTTAATTAACAAATTTGAATTTCTTAAATTCAAATATTAAACTGTTAAAAATTTTGTGCTTGGTTTCACCATGATATTGGTTCCTAGTAGCTGCAATGGCTGAATGGTGAAACGTTCCACCATATTTTTGGTATTCGGTTGAACCATTTCTCAGGTTTTGGTTTCCAAATCCAGAAAAATGGTTCAACCAAACACCGAAAAAAATGTGAAACATTTCACCATTCAGTCGTTGCAGCTACTAGGAACCAATATCATGTTGAAACCAAGCAATATCATGGTGAAACCTAGCACCAAATTTTTAACAGTGTAAAAAATTATTAAAGTAGAAACTATTTATAAGCTACTTATGTTTTAAAAGAATCTGCTTTAGAATTTTACTTGATTTTTTTTCAAATACATTTTTGTCTATGTATAACACAATTCTTAAAAGAGTTTTCATTTAAAATAAATGTGAAAATGCAAAACCTTGAATACTTCATGAAAAAAAATCATTTTTCGATTCAATATTCTTCATTCATTTCACTTTCATATTTCTGTTTCTAAGCTTCGTTTTATAAGTAATTAATGAATCTGAGATACTTCTTAAGATAGACGTTATTTTATCTGATAGGAATTCGGTAAGTAAATTGCTTATTTTAACTAAAACTTCTGAAAAAATTTAATGAATTTCATGTTTATTCTTTTTAGTACAAGTGCACTATACATAACATTTATTAAGATAATAGCCTGATAATAATTGCAATTTTTTCGAAGAAAGCAATATGACAATTCCCCTTTCACAGTTTATGTACAAAGCAATTCAAATGTTCTCTAAGTCTTTACGGCATGAAAAATTCAAAAAAAAAGTATTATATTATAAAAATTAGCAGCAAAATATGCTGTAATTTAACAATAATTTTTAAGGTACACCTGGAAAAAAATAACCTCAATTCCCAGTTTTCTTATAAAAACATTTAAAAAAAAACTAGTTTCCGTTGGCTATAACTTTTATATATTTGTTTTATTAAAAAATCAAATAAAAAGTATTATATTATAAAAATTAACAGCAAAATATGCTGTAAATTAACAATAATTTTTAAGGTACACCTGGAAAAAATAACCTCAATTCCCAGTTTTCTTATAAAAACATAAAAAAAACTAGTTTCCGTTGGCTATATCTTTTATATATTTGTTTTATTTGCCCCAGGTACAGGCATTTAAGCTTATTCATAATCCATTTAGTTCCCTCAAAGTGAAAACGGATGAAAGACCCGCCTTTTTTAGGAAAGGCGTAAAGTAAAGCGAAAACTGTTTTGGAAACCATTAGCCGGGAAGCTAATCTTATTAAAGACTCGTCACTTTCTTTCAGTGGAGAGAGGGAGGAAAAGAAAACGCAGCACAAGAAATATAAACGTAAAGAAGTTGTAGAAAAAAATAAAGTAAAAGTGTGACAGAGGCAAAAATGTTTGTTGAAAAGTACCCAAATATGAAGAATAAACTAACCTTTATAACTAAATTTACTGAAATATTTTAGCAAACCATTAACCAAATGTTATACTGTACCGCCACAAAGTAGTGCTACAGGTGAATTTATTGTACTTATATATTGGAAAATAAGGTAAAAAAAAATCAAAATAATGTGTAAAAAAAGCAATTAGTTTCAATTAAAATAATTAAATGTGTAGATTCTCATATTTAGTTCTCATATTAGGAGAAGTGTTTAATAGTTAGTTCAAACCTCAATATTTTCTCACATTTTGTTGGAGAATTTCATTTGTTATAATTAACATGGTGTAAGTGAGAATGATCTCCCAAAATGGCTGACCCCTTATCCAGAGAACTCATCATCATCATAATCTGTATCATCATATTCATCATTGGTCTGTATATTTTCCAAAATTAGTTCGTTCGTATGAAATTGAGGAAAATAAGTTTTTTTAACGAATAATAATTATTATTATTGAAATAGTTAGTTGACTTGTAAAACTTAAAGTAATGTTCAACAAGCAGTATTATAAAACTTTTCATACTATTATCAGTTGTCTTTAAATAAAGTACTGTACACTATTGCATGATTTTATTTAAAAGACAGCAAACAACAAAATACATTATTATCTTTATCATAAAAATAATAAAAACAAATTTTATTTTTTTAAACCCACCATTTTTTCCCACTTTAAAACATTAAAAATTCAAAACCTCTGATGACTTAAATTTTACTTTTCTATTACACATTTCATACTTTTAATTTACAGTACATAAACAACACAAAATCATAAGCAAGGCCGGTATTTCTTTCAAAAACGAAACAATATTAAAATCTAATTTTTTGAATAAAAATCTACTTAACTTGTTTACCATAATAAAGATGAAAATGTAGCTTAGTTCAATGTCTAATGATATCATCATGATGAAAATTGAATTTTAAGTTGATCGAAAGATTAGTGAAATTCTAATATAAATAGAAAAGTCTATTATTTATTCTACTTTTTGGTAAAACTGTTGCCTTAAAATGTATTGGATCTTATTGAAAAATATTTTTTGATAAGTTAATGCAGTTATTTTGTCTTTTGGATGGCTGTGCAGTAACGTATAAATTTCCATAATAATTTGAGTTCTGCAAAATATTAAACGATTTTTGCATTGTCTTTAAATAAGAAAAACTAAAATGTATGATAAATAATAATAATATTAATTGTATTAGTAATTTTTTTATGATTGTAAATTTATTTGTCTCCATGTCTGTTTCTGTAAATTTGTGTAATTCTACCATCAACAACTTTTACTTTATAAAATTTAGTAAATTCTTAGGTTTTTTTTTATCTTATGTCAATAATGAGTTTTCTAATAAACGAACTTTATGAAATAATAATTGAAAACTAAACTTTTAGAATTAATAACAATCATAAAACTTTCTACGTTTTTTTTCGTATTCTTAATCTACAAACTAAAAATTGACTAACAAGGAACGCTAGTATAGTACCTTCTTATGTCCCTTCTTTTAACATCAGAAATAAGAATAAGTAGAAGCAATTATATGAAGTCTGATTAACTATAACATTTTTTTTAAATGTTTGACAGTTTAACCCAGCTAAAAAAATCAGCAAAAACCTGCATGGAAAATGCAGAAATGCAGGTTTTTTGAAGAGAAATGAAGGTTTTATGAAGGGAAATGTTTTCAGCATTTAACCTGCAGTATTTATATGGGTACGGTGCTGAAAAATTCAGCAAATAAATTTCAGCAGGAAAACTGCATGTTTTGGATGAGAGATAAAGCTTTTATGCAGGAAAATGTTTTCAGCATAAAACCTGCAGTACTTTTACAGGTATTATGATGAAAAATTCAGCAACTAAATTTCAACACAAAACTGTTTCTTTCGGACGAGAGATAAAGATTTAATGCAGGGAAATGTTTTCAGCATTAAACTTGCAGTACTTGTAAGGGTATTGTGATGAAAAATTCAGCAACTAAATTTCAGCAAAAAAAACAATGCTTTTGAAGAGAGATGGAGGTTTTATGCAGGGAAAAGTTTTTTTTAAAAGTATTGTACTGAGAAATTCAGCAACTGAGTTTCAGCTGGAGAACTGCATATTTGTAAAACTTTTTTAAGGTGTTTTTTTCTTATTCTTAAAAAAAACTGCCATTTTTCTGAAGGATTCATCCTAAAAGAACAAAGAATTAGCCGTTTCAGTTCTACATGAAAACAGCAATTTCTCTTAAAATTTTATGCTGAGAAATACCTTTATTTAACCTTATACTTTTTATTACCTTTCTTTAGAGTTTATTTTTTTAACCTATATATTTTAAAGTACACTTAAAATACTGTTTTATCTTTAAACTCACATTTCAATAGCACTTAATGTGCAATTTTATGCAAAAAAATTATCTAAACTTTCTGAGAAACTAAGGACAATATTTCAAGCAAAGTATTTTGTCTAAAAAAACTTTCAGCAGAGAATTAATACAACATGTGCATAATTCTTTATAGCATAGAGTTACACATGAAGCCTGCAGGGGCCAAAATCGTTTTCTGCAACAATGTCGACAAGTGGGTTGCTGCTCAAGGGAAATTACAAACCAATAACTTCTATGGTGCTGCATTATCATACCAGTGTAAACTTTTTTTTTGACGACTCTAATGAAGCGTCATTGAAAATAAGTATCAAATGGATTGACCAGTTGTGAGTTTATTTGAAGTTATTTTTAAAAAATAATGTGTGCGTTAACCCCAAAAATACTGTAAATTTTTTTGTAGTGAATCTTTATCTTAAAATTGCTCTTTATTTTTTTAAATTAGTTTTGATATTTTACACTTGTAGTAATTGTATCCCAGCTAAAAATTGTTGGAATTTTTCGCGGAAAAACATTTAATTTTTAATGTAAACATTTGCAGTTTATTAGCAAATTTTGCAGCAAATTTGCTTAATATGTTCAAATCGCAGATCTAGATTTTGTTAATCTGTAACTTCTACAAATTCAGAAACGATATCAAAGCTATAATTGGCGATTCAACTTCTTTTTCCCAATTTCCATGGACGTTTTTGATTTGATTTTGCAAAAAAGAAGAAAATAATGCCACCCATATAAAGATACAGTAAAATTTAAACGAAAAAAGCAGATTTAAAAATTATTTGCTTAATATTTCAGTTTGCTCAATAGCTTTTCTCTCACCTTTTTATAGAAAATTTAAAAATAAATTCATCTTAAAGGAATTCTTAAGATATATTATTTTTTCTAACTCACAAAATTTGCATCCAATTTATTTATTACCACCTTAGAACAATTAATTAAATCTAATTTAAATATTTTAAATAAAAATCATATACAAATTGTACGCAAAATCATGAATCGAATTTATTGACTATAATCGAATCTATGGAGTGTGTAATTTTGTATGTTCTAATTATAAGATATACCATTCCTAATTTTAAAACGTGCTCCAATTTGCAAGCTCCAATAGCGCAGTTGGTAGCGCGCTGAACAGCGACACAAATACCCCCAGATCAAAACCCGTGCTTCTTCCTACTTGGGTATAAATGCAACTCAACTTCAAAATCATCACTTATCCTGCAGTTTTTAAGTGTTTTTCCAATGAAGGAAATATTAAGGTTTTTTGATGAAGGGAAAATGGAGGCTTTTGATGAAGGAAAAGTGAAGGAACATGGTACCTAAAACTTCACTTATCCTTCAGTTTTTATAAAGGTTTTTTTAATGAAGGAAATATAAAGGTTTTTTGGTGAAGGAAAAATGGAGGTATTTGGAACCTAAAACCTTCAATTATCCTGCAGGTTTTCGAATGAAGGGAAAATAAAGGTTTTTTGATGAAGGTTTTTGGTTCCAAATACCTGCAGTTTTCCTGCAGCTTTCCTTCAATTTTTTTTCAAGGTTTTTTGCTGCTTTTCTTAGCTGGGAACCATTTGCCTTCCTTCTCTTTAAGCATTACTAGTTGGGTAATCATTATTTTCTCTACGCAAGTTTCTTTCTTTCCAGATTCAGAAAGAAGCTAATCCTATTACAAGATAAACTTTTATGTATGTGTACTTTCGTATGTAACACAAAAATAAACAAATGTTCGCAAACTACAGCATATGTCTATTCATTCACACCTTTCAACTTCCGTTTTAACTTTCCAATTTTTTTTCGTGAGCTATTACATTATAGAAGAAATTTTAGCTCTTTGTGTTACTTCGCAACTTTTTGCCAAGGGATATTAACTCATTTTAAGGGTTTGAAGAATTAGTGCGACACATTTTTTTCCTCGATGCTTTATATTGATTTTAAAAGTAACTTCAAACAGTTTTCAAGATTAATCTCTTGACGAATTTCAATGCTCATTACAAGCAAACCATACGTGAGAATGCTCCCTAATAATCCCAGAATCGAACTTCTTCTGAAAAATAACATTTCACAACCAGACAATTCATAATCTTCATTCTCGATTTTTATATTTTCACAAACCATCGATTACAGTGCTAAACCTAGCGAAGCCCTTTCTTTAGACTTTTCTGTGACAGCTTTTCTAAGCAGTTTAATTTCCAGTGTTATCCCCCCTGCGACCCAAAACATCAATATTAAGTTAACCAAATATACTGTTGTAAAATACAAGGCTGAAATGAAATATAAAAACCCGCTATTGCTTATAATAAAAGCAAGAGTTCCAAGGCATGCTATAAAATAATAACAGCACACATGCAGTGAAGATAGTAAAAATACGTTTTGAATTTGGGCTATTAACTCAACTATCTCATCTTGGCATTTTAAAAAAGTATTTTGTCTTTTGACTGTAAATTCTATCGGGTGACACTTCTGTGTTCTTAGCCTGATATTTTGCAATACGACTCAACACTTATGGCACTCGACACAAAAAAGAATAGATATACTTTAGGGTAAGGTGGGGTATAAAATATTTTCGCAAAATAGTTTAGTGTAATAAATACATAATCTCATCCATTCATATTTAAAGTTAACGTTATGTGTATACTATTTAAAAGACATAAATCCTGTAATGAAGAATGAAATCAACAAACGAAACATGAAAGATTTTTTTTATCGTTGATCAACAAAGGCAAGGATTAAAAATATCTTAATATATATCAATATATCTTAATATATGTTATAAATATGTTTTGTGTTAATTAACAACAAATAAAAACTTAAGAATAATGACAGTAATGTTTCAATTTGCATATATATTTTAACAACTACAGTTAGGTAGTTAAACATATGGTAGAAAACCCGTAACTGACGTAATCAGATTTGTTTTATGCGAATTTATCAGATTTTTTCTTTATGTACAATTTCTTACATATTATCAATTCCCTTTTCTTAATAAGATTCCCAACGAAACGGAGATCTACGTCGAACACGAAATTAATGATTTATTCAAAATATTCATTAAGAAAATTTAATAAATTACCATTGATTGTTAAAAGTGTTTGTTTAATGAATATATATTGTAAAATAAATTTAATTAATAAAATCAAGAAGCATCAAGTTATGATGCCGTATGTCTATTCGTAAACATTTTTTTTACTTCCGTTCTAAGTTTCCGATAAAGCGAAATATTCTTAAGCACTACATGATAACACTAAAAATGTTTCTACTGTTCCTAGCTACTTTTTGTTAAATGATTTCGATTGAGTTTAAGGGTTTGAAGAATGAGTGCGACACAATTATTTCTTCGATGCTTTTTAATGATTCTAAAAGTAACTTCAAACGATTTTCAAGATAATTGACGAATTTCAATGCTTATAACAAGCAAACCGTAGGTGAGAATGTTTCCTAGAACTCCCAAAATCGAGCTTCTTCTGAAGAACAACAATCCACAACCAGACAATTCAAAATCTTCATTCTCAGTTTGTATCTTTTCAGGAATTGTCAATTCCATTGCAAAACCTAGCAAAGCCCTTTCTTTAAACTTTTCTGTGAAAGCTTTTCTAAGCTGTTTAATTTCCAGAGGTATTCCCCCGGCGACCCAAAACATCATTATTAAACTAACCAAAGATACTAATGCAAAATACAAGGCAGATATGAAATATGAAAACCCACTACTGCTTATAATAAAAGCAAGAGTTCCAAGGCATGCAATAAAATGTGAACAGCACACAAGCAGTGACGATAGTGAAAACACGTTTTGAATTTGGGCTATCAACTGAATTATGTCATCTCGGTTCTTTAAAAACGCATTTTGTCTTTTGAGTGTGAATTCTGTAGGGTGGCACTTTTCAATTCTCAACCTGATATTTTGCAATGCAACACAGCACTTATAGCACTCAACACAAAAAAGAATAGATATACTTGAGGGTAAGGTGGGGAATAAAATATTTTCGCAAAATAGTTTAGTGTAATAAATACATAATCTCATCCATTCATATTTAAAAATAACGTTATGTGTGTACAATTTAAAAGACATAAATCCTGTATCATTATACGAGATAATCATATATATAAAAGGAAAAAAACATGCTAGAATTACAACAAATATGAAATAAGCATTATATTTTCTTAAGTTTGAAGGTGGCAAGCAATAATTTGCTTTGGCTAAAACCCTTTTTAAATATTTTCTTTTTCTAACTAACGTGTAAAGAGATCCTAAGCCAAGCGTGTTGCAAATAATCATTTCAAGAGCAACTTTCCACATATTTCGGTAATCTTCAAATAACCCCAATATAGTACTGTCCAAAAAAAGCAGCAGCATACAAATTTGTGAAAAGATACACAACACACGTTTTATTCTTGAAGAAGTTTCGATTACACCACACCAGCATAAGAATGAAATCAACAAACGAAACATGCCAGATTTTTTTTATCGTTGATCAACAAAGGCAAGGATTATAAATATCTTATATATATATCAATATATCTTAATATATGTTATATGTTATAAATTTGTTTTTTGTTAATTAACAACAAATAAAAACTTACTAACAATGACAGTAATGTTTGAATTTGCATATCTTACAAAACCTACAGTTAGAGAGTTTTAAAACATTTGATAGAAAACCCGTATCTGACATAATCAGATTAGTTTCATGCGATTTTATCAGATTTTTTCTTTATGTATAATTTCTTTTATATTATCAATTCCCTTTTCTTAAAAAGGTTTCCAAGGAAACGGAGATCTGCGTCGAACACAAAACTAGTGATTCGTTCAAAATATGCATAAAAAATATTTACCAAATCATCATTGATTGTACAAACTGTTTGTTTAAGGAATATATATTGTAAAACACTTTTAATTAAGAAAATCAATGAGTATCAAGTTATGAAAGTTTTTTTTTGATATTGTGAAGGGTTTGCACTGTCCATTGTTGTCGATGCGGATCAAATCTAGCCAGCATCGCATTTATATAGTCCGTTTCAAAAGTTTCGACATATATCATTTTTGGTCATACAATTTCAGCCGAAGGGTTAAGTTGAAAAAGTCGTGGTAGTGAGTATCAGGTAAGAAGGTATAATTAAAGTATCATTAATCATAAAGAAAAAAAAATTATTTGAATTAGTAGTAAAAATTACCAAAACAATCTGTCTAAAAAATATGGAAAAATTAAATTAATGAAGTTTAATGGCATAATTTCACATTTTTATTCCTTAAAGGCTGAGCCGAAAACATAGCAGCCAATTTTTGAAAAAATTCCGTAAATTGTACTTTTTATATGATAAATAAAAACATCAGATCCGTTGAATTTAAAAGATTTAGTTACGCTCTTGATGTAATTTTATTTTAAACAGCCTATATAGCCGTTTTAAATATAGCCGTTTACGATGAAGTAGTACTGCTTATTTGCTTCAAATTTACAAGTGAATATCAGTATTCCATCGAAATTTTTACCGAATGTCTACCAGTCCATCACCTTAAAATTTTACTACTAATTTGTGGATTTGGGAACATAAATTGGAAGATTTTCTTGATGATATGTGCAATATCACAAAATAGCAACACATTGTCCTTTTTGCACTTTAGTACATTACAGATATAGTCTCCTTAACAAAAACGCCCAAAAAGTCTAGTCTTTCAACATAAATTCACTCCACACCACTGATTAAGTTTCGTCTTGTTGTAGTTAGCAGTTTCTTGAGATAAAAAAGTTTATATAAACCGTGTTATTGTTATTATAGAAATACACTACAATATTATTTAGTATTAAAAATTAAGCCCAAAAACGCAAATCAAATTAAATAATTTCAGAAAATGGTGGTTTCAAATTAAGAAATAAAATGCACGGAATTGTATGTGGAACACACAGTAAAACATATTAAATAAAAAATGAATTTACTCTCTCTTCTTGTCTTTTGATTTCAGAGACATATAAAAATATTTTAAAACTTTTACATGTTACGGAGGTTCTATTTTTAATCATATATGCCCTAATAATATACTGCATGTACTTAATATATTTTAGTCAAAACAATTGGATGCCATTAGATTATTTTAAAGTTGGTCCTAAATTTAACATTTAAACGAGCTTTCATGGAAATAGTGAATGGAAATTTATAGTTAAGACTCCAATGATAACGCTCAATTGTTTTGTCAAAAGGTATAGGATACCGTCAAAATATACATTTTGACAGTGCTCATTGGAGGCTCCGTAGCCCAGTTTTATGAGTTTCTTATAAATTTCCGGTAATATTTTCGCTAATATTTGCTGCTTCTCATACAGAGGGTCCCGCATTCTAACGGCGTAAGCGTACGGTGTAGCTTGAAATCCAGTTGGGTGTCAACCTCGTCACTTAACCGTGGTTATAAATTACGAGGCGTAATTTGGCTGCATTAAAGCTCCTTGGAGACTAGAAATAGACACCTGAGAGGGATTCTTTTAACGTTGGAGCTGAATTTAACATTTAAACGCCGACCCGGCGGCGCAACGGTTAGGGTGCGCTAGCCTTTGGAGCCTCTGGGTTCGGGTTCGAATCCCGGTAAGGCATGGATGTTTGTGTTTGTCGAGTATATGCGGAGTACGTGCTCGTTAAATCTGTTGGGTCCGAAAGTCCTCCAAGTTCCCATACCAAATCAATACCTCTGGGGGTGACAAGCCAATTCTGGGGATCCTCTAGTTGGCCTCTGTCTCTAAAAATTAGATGGATCCACTTATGTGTGTTGTCTGTTGTGTCTGTCTTACTTGACGAAGGTTTATAAGCGGGTCTCTGACCAAGCACACAAACCTGATTATATATGTCTACCAACCAACCAACCAACATTTAAACGGGGCCGTAGTGAGCCTTGTGGTCAGCGTCTCGGTCGCGAGATCGGAAGGTCCCGCAATCGAGTCCCGGTACCACTGAAGGCCTACCGGGTATATGCGGAGTACGTGCTCGTTAAATCTGTTGGGTCCGACAAATTGCACACATAAAATTTGTTTAAAAAATCTTTCCCAAATGAGATAATTATTTAATATATGATTCTTATGCCTGTGTACTTTCGTATGTAACACAAAAATAAACAAATGTTCGCAACCTACAGCATATATCTATTCATACACACCTATCAACTTCCGTTCTAACTTTCCAATTTTATTTCTTTTTTCGTGAGATATTACATCATAGAAGTAATATTAGCTCTTTGAAGAATTAGTGCGACACAATTTTTTTCCTCGATGCTTTTCATTGAATCTTAAAGTAACTTCAAACCAAACGAATTTCAATGCTCATAATAAGCAAACCGTAGGTGAAAATGCTTCCTAGAATTCCCAGAATAGAGCTTCTTCTGAAGAACAACAATCCACAACCAGACAATTCAAAATCTTCATTCTCAGATTGTATCCTTTCAGGAACTGTCAATTCCAGTGCGAAACCTAGCAAAGCCCTTTCTTTAGACTTTTCTGTGAAAGCTTTTCTGAGCTGTTTAATTTCCAGCAGTGGCGGCCCGCGGTCAAAAATGTTGGTGCAGCCGAGGAAACGCGACACCCCCACACGCAAACTTTAGTTGGCTGAGCATAAATTGAGCAGCATATAATTAAAAAAGTATTAAAAAATTATAGAAAATAGAAAACTTACTTTAAAAAAACACATAGTGTATTACTTTAAGTACATTTTATCATAGCGGGGCTCCCTTTTTTTAATAAAGAACAAATAAAACATTAAAACAAGAAACAAAAGCATTCCGTACACACCGTAAAATAATAATCGTTTGAACGCTGAAGAGTTCAAATTCTTGATTCCCCCATCATCACACATGGCCTATCACGTGTTTGGCATCCACCAATCATATCAGCTAATTCCAACTGCAGCCGAAAAGCATAATATCGTTTTGGGCAGCACTCCGCGCCTTAATCCATTTAATTGTACGTGAATTAAGCAATGCATATTCTTCGTCGTCATGGCAACCAGGTTCGCGTCCTGCAGCCCTTCTCTCGTTACTCTTCACGGGCTGCAGTCAGTAGGATTGGATTATTAGCAGGTAACTCATTTGATACAAAAATAAGTACCTTTTATCAATCCCACTGTTGGAGTGAAATTTTCAATTTTGGCATGAAAGCGTTGAATTAAAAAAAAACGCTCCTTTGGAAAATTATAATAATGGATAAAAATTACATGATCGGATTGGAGATTTTGTTTTAAACTGAATCTTTAGGTACAGCCTGGCTGTACTTGCTGTATGCCACGAGCCGCCACTGATTTCCAGTGGTATTTTCCCTGCGACCCAAAACATCATTATTAAGCTCACCAAAGATACTGATATAAAATAAGAGGTTGATATGAAATAAATTAACCCACCGACACTTAAAGCATAAGCAATAGTTCCAAGGGTTCTACTTTTGTAAACATCCAATTCAAAATACTTTATTGAAGTCATTATCTAACTTCGGTTTTCTATGGCATATGAGAATCGACAAAAAAATAAATAAATATTAACATATAAATTTGGCGACAGGCCTAAATTCGTATGTAACACAAAAATAAACAAATGTTCACAACCTACAGCATACTATTCATACACACCTTTCATAACTTCCGTTCTAACTTTCCGATTTTATTTTTTTTTTCGTGAGCTATTACATCATAGAAGTAATTTTAGCTCTTAGTGTTACTTCGCAACTTTTTGACAAGGGATATGAAATCATTTTAAAGGTTTGAAGAATGAGTGCGACACAATTTTTTCTTTGATACTTTTTATTGATTCTAAAAGTAACTTCAAACGATTTTCAATGTGATTGACGAATTTCAATGCTCATAATAAGCAAACCGTAGGTGAGAATGCTTCCTAGAACTCCCAGAATCGAGCTTCTTCTGAAGAACAACAATCCACAACCAGACAATTTAAAATCTTCATTCTGAGTTTGTATCCTTTCAGGAGCGGTCAATTCCAGTGCGAAACCTAGCAAAGCCCTTTCTTTAGACTTTTCTGTGAAAGCTTTTCTGAGCTGTTTAATTTCCAGTGGTATTCCCCCTGCGACCCAAAACATCAGTATTAAGCTCACTAAAGATACTGATATAAAATAAGAGGTTGATATGCAATAAATTAACCCGCCGACACTTAAAGCATAAGCAATAGTTCCAAGGCACGCAATAAAATGAGAACAGCTCACAAGCAGTGAAGGTAGTGAAAATACCTTTTGAATTTGGGCTATTAACTGAACTATGTCATCTTGGTTCTTTAAAAACGCATTTTGTCTTTTAAGTGTGAATTCTGTAGGGTGGCACTTTTTAATTCTCAACCTGATATTTTGCAATGCATCACAGCACTTATGACACTCAACACAAAAAAGAATAGATATACTTGAGGGTATGGTGGGGTATAAAATATTTTCGCAAAAGTGTTTAGTGTAATAAATACATAATCTCATCCATTCATATTTAAAGTTAACGTTATGTGTATAGTATTTAAATACCATAATTTCTGTATCATTATACATGATAAGCATGTTTATAAAAGGAAAAACCACTGCTAGAATTACAACAAATATAAAATAAGCATTATATTTTCTTAAGTTTGAAGGTGGCAAGCAATAATTTGCTTTGGCTAAAACCCTTTTTAAATATTTTCTTTTTCTAACTAACGTGTAAAGAGATCCTAAGCCAAGCGTGTTGCAAATAATCATTTCAAGAGCAACTTTCCACATATTTCGGTAATCTTCAAGTAACCCCAATATAGTACTGTCCAAATAAAGCAGCAGCATACAAATTTGTGAAAAGATACACAACACACGTTTTATTCTTGAAGAAGTTTCGATTACACCACACCAGCATAAGAATGAAATCAACAAACGAAACATGCCAGATTTTTTTTATCGTTGATCAACAAAGGCAAGGATTATAAATATCTTAATATATATCAATATATCTTAATATATGTTATATCTTATAAATATGTTTGGTGTTAATTAACAACAAATAAAAACTTAATAACAATGACAGTGTTTGAATTTGCATATCTTACAAAATCTACAGTTAGAGAGTTTTAAAAAATGTGGTAAAAAACCCGTAACTGACCTAATCAGATTAGTTTCATGCGATTTTATCAGATTTTTTCTTTATGTATAATTTCTTTTATATTATCAATTCTCTTTTCTTAAAAAGGTTTCCAAGGAAACGGAAATCTGCGTCGAACACAAAATTAGTGATTCGTTCAAAATATGCATAAAAAATATTTACCAAATCATCATTGATTGTACAAAGTGTTTGTTTAAGGAATATATATTGTAAAACACTTTTAATTAAGAAAATCAATGAGTATCAAGTTATGAAAGTTTTGATGTGATATTGTGAAGGGTTTGCATTGCACTGCCCATTGTTGTCGATGCGGATCAAATCTAGCCAGCATCGCATTTATATAGTCCGTTTCAAAAGTTTCGACAAATATCATTTTTGGTCATACAATTTCAGCCGAAGGGTTAAGTTGAAAAAAGTTGTGGTAGTGAGGATCAGGTAGGAATGAATAATTAAAGTATCATTATCATAAAGAAAATAATAAATTTATTTGAATTAGTAGTAAAATTTACCAAAACAATCTGTCTGAAACATATGGAAAAATTAAATTAATGAAGTTTAATGGCATAATTTCTTATTTTTATTCCTTAAAGGCTGAGCCGAAAATATAGCAGCCAATTTTTGAAAAAATTCCGTAAATTGTACTTTTTATATGATAAATAAAAACATCAGATCCGTTGAATTTAAAAGATTTAGTTACGCTCTTGATGTAATTTTATTTTAAACAGCCTATATAGCCGTTTTAATTATAGCCGTTTACGATGAAGTAGTACTGCTTATTTGCTTCAAATTTACAAGTGAATATCAGTATTCCATCGAAATTTTACCGAATGTCTACCAGTCCATCCTTAAAATTTTACTACAATTGTGATTTGGGAACATAAATTGGAAGATTTTCTGATGATATGTGCAATATCACAAAATAGCAACACATTATCCTTTTTGCACTTTCGTACATTGCAGAAATAGTCTCCTCTACAAAAACGCCCCAAAAAGTCTACAGTCTTAAAACAAAAGATTGAAATTCACTCCTATAGGAGAAGTGCATTTTCGGCACCGGAAAGGTGTGGAAATTAACTCAGACTGAGTTAAAACTGCTCGTTTTAAGAGTGTAGGACGCAGAATGTTTTCTTTTAATACTTTTACCCACTCCGAAAAAGAGTGAAATTCACTCCTATAGGAGAAGTGCATTTTCGGCACGGAAAGGAGTGGAAATTAACTCAGACTGAGTTAAAACCGCTCGTTTGTTTTAAGAGTGTAGTCCTTCAACATAAATTCACTCCACATCACTAATTAAGTTTCTTCTTGTTACTGTAGTTAGCAGTTTCTTGAGAAAAAAGGTTTATATAAACCGTTATTGTTATTCTAGAAATACACTACAATATTATTTAGTATTAAAAATTAACCCAAAAACGCAAATCAAATTAAATAATTTCAGAAAATGGTGGTTTCAAATTAAGAAATAAACTTTTCGGAATTTTATGTGGAACACACAGTAAAACATGTTAAATAAAAAATTAATTTACTTCCTCTCCTTGTCTTTTGATTTCAGAGACATAAAAAAAAATTGTGAAACTTTTACATGTTACGGAGGTTCTATTTTTAATCATATATGCCCTAATAATATACTGCATGTACTTAATATATTTTAGTCAAAACAATTGGATGCCATTAGATTATTTTAAAGTTGGTCCTAAATCTAACATTTAAACGAGCTTTCATGGAAATAGTGAATGGAAATTTATAGTTAAGACTCCAATGATAACGCTCAATTGTTTTGTCAAAAGGTATAGGATACCGTCAAAATATACATTTTGACAGTGCTCATTGGGGGATCCGTAGCCCAGTTTTATGAGTTTCTTATAAATTTCCGGTAATATTTTCGCTAATATTTGCTGCTTCTCATACAGAGGGCCCCGCATTCTAACGGCGTAATCTTATGGTGTAGCTCGAAGTCCAGTTGGGTGTCAACCTCGTCACTTCACCGTGGTTATAAATTACGAGGTGTAATTTGGCTGCGTTAAAGCTCCTTTCAAACTAGAAATAGACATCTGAGAGGGATTCTTTCAAAGGTGGATTTGAATTTAACATAAAACGGGGCCGGGATAGCCTGGTTGGTCTTGAACTGGCATCCCTAAGATTGCGAGTTCGAGTCCCGCTGCCCTCCGAAGACTCCCGTGTACGCTAATGGTAACTGGTTCACGTTAAATTCCGTCGTGGTCACAAAGACCTCCAAGTTCCCATACCAAATCAATACCTTTGTGGGTGACAAGTTAATTCTGGGGGTTCTCTAGTTGGCCTCTGTCTCTAAAAATTAGATGGATCCACTTAGGTGTGTGTGTGTCTGCTTTACTTGACGAAGGTTTATAAGCGGGTCTCTGACCAAGCACACAAACCTAAATATATATGTGTCGATCAACATTTAAACAACCTTTTATTCTAATTTCGATACCTAGATTTTTTTTCCTTTGAAAAATGGCATATTCTCGAAATCTTACATTGAATAGCACCAAAGGGTGAAGCGGGTTTTTTAAGCAGCTGGGGGCACTATTACGTAAAAATATACACCATATTCTTTTTTATTTTCCACCCTTCACTATATATTATTTATTTATACATAATATCTTTTAGAATCTTATGTTGAATAGCAGCCAAGAAACAAGGGGGTAGAGCGTTTCTTTACGCAGCTATACTATTATATATGGGTCATTCTTTGTAAATGGAACAAATCGCACACATAAAAATTAAAAAATAATTATTTCCCCAATGTGATAAGCATATGTCTATTCATACACACCTTTCAACTTCCGTTTTAACTTTCCGATTTTTTTTCGTGAGCTATTACATCATAGAAGTAGTTTTAGCTCTTAGTGTCACTTCGCAACTTTTTGTCAAGGGATATTAACTCATTTTAAGGGTTTGAAGAAAAAGTGCGATACAATTTTTTTCCTCGCTGCTTTTTATTGATTCAAAAAGTAACTTCAAAAAGTTTTCAATGTGATTGACGAATTTCAATGCTCATAATAAGCAAACCGTAGGGGATAATGCTTCCTAGAACTCCCAGAATAGAGCTTCTTCTGAAGAACAACAACCCAGAACCAGACAATTCAACATCTTCATTCTCAGTTTGTATCCTTTCAGGAACTGTCAATTCCAGTGCGAAACCTAGCAAAGCCCTTGCTTTAGACTTTTCTTTGAAAGCTTTTCTGAGCTGTTTAATTTCCAATGGTATTTTCCCTGCGACCCAAAACATCATTATTAAGCTCACCCAAGATACTGATATAAAATAAAAGGTTGATATGAAATAAATTAACCCACCGACACTTAACGCATAACCAAAGTTCCAAGGCACGCAATAAAATGAGAACAGCTCACAAGCAGTGAAGGTAGTGAAAATACCTTTTGAATTCGGGCTATTAACTTAACTATATGATCTCGGTTCTTTAAAAACGCATTTTGTCTTTTGAGTGTGAATTCTGTAGGGTGACACTTTTCAATTCTCAACCTGATATTTTGCAAGGCAACACAGCACTTATGGTACTCAACACAAAAAAGGATAGATATACTTGAGGGTATGGTGGGATATAAAATATTTTCGCAAAATAGTTTGGTGTAAAAAATACATAATCTCATCCATTCATATTTAAAGTTAACGTTATGTGTATAGTATTTAAAATAAATATATCCTGTATCATTATACAATATAATCATGTCTATAAAAGGAAAAACCGCTGCTAGAATTACAACAAATATTAAATATTCTTTATATTTTCTTAAGTTTGAAGGTAGTAAGCAATAATTTGCTTTGGCTAAAACCCTTTTTAAATATTTTCTTTTTCTAACTAACGTGTAAAGAGATGCTAAGCCAAGCGTGTTGCAAGTAATCATTTCAAGAGCAACTTTCCACATAGTTTGGTAATCTTCAAGCAACCCCAAAATAGTACTGTCCAAAAGAAGCAGCAGCATAGAAATTTGTGAAAAGATGCACCACATACGTTTTATTTCTTTAAAAGTTTCGATTTACACCACACACACATAAGAATGAAATCAGCAAACGAAACATGCCAGATTTTTTTTTATCGTTGGTTCAACAAAGGCAAGATTATAAATATCTTAATATATATATATATCAATATATCTTAATATATGTTATATGTTATAAATATGTTTTGTGTTAATTAACAACAAATATAAAAACTTAAGAACAATGACAGTAATGTTTAAATTTGCATATATTTTAACAACTACAGTTAGATAGTTTTAATACATGTGGTAGAAAACCCGAAACTGACATAATCATGTTAATTTCATGCGATTTTATCAGATTTTTTCTTTATGCATAATTTCTTTTATATTATCAATTCCCTTTTCTTAAAAAAGGTTTCCAAGGAAACGGAGATCTGCGTCAAACACAAAATTAGGGATTCGTTCAAAATATGCATAAGAACTATTTACTAAATTATCACATTGATTGTACAAAATGTTTGTTTAAGAAATATATATTGCAAAACACTTTTAATTAAGAAAATCAATAAGCATCAAGTTATGATGCCGTATGTCTATTCTTACACATTTTTATAATTTCCGTTCTAAGTTTCCGATAAAGAGAAATATTCTTAAGGCTCTACATCATAGCACTAAAATAGTTTCTAGTGTTCCTATCTACTTTTTGCTAAATGGTTTTAATTGAGTTCGACACATTTTTTTCTTCGATGCTTTTCAATTATTCTACAAGTAACTTCAAACTATTTAAGGTGATTGACGAATATCAACTAACACTAAATTAATAAGATGAAATAATTTTCGATAACCAATATCTTAAAAGTTAGAAACATACAATCACATGTATTTATTATATAGTGTTGTCTATTATATATAATATGTTATTTGCGACGGCGGTGACAACACAATTGTTAGATATTAGACTATTTCTGTTGATTTCCTACATAAAATTTTGTTTTTTTTTTGTCTGATGAGTCTCTTTCTTTACTATAAGTTTTCATTAATATTGGCTGCCTCTCATACAGAGGGTACCGAGTTCTAATGGCGTCAGCGTACGATGTTGTTCAAAGTCAAGTTGGGTGTTGACCTCGTCTCTTGACCGTGGTGTTAAATTACGAGGCTTAATTTCGCTGCGTTAAAGCTTCTTGGAGGCTTGAAAAAGACAGAGATGAGATTTACTCTTTTAAAAATGGTTCTGAATTTAACATTTAAACTTTTTTTTTATGCAAATTTCGATACTGAGATTTTTTTCCCTTGAAAAATGACACATGTCTTGAAATCGTAAATTGAACAGCAGCCGAGAATTTATTGAATAGCACATAGGGGGGAAGCTTTTTTTTCAAAGCAGATGTACTATTACATGAAGATATTTAGCATTTGTTTTTTTTACCCCCCCCCCCCTCTATATATAATTTATTTATTCCAATTTAATTTCCTTATATTTACTTATTCCACCTTATATGAAAATATATTCTTTTTTTTCATTTTTTATTACTCAATATACATTATTTATTTACGTATAATAACTTTGGAATGTTATGTTGAATAGCAGTCGAGAAACAAGGGGTGCATCCTTTTTTTACTCAGCTGTACTATTATATGAAAATATACAGCATATTTTTTCAATTTATTACCACTTTATGTTATTATCTTTTAATTTATATATAATAACATTGTGTTTTTTTTAACACACAAACCTTTTATATTTACGGTATTTATACTGATTAAACTTTAATGCAAAACTTAATGCAATAACTTTAATGCAATATTTTACAAAGCCGATCGAATACGCTAAGAAACTGTAATAAAAATGATTTCTTATTTGCATAATAAAAATGATTAATATTTGTTATGATTTCATTGTGAGAGGTTAAAGAGTTCTGCCCTAAACACGAAAATATGGATAGGTTCACTCTATAAATTAAAGCAATTTACTAAATTGTTATTGATTGAGCACATATTTTATGATGAAATTCACGTTGTGAAAAGAGATATCACTTTTATTAAGAAAATCAATACAATTTTTAGGTGAGAGTAAAGAATTCACATCTATTAAAATTGTCCTTGTAAATTGTTGTCTTTGTGTGGTTCCACTTTTTTCAACACCCTTTTCAAAATACTTCATTGAAATCATTATCTAATTCCGCTTTTCTATGGCATATGAAAATCGACAGCAAAAAAAATTAACGATTCACAATTTCTAGTGCGACCAAGTTTTTACTAATTTCACAACAACAAACAAATCACAAAATATTTATCTTTTAGTTTTACCAGCCGTTTTTGTTGATTTATAATGTTAGTATTGAGATTCGATACTGCCTAGATTTATTTCGCGCTGTTTGTTAATATATGCGTGTAATACTTTTATATTTATTGATTTATATATAACAAATAATGATATTTGAAAGTAAAGAACACAAAAGAGAATAAAGATAGTAATTAACATTTCATAACCTTAACAGCTACACATCAAAGCTTTCATTACTTGATGCTTATTGATTTTTATAATTAAAATTGTTTTACAATATATATTCCTTAATTAAGCACTTTGTACAATCAATGAAAATTTAGTGAATACTTTAATGCAGATTTTGAACCAATCATAAATATTGTGTTTGTTGCAGATCTCCGTTTCCTTAGAAACATTTTTTTAAAAAAGTGAATCGATAATAAAAAGCAAAAATAATCTAAAATAGCATAAAATTAATCAGCTTAGGGCAGTTTCCGATTTTCTACTATGTACATGGCTTGAAACTCTCTAACTTAAGTTATTGAAATATATGCAAATTTAAACATCACTGTAATTATTCTTAACTTCTTTATCTGTAGTCAATTATCACATATCATATTTATAACATATTAAAACATATATTAAATATTTAAAATAATTGTGTCTCAGATGTTTCGTTTGTTGATTTCATTCTTATCCTGGTGTGGTGTAATAGAAACTTCTTCCAGAATAAAACGTGTGTTGAGTATCTTTTTGCATATTTGCATGCTGCTGCTTGTTACGAACACTATGATATTGACGTTCCTAGAAGATTACAAAACTATGTGGAAAGCTTCTCTTGAAATGGTGATTTGCAACACACTTAGCTTAGCATCTCTTTACACGTTAGTTAGAAAAAGAAAATATTTAAAAATATTTTTGGCCAAAGCAAATAACTGTTTACAGCCTTTAAACTGTAGCAGATACAATGCATTTTTCCTGTATATTGTAGTTCTAGCAGTGGGTTTTCCCTTTATATACATGAAAATCTTGTATAATGATACAGGATTTAAATATTTTAAATACTACACGCATAACATTAACTTTAAATATGAATGGATGATTTTATGTATTTATTACACCATGCAATTTTGCGAAAATATTGTTTACCCGACCATACCTTCTAGCATATCCATTCTTTTTTGTGTTGCGTGCCATAAGTGTTATATTGCATTGCAAAATATCAGGTTGAGAATTGAAAAGTGCCACCCTACAGAATTTACAGTTACAAGACAAAATGCGTTTTTAAAAAGCCAAGATGAGGTACTTAAGTTCATTACCGAAATTCAAAACGTATTTTCACTTTCTTCTTTGCTTGTGTGCTGTTCCTTTTTCATGTCAAGCATTGGAACTCTTGCTTTTATTTTAAGTAATTTTGGGTTGTCAATGTTGGTATCAGAATTGTATTATACATCAGTATCTATGGTGTGCTTAATAATGATGTTTTGGGTCGCAGGAGGAATACCACTGCAAATTAAACAGTTCAGAAAAGCTTTCACAGAAAAGTCTAAAGAAAGGGCGTTGCTAGGTTTTGCTTTGGAATTGACAGTTCCTGAAAAGATACAAACTGAGAATGAAGATTTTGAATTATCTGGTTGTGGATTGTTGTTCTTTAGAAGAAGTTCGATTCTGGGAGTCATAGGAAGCATTCTCACGTATGGTTTGCTTGTTATGGGCATTGAAATTCGTCAAGAGAATCAACATGAAAACCATTTGAAGTTAATGTTAGAATCATTAAAAAGAACAAAAGAAAAAAATTAAGTTGTACCAAATCTACACGCCCTTATAGGGGATTAGAATTCTTTTATTTGGAAAAAGTAGTAGTATCATGCAACAATCCTTAAATCCGGATAAAACAAAATTAATAAGTTGAAATAATTTTCGATAACCCAAATCTTAAAAGTTAGAAACATACAATCACATGTATTTATTATAGAGTGTTATCTATTATATATACAGTCCCTGGACAAATTATTAGACGTACTGTATTTTTTAGTAATGATGAAAACATACCAAAGAATGCCATATCATTAAAAAAGATGTCGATATATGTACTAAGTATAGAAGATATTATTTTCTATTCAATAGCTTAAGTTTAGGAACACAAATGTCCTTCTTAAAGGTATTTTGTTCATCATTGATTGATACATGAAATCTTGCAGTGCGTCTAATAATTTGTCCAGGGACTGTAATATGTTATTTGCGACTGCGGTGAAAACAAAATTGTCAGATATTAGACTATTTCTGTTGATTTCCTACATAAAATTTTGTTTTCTGATGAACCTCTTTCATTACTATAAGTTTTCATTAATATTGGCTGCCTCTCATACAGTGGGTACCGAGTTCTAACGGCGTAAGCGTACGATGTTGTTCGAAGTCAAGTTGGGTGCCAGCTAAGATGTTGACCTCGTCTCTTGACCGTGGTTTTAAATTACGAGGCGCAATTTCGCTGCGTTAAAGCTATTTAGAAGCTTGAAAAAGACATAACGAGATTTACTCTTTTGAAGTTGGTTCTGAATTTAACATTTAAAGTTTTTTATGCAAATTTCGATACCAAGATTTTTTTTTCTCTTGAAAAATGACACATGTCTTGAAATCGTATATTGAACAGCAACCGAGAATATATTGAATAGCATAGAGGGGGGGGAAGTGTTTTTTCAAAGCAGATGTACTATTACATGAAGATATTTAGCATTTGTTTTTTTACCCCCCCCCCCCCTCCCTCTATATATAATTTATTTATTCCACCTATGCACTATTATTTGAAAATATATTCTTTTTCTTTTATTTTTTACGTCTCAATATATATTATTTATTTACGTATGATTACTCTTGGAATGTTTTGTTGAATAACAGTCGAGAAACAAGAGGTGGATCCTTTTTTTTTACTCAGCTGTACTATTATATAAAAATATACAGCAATTTTTTTTCAATTTTATACCACTTTATGTTATTATCTTTTAATTTATATATAATAAAATTGTATTTTCGATTGTAGCTCGATTCTGGGAGTCATAGGAAGCATTCTCACGTATGGTTTGCTTGTTATGAGCCTTGAAATTAAACAAGAGAACAAACTTGAAAACCATTTGAAGTTAATAGTAGAATCATTGAAAAGTATCGAAGAAAAAAATTGTTTTGCACCGATTCCCCATGCCCCCAAAAGTGATTGAAATTAAAAAAAAAAAACAAGGAAATTCCAACATTCTTTAACTCAAATAGAAGAATTAAATTTATTCTTTGAGATGGCTATTGACAATCGGTACCTTAATAGTTAGAAGAATATATCACAAATGTATAGTAAATTTTATATATTATTTATATTAAATTTATTATGGATTGGTAGCTTCTTTACGTCTACACTGTACAAAAAATCTGTTTTCTTTTGTTTTCCAACAGAAAATTATTGTTTTTCTAAGACCCAATTAATTAATTTGAAAACCACACCTGTATTTCTCAAATGACACATTGTATCTGTAAAATGATTAAATATGTAACCACCTATATAAATTGTACTGTTGATAAAAATAAATTGTGTTTAATTATGAAGATAAAAAATGTGTACAATTTTTATGCGTCACCGATCTGGTGTAGTGGCCTTATGCAGTCAAATTGGTTCCGTATACTTTTCGACGTTCCGTTTGCCAAGCAATTTAGAATATAAATATTTTGCACGAATATTTTCTGTATTGCTTTGTACGGGGAAAATTCTGTAAACTAACTTTTTCCGCAGCATTACGGATAATTTCTAGCTACTTCGCTGCCACAGTTTTTGTAACATAACAAATTCCTTTTAAGTGTAACAAATTTCAATAACAAAAATGCAAGTGTGTGTGTGCACTGAGTATGTATTCGTGTATGTATGTTTGTTTTTAGGTTTTTAAATTTAATATTTTTTAATACATTAATGAGATAAAATAGAGTGAAACTTTAAAAAAAAGCGATTTAAAAAAAATGACCCCCAAAGATGCATATGTACAATGGTTCTAGAAATTTGCCTCAGCGTATAAAAATATTGAAAACAATATATTTCACGTTTTTATGAAAACAATGATTTCAAAAGAATAGGAAATTATTACTTTCACCGGAAACAAACACACATAAGAAGCTTTGACCATAACCTCTTGCGACCTGGCGTCCATTTGGGGACATTTGGGGACATTTTTTTAAAACCTCCCCAAAAACAATTAACATGTTAATTAGTTCCGAAATTGACCTGGTCCAATAGAAGAAGATCCAAATATCAGTTTTCAGCCTTTCATTACAGGTATCAGTCTTTTATTTCTATAAAAAATGAAGTTGAACAAAGGTCAATACAATACTAGAGTTCTTAAAAAAATGACTTTAAACTTTTTTTTAAACTTTTCCAAAAGTTCATTTAGCAGTTAATTTTAAAGGCATTTTGCATTAAAAACAATGTTAAAATAAACTGTTGACTACAAATAAGTTATACGGCCTTTTTTGCATTTATTGCACAAAAAATTTGCAATTTTATGGCTTTTAAGGTGTGTCTCGCATAACTATTAAACATATTTTTTTAAAAAAAATTGCTTAGCAAAACATACTTTTTAGCAGTTAAGTATGTTTAGATTTTACTTAAGTATGTTTAGATTACGAATATACGTGTAGGATTTTGCTCGGGTCTTAAGAGAGGTTAATATACGATCTTTTTTAGATGTATTTCATTCGATATCAACCAAAGTAGTTAAATCGATTTACGAAGAAAAAAACCTACATTCAAAATGACTTCCTGGACACTTTTGTTCGTCATAACTGATTTATTAAACACAAAAAAAGATTACGAATCAGCATATCTTTATATTTGATTGTCTTTCCAACTCCAGTTTCGTGTATATCTTTTGAGCGTCGTGTTTAAATTAAAACAGCATTACCAGAAAAGCTTTTGACTATGGACTGTTGTCAGTCAATCATTTTGAGATTATACAGCGTTTGACTTTTGCAAGAACTGCAGTTATTGTAATGCGCTTTATATGAGAAATTCATTGAAAGGATTTGCAGTCCCAGCATACAGTTGAATTATATTCCTTTGGATATTTCGGGAGTAATCTCTTAATAAGTTTTGTATTTTGGCACGAATAATGTACATCTATTATTAGTCTACGTCTATTGTTACATCTATTATTAGAATTATAATCCAATTGAATCTTTTGAGATTCATCTTTTAATAAGTTTTGTATTTTGGCAAGAAAAACTTGTATCTATTGGAAGTTTATATCTGCCTACATTGAACTTGTTTATGATGAAAAGGTGTACTAACCTTTGATCAAAATGTGTTTTATACTTCAGTATACTTGGAATGAACGATTCGAACTGTTCGTAGCGGGGTTTGTGGGAAAAAAAACAATTGTTGACTTAAATATGGCATCACTGTAGACTTATCTAGTTTAGACGAATTAGCTGCCGGGTTATTTATTTGTTGGTTAAGAAACCAGTTAGAGATTTTCAAACCATGTAGTAGAAAATCGGCAGCTGCCGTAAACTGATTAATTTTATGCCATTTTAGCATATTTTTTTATTATCAATTCCCTTTTTTTAAAAAAAAAAAAGTTTCTAAGAAAACGGAGATCTGCAACAAACACAATATTTATGATTGGTTCAAAATCTGTATTAAAAATATTTACTAAATTATCATTGAATGAACAAAGTGTTTGTTTAAGGAATATATATTTTAAAACAATTTTAATTATAAAAATAAATAAGCATCAAGTAAAGAAAGCTTTGATGTGTAGCTGTTAAAGTTATGCTCTGTAAATCACTATATTTATTCTCTTTTGTGTTCTTTACATTCAAATATCATTATTTTTATATCTATATCAATCAATATAAAAGTATTACATGCATATATTAAACAATAGCGCAAATCAAATCTAGCCAGTATCGTATAAATACTAACATTATAGATCAACAAAAACGACTAGTAAAAAATAAAAGGTAATTTTTTTTTTTTGATTTGTTTGTTGCTGTTGAATTAGTAAAAAGTTGGTCGCACTAGAAATTGTTAATAGATAATTTTTGTTGTTGTCGATTCTCATATGCCATATAAAAGCGGAATTAGATAATGATTTCAATGAAGTATTTTGAAAAGGGTTTTGACAAAAGTGGAACCACACAAAGACAACAATCTACAAGGACAATTTTAATAGATATGAATTCTTTACTCTCACCTAAAAATTGTATTGATTTTCTTAATTAAAGTGATATCTCTTTTCACAACATGCATTTCATAATATAATATGTGCTAAATCAATAACAATTTAGTAAATTGCTTTTATTTATAGATTGCACCAATCCATATTTTCGTGTTTAGAGCAGAACTCTATAACCTGTCAAAATGAAACCATAACAAATATTAACCAATTTTATTATACAAATAAGCAATCATTTTTATTTTAGTTTCTTAGCGTATTCGATCGGCTTTGTAACCATTAAAGTTTAATCAGTATAAATACCGTTAATATGAAAGGTTTGTGTGAAAAAAAACTACAATGTTATTATATATAAATTAAAAGATAATAGCATAAAGTGGTAATAAATTGAAAACAATATGCTGTATATTTTCGTATAATAGTACAGCTGAGTAAAAAAAGGATGCACGCCTTGTTTCTTGACTGCTATTCGGCAGAACATTCCAAGAGTTATTATACGTAAATAAATAATAATATATTGGGTGGTAAAAAATGAAAAGAAAATTATTATATTCATATAATAGAGCAGAGGTGGAATAAGTAAATTGTATATAGAGGGGGGGGGGGGGGTAAAAAAACAAATGCAAAATATCTTCATGAAATAGTACATCTGCTTTGAAAAAACGCCCCCCCCCCCCACATCTGTGCTATTCACCATATTCTCGGCTGTTATTCAATATACGAATAAATTTGCATAAAAAATGTTTAAATGCTAAATTCAGAATCAACTTTAAAAGAGTAAATCTCGCATGTCTTTTTCAAGCTTCCAAGGAGCTTTACCGCAGCGAAATTGCGCCTCGTAATTTAAAACCACGGTCAAGAGACGAGGTCAAAACGTTAGTTGGCACCCAACTGGACTTCGAATAGCATCGTACGCTTACGCCGTTAGAACTCGGTACCCTCAGTATGAGAGGCAGCGAATAATAACGAAAACTTATAGTAAAGAAATATACTCATCAGAAAAAAAACAAAATTTTATGTAGGAAATCAACAGAAATAGTCTGATATCTAACAATATTGTTTTCACCGCAGTCGCAAATAACATATTATATATAATAGATAACACTCTATAATAAATAAATGTGAGTGTATGTTTCTAACTTTTAAGATAGGGGTTATCGAAAATTATTTCAAATTATTAATTTAGTTTAACCGGATTTTAAGGAATGTTGCGTGATTATATCTTCTTTTTCCAAATTAAAGAATTTTAATTCCCTATAAGGGAGTGGAGATTTAGGGCAACTCAATTTTTTCTTCAATTCTTTTCAATGATTCTAACATTAACTTCAAATGGTTTTCATGTTGATTCTCTTGACGAATTTCAATGCCCATAACAAGCAAACCATACGTGAGAATGCTTCCTATGACTCCCAGAATCGAACTTCTTCTAAAGAACAACAATCCACAGCCAGACAATTCAAAATCTTCATTCTCGATTGGTATATTTTCAGAAACTGTCGATTCTGATGCGAATCCTAGTAAATCCCTTTCTTTAGACTTTTCCGCAAAAGCTTTTCTCAGCTTTTTAATTTGCAGTGGTATTCCTCCTGCGACCCAGAACATCATTATTAAGCACACCAAAGATACTGATGTATAATACAATTCTAATATCAACATTGACAACTCAAAATTACTTAATATAAAAGCAAGAGTTCCAAGGCTTGATATGAAAAAGGAACAGCACACAAGCAAAGAAGAAAGTGAAAATACGTTTTGAATTTCGGTAATGAACTTAAGTACCTCAACTTGGCTTTTTAAAAACGCATTTTGTCTTGTAACTGTAAATTCTGTAGGGTGGCACTTTTCAATTCTCAACCTGATATTTTGCAATGCAATATAACACTTATGGCACGCAACACAAAAAAGAATGGATATGCTAGAAGGTATGGTCGGGTAAACAATATTTTCGCAAAATTGCATAGTGTAAGAAATACATAAAATCATCCATTCATATTTAAAGTTAATGTTATGTGTGTAGTATTTAAAATATTTAAATCCTGTATCATTATACAAGATTATCATGTATATAAAGGGAAAACCCACTGCTAGAACTACGATATACAGGAAAAATGCATTGTATCTACTACAGTTTAAAGGCGGTAAACAGTTATTTGCCTTGGCCAAAAATATTTTTAAATATTTTCTTTTTCTAACTAACGTGTAAAGAGATGCTAAGCCAAGTGTGTTGCAAATCACCATTTCAAGAGAAGCTTTCCACATAGTTTTGTAATCTTCTAGGTACGTCAATATTATATTGTTCGTAACAAACAGCAGCATGCAAATATGCAAAAAGATACTCAACACATGCTTTATTCTTGAAGAAGTTTCTATTACACCACACCAGGATAAGAATGAAATCAACAAACGAAACATCTGAGACACAATTATTTTAAATATTTAATATATGTTTTAATATGTTATAAATATGATATGTGATAATTGACTACAGATAAAGAAGTTAAGAATAATTACAGTGATGTTTAAATTTGCATATATTTCAATAACTTTAGTTAGACAGTTTTAAACCATGTACGTAGTGGAAAATCGGCAACTGCCCTAAACTGATTAATTTTATGCTATTTTAGATTATTTTGTCTTTTTATTATCGATTCCGTTTTTAAAAAAATGTTTCTAAGGAAACGGAGATCTGCAACAAACACAATATTTATGATTGGTTCAAAATCTGAATTAAAAATATTCACTAAATTATCATTGATTGTACAAAGTGTTTAATTAAGGAATATGTATTGTAAAACAATTTTAATTATAAAAATCAATAAGCATCACGTAATGAAAGATTTTATGTGTAGCTGTTAAGGTTTATGCAATGTTAAACACTATCTTTATTCTCTTTTGTGTTCTTTACTTTCAAATATCATTATTGTTATATCTATATCAATCAATATAAAAGTATTACACGCATATATTAACAAACAATAGCGCAAGTCAAATCTAGCCAAAATCGAAAAAATACTAACATTATAAATCAACAAAAACGGCTGGTAAAAATTAAAAAGTAATTTTTTTATGATTTGTTTGTTGTTGTTGAATTAGTAAAAAGTTGGCCGCACTAGAAATTGTGAATCGTTAATTTTTGTTGTTGTCGATTCTCATATGCCATACAAAAAACTGAATTAGATAATGATTTCAATGAAGTATTTTGAAAAGGATGTTGACAAAAGTGGAACCACAAAAAGACAACAATTTACAAGGACAATTTTAATAGATATGAATTCTTTACTCTCACCTAAAAATTGTATTGATTTTCTTAATTAAAGTGATATCTCTTTTCATAACGTGCATTTCATAATAAAATATGTGCTCAATCAATAACAATTTAGTAAATTGCTTTAATATATAGAGTGCACCAATCCATATTTTCGTGTTTAGAGCAGAACTCCCTGTCAAAATGAAATCATAACAAATATTAATCAATTTTATTATACAAATAGGCAAACAATTTTATTGTAGTTTCTTAGCGTTCGGCGATATCGATTCAATCGGCTTGCTAACCATTAAAGTTTAATCAGTATAAATACCGTAAATATAAAAGGATTGTGTGTTAAAAAAAGACAATGTTATTATATATAAATTAAAAGATAATAGCATAAAGTGGTAATAAATTGAAAACAATATGCTGTATATGTTCATATAATAGTACAGCTGAGTAAAAAAAGGATGCACGCCCCTTGTTTCTCAACTGCTATTCAACATAACATTCCAAAGTTATTATACGTAAATAAATAATAATATATTGAGTGGTAAAAATGAAAAGAAAATTAATATATTTTCATATAGTGCAGAGGTGGAATAAATAAATTATATATAGAGGGGGGAGGTAAAAAACCAAATGCTAAATATCTTCATGTAATAGTATATCTACATTGAAAAAACGCTCCCCCCTGTGCTATTGATTATATTCTCAGCTGCTATTCAATATACGATTTCAAGAGATGTTTCATTTTTCAAGAGAAAAAAAATTCTCGGTATGAAAATTTGCATAAAAATTTTTAAATGTTAAATTCAGAACCAACTTTAAAAGAGTAAATCTCGTCTGTCTTTTTTAAGCTTCCAAGGAGCTTTAACGCAGTGAAATTGCGCCTCGTAATTTAAAACCACGGTCAAGAGACAAGGTCAAAACCTTAGCTAGCATCCTACTGACCTGTACTTCGAACAACATCGCACGCTTACGTCGTTAGAACTCGGTACCCTCTGTATGAGAGGCAGCGAATAATAACGAAAACTTATAGTAAAGAAATATACTCATCAGAAAAAAAATTATGTAGGAAATCAACATAAATAGTCTAATATCTAACAATTTTGTTTTCACCTTTTCACCGCAGTCGCAAATAACATAACTCTTGCAATAACTCTTGCTTTTATTAAAAGCAGTAGTGGGTTTTCATATTTCATTTCAGCCTTGTATTTTACATCAGTATCTTTGGTGAGCTTATGATGTTTTGGGTCGCAGGGGGAATACCACTGGAAATTAAACTGCTCAGAAAATCTTTCACAGACAAGTCTAAAGAAAGGGATTTGCTAGGATTTGTATCGGAATCAACCGTTTCTATTAAGATACAAATCGAGAATGAAGATTTTGAATTGTCTGGTTGTGGATTGTTGTTCTTTAGAAGAAGCTCGATTCTGGGAGTCATAGGAAGCATTCTCACTTATGGTTTGCTTGTTATGAGCGTTGAAATTAAACAAGAGAACAAACTTGAAAACCATTTGAAGTTAATATTAGAATCATTGAAAAGTATTGAAGAAAAAAATTGTTTTGAACCGATTCCCCAAGCCCACAAAAGTCATTGAAATTGTTTTTAAAAAACACAAGGAAATTCCAACATTCTTTAAATTCTAATAGAAGAATTAAATGTAAACTTTGAGATGGCTATTGACAACCTGTACCTTAATAGTTAGAAGAATATATCACAAATGTATCGTAGATTTTATATATAATATATATTAAATTTACTATGGATTGGTAGTTTCTTTACGTCTACACTGTACAAAAAATCTGTTTTCTTTTGTTTTCAAACAGAAAATTATTGTTTTCTAAGACAAAATTAATTAATTTGAAAACCACACCTGTATTTCTCAAAAGACACATTTAATCTGTAAAATGATTAAATATGTAACCACCTATATAAATTAAACTGTTGATAAAAAATAAATTGTTTTTAATTATGAAGATAAAAAATGTGTACAATTTTCATGCGTCACCGATCTGGTGTATTGGTTCTAATGCCTGGCTCTTATGCAATCAAATTGGTTTCGTATACTTTTCGAGGTTCCGTTATTCAAGCAATATAGAATATAAATATTTTGCACGAATATTTTCTGTATTGCTTTGTACGGGGAAAATTCTGTAAACTAACTTTTTCCGCAGCATTACGGATAATTTCTAGCTACTTCGCTGCCAGTTTTTGTAACATAACAAATTCCTTTTAAGTGTAACAAATTTCCATAACAACAATGCAAGTGTGTGTGTACACTGAGTATGTATTCATGTATGTATGTTTTTTAAGTTTTTACATTTAATATTTTTTAACACATTAATGGGATAAAATAGAGTGAAACTTTAAAAAAAAATGACCCCAAAGGTGCATATATACAATGGTTCTAGAAATTTGCATCATTGCATAACAATATTGAAAACAATATATTTCACGTTTTTATGAAAACAATGATTTCAAAAGCATAGGAAATTATTATTTTCACCGGGAACAAAGTCACATAAGGAGCTTTGACCATAACCTCTTGCGACCTGGCGTCCCCATTTGGGAACATTTTTTAAAACCTCCCCACAAACAATTAATATGTTAATTAGTTCCGAAATTGGCCTTGTCCGATAGAAGAAGATCCAGATATCAGTTTTCAGCCTTTGATTACAGGTATAAGTCTTTTATTTCTATAAAAAAGCAATACAATATTAGAGTTCTTTAAAAAAATTATTTAAACTTTTTTTTCAAACTTTTCAAAAAGTTCTCTTAGTAGTTAATTTTAAAGGCATTTTGCAATAAAAAAACAATGTTAAAATAAACTGTTAACTACAAATAAGTGATACGGCCTTTTATTACATTTATAGCACAAAAAATGTGTAATTTTATAGCTTAAGCCGTATCTCTCAGTAAGTATTAAACATAATTTTTTTTTAAAAAGTACTTAGCAAAATATACTTTCTAGCATATATTTGTATGAAAAGTATTTTTATATTAAGAATATACGTGTAGGATTTTGCTCTCGCGCGTTTTATAAGAGAAGTTAATATAAGATCTTCTTTAAATGTATTTCATTCGATATAAACCAGAGTAGTTAAATCTATTTTCGAAGAAAAAAAACTACATTCAAAATGACTTCCTGAACACTTTTGCTCGTCATAACTGATTTATTAAACACACAAAAAAAATTCCGAATCAGCATATCTTTATATTTGATTGTCTTTCCAACTTTCGTGTATATCTTTAGAGCGTCGTGTTTAAATTAAAACAGCATTACACGAAAATCTGTTGACTATGGACTGTTGTCAGTCAATCATTTTGAGATTAGACAGCGCTTGACTTTTGCAAGAACTGCAGGTATTGCAATGCGCTTTATATGAGCAATTTATTGAAAGGATTTGCAGTCCCAGCATACAGTTGAATTATATTCCTTTGGAAATTTCGGGAGTAATCTCTTAATAAGTTTTGCATTATGGCACAAATAATGTGCATATATTATTAGTCTACGTCTATTGTTACATCTAGTCTTCATCTATTCTTACATCTATTATTAGAATTATAATCCAATTGAATCTTTTGAGATTCATCTTTCAATAAGTTTTGTATTTTGGCAAGAAAAACCTGTATCTATTGGAAGTCTATATCTGCCTACATTGAACTTGTTTATGATGAAAAGGTGCAATAACCTTTCATCACAATGTGTTTTATACTTCAGTATACTTGGAATGAACGATTCGAACTGGGCGTAGCGTGGGAAAAAAACAATGATTGACTTAACTATGACATCACTGTAGACTTATCTAGATTAGACGAATTAGCTGTCGGGTTATTTATTTGTGGGTTAAGACACCAGTTGCCGTAACTGTAACTTCACAGTACGCGTTAGTCGTTCCAGTCGCCAATTATTTAAGGTATCTATATACTTTACACAATTTTTTCTTTAATTTTTGAGATAGACTTTTAAAACTTTATGAGATCAGGCACATAAAAACTAACATAAAAATTCTTTACTGTATAAACTGCAATTGTTTTACTGTAATTGTTATAAAAAGTATGGATACATGTCCTGATTCATACTCTTTAAAATGTACTTTAAATTTTTTTAAATCGAATAATATTAATTTGAAATATCTTGCTCGGAGTACAAGCAAATTATGAAAAAATTCGTCCTTCAGAAAATTAGTTCAAGGTTTTCATTGTAAGATTGATGACAATAGAATTGCTTTTAAAAGACTGCCTGTAAATTAAAAATTATTTACAGTACAAGAAATCTATTTGTACCATTTGAAAGATAAAGAATCAGATAATATTTTAATGCAAAAGTATCAGAACACATATTTTGATCAATTTTTCATTTTTCTAAGGACACCTTAATAACAAAAACTATTTTTAACTAATTTTAAGAAAGCATGTCAACATCTGAAGTTCATATAGCTAAATTTATCAACTAAAATATCTCCGATCATTTAAGTTTTAATTACACTAATTTTCTACTAACAAACTTACATGTATGCAACATAACTGTACGCATTTGGTTGATTAAATACACATACTTGATAAGTTAAAATATTTATTATTTTCACAAATTCATATATCACCATTTAAAACCAAGCTAAAAAACTAAACTCCTCGGCGCAACAGCCCATTAGTGGGTAAAGGCCTGCCGTGCCGATTTCAGCTTTCGTGACCTAGGGCTCTGCAGTGCTAGGCATATGTCCCGGTAAGGTGGTCAGCCTCACGCGGAACCCCCAGTGTCTTTTTCCCACGCATGCTTAGTACCCTATTTTATCGACCCACTGGGACACAGTTTAATTATTTATAAAAGTCTAAGGACATTTGTATGCAGTCTGTCAAAAATGTTGACATTAAGAATTGGTATCAAAATTATTTTCAAAAGTAATACTTTTTTTATAAAAAAAATACCAAAGTAGAAATTTTCCAAATATGCTAAAAAAAATTGGGATTCTCTAGTTAAATATTTTTTATGAAACAACTACTGAATATAAATCAAATTTGGATACCAATTCTTATGTAAAACAGTTTAAAGTACATGAGGGAAAAAATTGGGTTAAAATATTTGTATTTAAAAAAGCCTTAGCATTTTAAAAAAGTTTAAAAAAAAATTAATTTTTTTAAAATAACCTAAAAATTAAAATAGTTTTTAATTTTTTGTCATATTGTTTTTACATATAGGTCGAACTAATAAAACACCAATTTTATAGTGAATATGTCAAAATTAAAAAAAAAATGAAATTGGTACCGTGTCCCCTTAAGGGATGAAATGATGGGTCAACCTTGCCCAATCCGGGACTCGATCCCCGGACTTGTGGCGTGGCAATGCGAAGCACTACCACTTAGCCACTGGCCTCTTTAAAACCAAGCAAACAAACTATAAATAGTATGTGATTCACTGCAATGAAAAATCTTTTTAAAATAACTGCATTATTATCCTAACCTATAAACTCAGAGCCTAATCTTATAATTTCCTTAATGTTTGTCAAAACCGTACGACTTCCGAAACGCATTAGCCCTAAAACCTTCAACAAACGCTTCGTCATTTCCAAGTTAATAGCCCCTAGTATTAAATACGATGTTTGCCGTGTATTTACACAGTTATCTATAAATTTTCAATTAAGAAAACATCGTTAATAACGTAAAAAGTCTTAATCCACTTATCTCAGCGTCCGTTCATCAGAACATCAATAAGAATTTTTTATGAATTCTTTTTGGCTGCAGATGTTTGGAAAGGCTTTAGGATAATTTGGTAATTGATGACATTAGTTTAAGACCGTGCTAATTGACATTTTTGAAAAAAATTGATTTTTATGTCAATGAACATATTTCTAACTTTTTTAACGATAACAAGTTTTCCCCTTTTTCATAAACTTTAAGTTTTGTATATTTTTACGCTTTACAAGTACCGTTTTCAACAGATGTCAGTGCAAACAAAAAGCTTAAAAACTCATTTTCTCGTTATTACTTCTTTGTCACTTACCACGTTCTTCCACTAAGCTCTTCAATTGAATGTTTTTAGCGTTTGATTCAGCTAAAATGTTAATATGTTGAATTGAGTTATTGTGAATCGTAAGTGGGAATTGTAACATTCATGTTGATGAGGACTGTGAAATGAAACATGAGTGTTTAATGATTTTTAGGATAGTTTTCAGTACACATTCAACAAATATTTTTAAAGTAAGAATTGTAATTTTTAGAGGCATTTTATTATTATATTTCATAAATGGATATTGTTTGTGAAAATGCGAGCATTTGTGCGTGGTTTCCCCAATATATTTGCGTGGTTTCCCCAATATATTAAGGGAGACCATACCCCCAAAAAATTACAAAATTGACATTTCAATGTTTTTAGTGTTTTTTAAAATATAAAATCTTAGCTTTACAACGATATATTCGTGTTATCTTCGTTCGTATAAAAGTTTCGAGTACTGGAAGTATTTTTAATATTTTTTAAAATCCAGTCTTGTTTTATAGGTAAGAAACCACTATTGTTTACTTTAAACGGTTATACCTCAAAACTTACTTTCTCAATGTTCATGTACCTTTTTCGCAAAATCTACTGTAAGTATCAGCCTGAAATTTTTCATACACATTTAAGAAGTTTGTGTCTAAAAACCGAATATGTAGTTTCACTTAAAAAATTATAATTTAAAAACTAAACAAAAATTTTGAAAATACCTCCATTTAAGTATAGTTAAACATCTATTTATCAACTAGTAAAAATTTCCTTAAAACGTATCAAATAGATTCTGAGAAAAAGGTACATAAAAAAGGTCAATTTAGCATGGGCTTCAATGGAGGACTCCGGTCCCCCTTAAAATAAAAAAAATAGTTCTTTATATTTTAAAATTACAGAGAAGAGTAGTATTTTATGCTTCATGACATAATAATAAGAAAGTATTTCAGTTATAATCCTTTAATGTAAATGTTTTCATTTAATGTAAATGTTTTTAATGTCTTCCGTACTTTTAGAAAAAGTATTTACGTTACTTTTAGAGACAATATAAGTAATTGTTATTTTTAAATTAATTTGTTATTTCTGAGATGGACTTACAAACAATATTAAATATACAGTTACGGATGAAAGAATAATTATACATTAAGTGCGTTAGTAAATACAGTAAGTAATAGTTATACAATGAAAGTTAAGTTGATACAGTTAACATACATGATAAACAATGTTTAAACCAAAGAACCTATGTTTGTTTAAACATTCATTGTTATTCCAATCTCATACTATACAATAAAAATCACAATCATGGAATCAGAATTTAGTTTTGAGATAAAACTCAATTTTAGCAACAAGAAAAAAACACGATCTCCTGTTTAAATATATACCTTTTTCTAGAGAAGTCTTATGTAATAAGAAACAAAATAAAATAAAGAATTCGATCGAAAATTAAATTAAAGAGAAACGCAGATGTCAGAAGGAGAACTAAAGGCAAAGAGCAAATATTTATTTGTTTATTCCATGAATAAAAACAAACGCTTGGGACCAGGAGTCTGCTTGAAGATAGCATATTGGAGGTTAGCCTCCACTTCATTCAGGGTTTTGGATTTTAAAACGTTAGGGGATTCATGTTCAACATGATGGACTTTGTTTTGGTAAGGATAAATATAAAACACAATTCCGTTTTTTATAAATTTTGTTGAGTTCGGTCAATACATCCTAAACAAATCCTGTAAACAAAGCCTATACACAAGTTATCATTGTACATGTAATGTATTCATAGTTGTCCACTCTGACCGATCACTTACCTTAAAAGTTTGCGAATTCTGTCTTGATATTGCTTTTTGGTTTGGTGATTGATAAAAATGGAGTAATTAAACTACATCTTTGTTTGAGTGAATGGGTTACTCTGAAAAATGGGGATGATAAGGTTTGACCTCATTTTTACTTAATATACCTACTAATATTTGTATTTATAAAATATAAAAAAGCAAGTCCAGGGAAATTTATATAATTTACTCATTTTTACTCCACATAGGGGACAAAAAAAGTATATATATACTTCCACTTTTTTTTTAATATGATTTTTAAAAAATAGTTATTGTACATTACTAAGGGAAATATGCTATGTTTCATGATTATTCTTTTATTAGCTGACAATCACTGCTGAAATTGATCAATTTGGGGATAAAAAAAACCAAGGAGATAAGGGATCAGTCTGAGCTACAAATATCTTAAATCATAAAAAAAACTTTTAGGATATATAAAATACATATTGTCAAACTTTGTCAGCTTTTTGCATTTACAATGATTGCATTTGCGTATACAATAGTTTGCTACTAAAAACATAGCTAAAATCTACTATCGAGTCTTAAATATGGTCTTCTTAGACTTATTCAAACAAAATTAAAGGTAAGAGTACACTGTTAAAAAAAACATGAAATTTCAGGAGAAAAAATTACTGATTTGAACGGAACTTTCCCATAATGAATGAAAACGGGTTTTTTCCTTCTGAAAACGGGTTTTTCCCATTTTTAGAGCTGCCATATATTATTGGCTGTGTTATTGGCGTTATTATCTGTGTTAAAGCTCTAAAGGAGGCTAGAAATAGGCAGCCGGAAACGATTACCTTACCTGTATTACCTGTACGGGGAAATGCAAAATGGAAAATTTTAATAACGGAAAAATAAGAAACTGAACTTCTGTAAATACACGGAAAATACTTAACGAAACGGGAAAGTCCTGGCAACTCTGCTGCCGGTACTTTTCCCGTTAATTTCAGTAATTTTTTTTACAGTGTATAGAAAAGGTTAGTTTTATGTGCTAATAGAATCCAGAGATTTTCCTGTGGCCTGTGATGAAACCACTTTTTCGCAAGTACTGTGATTTTACTGAGTATATTATATTACAAATGTATAATGTACAGCTTGCTAATATTTATAAATTTAAATATTAAAGCATCAGATATAATCAGTTGATCAAACGTAAGATAAGTTACAATGTTAAAAATTAGGCTCTTTGTTTCACCAAAAATATGGTTCCTAGTAGCTGCAACGGCTGTGTTGTGAAACGTTAAACCATATTTTTGGTATTCGGTTGAACCATTTCTCAGGTTTTTGTTTCCAAATCCAGAAAAATGGTTCAACCAAACACCGAAAAAAAGGTAAAACATTTCACCACACAGCCGTTGCAGCTACTAGGAACCAATATCATGGTGAAACCAAGCACAAAATTTTTAACAGTGTATGATAATATCAGGGAAATAACATATCAAACTCTATACACAATGTTACAATATCTAAGCAACGTTTACATTAGAAAATGTAATTAGCATTTATTAAATAAAATTGTGACGACACATTATCTATGTTAATAATTATCAGCTTATACTCGTTATTATAATAAATCATTGTAACGTAAGGAATATTAAAACACCATCAAAACATTTTCAGCTTCGGTAGATACGTTCTTTATTTGTTAGTAATGTTGCAAAAAGGTAAGTAAATTTGTTTTTAAATGTATAATTCTGCAATTATGCGTATCTTTAAAGGATAAGATGCACGTTGAATGTATCTATCTAGGGATTGTTATTTTTCTCTGAAACCATCATTTACAATTTTGCATAAAATGTTTGATTATTTATTGTAATTTTAAGGAAGTGGAACTTTATTAAAAAAATAATATGTAATTAAAATAGATTAAATAAAACGTCGATTTTTGAAAATTTAATTATAATTTAATGAGATTAGAATCGTTCTCTTTTATTTTCCCTATATTATACATGGATTTTTCGGACGTAATATACTCGAACGTATACATAATGAGGGATCTTGCAGTTGCATAAGAATTTGAAATTACCATTAGGGAGTGTTGCACTTACAAAAGAACAATTGCATCAATTATTAAGCATAAATTAATATTGTGGCATAATCGAACAGTTATAAAACAATTTATTATTAAATTAGTGCATTGCATTAGGATAACAATGGAAATTATAGATGAGGAGAAACAAATTTGGAAACCCGCTATGTTTATAGGTGTAAAAACTGATTACATATTTTAATCTGGAATTTAAAAATACAACAGTTCATAAAATTTTAGGAGTAAAGAAGTATATGTCAAGAGCGCTCAAACAAGGTGCTTAATAAATAAAAAACGGCAAATTTTCTACTTTTTAAATATTTTTTAAGAGGGAGGACCATGTTGAAACACCATAAAATGACAATGAATAAATGTGTACATTCATCATGTTGTTAAAATACTGCACAGAAAAAAATATTTTGTTGAAAGAACAAAAATTTTGTTGTTTCAACGAAATTTTTTGGTCAATATAGCGCCAACAAAAATTTTGTTGTCAGTACCAAATTTTTTTGTTGATTCAACCAAAAATGCGCCAAACCGAAAATGCGCAATGACCGACCACAGGACTTTCGGACCCAACAGATTTAACGAGCACGTACTCCGCATATACTCGGCAGGTCTTCAGTAGTACCGGGACTCGATCGCGGGACCTTCCGATCTCGAGACTGAGACGCTGACCACTAGGCTCACTACGGCCCCAAGTTACCTTTGAAAATAGCAATCAAATCCTTCCACAACGATAATGGCCGAATGGCGCCCTTAATTTTCTTCGATTTGCCGTTGATGACAGGCGCCATGACGTCACAGTTAGAAACAGCCAATAGCAGGCCGAGCTTACCTCAACCAAACGGGTTTTGTTGTGGTGAAAATACTCGCTTTGTTGGGACAAGTAAAATATTGTTAAGTCAACAAAATTAGTCAACAAAACACGTCAACAAAAAAAATTTGGTTCTCCCAACAAAACATTTTTTTCTGTGTGAACTGTAAGTATTTTATGTTGTTCACTGTCTCCCTTACTGACTTATGAATCTTAAATATTTGTTAAATTCCTTGAAGAAATTATACTTTGAGTCATGCAAAGCCTCGCACTGTTCTGAAAGACCTTATGGCTTCTTCCCGATGTACTTCCAAGGAATTTCAAACAGAAACTCGTTGAGTTAGTATTGCATGTGCATTTATGTACCTCGAATGCGCGATTGAGGCTAATGTAGGTGTTTATACATTGCTTTAATGTACAAGTTTCCAAGTTACCCGTACTGTCACCTACACTCTTAAAACAAAAGAGTGAAATTCACTCCTGTAGGAGTAGTGCATTTTCGGCACCGGAAAGGAGTGGAAATTAACTCAGACTGAGTTAAAACCGCTCGTTTTAAGAGTGTAGGACGCAGATTGTTTTCTTTTATTTCTTTTACCCACTCCGAAAAAGAGTGAAATTCACTCCTATAGGAGAAGTGCATTTTCGGCACGGAAAGGAGTGGAAATTAACTCAGACTAAGTTAAAATCGCTCGCTTGTTTTAAGAGTGTATACAGGATTTGACGCGTGAAGTTTATAAAAGTTCACGTACAATTGATTGAAATCCAACAAATCTTCCTTTTGTTATTTATTTATCTAATTCTGTGAAACATATTTCCCTGCGTTTCCTTCCTGCATGATACATTTTTTCTATATGCACCACACAATTAACTTTCAAAAATGTCGAAACACAAAATATCTCGCTGCTTATAACTACAACTCCCGACTGATTCCTGGCTTTGTAAAGTGACTATTAAAGACAAGAGGGAATGTTTACGGCTGCCTGTATTAGCGAAAAGCTCTATGTAGTCGAAGTACCTTATGATTGCATTTAACCTGCATTTTTCAATGTATGCATGCACCTCTTCCTCCTCTACTAATAAGCAAAAATCATAAAATTGAATGAAACAACATCTAATTATATTTATGTTTCACGAAAATGCAAAACATTGTAGATGTAATATTGCAATTTCGTTAAAATATACATAAAATAAGACCAGTAAGAAAACCCAACGTAACAATACATAATAAACACCAAATAATATTTTTATCTTTTAGAAATATAAACAATTATATTGTACTTCTATTGTTTTCAATTCAAGGTCAAGAATAAGGGAAATAATAGTTTGTTAAATCAAACGACATTGTATCAAACAATAGAATATTTTTTATCTTTCATAAATATATAATTCATTCTACATTTACTATTGTAATACGTTGAAACACACGTATATAAAACATTACCAGTAAGAAAAAAAGAGTAACAACGTAGCACTGCATAAACACTCAAATTATGTATTTATTTTATCTTTCAGGAATATAAATCATTATATTTTATTTATATGGTTTTTAATTCAAGGTCCAGAGTAGGGGAATAATAGCTTGTTAAACCGAACAATATTGTATCAAACAATATAATATTTGATTGGCGAATATAACATTTCTACCTTTCAGGGGAATATAAGTCATTGTATTTAACTTCTACACTTTTATACTTTTCCCTCCAAGGTCAAGGGAATGGGAATAAAAATTTTATATTTTAAAGGGAAAGGGGCAGGGGAAAAAGAGATCATGGCGGTCATCATCATCACGTGACATCCGCTCAACCATGGCGTCACATTTGAGACGGCGCCAAGCGGTGTCGTCCGCTTTTTCCTGGATCGCACTTTGTGTGGAATAGTGGTGCACATTAAATCTTGTTAGAGGTCTTAGTCAAGTCACAGAAGCATATTGGATCACAGGGGCGTCTTAGTGACCTCCATATTGTGTGGGTGTTAGAAAACAAATACTGGCATAAAGATATTATTTGATATATACATTCAAATGATATGCAATGCATGGTAACAAGCGTAACATTTTCGAAAGGTTAACCCCCTTGGGGATGAGCAAATTGGATAAAGTTTAAACTTATGTTCACTGCATATGATTAATATTTAAATTTTTATTTAAAAAATATTTTTTAAATGAGATTTCTGTTGAAGATAATTATAAATTTCTCCGCCATGCTTCAAATTTGAAAAAATAGTTAAATCATAAAATTAAAAATCAAATAAAATGTGTGTTGCTGAAATACCTGTTTTTACTCACTCATCAATCAGAGGGTTAAAGGTGGCATCACAGTAAATACGGAAGGCATATTTAGGAATTTTTAATTTAGATGATTATTTGAGCTATCAAAGGGATAACTAGCTTTGAGTTAAAGAAATAACCACAAAAGAGTACCACATTAAATGACACAAAAAACATACTGACGTTTCTTATACTGAAGTAGTTTGGTTGTTTTCAAAGATCCGTTGTGCCTTAATATGGATTTGAATGGTATGTACTTTTTTATCAAGTTACGCCATTGTGTCACGTACAATTCCATAATATCTGCCATTCTCCCACAAGAGACGATAAAGCCTGAGACAGGGGATAGGGTAGGGGGATAACTATTTGTGCCTTCTGCCACCCCCTTTGTTTTTAGTTGTATGGGAGTTTTTACGATAGCCCCGTTTCCTCTCTCCCTTTATCTGGTGCCAAATGTGTACCTTTGTTTGGACCATATGAGTAAATGGGGCGAAGAGACAAAATATAATGGGGGGGAGGGGGTAAAAATATGGGGAGGGGGGATAAAATGGAACAAAGGGAAAGGAGATGGAGTGTTGGAAATGGATTTTAAAACGAGGAAAAAGCATTTTGATGCATTTTTATGGATTTGCTGATTTTTTTTCTCTTCACGTGTAGGAAATGGTAATTTAATAGTAGGAATTCGAAATATAAGAGTTTTTTTCTGTTTAACAAGTGCTAGAGTAGAAAGTACTCCGTCTGAAAACAAAATTTAAAATTTTATACTATTTTAAATCGATTTGTATTTTTTTTGTTTTTGTTTTTCGAAATATGTTTTTTATTTATTTTGTGATTGAATTTATTTCAGTGCTTAAAAGTTATCGATTCTTACAAAAGTTTTTAACAAAAAATCTAAAATTGCTGTTTGAGCAAAGTTAAAATAACATAAAAAAATTCCCTTTAAGTTAAGGAAGAAAATACATGTCAGTTAGTTGTAATGGGTAACCATTATAAAATTCTCCGTGTTAAACATTAAAGTTAAAATATGATCTGACAAATTCAAGAAATGTTTTAACACAATTTAATATAGTCGATAATACAATGTCATATGAATAACTAAACATTGCGCATTTTCTAGCTATTAATTTTAAGGGGACGAGGTACCCAAAAAACTAAATCCAGTACTTTTATTGCTAGCATTCAAATTAAACTATTTTTACAAAGAACTAACATTTAATAAACATATACGAAAAAATAATAAATATTAAAACGTAAGTTTTTTTTAAAAAATTTAAAAAATTAAAATATTTTAACGTTTTTTCAAAATGATACTCTTCCTACAATTTAAAGAATTTTGTAATATATTTTTTTTCAAAATGTTCCCACAACATCTATTAATAACAGTTGGTATGGATATTGAGCTTTCAGTTAAACAAAAAAAGTTATGTAGCTTTATGTATAAAAATGGCTAAAAAATAAGATTTTTTGTAAATTTTCCCCTTCAGCATTTTTTTTTAAATCTATTCACACTAGACCTTATCCCATACAAACTTTTGTTAAACGCACATGTTTCAACACAGGAAAAAAAATTTGGAGCTCTTCATTAATTTACCTAAAAGCCTTAGGGTTTTAACCATTCACAAGCTGAAAAAATTAAAATTTAAAAAATCAACATAAAATTTCAAAAACCATTTTACCAAACCACTATATCATTTTCAATAAACCTCCACCATTATAATAGAATCCTTCTTTTTTTGCAATATCCTTAGCTCACAACATTCGAGCATGTTTAATTATTTTCTGGGCAGGTAATGCGTCCCCTTAACAAGTCAATATACACCATACCCCTTTACCAAATCTCATATAGTCACCTTCCTTTTAATAAAATAAACATCGACTTACATCATTTTAAGAATTAAATATATGAAAAATGCATTATACGGTTAGGAAAAATAAATATTTATACAGAATATGATTTCTTAATTCCTGTTGTAAATGCATTAATATTTACTCTAAGCCCTATATCGCCTTAGTTGGATGCCATAATTGCTTAAATTTAATGAGACTCAGAAATCAGACCCAAGGGAATGGCACGATATTATTCATGCCTCAAGTAGTCTAACTGGAGCAAGGTAAATGCCTTAAACCTTTGGAAGTGTTACGCCATCATTAAATATGCAGAAAATATTAAGCCGTTAAATGCCATGAATATGGTAAGTTAAAATTGCATAACAAATATTTTTTATATAAAACTGCACGATAACGATAACTTTTGTTTTCATTTAAATGTTTTTTAATTGAAAAAAAAGGAAATGTAAGAATTATTACTTTAATTTTAACATAAATGTTTGTATTATTATGCTAAAATCGTATCCGTTTATTGCCAAAGGTAAAGACTTTTACGTGTCGATAGGTAAAAATTACATTTAAACACTAGTGCTTATTATGTACTGTATTTAATAAGTGCTAGATTGAACATTTGTACACTCTGGTGAAATTATGCTTTTAGTAACGTTTGTCAAATAAATAATTTCTTCAACTATGCTACAGTTAAATAATACTATATTCGTGTGTTCGTGCACAGTTTTTAAATTTATAGGTTTTTTTTATTGAAATGGAGCGTACCGTTTAACTTTTTTTATCCTGTTTTTCCGAGTGCAAAACATTTTAACTGTACGCACTATGTAAATAAATAACTGTAAATTTAAAAATAACGCACAAAAGAATATATAGTAGTATTTTATTACATAATATTTGAAAAATCAAAAAAATATGCTAAAAAATATAAATAGATATAAATATAAAAGCAATAAATTTCAAAATTTCATTAAAAAAAATCAAATAAATAACTATTGTCTAAATACTTTATAACTTCATTATGATATAAGAAGTAAAATAAAATAAAAAATAAAATAAAATAAAATACAAATAGTAAAATATTTAACATTTTAACAATCAAAAAAAAAGTAAACGCCAAACAGCATATCAAGAGAAACCTACTAAATAAAGGTTTGGAAACATAAGACTGCTTTCAAAAATATGTAGTAGAAAAAACAGTTGATTTACCCACTCATTTTTCATACAAGTCGACCAAAAAATATTTTTCAATAAATTATTAAACAAACAAAACGATTGTTATTTAAGGTTAAATCTCATACACATAGATGAATAAAAAAGGCAAGTCGCTCTTTTATTGAAGATTGCTTCGATACTGATTTTTTTTATTTTATCCTATCGGCTTGGAAACTTTGTATGTTTACGTATATGAACTTATTTTTGTTTTCCTAAAAGATAAGATTTGAGATTAATAGATTGTTTTGACAAAACTTTAAATGAAAAACTTTACAAATTTAATTATCTCTATGTATTTCTATAAAAATATATGTGAACCTTAATTAAAATTTTCGATTATTGGGTAAAAACTTGTTCCCAATCCCAAGTTATGTTATATGCTTTAAAATAAAACAGTAAAGTAATTTTATGATTTTCACAAACATATATAAAATCGTAAGACAACAGAGAAACTGCATAAAAAACTTAATATTTTCTACCTGATTACAATAACGGAATTTTTTTAACCAAGTGATATGAGTAGCCCTATTATTCACGAAGAATATTTTAAAAAAATACGTTCTACATTACTACATTTGCAATTAATAATTATTTATATGTAACCGATCCTTTATCAAATTGGTAATCTGACAAAAACAATTCATATATTTTATTTAAAATACATTTTATTTAAAATATATTTTATTTAAAATATATTTTATTTAAATTATATTTTATTTAAATTATATTTTATTTAAATTATATTTTATTTAAAAATATTTTATCTAAAAAATATTTTATTTAAAGTACATTTTATTTAAAATATTTTTTATTTCTAATATATTTTATTTAAATCATATTATTTATTAAAAATTTATTTTCGTCTATTTTATTTAAAAGAAAACGCAAATTTAATTGAGGGATACAAAGACTGTCAGTCGGCATTTTTAGCAAAAAAGATTTGAACCTTGAAGTATATCCTACATCTAAACAGACAGAAAAAACTTCTGGAGTGGAAACACTTGTGAAGTCGTATCTATTAGCAAGGTTTTAATGCATTAAAATCTAAGGGCCTATCAGGGTATCACACATTTAAAGCGTATAAAAGCTATATTATTGAAATTGATAATTGACTGTTATAATATCACATACTATTTTTTCATCTTTAGCATGATTGTTATAATATTGCATTACCTTTCTTTTAATATATTAACAGCGACTTTATTTACAATAATAATAACAATAATGTTTAACTATTCTTTTCTTTTTCCAGTTGGCCGTGACGACAGCGCCCGACTTCCCGTGATGGTGTTCATACATGGTGAATCGTACGACTGGAATTCCGGCAACTCGTACGACGGCAGCGTGTTGGCCAGCTTTGGCAATGTGGTCGTCGTCACTATCAACTTCAGGCTGGGACTGCTCGGTGAGTTGATCTTGTACACATGCCACTATTTGTATTCTGGTCCGCTTCATTTATACTCTACACTACACTGTTAAAAATTTTGTGCTTGGTTTCACCATGGTATTGGTTCCTAGTAGCTGCATTGGCTGTGTGGTGAAATGTTTCACCTTTTTTTCGGTGTTTGGTTGAGCCATTTTTCTGGGTTTGGAAACAAAAACCTGAAAAATGGTTCAACCGAATACCAAAAATATGGTTTAGCGTTTCACCATACAGCCGTTGCAGCTACTAGGAACCATATTTTTGGTGAAACAAAATTCCTAATTTTTAACAGTGTACCGTAAAAACACTACACATGATAATGATGATGTCGTGTCCATGGATAAAGATTATATGGGACCAAAGAGGTCTCATAGATTGCTTCAGCGATCGGCAGACAGGGGTCCTCATTTGCTGCAATTTTGCCAGGATGGCTGGACAAGAGAACAGATGATACAGATAACAGTCCATCTTTTTGGATTTCCATCCCTTTGAAGTGGCATGTCCTTAATCTAGTTAGGATGGTCTCAGTTACCCTATTGGTGTTTAATTCGCAGATTTGGTGTTAAATTTTAAGACTTATGCCTACTGAGTTGATGTCAATAAGAGTGGTTTGGTGAATAACGACATTGTTGAGTTTTCTTGCTTCTTTTGTCAGAATACCCGCAGACTCGTTTCCGTCGATACCAACGTGTGCTGGAATCCACTGCAAAATGCATTTCTTGTTCAAATTGGAAAGTTGAAACATTCCATCATGTATAGCCGCGATCATCTTTGACTATCTCTTCTTGACAGCTTTCAGGTAGCTTGCATCGCTTAAATGTAATCCTACCTCTAAAACGACTTTAACTCAGTCTGAGTTGAATTCCATTTCGCGAAAATGCTTCTCTAGGGAGTAATTTCACTCTTTTCTGATGAATAAAGAAATAAAGAACAATCTGGTCTCACTCTTAACGCGTTTTAACTCAGTCTGAGTTTTTTTGTGCAATGCTTCCTAGGAGTGAATTTCACTCTTTGTTAAGTCACATATTTTTCCTCGTCTAGAAGGTCAAGCTATAGCTCTATTGCCTTTTGAATTGCCAGGAGCTCACAGGTGAAGTTGGAAGCTATTTGTCCCGCACCAAATTTAAGCTACACATCTATTCGTTGTATGAACATATTTTCAAGTAATATATATTTAAAAGTATGTTTTCCAAGGGTTTTTGAAAAATTGACGTTTAACATTCGCTGAGGGGCATAGTATAATAGTGGAATGTTTTGAGTGGTTAAACTATTTTTTTGTGTTCTGCAAATAAACAAACAAGCTCTGTCAAATTTTTGTTGATTAATAGTATTTTCTAAAGTTTTTTTTAATGCAAAGTTAGCTTAATTCACAGTTAGTGCTTTAATAGTGGTGTTTTTAGAGAGCTTGGTCATTTTGGTTTATAATGGGGCAGGCAGTATTTATAAAAATTGTAAAATGATGTTTTGAAATTAATTATACAAAGATCCAGGTACGTGGATTTCTGGAGCGAAGACGCTATAGAGGGAAAGGCGATAGACAGGTAATGGCTCTACTAATGTATACATAATCGTAATAACCTTGCCGGTAGCACAAAGTACATATTGGTGATTGATTATACCTATTTGTCTTAATGGCATTTAATTAGCTTTATATATTTCATCAAGCGAGGACAGGACGCTTCAGTCCATTTGGCTTAAAGGGCATGGCATCGACACTAAAATTGTCATCTTGCCGAAACGTAAATTTTAGTCAGAGTATTAGATATAAAAAGTCTATTAAGTCAAGTTTAGATATAAAAAAATTAGGTAGTTTCACCAGTATATTTTATCTGCCAAATTATATGTGAGCGGTTGTGACTTTTGCTCTAGCTCTTACTTTTACATTTCGCTTTCTTGCATTTTTGTTTTCGTTCTCTAGTGGTGCGATAAAAAAAGAATTAACCTGTTTTCGATGCATGAGACTTGAACCACGTCAAATATTTGTTTAAAAAATCATTCGTTTTATCTAGTTCTATTTATCCAATGATTGCTATTGATGGCGTCGCCTGGTGCTTTGTCTTCAGTAATAGGTTAAATGAACAAATTATTGTTTCTGTGGTTCTTAAGTTCCCTAAATGCAATAATTCATTATCCTTACACGTTTTAAACTTGGCTTTTAGTTGATGGACCATATTCCCAAATCTACTTGAAAAATGACCTTTTCCCTGCTACATTACCATATTTATATACCGGGTAGACACAGTTGTAACCAATTTCTTCACAAATCCACAGTTTTGTGCAAAGAAAATGTTTTTGAAATACAATAACAATGAAGGCGTACGGATATAGAGAATTTCGTATTTTTCTAAGTCGCAATTTTCAATAAGAGATAATGTGTGTGTTTTTTTACATATCCCTGGGTCAAAATTAGACCAATTCCATAATGTTTGTGACCCTGAGAAAGTACAAAAATAAAAGTGGGTCGTCGTTGATGTCCTTCCACGTCAAACCGAGGCAATGGAGTATGTGTTCGGGACTGGCTTGAGCTAGAGATAATGTTGTCACAGTATATTGGTAACTTTAAATTGTAAAGTATAATTATGAATTATAAAAAATTATTCCAAAAAAGAAAGGTATTTTAAAGATTGACAGTGGAATTGTTTAGTAAGGCTACTAGAATTTTTGCTTGAATATAATTTGTTTGTCAGCTTTATGGTTCGCTTTGGTCAATTATACCTTCTGTAAAAGGGTTGTATGTAATTTCGTGTAGGAAAACACAGTATTGCTTGCAGTTTAAGGAGGACAAACTCAATGTAAAATAGGTCGTGTTTGTAAGGGAAAGAATGACGTTATTACATCGTTCTATGGCACGCAGGCACAAGGAGAGCCAAGATGTGCTGTGTCCATTTAATATAACGGGTACAGGAGCAATGGGCTGTTTTGAAGAATATATTCTAGTGATTTGATCAGATTGAAGTAATATCCTTCATGTCTTTTTTGCTAACTTTCTCCTCGTTTAATCGATCCACTCTACTCAATGGGATGAAATTCTGAATGTACCTTGTCCAATTTGGAAATAAAACCTTGGACGTTCGTCTAAAGGGGATTCCAGTCTCAAAAGAAAGGTATCGCATCCCTCTTGTTCCAATCTAGGCCATGGTCTTTGTTAATAAATGTGTCCTGTATAAATGTGTCATATCTAGTGCGCCACGTATAAATATGTCATGCATAAATGAGTCATATCTAATGTGTCCTGTATAAATGTGTCATATCTAGTGCGTCATGTATAAATGTATATATCTGCTTGTCTACTTATATGTATCCCAGGCAAAAGAACACTCGACAAAAACAACAACCTTAAACCTCTGTCATGGCAATGCTATTCAGCCACCAGGCCTCAATAAAATTTACTGTCTTCACTAATACCAGTTATTTCGTTGTCAAACGGAAATAAAGATATGAATAATGTTCAGATTTTGTAGATTTGGAACACGTATCGCTCGGGCATTTCATTAAGTGTTTTTTAACAGCTTCATTATCATAGGGAGGCCATTACTTCGTTGGAATAATATTGCATTACACTTTATCGCCGCTTTTTCCTATTACTTAAAGGGGTGTAATTTAATTTTAAGCACAACCGCATTTGTATAATAGAGATGAAATATAAGGGTAATCTTTTTATTTTCTAGAATTTATAGTTACTTGGCGATTTTAAAGTTTTTGATTTCATTTTAAATAATTTGGTTGAAAGGCTATTTTAAATAAATATGTTTGTAAATTCAAAGATTTTTAAATGCTATTGCGTATTTAAATATTAAAAATTAACAACTTTAAGTACAATCTAAAATTATTTTTTAGCATTTTATTCAGAGACTCTATTTATAAAACAACAAATTTAGAAAATAGCACAATTTTAAAAGTAAATAAAATAGAAAATGACAAAATATAAAAATTAACAAAATTTTAAAAAAATTAAATATATAAAAATTAACAAAATTTAGAAAATGACGAAATTTAGAAAATTACAAAATCTAAAAATTAACAAAATTTAGAAAAATGTCCATCTTTACTTATACTGAGGCTTTGAAAGCAATCATCAAAATGTAATGGTCAAAACAAATTCGTGTCGCAACAGAACGGTCATAACCCATCAGTACCATCCAACCATATCAGTAAAAGAAAAGAATATGAGGTTATAAATGATTAATTTCGTAATTTTCCTGCCTAAATACTTAATTCTACAGTTTTATTGGGAGCTGACAAATTAAAATCAACGATTTACTGTTGAGTCTTTTCATATTTGGCTAAGGCCATGTATTATGACTAATGTTCTGTTCATCTAAATTTTAATTTCGAAAATTTCTATGAAATAGGTTATAACAGACAGTATGTGTCACAAACTCGTATGTAGTACGTAAAATTAATTAATATGCAATCATTATTAAGAAAAACTCAATGTATGCAAGTACAACGCTATAAAGTCTATTGAAATCAAATGAATTATAAAAATAATGTTAAACTACTTGTAACAAATAATTAGATATGCATATTATATCATCTTTAAATATGACATCCATTGGACGGTTTGTTTTACGTTCCTATAATTGCACAATTTATTTTATATTTTAAGCACTGAAATAGTTCGATAGAGATTTCAAATCTAGTTTTCAGAAATTGATTATAGGTATCAGTCGTTTATTATGAAAACGTTTTTTGAGGGTCAATACTATTTGAAGAGTACAGGGGAAGAACCGCTTGATTTATTAGGAGTCGACCCGTAATTGTGTCTGCTTGGCGGACATTGGCGGCAGGAAACCGGTTTCTATCATTCTTCTTCGCTTGGTCCAAGCGTCGGAATCGTGCATCGCGTGAATCTCGGTAGATAGAAAAGTCGTGGTTTAGGACTTTTCAATTAATTTGCGAATCTTAAAATTTATTTTAATTGTTTTAGAAAAATTCGTGATTTTCAATCAATCGTAATTTATTTTTAAAGCTTAATATGATGATGAACACAGTCTTTTGAATAAAAAGCGGAACTGAATTGAACTTGAATTTCAGGGTGTCAGTGAGAGAAGATGCACAAGAAAGTGAGAAACTGGTTTCCTTACACCAGTTTAGGTGATTACTCGCTATCATCGCCAAAGATGCCTGATGAGGAAAGTTTTCTACGAAATTAAGCTGTTTTTCCCCTTTAATCCTTATTTGGGAATTCTTGCAAAAAATTAATAAATACATTTTTAACACAATATTTTCAAGAAAAGAATGAATATAAACTATTTAAATACAAACACTGTATAGCTTGTTTTTTAATTCATATAGGACCAACACAAATACGTATTTTTATGACTTAAGACCTCAAATTATAGTCATGTTAGCTTGCGCCTCTCATCAAATATTAAATGTATTTTTTTAATATTACTTGCTAAACATACTGTTTATTATATATTCATTTGAAATATATATTTATCTAAAGACTGCATGCATTGTGTTTGCTAGGGTCTCAGGAGGTCACACTACGGATATAAATATATAAGATTATAACTAAAATAAAAAGCAAAGTTAATACAAATACAAAAGTTTGTTAAACCGAAAAACATTGTATCAAACCATACAATATTTGATAGGCGAATATAGCATTTTTTTTATCTTTCAGGGAATATAAGCCATTGTATTTAACTTCTATACATTAATAGTTTTCTCTCCAAGGTCAAGGGAATTGAAATAAAAGTTTTATATTTTAAAGGGAAAGGGGCAGGGAAAAAGAGATCATGGCGTTCATCATCATCACGTGACAATATTACTTGCTAAACATACTGTTTATTATATATTCATTTGAAATATATATTTATAAAGAATACATGCGTTGTGTTTGCTAGTGTCTCAGGAGGTCACACTACGGATATAAATATATAAGAAAATAATAAGATTATAACAAAAACAAAAAGCCAAAGTAAATACAAATAACAACAACCAGTTTCGGTAAGCAAACATAAATTCACATAAAGATTCCTGCCATAAAGATTCCTGTATTCCAGACTTAAAACGCAGTAGATTCCCAGGGGGACCTACAAAATTTACATCCTAAATATAAAGTAAAATACTTACTACTATACCTTGTCAAAAAAGAACCATTTATTTTACAGATATGTCTGCATAAATCCTCGAAACTATTTTTACACGAAAGCGCTGTAATTCTGGGGCTAAGTGGTGTGAGGCGTAAATTTCTTCTGTAATTTGACATCGATATTTTACTTTAACGTAACCTATAGACACTTAATTGTATATTAAACCTTGTAACAGACACATACATAAAATTGTATGCTATGTTGACTTATGTTGGCTTCTGCTAATATATAATTAATTGTAAATATGTTATCGCGTAACCCATACGAAACTGTTCAAACAAAAAGAAGAGTTGAGCTAATTTTCAATGTACAGTGAAATTCCTTTATCTGGTTGTGATTTGCAATATGCTTTTATAATTTGTTTTTCTAATTTCAATAGTATAATTATATGTGTTGTTTGGAAAAGCCTGCGGGCCTATTGGCAACCAGTATATTGTGTTTCAATCGAGTTTTTTCTCCTTCCTTACTTTAAAACCAGAAGAGTTCATCTTCAAAAATTAAATTTCTCATTTATTATTGTTTTAGGTTAGGTTAGTATGAATTATCGTCTCACTAGAGCTACACGAGGGCTATTGGTGACGGGCATCGTATTTTAGAACCACAGTCAAGTGACGAGCCGACACCTGAGTAGGCATCCAACGCAACCGTTAAGGGCGACATCGTACGCAGCGTTAGGACTTGATATTTAACGTGCACTCCCGCCACACGGGGTATTATTCGTCGGACATTTTTGGCTGAACGGGCCGTTTATAGGTCGGCAGTTATTTTGGCGATGCCTGGACTCGAACCTGGGACCTTCCGCATGCTAGGCGAATGCCTAACCGACTGGGCCCCCTTAGCCCCTATTATTGTTTTAGATGAAGAACTAAATTTCATATTCAGCTCCCCAAAAGCATAAATTTAATTTTTAAAATATTTTTTTTACAAGTTCATTTAAAAATAACATATTCATTCGCCAAGATAAAATCTGCAAATTTAATGTTCTCCTGGTCTACTTGGAAAATTGATATACACCCTTGTGTCTCTCAGCTATTCAATTCCAGAAGAAAACTGAGACATCTCTCGTACTAGTCAGTATGCAGCGAGGTAAACAAAGCAAAGAAAGCCAATACTTTCACCTTTTGAAGTCTTTTTGTGTTGCGACTGTTGCATATTTATCAGTCTCTCTGTTTGAGGAGTCTCAGTTACACAAGTTTTTGGAACCTAGAAATGCATTTTATCAGAGATTCTTTGGGCAAACAAGCTGTATAGTGTTGGGGTTGTTTTGACACATCAGGGAATTGGGAGCAGTTCACGCTGCTCTCCAATTAGGTTGGAGTGCGTTTAATGTTTTCGTTTGAATTGATGGTGTAAATAAATATGTGATGTTTTGAATTTTTTAGAAATCAAAATTATTAGACAATTTAGCTTTTGAAATGAAAATTTGTTTCGCTCATTAGATTACTGGTTTTTTAATTAACAGACTAAAATTAATTTATCAAACAGCAACGATTATTAATGAAATTAAGAAATACGCGAAATTAAAGTAGTTAGTTTCGTATGTAAAGTTTAAATTTAAAATGTTTTTCTACGTATTTTGTTTTGAAGTGCATCAATTTTGAGCGGGGTTTTAGTTTACCATAAAGTTACTGCCATAAATATACTAATTTAATTTTTTATTGCTTGAAGTTGATTGACTTTTGTTTAAATAGCGAGTGCGTAATAAAGATTCTTATATATAAACAGTAATAATTATTATTTAAATTTAGAAATACATGAAATAAAAGTAATTAATTTCGCATGTAAAGTTAAAATTAAACGTGGGGTTTTTGAAGTGAATTAAACTAGCGTGCATGTGGTGTAGCAGTTACTTTTCTAAATAAACAAGTTATATTTATTTCATTATATGTAGTTTTACAAACGAATGAATACATAATGGTAATTGATTGCAATAAAAACAAAAATGATAATTAATATTCCAAATTTTTGAAACAAAAGAATGAATGTAAGTTAGAAAAATTATGTATAAAATGAAGTTTTTAAAATATTCTTTTAGTAATTCCAAGGAGAATTAATTTTTTTCTTTGTCAAAATTGTAGAAAAATGCTTCTTTTTTTAAGAAGACATTTGCTTAGAAGACTATACTCCAGTTAAGGGGATTAATCTAGCTATTTCTTATTACATTTTAAAAAATATAAAATTAAAATCTTATTTTTATATCATTATATTAACGTGGAATTATAAAACTTTCAACGTTTTTCTGCGACGGTAAATAAGCTCTTTTTGTAAGAATTATTAATTTATTATTATTTTTTCTTTGGTAAAGGAAATGTTTACCCATGTGTTTCAGACCAGTCTGCTAAGTTCAATTTGTTCTAGTTAAGATTTTGAAAGGATTAGAATTTTTTAAAGTTTTTTTAGCACTGATTAAATTCATTTTCACCATCTGTGCACTACTAAAAATGAATTCAAATGTTTGCATTTAATTACTTTGGTATAAAATAATAAAATGCATGACTGGAAAACTTTTGTTCATTTTTCTTGAAGGAACCAATTGGGCTTTTTTATATAAAATATATAGCCTTTTAATTATTTGAACGAATTAATTATGAACAATTTTTATCTTGAGTAATTAATTAATAATAATTGTGAGTTTTGATAATTAATGATCTTTCTGGTTGACTAAATAATTTGGTTAAAATATAATAAATCTGTAGCGATTTTTTATTAATCGTTCCATTTTTTTTCAAAAATTGTTGCTATGTACAATGTTTGTAAGTATTTTCCAGAAATAATTGATAATTATGACAAGTTATTCCTACTACTGTTTAGGTTTAGCTAATAACAATAATTAACTATAATGAATCTCTGCATATTGTATATTAATTGTTCTATTTCTTAAAACCTTATTACAATGTATAATGTTTATAAATATTTCACACGTATTCATTTCATTCAAAACGTTTAAGAGGTAATTTACTACACGGCTTCTAATAGATTATGTAGAGATGTATTACAACATTCCTCTGACCATTACGTCAAAAAATGAATGTAATAAGGGGAGGGATTACCCAAAATTTAGGGCTGCCCAGAAAATAATTAAACATGCTAGAATGTTGTGAGCTAAGGATATTGCAAAAAAAGAAGGATTCTATTATAATGGTGGAGGTTTATTGAAAATGATATAGTGGTTTGGTAAAATGGTTTTTGAAATTTTATGTTGATTTTTTAAATTTTAATTTTTTCAACTTGTGAATGGTTAAAACCCTAAGGCTTTTAGGTAAATTAATGTAGAGCTCCATTTTTTTTCCTGTGTTGCAGCATGTGCGTTTAACAAAAGTTGGTATGGGATAAGGTCTAGTGTGAATAGATTTTTTTTGCTGAAGGTGAAAATTTACAAAAAATCTTATTTTTTAGCCATTTTTATACATAAAGCTACATAACTTTTTTTATTTAACTGATAGCTCAATATCCATACCAACTTTTATTAATAGATGTTGTGGGAACATTTTGAAAAAAAAATCCATTACAAAATTCTTTAAATTGTAGGAAGAGTAGCATTTTGAAAAAACGTAATTTAATTTTTTTTTTTAAACTTACGTTTTAATATGTATTATTTTTTCGTATATGTTTATTGAATGTTAGTTCTTTGTAAAAATAGTTTAATTTGAATGCTAGCAATAAAAGTACTGGATTTAGTTTTTTGGGTACCGCGTCCCCTTAAATGAAAACTGAAAATATAGCCGATAAATACATCGCATGTCCATTTAACAAATCCCCCATAGTTGTCTTGATGTCGAAAGACGATTCATAAGCTTAAAAATGGTTTCTCAAAACGCCCATTGACAAGCTAAGGCCACCTGTGCTCTTTTGGGGCGACAAATTCCAAACAATAAACAGTTATAAACAGAAATACATTAATATTGGTCAATCCATGATTAACAATATAAAAACTATTTTTTAAGTACAGTAAGTATAAAGAAAACAAAATTAAAAGATAGAGAAATTTGAAAAAGTTTTACATGACGAAGTAACACAATGTTTTTAGGGAAAAGTTGTTTTCACAAGGTATTGACGGGAAATATTCGCTTTTCATTACTGGATCTAAACTGTAACTCCACTAATTGCGTATTTGCTGTTCCAGTAATAAATTTTCCTTAATAATCCTCACTTTCTATATCAATTAGAAAGTCATTAGCTGAGAATAAAAAAATGGAGCTAAATAGATTGTGTAATGTCCAACAAATAACCCATAATTTAATCCGACGCAACGTCTAAAGACGAATCATAATCTTAGAAAGGGCAAGTCTATAGTCAAAATTTCGTCACATAGCGTTTTGGTAATATGATTTATTTATAAGAGTTGTTAGATTAAAAACGCTACAGAGGGGAGTAGTAATTTGTATCATTTAAAAATAAAAGTAACACATAAATATTTACACAACGTAACAGCTTCGGACCTATCTAATTTTTGCACATATCATGGACACGACAACAACAACTACGTTCCAAAAAAAAAGTTTTTCTCAGCTCGATCGACAACTATAGTTATCAGAAATAAACTATCAGCAGTTTAAGCATGACTTCCAAAATTCCACTTTTATATATAAAAAACCATTATACACTAAGAATAATGAAAACCGAATATATGGTCCCTAAATGCATCCCATGTCCAACAAACCACCCATAATTTACCCCGACGTCTAAAGACGACTCATAAGCTTAACTACGGCAAGTCTCTAGTCACAATTTCGTCACAAAGCGTCATAAGACAAGCCAAGGCCGCCTATGATCTCTCGGGCGTCATACGAAAAGCTCCCGCGGGACGATTTAAGTCGACTGGCTGCTGGACGTCTTTTCGCTTAATTTCATGATAAAGCGTCTTAATAATAGGTTTTATTTAAAAGAGTTATTAGATTTTAAAAAATCGTGAGGGAGGATAGCATTGAGTCATACCAGGTTATAAATAACTGTAACACATAAATAATAACACAATTTACAGGAAGAAAACGTTATTCTTAACTTGATCGACAACTAATCATCAGAAATAGTGTATGTGCATTGTGCAGGTATTATTTTATGCAACAAAAATCAAGCTTTTTACAAATAAAACTCCCACAATGCACAACCTGAAAACCGAAAATATGGTCACTAAATACATCCTATGTCCAACAAACCCCCCATAATTTACACCGACGTCTAAAGACGACTCATAAGCTTAACTACGGTGGATCTCTAGTCACAATTTCTTCACAGAGCGTCCTAGAACAAGCCAAGGCCGCCTATAATCCCTCGGACGTCATACGAAAAGCTCCCGCGGGACGACTTAAGTCGACTGGCTGCTGGACGTCTTTTCGCGTAATTTCGTCATAAAGCGTCTTAATAATAGGTTTTATTGAAAAGAGTTATTAGATAAAAAAAAATGTAAGAGAGGGTAGCATTAAGTCATACCCAGGTTATAAATAACTAACACATAAATAATAACACATTGTACTGGAGGAAAACTTTATTCTTAACTTGATCGACAACTAACCATACATCATAAATAGTGTATGTGCATTGTACAGGTCTAATATGATTTCATGCAACAAAAATCAACCTTTTTACAAATAAAACCCTCACAGTAAACAACCTGAAAACTGAAAATATGGTCACTAAATACATCCCATGTCCAACAAACCACCCATAATTTACACCGACGTCTAAAGACGACTCATAAGCTTAACTACGGCGAGTCTCTCTAGTCACAATTTCGTCACAAAGCGTCCTAGGACAAGCCAAGGCCGCCTATAATCTCTCGGACGTCATACGAAAAGCTCCCGCGGGACGACTTAAGTCGACTGGCTGCTTAGATGTCTTTTCGCGTAAGGAATTATCGGAGTGATGGAGATCAAAGAAGAGCGACAAAGTCCCCCTTGAGATGAAAGGGGGATGACTTAGGGATGTTTTGCTGATGGATTGATTAATGATTGGGATGGTGTCTGGTTGGGTTGGGGATATTTTGTATGCTGTCGTTTGTAGCTATTTCTATATTTGAAGTAACTGGGACATGAAAACGTGCATTGGATTTAAATGGAGTAATTGTAATCATTATGGGTTTGTAGATAGTATTTTTTATGTATTTTTAAAATCATCTAAAAGAAACCAAATGAATATTATGTAAAAACAAACACATGCACGGACGCCCTCTCGCATGCACGCACGGACACATTTCATAATAATATTTTGTTTCAGGTTGTTTAGTTAAAGTTAGAATCTATGTTATTGGGGATAGTTATGTTTTGATACATGATACAAATATGCTAGACGTTATATAAAGTTTTCTCTTGTGATATGTTAGTACAAGTGCACAAGTGAAAACAATATAATGGAACTGTTTATAATGGAAGTGAATGTAAAGTATTTTTTTAAATAATAACTGGGAGAGTTTAAAAACCAACAATTTGATTATATATGAAATTTGAAGGAATATTTTGATAAAAAAAACTTTATATTAAAATTATGTAAACGAAAAACGCGTAAAAGATAATATAGAACTTAAATTTATTATCATGAACAAATAAAATTTGAACAGCAGGTAAATAATTATTCAGAAAATATATTCAAAATTAGTTATCATTAATCACGAACTAACAATGAATGGAATAAGTTAACGATAACTGCAATGTAACATATCAAGTATATAAAATCAATAGCAACAATATGTAATTTGTCAGTAACGCATTGCATTTCGTCTACATTTAGTTAAGATCAGATTTTTTTTCAAAAGTTAATGAAGTGTTGCATTTTAGTAAGACTGAAAATTTATCTGGAGTTTTGAAAAATCTTTATAATGAACGCTTTTCTAATATTAATATTGAATACCTTATTTTTATATACAAATTGAAACTGTCTGAAAATAAACATCAAATACTATTATAAATGAGCTTCAGACTAGTATAAATAATAAAAAAATATTTAACTGAAACAGACAGTTTCCTAAGTTTAATAACCATCAACCCCAGGCAGTTAAGTTCAGGAAACTAATGCAAGCTTAAACGATAAAAAAGAACGATTTTTACTTCTGAAAAGATTTCGTCACACCTTATCTCTCTACTTGGAACTCTTGAATGGTTCTTTTATATTTTAGGCAAAAAATGCCACACTTTTTCCAACTTTCGGGGAAATACAAAGTTAAGGGGGTGACAAAAAATAATGGATTAACTTTGCGAAAAAAGAAATGGGTGGAAAAAAAGTAGTGGAAAAAGAAAGAGAAAATGGCACATTTAGACAATTTGGCAGCTGGATGGGTGAGAGACAAATATAGGAATTTCATCCTTGGTGACAGTCTATAAATACAGAAGTAAAAGAAGTTTCTGCTGAGAAAAAATACTTTTTTCCTGCAGTTTTTGAAAAAGAAGGTAGGGTTCTGAGAGAGTAGGTTAGCTGTTTTGGAAAAACACCGATAAGGAAAAATGCAGCTGAGAATGATATAAAATACACGATTTTTTTTTAATGAAATGTCAAGTTAGTGGATTATAATTGCTTTACCTTTTTTTAAATTGGAAATAGTTATAAGAATAAAAATTTACTTCGAGTTGGAAGTTGTAAAAATGAAAACATAAAACAAGATTCAACTTTTTGTTATTTTGACGATTATTTTTAATAGGCTTGTTTCAGGTGACATAGTTACTTCCTTTATTCATTCCTTCAATCAGTGTCCGGATTGGTGTTCGGTTTCCACGTGACATTGTTTCAACAATTGAGGCTCGAAGAAGAATTTCTTTTCATTAGAAATTTTTTTGCCACTCAAGACCTGAACAAAATACCCACTCATAATATATAAAATATATTTTTAAAAAAACGGAAATCGGAAACACGACGTTGTATTATCAATTTTATGTTGTAGTTTTAAAAATGTGTTTGTGGTAGAATTGATCAGGGCTAATTTTAATTTTAATCATTGGCAACACTGCCATTACATCTTTTTAGAAAATTACTAAAACAGATAAGTTTTAAAGAATTATGCTTTGAACAAAGCTAACCTCCGCGGTAGACAACAGTTTTGTGTATCGAAGATTCATGAAAAATAGTATTTTTAAAGCAAAATTGGAAGTATTTTCTAATATATTTAACTTGGAAATGATAATTATAGAGATTTGAAACTACTTTTAACAAATAATACGAATACTTTATTTTGTTTCTTTAAATTTTATGCTAAAATAGTAAACAAATTAAAGGAAATTATACATTTCTAAAAATTACTCAGTTTCATAATTTGGTTAATTCTTTTTATCAAACTGGTAGTCAAATACACGTATGAACTAAGCCAGAAGGATTTTGAAAAATATTATATGTAACATAATTTTATCTTGTTTTACAATTACATTCATTAAAAAATAACTTTACCTCCAATTACAAGACGCCAATTTATAACAAATTCCCTAATTATTCCACATCATAAGAATTCTAAAACCCAACCACATTTTACTTACCAAAAAAGATAATTCTGCCCACAAGAATCGCTTATAAGCTGTCACTTGATACCATAACTAATTTTACCTTCAAGATAATAAACAAAAACTCATTTTATTCTTTCGGATATACCTCTGTAAACTAATGAAAAACATCTCCAAGAGTGACACTTTATCCGATTTCTCCGGAATTTTATTTTGTAGTATCTATTCTGTTCCTTTAGAGAAAAAAAATGGCGTCTTCCTTCCTTATAAAATTCGTGGACTTAGTTTTCGGATAGTTAATTAACGAAAGAACGATATTGTGTAGAATATCGGAGGTTGTGTTTCGAAATATCGACAGTTTTACGCTAGCGTGTGAAGCTGGGTATTCAATGAGTGTTTTGTCATAAGGGATTTTGAATTTTGAGTTTATTAAGGGGGGTCGGATGAGTGTTTTGGTCAAAAATGTCGACTTTCTGTTTTTTCTTTATTTTTATTCTGCTTATCTTTAGCTTTAATTTAAGACCAAGATTATCGATTTCTGTTTAGTGGTTTTCTTTTTATAAGCATTTTTGAGAAACTTTTAATATCAGTTCTTACCTAAACCTTACTTTTCTTTTGCGTTTTTTCAGCAGTTAGGAACATTTTTCTCAGGAACTATAAAATATATCAACATATTTTGTTTTCTCATTTCCTTCCCCATTAATAGCTCTTTGATTAAAACTGAGAAATTTTAAATATATCTGCTCAAAAGAAAATTATATAACTTTAAGTCTAATTTTTTTTTAGTTTTTCAATACATATATTTAAAAGAATCACTGTAAAAGTATTTTTTTATATTTTGAAATATCCTCACTTTAAATCAAAGATCTATACGTAAGGAACAAAATATAAAAAATTTATAAGGATATCTCACATAGTTCCCGAGAAAAATGCTCCTAAAATTAGGTAAATTAACATGGGCGAGATAGAATCATCCGATTCCCCTAAAGGAAAGTAACGTAGGATTATTAGGAAATGTTTTTTGACTTTGTTTATGACATATTTGTAATTCAAAGGCAATTTGTTACGTTCAAGAGTAGCTTATACGCTAAACAGTAAATGCTCGTAATAAGCAATTGTTTTTTTCTTATTATGGAACATTAATTTTGAAATATCGGATTCATCATTTCCACACTCTTAAAAACAAAAGAGTGAATCCACTCCTATAGGGGAAGTGCATTTTCGGCACGGAAAGGAGTGGAAATTAACTCAGACCTAGTTAAAACCGCTTGTTTTTAAAGTGGGAGACGTAGATTGTTTTCTTTTATTTCTTTTACCCACTCCGCAAATATAGTGAAATCCACTCCTATAGGGGAAGTGCATTTTTGGCACGGAAAGGAGTGGAAATTAACTCAGACCTAGTTAAAACCGCTTGTTTTTAAAGTGAGAGACGTAGAATGTTTTCTTTTATTTCTTTTACCCACTCCGCAAAAAGAGTGAAATCCACTCCTATAGGGGAAGTGCATTTTCGGCACGGAAAGGAGTGGAAATTAACTCAGACTTAGAGTTAAAACCGCTCGTTTGTTTTAAGAATGCACACAATACGTCTTTGTTGGTTCGCAACTTCTTTAAACTGGATAGAATGCTAAACTCTAATAAGTATGTTAGGATTTTGTTGCTGTTTGTGAACAGATTTAAAATATAAATGTATTGTTTTTCTGAAGAGCAGTTTATTCTCCATAGTAACTGCTTGTAGTGAACCGTAGCTTTTTCACAATGAAACACTAATTTAAAATCTCCGAATTCATCAATCCCAAACCATATGCCTTTATTCGTCGCAAATCATTTAAACAGATCCATGTTTAGAATAAACTGGCTGATAAGTTGTCCAAACGTGTTAAACTCTAATAAATATATTAAGTTTAAAATAATTTGCTTAAATGTTCTAGAATTAAAAAAAAATTCATATTTATATATCTTGATTCTCCCATTTGGCAGCTAAGTGCGTTACCGAGAAAAACAGCAGAAAGCTTATTCTTTAAAAAAAAAAAAAAGAATATATTCATAATATATAAGTGGATTTAAATTGACATTTTAATTCAAATTAAACGGAATTTTTTTTTATTATTTCACGATTTAACTTTAAATTGAAGTTATCTAAAAATACATTTATGCATTATAAACTTTTTTTATCTTTATTAGATTTGCAATAATTATATAACTAGCATTACATCAAAAGTTTATCATAAGTTCTCGGCCTTAGTAAGTATCCCTAAGCTTTTAATGGACTTGAAATTTTTGTTCTTCGTTGTGATTTTAAAAATATAATGTAATTCCACATTTATTTAAAATTTACGTTACACAACTGTACCATAAGGGACCTAATTTATAATTTTAACAACCCTCTCTTTAATTAAGATAAAGTAATTTATTTAAAAATCTCTCCAATTGTGTAATGTTGCTTAATGGGACACTTTTCTCATGAGAAAACTGCACCTTTACAACATAAAATGTTACTATTTTTATCAACAATACGCCTAATTAAGTTGTTTTAATAAAACATTAAATTGTACTTACAGATTTGCTACGCATGGCTTCAAACTTAAGAAGTTAAGAAATCTATAAATAATTTTTACTAACATCTTCACTCCAGAGGTAGACTTACGTGAACCTTTGTAGAATTCGCTTTACAACTTAATTTTACTATTTTAGCTTCCACACTACGTTTATAACGTAAAAAGTGGAAGGTAATATAATCGTTCAGTCCGTCTCTCTGTCTGTCCGTCCGTCACCCACTTTCATAGACAAGTGTGATACGTCAAAAAATTCAACGCATCGAAATTGGAACACATTGAAAATTTCAGAAAAGAATTCGAATTCGAAGTACTTCAATTATTTAAAAAACTGCAAAATTTAATGCTTATTCAAAAAGCATAAGAAGCCATTTTTATTAGAATTAAATCACCATTGCCATTCGCAACAATCGTCGAGAAACTTTAATTCTTTTAGACAATAAATTAAAATAAATTTATTTTTGCGACATCGATCAGTTTGAAATGACGGCAAATGTATTTCGCTACGAGATTATTTGTATGTTGATAGGAAATGTTTTCATTCTATTTAAAAGCGAGGAATGTTACATATTTTTTTTTTGAAATATAAAATATTTTTTGCAAACGATAAGTAATAATTATTGAATTTTCGAAATGAAATAAAAGAAACTAGCCAAATTTTGCATGAAAATGTTTAATATAGAATTAATGCTGTGTTTTGCGCCTTTTTCTTTATAATGTCTATTCTATTGTAAACAAGAATATTCAGGCTTTCCGAAAACACCGATACCCAGGCAGCCGATTAATTGATTTAAAAAGAAGGAGAAAAAGAGGATCGAAATTATTTCGAAGATCTTGCAAAACATAGTTTTTCCAATGGTAATTCATAAGATATTTGGGATTTAAATAAAATTTATCATAACAAATTAATCATAAAAAACTGTTTATACATCATACACAGAAAATGTGTATTTTTACCTATAAAAACTCAATTTTCACTAAATTGACGTACCCCTCAGCAGATGTTAAACGTTATTTTTTTCCCAAAATTCTACTTTGAAATATATACTTGTTTGAAAAACATGTTCGAATAAAGAATATATATATGTAGAATTAAAAAGCCGATGAGCTTGCCAAGAATCAAGAGCTTGCCCCAATCATCTAACCTCATACTCTCGTTGACGCCAATGCAGTTGCCAGCCGTAGACTTATCAAAAATAATTTAAATATTCCATCCCTGCTCTAAATTGTAACCGTACAATATCTTCAATAATAGCCAGACTACGAACAAAACATTTAAAAGGAATGAAAATCTCAACGGAAGGACAAAGAAGCTTCTCCACAAATGCCCAAACTGTCCTGGTGTCCAACTGTCCCCGCAGATAATTTGGCTGCCCAGCAATTCAAGCCAGGCTCTTCGGGATTGGCTTTGAAGACCAGAAATTTTAATTCTCTCCGAAGATGCAGAGGAAATAGCGAAAGCTGTCTACGACAGCTTCGGATCCATCTAGTTTTGCACACAAACATGGACACGACAACCACAACATATGTAGAATTTTTTTTTTTGGGGGGGGGAGGGGAGTGAAGAGGCTAAACCACGGCCTACTTAACTGCTAAGGCCGAAGAAGCTTTCCCAAACAAGCTCGGGGACGGAAATTTTGACGTCATAGTTCCGAGTGACGTTATTTCGAAGATGAAGACAACCTGTTCGAACCTGTCGGAACACTCGTTCACCGCGCTGACCACATTTTTAGGGTTCCGAATGCGTCCGAACTAGTTTCTCGATCTTCGGCACTGGGAACAGTGACGTCAAAATTTCCGTCTACGCTCATGTTTAGGAGAGCTTCTCTAGCCTTGTTATTGAAGTTGGCCGTGGCTAAACACAGTACAATTAATTTGATCAATCAATTTTTGTGTTGTAGGTTTCCTTCCCGCATTAGATGATTCTTCTCGAGGTAACTATGGTCTGATGGACCAGGTTGCGGCGCTGCACTGGATTCAGGAGAATATCCCGGGATTCGGTGGAAATCCTAAAAATGTCACTGTGTTTGGACATGGGAATGGAGCGGCGTGTGTTAACCTACTGATGTTGTCTCCACTTGCCAGAGGTATGAAACTATCAGTATTTTTATTTTAATCGATGCAAAACGCCTTCTTAAAAAGTTCTGTTGTGTGTTTATACTCATACAACTACTAATTTAAGTTATTTAGCTATTTTAATATCGCTATTTAGATCTAATAGGTACAATAATAAAGACACGCCGTGATAAAATTTATATTTCACCCTATGTCCTTAAGGCACTGTATCATAAGCAATAACTTAGTTGGAAGGCTTCTCAAATGCTCAAATTAATATTTCAAATGGTAAAATTATTTTTATAAAAAGCGTTTGATAAATAAATCTTATGCTATGAAAATGCTATTCCTGATTCATTTAAAAAGTCTGTACTGATCGTTATTTATGTCAAACAAATATAAGAAGGTTTAGCAGATCCTAGTCATGTAGTCAGGCGTCACTGCTAATGATAACATTTTAAAATTATACAGTAACCTTAGTTAACATCTTGTGTGAGTTTAGATTAGAAACAATTCGTAATTTACCTTAAATTACTTTAATTTCAATAGAAAAACATTTGTGAGCAAAACAATTATCTTACTATAGACATTGCACCAAGGATCTCAGCTGTTCTAGTAAACAGAAACTGTTTCTAAGTTGTTTTCCTTTAATCTACAGTGAAATAGAAAAAAATATCACAATTTCTAATCAAGTAATTTTAGCTTCCACACTACGTTTATAACGTAAAAAGTGGAAAGTGTTATATTTGTTCAGTTCGTCCATCTGTCCGTCCGTCCGTCCATCCATCCGTCCGTCACCCACTTTCACACAACGAACCGTAAGTCTCACAAACAAGTGGGATACGTCATTTTGAAACAAAAAAAAACAGATTAGGCTACATTCCAAATTTCATTAAACAATTTTAAAATATTTAAAATTTAAATCACTAAAAATTTAATTAAATTGAAATAACATGCAAATTCCATTTTTATTCAATATTTTCACTGTTGCCATTTCGTTAAACGTACGAGAAACTTTATTTAAAATAAAAATAAAAACTTTTGAAAGAATATTTATTTATGTGATATAATTCAGTTTGGATTGTTATAATATCACAATAGAGTTCTTTTGATGGTTCATTATATATGTATGAAGAAAGATGCATAAAGAATTCTAACTTTGCATAAAGAATATGCAAAATTTCGCTTTTGTTTTTAACGCATCAATTTAATTTATTTTTCAAACTGTAAACTGGTGGCTACTAAAAGAGGTATTTATTAAAAAATGTATCATTATTCTGTGAACTTCAAAAAAAATTAGCAAATGATAAATATTAATTATTAAATCTGCAAAAGATGATTAAAGAAAATAGTTTATTTTGGAATTACAACTGGCTAAAGGCGCTGTTTGGCGAATTTCTTTCTGTGGTGTATAAATAGTGTTTCCCGTTGAGCACAAATGTTATTTGCAAGCGATTTAAGTGACAGATTCTGTAACAAACCAACTTGTTTCATTCAGGTCTATTCCAGCGAGCCATCTTGCAAAGTGGGTCAGCACTGAGTCCTTGGGCCATCGCTCGTGACGCCCTAACTTACACTCGCCAGGTGGCAGCACACTGCAAATGCCCCACCAAAGACAATACCGCCATGGTGGCATGCTTAGGGAAAAGGCCTGTACAAGACATTCTAAATACACCTCTAAGGGTTCCGGACCACCTTACAGCATTTGGTCCAACCATAGATGGAGTGGTCATACCCGGAGAGCCAGCGATTCTCATGGAAAAGAATAATGATCTGTTTTCCCAGTATGATTTGTTGGTTGGGGTCAGCAGAATCGAGTACTATTTTAGGTTGGTGCTCCATTTTTTGCTGTATATTTGAACTTGAACGCCTTTTAGTAACATGTTTTGGTTATACAGAAATTAGTTTTTGCGATGACCAAACAAGTATTAGCCAAAAATATTGATTTTATGATGGATATCCTAGTGTTTATAATAATATGTATATTGGTATAAATAAAGTTAGCATATACACAAAATAATTTCTATAGATAACACTCATAACTCTTTCCATTCCAAGTTGACTTTTTACAAATGGAAAGTGTCTGAACATAAATGACCGACTGCCATAAGGTGAAACTGTATTTTTCATTAAGCCATATGGCATAAGTCTAAGAATTCAATATTGTTGTAGCATCAAGGATGTATAATTTAAAGATCACTAACAATGTGTACCTTGTCGCTTTTATTTTTATTATAATTATTTTGACACTTTCATATGGTTGGATATTTAATCGTAATTAAAAAATTACTATTACGATGTCCCTTAATAAAACTGAAAAGCATTAAAATCGAAAATTATGTAACATCTATTTTCTTTACCCATTATCGACGGTGGACAAGAAAATTTGCCACGTGAAAATGTCCCTTCTTCTTAAGTTTATCTCAATAAACACAATATATAAGCCAAATGTAAAACATAGTTCCAAAATTTTATGTAGAATTTTATGTCAAATTAAGTTACGCAAAAATCAAATTTTAAAACCTAAAAGTTAAAGATTTTTCTCGGAAATGAAAGTGTTAGTGGTATTTGCTAAGTCGTCGCTCATGGGTTAATACAGAAACTTGATGTATTTTATCTTTTTGACTTTTTTTCTCCAGGTTCTCAAGCCAAGAGGATCGAATGGGCATCGACGTCTCCAGACGCGATCGCCTTCTACGAACCTTAGTCCGCAACCTCTTCACCTACCACCTACAAGAGATATTCCTCACCGTGGTCAACGAGTACACAGACTGGAGCAAGCCTGACCAACACCCCATCAACGTTCTAGACTCTACTGCGGATGCCATGGGCGATGCGTTGATTGTTGCACCTCTAATCAGGACCGGGACCTACCACTCAAAGGCACAGAAGAAGGCAGATCCTAAGGGGACATACCTGTATGTCTTCATGTACCAGACCGAAGAGAGCTTTTATGGCCAGAGGATGGGATGCATACATGGGGAAGATGTACCGTATGTCTTTGGGGCGCCTATGGTCAACTCGCTGGCGCATTTCCATAGGAACTTCAGCAGGATGGAAAGTTCGCTGTCTGAAGCTGTCATGACTTACTGGACCAATTTCGTGAAATTTGGGTACGTGGTTATTCCAATTTTTTTTCTGCTAGTGTTTGCCAAACACTCGATGGGTGTGACCCCAGGTTTGTTGCATGATCGTATATGAATGATTAATCAACTATAAGTAAAGGATAACTAATATTAGAACAACTAAGATTTATTAACTGTTGAAGTTAGATTAGTCATTGAGAATGCATGCAAAAGGGGGTCTCACCAAAAAATAACATTGTACACGAAGAGCAAGAACTGAAGGACTACCCTCTTCGGGCTCCGGAGTTGTTTTGCGTAATATCTATAAGAGAAATGGTCCCTTAATCCGGTCCCAATAACCGGTCCCCCAGTTACCAGTTCTTGGGAACAATATAGTTATATACATTGCGTTAGAATTTGTTTGGCCACAAAGAGATGTCCCATGCACTCAAAAGGGCAATGATGCATGTGACACTGTGTTTCTTAAATGTATCAAATTACGCATTTTCCCTGTAATGCGATACGTTTCAATTAACAAGAAATTGGCATGTTTCACGTCGTGAGTGGCAACAGATCCAGTGGTAAAGTTTTCTTTTTTGGTAATTCTGGAATTAAGTTCGTTTTGAATAATGCAATATTTCGTTACGTCACTGAAACGAATGTTGGGTATAAACTTTTCTTAAAGAAGAAATACAGCTTTTCTCGGTTCGTGAATCATGTTAAATTGCTGTCCCACAATTTTGCTTAATTTCTCGGCATAAAAAAATTAACATCTGAGCCGAAATTTTCTGACACCATTGGCGTGTTTGTAAATCTTTACATACTTGAAATTTAATTGAAATAAAATTAATTAAATTTCATAAATAACAGGAATAAACACAAGTTGCACGTAAAGAACTCTAAAATAGAACGCAGCAGATGATAAACACGCTCATTTTGAAAGTGAAATCGAAACAACCAATAAAATCGCGGGAAATAGATAAATTCACAATTTTGATCAAATTCCATTAAAGTTTAATCCAACAAATAATTTTACGTTATCTGCATTTTCGTACATTTCAAATTCATTTTTTATGATTGAAAATTAAAAATTTGCAACCGAAATAATAAAGTCATTAGTAAAAAGTACTTTAAAGAGTTATTAAAAAACTAATCCAATAGAAAAAATAGTTACTATTTTTTATCAACACAGACTTAAATATTACATTTAACAGTTATTATCTTAATGTTTTCCGCAGAACGCGAAAATTAGTTCTCATCTCATCCCATACATTTAGATAATCACATTCACAAGTTAAATAAGTAGCTGCAATTTATTTAAATTATCAAAAAATTTCGAGAAAGAACTTTACTTTTGTAACACAAATTACACTGACTTATCTGCAATTGTATTTTTCTATCGAGAAGGAGAAAAAAAGTGCACATTTAAAGTTTGCAAAAAATGTGTTATCTACTAAGACTAATTACATCTGTTCTTCAGTTGCAAAAGAATATAGTTTGGGCCATTTTGTGCCTTTAGTAAAGCATGTTAGAGATAGTTTTATTCAAAAAAATTTAATGAGATTCATTAAACTGAAATTGTATCTGTCAGTGACACTCCTTAAGACCATTAAAACATTTCAAACTTGTTTCTGAACTCTGAATGTTTTTTGCTTTGCTATTAATTTTAATTTGTTGAATAAAAGAAGAATCTTTTTTTATAAATTTGTATTTTCATTTGTTAGGAAAATAAGAGATTGGTAATATGATTTGCAGACTGCCTCAATGTGGTTTAGAAAATATATAAATTGTAACTATTGAAATGTAAAGATTCTAACATTTTGTTTCGACTTCATGGAACTTAGTATGTATAGGAACTGTTGTTTTTTTCCCCAATTTCTATTACAAAAATAAAACTTTTTATTTTTTATTATTGATTATATTCTACAAAGGGTCCTTCAAATTTATTATATGCAATTATAGCAATAAAATTTTGCTTGTCATTAAACAATCTGATTTACCCTAGCAGTTTATAAACATTTAATTTAAACGCCAACTGCTTTCTTGGATCTTAATTTATTAAACAGCTCCTTATTTCGAAAATGACACTTGCTTAACCCCATGCCGATCGGAAAATTTTCACGAAAACAATCATTAAACGTGCATTTTTCGATCCCGTTGGCGCATTACCCACTGGATTCTCCAGCCTTTGAAGTTTTAATTTAATAGATAAGTTATTTTTAATCTTATTGGGTACCTTTCTACTGAATACTCTAGCCCGGATGCATATTTCTATCCCTTACATGCAAGTGACGCCTCGCCAGTGACGTCATCACGCCTTCACGGTGCCCATGCGAACGTTCTAGAGTTTTACGCTTTCCTTCTTCGTGTTCGCTTTGCGGCTTCGTGTTATAGTTACATAAGAAAATTTTGTTTGCAATGGAATAACCGAAATCTGAATTACAAATATGAAATTACAAATATGAAATTACAAATATGAAATTACAAAACAAAAAAACTTTTAATTTTCAATGCAACTTGGAAGACATTTAAACGTTAGTGCAAGGTGCAATTTGTTTTACTAACACGACTATTTTACAAATGTATGGCCTTCAAATGTAAAATACTTGCACCTATTTATATGTTTAAATAATAGAAGATAAGTACTTAACTAAAAGATTTTTAAACACAAAAATATTCGTGGTAAATAAACAAAAGGCGAATTATAGCGTTGTTTGTTTATCACAATATTTTGTTTATCATAGTACTTTGCAGTTTTGGGCTTATTATATGGACTATGTATAAACACAAACAAATAAAATAACGTAATCAAACAAAATTTGAGGCAAAAAAATAACATATTTAGGCAAAGATTTGTTTTCACTTAATTGTAAAGCAATTTGGAGCAATTTGCACCTTAGTTGCCGAACCACAACAATCGGAATGTGTCACTACGAGATGGACAATGATTGGCTACATTCGTTTTGGGTTCGCTCGGCAGCATGACGTCCCTGTCACTGGCGAGGTGTCATTTGCATGTAAGGAATAGAAATATGCAGCCCGGATATATCCCGGGAGCGAGAAGCAGTGCCGGATTTCGGCCTAGGCCTACAAGGCCCGGGCCTTAAAAAGATAAAATCGCCTTTGTTGTGTACACCAGCTTCAAACTGCTCAGCTGAACGGTCGTTTTCAGCTCGCTAAAGAGAGTAAAGAATTACTTAAGATCTAACACTAGAGAGAACAGGCTCAACCCACTCTCAGTAATGTACATAGTCAGAAATAATGCAGTCAATTGACTACAATGACGTCATTAGTTCTTTTGCACAGAAGAAAAGTTCGCCGTGTAATTTTATAAATTTTATAGAATAACTCTTGTAACATATTGCATTATCCTGATGTTTATTAAAGTCGATTAAAAATTATATGTTCTGTACTAGTGTATTTAATTTGCTAAATTTCCAAAATAGCTTCGAGATGGTGGGGGCCCCATATGTCAAGTGCCTAGGGGCCCTGGGTCTTTAAATCCGGCATTGGCGAGAAGGAAATTGTTAGAGCAAATGATCTTTAAAATAATTACTAAAAACAGTTAATATAATGAAAAATCAAACATTTATTTTAGTAATAGTTAAAATACGTTAAAAAAAAACAGCATCAATTTGTCTGTTCTAAACAAAATTTAAAAGAAATATGCATCCCACTACAAAGAACAAAAAAGTCTGATAGAAAGGATTTTCACAAAAATTGAAAACAACTCCGGAACACAACAGAGGACATGTTTTATATATCAGAGAATGACAGGTAGCTGTGCTCATGCATGAAATAGGCTGCATGGAAATCAGGAAGTTATAAAACTCGTTCACTCATCTTTAGGATGGGATAAATCTTGCATGAGGTATGAGGGAAAATGTTTTGCGAAAGCTTCTTATGCTTGTTTTTGTCTGGAGTGGGTAATGATATTGCTTTTTAGTAAGGCTGGCCTTGTCCTGGGACAATTTGTTGATGCCTAGGACGATGTTGAACGAACGTGTATTAAAATGTGCATATATGAATGCATTTATAAAATTTTCATATATATTACAATGTTTTAATGAGCTATACGACAGTACTTTCATTACTATTTTTTTACTTACAACTTTAAAACAAAAAGTTTAATATAACGATTGTATTATATTTATCGTGATTGATTTATGATCAATCTAATTTTGTAGAAAATTTAAAATTTATTTTAAATTTCAGTTACACATTAAATTTTCATGCACAAAGAATTATTGACATGGAATGTTTTAAGTAAAAGTTTATAAGCAAACATTTAAATCCAAATTTAAGTTGTTAAGTTAAAGTATAATCATTTAAACCAATGCATTTGTAAAGGATAAAGAAGCCATATTTGATTTTTGTGTATGAGCATAATAAATGGTTGCCATTGTTGCAATAAAAAAATAATTTTCTTCTATAAAATAATACGATAAAACGTTTCTCCGAAAATGCATAACTTCCTGAATTCTATACTGAAAACCATAAACTGCATAATTTTACATTACTTTAAAAGCAATAAATTATTCAACTATAAATATGGAGTGTTTAGACCGTAACTTTTAAAGTACGCATTACTTCTAACTGCCGCCTAAATGGCATATAACTTGTTTATTACTGTTTTCACTGTCCATTTCAAGAAACACTGAATTCGTCATTAACCATTATGAAGCTATGAAAAATCTCGTGTTCAGTGCTAATGAAACCTCATTTTATATTATTCATTTTTATTCGCTAAACACCACCTTTTCCTTGTACGCCGCAATCTTTTGTTCGCCCAATACAATAGTAGAAACATTTTCGTTTTATGATGAGAAGTAAAAGAAACTGTTGTTAATAACGACTGAATTTTAACCTTAGGAGGAGTAAGAAAATTGTACTAAATTTAAATTTTTATTTTAATTTTTACTACACTGTTAAAAATTTTGTGCTTGGTTTCACCATGATATTGGTTCCTTTCACTATGATATTGGTTCCTAGTAGCTGCAACGGCTGTGTGGTGAAATGTTTCCCCTTTTTTTCAGTGTTTGGTTGAACCATTTTTCTGGATTTGGAAACCAAAAACCTGATAAATGGTTCAACCAAGCACAGAAAAAAGGTGAAACATTTCACCACACAGCTGTTGCAGCTACTATGAACCAATATCATGGTGAAACCAAGCACAAATTTTTTAACAGTGTACATTAGGCATAGTTATTATAAAAAATTGCGGTAAATGGTTTAAAATGAACAAATTTAAACTTTTTAAAAACTTAATTTAATTGATTTTTAAAGACTCCTTAATACCTGCAATTTTAAACTGCAATGCAATTTCAAAATGTATTAACATTTACATGGGTTGAGTGTAGTTGATAAACGTTCGGTCGCTAAGACGCGTTTATGCAACTGAATCATTTATATGATGGTTTTAAAAGTAGAGTTCGCTAAACCCTTCAATTGTTTTGGTTGTAGTTTTGACTTATTTATAAAAGTGCAGCATTATATGTTTAACCTTTAATTAGTTTCCCTATGGGAATGATACAAATAAAGTTAAAATAAATTTTATTAACAAATTAAATTTCATCAGCAATCTTACAAACTTTATTTCATCATCGCTAAACCCTTCAATTGTTTTGGTTGTAGTTTTGACTTATTTATTATAGGCAGCATTATATGTTTAACCTTTAATTAGTTTCCCTATGGGAATGATACAAATAAAGTTAAAATAAAATTTATTAAAAAATTAAATTTCCTCAGCAATCTTACAAACTTTATTTCATTATTCCTAAGGCTTTCGTATACAACAAAAAAGTGGCCTTCAAAGAATAATTGCTTACACATGGGAAAGTTTTATTCTTTGTCAATAGATGGGAGGCATCAGACCGAAAGACAGATTTTTACCATTAAAAGTTTTTCTAAAAATACAATTGTAAAAAATACCATTAACAGAGAACGAATATTTCCTTACAATAACATTTTATCGAGTCAATTCACAGTGGGCCGCATTAAACACCAAACCAAGTGTGCAGGGAGAGAAAGTCCACAATTTAAAGCGATGTTTCGCTGTTTCGTTTCAAAAGCACGCCTCAGTTAGCGTTCCCGCCAAAATGACTCGACGCGTCCCGACAACAGTTTTGGCGGGAATTAGCAGCTAAGCGCGCCATTTCGGGAAACGACCGAGTCGATAACGATAATTGCTGTTGCCACGGGGAGCGGAAAAGATCGGGGGTCGAATTAATTTACGCGCGTAATTGCCTACGGGGCTGGAAATTCTGCCCGTTGGAAATTGTTCATATTTTTAAAACAACCGGATTTCAGGGTACTTTTCGTTGTTTTGTGTGTTTGTTTCTTTCGGAAGAAGCATTAATTGGTAATCGACAATGGTTATTTTGAGATGGCGGATTTCACCCCTTCAGGGGTTTCAATGTGTCTGGGGAAATTAGGCGTAAGGAAGGCGTTATCACCATTAAGAGGAATGGAAATAAATTGCTGGATATTGGTTAATAAAGATTACAAGAAAAGTTCGTGTCAGCCGTAATGGGTATAATTATTGAAATATGGCGGCATTCAATCAGAAATGTTGGTTTTCTTAGTATTAAGATAATTTATATTTACATTTGGGTTGATTAAAGAAGATTTTTTCTTTATTAGCATTAAACTATAGTGTTAATAAATAATAATACTTGATGATTCAAGCTGTAAAATGGCTACCTAAAATGTATAGATTGTCCCACCCCGAGAATTTCAAATTTCCGCTCTTCTCCTTGTTTGCTTTTTAATTCGAATCTTATAAATATGGGTTAACGGTACACGTGTTGTTGAAAAAATGTTAAAAGTTTAGTTGTTGTGCGTTTAGTAGTATTTTTGAAACGTAAACTAGGAAAAATTAAGCATCAGATTTAAACTTTAAAGAATATTCATAGTATTTATGTTCCTCCACTTGATAAAATAAAATAATAGCATGAATAGGTTTGAAAAAGAATGCCAATATCGTAATTTCGAAAAATTGGTTTGAATTAGGTTCGAAGTTCTTTCCAGGTATAATTCAGACTCTTCCTTCTATCGGATCTGTTCCACGTGACATTGATTAACCAGAAAAGAGGAAGAATTCCGTTTTCATTATGCATTTCTATTGTCACTATCTATTAACTGAAACATGCTCATTAATATAAACAAAATTATTTGGTTCAACAACGCATATTTCAACTAAAAAACTATGGTACACCGTAAAGGTAAAACGTTATACAAATTCTTTATTGGGTGCATTTCTGACATTATTTTTAATCAAAACCTAAATTTTGAAAGTTTTTGTTTGCAGCTATTATAAGAATATAGTAATGGTGCATATATCATAAGAATAAAGTCATTTTTATTTCAAATTTTAAAATAGCAGTATTATTTACCTTCACAGACCCATCAGTTTTGTGACCTTGTAAACATATATATAACGATTTTTTTTATTCATAAATTATTATGTTACCTTTTTATGTTACTTATTTTTGAAAAAATGCAAAAATAGAACTATCATTCATATCCATTGTAGACTTTCCTATAAAAAAACAAAGCAGATAAATTTATGTATTTCAAATATTATTGAAATATCTCTGTGAATACAATGTCTTAAATATATAATTTAAATACCCGCAGCATAAAATAAACACACGCAACTCACATAAATAATTCCTTCAGCAAGAAGAGATCAAGATTGAGAAACAACAGAAGCTTATTTATTTGTTTTTATGAATTGTTTGATCATTATTTAGAAAACAGCGAGAGTTCAATTTATTTGCCCCCAGCTGTATGCCTGAGGTTTTTCTCAAACGCTCCGCCATTACAAAATCTTGCAGCGTTGAATTTTAAGCAACGAACAAGGTAATCTTAATAAATAAATATATACCTATTTTTCGAATTGTAATTATATCCACAGTTATAGCCTAATAATTCAGTTTCTTGATGAACGAGCATTTTGTTGAGTAAAACAATTGAAGACTAAAGAAAAAAAGATCTAGATATACATATAGATATAGATATAACACCAAAATGTATTGATAGTTTAAATATATTTGAAATGTAAATTTAAATAAGATTTGTTTGTTACATACTTATGTGTTGCTATGAATTCAAATACATTTGTTATTTATTGGCATTTAGAGAATGTACAATATTCTGTACATTTTATTGTATAATTTTATGGGTTATAAAATGATTTTCTATGTTTAATATGTGAAAATAAATCTATTAATGTAACAAATCTAATGTAAGGATTAACAATATTAATAAAAAACTTAACAAATAATGTATATTTTATATTCCCAATATAATATATATATTTTGTAAATAATAATTCAATTAAACAGATCAATTAAGGTTTCCGTTATATCTAAATAATACAAGCGGGGTTATTTTTATATTAGCTTTCATTTCATTAAATTTTAAATAAATTTCTGTTTTTAATTTCAAACCACCGACAAAGATTAGGCACCACTGGTAACAAAGACAAAAATAACTTAAATATTTTTAAAGAAATCAACAAGGCAACATGACAATTGAAAACATAAAGAAGTGCGTTTTTAACATTTTTCTTTCTCTAATAAACATAAGAAACGAGTGACATGTGCAGCTTGTTCTAAAATAAACTCAGGTCACACTCATAACTCATTTACAAATAAAATAAGAAACAATACACTTTTATTACTTCACCATTTTTCCATGAATTGTTTTATCAATACTTCGAAAACAACCCAAGTACAATTTATTTGTCCCCAACCGTAGCGATCTCAAGTGTCGCTAGCAATCCGCCGTTTCCTTCCGCGAACGCTTGCAATGTTGACTTATGGGCCACGTAGGATCACAAAAAGAAAATGAATGACTCTAGAGCTGAAACAACCTGTTAAAGGAAAACAGAAAAGAAAATCTACACACACTCAAAACCAAACCTCAAAAAACAATTGGATAAAAAAGGGTAGTTGAAAAAGGCATAAACCAAAACCAGAGGAACTTTTTCCTCCGTGGGAGGGGAGGGGGGGATCTATGTATAAAAATCGTAGACAGGAAATAAGAAATCATGGCTCATTTTTTTCTACAATGGCTGAAAAACTTTAAAACCATATTTCAGATCAAGAAATGGGGAAGGGATTTCGGTATAGATTGGAAAAAACGATATATAGGCAAGGGAAGAACAGCGGGATAAAAAAAATAAGTAATTTATATGGGGAGGGCTTAGCTTAATAGTGGTACAAAACGTACCTTATTTATTAGAGAAATATAAAGTAAAATAAAAATACAGTAGACACAAAGATCTTATGTAGTGCTTTAGGATACAATTGATACATGATGACACAGTTTATTATACAAAGGGGTTCAGTAGATGCATAACGATACAAAACCATTAAAATATCGTGCGTGTTTTGTTAGCCACATATGTAATAAAGCATACCTTCTGAGCGTTAGACCAAGCTTTTTCCGTATTTTGTGCACCAGCTTTTCTTACAATAAAATTATATTAATTTATAAAATTGTTATTAATGGTGTACTTTTTTATTAGAAGATGATTTTCAGATCATATCTTCAAAAATAAACTTAACCCTTTCAGTCCCAGTGATGCCATTTGGCAGCATCATATTTTCGATCATAATTTTAAAAAAATAATAAGGCTGACATCTATTGGGATTAATAAAAAGTATTTTTTAATAGAAATAAGTTTGAATAATCGAATGATGTGCTTTTTGATATCATAAATGATTATAGACGATCATAAAAAAATTTATAAAATGATTATGCGGAATTGTGATTGGGACTGAAAGGGTTAATAGTGATTTTTTTAAATAAATATCGGATATAAAAAATATTAATTAAAAAAATGTATGCAAGGAAAAACAACCATACATTTTGGCCCATTTTCAGGATAGAAAATGCCTTAGATGGCAACATAATAATGTAGGTAGTTACACATAATTAAGTTTGCATTAAGTTTTTGAATGAAGAGTAAAATATTCATGGTTCATTCAATCCATCAAAATTCGATTTCAAAGATCATTTATTTATAAATTAGACACTTTAAATCACTTCTATTATATTTATTTACAAGAAACTACTAACTGTTAACCTTTAGACTTCTTTAAACTCTTTAAGTATTTTTGCTCAAGTACTTAGTTACAAAACGGTTTTTAGAAACTATTTTTGTTCACATTTAGTCCAATACATTTATATCATTTGCTCGCCATTTTAGACTAATTTAATGTGTTCATTTACCAGAACCTAACAAAGCAATCAATGCTCATTATTACTATGATATTCATCGAAGCACCTATTAAATTATTAACCTTTGTTACAAAGTTATAAATCCATTTTGAACACAAATTGAAAATATATTTTTTTAGGTAGTTAATATACCTTTTCAAGTCAGTAAGTACCTTTATTTAGTAGAGCTCATGTGATAGTAACGATGTCTTTTATTAGTCTAATTCAAACACACGTAATAAGTTACATTCGAACAAAAATAGACCTTGATGCTTTTAAGTTCGTTAGTCATGATTTTTCTTACAATAAAATCATATTAATTTATAAAAAAAATTATTGATGATGTACTTTTTCATTAGAAGATGATTTACAGATCATATCTCTCTTCAAAAATAAACTTAACCCTTTCAGTCCCAGTGATGCCATTTGGCAGCATCATAGGCCATCATAGTGATGCCATTTGGCAGCATCATCACTTTGTTAGGCCTTGATCAATCTTAAGGGGATACGGTACCCAAAAATTGGTCAAAATATCGATTTTTCAGTTTTTGCTTTTTATTATTTACAATATTTTTCTAAAAATTTACTGAAAGTTTCATAATGATATCTTCTGTAGAAAAAAAGTTATTAAATATTTTCTGGAGTCATTCCTAAATGTTTGAATACGTATTTCGTCTGCTTCCAACCTGTTTTCTCGGTTTCGCGTTTTTCAATTCTTGTGTTTAATAAATCCCTAAGGCTTCTTTGCTAATTAAGTTAGATTTTTAAAATTTGTAACCTGTGTTCTTATATAAATGGTGCACAAAATTGTTCATGGAATAAGGTCTACTATGTATATTTGTTTTTTTAAATGTTGAATTCCATAATTTGTAATTTTTTTGTGATTTTCAGTATAAAGCTTGTTACTTTTTAACTGTAGCTCACATTTTAAAATCCATGCACAGTCCTTGAACAAATAGTTCGAAAAACAAACTATAAAAGTTTGGTGGAGTTATTCTCAAAATTAAAAGAGGAGTAGCGTTTTAAAAGATTTTAAAATTTTGACTTTTTTAAAAATAAATGAAAAACTACTTGTAAATATTTGTTTTTATTGCTAGAAAATGTTTATTTAAAGTGAACATTATATAAAACCACTTTAATTTACAATTTGATGTTATTATTTCTAGAAATAATCTTTTGGGTACCGTATCCCCTTAACAACCCGAATTTGAACTCGGAGTTACACCACTACTCTAACAACCCAACAGATACATAGATTTCATTTTTTCTATAAAACTTTTTTGGGGCTGGGGACTGTTTTGGAGGGCAAATCCATCTTAACTTTAAGGGGGTATTACCGTCATGGAACTGCCGCAAATACCAGGATCAGTTGCGAGCATGAGATTTCTTGTGAGATACGGGATATCTCCTCCAGGCCTAAAGCTTTAAGCTTCTTCCCCCATAGAAATTCTGGTTTTTACATTCCATATCGCACGATAATGCGATTGCAGCATTTCTTGGGAACTATAATATTCAGAATGGAATGGAAAATTTGCCTGTAATGGTTCTTTGGGTAATATCACTGCGGACTTGCTTTGCTTTAACTGCGTGGGTAGATTTGTGCGCAGAATACATAGTGTCTCTTAGGTCCTCGAAATTTGAGTGTCGCATATTTGGACTAAAGATTGGGCAACGTTTCAGCTGAGTATAATTTCTTTAACGAAAATTTAAGTTGATTTTAACCCGTTTTTCTCAAGTAGAACTGGTAAAATTCGATTAACAAGTTACAAAAATTCGATTCGAACAGTAAAATTCGATTATGAATTATCAATATTTTTTTAATCAAATTATTAGTTATATATTCTGTTACAAACCTACTTGTTTTTAAATAGTTTTCACTGTAAAAATATGAAGTTTAAAGAAAAAATATTTGAACCGCGCAAAGAGTACTAAATTACTACCGAAAAACCATTTTAGTTGTTTGTTGAAACTATGTGTGCTGAAATTACTCAGTTGGGAAAGCGTGGAACTGAATATCAAAAAGTCCGTAGTTCAAGCCCATGTTCTGCAGTTTATTATTCCTCGGTTTTATTGTGGTCAGTATCCCCGCCTGTCACTGGGGGTTATAATTAACCAGGAGAGGTCGTATTTTGTTTAAAATTTGGCTGTTAAAAAATAGCTCTTTCGTTAAAATTACAAAATGTTCGTCTAAAATAAACAAATTTTCTCTGTAAATCATTCTGTATCGGTATTTTCTACTGATTTTCTTCACAATATATTACACTGTAAAACATTTCTTTAAAAGAATATACATTTTTTTACAGTGTAGACGAAAACTAGAAGATCCGGAAAACGATTGGGCGTAAACCATACATTGAAAATATAAAACTCTATTCCCACATTACTACAAATTTACATTTAACCCCAACACAAGGAATATAAATATTTCAAAATGCATATTTGATATTTAATATAGCAAAACAGAGGCTTCGAAAATAGCTGTGCATATGTGAATCGAAATATCCATTTTAAAGTTTCTTTTATTTTTCTGCTCGAAAAGCCAATAAGGGGGTGCTAAGAAATCTAAAGTATGTCCGATCGATAATCGTGTCGCTCCAAATATCGGTGATCGATATTTTTGGTGAAAAAAATTAAACAAAACGATATATAGAAGTTTTGAAAAAAGAATTATAGAAACGTAAGGAGAGAGGCTAGACATTATTTCTAGATCGCAAAGGGTTCTTTTGCCTTAATAGCAAGAAGAGAAAAATCGATTATTCTTTTCTCGATTGTTTTTTTTTTTTTTTTTTTTTGTTCTGAAAAGAATGGAATAGTTTTGGAGTTTTTTTAAAACTTTTTTACGGGGCGTGGAACTTTTGTTGGGACATTGAGTGAGAAGTGTAAGTCACGCATAAACATTTTTTATATTAACACATTGTGTAACTATCCATAAAAAATAGGTATAGAATTAGTTTAACAATACAAAATTATATTTTCAAAGAATTCGTAAAGAAATAAAGCAGTTTGGAGATTTGCCGTTTTGCCGTTTTTTTTTTTGTTCGGAAAAATACTACTTTAAGTTATTTATTTGTTGTTTTTGACTAATATAATTCCTTTTAGAAATATTTCAACCTACTTTTTGCTCCCATAAACACTTATAATTGTTTTTTTTAATGCAGAAGGAAAATTAATAAAATAAAAATATGAAAAATAAAAAATATGAAAAATAAAAAAAAAATAAGAAAATAAGAAAATTTGATTTTTTATAGGCATTAAAATAAAAATATTAATTTTAATGCCTATAATTTAGAATTTTAAAATCACGATTTAATCCTATAATTAAAAAAATACATTACGTTTGTTACCAAAAATATGTATTAAAAAATATGCATTTTTGTAAAACTTGAAGAAAAAATAATAATAAACGGAGCTTAACAACATATTTCTAAAAACTTAAAGTTCTTTATTATTTATGCAATGAAATAATTCCGAACGCATTAAAATATTTACATATTTAGGAAATTCATAATTAAAATGGTTAGAAACCACCTTCTAAAATATATTTATACCTGCCTGCTGCCCTATAAAAGCATACCGGTTAATAAACCTGCAATCCATTATCTTAACACTTTGATGATAGCGATAATATTTTGAAACATAATACGTTGTAAAGTTAAAAAGAAAAGTAATGGATCAATTTCGACATTTACTGCTACTTAATTAAAAGTTTAAAATGCACGTATGTTATAAATTTAATTAAGGTTTATTAGTCATGCAGGTGATAATATTTTATGTAGGAGGAACTCTAATAAAGTAAACCCATATCAGAGCTGTTTATTTCCACGGTCTATTAATTACTAATGTTTGTTCTTAGAACTGGTTCTTAACCAAAATTTCCTGACTTTTGGTAATTTTTTCTAAAACATTCATATAGCGTATTTTATTTAATTCAAACTAAACTTATCGATTTTCGGATGGAAAATAACAAGTAGGTTTGTAACAGAATCTGTCACTTAACCCGGTTTCACACAACAGTTGTGTTTTACGGGTAAAAAGGCGCCAAACACAGAATTAATTCTATATTAAACATTTACATGCTAAATTTGGCTAGTTTCATTTAAATGTTATTTCGAAAATTCAATAATTATTACTTATCGTTTGCAAAACTTAATCTATATTTTAAAGAATAAATATATCATATTCCTCGCTTTTAAATAGAATAAAAATATTTCATATCAACATACGCATAATCTCGTAGTGAAATATATTTGACATCATTTCAAACTGATCGATGTCGCAAAAATAAGTTTATTTTAATTTATTGTCTAAAAGAATTAAAGTTTCTCGAGCGATTGTTGCGAATGGCAATGGTGATTTAATACTAATAAAAATGACTTCCTATGCTTTTTAAATGAGTATTAAATTTTGCAGTTTTTTACATAATTGAAGTACTTCGAATTCTTTTCTGAAATTTTTATGTATTTTAATTTCGATGCACTGAATGTTTTGACGTATCATACTTGTCCATACTTGTAGTTTGGGCTATGAAAGTGAGTGACGGATGGACGGACAGACGGACTGAACGATTATAATACCTTCTACTTTTTACGTTATAAACGTAGTGTTGAAGCTAAAACCTGTACATACAAAAATTGACACACGATTACAATTTGTATTGTACTCTTCATTCATTGTTATTATAATTTCGTATTTTAACCTTTAACATCTAATATGAAACTTTTAGTTTTTACACTTAACTATATAAACATATTAACGTCGACTTGGGAAATACCATTAACACTTTCATTTTGAATTTTTATATTTTTAAATTAGAGATTGGTGTAACTTAATTTGTCCTGCTTAAATTGTCAAGAACTAGGGTCTTCATATGTCTTATATTTTGTTTTTTTAGATAAACTTAAGCAGAAAGCTCCTTTTCGCGTGTAAAATTTTTTTGACTGTAGTCGTTGGCAGGTTAAGTATCATTTACAAACAATTTATATACTTTTCATCCTCATTGAATGTATTATTAACAACTTGTAATATATACTGCACCCATTATTACGAGTACATGTGGATTTAGAAACATACATACTAATGTTTAACCAAACTTAACTTTTAACAACAAACTAAACATAACTAATGAGTAACTCATAAAAATATAAATCAGTGAGAAAAAAGGTACAAAGTAAAAAGAAGCAAATGTTTAGGGTAGGGTAGGTACATACATATTCCAGCTTGTGTGCTTGATCGCAGACCCGCTTATAAGCTTTCGTCAAGTAAGACAGACACAGAAAGAATTTTTACTGTCACAGAGAAAGGAAAGTATACCCAAGGCGAAGGCGGGAATTCAACCCGCACCCGTTACAGCGCACAGACTGCTAACGTAATGGTCCAAACCACTCGGCCATCCGGGCCCCAAGCAAATGTTTATAAATTCATACGAGTTGGTTGGTTGGTTGGTTGGTAGACATATATTTTCAGGCTTGTGTGCTTGGTCACAAAGACCCGCTTTCATATGAGTTTAAATAGGTATATTATAGTTACAGATACAGATTGTAAATAGTCATACAAATAATATAATTATTGCTGGTTGTTAAAAGGTTTTTATGCTAAAACTGGACTAGGTCATGCCGTCACAATTATATTTTTTTACCAACTTTTTAACTATACTCTTCACCAACTAACAACCTAAAGGACTATATTCCAGAATTTTCCGTGGAAGAAAAACCTTTTAGCTTATGGTTGGCTGGAGTCCAAATAATTGCAAGAGCTTAAGAGCTCATTTCAAGACAAATACAATCAGTTAAGTTTCTTTTCCTTGAGAAAGAAACTAAAAATAAATAATTGTCCATTAGAGACTAGACACTGGTAGAAGCTTCAAATTTTCTGGAGAATTGTTACTCGGCATTGAGAGTTTGATACATTGTCCTGTAGATGTAGAATAAATTTCACAGAACATTACACTAGAAGTACAATGCATCTGATGCGTATATATCAGTATATGTTAATTACTTATTATTTTAAATTAAATGATGAAAAAACTAGGTATTAGCATTACAAAGTCCTTTCTTTATATATGATGTACTGTGATTCTAAATTAAGAAGCAGAGTTTACATGTCTACCATTTGATCCATAACACAATCAGCAAATATGGTAGAGATGGTAGAGGTTTCCATTTACGAGTTTTTGTAAGAATCGTCATATGGAAAAGTGGATTTTATATTTTTATTGATTTTGTCAAAAGAGAAAATTGAGATTTTCAGTCCGAACACTTGAGCACATTTTCCAATGATACACTTCTTGAACACATTTTTCTAATATTTACTAAGTCGTAAACAAATACAGAAACCCCTAAAATATACAAAGTGCTCCGGGAATGAGTAAAGGGAATAAGCAAAAAACTATGTAGTTTTTTAAAGGGTAGTAGTTCTTCATTCATCTCAATTTTTAGCTTGTGGCAGTTAGCACAAATATCCAATACTAGGCAACCAAGTAATTATTTTGTCGCAGACGGTTCAGTATTGGCTTGCACGCAAGAGGTGCCGGGATCAAAACCGGGTCACCTCATACCTCTACTGTGGTGACTTAGGGCGCACATCTGACAACCTTCACGCAATCAAAGCAACGCCTGATATTCAAAGCAGGTAACAATGTCCTGAGATTTAAAGCAGGCAAGCAAATTCATGAAACTCACATCAGATAACATCAACACCTTACATTAATCGTTCGTCCTACGACTTACTGGAAGGGGAGTACTGTGGCGGGGTTAGCACAAATAACCAATACTAGCCCTCGCGACCCAGTAATTACTTTGTCGCAGACGGTTCAGTATTGGCTTGCACGCAAGAGGTGCCGGGATCAACACCGGGCTGGGCCGTACCTCTTGAAGCTCATTTGGGCGAGGTTTAAAAAAAGTATTTTATTATAAAAAAAGTAATCAAGGAAATTACACACAATTAAATGATTTCAAAGAATAACAACATCTTCTATAAGTGTTATAAATCTTAATCAGTACACAAGGTAGCACTGATCAAAGCCGGGAAAGATTAAATGCTATGAAAAAAAATCCAATTTATTTCAAAATATCAGCATCCATATTTAGTAATTGGTTGTCCAAAAGATGTTTTCACAATTGTATTTTATAATTGCACAGCCTATCAAAGAAATACGTTCTACCGTTCTTAATTGCTTAGGATCAGCGATCTGTAACAGAATAATAAGAACCTCATTTCAAATGTATGTCTTTTAATTAAGAATTTGCATGTTAATTATCGATGCCAGCATGAAAGTCAAGCATTTTTTAATTGCGTCCCCCTCGTTTTATGATAGGATATTTTCTTGAACAATGCATTTTAATTCCGAAGATACTTTTTTGTTAAACATCTTGGAAGATTTTTCACCCGAGCGTGTAATCGCTGCAGTGGAAAATAATTAGAAAAATCTATTTTGAGCACAAGTTCAGACAAAATTCAACTTTTTAATAATCTTGGGAAATTAATTCTAAGGTTGTTTTTTGTTCGGTTGGTAGATAAGATATGGATTTAATTCATTAACTGGCTAACAAATGATAATTTAGGATTTCAAGATTTCAAATTTTTATTTTAACATGGTATACTAGCAATTTATTACCCGTTCAACGTACAATATAGCATTATAGAGCCCTCTTTGTAGTAAAGTACATGCATTTGAAGTTAAAACACCACTTTTGATAATGAAACCACATTTCCCCTCTTTGACCCATTATTAGGCGACTTTCGCCTGTCGTCTACGTATGTGGCTTAAAAATTTTACTTTAACCATGGAAGGTTCGCGAAGTTATTATTGTAAGTTATACCGTGGATCTAAGTTTTTCACCTTACACGTAGTATAGCTAGTTGACACATAATTCTAAAACTACACTGCTCACAACAATTAGGAGAACGCATGGTTTAAACTCTTTCACCCCCAATGATTCCATTTGGTATCATCAGCTTCCGATTATTTTCTTACTAAGTTGAGCTCGCACTTATTTATCGTTAGATGGAAGAATCTTGTCTTTTGAAGAATTAAATAATGTTTTTTTAATTAAATGAAAACATGAAAAACATGGTAAACACGCTTGCATTCTTAGATGTTTTAAAATTGATTTTACCTTTTTTTTTAACAAGTTAAGCATTGAAAAATTTATAGTTATAATTTATTCAAAAGTTATGATTCCATTTTTTTTACCCCTTAAACTTTAGTTAAAAAATTAAGATTTTTTCCCTGTTTTTTTTTTACTATTTCATTCTGGATGCATAATGAATCTATTTCACAAATTTGAAGGAAAAGTTGAAGCAAAAGTTGGAACCGAAAGGGTAAACAAAAGTACTCAAAGTGCTCCCATAATTGTTTTGAGCAGTGTATATTATTCAAAATCCATATTACATGCCAAAAAGAAACTTTTTGCACATTTGGACCGTTTTTTTTTCTTGGGGGGGGGGGGGGGGGAGGTATTTAAGTGAGATTGTAAACTTATTTGGTGAAAATTTAAAATTTACAGAATTTAAATAGTAATTTCTTCAGTCATCATAAATTGTTCAATGTTCAAAAATAACAGTACATCTTGTTAAAACATGCTTATTACATTTATATTTTTTAATTATGTTTTATTTTTAAGGGGACGCATTACCCAAAATTTAGGGCTGCCCAGAAAATAATTAAACATGCTCGAATGTTGTGAGCTAAGGATATTGCAAAAAAAAGGATTCTATTATAATGGTGGAGGTTTATTGAAAATGATATAGTGGTTTGGTAAAATGGGTTTTGAAATTTTATGTTGATTTTTTAAATTTTAATTTTTTCAGCTTGTGAATGGTTAAAACCCTAAGGCTTTTAGGTAAATTAATGTAGAGCTCCAAATTTTTTTTCCTGTGTTGAAACATGTGAGTTTAACAAAAGTTGGTATGGGATATGGTCTAGTGTGAATAGATTTTTTAAAAAAAAATGCTGAAGGTGAAAATTAAAAAAAAATCTTATTTTTTAGCCATTTTTATACATAAAGCTACATAACTTTTTTTGTTTAACTGATAGCTCAATATCCATACCAACTTTTATTAATAGATGTTGTGGGAACATTTTGAAAAAAAATCCATTACAAATTTTTTTTAATTGTAGGAAGAGTAGCATTTTGAAAAAACGTTAAAAAATTTTAAGTTTTTAATTTTTAAAAAAAACTTACGTTTTAATATTTATTATTTTTTCGTATATGTTTATTGAATGTTAGTTCTTTGTAAAAATAGTTTAATTTGAATGCTAGCAATAAAAGTACTGGATTTAGTTTTTTGGGTACCGCGTCCCCTTAAATTATTCATTTTTGATTATTCTTTTCTTGACATTTCATCTAATAACACATTAACTGAATATCTCCATTCCATAAAAAAAACCTGCCATTTACCAATACTTTTTAACAACTATTCAAATACACCAACCTAAACCATTTTCAGATAAACACACTGTAACAAATGAAGCGATACACATACATCAAGCCATCTGCAACAATATCATCACTCCATCCTCCCTAAAACACTGACAACACCTCATAACTCTCACCTATTACACAGTGGGACCACTTACGTTTAATTAAGTTAATATTCCTTCCATGTTACCCTTTAAGAAAGTCAAAAAATACATTAGCCTGGCTCAGATAAGACGCCATTGATAATAATGCGTTTTGTAAAAATGTCGATTATTTACGCAGTGCTGCGTAATTGATAGTAACGGGAGGAGTTCTGGGCGCTGTATCTAGTTTCTGGGGCCATTTGTTTTATACGAAGGGGCTGATCGACATGGAGGCTAAATAAGATGTAGGTGCTGGCGAGAGAGAAAGTAATGTAGAAACTGTTTTCCAAGTGAGGCATGAGCTCGGGGCCCGGATGGCCGAGTGGTTTGGACCATTACGCTAGCAGTCTGCGCGCTGTAACGGGTGCGGGTTCGATTCCCGCCTTCGCCCTGGGTGCATATTCCTTTCTCTGTGACAGTAAAAATTCTTTCTGTGGCTGTCTTACTTAACGAAGGCTTCATAAGCGTGTCTCTGATCGAGCACACAAGCCGGAATATATATTTAATAGTAGTAGTAGTAGTAGTGGCATGAGCTCTTCATTTATGCATTCCATTAACAAACCGTTTTTGAAACCGCCAGCGAGAGATTTGGTGTTTTTTAAGGAGAAATTAATGTTGCCAAAAAAGTGTAAGAGTATCCCACGATAAACTTTATTTATTATAAATTATAATGTTAAAGTAATTTTTAACAGTTCACCAAAATATACTTACAGCTGTGCCAGTAGTTCTTATTTGTGTTAAAATAATCTATTGCTAAATTAAAACAGACTGTTCAGACATTCTAAAAGAATTAAAATAGCGTACTTTCCTGTAAAATTAATACTCACTGGAATTTTTATCTAAAAAGAAGTATTGCTATAGTACCTGTCACCTACTACCACTTCCAAACAAGATCTATACCAAATAGAAAAAAATCTTCAAACACGGCTTTTACTTTTAAGTTAAACGTAACGTATATAAGACAAAATTGACAATTTTCATTATTTTTTTTTTCAAATAAAATAAATACCAATACCTACTTTTTACCTTTCTTTAAATTCTTTCGAGTTCAAAACTAAGAAAGTAGGCTAATAATACGGTTTGCCTAAAATATTAAAAATCTTTGGAGGCGCATAAAATTGTTAAGATGGCGACTTTCAGAAAGTTTCACGTATTTCCTCGCCAACTATATCCATCTTATTTATTCTCCATTGAGATTGAACTTAGTAGTGATTCATTGAGATTCTTTTCTTGTTGATTTTTTTGTTTTTCTTCTCAGGTGGGTGTTTTATTAACGACATGGTGCTAAAGATATATCAGTGTCTCGGTGACGGAATGTTTTCGGTGACTTGATTGGTTGGAGCTCTGGGGGTGTACTGGTGGATTGAGTGATCATTGTTCCTAAGGGGACGCTGTTTTCCTTGAATTTCTCGAAGAAAGGGGTTGAGAAATTTACTGTTGAGAAAATCAGTACAAAAACACTGTTTTGATACAAAAACCTAAGTCGGGGGTGGTAAAAGACGATTATATTAGCCTAATAACTTGTACATGTCTCAGCGTAACGTATATGCAATTTTATAGTCAGAGTACACATACTTGACTATTTGCGGAATAAAAATTTTCATTTTGCATTCTGTTTATAAAAAAATACACTAAATATAACAACTATGAGGATTTTTAAGGGTTAATTAAGATTTTAACCAGTTCATTTAAACCTTACAAACCTAGAAGTGAACTATTATAAATTCGAGTACAGTGGTAGTATGACACATCTTCGGGTTTTTTCTGCGTTATTTGATAGATACCCTGTAATGTTGCTTTATGCACCACATATTCAAGCAGTGGTTCGAATTCATTGAATATTAATTTTTTATCTCCACAAAATAATTATAATTACTTGAGTTATACTACTTACCAGTGGCCACCAGTGGAAATACCTATTTGTGCATTTGGAATATGCACAGTTGTACAAAATCCAACGCCCAAATACAACCCTCTCTCTATCTATCCGAACAACGTTATTACACGCCGTCTTAAATAAAAACCCAAACTTAACTTTCCAGTCTTAAAAACCCAAAAAAGCACAAAATTGACGTCGTCCTTCCCATAACTCATCCCGGACACTATCCGGACTTGGTGAGTTTTAAAGCTCCAATGTGTAATCAAGCACATAAGTTTTAAATACATCATTTAAAACTTTACAAATGTTACACTCTCTATATAAACATAATACACAATTGTATCATAAGCAGCGTCTTTACTAACGGTACACACTTAAAACAAACGAGCGGTTTTAACTCAGTCTGAGTTAATTTCCACTCCTTTCCGTGCCGAAAATGCGCTTCCCCTATAGGAGTGGATTTCACTCTTTTTGCGGAGGGGGTAAAAGAAATAAAAGAAAACAATCTACGTCCTACACTCTCAAACCGAGCGGTTTTAACTCAGTGTGAGTTAATTTCCACTCCTTTCCGGTGCCGAAAATGCACTTCCCCTATAGGAGTGGATTTCACTCTTTTGTTTTAAGAGTGTAACCAGGCAACCAATACAATCTTCACTATCCACAGTAACCAAACATACTCGACCGAACCACGTCATTACATGCCCTCTTAAATACAAACCCAAACTAAACTTTCCAGCTTTAAATCTTAAAAAGCACAAAATTGGTCCTCCACATAACTCATCCAGGACACTATAAGCTTTAACCATATCCTTTAAGACCTTACATAAATATCACACTTTCTATATAAAGAAAGTACACATTTGTATCATAAGCAGCACCTTAACCAATGATACCCAGGCAGCCAATGCAATAATCACTATCCTCAATAAACCAAGCCAACTCGTCCGAACAACATTATTACTGAGGGTCCCTTTTACAGGGGTTCTACTTATTACATGCCCTCTTAAATACTAACCCAAACTCAACTTTCCAGTTTTTAAAGTCCAAAAAAAGCACAAAGTTGACGTCGTCCCTCTGTCCTCCCCATAACTCATCCAGGACACTATCCGGACTTGGTGAGTTCTAAAGCACTGATGTCCCATCCCTCATGGCTGGTGATTAAGGTAAAGGGGATATGCTGAAGGGGGAGAAACCCATATTTGCTAATGTGGCTGATCCCGTGCTAATCCCTCATGAGACTTCCAAGCATATCATTTAAGCCATAAAAATATTACTATCTGTATCTAAAAAAATACACATTTACCATTTGTATAAATACGAATCACCTTAACCTACGGTAACCTGATAAACAATACAATCACCAATAATAAAACTAACGCACCCTGCTCTATTTTAAAACACCAATGTTTCATCATTCATGAAAGTTTTAACCATATCATTAAGACTTTATAAATGCTACACTTTCTATATAAGCAAAATACTCACATTTGTATCATAACAGCACTTAACCCAATGATACCCAGGAAAGCCAATACAATAATCACTATCTCAATAACCAAGCCAACTCGTCCGAACAACATTATTACTGAGGTCCCTTTACAGGGTTCTACTATTACATGCCCTCTTAAATACTAACCCAAACTCAACTTTCCAGTTTTTAAAGTCCAAAAAAAGCACAAAGTTGACGTCGTCCCTCTGTCCTCCCCATAACTCATCCAGGACACTATCCGGACTTGGTGAGTTCTAAAGCACTGATGTCCCATCCCTCATGGCTGGTAATTAAGGTAAAGGGGATATGCTGAAGGGGGAGAAACCCATATTTGCTAATGTGGCTGATCCCGTGCTAATCCCTCATGAGACTTCCAAGCATATCATTTAAGCCATAAAAATATTACTATCTGTATCTAAAAAAATACACATTTACCATTTGTATAAATACGAATCACCTTAACCTACGGTAACCTGATAAACAATACAATCACCAATAATAAAACTAACGCACCCTGCCCTATTTTAAAACACCAATGTTTCATCATTCATGAAAGTTTTAACCATATCATTAAGACTTTACAAATGCTACACTTTCTATATAAGCAAAATACACATTGGTATAACAAGTAACAGCTTAACCAACGCTACTCAAACAAAATCAATAAAATCCTCACTACTTATCCAATAACCAAACTAACTCATCAGAACAACATTATTATATGTCCTCTTAAATACTAAAACAAACCAACTTTTCAGTTTACTAACCTAAATTCAACTTTCCAGTTTTAAGAACCTAAAAAAACCCCACACAAAATTGACGTCGTCCCTCTGTCCTCCCCCATAACTCATCCAGGACACTATCCGGACTTGGTGAGTTTTAAAGCACTGATGTCCCATCCCTCATGGCTGGTAATTAAGGTAAAGGGGATATGCTGAAGGGGGAGAAACCCAACTTTGCTAATGTGGCTGATCCCGTGCTTTTTTGACAGCTGACTTTGATATGTTGGCTGGGTTAATGTCTTTTCTAGGTGAGGAGAGGTGTTTAAGGAATTTATGTTTCTGAGTCAATATAGCGTAAGTCTGAAAGTAATCATTTTCGGAACAGATTTATTTTTCCGTGCTCTAGCTAGTAAATTAGGTTTAGGTAGACTCCATTTGCGTTTAAAAAAAGTTTCGAAGTTTTAAAAATGTGATAGTTTTTTAATGTTTGATATTTACATTGGTATCGATGACTAACCAATTATCTTTACACATTAAAAAAAACACGGTTATAAATAAATATTTTCATTCACATGCTTACTTTAATCTTTAATTATTTAGCATTTTATTGTCAAACGAAGTAGTATTAGAGAAAATATTTATTTTTTAAAGTACATTTTCAAGCAAATAAACTACAAACCTTTTAAGTTAAAATACCTTTATAAATTAAGTTAATTTGGTTTTTTTACTACCCTAGGAAAATGATCATTTTTCTTGTCTAAAACCGACTTTCAAAATCTTTAAGCAATGCATTATGCAAGATAGGTTTAGGTGGTATAATAGTGTTGTTGCTCTACATGACCGTAGTGAAAAGCATTTGTAGGTAAAATATTGTTTACTTTTATTCTAGAATGTCACTATTGAAATGAATGATACTACATGCCCAATTTACAAATACAAAACAATTTATAATTGTTCACTGTTAAAATGTTTGGTGCATCAGAATCCTAGATCTATTTGGAGAATATATTTACCAATTCTCTTGTAAATCCGTAACTTTGGGTGCACCACAAAAGAGGTTAATCAACGCTCCAAATTAAGATGGCGCCTAGGAATTCCCAGGATTCTGATGCAATCTTGCGAAAAAAATTATAACTGTGTTGTATGCGTGTTTACGATTTCGGATTTTATTATTTAAAAAAATATTATTTTTGTTACATGATAAAGTATTAAATTTCTTTAACATACTTAAATGCATAGTATACCTTGGTAAATCAATAAATAAAATCCTATTTTGTTGTTATTTTTTTATTTCGCTAGATACATGGTTACAATATACGGTTAAGTTCGAAAATATTTATTTAAAACACTTTACCTACCCAAATATTGGCCATATCCTTACCTCAAAGTAATAAAATCTCGCTTCTTGCTTACAAGTTGAAGACTACCAGCTATGGAATTTTATTGCGTTTTTACGACAAAGCTCTTATAATAAGATTATGATTTTAAGTGCATAACCGAATATTTTCATTGAATAAGTCTTCCCACGTGGGTTTCGAAAACTTATACCTATAAAACATCGTTAACATTTTATGACGACTACAAAAAAAGTAAATTATGACTGAGCGTCTCAAAAGTATCGTTTTCTGGTGCAGATAAATTCCTCTCTTGGAAATGGCGTAAACCACTTTAATTGCTTGTTTATGGTTGGTGCAAGTCTTAAAAGTGTGAGGTATAAAAGTGTTTTTAAAAAGGCAAAGGTATTGGACTTTTTGCTCATAAATTTCCAATTTTTAAAACTATAAACCTATTATTTATGTTGAATGGTAATTTTTTATTTTGTTCAGTGTTGAACTATTATTTTTTTTTTAATCGGCCATGTACGTTGGTTTTAGAACAGTTTTAATATATATATTGTTAGAGAAAAAGTGATTTTTGAATCGGTGAACCTTAACTATTTTAAAATCATAAAATTCGGATAATCCTAAAAACGACAAATTTGGGCGGTCCCAATGTCGATAAATAGGGTAACGAGTATAGTGATTGGCCCCCTCACAGTGATTGGCCCCCCTCATTCATTATTGAAAATAATAAGATGTTAAAGCCCAAAATGTTGTTGCAAACATGACAAACGTTAATGGCGGGAATTTTAAAACCTTTGTCATGTTGGCAACAACATTTTGGGCTTTAACATCTTATTATTTTCAATAATGAATGAGGGGGGCCAATCACTGTGATGGGGCCAATCACTGTACTCGTTACCCTATGGCAATTCGGAAATCGGTAAACTAGTCAGATTCAAAAATAGGAAGCTAGCGATTCTGTAATCGGAAATATTAGGCGATTATAAAAACGGAAAACTCGAATTCCATATCATTCAATGCACTTAAATTAAATTTCATTTAATGTAGATTTAACCCATTACTTCTTTTAACATATCATTTCGCAAAATCACAAATATTACCGTTCGCATTTCCTCTTCAAATTCACAACAATCAACAACGACACTTCAGAAATCCATACTAAGTATCATCCCAACAACAATTGAAAAGTGTTTTTAAATAAAATGCCTCCATATTTCTAAGGAGCATCCCCCTAAAATATAACAAGCAGACGATTTTTTCCTTTGATGTTCGAAAAGGAAGTATCCATCACTGGGACCGCGGGGAAGCAGCGGGTGTTAAATTCCTCAACATTTTCGAACTTTATCACTGCGCTTGAAAAACCAGATGGATATCTCAAAGGGGGGTGGGAGGATGTTGAGAAATGAAAAATGTTACTTTTTCATCTGTTGTTTTGGGTGCTTAAGAACAGCATGTTCCTTGAAATGAAGCTTTAAAGTACAATCACCCAAAAAGAAAAAGTACAATCACCCAAAAAAGGTTTTTAAACAGATGTATACTTTTAATAAAAATCATAATTTTCATTCACACAAAATTAATTTTAATGTAGTTTGGTAAACTATTGGCTTTTCACTACTTTAGGAAATACTAAGTCTATCTCCAATAACATTCGTGTAACTCCAGTACTACTTCATTTTAGCCTAATCAAATTGTTTAGGGTCCCTTCAATGATATTTGCTGCATAGTGTTTAAATTTACTACAAATCACATCTAGATTGCTTTTTGAATTAAAGGGGTGATATTACTCTTACTTGCTTAGAATTTTTTTAATTTATTAAAAACAGCACACACACAAAAACAAACGGAATATAATTTACCGAACATTATTTATACAAAAATATATTTGTGTTTAATATTTTTTTTTTAAATGTTCTGTTTAGTTGCATACTTTTTTTACATATCCGACCTAATCATGGCAATGATTATTTATTGAAGTCAATTCAATCAACGGCAAAAAATTCTTCGTGAAGAATTTTTTAAAACTTTTTTAAGCGTTGGGCATCATTTACCCATTAACGCCGACTTTGTGAATTCCATTTACACCTTCATTTTCGAATAAAAAAGGTAACTTTAAGTATTTTTAGATCGTTTTTCGTGCAACTTAATTTGTCTTACATTATTGATAAAATGTCTTACACTCTAGATAAACTTAAGCAAAAAGCTTATTTTCGCATGGCTAATTGATGAAGTAAAATCTTAGAAATAAAATTTTTTATATCCCCCTAAAATAATTAACCATTGGTCTGTTTTAAAAATAAAATGCTCTAGATTTGGAGTATGTGTTATAATTATTAGAATGTGACTTTTGAAAGTAGACCTTTCCTGTAAACAATATTGCTTTGTCATTGCAAAATAAGTGGATTAATTGTAGCCAGAAAAATAGAAAAGTCCTAGTTCTACCTAGTACTGGTATTAGAAATATATTAATCGAGTCCTATCCGATAAATAGCATTAATGCTATATCATGATATTGGAATAAACATACGATATTTTATTAGCTACTAGATATATATTTTACCTGGGTTTTCTTTCCAAAGAAGGCAGTAAACACGAGTAATTATATACATGAATCTAGATGTTTTTCAGACGCACAGTGTGGCTTATACTTTTAAATATTATTATTTAATTCAAAATTTTGAAAATTTAACTAATGATAAATTTCCTGATATCAAACCGGTTTTTTGAAGATACGAGCATAGCAACAGAGTTCAACTATCCGCCAAACAGAACGAAAACTTTCCTAAACCTTGGCTGGAATCTTGGATTGGCGCCAAGTAAAATGACCGGAACGAATTGGATGTAAAGGATTTTCGTCCCCCCCTACCCTTTAAAAGAAGAAAACGGTTCGAGGGGGCTTAAGGAATAAATCAAAAAACGGGATTTTTGAAAGATTCTATTCCATCTCACATTTGGGGCTTCTCGGTATTCATGAATGGGGGACGCCAAGCGTGTGCATTTATTCGCGTGCGACACACAGTTGAGTAGTTTTATCTGATGTCCCGCAAGGGGGTTTTGTTACTTTGTGACGAGGTACGCTGCAGAATTAATTTGAGATGAGATATTTCATTTGGGTTTTGATGCGAGATTTTTGTTTTTGTTGTTGGTTACGTTTTTGAAGATATTTAAAATGTGATTCTTCGGCTTAAAGGATTATTTTGGTTGGTTGTTAGCCTCCAGAAGTCAATTTGTTCAGAAGGGTTTTTTGTTCACTGCGAACTCGGGTGCACAGATTCGAAGCTTTCATTAAAACTGTGTTCTGATAGTGATCCATTCGTGTAAAGAACGCTGTCAAAAAGTGTTCCGAAACTGTTTCTTAAGTGTTCTGAATGTGTAATGTTAAGATATTCGTTAATTTTCTGTTTTAGAACACATTGATGGCATTTTAGCATTTATTCGCGTGTGACACACAGTTGAGTAGTTTTATCTGATGTCCCGCAAGGGGGTTTTGTTACTTTGTGACGAGGTACGCTGCAGAATTAATTTGAGATGAGATATTTCATTTGGGTTTTGATGCGAGATTTTTATTTGTGTTGTTGGTTACGTTTTTGAAGATATTTAAAATGTGATTCTTCGGCTTAAAGGATTATTTTGGTTGGTTGTTAGCCTCCAGAAGTCAATTTGTTCAGAAGGGTTTTTTGTTCACTGCGAACTCGGGTGCACAGATTCGAAGCTTTCATTAAAACTGTGTTCTGATAGTGATCCATTCGTGTAAAGAACGCTGTCAAAAAGTGTTCCGAAACTGTTTCTTAAGTGTTCTGAATGTGTAATGTTAAGATATTCGTTAAATTTCTGTTTTAGAACACATTGATGGCATTTTAGCATTTATTCGCGTGTGACACACAGTTGAGTAGTTTTATCTGATCTCTCGCAAGGGGCTTTTGTTACTTTGTGACGAGGTACGCTGCAGAATTAATTTGTGATGAGATATTTCATTACGGTTTTGATGCCGTATTTTTATTTTTCGTTTTAATGATATTTAAAATGTGATTATTTGCCTTAAAGGATTATTTCGGTTAGTTGTTGGCGTCCAGAAGACGATTTGTTCAAAAGTTAATTTTTTATGTCTGTACATATACTGCGAACTCGGGGCACACATTCGGAATTTTCATCAAAACTTTGTTCTTATAGTGTTCCATTCGTGTACAGAACGTTTTCAAAAAGTGTTCCAAAACCGTTCCTAATATGTTCTGAATAAGTATTGATGCTGAGTTTTGTTTTGAGTATTGCTGAGTTTGCGTTACATTTCAGTTTTAGAACATATTGCAGACAGTTTTAGAGCACATTATTGAACATATTGCGAACAATTTTAGAGCTCATATTAAAACAATGATATTGAACATCATTGGAGACCTGGAGTCATTGATACTTAGAGCCATATGAACAGAGTGCAATTAAATCTATGTAGGAAGATATTGAGAATATTTCATTGTTTGATGCGATTTTGTTTTTGTTTAGATATTAATGTGATTCTTTGCTAAGGATTATTCGTTAGTTTGGCTCAAGTACGATGTCAATTAATTTTATGTTGTACACTGCAACGGCAACATTCGATTTTCATTAAAATGTGTTTTAGTGTCCAATGTGTCATAATTTTTAAAGCGTTCCAAGAGTGTTTTTTAATAATGTTGACTATTCTTTTTATAAATAGATCGAAATTAAATTTAATTATAGAACTTGAACATTTAACACATATGAAATAGTGTCTGAATTTGATGTTCAAAGAAATGATTATGTGGTAGTATGTTTGGATTTAAACTTCGTTAAGAATATAAAAAGTGCTCAAAACTCAATGTGTTCAATATATCTCTAGAGTGTTAATATGTGATCTAAAAGGAAATAAATATAAGGTTCTGAAATGTGTTAATTATGTGTTCAGATATTTGCGGTGTAGATTCTCTTAAGTGCCATTCGAATTGGTATGATACGACAATGATTCCATTTATGTTTTAAGACTTTTGAAGACGCAGCCAATAGTTACGATCAACATAATTTCGAATAAATGTCTCGCCACGAACTAAACACACAAAAACATAAACTTAGATACAAAAAACAAATTGATACCAAGCGTAATCCGTATCTTTTTAAAGTTATAATATTATAACAAAAAATATTCTTGTAGTAAAACGATAATCTCAATTCTGTATGATGGTTTGTATACATTTTTATTTGCCTCATCTAACCTAGTTTTTTTCAGATTCTACAAACAATTTAACATAAGACAGTTGTCGAAACTATGTTTAGACTTTTTCAGGTGTCGTACATTTGATTTATTACGAAAATCGCAACTTTCTATAAAAGTTTTCAACCCAAATTATGAATGTTTTATTTTATAAAAGCGGTAACTATAACATTGACAGAATTTAAATAAATTTACTGCTTAAAAATTAAATAATACAATAAAAATCTATCGCGATACAGAAAACTTTATTTTCTTCACTAATACCATTTCTCTAAAACTTTAATAAAACCTAAAATTATAAATAACATATTTTATAGCTTCTATAGAAAGATATAATTTAGCTTTATCAGTTCTGCTAGTTACCATTTTGGTAAACCAAAGTAGTAATATATTTACTTTTTACATTTCAAGTCAAGTAGTTTGAGCTTCAAGTAAGGAAAGTGGGTTTTAAATTGCAAATAACCAGGCTGAGAATTCAAACTGCGGAACTCCAGGTGACTTGCGCGACAAAGTCCAAAACAGGAAATCTGCAAAAGAAAAAATGTATACATACAATTTTCGTGGGACGTTTTTCAATTTCCTTTTAAAAATCAGCAACACAAAATACAAATATATTCGTAAATATGTACCAATGCAATCTCACATACATATATATTATGGAGTACAGGGTACTTTAGATAAGATTGAAAAAGTCACAAACAAGTGTTCAAATATAAAGGTGGGTGTAAAATGTATTGCTGGGAAAAAGTATTTTTTGTATTTAAAAGAGTTTAAGTTTTTTGTAATGTCTATGTTTCGTTTTTGGAACAAAGTTTAGTAAATAGAAAAATGCTATGACGGAGCACCGCATATTATAAATAGATTTCCTTTTCAATATCGAGGGTTGTACCCTGTATTTTAGAAACACATTCATGATACATTCTTCAAAATAACTACCAAATCATCTAACAAATAGATATATTTATTTCATATTAAGATATTGTTCCACTTGAACTCATTTAAAATACTATTTTATAATATCGTGCAAAAAAACTAACTTTTTCAAATCAATAATCGTGGCAAAAGTAAGGCTTTTAACGAAATCGTGCTTCAAAGTTACTTTTACGCACTAGTGCGGCAAAGTACATAAGGACATCTGATTGGTGTAAAATTCTTTACTTGAGCGTGATATTTTATTAGGTGGCTTTGTGATTGGTGTAAAATTCTTTATTTGAACGTAATTCTTTGTTTGGCGTCTTATTTCCAATACCAATCTAAGACATACTTTTTGCACGTGATTTTAAAATAATCATTAATATAAATAATCACCATCAAATCATTTGAACATGATAATAAAATAATTAATAAGCCAATCAGTGAATGCCAATTTAATAAATACTTTTTAGCACGTTATTATAAAAAATAGTGCATGACAACACGTTGAAAATAGCCTTTTTTAAACTCGTGAATGTATTTATTCAACTCGTTTAAAAAAGCCTTACTTTTCACACTGGTTGCAGAAATAACTATTTTATACACCTACTGTGAAGTTAAGAAAATAAAAACAAGTGGTTAGTAACAGTAAATGTCACCTTGAAGCGCTTCCACACATGATTTAAAACCCTTCGAAACAAAATTGGCAAACACGGAGTAGAGAGAAAATAACAAACTTTGACATTTAACAACATCAGAAAATAATTTTTCTTGGCTTAAATGACATCGTTAGCGTAAATTTGTTATCTTATTTTCATATTGACAGGAGTTATTTTTAGTTTCTTACCAATCATCGTTTTTAAATTGAGATAAGTTAACATTTTTACATTCTTTATCAAACCAGAATTTAAATATGGTTGGTACTAATTTAAGTTTTTAATTCATAAAAATAAAACTTAGAAATTAAAAAAGAGAATTTAAATAATTTCCCTCCTTTTTTTATGTGTAATTGATCAATCAAATAATTAAAATGTCCTAAAATATTTATTAAGACAGGACCTTAATCCTGGGTCATTTGTTAGAAAAATGTTTATTAAGCTACACTATAATGGTCGGGAAATCGAAGAGCTAAGTGACATTTTTGAAAAAATTAGATTTTTGAGTAGATAATATAGTACTAACTTCTTTATATAACTATAACAAGTTCCCCTCTTCCATAAACTTTAAATTTAGTATATTTTTTACAGTTTTTCAACAGATCCGAGTGCAAGCTAAAACTTTAAAGATGATTTTCTCGTTTTCACTTTTTTGCCACTTAGCACATTATTCCACTAAGCTCTTCAATTCATTAGCAACTTTTGGCTAGCATAAAAATTTAGCATATTATTGTTATACCTATCGAGTAATATAACAAATGAAGTGGAATGTTTACCACATTTAAGCACTTTTGTTGCTTGGGAACGTAACGCAAATCCAAGTGTTTATAAACTTTTCCAAAACTGTCTTTATTTGATAATATGTACCCAGGATAAATCGTTTACCATTAACAGGCAATAGTAAGTTTACCAAGATTTCAAGGCAATCACATATGCAAATATTCAAGCAATATGGAACTAGCTATAGTCATCAATTATGTACCAAATCTACGGCCATAGAATTCAATGCCAAGGTGAGATAGGAATCTACCGAATGGAACGTAAATATTCGAACAAGTGGACATTTCAATCTGTATCTGATGTATAAAGCAGTGATTTTCAATGGCCATTCAAGATACTCGATACAATGAAGTTTTATAGAATGAATATGCAATTGCTTTTCGAATTAACTATTTGCGAATAGTTATCTTATCAAAAGTTATGATAGTCCTTTCTTATTAATATATATATATATATATATATATATATATATATATATATATATATATATATATTATATATATATATATATATATATATATATATATATATATATATATATATATATATATATATATATATATATATATATATATATATATATATATATATATATATAATATATAATATATATATATATATATATCATAGTCAATATGATATACATAGTATGACGTTCCTAATTCATTAAAATAAGCATAACCTATAATAATAGAATAGAATGTCTGGTATCTGTCTGCAACTTATTGTCCTCTATCTTCAGAAATTAAATTTTTATTTAGAAAACAATTGTCTTGCTTCAGATGACTTAAATCTTTTCTGTTTTCATTCTTGTATTTTCGAGATTTCATTGGATGCTTTGGTTTCACTCTCAATGCATAGTCTTTTCGCCGACTGTGTCCGATTTTAAAGTTCTCTAAGTGTAACTTGTTTCCATTTATTCTGGCTATTTAGTGAACTTCAACAATATTAAAACTGTAATTAGCAAGGAGTGTTTATCTTCTTCAAACATATATTATATATATTTGTTTTATGAGATATGTGCATTCTTTTGCATGTTTTGTATTTTTAAATTTTAAGTTAATACTAGCTTTCTAAACCCGGCGACATACGGGTTAACCTTTAATAACGGTAATTTGTTTTTGACATAGCTATAATAAAATGGTCGGTCTGTTCATTGACAATTTTTGGCAATATTTAAAATTTAACAACTCAAATGTAGTAATCATTCTACAATCAATAAATGAAATAAAATAATGTTAGTCAAATAACAATCCTACAAATTAAATCCTCTTGATTTTTCTTTTTAATTTCAATTTCTGCTCGCGCTAAAGTTTCTTTCAAATTGAAAATTAAAAGTAGAAATCGAATTCGTGTTAATTTTTTAACGGCCCTTCTTACTGGATTTTTATGTTTATCTACGGATGACGTCAAGCCCCTGTTTCGGCCCGGCCCATGTGTTTTCAAGCCCCAGTTTCGGTCTCTCACTCTCAGATGGAAGACGTATTTTTGTAAATAATTATATTAATTAAAAAATTGTAATCCAATATGAAAAAACTAAGCCTCAGGTGCACAAGTAAGTATTACAAGGAATCTATATTAAAATTTTCGAATTTTTTCGAGCCGTATAAGTAGGTCTTTCACGATCCACAGACAAACAGACAGACTCTTTCTTTTATTATTATAGATAAATGACGGGACATAATACATTGTAATGGAAAAGAACTTTACCATAATCTTATTACCATATATTAGATTAAAGGAAAAGTATACTTTGCTAGCTTAAATATTTTTTTAGTATGTGCAAAGAAGGTATTTATTTGCTACTTATAAATAAAACATGCAGTTCAAAATATTTTAAAACAAATATTGAGAACCGTCTTACACAATAAGTTTTAAAACCCCAGCTTTAAATAAACCATTCACGTCTAACAAATTCATATTCATTGAATTCCAGCATCCATGCTGAGCCATTTGGAATGCTAATTTTCCAACTAGGTATAGAGAATATACCCGTAGGCAGTTTAAATGGAAAATGGCTATTGAAGTAACTGCTCTCAAAGGCTATCGAAGATCCTCTTCGCAATAAAATCATGCAGTAACATTAGCACGTTAGGATAGTCTTCTGAATACGCGATGTGCCGATATAAATCAATTACTCACAAAGTTACAACTACAGTCCCTGGACAAATTATTAGACTCACTGTATTTTTTTTTAGTAATTTTATGTTTCTTAAGAGTTTTTATGCAATAATGGTATATTTAAATTACGTTATTGATTTTTATTTAAAAGAATTGTTGTAGACTACATATTTGTATTTATTTTAAGATAATTATGATTAAGATTAATTTATATTAATTATGCATTATAAGATTATTTATGTGAGGAATCATCATCCTCAAACGCAGGAGACAGTACAGTCTTGCATTGATAGCATGCCGCGCAGAATTAAAGCTTTGATAGCGGCTAACGGTGGCTCAACTAAATATTTACTTTTACTAACATTAATTTCACTTTTCTTTAAAACTTAATAAACTTATGCTTTTCAAAATTAATGCTGTTTTATTTATGTCAAATAAATTGGTAATTGATTGGATAATATAAAAATAAAAAACAAATCAATTTAAAATAATAAAACGGTACAATATCACCCGGTAATTGATATTTTACATGAAATCTTGCAGTGCGTCTAATAATTTGTCCAGGGACTGTAAGTAAGAATCTATTGCTTTTGTAATTTCTTCGAACTTTAATATAACTTACAAGGCTATAGGTTTGATTCCTTTTCTTGAGACAGTTAGTAAACTGCTTTAAACGTTCATATGAAGAACCTTAGTATAACTGTGTTCCAATTAAGCTTTTACTATACTGTAACTATAGATATCATAGTTAAAGTATTAGATTGGCAGATCACGTGACCTCCAATGCTAACGAAGGGGCGCGCATGGAGGTCAAATAAGAGGGCAAAATGACCAGTGTTGCTGCCACTTTAAGGAGAAAAATACTACAAATAAATACCATTTAATTCTAAAATTACAAAAAAATATCGTAAAAATACTAGCTGCCTTTGGGAATCTTTTTAGTGACTTTAAATTCTTTTCTAGTATTTTTTTTTGTAATTAAATGGTATTTTTTCGTAGTATTTTTCTCCTTAAAGTGACAGCAACACTGGCCATTTTGCCCTCTTATTTGGCCTCCATGCGCGCCCCTTCGTTAGCATTGGAGGTCACGTGATCTGCCAATCTAATCCTTTAACTATGATATCTATGACTGTAACAAGAATTTTTTGTCTCTTCTTCTTAAATTTTGTCTACAACAAACCATTTATTCAATATCAATCGTTATTAAATGTGATGTCGTGTCGACAGCCATCTTAAATGATCATTTCTATTCGAAACATACCTTCTACAGATACGATTGAATAGTCAAAAGATAACAGAACTAGTTGCTTGCAAAGGATACATTTACGATTTTACACTGTTAAAAATTAGGCATTTTGTTTCACCAAAAATATGGTTCCTAGTAGCTGAAACGGCTAAAATTAAAAGTAAATTAGTTCTTCAATTTTTGATACAGTTTTAAACATAATCTATCTAGGTTGTGTTGGGATTTTAAATTGATTGAGATGAAACGTTAAACCATATTTTTGGTATTCGATTGAACCATTTCTCGGATTTTTGTTTCCAAATCCATAAAAATGGTTCAACCAAACACCGAAAAAAAGGTGATACATTTCACCTCACAGCCGTTGCAGCTACTAGTAACCAATATCATGGTGAAAGGAACCAATATCATGGTGAAAGGAACCAATATCATGGTGAAAGGAACCAATAATGGTGAAACCAAGCACAAAATTTGTAACAGTGTACCCACCACGCATAAATAATAGCAATGTATGCTGGAAATTCTACATGAAGCTGAGCATATTCACTCGTTGATCAATTATTATTAGCATAATCATACATATTTGTTGTTGAACTTAGTGTATTAATTAATTGAACTTAGTGTATTAATTAATTGAACTTAGTGTATTAATTAATTGAACTTAGTGTATTATTAATTTCACAGTACTGAACATAATTAACATTGTTTCTAAATGTGTTTTCTGACACCCTTTATTATCTGTCCATTACACTCAACTATTAAACTATAATGTATCTTCCATAGAATATAACCATCATGTAACAACACTAATAAACTGATTTATCCTTTTCTAAACAAAATCATACGCATATATTTTTATCTGAACATATTTTTAAAAAAATTAATTTAAAAGTGTTTTTGCATGAAATTAAAAAAAAATAGCGTTCAATATTTGCTGAGGGGCCCGTTTATTTAATGTAATTTAAAGTTTTGAGCCAAGATAGTTTTTAGTATTTCGAATACAAAGACAAGCTTTATCAGATTTTCTGAAATTAATAGTTCAGGTTAACAATATTTTAACTGAATATTTCTGTCTTATAATTTATGACTGAAAAACTGTTTTTTGCAAGATCTCTTGCTACGTAATTTTGATCCTCTTGCTATGCATTTTTTTTTTAAGAATTCATAAAAAACAGTTACTTCGGTGTTTTTTTTTTCAGTAATTTTTAAAAGCTTGAAAATTCTAGTTTATAATAAAAAAAATAATGAGAAGAAAAGTTGGAAAATGTAGTTGGGAAAAGAATTATACGAAAATCCAGGAATGTGTACCACTGGAGCGAAAAGGTCATTAATTCACTAACTATCTATCATTGCGACCAAGCAAAATACTTGTTTTTTCGCAAGAGCTCTGAAATCTGTTTGGTCCTCTTGCTACGTCAGTTTAATATCGAATTAATAAATCATCTGTTTACGTGTGGTATTTTTTAAAAGATTGATCAATCTCGTTTATGATAAAAAAAATTAATATTAAGAAAGTTTTTGTAAAATGAAGTTGGGTAAAATTTCTACGAAGGTCAACGTATGTGCACCTCTGTAGCGAGGAATTCATTAATTCACTATCTATTGGATTCACCACCGCACAGTCAGCCATCCTGAATGTCAGTTTAGTGTAAGTTAAAGTTTTATAAGACAAGAAAACACACATTTTTTTGTTTTGAATATAAAATTAAGCTTTATCAGCTTTCTGTAAAAAAATAATTCCCTCCAACAAAATTTCAACTGAAAACTGTTTTATATAGTTAAGAGTGAAAAAAAACTGTTTGTAAGACCTCTAAAATCGGCTTGATCCTCCTGCTACGTTATTTTTTTTTAAATAAATAATAAATCAGCTGCTTCGGTATCTGTATTTTTCAAAAACTGAAATATTCTAGTTTATAAAAAAATAATATGGGAAAAGAATTCTATAAAGGTCCGCGTATGTGTGCCACTAAAGAGAAGAGGTTACATCTAAAAAGTCATTAATTCCCCACCTATCTTCATCGGATTCACCACCGCAAGTCAGCCATCTTGAATGTCCATTCGGCACTTCAATCGCCAACTACTTCGGCATTGGTATGTTTTAAATGCTTGAACAATCTACTAAAATATTAGCGTTTTGAAAAACTTGTCAAATGAACACCGAGAAAAACACATTTAAAGTTTTCATTCGTTTGAATTTTTATTCTACCTTTCCTCATAAAAAGTGGAATAACTTTTTTTTAAATATAGCTAGACTTTTAAAATATAGGTACTTTAAAAATATAGGTAGACTTATTTAGAAGATTGAAAACTTTAATGTTAGCAAATAAAAAAAAATCGCAATTTTTGCCAATTTTGAGGTACTGTGTCCCCTTAACATTAAGAAACATTGTGAAATGTAGTTGGGAAAAATAATTATTTGATGACCAGCGTACGTGTACATCTAGAGCCAAGAAGTTATCTCTAAAAAGTCATTAATTCACTACCTATCTTCATTGGATTCAAACACCACACAGTCCGCGATCTTGAATGTCCATTCGCCACTTCAATCTCCAACTGACGTCTCAACCAGCTGTTTTCGATGGCCCTCCACGAATTGCGTCCCAATCAACGCATGCGGGGACGTCAACAGTTTCTGCAGGGAACATGCGATGTGCTCAGCACATCAACTCATGGGATTAATTATCAACTCGGCGTAGGTGATAAATTCGTTGATCTCCGGCAAAGGCTGTTAAGGGGCGCTGAATGCTGATTGAAATAAACAAGTCGGAGGGACTGCTGATGTGACATAAAGGAACATTGTGTTCTATCTTCGGCAAGCATGTGCGTGGAAGTCGCCTGTTGATGACTTTATAGAATCTTGTGTTTAATTAAAAAAAAATTATTATGTTGTTTACATGTATACTTATTTGTTTTAATAGTTTTTATCTTTTTTCGTCTGAACACTTTGAAAATTACTCCACTCCTACTCTTTGTTTTCGAAGAAACCATACATATTTCAAACAGAGAGTCATTAACAACATTTAATTTAATAAATTGACGCAGATGATTATAAATGGCTGCTTCTTACTGTACATTTTAAAATTTAGTAAAATTATAAATTTATAATGTATTAAAAATTAAGTGTATTGCTTGAAAATCTGACTTCTGGTAACGGTTCTGTATACTTCAGGGGGTTCATTAAATGTGTATTAATTGTAAGGTTTTAATGAATAGAATGCCATAGAATTTTTATTATTGCTGGTTTCTTACACCTTTTAAATATGTTTCACTCATATCTAAATAAATATTAATTAAAAAAAAACTTTTAAAATATTTTTAGTATTTTTTTTATTTAATTACTTAAATTAAAAGTAAATTAGTTCTTCAATTTTTGATACAGTTTTAAACATAATCTATCTAGGTTGTGTTGGGTGCAATTGTTTTCAAACTGCAGCCTACGTTACCTCATATATAAATTTGAAATTCGATCTTATCAACTGCAGTTATTTAGAATCACTTATAAATAATTATTATTGATGAGTGTTAAATTATTAGTAATGTGTGTTATACTGCGGCTGGCAGGTAAACTGCAGTAACTGTCAAAAATATATTATCAAATATATAATTAATTATATTTGATTTGATTTAAATTTATTATGTTTGAACATACGTGTGTTTGATTTCCCATGAAATCCAGTAAAACAATGAAATTTAAAGTTAGGGGACTCTTAAATTTGACTTGTTTTATTGGTAGTTGGTATTATTTTGATATTTTTCATGTATACATAAAGAAAAAAAATTACTGCAGTTAACCATCCTTTTTCGCGCTGCCGGAGCACACTTGTGAACAGACAACTGCAGTTTTCACTAAAAATGTGTATGGAGATATTAGATCAAACACATTTTGCAGACCAGTCGCTGTAGTAACCGCATAATTTACTATTATAAGTAAATTTTAAATTGATTAAGATGATTACACATGAAAATATAAATGATATGGATGGCAAACCTGCACAAAAACTTAATTTTTTAAAATTTACTGCATTTTACATGACCAGGGTGTTAAAAGCTTCGTTACCATATATGAAGATCACTCAAACTTCCGTAAAAATTTATTTTTAATATAATGTAATGATAAAACATTTTTACAATACTAATACAATAAAAAAATACTTCTTTACCTTAAAACCTAACAAAAAAGACTTCCTTACTTAAATAAAGAGTTTTTCTAAGCCCCTCACACTAAGAGCAACTGCCCTTTAAATATAACGTGCACTTCACATATGTAGACGAGCATTGGATGTTAATTACGTGAGTAGGGATGCCTGATTGCGGGGACGGGCAGCTAGTGCGATGCCGCCTGCTCATTAGACCTACTCTGATGCTGTTTAGATATGCATGATTGGTAGTTTGTATCGAGTGCATTCGAATACGTAATAGATTGGTTATTTGTGGGGGCTATATAGCGTCATAAAATAATTACTTATTGTTTATTAAGATATAGTTCGATTGTTTTCTTATAGATACATAAATGGTTGTACTAAATGGTCCCATGTATTTTGTAATTTGTATCGCTTAATTCATAACTAAATGATAGGATGGCAAAAATATAATTTCTCGAACACCTAAAAATTATAAAAGTTACATTGAAATATGCTTCATTGAGATACAAAAATTTAGAATAGGCAAGCGTTACATATTTTTAAAATAATACAATTTAAAAACTAATATCAATTTTTAATGCTTTTTATCAAGAAATTTAATTTCATAAACGTTTATCGTAGAAAAATAATGAATAATACAAATATATAAATGCATAGTATAAATAAAATAAAATTCTTTTTTATATTCCAGTAATCCGAATACAATTTCCGAAGAGGGAGAAGGGAAACCCAGCAGTGAAAGAGGCCGCGGAAGATTTGAGAAAACAGTTTGGCCCCTATATGACAGCGCACATCAGAAGTACATAGCAATTGGTAAGCGATTTTTTTTACTACTACTACTACTATTACATATATATTCCGGGCTTGTGTGCTTGATCAGAGACCCGCTTATGAAACCTTCGTCAAGTAAGACATACACAGAAAGAGTTTTTACTGTCACAGAGAAAGGAAAGTATACCCAGGGCGAAGGCGGGAATCGAACCCGTACCCAATACAGCGCGCAGACTGCTAGCGTAATGGTCCAAACCACTCGGCCATCCGGGCCCCATTTTTTTAAAAATTTACTGTTTACAAATCTAATATTGTGACACTGTTCTAAGGAAAGACATAAATACCGGCTAGCAATGTATATTTAAATTACTTTGATTCTTCATCCGTTTTTGGTATGAAGAGACATGAATGTATATTAAACATTGAACATATATTAAGAACAAAATGTTTCCTTTACGTAAAAATATGTAATCCTTTTTTAAAAATTGATATCCTATGTCGCAATTTCTCCTTCAAAATTTGTTTTCCATAAATGTTTCTGAAATCATCATTTATTCTTCCCTAAAAGCAACAAAAAGCCGTTAAAAAATTCAATCTGTTATTTTAAAATTAAATTGTTATACTTACAGAAGACTTTTACAAGCCCAGTATATAATACTTTTCTTTTTCAGTTTTACTTTTTAAATTGAAATAACGAGTTGCATCAAGTCTAAAATTTTAAAAGCATCGTTTACAAAGCGAATGGGAAATTAAAAAAAAAATCTATTCAGAGATTCTTTGAACGTTGGGGAATTGGTGTGTGTAATTGTGGAATTTTAAACTGTACAATTAATTTGAATTTGTTTCATATTTTATGCTTTAAGTTATTAATAAAGTTTCGCTTTTAGCTAGTCAAAAAGTAAACCTACTTCCAATAAAAGAAAAGGAACCAATGGAAGAAATGGAATTACTCCAAATATGATTTTCAAAAAATGTATAATGCTGCCAAAATAAATTGGATAGATGTAGTAAAACTTAGATTTCATAAGAAATCAAGTTTAATAAATATTTACAGATATTTTTGGTCATTGATGTTTAACTTTGAAAAGTTAAAAAAATATATATCTTCGATAGTTTTCATTTGTAATTTAACCAAAATGTTTCTTTTAAGAATCTTTTTTTTTGTTATATTGTTTCCCCAGTGCTTCCAATTTATTATTAAAACCTCGAAATATCCATAAAGGAAATCGAAGTTGTTTATTTGATGCAACTAGGTGACGATATATCGCACTCTATGTGCCAAAGTGACGTATTAACAAATATATTATTTTTCAAGATAATCGTCTGAAGTTTTGTGTTTCCATTCTATTTCATTATTTAAAAACTAGATATTCTTGTTTTATATCAAAGTTCAAAAAGATTGATTAAAGACCTCTATTAATGGTTAGATCTAAAATAAAATTGAATACTTTATAGCAATATTAACTCGAAAAGTCGTACATTTTGCATACGTCATTTTTACACGAATGGTGAGGCATTGAAAAGAATGGCTTTTCGGAATTTATAAATAGAATTATGGCAACACATGCTCTCTTATTACCTTTTATTAATTTATATGCTAATGCAAAGAAAGTTTTAATAAAAGATAAATTGTTGCATTAGATTTTCTTTGTGTATTTAATAAGGAAGATAAGTTTCTTGATTTTGTAGTTATGCGTTTTTAAGGGTGAAAATCAATTATGCGACCCAAGAGATTTTTTTGGTAGCTTTCTTTGAAGAAATCGAAGCTGAATATATTAAATTTATCGAAATATAGTTTAGGTAGATTAGATATAATTTCTATTTGTTTCGGCAAAACTAAGAATATATATATTTTTTAAGAAACTAAAAGAATTTCGTGAAAATCCTTCAACAAATTCGACTTTTAAATGTCATAAAACATCATCGCACACACGTAAATAATTTTTATTAGTTAATGCTAATTTTAATTTTTAGAATTATATTTCTAATAGCTTAGAGGTAATTTCTTTTCTTTTCATTTTCTTTCAAGTTATGCTAAGATCATTTTTCTAATATAGGGTCACATTTTACATGCATTGTGTTAAGGTATAAAATCAAATTGCAAACTTTTTTGTGCTAAAATGCACCTGAAACCAATTTTACCAACACCTTCTTAAAGAAAGAAGGCCCCAGTAGGGAAGGGTTACGGTTTACAATGTGACTCAGTTAGAGTTGAAAACTATCAAAAATAATTATATATATTTGATAATTGCAGATAAATGCATTGATATTTCTAATTGAGTGAAGAGGCTTTCTTTAGTTTAGTTTAGTTTGAATATCGTCGCACTAGAGCTACACGAGGGCTATTGGTGACGGGCGTCGTATTTTAGAACCACAGTCAAGTGACGAGCCGACACCTGAGTTGGCACCCAACGCAACCGTTAAGGGCGACATCGTACGCAGCGTTGGGACTTTGGAGCGTATTTTAACGTGCACTCCCTCTACACGGGGTATTATTCGTCGGACATTTTTGGCTGCACGGGCCGTTTATAGGTCGGCAGTTATTTAGCGATGCCCGGACCCGAACCTGGGACCTATCGCATGCTAGGCGAACCACAGTCAAGTGACGAGCCGACACATGAGTTGGCACCCAACGCAACCGTTGAGGGCGACATTGTACGCAGCGTTGGGACTTTGGAGCGTATTTTAACGTGCACTCCCTCTACACGGGGTATTATTCGTCGGACATTTTTGGCTGCACGGGCCGTTTATAGGTCGGCAGTTATTTTAGCGATGCCCGGACCCGAACCTGGGACCTATCGCATGCTAGGCGAGCGCCTAACCGACTGGGCTCCTCAGCCCAAGAGGCTTTCTTTCAAAAGCATCTTGCTTTAATCTTCATAGCATTCTACCGTCAAATTTCATTCGAAATGCATTAGGACTACAGTACCAGTTCACCTCAAGCGTAAATCAACTTACTATAAAACACTATTTCGATACAACAACAGGACAGTAATGCAATAGGGTTTAATGCAACAGTAATTCAGATTATCCGAGTCTAATAAATGCAGTTTGAATGTATTATTATAATTGCGTGTTTCTTATCTTAATTAAATAGCAATATGTGAAAAGGGATCGAGTTCACAAAAAATATATAATTTTTCTTTTCCTATCACTAAAATTTTCAACGGAAAAAGCGTACACTAAAAAATGTATTACAATAAATTGCTGGCAATAAAGTTGTCAGGAAATATCCGTAATGATACGGAATAAATATGCTTACATTTTTACCGTAACAAAGCTATACAGAAACTATATGTGCATATCAGGCTACGTACATACAGAAATCTGTATTGCTTTGTAATTAATTAACATATGTACATACATAAAAATTGAGCCAATGACCCGCATACAAGCCCTTCTTGTCGACATAGGGCCAACGCACTCTCATGGCCGCGGATATAGTTGGTATATTTTAAGCATTATTTTTAATATAATCAGAAATAAACTGTTCCCAACAGGTGCAATCTATAGCAGGGTTTACTGATTTTATCTGTTTAAAGAAAAAAATGCGTCTTTCGACAACGGGAACAACAATGCCTACGGTGACGTCACAACAACGTTAAAAATAGTCTTATAGCGCACAAACAAACCACATTCCACTTATTACGAATAGTCCATTGAGGTGTAACTTTACTGAAAATTTTGGTGTTATTAAACAGAATTTTCTGTGGAAAAATAACAGAAATATCCTGTTTTTTAACAGAATTTTCATGCAGTATAGTGGAAATTTTTCCAATAAACTTGAACCCTCATTTTACAATTAGCGATTGACTTAATCCTTTCAATTCCAGCTCCAAAGCCCCGCCTCAAAGACCACTACCACGCCCACCGATTGTCCTTCTGGCTAAACCTGATCCCAACTCTCCACCGATCCGCCTCTGCAGCGGAAGAAACCGCCTCAGCCCGCCACCACCAACTTGAAGACCACGACGACCCTCGCACATACGACGGTGTTTTCAGGTAGATGGAAGAAAGAGACAGATATTAGAAATAAATAGAAAGAGTCCTGACAACTTTAGTGTTAAAGTGGCCTGGTTTACCAAAGTCATTAGTTTGATAAATTTGCGGTGGATTGCATATTGGTATGCAGATGACAAATATGATACTATGCCTCGGTGGTAAAAAACAAAAAAATATAAGAAAGCGTTAGCTATTCTGTCAGAAAACGTGTTCATGTTCTTATGTACGTATAAGAATTAATAGATGTAAGTTATACTTGAGTAGATAAAGTTGTGACTACCTTGGAAGTATGGTTACGGCATACTCACGGCAGGATCTGTTTTTGGCTTACGAACTAATAAAAATAGCGCTAAATTTCCTCGGTTGATGAAACAAATGATCCCGATCACTCCAAAATTATGAGTCTTAGTGGCTCTTTGGTATAAGAGTTACTAAATATTACCTTTACTCACACACACAATAGTTCCTAGTCATGGCAAACTTGCCGGTACTGCAACTAGCCTTCACCCTCGTTATTAGCTTGGTGAAAGCATTGCTTTACAACAAAAGATTACGACGTTGCAGTTTAATGCACTCTTAAAACAAGCGAGCGGTTTTAACTCAGTCTGAGTTAATTTCCACTCTTTTCCGTGCCGAAAATGCACTTCTCCTATAGGAGTGGATATCACTCTTTTTGCGTAGTGGGTAAAAGAAATAAACGAAAACGATCTACGTCCTACACTCTTAAAATGAGCGGTTCTAATTCATTCTGTGTTAATTTCCACTGCTTTCCATTGCCGAAAATGCACTTCCCCTATAGGAGTGGATTTCACTCTTTTGGTTTAAGAGTGTGGTCTCGAAGAAAGGAAGCATTTATCATCTTGTAAAAAACTACGAGTTGTCGCGACACTTTTTTACCAACTCAACTCTATATTAAGGGATTCTATTTTCCAGGCGACGCCCACCATCCCACCAACCAGACAAGACAACAACTTCAACCACCCAATATCCGGTAGCCACACGACAGGTCACATCCACCGAAGTTACTGCTGTTTCCACACCTTTCGCTATTACCACGCCTGTCATGAATGATACGGATACTTTGGCCATGACCATGCAACAGGCGACGTACTCGACAGTGCTAACCATTACTATTGTGTTCGGGTGCTGCATATTGGCGATTAATTCGCTGATTTGCTGTGCCATATACTATAAAAAGGACAGAGGCAACCGAGCGGAGTGTCTGCAGAAGAGGGAATATCAGGTAAAAAAATATATATTCTTGATGGTTCTTTTGAAAATTACTTGACGGAAACATGATTATTTTGATGAAAAACAATATTCTTGATGAAAAACAAGATTTTTGACAAAAAACAAGATTCTTGGTGAAAAACAAGATTCTTGGTGAAAAACAAGATTCTTGGTGAAAAACAAGATTCTTGGTGAAAAACAAGATTCTTGATAAGAAACAAGATTATTTGAAAACAAATTTATGTGTCCAACTTTAAGGCAAGAGTGATAACGTATAGCCTACAAGTTGGCTTTGAGTTTAACCAGTAGGCAGAGGCAGACAATCGACCAGCTCCTATACAGAGAAGCTGGTCGGCAGAGACCTTGACCACGAAGGCCACATTCGAATACTTGTTTGTCATGTTTTCGCCGTTTTTTATATATTTTAGCAGGGGCCGCTTTTCTCCGACGTATTAGATGTAGGCCAGACATTTCTAACACTGTGTCTTACAGTTATATTACCTAAGACTCAGAATCCAATTTCAAATATACCAGCTTAAGTTCATAACCAAATTTGTAATGAAGTTCCACGTGTCTTTATAAAAGCTTTTTAAACTATCTTTATTTAAACTCGAGTACAAATTATTAAGTGATTTGTATATAAAAAACTGCTTTCAAAAATCAGTTATGCCACACATTATTTCTTAGTACTTAAAATAAAAATAAACTTTGAAATGAGCATCAATATTCTATACACATCAAAACTAAACAAACACATTCAAATGCAATATAAATCTATATTTTCAACCCCTTCAGCACTCAAAATAGAATCTTTTACAAAATTTATTGTAGCGATTAATAAAACCATTTATATCTAAAAAAAAGATAACTAAAAGTCAAAAAAAAGTTCGGATCAAGATATTAATTTCCTCTTCTAAAAATAATGATTCCGTAATTTTTCAGGGACATTACCCGTCCATGACAGTCGTCCCCCCATGCCCTTAATGTGTCCCTTAATATCGGCAATTTATACTTGATAAGGTCGTAATCAATAACAGAGATATTTTACAGGCAGTTCCATCACTTTTTCCCCCTTACACATGGGAATTTCCTATTCCATTGCATTTGTCAGAGATAATGTCTAAAACGTCAGTGTGAAATCCGGGGTTGCTTGTGGTAGAACTTTATCAAGATATAAATTCTATAAGAGTTTTTTTAAGCGACGTTATTATTTAATTTTTTAATTGATGTATTTTTTTTTTAAATTGAATTATTACACTTGTAAAAACTAAACCATCTGTGAGAAATCCGTAGTCGCCCCTGGTAAATGTTTTTTTTATCAAGATATTAATTCTATAAGCGTTTTTTAAACGTCAATCAGACGTTATTATTTAATTTCTTAATTGATGTATTGTTTAAACTTAAACATTTACATTTTCGAAAACTAAACCGTCAGTAAAAAATCCGGGGTTGCTTGTAGTAAAATATTTTGAGATATAAATTTTATAAAACGTTTTTTAAATATAAAGTTAACGCTATTATTTAACTTCGTAACTAATTTATTGTTTAAACTTGAGTGTTTACATTTGTAAAAACCGTCAGTGAGAAATCCGTAGTCGCCTCTGGTACATTTTTTTATCAAGTTCTAAATTTTATAAAGTTTTTTAATCGACAAGTTAAAGCTATTACTTAATTTCTTAACTAATTTACTGTTTAAACTTGAACATTTACATTTTTGAAAACTAAACCGTCAGTGAGAAATGTTGTCTTTGGTAATTTTTTTTATCACGATATAAATTTTATTAAAAAAATTAAACGACAATTGGACGTTATTATTTAATTTCTTAATTGATGTATTGTTTAAAATTGAACGCTTACATTTTAAACCGTCAGTGAGAAATTCGCAGTTGCCTCTGGTAAAATTTTTATTAAGATATAAATTCTATAAGTGTTTTTAAACGACAAATAAAATTTTATGTTTACTTTCTTACTTAATATATTGTTTAAAATTGGTATTTTACATTTGTGGAAACTGGACCGTCGTTGAGAAATCCGTAGTTGCATCTAGTAAAACATGTTATAAGATATAAATTATATAAGCTTTTTTTAAACAGCAAGTTAACTCTATTATTTAATTTCTTAATGCGTTGCTCAAAATTAAGCGTTAACAATCGTGGAAACTAAATCGTCAGTAAGAAATCCGTAGATGCTAAAAGAAAAATTTCAAGCTCTAAATTCTATAAACGTTTTTCAACCGTAAGTGAAAGCTATTATTTAATTTTTAAATTTATGTATTGTTTAAAATAGAACCATTTACACTTCGTATGAAATTCGTATTATTCAGTGTATGATATTTAATGTTTGAGGAATATATTAACATTCCAGTTTGTTTGATCTGAGTACATGTGCCTAAAAAAAATTTTAATACTTTTTTGAACGTCTTTAAACTTCTCTAAATTTGCAGTTTCAATATATTAAAAACAAGACAGCCTAGTATTTTATCATCCTACGTTCTGTAATCTAAAGAACACTTTATTATTTTGATTATAAATACTTAAGTTCTAAATTTTAATTTGATAAGAAATTACGAAGATAGCACGTTCGAGCTATAAAAAAAAATAACAGATGCTTATTCAATTCAACACAAAGAGAAAATGAAGAAACGGAATGAAACTCACAACTTTTTATTTAATTTCCTAAATATAAAAAGAAAGTATAAGAATCACTATTAAATAATTTCAGAATCGAAATATCCACCCCATCATTTCACGATTCCCAACATAATAAACTTCTTTTTTCCGAATGGAGTCATGCAATCTGGTTCAAACTTACGACCAGATAAGCTATGAAAAGTTTTGGAAACGATTTTGCTTTTCACATCGTTTTTGCTTCAGAACTTGGATGCTAGTTTTGTAGTCTGATAAAGCTCTTCACAAAGTTTACTACGAAGTTACAATAAAAAATTTTTGCTATACTATAACATATAGTTGTTCAGTTAAAAGTTTTAAAATTAGAAATATGGATTGTTTTATAGTGTGTTTGCATTCATAAAGCTTATGTATGGTTGGTTGGTTGGTAAACGTATATATATATTCAGGTTTGTGTGCTTGGTCAGCGATCCCCTTATAAACCTTCGTCAAGTAAGACATACACAACAGACAACACACACACATAAGTGGATCCATCTAATTTTTAGAGACAGAGGCCAACTAGAGGATCCCCAGAATTGGCTTGTCACCCCCAGAGGTATTGATTTGGTATGGGACTTAGAGGACTTTCGGACCCAACAGATTTAACGAGCACGTACTCCGCATATACTCGGTAGGTCTTCAGTGGTACCGGGACTCGATCGCAGGACCTTCCGATCTCGAGACCAAGACGCTGACCACTAGGCTCACTACGGCCCCTTATGTATGGTATCGTATATGATGCAAGTTAAATTAAATTACAGTTACATTTTCGTTGGGTTCACTGTAAAAATACAGTCTCATTTAGCCTCACAATGTGATGATAAAATTGCTGTCATCTCCCTGTATTGTGGATTTACATATGATGTAAAATTTATTGAGTGGTACCAACGAAAACGTTTTCTTTACTGGTAGTAATTGGATGCATAAATTAATTTGTTCAAACGCTATTAAAGTAAACTGTTCCTTGGAATCTGTACGTAGTGTTAACATCAATTATTTGCTTTAAAAAAATAATTACAACACTGTGAGGTAAAAGGTTACCCGAAACATTTGCTGTAATTTTACTCAATTTTTTTTAAGTGTTTGATCTTATCAGTTTCAACGTGTCATTTAATTATAGCATGTATAAATTTCAATTTGACCATATAGAATATTTCATAACATTAAATTATATAGCTAAGGTTTAGTGATAATGTGCTTAACATTTTTCACACATATGCACACATGTTTAGTGCTGTAATTAAATATAATTTATTTATGCATTTTATAAAGAACACAGGCATATTTTTAATAAAAGGCGATTTTTATTTTGGAAGGTAGAATTGAAGCATAATAAGTTTATTCAATCTAAGTATAGTTAGGTTTAAAAAACACTTTCATAGCTTTTTCAAAATATAGAAATTAAATCATGGAAAACTTTTGCATTTATGTAAGTTAACTCAATATCTTTAAAAAAATGTGTGTTTATTTTTGAATTTTAATGCAAAGTACTACTTAAGTGTTTATGTTAAGAAAATATACTGTTCAAAATTTAGTAACAAAGCTTCTTTTTAACAATTTAAGTTTAAATAAGCAAATATTAAATACTACTAGAAATATCGTTAATCATTAAAAATAGAAGATTATACACTATCTCAAATTTTTATTTTCATTGCATTATCTCATCAAACAACTTTGAGGGCAATCTTAAACGCCAGCTTCACTAAATAATCCCGTTAAGACCTCCGACAATATTAAACATTGAATTTAATTTATTTCAAAGTTAAGAACCCCGCAGTCTTTCTAAGACTTCTAAAGCACGTAAGATTAGTCTACTACTCACACTCATCAAAACCTTTCGAAATAGGATTAACCGAATTAAAAATGCACTTTCGCTCTACTATTTTGTAGTTTAGGTTTGTATATTTAATGAGTTGTTTAACATTTCATCAATATTTTACTCTAATTTCCTATTCTGTGAAAGTTCGAAATGCGTATGTGGTGCGTGTATTTAGCTATGGCAAAGTCACGTAATGCCACTGAAAGTATTATTTGATTTACAGCTGTTTTCCATTCCGATGGGTATTACTATTAAAATTGTCCCGCATTGGGAAGCTACTGAAGTTAGAGGAGTTAGATAATTTGAAAAATGCCTGTATAACATATGCATATCGTCTTAGCAATATCATTACATCAGTATTGTGTAATTACTCCACTTGCATTATTGCCAATACCAAGTGTGAGATTGTGAAATACCAATTTAGAATATCTCCTAGCAATAGAAACGCGACATCAATGGAAATTTGTAATAACACAATGAAAGTATTCACACTCTGCCTTCTGACGATAGGGTAAAAATACTATAAATTCATTAAATTTTACTACGAAGCATAAAGTTGCAACAAAAGGATGGAATGAAATATGGAACAAAAGCAAAGATTTATTTAAAAAAATAATGATGAAAATCAATGAGATGAATTCTTCTTTTCGGCATTATTTAATTGGAAAAAGATTTTGAAATTATAACTTTACTTAAGCACTCTCATCATAAAAGTCATCAAACCAACTTATATCTTTCCTGAGTCAAAACTAATACTAATGCATACCTCTTTAGAAAAAAATTGCGCATTATCTACAAATTTCTAGATTCTACTATTGTCAAAAATTATAATATTTTTCTGAACATTGTGTATTTGCCAGTACACTAGTGTGTCAACCATCCTATATACATATTTCATCTATTTTAATGGAGTTTAAATACTGCGGGAAAAATCATGAAACATATTTTCAACTAAAAATCATTTAAAGTCATTCAATAACAAAAAAAAAATCACATAAAGAATTTATTTCCAATGTAAAAATATCAAGCAAAAACTATTGATTTTTAAAAACAGGCATACCTTACAATCTTAAATAGATTATATAGATTGCAGAAAAATATTAAAAAATTATTTTATAATAATATTAAATTTTCACTTCTTTCAAAATTTTTTATCGATATGTGGCTTGCATATTTGCAATTTATACTCATATACAGTCCCTGGACAAATTATTAGACGCACTGCAAGATTTCATGTAAAATATGAATTACCGCGGGTGATATTGTACCTACATATTTGTATAAATACTAATATGTAGTCTACAACAATTTTTTTAAATAAAAATCAATATTATTGTAGTTTAAATATATAATCCATTATTGCATAAAAACTCTTAAGAAGCATAAAATTACTGAAAAAAATACAGTGCGTCTAATAATTTGTCCAGGGACTGTATATACTATTACGCAAAGTGACTTTATCAAAATTACCTTTTACTAGCAATATAAACTGATTTTTAAGTTGATTACCTTAGAACCTGCAGTTAACTTTAAACTTTCTTTCCCATCAAACATACTCAACAAAACTTCATTCAGTTAATTTCGGAAGCAAGATTTATGATTCTTCCATGAATTCTCAAATTAAAGTACCAAAATGGCCGTTCTACCTTATACCAGACACAAAATGAGCCATGTCCGAAGAATAAAACAAAATTAGAGACATGAAATATCTCGGTCCATTTTCCGTCGTTCCTGAGAACTTAATCTCAGACACCACTTTTTTTTTAGTTGATATTCTTGTGTCTAACTGAAAAAAAATGATGAGAAAGAAATGGTATATCAGCTTCAAACATGTTCCTGAAATTGTTGTCAATCGGGATTTTTTTCTATTCATAAAATAATGTATTTGTTAAGTTATTCATGTGATTTAATTTTATATGATACTCGGAGGAGCTCCGTTTTGTTTTGTAATCTTCAAACTTTGTTTTTGTCATTAATTGTGTGTTCTATTTCCGTTTATGACCCTTTTTGGATAAGTAAATTTTAAAAAATCTCTAATTTTATTTCAACTTCCATTGAATATTTAAACAGCCATGGCGTTTGGGCAAACTATGTTAAATGAAATGTTAGTAGTTATATTTTAGTGAAATGTAATTTGAGCTTTTATCGTAACGAAATGTTAAATTGTAAAACGCAAGATCATTTTTTAAGAAGCATACAAAATTAATAGCCAGATTTTTTTTGTATTTCTCAAGAAAATAACTTACATTACGACGTGTTACTTTTGCTTACACCAATTTGAAAAAATATTTAATTCTTAGCTACTTTTCTGAGATAACATGAATTAGATTGAATTACATTGTATTGTTCCAAGAATCTTTCTAAAAATTCTTACGAATTAAAAAAAAATGAAAATTACTACCGATTGTTTTACACAGTCAAATTAAAACAATTTGTTGCATAAAAATGATACAAATGAAACTAGTTTCTGTATTATGAGCATATAAAAAAACAAGAATTTCATTGAGCTGTTTTCGAATAAAAACCTTTATTTCCACAATCCAGAGAAAAGTATTTTTGAGGTAAAAAAAAAACTTAACAAAAAGCACCAACGCAAAAAACCATGTTTCTAATTCCCTGACGAGCAAGTATCCGTGTGACATCCTGAGGGAAATAACTGAATGAAAAAGGGATTTTTTCCCCTCGTAGAAAATGATAAAAAAAAATAGAAAGAGTTGAAAAAGTAGGTGTGAGACCCCAGGATAAAAATTGAGGCAACACCATAAATTTGTGATGGAACTTTGGAACTATTTCTTCTTTATTTCTGCGCCTGGAATAAGTTTATTATGCTCATCCGTCAGAAGGAATTGAATTTAAAGTAATGTTTTATCTATCAGTTTAAACTGGCAGCCGAGTTTTTGGAATTGGCGTCAAAAAGGCTTGGGGTAAATGTTCTTGGGGTTTAGCATTCTCAAAGATGATTGTGTTTGTAAGGAGATTTTGGAATGGAAACGTAATTTTCTGCTTTACATTCCGTGAATTACTGTTGGTGAAATACCATTTTATAATCATCATTTTTTTTAATTAGTGATAAAATGATTTAAGTAAATTTAATTGTAAATGCTTAATAGCATAATGAGCATTATTAAAGACTACTTTTGTTGACTTGATTGGTTTGTTTTTTGTCAATTATCATTTCGAATTTGATAAGTGACCTGTACATTTAGTCTTAATTGTTATCCATTTACTGGAGGTTGTGACATTCAATTCAAATGCATCTTGTATTATTGTTGATTTGAGATAAGCTGAAACACAAATTACCGCTTTATTTTAACACTTACTTTTCACAAAATTTAGCATCTAAAAAGCACTTAAATTTCAATTTTTTAAATAAAAATTTAGATCTGAACAAAACTAGTTGTCTTAACTACTCCAAATCCAAAATCTGTTTGTGAACCCACCCCATCCTGATTGATAGTCAATATAGATAAGAATGAACAGCATATAAATATTGTATTACCAATTTAGTCATTTGTAGCTATATAATATCTATGTTCTTGTTTGCAAATTCAGAGATCTAGACAAGGTCATTGAAGTCAACTCATCTATTTTATACGACACATTTTGCGAGTATGTGTATGAATAATATCAGATATTTTTATAGCATTGTTGATGTTTGCAATAAAAACATTTAATTCATTATTTAATTTGCAACCATTATAAACGGAGTCATTTGACAACCATTATAAACGGAGAGAAGTCAACACATCTATTTTATGCGACACATTCTGTGAATATAAGTGCGATTAATATCATATATTTTTATAGCATTGTTGATTTTTACACTAAAAACTAGTAATTTATTCTTCAATTCTTCAACGGTTATAAAAAGAGTCGCGCACTACAACAAGAACAATATAATTCTTTTCTAGCTTCACCCGGACGGCAGCCTGAGCTGCAACTCAACCCCGCAATCCAAGAAACAGGCTCCGCACCTGCTCCCTTCGCCCATGGATCACCTTCCACCTCCTTCGTTCATGACCCTGGCCACCCTTTCTGAGGCGGGCTCGCTCCCCTCCAAATGCCCCCCGCAGCAGCAGGAGGTGCAGCCCCTGCTCCCTGCAGCACACATGCACTGGCCCCCTCCGCAGCAGCAAGTAGGCAACGGAGGCGGAAGGAAGGAGCAGGAGATGCGAGTGTGAGTACGTGTCTTTTTCCAATATAGAGGTTTCCTAAGATGGTTGTGTGCAAGTGACAATTCATTTTTATATTATGAGTTTCGGGGATTATTAAGTCACTAGTGTCCACTTCATTACTCCTTCGTTCCTAGGTTCTAAGCAAGTTGAAGGAATCGGGGTTGCTCCCATCCAAGGTCCCCCCTGCAGCAACAAAGATCGCAACTCTGCTCCTTTAACTACCTTTAACTTTGTTCATGTTCTTGACCTCTGTGTAGGAGGCCGGTTTGCTCCTCGCTGCGCACAGGTACCATCAAACACATTATATGGGTTTGGAGGACTACAATATGAAGTGGTTACTTCCTTACTCCTATTCATGACCATTATCAATCTATCGAAAAGTGGATCGCTCACCTTCAAATGCCCCCCGCAGCAGCAGGAGGTGCAGCCTCTGCTTCCCGCTGATGCTCACATGCACTGGCCCCCTCCGCAGCAACTGGTGGGCAACGGGGGCGGAAGGAAGGAGCAGGAGATGCGAGTGTGTATACGGGTATTTTTTCAATATAGAGGACCCTACTTTAAATAAAACTTGTTTGGGTATTATTAAGTCACTATGGCCTGGCCACCTCATTACTCATTCGTTCATGATCCTGAGCACGTTGCTGGAATCGGGCTCGCTCCTCTCCAAGTCCCCCCTCAGCAACAAGAATTGTAAATCTGCTCCTTTAACTTCTTTATACTTTGTTCATGGCCTTGGCCACTATGTAGAAAGCTGGCTGGCTCCCCGCAGCACACAGGTACCAGCTTATAATTATATGGGCTTGAAGAACTACTATATCATCTGGTAACTTCCTTACAAATATTCATGATCTGGGTCAATTTATCAGAGAGTCTCGCTCCCCTCCAAGTGCCCCCCGCAGCAACAGGAGGTGCAGCCCCTGCTCCCTGCAGCACACATGCACTGGCCCCCTCCGCTGCAGCAGGTTGGAAACGGAGGCGGAAAGTAGGAGCAGAAGACGCAAGTGAGAGTACGAGTACGTGTCTTTTTCCAATACAGAGGTTTCCTAAGATGATTGTGTGTTGTTGACCCTTCCTTTTAATAAAACATGTTTGGGGATTATTTAGGCACTATGGCCATTTCGTTACTTCTTTGTTCATGACCCTGGTCACGTTGTTGGGCTTGCTTCTCTCCAAGTGATCCCCGCAGCATCAGAAATCTGCTTCCTAACTCCCTTAAAAATTGTTCATGGTCTTGAACTGTGTGTAGGAAGCTAGCTTGATCCAGGCAGCACGCAGTCACAAGTTTATAATAATATGGGTTTGGAGGATTATAATGTAATGTGGCCACTTCCTTAGCTTGGCCACTCTATCAGAGACTGGTTCCCCTTCCCTCCGAATGCCCTCCACAGTAAAAAAAGATTGTAACCTCTGCTCCACGCACACACATACACTAGCTTATAACATGGGTATAGCTTATATATGGGTTTGGTCACGCTCGGCTCAACAAGCCGAAGAAGTTCTCTGTGACGTCAAACTATCCGTCCGGTTTGTGTTTTTGGCGGTTCTGAGAAAGTGGAACGGAATTTATTCAAAAGCTGAAAAATCTATTCAGCCGTGCGCGAGGTTCGTACTTATTCTTCGGAGAAACCAAAAATTTTCATCGAATGATAGCGTGACGTCACGAAGAGCATATGGGGCCTTGAAGTTGGTTGAGTAGGCCATGTTTTGGAGGACCATAATATTACTATGCCATACTTCCTTAGATACATTTTCATGGCCCTGGGAACTGCTAAAGGCTTGCTTTTTGCCTTCCAAGTTCCTTCAGCAACAATGAGTACAGCTTCTGCTAATCGCAGCTCACAGGTACTAACTTATGTTTACATGGGTTTGTCCTTGCAAATTTGTTTATGACCTTGTCACGACTGTCAGACGCCGCCTCGCACGCTTACGCCCACGTAGTAGACCCTGCAGCACACATGCACTAGCCACTCCCAGCTAAAAATAAACTGCAGAAAATTTGAAGTTTTTCTGCAGTTTTGAAACTGTAGTGATTTGGCCATTTAAGCTGCAGAATTTACTTCAAAATTACTGTAGTATTTTTCAAGTTGCCGTAATTTTTTGAAATGTTTTGAAGTGAAATGTTTTTAAATCTTACAAAGATAAATAAAAATAATTATCATAAAGTTGAGTTGTATATATACCCAAGTAGGGAGGCAGGAGCACGGGATTTGAACCGGGGGTATTTGTGTAGCTGTTCAGGGCGCTACCAACTGCGCTATTTGAGCTTGCATATTAAAGCGCGTTTGTGGAGCAGATTTTAGAGCGAAAATATGAATGTTATGTCTCATAATTAGAACACACACAATTATACACTTTGGTTTTGGATCTGATTAGTCAATAAATTTGATTCATGACTGCGTAGAATTTGCCTATGATTTTTATTTTTAAATATTTAAATTAGATTTAATTAATTGTTCTAAGGTGGTAATAAATAAATTGGATGCAAATTTTGAGTTAGAAAAAAATGTGATAAGATTTCCTTTTAGATTAATTAATTTTTAAATTTTCTAAAAAAAGGTGAAAGCAAAGCTATTGAGCAAACTGAAATATTAAGTAAATAATTTTTAAATCTGCTTTTTTTGTTTAAAATATACTGTCTCTTTATATAGGTGGCATTATTTTCTTTCTTGCAAAATCAAATCAAAAACGTCCATGGAAATTGGAAAAAAGAATTTGAATCGCAAATTATAGCTTTGATATCGTTTCTGAAATTTTAGAAGTTACAGATTAACAAAATCTAGATCTGCGATTTCAACTTAGCCAGATTACAAAAAAAAACCTCATTACTAAATTTAATGTAATAAACTCATTTTCAATTTTCCTGGAAACTTTGCCAACGCAGAAATATTTTTTTTTTTGCAAACATGTTGTCCACAGGAAGGCACAACAAAAATTTACCCGTTTTACATGCGTAAAATATTAAGCTAATTTGCAAAAAAACTGAAAATGTTTACATTAAAAATTAAATGCTTTTCCGCGAAAAATTCCAACAATTTTTAGCTGGGATACAATAACTACAAGTGTAAAATATCAAAACTAATTTTAAAAATAACGAGCAATTTTAAGATAAAGATTCACTACAAAAAAATTACAGTATTTTTGAGGTTAACCCACACAGTATTATTTTTTAATAAATAACTTCAAATAAACTTTAGATTAGTTTTTAAAAAAATAGCTGAAATACTTTAAGCCAAGATGATACTACGAAAAATCTACAGTATTTTTGCAGTTAACCAGCTTATATAATTTTTTAATAGATCACTTCAAATCACCTTTAGATAAGTTAAAGTATTTAAAATCAAGATGGCCCTTCAAAAAATCTACAGTATTTTTGCAGTTACCAGCTCACAGTAACCTTTGAAATAAATCACTTCAAATTAACTTTAGATTTCACTGTAAAATATCCGAAGTTTTTTTACAGTCGACATTCTTCTACAGAAAATCTGTAGTTGACTGTAGAAATACTTCAAAATCACTTCACTTCTGTAGAAAAACTGCAGTTTATTTATAGATGGGCTTCCACAACACCTGGTCAGAAAATAAATGTGGACGGAAGGGTAAGAAGGAGATGTGATTGCGAGTACGTGTATTCTTCCAATGTATCACATTCTTAAGCCGGCTGTGCTTGTATATTGGTGACCCTATCAATTGTATGGCTATTATGTAGTTACGGCTACTCTACTCCTTCGTTCATGTTTTCAAAAACCTTGTTGTAAGTGAGCTTACCATCTCCAAGTACTCCTTACAATACTAGCCTGCTTCTTTACATAATGTTTGAAACTTTGGCAGAAGAAAGTAGCAGGAGATGCGAGAAGCGGGAAACTGGGTAAGAGAGGTAAGTGAGTCGGATACGGACTCGAACCTTCAAGTAGGAGAAACCCCAAACGGTAGGAGTTGGGTGACCAGTCGCATAGCATTTTGCATATAGTTTAGTTTGTTATTCAATTATCTAGTTATAAAATTGCGCAAATACAGTCTCAGTTTAATTTTTCTATAGTTTGTTTCCAATAAAAACAACGTAAATAACATGATTTATAAAAATTGACGAATGATTTCATAGTCAAAAAGTTAATCACTGAAACAAATCTGGCCAGCCTAAGCATTAGGTTGGGAATCTCATCGGTAAATGACTTTGATTTCACTTCTTAAGACAAAATCGACATTTTGTATATATCGTTTGCTCTCTGATAGTTATGAAAATAGTTTTTTACGTTAAAAGGTATTCTTAGTTGTCTTCTATGGCCGAAACACAATAGAAACCATGCTTTTAAAGGTAGGTATTCTACGGAAAATCAAAATATGCAACAAACCAAATATGACAAATCGGTTTAGAAAAATTTTATAAAATATTGGAGTTTAAGCATGGGCATTTAGAGTATAAATAAGTAGATTTCGCCTATAAGATAAATGTTAAGTAAAAAGTTGAATGCAGTTTCTAGTTCATCATGTGTGATTCATACTTTTGATAGATTCTAAATTGGTTAATGATTGGGTTTTTATTGCCTTATATTCAATACTTTTTAAGTTCATTTAAAGGATTTATTTAAACTTTCTGACTTCGTTGAAATCGTCCATTTATTGATTTGACTGTCATTAGAAAAGAATAATCAACTTAACTCTACCTAACACATATTAAATGTTCAAATTTATAAAAACCAGTAATAGGACTTATCTACTTACTTGATTATACAACTTAGAGAGAGTAGCAAACTCTTATGGCAATAAAAATTTACTTAAATTGTTCACAACAGTTTAAAAATGGTCCTAAAATGTCTAACCATCCCTATCAATCTCAACCAAGAAATCTCCGTCTTACAAATTAAATGTAAACAAAAAAAAACGAATGCCGCACACAATATAAAGCTCATTCAAATTGAATCTTATTTTTGAAACTTAAGTGCAGCGTAAATGGATTAGGAGTAACTAACGAAGAAAAATTTTCTAAATAGTTAAAACCAAGAAAAAGCACAAAAACAAGGAAATGTACAAAATAACTTTTAGAATCTTTTTCGTGTTTGGTATAATAATCAATTGCCCTTGAGACCAAAAAAGAAACTAGCTACTCAAGAAAAAAAATACGGATAACCCGATTCTTCTGTGGCCCAATCTAATGAATAAATTTACGCCAATAATTACGTTTCCAGCAATTAGGTTAGGTTTTTTCTTGTTGCATCTATTGAACTCGTAATATTGTTAATGTCCCTAATGTTTCAAGGAGCTATTGTTTTGTATTATATATCCCTTGATTAGTATTTGAGATGCATTGCTTATTCAACCGTGCGTGTAATTCACGACAAAGGAGGAAATGCTATTTCTGCTGTGGTAAAAAGAATTAAGGAAAACTATTAAAATAAATGTTAGTGTCTCGGAGAAATTACCAAAATGGGATTGTTGTCTTCTTGTGATTAATATTTTGATGGGTTTTTTTATATTTCTGCTTTCGTAACAGATTCTAGTTTGAATTGTTCGTTATTCTTGGCGTCAGATTGCTATAACTGTGTTTGCGTCGAGATTAAAAAATATATATAAATTATCAAACCAGATAAGCATTTTACGGAAAACAAGATTTATAGGATATTTCCCTTTTTATTGTTAAAATGTTTGTGTTGGAGATTTTATTGTAGAACTTAAAATTGCATGTTTATCTAAAACTGAAGAACACAGTATAAGTTCACGGTACAACTTAAGTGCAAGGACAATTGAAGCATAAATAGTAACGTACATCCGTGAGAGAGAAAAGTATTATGCCTAAGTGTATTTGAAAATGTTGCTTATGTATTGGACGGTACTGTTTTAGTATATTACGCACATCAGGAAAATCTGAAGTGATCAGATAAGTTTAAGGATTAATAAAACAACTTCAAACATGGGATCATGTTAAGGAAACGGAGTTGGAAACTCATTCCGTTTGGAGTTGTATCAAGTAAAGTTGTTACAATAGGTGTTCAAGTCAATAGAGAAAGAAAATGTGGAATCATAGTTTGTTTAAAAAAAATAAGTCGCTATTTCTTAACCTGGATTTTTTGGAAACAGTCCTTATAATGTTAAAAATAGGGGAATGTAAGTCAAAAGTCCAAAATCCAAAAACTATGTACATAATAAATAAAAAACGAAACTAGCAAGTATAATAGTTTTTTTCTACACTTTAAGACCTTTGGTCTTATTTTACTCCTTAAAAGCGGTATCATCAAGTGCTGCACATAATTCACTAACTTAAGTATGCAATTTAAATGTCTTTATTCTATTTTTAGGCACTTCAGAGAGAAAAGAGAAGAAACAACAGTGTAGCACCCACCCCACGTAGCTAAGAATTTTTAACAAATTTACATGTTTTCATACCAAGTTGTAAATCTTCTTTAATTGGTGAAAAATCTTTGCAAAGACCACCAGAAGCTGACGAACACACAACCTTTGTGCGCAAGTGAACATACATTATAAGTTTCAGTTAAAGCCATAGCAAGCATGCTTGATGGCTGTGAGTTGAGTAAGAACACAAGAACTGCTTGTGATATTAAACTCTACAAATGGATAACGGTGGAAAAGTACTTTACTTTTGTGTGAATCTGTGATGGCACAATAATTAAACTCTTGACTTGTCATGGATTTCGGATAAAGTTCGATTCACAACAATTCCCTCAACTCCAAGACATTGAGCTACAAGTTCTGCGGAATGGGTCACTAGAATGATCCATATTTACCATGAAACCACATTTCATGGGTAAAAACATGATTTAAATTACCCTGTACATGGTTAACTTTAGGATGATCTGGTGAAAATATACATATTTAATTCCTCGTCAGTGAACACATGTCATACAATTCAAAGGCAAAGTAACCAGGTTCCTGGAACGGAATTATGTGAAATAATGACTTCGAAATCCCCGTTTCGGTTACAGTTTTGGATTTATAGATACCAGAATCTATATTACTTTCCACGGATAACTTCTGGATGTTGTAAGAATTTACATTTTCGAGTTGACGATGAACAAATGTGAATTGTATCAAAAGTTTACTCCGTATGTGTGTTTAAAGATAAAGTTTCGGCAACTGATCAGTTGTTATTAACAATGGCAATAAAAAATAGAATACCAACTAATCTAAAATAGTTGTATTCATTTAATTTTCAGATATCTAACAATTTCAGCATTTTTTTCCTACGTACTACATATTATTTTAGGAAAATTACATTCTGCAAATTTTTTTCATCTAAGTTGTTATTAAAAGCTAATTAAAAAGGTTGCATTGGAAATGTTCACAGTTAATTAAAATGTTTTTTTTAAATGGACAGAGTTATGATTATCCAGTTAAAATTAAATACTTTATACAAATAATAATAATATGCGTCTTAAAAAGAGACTGTGAAATGTAGGAAACATTTATGATAAACTAGGATCAGGTAAAAAAAGTTGTTTGTAATTCTAATACGAAATAAAATTTTATTTTGTATTTTCAAATAAATTTTATTTAGAGAAAAAATATCTGGTGTTAAAAATTTTCTATAAAAATATTTAAAACTTTTTATTTTCATTTAACATATTAAAAATCAATGCACAAAACTGATAGAAGTTTTCCATTTTATATCACTACGTGCTTATCTAATAAAATGAATAAAATTATGAAGAAATTTGTATAAATTTGAGTGTTTTGTAATCGAAATGTCAATGAAAAAACTAATTGCAGTCATTTGGGGTTCCTTTCGGCTTCCAAATCAAATTGATTGGAAACCATTAAGTTAATCCCTTTCCTCAAATGCAATTTCATCCATCTAGTGGAACTCTTTGAGTTTAGACGTTCTTCAAATGATGGTTTTTCTCTTGAGTACTTATTCTAATATTCAATAAAATTGGGTTTTTTTCTTAAACATGGGAATTGAATATGATTTTATTTTGGAACAAAGTTACAGTACCGCGCGTTTTATTTTCAGAAATAATAAATCATTGGATTATTATTTTATAAAATTATTTTTCTGTTTTTTTGATTTTTTAAACTAAAAAAAGAAATTCGTACTGGAAAGTTTTTTTTCGTAACGGATTTATAACAAACTAGCTGTATGGTCCCACCTTGCTGAGAAACTTTTTGACTTAAAAAAAAATGTGTTTTTTTTTAGAATTCATGCCTACTTATTTAATTTCAGAACAAAATTCTCAAAATGAAATCGAATTCATCTTGGCGCATGCGCAATACAAAAGCGAACAATAACTAAAGAAAACAAGTCGTTTATCGGTGGCTGACGTCAAGCCCCTGGTTTGTTTCAAAAATATTATTAATAATAATTAAAAAATCAAAATCAAATACGAAAAACTAATCCTCAGGTGCACACGTAGTTATTAAAGGGAATTTAAATTCAAAATTTCGAATTTCTGAGGGCAGTATAAAAGGGTCTTTCACGATCCACAGACAGATACACATACTCTTTCCTTTATTATTATATATCACTAAACTTATAAAGGCCACTGAAGGAATATTATACACAATTTAGAACCCACCCTATTTTAATTTCAATTTTTAACCAAGTCACAGAATTATTAAAGTAGCTTTATATAAAACGTAATATACAATGAGAGAAAATGTTTGATACAAACGAACTAATATTCTATAGTGAAATTATATTAATCAACTCCTAAAAATTTCATATCTAAGTTATATACAATGAGTATAAAACTATAATATTTATTAAATTAGTTATTAAGTTTCTGTTCCATAACTTAAAAAGGTAATTGGTACTAATATAAAATATTTTCGTTCAATTTTTAATAACAATCAATAAACTTTAAAATTATTGGGTCAACCATTAGATTACGTTAAAAATGTATTATTTTGCATTTTTTTTTAAATGTCACTTTTTTCAAGTGTTAACAATATAAGTAATACAGTTCATTATTAAATGTGTATTTACAAAGCATTTAATTCATATTGTTATTTTGTGGATTGTTTTTGAAAAGCCTGCTAAGTAAACCAATATAAAATGTTTTATATTTGAAACTTAAATGAGGTTTGGATAGTCACTTCAGTTAAATAACTTTTTCTTCAAAGAAAAGAAAGCATATTTCGCGCAATCAAATTCATTTGAGACGCCGATTTTTAAAAGATATAATACTGTATAAAATGTGGTTATCATCAAGTATATTCCTAAAATTTTATTATATAAAAGTATTATTGTGCAATTGATATAATATTGTATACAGTACATTGTTTTAGTTACAATTAGTTGTTAAATGAATAAATATGAATGTTAATAAAGCTCAAATTGTTTTCAGTTTTAAGATTACTTATTTTATACCACATACCAATACATTCAATAATAAAATTAAGAAAATGGCATGGAATTATTTTCGTATCGGATTTTTTTAATTTGGTTTTATTTCCTAATTTTTGATATTACTGTATGCTTTTAAAAAATTTCAAATTTGCTAAAATACTTAAATAACTATTTAAGATAATATGATAATGCAATATAAGGGGGAAAATTGTCTAAAATTTAACGCAACTTCCTGAATATTGATAATATAAGGAGATTAATGAATATGTAGTAGTAAATGTTCCTAACCTGGTTAACAATTAGCTTATTCCTTCAATTGTTTTAGAATATATTTTGTATATTGGATGCTCTGAATACTTTAACGTAGCCCAATTGTCGGTAGCATTTGTAGTTAGTTCGGTGAATATGTTTGTCGGGCACACAGACTAACGGAATAGCCTTTATAATAGCTTCCACATTCTTCGTTATAAACGTAGTGTGGAAGCTAAAAGGAAAGTGAGATTAAAGCAAACTGTGCTAATGTTTTCGCTGGAATTGGTAATGTATCAATTTTTAAAGAAAATGTTTAATGATTATAATTAGTCGATACAATCAAATAAATATTTCTATAAAATAAAATTTAAAAGTTCTATTCTACATTTATAAAGACTTACAGAATAAAATTGCAATGGAATTTTGTTTTGCACGTAATCAACATCTTAAATGAACTTTTAACTTGCAATTCATTTGTGCACCTAAACACATTTGAAACTTTTATTTGATGTATTCACAAAAAAGTATTAAGATTTGTTATTTAAAAAAAAGTATAACTTTTGAATAAATTTATTACTTCTTTTAATGATTTTATAATGAAGGCTTTAAGTTTTATACTATATAAGCAGGAAATTACCAAATTACCAGGGGGCATTTAACCACGATTCTTTTTATCCTATTTCAATGACTTTTATTGAGATAGAAGTAATAGCTCACCAGTTCAAATAAAAAAGTATTTTTTAACAAATAAACGCTGGTTCGAATAAAATAATTTACAATTATTCTGTAGTTTTATCATAAAAAAGTAATACATAGAAAAATATGAAATACAGTAATGATTGCAACTGCTTACCAATGGGCTTTTGTAATTAATGGATTCAAGTTGTTAAATGAAGTTTTTTGCTTATTTAAAACACGTTTCCTTAGGCAAATTTTATTCTTTCTGTTATAATTCATTTGAAAAACCTTTTGGTATAGCTAATAAGGATTGATTTTGAAAAAAAATTGGTTACGATTCTTATATATTTTCGAATAATTCTGCCAAGTAATCATTTCAAACTCCGAAAAAGCAACAAAATTATATTCTTTAAAAAAAATTCAAATCCTTGTTTGGTTGTTAACCAATAATTATAGCTTCTTATATTTTTTTGTGTTTAGAATTTTGAATAAGTGCTTGCCTTTTAAATATCTTAGCTACCATACAAAATAATGAATTATTTTCTGAGTATAACATATTTAGAGTTTATGCTATGGTGCAGAAAGAACCTAAATCTGTAAGCATTCAAATAGTATTGTTTAATTGATTAATTGAAAATGATGAATTAGTCGTAATTGGTGTTACTTTAATGTTCAACCAAAACTAAATGTACTAAACATTATTTTACAAAGCTAGTTCCCAAGTTAATCCCGTAAATGCAATAAAATTTCAGATAGGTTATAAAAATTGTCTTTGGTATACCACTGGAAATGTGAGCTACATCCGTAAGATCAAACACTTTATTGAAATAAAACAAATGCCAAAAGAGGATTGCCCAAAAATTCGGAAATATTCGGACCTATTCAGGAGAACAATGAGTGGAGAATTCTTGACAACTATGAAATTTACAGAAAATTTGGCGGGACCGACATTGTGAGAACTGTTAAAGCATCCCGAATTAGGTGGCTGGGCCATCTGTACAGATGTCCCGATGATTTCCCCACCAAAAAAGTGACTTTTTCAAAAATAGAAGTTACTAGACGTAGAGGACGACCACCCACACGATGATTATACGATGTTGAAAGGGACCTCAATCTTATAGGAGTCAACCGATGGTGAGCTATTGCGGCTAATAGGGCCAACTGGAGGAGGAACAGCGAGTCAGCTTTGGCCTCAAAAGGCTGTTGAGCTCATGAAGAAGAAGAAGATTTTGCAGACTCGGCATATTCCCCAGAACCGAGCGCATTTTTTGTGTGGCACCATCAAGGCGACTCGCGCTACCAATTTTGATGAACAGATTACAATGAATCTGAGCTATCTGTGCATGTTAAAGTATGCCGAGAGAACTCAAGCCAAAAATGTACTCAAATGATCATTTACATGCCACATAATCATATGACATGAGTAACCCAGTCATATGACCCACCATTTTCCCATACAGAAAATCGGACGACTCAGCCGAGGCTCGAAACCGCAAACTTGGGCTTATGAGATGAAAAGGTTACAGTTATCGATTAAAATTACGTTAATATATCCCCTTTAGAATATGAAGACATATGCATGAAAGCCTAATAAAAGTCATTATTTCTTAAAATTTAAACGTTTTGAAACACTGATGACACATTTCGAAACACTGAAAAATGATCAATATTTAGCTACTTTATATCTGAATTTCATAAATAAGGTATAACTTAACATCGATCCATTTTCCCCAAGAAACCATATTCTCTTTTCTGTATTAAGTGTCGCAATGGTAGGGTAGGTAGGTACATATATATTCGGCTTTTCATGGACCATTTCGTAAAACTGAAAGAAAGAATTTTAGTACAGAGATTAAAGTAAGTTAACTCTCAAGAAGGCGAATCGAATTTCCCGCAACGAAAGCCAGTACTCTAGCGTAATGGCTGCGATGAACCATGCCATCGACCCGTGTACGCAATATTAGCTAGTAACACTCGTTTATCTGCCTTTCATATAGTAAGGAATCAACTGTGACGGTTCGAATTTCAGTTGGTGTGACGTGCTTGAATTTTCAAGTTCGAATGATGGATAGAGGATCACGATGCTGCATTCTATTAACATCGTTCACGGATGAAGAGTTAGACAAATTTGGCGGGATATTGCTCGATTGGCAAGATTTAAATATTTATTTGGAAGGTAAAGTTACTTTTTAAATTAGAATTTTTTTTAGTATTTTCTGAAAAAATATCTTTATCAAACATATTATTGGAAATATTTTGAAATAGGTTTTTACTACAAATTGACAATTTGCCAGAAAAATGTTGCTAAAATAAATACTGTTTTTGCTTTGCGAAGTGATTTTGATAAATCTATGGTATTTCTCTCATAATTTTTTGAATTTTAAAATAAATAAATTGAATAATTGTATTGTCTCTGCATACTGTATCATCGCAAGTTGAATTAATATCTTCTTTCACCTCTTACAATAGATTTTTAAATATCCTCTTATTGTTAAAAAAAACCCCTTATGATTACACGTATTCCAGTACAACTATTTACATTTAACTTTTAATCCATGAAAGTTTTCAGAACATTTGATAAATAAAAAGTAAACAATTGCTAAAAATGTTAAAAAAAAACTACTCAAAAAAATCTTTAATATTATAAATTAATTCACACCCTGCCCCGCCACAACGGGCTATTTTGGCATCCAAATTGGCGACTCCCAAAAGGGTTGCTGATCATTCCTCGTTTATGAAGTAAAGAATAGATTATAATCGATCAAGTCTTTCCAATAGACTTGATCGATTAGACTAAGACTTAAGAAGAGGTGGAATGTGTTTGGTATGATGAACTAATTGAGCGGTCCGCCTGGAATTTTCATTTTTCCCGAGATGGATATCCCGTGAGAAAGGCTTCCAAAAGAAAGTTCCGTTGTGCTGTCTCGGCTCTATTCTTATGAGCAGAGAGTGATTATAATTTATCGGTGTGGTTCAGATCTTTGGATCATGTTGGTTTTCTTGATATTCTTTGTTAAATATTATGGGAAGTAAGCACATAGGGTACTTGACTATATCGCTAAAATACGTTTCAATATTAAATTAATTATAGTTTGAACTCAAAAATAACAAACGTATATATTTTTTTGCAAACAAAATCTTTAAATATTTCATAAAAATCATTTTAAAATGGCTTATTTGTCATCGGTACGGTCACGTGATCACAAACACGTCGATTTGGCTGACGTCACTAGTATATATAAACAAACCGGTGTGATGTTTTTTTGCTTGCAATTAAACTGGATTTAATCTAATTTACGATTAAAATAAGAATTATATAGATAATGGAAGAAGGTTTTACAGAAGCGGATAGTTCAAATTTACTTAAAGTAGATTACAAAATGTTGTTTCAAAGTTTGTTTATAGTTACTAGTGACGTCATAGATACCACGTGACAGCCACAAAGCGTTTTCGGGCGTAACGTTTCGTCCTAATTTAAAATTCATTCACTTTTCATGGGGTATTTAAAAAAAGAAAAAATACGGGTCTAGAGTATTTTTGGCATGAGAATATTTTAGGCCAATAAAATATTTTTAGTCAAATACCCTATAATCGAAATTTAGAAATTATTTTACTCAAACGATTTTGATGATAGAGAAACAGATAAAATGTTTGTAAACCTACTGGTGATTGAATCCTTTTAAAATAGTATTTTATGTATTTTTACTAAAAAAACTCACAAGTAAATATTTTCAGCATATTCATATATGTGCAAGTTTCGTTGTTTCTCTACCTTTATTTTTCTAGTAAACTCTTACTTCTTCAAACTACTTTCAAATTTCAAAAAAGTTTATGATTTGTATTATAGATGCTTATAATTTATGCATTATGATATTAAAAAATATTGGAATTAAATCCTTCGTCCTGTTTTCAATGACAAGTTTCGGTGCGCTGAATTTTAGACAGATCACACTTATATGTATCATTTGTAGTTTGGTCTATGACGGTACGTGAAGTTTTGATTAGGTTAGGTTTAAATTACCGTTGCACGAGAGCTACACGAGGGCTGTTGGTGACGGCGTCGTGACTCAGAACTAGAACAGCTGACACCTGAGTCGTGAAGTTTAGACCTACATAGACTTTATAAAAGCTTTAGCTTGTTCATTTTTAAACGCTGTGAGTAATATAAAGCGCATAACTATATTATAACACATGCTATTTCTAACAAATATTACTCAAATTATATTTTCCTTTGCTAGGTATAAATATAATATTTCCATCTACCTTTACAAAACAATATTTTACTACCACCAGCTGCAACGAAACGATTAGAATTAAGCTAAATCACCGCACAAATCTAACTTCCGAATGGAACACACAATTTAATATGCATTCGATTAAACCCTCGAACAAAGCATTAGCTGCCAATACCGCTGCCATTAATTCCCAAACCCAAACCGAATTGAGATATGAATGCTAAACATAGTTTATTCTTATTCCATGTCACGCAATACCTTTCGAATATATTTTATGAATAGGGCTAGAGTATTCAAGGATTAGCATTTTTACTTAATTGCCCAGCATTGCGTGGTTTAATTTAAGAGTTTGGTTTGAATCTAAGAGGCCATAATTTAGAAAAGATCCTGGCTCACGAAATATTTGGATGGAGGGAAGAAATACACGACGAACCCGCAAATTAAAGATTTTCCCTTCTTCAGAAGTATTTTGAATTTCGAGGTATGTTCTTACTATTTTGAATTGTTTGTTTTGTGAAATAGTTGTTCTAAATGACTGTTAGTTTTGGTTGAAATGCATAAAAAAAAGTTTAAAAGTTTGAGTCCTATAATGTTTATCTATTTTTACATTATAAATCATTCAATTGAATATTCACTTTAAATGAGCACAAAATTAAAATCTTTTTTTGTGAAAATTAATGAACCAAAATAATCAATTGAAGTTAATTGAATTGATCGATACAAATTCAATAACTTATTAAATAAAAAGATATTTAAAGTAATCAATACGTTTTAAGTTATAAAAGTTTTAGGTAAATAAATATAATTTAAAATTAAAACAAAATAAAATAAACTCTATCATGCAAATTAATTGAACGAATGAATACTATAAATCTGCATTCGAGTAAATTACAGGTAAAACTAAAATATTAATTTAATTGTTTTGGGGCATTTCCACGCGTGACTAACAATACATCGGACGATTTAACAAATTTCGTTTGCATAGTTCATAATTATTTTCTATTTATTATTTAAAAAAACATATTGTATGTCAGTTTACCCCTGAACATATAGTATTCTTAGCAATCAATAAAAACTTTTTTAATTTAATATTTTACTGTTGTTGTCGTGTCCATGATGTGTGCAAAAACTAGATGGATCCGAAGCTGTCGTAGACAGCTTTCGCTATTTCTTCTGCATCTTCGGAGAGAATTAAAATTTCTGGGTCTTCAAAGCCAATCCTGAAGAGCCTGGCTTGAATTGCTGGGCAGCCAAAGATATGCTGCGGGGACAGTTGGACACCAGGACAGTTTGGGCAGTGTGTGGAGAAGCTTCTTTGTCCTTCCGTTGAGATTTTCATTCCTTTTAAATGTTTTGTTCGTAGTCTGGCTATTATTGAAGATATTGTACGGTTACAATTTAGAGCAGGGATGGAATATTTAAAATTATTTTTGATAAGTCTACGGCTGGCAACTGCATTGGCGTCAACGAGAGTTATGAGGTTAGATGATTGGGGGAAAGCTCTTGATTCTTTGGCAAGCTCATCGGCTTTTTCATTTCCAAGGATGTTAACATGAGCTGGTATCCACTGTAACGTGCAGGTTTTCTTGGCTGCGATGACTTTGTTGATGGATAGGATTATTTCTTGGCTGATTTGGCACTTGCCCTTCTGAATGGCCTGCAGGGCAGATCTGGAATCAGAAAGAATATTTTACTAAAATAATAATAATAACAATGGCCTGATGTGACTTACACTACATGAAAGGAAGTCGATTTTTTGTTATCATTATAAACTTTAAATTTTTCTTCATAGTGCAGTAAACAAACATTCTGCCAGTGCTTATTTTAAGTATAAGGTTTAAAGCTAAATAATTTAATTGCAAAAAAGGTATTTAAATATCATATGAGGTAATTTATTAACATTTTTGTGCGTGACTTACACTACATTCAATTTCTGTCTTACACTACATCATGTGAATAGTATCACATATATGGAAATTTAGCAATAATAACATAAGATATGTAAATAACTTTGAACATGGTAAGTTAAAAATTGCATACATGGTAAAATCATAGTTAGAAAAAGTTATACAACGTCCCTTAAAGTTAGTTTCTGGTAATTTCTTAATTCTTTCTTCAATAGCATTGTCTGAAAAACCTTCCTTCTTAGGCCACGCAAAAAGACTTCCCGACCATTGCAGATGTTTCAGTTTTATTGAATAAGCCTCTTTACCTAACATTTGCCCCACAAAATATTTAACGATAATTTTCCTACAAAAAGGAACTAAAAGCTCTTTTTCCAGCATCACATTCATTTTCAGAATTTTGTTGAGAGGTATTTCCTTTAACAACATTTAAATTTGTTTAATCAGCCGTGTAGTATTTTTGAGGATTTAATGAAACATTGGCAGTTTTAAGTAGGTATTCGTTTAATTTTAAAAGGCAGAGCAATTTATGAGTGTCAGGAATCGGAAATATTTATTTTCCTTTGATGAGCAAATATCATTTAATCTACCTATTCGCCCTTTACACAGTTGTCAGAAATGTATAATAGTGATATGTTTGGGCAGATTTCTTATGCAAAGTGAAAAAATCTTTAGCAGAATGTGGGTTAATTTTCCTGGAATGTGTGGCTGCTTTTATCTCCTCCTCACTGTATCACCAAGTCCATCAATTGATCCTTTTTCATGACTAAAAGTAAAGATGGCCAACATTGGTTGCAGAAAAGTGCCATTCAATGTTGTCTAACGGTTGGAACATTGCAATAGAGATGGTGTATTTTTAGTTAAAGTGTTGTCCGTAAAGTGGTTTTTGCTTTAATTTTCTTTAAAGGTTTGAAATTTACCACATGCTTAAAGTCTTTCCCTTTGCTCTCTTTTTTCTTTTAGCTGTTGATATAGCCATCTTAAATCAAAATTATCAAAATATAAGAAATATACAAATATTATAGCTAATCTACAATAGATAAATAAAACAGAAGCTGTCACTGACACTACGTTGTGACTTACACTACAAAGTTAAAATGTTTTATAAACAGTGAAAATGCATTTTATTTTAAAATTTGAAGGTGTGAAATTAATTTTGAAGAAAAGCCTTATTTTAAAAAGTTATAGATACTTTTAGAAATTTTCGTGACTTACACTACAGCCAAAACAGGGGTTTTTATCTTTCTAATAAGTTACTTTTATTTATAAATGCCGAATGAAAATATGTTTTCAAGATAGTTATTATAGTGTATTTTAATAATTTTACCAAAACATCTGATAAAAATATAATACTTAACTTAAAATTCAAGAATTCAAAATGATGAAAACCGTAACACATGCTTTCAAAAAAGCAGCCACTTTGAAACTTTAGTGTTGCCACAGATAAAAACAACAATAGTTTTCGATGTAAAATTTTTGCAGTTCAAACTTTTCTAAATCACATATAAAAGTTTCAACTGGAATAAAAATTATTTTTAAAATTAACTTGTGCTATGTATTTACGTGGAATCAACCTTTAAAACTTTGAAATGTTAAAATGGCTAATAATAACAACTTTTTGCTAAAAAAAACATCTGTAGAAAAAGTTAATCACAGAAAAATTAAACACTCAATAAATTATTTTGTTACTTAAAATTGGCTAATCATGAAAACTTTTTGTAAAAAAAACTAAATAGAGATATGGTTAATCGCAGGTAAAACATAACACTGATTTATATTCTTTCATATTCGGACCCCTCCCTTTATGCCTCCCCCCTCCCTCTTATTAATTCTTGGGGTTCTTTAAAGAACTCGCGACTAATTTATTCTGCGGCCGGAATTCTTCGGGTATTTCCGCCAAGGAACAAAAGTGTTGCTTTGGCTAATAAATTGAAATTTGGGCACTGGCGATGGATGGCGAGATTCTTTTTTCACTGAGGTGATTCGATAGAATAAGGACTTTTGTCTGATTTGATGACAAAAGATATCAGCCATTTTTCTTTTAAGGTAAAGCACTGTCTTTGCAAAGTACACAGGAAATGTTCTTTTGTTATTTAAAATCCTATTTTGAGAACAATATAAGGATCAGGTTAATAAATTATGTTTCATATATGTTTATGTATTTTTAAAAAAATGCTACTTTGTTAAATATGTTTGATGTTGCTGAAATTTAATATGAACTAATTATAAACATAGTAAAAAAACACAATTGGCTTGTTTCAGATGACGTAGCTTCTTTCAAACTTAAATTAATTTTTCTTTTTTTAGTTGGTGCTCCGATTGGTGCTCTGTTCACACGTGTCATTTATTTACTAATCAAGGCTCAAGAAAGATTTTTTTTCCTTCAGCATTTCTGTTAAATATGATACATACCTATTGTATGGCTAATTAAATTCATAAAATTTCATTCTGAATTTTTACTAATAATTAAAATTTAAAAATAATAACTAACTCTCTGTATCAAAATCGAATAATGTATAAATAAGTTTTATTATTCAATATTTTTTCATTTAAATATAAAGTTGCATTGGAATTTAAGACACAAACAATAAACTTTACGATAACTAATTGTTATTCAAAAATTGAACTGTCATTATTATTAATATGCTTTAATTTAATTTCAAAACTAACTTCAATTATAAATATACTGCATTTATAAATATAACATTACTATTTCTTGAGATACAATTCCATTAAGCATCTATTTTATTTACAATTTTATAAACTATACCAGGTTTTAATATTACTTTACTTCAGTTACTCATTCATTTTTTAAAAAGTTATTAAAAATTAAGAAACGTTTGTGTAGAAAATACTTGAAAAATGTGCATCGCAATTTTCTTTGTTAGAAAGAATATTCAATTAATGTAGAACATTTTTTAAAATAATAATTTTACTGAAAAAGTTCGCTAATAAACTATAAACATCGAGGAATATCGTTTTCTTAGTAACAGCTGGTAATTTAACTATCTACGCTAGAATGAACAATCTCAAGAAAAAGTTAAACAGTAAAAAATTTTACAAAATTAATTAAAGTGATTTAGATAATGAACAGAAAGGGTAACATGTTGATTTAGGATGTTTTAATCTAAGATCTATTAGAGTATTTTTCAGATAACAGAAATTTTTTTTAAATGATTCCTTTAGTGTTTACTTTTACTTGCAACTTATGTATAGTTCCATAATTTCGATTTTTTAGAAATAGTCATTTTTAAAACGAAAAGTAATTTAAATTATGTTTTTATGGATATTTTATGTGTTATTAAGTTGAATTTTCCTAGAATATTTTAAATATAACTAACGACTTTAATTTATAACCGAGAAAATAATTATTCGATAAAATTATCTTTTAAAATTTATAATTTAAAATATATTCTTCCTTTTGAAATAATTACTTTTTTGACAAAACAATTAATAATTTTAAAAAAGTTACAACAAAAATAGGTCTCTCAACTAAATGTATCATTTTAAATTGAACTTTTTTAAGGGACACTATTACTGTCCCATAAAATAGTTTCGTATTGATTAGGAGGACATAAAGTTTAATCGCAATAAAAAATAAACTATCGAATGAAGTACAAATAACATTACAGAAATCATAAATACCATAAAATAATAAATAACAAGTAAACAACAACAGCAAGTAAAGTTTTGAAATATAAATAACATTAAAAATTAAACATAGATAACATAAGCAACCAGAGCATAAATATACTAGTAAATAAAAGTAACACAAACAAAAACGTAAATAACATAAGCAAATAATTCAAATGGAATACATAGAACTAAAATTGAATTATTTAAACAAAGTAAGCTTCAAATAAAACATAAATAACCGAAATTTTTTTTAATATATAAATAACGTAAACAAATCAGGTGCAAACATGAGCAACTAAAGCATAAAAAATAATATCAATAAGAATAACATGAACAAAAAGCCTTAACAACATGAGTATCTACAGTATAAAGTGAAATAAATAAAAATTACGCAAACAAAATCGTAAAATAAACATTAACACAAATGTATAAAATGGAAATCATCTTGAATTCTTTAAATAAGTTAAACGTAAAATAAAACATGAACACCATGAAAAAATTAACTTTATAAAATATAGATACCTTTTTTTAAAAATAAATAACGTGAACACATAAAACTTAAAAAAATGAGCAACTGGAGCATGAAAAATAACATAAACAAATAACATAAATGACATGAGGATCTTGAACATAAATTACTTAACTAAAAATTGCCAAAATTGTTAATAATATAATCAAATAAAATATTAAAACAAATGACTAACATAGAATAAAAATTAATCCCTTCAAAAAAAGTAAACGTCCCACCTCTTAAAAACACATAACCATAATGATTCAATATACGGCCAAATCGGCACTCGTCCCATCTGGCCGCTGATACGCTACAAACCCATCAGCAGCATGGGTTTCAACGGGTTAAACCGATGAATACTTAAACGGTCGATATCACTCAAAACACGGGAATGCCTTGACAAAATTCACCTTTAAAATGCATTGCTTTTCCCGAAAAACTCACCTGAATTCATTGATTATGCATGCAAGATGGTTTGCCTAGAGACATATCTTGAATTATGAATGTTTTCCTTCAGTTTTAGAGGCGAAGTTTAAAAATATTCTAATAAAAAATTTAGTTTTATCAATTGTTTAGTTATTTTGACGTAGGGATTTGCCATGTAGAAATATTTTGGATTACCGTTAAGATTTATTGTAGCATTGTGCCGGAATTGTTTGAAATTTTGTTGAGAAACATTGTTTTGGAATTTTAAAGTTATTGTTAACTTTAATATTTTATAGTTTGAAAATATAGTTAAGGGTTGTTAGTTAAAAAATAACGAAGTGTGTTCGTTTGTTATATATATTTTTGTATATAAATACAAAACCATTTGTTATGTATATTTTGTCAAAAGACTTTTCATTTTATTTATCGATGGCAATACACACAAAAAATATTATTGTCAAATACTTTTAAAAGTTTTTCCATTTTTTTGTCTAGCAAGAAAACTATAGTAAGCACATTTTCTACTGCAGCCTAAAACATGAAGCGAATTTCTTATTAAATACGTAATACACAACCATTAATTAATTCATTCACTTTAAAACTTTAGTAGAACGTGACTCTCCATAACCACTGTGGAAGCTCGCAAAAGACTGCCACCATGTTAACGGTGTAACGTTTTACAAAGTTATCCTGTAGACATAGTGGCATAATATTTTAATTGTTTAACAGTGTAGTACAATCTAATTTTGAGTAATTGGGTTTCGCATATTTCCGTAACAATTAGTAAAATACATAACGACAAATATATTTCCCAGAGAAATTGGAAATGCAGTTTATATTTACCAACTAAAATACTGGAAAAAGAAAGATTTTATCTAATATCTTAAATGAAAATATGCATATTTTGTTAAATTAAAAAATAGTTTTTTTTATCAAAAGAATTATTTGTTGTAAGAATAGGCAGTAAATGACAAATCAAAACGTTTTGCACGCCTATAAAGATTTATAATTTATTTAATTTTTCACATATATTCGACTCTTTTTCCAAAGCAAGTCCCTATTTTAATTTAAACATACGTCTCGTCTCGATCATAGAGTTTATTAAAATTCGCAGTAACCATTAAATGTAAATAAATTATCCATACACTTGATGGATTTTAACTAAATGCTCTTTTAAAGTGGATGTTTGTTATATTAATAAGTAATTTATATAGATAGGTACGCTTGAATAAATATGTAGATGTAGTAAACATTTTAGCTTATTTAAATATTATGCATTTAAAGTGCTATTTAGTAGTATTTTTATGCATATACATAAATTAAATATTACGCTTTAGATATTAAATTAGCAATACATTGTTATCAATATATTGCATTTTATTCTTCTTTCTAACCTGAGTTAAATTAGTGCTCACTTAAAAAAATATTGTAAATTACTGTCCAACAAATAAATTTCATGTTCAAAAATAAATAACTATAAAATATCTTATCTTATTTTTTATTTTTATGTTGAGAATTAGTAAAAATGAAAGTTACCTATATAAGTAGTATCTCAATTACTTTTAGTTTTTACATAAGAAAAATTTGATTTACAATTGGCAAATTTATTCTTCTGAGTAAATTCTGCTTCGATAAGATGGTTAAAATTGGAAATACCCATCATAAAGCACCCTTGAAGGCGCTAAAATACAAAAAATCCAAGCAATAATATATGAACGAACCTTTTATTTACAAATATGACAACATAAATTCATCATTTCTAATCAAAAACCTATTCTATTAGCTTTGAATAACATACAAATGCAACATATGTAACGATACGTAAGTAGAAAACAATCGTTGAATTTTCGTAATATTTTTATTACATGTGAGTCAAACTCATTTTTTATTAGATTTATTGTAAAAAATTGATGTATCATTACTCCAGCTTAACGGAGTAATAAATTTACACAAAAAAATTTACTCCATAAAATCAGTGACAGAGGAAGCTGCCTCGAGTTTTGGAGATAGATTTTTACTGGATGCAAAAATTGTGAAGTAACGTTACACCGTAAAACATGACCGAACAATGCTTTGACTGATTTTACGGAGAAAAGTTACACAGAATAATTTTACAGCGTTGTACTTAATCCCTGTTTTCTATAAAAAAAAAAATTTGTATCAAATAGCCGGTTTCTTTGATTAAATAATCACCTTAAAGAGCAGGTACAAGCAAACTTAGGAAAATTAAATTTCGTTGAATTAGGTAACAGGTAACCTTACAATCAGTAACTCTCTGTAGAAACACCAAAAAGTACACATTACATTATCCAAATAAAATCATTTATTATTTTTAAAAATTCAGATTGCCATTATATTTGAACACTGTTTAATCTAATAAAATACTATACATTATTATTACACAAACTTGGTAAGTACTGATGCAATATAAATATATGTTTTACAATTTTTTTTTATAAAATTTAAATAGGTATTAATACAAGTATAAAAAATTGCTAAAAATCGTATTGTGTAATATATAACAGACACTAAAATAAAGTTTCACATAAAACACACAAATCACAAACAAATACATATCTAATGGACCGTTTATTTTCAAATTGCACTCAATGAATTCAGACGCTTCAAGCGAAATGCCTCACAATCGATAAATGTATCTTCTAATTTATTTTAAATCGAAGAGAAACTCAAACAGATCAATTTAGTGACCATTTCTTCTAAAAAGCAGAAAATATTTCAGCTGCAATGATGAGGCTAATTTAAACAGTGTCATTTCAAAATGGTATTTCTTGAAGTGGTCTAAATCTTCGGTTTGGGGACAAAATATCGCGGCCGAAATATCGCGGGACAAAATATCGCCGGACATAATATCGCGAGCCCATAATTTCGCGTGACCAAAATATCGCGGGACAAAATATCGCCGGACAAAATATCGCGGGCCCATAATATCGCGGGGACAAAATATCGCGGGCCCATAATATCGCGGGGACAAAATATCGCGTAAAGTAAAAATTGAGTGGATTTAATGGATTTAATCCTATTATCCCTATTATGGGCACGCGATATTTTGGCCCGCGATATTTTGGCCCGCGATATTTTGGGCCCGCGATATTTTGGGCGCACGATATTTCGGCCGGCGATATTTCGGCCGCGATATTTTGGCCCGCGATATTTCGGTTGCGATATTTTGTCCCATTACCAAATCTTCAGATTGTACGTCAGCTTTTGAGGATTTGGACTAAATTTATTTATTTAAGTTAATCGCACTTTTTTTTATATTAGGTATGCTTATCACATATGCGCAAAAATTATGCATGGGTACTCTTTCCAATATATTCGACAAGTAAAAAACATGTTCAAAAATTTTGAAATCTCAAAAAGATACATTCTCAGAAAATCAAAGACTACTAAATGAGCATAAATGAGGTTGTACCACTTCTAAAATAAACACTTTATTCGAGCAAATATCTCCCTTTATAAAGTAAGTGTGCCCGAAAGGCAAAAGTCGAAGTGATCTCTGATAATAAGAAATAAATAAACGCACAGAAAACTTTACCAGAAACAAAAATTGATGACTAAATCTCTTCCTGCAAACTCCTCATGCAAATAAATCAATCGTTTTGTTTCCACAAGCTGATGACTCTATCTCGGTAAACAGTGGACTTCGAGAATTTAATTTGTGTTTCAAGTAAATAATATGGTGAGTAATTAGGTAAACACAAAAACAGCATCTAGATGCCCTTGGCTTATTAATAAATTATTCCCTTTCCGTATGTTTTGAAAAGTATGGTTGGACTGTTCTATTTGTGACTTTGTGGTTGTGTGTATTTTCTTAAATGGAAAACTTTGATTAGTTAGATAAATTTACAAGTAGCACTTACATAATTAAGAAAACTGGATCAAATGTGAATTTACAAATTCAAATATTTCGATATCAAGATTACAACGATTTTATTCTTTAAATTATCGACATAAAATTGGGTAGATAGTGTGCCTTTAGATAAGCGATAATGAGATATTAAATAATATCAAATAACAAAGATAAGTAACAAACAAAGAAAAGGATTAAATTACAAACAGCATTAGATAATTAAAGAGAATTAATTTAAATTGTACTTTGACAATTTTACGAGAATGTTTAAACTATTGACATCAGATATTAAAAATAATCTGTTTTTCTGGAAAGGATTTGCATTTGTCAAATTGTGACAAATTAACAACAATTATAGCTGATAGCTTTTATATATTCTTCCTGGTTTAAAAATATTATGTTTTTGCGACTTGTTAACTATAAAAAGACCTTTGCATAAAATTCCATAGATAATGTTAGCTAAACTTTTATAAATTTTTTAACAAAATATCCAGTAATAAATATCTTATTGTGAACCAAAGTTTTACTAAATTCTTGTTCATTTAGAAATCTATTGGTTCATATGAAGGGTCTATTTAAAACCTCACATTTTCCAAAGCATGACTAAGATATAGGGTTCTGTCCGTTCATTGGTGTCTTTGTCCATATGAATTGGGGCCCGGATGGCCGAGTGGTTTCGACCATTACGCTAGCAGTCTGCACGCTGCAACGGGTGCGGGTTCGATTCCCGCCTTTGCCCTGGGTGTACTTCCTTTCTCTGTGACAGTAAAAATTCTTTCTGTGTCTGTCTTACTTAACGAAGGCTTATAAGCGGGTATCTGATCAAGCACACAAGCCGGGATTTATATGTACCTACCCTACCCCCAATTGAATTTACGATCTTGAAAAGTCGCAAATGAATGGGCCAGGCTCTATAATTAAGTAAAACATTGGAGATTGTAAGTTTAACAACTAGACTTTATATGTTCTAAAAAAGCCTTTTTAGAGATAAATTTAGCTGGACAAGAGATATACTCGAGAAACCAAGTTTCCTTCTTGTTCTCTATAAAAGTTAATTTTGTTAATAGGTTTTCGCCAGACTTGAACCGAAAAAGTACCTTAACATGAAAGAGGTTTTAAGTTTATATATCTTGAAAGAAATTATTTCTTTAAAAAAATATAATGTGTTGTTATATGCAGTAGTTTGTTCTTATTTATATCTTCTATTTAGTTTCTGATTTCTATAAAATACAAGGGTTATAGTAAATCTTTAATTTTATTGTTGAGATAAATAAAAATTGGTAACCCAGCATAGTTTTTTTAAGAAGGACTACAAATTTTGTGCTTCCCATTCTAACTCACTATACACCCTTGTATTTTCATTAAACTTGGTCTTAGGCCTACTCTCCTACTTTCTTAAAACAAAATAGTGAAATCCACTCCTATAGGGGAAGTGTATTTTCGGCACCGGAAAGGAGTGGAAATTAACTCAGACTGAGTTAAAACCGCTCGTTTTAAGAGTGTAGGACGTAGATTGTTTTCTTTTATTTCTTTTACCCACTCCGCAAAAAGAGTGAAATCCACTCCTATAGAGGAAATGCATTTTTGGCACGGAAAGGAGTGGCGTTTGTTTCAAGAGTGTATCGGACAAATAATCACTTTTAGGACAAGCTGTAAAGCGACAGGTAGAATAATTATAGTTCAATAAATAATCATAGAAAACTACAATATTCACAAAATAACATACAGTACATACTCTCCAAACATCGTTAATTTGGTATCCCTCTCAGCATACAGAACGTTTTGTTTAATAATATTATATTAATTTTGACTGTCTTAAATAAAATAATCCTCCTAAGTGCATTAATTAAATTTGTCCTTCAGGCCTATCCTCTCACCGAACAAACAATCACTTTCGCGACACGTAGTTCCAATCCAACCAACCTTCCCTTTACATACCGAAGGGTTTTATGCACTTATTATTCCGGATAAAAGAGCGTGTAATGTATACCATTACACAATTAGATATTCAAAAGCATTCAATTCAAGAAAAACCAATCCGCATCAGGATAATCAAAATTAAATGCACTACACTCTTAAAACAAGCAAGCGGTTTTAACTCAGTCTGAGTTAATTTCCACTCCTTTCCGTGCCGAAAATGCACTTCCCCTATAGGAGTGGATTTCACTCTTTTTTCGGAATGGGTAAAAGAAATAAAAGAAAACAATCTACGTCCTACACTCTTAAAACAAGCGGTTTTAACTCAGTCTGAGTTAATTTCCACTCCTTTCCGGTGCCAAAAATGCACTTCCCCTATAGGAGTGGATTTCACTCTTTTGTTTTAAGAGTGTAGTTCCAATCCAACCAACCTTCCCTTTGCATAACGAAGGGTTTCATGCATCTATTATTCCGGATAAAAGAGCGTACCATTATACAATTAGATATTAACCAGCATTCAATCCAAGAAAAATATCTGACTTAAAAAAAATCTCATCACAAAGACAAATCAATCCGTATAAGGGGAATCAAAATTAAATGCACTATATACAGTCCCTGGACAAATTATTAGACGCACGGTATTTTTTTTAGTAATTTTATGTTTCTTAAGAGTTTTTATGCAATAATGGTATATTTAAACTACAATATTTTTTTTTAAAGAATTGTTATAGACTACATATTTGTATTTAATTTTAACATATGGCAACACTGTGTTGACAAAGTGATACATGAACGTAAAAAAGTACAAACCTGTATCAGCTAGAAAAGATTATTTATGTGTGGAATCATCATCCTCAAATGCAGGAGACAGTACAGCCTTGCATTAATAGCATGCAGCGCAGAATTAAAGCTTTGATAGCGGCTATACGTGGTTTAACTAAATATTGACTTTTACTAACATTAATTTCACTTTTCTTTAAAACTTAATAAACTTATGCTTTTCTAAATGAATGCTGTTTTATTTATGTCAAATAAATCGGTAACTGATTGGATAATATAAAAATAAAAAAACAAATCAATTAAAAATAATAAAACGGTACAATATCACCCGGTAATTAATATTTTACATGAAATCTTGCAGCGCGTCTAATAATTTGTCCAGGGACTGTATATGGTTTGCCATTAAATAACGAGAAAACCGTATTAACCCTTGTATTCACGACATATTAACCCTTATATTTTATTAAATTAGGTCTTAGGCCTACTCTCACTTTCGCGACACGTAGTTTAATGCCAACCAACCTTCACTTTACAATCCGAGTCAGTTCTATGCATCTATTAATCCGGATTAAAGCGCTTGTATTCTAAACCATTATTCAATTAGATACTCACGAGCATTCAATTCAAGAAAAACAAATGACTTTAAAAAAAAATCACAAAAATAACTCATCACAAAGACACGCTGATATGTCTCACAAGAACTACTTAATTTCCTTTCCACGTTCTCGTATCTTCTTCCAGTTCCTCTTTTTACGCTTTTAAACCCTTCCATGTCTATCATATCTCCTCTTCCTCTCCCTCCTCTAATTCGTGATTGGAATTTTAAAGGGACGTGTCCCCCAAAAAAGTGGTACCATCTTATTTTACTATTTTCTCCCATTCAAATTTATTTCTCAAGTAATTTCCTACCACCGCACGTGTTTGTGTTATCGCGGCAGAGGAACTTCTGCGAAATAACTTTTATTTCCTTTAAAAAAAATCTCTTTCTTTCGCTTATCGAAAATTCCGAATTCATTCCAAATTCGGTATAAGGAGACATAAAAGCCTCGTTTTTTACTCTACCCTATCCCTATCGAACCTTTTTACCCCCCTCCCCCTCCAACACCGTATCTTTATTCTCCTCCAATCCTTTATCGAACATCGCTGTGTTTTGTAGTGCTAAAAAAAGGGGTATATTGTTTTTTATTTTATTATTTATCTCTTTTGCAGTGCACCAATGACAAGTGGAAATGAAGGATTCGAGTTTCTTTCTTTTCTTTTTCTTAAACCCATCGAGCGAAATTAAACAAAGTGACTTTTCAGGGTGAGGGTTTTCGATGAGGAATGGATTTGTTGAAAACGTTTTTTTTTTTTGTTTTGTATTCGGAGCATGAAAGATTCGTAGGACGTGATGGAAGTAAGATTTTTTTATTTCATTTTTTTTTCGAGTACTTTGATAAGTCAGATTGTTTTTAATTTGGAATCTTTTATTCTTATGAATAATTTTTTTTCGTAATTTAAACTAACAATAGATAATCAGTTTTCAACTGACTGACTAAAATTATTATCAAAAATATTATTATTTAAATAAAAATTACAAAAAATAGTTTTAATAATAAATAAATAGTTTATAAATATATGAAATTTAGTTTTTAATCAGTTTAATTCATTATTATAATAGAGTATCAGTTTGTACAATTGAAGCAAGTTGTTGAAGAAATTGGCTTGACGAAACTGTTAGTTATTCCACTTGTTAAACTGGAAACTTACACTACAAATTAATTGTAAAACCTGTAACCTACGTCTCAACTTTTACTGTAATCTTACAGAAGATAAATTATTTTTACAATTGTATAAGTACCTTATAATGGGATAACTTCAAGCTCTAAATGGTAACTTTAGAACAATCATAAAATCCTAGGTCGGATTTTTTTTTTGCTCATAGGTCAAGGCAGAGTTGCCATTAATTGAAATAAAAAGACGCCAAACACTGCATTAATTCTGTATTAAACATGTACATGCTACATTTAGCTAGTTTCATTTATTTTATTTCGAAAATTCAATAATTATTACTTATCGTTTGCAAAAATTAATTTATATTTCAAAGAATAAATATGTAATATTCGTCGCTTTTAATTAGAATTAAAACATTTCATATCAACATACAAAGAATCTCGTAGTGAAATATATTTGACGTCATTTCAAACTGATCGATGTTGCAAAAATAAATTTATTTTAATTTATTGTCTAAAAGAATTAAAGTTTCTCGAGCGACTGTTGCGAATGGCAATGTTGATTAAATTCTAATAAAAATGGCTTCCTATGCTTTTTAAATGAGCATTCAATTTTGCAGTTTTTTAAATAATTAAAGTACTTAGAATTCGAATTCTTTTCTGAAATTTTCAATGTATTCTAATTTCGATGCGCTGAATTTTTTGACGTATCACACTTGTCCGTAGCATTTGTAGTTTGGACTATGAAAGTGAGTGACGGACGGACGGACAGACAGACAGACAGACGGACTGAACGATTATAATACCTTCCACTTTTTACGTTATAAACGTAGTGTGGAAGCTAAAATACAAACAACTTTTTAAAATGTGTTTTTAATGAGAAGTTATTAGCCTTAAAAGTAGAGACAAAGTACCTCCATTCTGACCGTGTATTTGAAACGTTTGCAACCGGTGTATTTACTAAACAAACTAAAATATATAATTTTATTATAAAAATATTTATTTACCAGTATAAATAAAATACTTTTTTAAACTTAAAAATATTGTAATATTCATATTTATTTACTGTATATTTCAAACATTCGCATACGTGTCTCTTCCTTATTAGATTTATGCTTAAGCATTTTTATTGCAATTTTAAAATTTCTTTATTAGAGAATACTTAACAACACTTTACATTTTCACATTAAAATACGATATTTACACTAATTTTTTTTTAATTCAAACAAAAAAAACTCAAAAGCCACTATTTATCATAATATTTATTTGTGTTTCGTTACGTTTCTAAAATAAACTACAATAACACACATATTTTATTTACGCCAAAAAAAAGTAAAAGCAATCTAAATTCAAGTACTTTCGCCAAACTGAAGAAGACTTTTTAATAGCAACATTGTATCTAAGTCAAACTGAGTTTAAGATTAAACAAAAGGTTTTTTTTTAGATTTCATTCACTTTTTCTACCTTTTTTTTCGTAAAAACAAGTCAAAATAAATATAAATCGTCAGTTGGTGACAATAATATACTCTGACGGTAAGAAAACAAACGTTTAATTCCCCTTTGGAACTACTTTGGCGCAAACTTTATTTACTCGCTTTTGAAAAGGGGCCTGGATAGGATTTTAAGTGTTGTCGTAACGTCGAATACAATTACCATTAGATTTTTTTTTACTTTTCTCACTCCATCTTAAAATTAAGATTGAAAAAGTGTTTTTAGAGCATTTTTAAAACTCAAGTACAATAAACATAATAACAATTTTATTTATGAACTGTATAGAATACCAAACATAGAAAGGGTTGGGGAAATAAGCAGAGAACGCAAAGTATTAAGGAATATTTGTCCTAATAATAAAGTAACATATAAAGTCTAAATACTGAATAAAAATTAAGAAATAAAATTCACCTTTACACATTTTAAGTTATCTCTTAAGGGTCATTCAACTGGTTATTACTATGAACAGTGACTTAAGTTTCAAAAATGAAGTCAAATAAACAAGAAGTAAATAATACATGGTCTACTATATATTTTTATTTTTATTAAAACTAATTGTAACATAACGCGATAAGCGGAAACAAAACGGAAAGCATTATAGAGTGGTTTGAAGCCGTATTGTTATTTTTGGAAATTTTAATCTAGATAATGCAAAGTATTACATTTCTAATGAATATCTAATGCAAAAGAAAGCTCAACAAATTGACTTACCATTTTGCCCTTGTATTATTTAATAAGGTTGTATTGTTTTATACAGTAAGTTATCTGTATAAACTCAGAGCGTCTCGAATTGTTATTTTAAAATCTGTAATAAATGTAATATACTTTCTAATTTTTGTTTGAGAATGTTTAATAGTAGTGCTACTCATTGCTGACTTCTTTATCTGACAGAAACTTTTAATCAAAATAGAATGTCGAACAACAAAAGCATTCACAAAAACCAAATAAAATATAATTCATTCATTCTGATACAACAGAAGCCTTATGAAACCCAATACAATATTGCAATTCAATAACAGTAATTCGCGAAAAGCCAATCCATTGTCCTATTGCACAGTAAGCAAATAGAAATACTATCTCCCTAATGACAGTATCCTATTCGACTTCTATAAATAGATAATCGAAAGTGTCATCCGCATCTGGCCACAGTTGGAACGTCACTCAAGAAAGGACCAATTAGTGGACAAGACAAGCTGTGTACTGTGTAGGGAGAGTGGTTCTCGGAAGGGTTTCCAGCTGGGGTGTAAGCAAATGGACGAATTAATCCATTCGTTTTTGAGGGGCTGACGTCCAGACGTTATGGTGCTTGCTTTGCATGCGAAAGGTCCCAGGTTCGAGTCCGGTCATTTCTAAAATAACTGCTGACCTATAAACGGTCTGTAATACATGTATTGTGGAAATAACCATATATATGGTGCCTACTTTAAAATAGGGACATAATTCGAACGGTTGGACAATTTACTTAAAGTTGTGGTTGAGTGCCCAAGTGCGGCTCACGCGCGAGATCTAAAGAGATGCAGTCGCCAATGAGCTTCGCGTAGCTCTGGTGCGATGATAATTTAACTAAATTTAAATCATTTGATTTTCAATACGCAGATATTTTCATTTAACTATGTGACATGATTAATTTACAATTAATCATTTGATTTTGAATACGAATATATTTCATTAATGATATTTTGAAACAATATTCAAATTTATAGAATATCGTTTATTCTGAAACAATTTAAATTTGATGTTCAATTAAATATACGTTTATATAACATGCGCTTTTCTAAATTACATATTTAGAAGTATGTTTTTAAAGCAATTTTGAAAAACAATTAGCCTTTAACATCTAACGAGGGTCACGTCAATTAAATGGAATTTGAGGTTTCGAGTGGTAAAAATACACATTTTTATGTGCTATAAATAAACAAACAACATGTCAGTTTTTTGTGATTAAGGGAATACTGTACCCAAAAATTGGTCAAGATATCGATTTTTTAGAGTTTACTTTTTATTATTTACAATATCTTTCTGAACATTTACTGAAAGTTTCCTAATGATATCTTTTGTAGAAAAAAGTTACTACATATTTTCTGGAGTCATTCCTATAAGTTTGAGTACATATTTCGTTTGCTTTCAACCTGTTTTCTCTGTTTCGCGTTTTTTCAATTATTGTGTTTAATAAATCCCTAAGGCTTTTTTGCTAATTAAGTTAGAATCTTGAAATTTTTAACCTGTGTTCTTATATAAATGGTGCACAAAATTGTGCGCATGGAATAAGGTCTACTATGTATATTTGTTTTTTTTTTTAAAAATTTGGATTCAATAATTTGTAATTTTTTGAGGATTTTTTTGAGATTTTCAGTATAAATGCATGTTACTTTTTAACTGTAGCTCACATTTTAAAATCCGTGCACAATTCTTGAAGAAATAGTTTTAAAATTAAACTATAAAAGTTTGGTGGAGTTATTCTCAAAATTGATAGAGGAGTAGCGTTTTAAAAAAGTTCAAAATTTTGACTTTTTTTTTAAATGAAAAACAACTACTTATAAATATTTGTTTTTATTGCTAGAAAATGTTTATTTAGAGCGAACGTTATATAAAAACACTACAATTTACAAGTTTATGTTATTATTTCTAGAAATAATGTTTTGGGTACCGTATCCCCTTAATAATCAATTTTTACTTTTGTTACAATCCAAAATGTCTTAAAAATTTACCGTCAAAGAAACTTATTTTTGAAAGGCCTCTGAAATCTTTTTGCCTCTTTTGTTACGGCATTTTTATACAATTAATGAACCAGCTGCTTCGGTATCGGTATTTTCGGAAAGCTTGAACAATCTAGTTTATAATAGAAAAGTTAGCATTGAGAAAAATTGACAAATGAAGTTGTGAAGTAAATTCTATAAAGATTCAAGTATGTGTACCTCTGACGAGAAGAGGATATTAACAGATTAGTTTTTAACTGTATATTTTGAACTAAGTATATTTGCTGGAAATCGTTTTGAAAGTTATAATCCCTTTTGGGGCAACTAAAAATGTAATCCTCAGATATATGTAAGGAACAAACCGAGTAAAAGATCTAGCGTATCATTAGTGTAGAATAGGTTTTTTTAATTATATTTTTAATTGACATGAAAAGACAGTTAAGCTCTTATGTACAGTTTTCTTGTGTACAAAATACAGTTAAGCTCTCTTAGGCAACACCTTGAAACATAATATTTGTCCAGTGACTTAATTTATCAAAATATATGAGATATCATACGAGTGTTTCTAGAACTACAGTTTAGAAAAATGAGCTGATCAAAAATTATATAAACGCTGAGTTACTTTCTACTAGCATTAATTTCTCCATAAGAATATTGAATCAGTACTTCAAATAATTGTACTGCTAACAAATACTTGTATAAAATAAGGATTTAACAGATGCAGTTTCAAAAACACACGATTCCATTTAGTTGTCTATTGTGACGATAAAAAATAATATATCAATGGTTGGTTAGAAGAAGTATTTTTTTAGGATTAGTTGTTTAAATATGTCTTACAAATTGTATTTTAATAGTGATAGATAAAAATAGAATTAAACCCTTTTCATTATTGTATTAATGTTAGCAAAAAAACACTGAGTACATATTACTTTTGGATTAAAATTTTGTATAGACCCAGAAAGCGCGCATTCTTTAACAATAAACAAATTAATAAACGTAAGTAATATGCAAGTACCAATAAATTTAGAAAAAACAACATCCAATTATTGCAAGAGTAGAAAATATGCATTTTGAATGGAAAGAGATTTCCTAAGAAAAAATACTATGTTGGTAGCTATTATATTATAATAACTATCACACACTCTCAATTTTTCACGTTTTATTTTTTCCTTAATGCTTAAGAAAATATTTTTCAAGATGTTTCTTTAATAAACTTCATTGTTGTCAACGCTGTTTTCTGTTTTTGTCATAAAAAATGGCGTAAATCAATTAAAATCAAACGAAGGTCTTTGGAATCATGCCACAGTTCTTATTTGACAAAACGCCAAAAATCTTCAAATTGTTCTCGTAAATTTATTTTTATAAAATAAGAAAAATGACACTTAAGAGGCGAAATTAATATTATTCTTTTTTAAAAACTGTTCACTTGGAACTTCTATAGGAAAAAATACATAATTTTTGGCTTCCACCATAGCGCAATATAATTAATAGCCAGTTTTGTGTTCGTTAGGGAAAAAAAACCTCGAAATATATTCGCGCTTAACGCTTTAATTTTTTGACACCATTTATATTTCATGAAATTTTTAAAACGTCGATTTCAATACTTTGTATCATTGCTAAATTAATAAAAAGAAAATATTATGATATATTTTAAAGGCCATCTGAAAAAAGTTTTATTTTTCATTAATCATTTAAAGGGTTGATAGTCAAACTAAAATAAATATTTTTTTCAATGATGTTTTTCAACTTACTGCAATGATAGAAAAATTTAATCAAAAAACATTAATAAATTATAATTATAAAGGTACAAAAAAATTTGTATATCCATCGTAAAAATGAAAATTAATAGTTAAGTTAGTCTTAAATTGTGATATAAAAATAGTAAGTTAACATTTCAAAATGAAAAGCATTTTTAACAATGAGTGCATTATCGATCATTTTTGGCTGTTTTTTTTTAAGAAATAGCAATTTGCTATTGATTATTTCATTAATTTCCATTTAAAGACTTGTATAAAACTTTCTATCTTACTTTGAGTAGCTAATGTGCATAAAAAAGCTAATACTCAAACCAATCAAACACTCCTTAAGACACAATCCCAACAATTTTGAAACTTCACTTTTTTACAAACAGAAAAACACAGTCCTTGAAAAAAAACCTCGCTATTATCTCGTTACCATTAAAAAAACCTTTGAATTACTTAAAAAAAAAGTTTTTTATGTGCATTCCGGACTCATGTAATTGAACACAATGAGGTGAAATAACATGAATAAAAAAGTAATGTTGTTATGCTGAACTCTGAGCATTACACGAGGTGTTTCTCTGAGGTCAGGCCCAACACAATTAAACACATTTTTTTGGACAACAGTTTTTCTATGTTTATGCTTTTCAAAATGGTGTATTTTTTGCATATTTAAAATAAACAAGTAGGTTTGTAACAGAATCTGTCACTTAAACCCGCTTCCACACAACAGTTGTATTTAACAGGTAAAAAGACGCCAAACACAGCATTAATTCTATAATAAACATTTACATGCTAAATTTGGCTAGTTTCTTTTATTTTATTTCGAAAATTCAATAATTATTACTTATCGTTTGCAAAAATTAATTTATATTTCAAAGAATAAATATGTAATATTCCTGGCTCTTAAATAGAATGAAAACATTTCGTATCAACGTACAAAGAATCTCGCAGTGAAATATATTTGACGTCATTTCAAACTGATTGATGTCGCAAAAATAAATTTATTTTAATTTATTGTCTAAAAGAATTAAAGTTTCTCGAGCGATTGTTGCGAATGGCAATGGTGATTTAATTATAATAAAAATGGCTTCCTATGCTTTATAAATGAGCATTCAATTTTGCAGATTTTTAAATAATGGAAGTACCTAGAATTCGAATTCGTCTCTGAAATTTTCAATGTATTCTAATTTCGATGCGCTGAATTTTTTGACGTATCACACTTGTCCGTAGCATTTGTAGTTTGGGATATGAAAGTGGGTGACGGACAGACGGACGGCAGGATGTTTTGTACTTGGTTTTAATAAACATCTTATTTTATGTAGTTATGTGGCTATACTTTTCTAAACAACAGACTAGAACTTATTTATCTGTAGTGTTTGTTCTCAATGCGACATTTATAATTTGTTCAAATAATAATTAAATTTTGGTTAAAACTTCATTACTAAAATTATTTTTAGATATTTCATTAATAGTACGTTATCCACATAGTTTAAAATTTCTTTAAGCTGTTTAATGATAAAATATAAAGTTTGTTACCGAAAATATTTATGTTTCCTAAAATATAGGCAATAGGTGATAAGGCAATTGTAAAAAGTAACAAATATCATAATTTATTTATATTTATTAATAACTCGTAAGGAGTGGTATAAATAGATTTTCCCGAACTTATGTTATGATGTAGATACCTCGAAACTCCTTAACAATTTTATAAATTGTTTATCAAAGCTAGATAAATGAACCACATAATTATTTGTTTTACAGAAAGTAGCCTATAAAGCTTTGAAGTCTAAACGTTTTGTCTCAAGTATGGCAATTTCACGTGAATAAGTACTAAATAGAAAAATAGCATTTAATACATAGAGTATCTGATAAACTTGGCATTAAAAAAATCAGTTTACCATTATCATATAGATTTAACCATAATGATCGAATTATCTATTGTATAAAAAGCATATTCAAAACATACAAAAGTTGAAACAGCATTGTTGTTTGAAGAACAGCTTGGGGTGCTGGAGAGCCCAGTCGGTTAAGCATTCGCCTAGCATGCGGAAGGTTTCAGGTTCGGGTCCGGGCATCGCCAAAATAGCTGCCGACCTATAAACGGCCCGTGCAGCCAAAAATGTCCGACGAATAATACCCCGTGTGGAGGGAGTGCACGTTAAATATCCTTCAAAGTCCTAACGCTGCGTACGATGTCGCCCTTAACGGTTGCGTAGGTGTCGGCTCGTCACTTGACTGTGGTTCTAAAATACGAAACCCGTCGCCAATAGCCCTCGTGTAGCTCTAGTGCGACGATAATTCAAACTAAACTAAACGAAGAACAGCTTGATCTACTAGTGAAAAAAACAAGTAACGGAAAATCAAATAACAATTTTTTCCTCAATCCTTGTACAAAAGAAGGAGAGATAAATGCTCTCGAATCTCAAAGAGAAAAATGCAAATTTGCGAACAGGATAATGCAATCCACACTCTTTAAGATTCAGCCTGCAATTTAATTGTCTTTTATTTGTTTTTTCTCACTAAACATACAATTTAAAGTTTTTTTAAACATTTGATTGATGCATAAAAGAAACTTGGGAGTTGTATTCTTAAGTAACATAGCCCCACAATAGCATACTTGAGGTCTTAATTCAGAGTTTTTATGGTTAGACGGTTAGAATTTTAAGTATTCTTGTTCCGATGCTTTTCGAGTTCTATGATAATTTTGTTTGTGGGATAAAAATAGTTAAAATGTTTTATATGTATCATGTGTTTAAAAAAAAACTTTAGTGTATTTTGTATTAAAATAAATATATAAACTTCAAAATTGTATGCAGGGTGGCCACAATTAAAATAACAATTTCAAATCTCTGTGAAATATTTATGTATGTAACTATATAGAATAAAGTCAAATTTCAGCGGAATGTAATTTAATTTCATTAGGGATTCGAAATTTAATAGGATTTTATGGAATTCATAATATTGAAGGAGCTCGAAAACGTATTTCAAGAGAAAAAAATATGCACATTGTTCGTCAGGTGGCACTGTAAACATCATAAATTAAAGGGTTAAGCTCAAACTAAATGCAATGGTAAAACAACAGCTCTTCCTAATGCTTTTACATATCATTTTACGAGTTAACAATACAAAATGTCCAATTTCTTGTGCTTAATGGTTAAGATAGAATGGGCGCGCTGGACCGCGGGTCTCTAAACTCAAATGCATCAGCGTTAATCCTATGGCGAAAAAAATATTTTCTCTGTCACATTTCTCCGGCTGTGTTGAATATTTTTACAAGCGGATTTTTTTATTTGATAAATGTAGCTGACTTACAGGTCCCGACTTTCCCACGTTTTGAAATGGGTTCGAATATTTTTTTAAAATTTCAATTAAATAATTTTACACAGAATATTCGAAGCAATTTCAAAAAGTGGGAAGATAAGAGACCTGTAAGTTATATACATTAAAAAAACGTTTGTAAAAATATTCAATACAGCCGGAGAAATGTGGCAGAGAAAATAGTTTTTTCGCCATAGGATTAACACTGATGCACTTGAGTTTGGAGACCCACGGTCCAGCTCGCCCATTCCACCTTAAAGTTAGTTATTTACAATCGAGATTGAAATCCTTAGTTATTGAGTCTCCTTTGGGTTTCTAAAAGTCCTAATACTTAAATAAATTTTTAGCACCAGATGGGAACTTACTTTCAGGTGAATAATTGAAAACCCAACGGCAATGAAAGTCACTTCTGGAGAGAAATTTCAAAAGTCACGACTTCGACACCGACAAGCAAAAGTTGAAGCGCCTAAATGACACTTGATGGGCCGTAGTGTATTAAAGAAGATATTATAAAGTTCTGTACTTCTGTTATTGAACGTCTATCGAATGAGGTTGTTATGAAATTTATAAAATGTAATGATATTTATTATTTTATTTTTCAGTCTAAAACGCCATACATCACATTATTTAGTTCTGTATTAAATCTTTAAAGCGTCAAAACTAAACAAACTATTTTAAATCGAAAATTCAATAATGATGGCATATCATTTGTTGAATTTATTTGTATTTTAAAGAATAAATGTTTAGTCTTGCTCACACTTAAATAGAAGTCAAACATTTCACATTTCAACATACAACATTAAAACTATCACCTTTAAAACATAACTAAACTAATTTTTAAATAACATTTTTAAAACAAAAGATAATAAAAAACCGGCCAAATCAAAAAAAAAATTGTATTAAGATTTTTTATTTTAATTTGTTCATTAATAAATGCATAAATATAATTAAAAAATTGCGTCTTTTTTTAAATAAACAAAAAGTTCTAAAAGAACTAAAACAGCATGCTCTTCTATTTCTTAAATAATTACTGAGATTATTATCAAAAAGTACGTTTGTAACCGTAAATTTTACCTAAGACTCTTCAAAAAAAAATTTATGAACTTTAGAAAAAAATCACTAAATACATCAGTCAGTTATAATTTAAAATTTTAAAAGCTCAAAATTGGCCGTTTTTATTGATTTACCTTCGTAAATTAAAGTAATAAACTTCATCGTTTGTTGAATTTATTTCCTGTTTGAAGAATAATTATGTAAAATTGCTTGGGATTGAGAATTTTTTCAGTTTTCATTCACTCTTTATAAATACCGATTATTTCTGTTTAAAAAAAATCATGAACCTCAATTATTAGGATTAAAACAGCTGTCACAGTCTAAAAATTCTTCAATAAAGGAACAGGAACGAAAAATAACAGTTCCTTAAGAAAATGTGTATTTTGCGTCATCAGCAGAATGATGTTGATAAAATTTCAGACAGTTTCTCTCAACATGCAAAACCACTCCAGAATATCCGAAAGACGAAACTCTTTCAGAAGCGAGAAATAGTGAAATGAATTAATTCGTATGTTTCTGATCCTGTAGACGTACCCGTCTCTTAGGAATGACCTATTGGTTTGACAAAATTATTAGTTACACTGGTATCTTGTTGCTAGATTTAGATTTGGTTGGTTGGTTGGTAGACATATATTTTCAGGCGTGTGTGCTTGGTCACAAAGACCCGCTTATATATCAAGGACGGACATACACACATATACAAGACAGATGCTGCCATCTATCGCCACCTACACAATTTAGACATGTCCCTGAAGGGGAGGGAAATAGTCTCCAGGGACCTGTACCCGTAGGAAACTGCGCAATGACCGACCACAGGACTTTCGACCCAACAGATTTAATGAGCACGTACTCCACATGTACTCGGTAGGTCTTCAGTGGTACCGGGACTCGATCGCGGGACCTTCCGATAGCGGGGCCTTCCGATCTCGAGACCTAGACGCTGACCACTAGGCTTCCTACGGCCCTAATTTAGATTTATACTATTGCTTTATTGTGTCTCGATAATACTGTTTTGAGTTTCGGTGTAAACCAAATACATCGATTCCTATGAGTCTATGTGATTGACCAAAAATATTGAAACAAATATAATCAACGTAGAATATGGTCACATTCGACATGAGATTTAAGAATGATTTTTGCTGAAAATTACGTATTCATAACAATTTGAAATTTCTAACCTATTGATCAAAACTAGTTAATTTTTCTTAAATGTTACGACTGTAATTACTTAAAGACTATTCGATCAATATTATTAGGATTAAAACAGCACCTTAGCATTATTTAGTAAAAAAATATTTGATCTAAGTTAAGGTTTGCTGGATTTGAAGTTATCTTTAATTCTGCCGTGGCATACACGTGACGAATTTGATGACGTTTACACCCGTTCATGTAGTCTTTGGACTAAGGTGTTAAATTCGAGCAAGTAGTTTGCCGATAAACTCCTCAGTTAACATTATCATCAAGCTTGGTAATGTAATGTAATCGTTTCCGGCTGCCTATTTCTAGCCTTCTTTAAGAGCTTTAACACAGCCAATTACGCCTTGTAATTTAGAATTCTAGACAAGTGATGAGGTCAACACCTGAGCGGAACTACCCAACGGAACTTCGCGCGACAGCGTACGCTAACGCCGTCGGGACTTTCGACTCCACAGATTTAAAGAGCACGTATATCGCAGTGTACTCGGGCACCTCGGTGATCTTTTAGAGGATTTTTCCACCAGCACGAATACGTCTATAGTACGGCTTAGGATAAGGACAGAACCAAGAACCTTCTCGATGAGAGGCTCGTCGATTATACCTCTCGGCCACCGGGGGGCAATCAAGCTTGGTACTCATGTATTTACCTCAAGTGTATGAATGGTTATGTGTCCCATGATCATCTACCAACTCTTATACGAACCCTGGTCGACAGCATGGGAGTCAGACACGTTGGCCACCATACCACTGCTCTACAAATCTATGTGTGGCGGTTCACCACACACGCAACCTCAATATACCATCAACAACTAGGTGGCGCTGATTTACCATCTCGTTTCTACCACTATTCTTGATTACAATGTTAACAGTAGTATATAAGCCGAGGTAACTCATATCCACCTTGAGGATCCTTTTGGTAGACTGTGGGTTACTGAGCCAGCTACATATGGAAGGAGTCAAGACGAATGTATACATCAACAATACCCACTTCAGTATATAACATAACTGTACCAGGCGTGCATTTTGTTTTCAAAAATACATGAACCTAAATGGGCGAAATTATAGACAATTTTTATTAACTAATTGTGAACACTGAAGCACAAAAACTAAGCGTTGAAACTTTGTCAGACCAACCTTGGAATTGTCAAACTTCGAGAAATTTATCAAGATTTCCTTTCTTGGATAAGAGGGGGTTGATTATGCGACAAGGCGTATAATTTGGACAGTTCAAATAACGCACTCTCTCCTATAGATAGTTAAATTTAAATCTCGCCAAATAAACATTGAAACTCTGAAAGAGAAAATACCGTTATTTGTGTGTGCATCAGAGACATACTAAAGTAAGTCCGCGGGAGTTTAAAATATAATATATCATGTATGTGTAATATCATACATGAGGTACAAACCAAATAATGTTTCCAAAGAGAAATTTGTTTTTAGTTTAAAGGGAAATTTTTAGTATAATCGGCATTTACTTTATTCACGTTTGCACATAATTCAAGGTTTTTAGTAAAATTCTTGATGATCGTTCTACATTTAAATTATGAAATATATAAAAAAAAACATATAGAAAACTATCTGATACCCACTGTTTCTTAAGCGCTAAGCCGTAAATTATTAGAAGAGCCATAATTCCATTGAAATATCGCATTCTAATTAAAAAACCGTAATTCAAATAAATCAAATGCCACCTTTTTCCCCAGTCCATAAATTTCGTAGACATTAATATAAGTTGAAAATAATAAAGATTTAAAAACTAGGGGTAATGAGTTTCAATTACAACTCAATAAATTAATGCACTTAAGGGTTATTTTGTACTCGAGGTACTTATACTATTGAATACTTTTTAAATACTATTGAATACTATTGAAATACTATTGAATACTACTGAAATACTTTATCTGTAATTAATTATTGAAATTATCTTTAAAGGGAAATACTCGAGTTTAAAATAATTTGTACTGCAACCACCAAATTCGCAACGGCTTGTGTGCTTGATCAGAGACCCGCTTATAAGCCTTCGGCCAAGTAAGACATACACAAATAGAATTTTTACTGTCACAGAGAAATGAAGTACACCCAGGGCAAAGGCGGGTATCGAACCCGCACCCGTTACAGCGCGCAGACTGCTAGCGTAATGGTCTGCGATCCAAACCACTCGGCCATCCGAGTCCCTGCGTATATGTTAGTTTCTTAAAAAAAAACTTATCATGACGTCGGACAGGTACTGGGAACTCATGTACCAAAATTGGCGTCTGAGTATTTGCTTTTTAGTAATATCTTTAAAATAAATAAAATTTCGATGGCACCTACCACTTGCGCATGCGTGATTTTCATGAAAACCTTATAATGACGGAAGGCAGTTACTAGAAACCCGTGTATAGCATTCGAAGTCCATAGCCTTTTTAGTTCGAACTGTAAAAAGGTTCAGATCTGTCTGAATGGTTTCGAACTGTAAAATGGATCAGACTGTAAAGACAGATAGACCAGTGTTCCAAAATCACTTTTTTAGAATCTGCACCCTCCAAAACGTGTATAGAACACATATCTCTATTTCAGTTTTTTTGCCCCCATCGCAATACTATCATTACCTTATGTTTCATATTAGGTAATTGAAAGTGAAAAAACTTGAACTTCTTTTGCTACCATAAGCAGAAGAGATTCCGTTCAAATAATATTTTTCGATCAACTAAAATTTCTTGATTTACGTAAATATTAAAATTGCTCAAAATTATAAAAATGAAAAGAGCAACTATATGTTGTACAATTTACAGCTGAAATAAATTTTGAAATTAGCTTTTATTTATAAAATCTATCAAATATTTCATAATACAATTTATAAACTGAATTACTTAAACTCACGCTACTATTCCTCTTACACCCAGATCTGATTTAGTTGTTACCTCCAACGTCAGTGAAATTAATTCCTTTCCATTTAATTACAGCTTTTGTCGGTCTAATTGCGAAACAGACTTGACGAATGATTTGTTTCTGCTCGGATTTCAGTCCCTCAGTCCTGAATCCGACTTCTTTTGTTTTTAGCGAGATAATGTGACGTATGGAAGGAAGGATATCTTTGTCTGGCGAATGAATTGGGTTAAATGCTATAAATGGCTGCGATTTAAGCTAACTTTGTAACCTAAATCTCGGCAATGAAAGTGATTATTTCTCTTTTTTTTAATTTCCTTAACCGTGTGTTATGTTAGTATAAATAATACAATACAGTGCTGCACAAAAGTTTAGACACAGAGACGATTTATGGAAAAATCCCCAATATTTGGAAATTTTCAACAGTTATTTTTTTTAAGATATATTTTTTAGGCAGCATAAAACATTATCGGGTAAAAAAATTTCAAAAAAATATAAATAAATTTGACTTGCATCAACAAATGAAAAATTTCAACACTTTCCTTGCCACAAAAGTATAGGCACACGTTTCAATTTGATGCAAATTCTCTAGAGAAAGTGATTGTGTCATCGTAGGGAAGAGTTTTAAAGTTGCTCTGAATGGGTTGAAGGCAATTTTCAATGCTAGAACCATGCCGAAGTCAAATAAATTTTCGTACGAAGAGATTATCTCACATTTCAATTTTATGCAAATTCTCTAGAGAAAGTGATTGTGTCATCGAAGGGAAGGGTTTTAAAGTTGCTTTGAATGGTTGAAGGCAATTTTCAATGCATAGATTCTTGCCGAAGTCAAATAAATTTTCGTACGAAGAGATTATGCTCACATTTCAATTTTATGCAAATTCTCTAGAGAAAGTGATTGTGTCATCGAAGGGAAGGGTTTTAAAGTTGCTTTGAATGGTTGAAGGCAATTTTCAATGCATAGATTCTTGCCGAAGTCAAATAAATTTTCGTATGAAGAGATTATAAGAATCTGTACATTTTAATCCAGAGGTAAAACTGTTTATGATATTTCTACGCAATTAAATCGTTCTAAAAAATTTGTTAATAGAGTGTTAGCACGTGGAGATCAATATCACCCAAAATCGCGGTCTGGAAGACCTCGAATCGCCCTCAAACGATAAGACGGACAAATAAGAAAATTGCCTTCAAATCATCATCGCTCTTCAAATCAATTTGAAAGCATGATTGCGGCTAGAGTTTTACGTGAAACTCTATAAAGAGAAGAATCAAGGAATGTGGATACTTAATAAAATCCTAGCTCAAGCTCAAGCCTCACTTGCTATCTCTTCATAAATATGCAAGACTGCAATGGGCTCAACAACACATGTCTTACAATTACGAATGACAGTAAGTATCTTCAGCGACGAAAAAAATTGTAACCTAGAGGGTCCAGATAGGTATGCCTACTATATTGGTTTGATATGTGCATATAGATCCCAGGATACAATTTAGCCGACGCGACCACGATATCAAGGTGGTGGTTCGGTAATGGTATGATGAAGTTTTGAAATCAACGGCCATACTTCCTAAGCTTTTAACAAAGGAAAGAAAAACTCGGAGGACTACCAGGCAACTCTTGACAACAACTTACTGCCTTATGGAAAGATTTTAGAATGCCCAAATTGGAAATTCCAGCAAGGTAATGCTTCCATACACTCTTAAAACAAAAGAGTGAAATTCACTCCTATAGGAGAAGTGAATTTCCGGCACCGAAAAGGAGTGGAAATTAACTCAGACTGAGTTAAAACCGCTCGTTTTAAGAGTGAAGGACGCAGATTGTTTTATTTTACCCACTCCGAAAAAGAGTGAAATTCACTCCTATAGGAGAAGTGCATTTTCGGCACGGAAAGGAGTGGAAATTAACTCAGACTGAGTTAAAATCGCTCGTTTGTTTCAAGAGTGTAGACACATCAAGGTCAACTAAAGAGTCTCTTAGAAAAAGTAATATTACAATTCTTGATTTGCCTGCTTACAGACAAGGCCTTAATCACTTCGAAAATATTTGAAGAATCCTTACTAGAGTAGTTTATGCCAATGACAAACAATATTCTTCCGTTCCGGAGTAAATGGAAGCTATTGAAAAGGCGTGATGTGAAATCGAGCCTGGTACCTTGCAAAAACTAGCACTTTATATGAAAACAAGGGTTTTAGAACTAATAAAACAAAGTAGCAGCCATACAAAATACTAAAATGTTTTATTTGATTATAAAATTATTATTTTTATTAAGTGTGTCTAAACTTATGTGCAGCATATTTTTGACCTTCTTGTCATTGTAGTGCAGAACTTGGCAGATATTTGTTTTTCGTTGTATGTATAGTGTCTATTATTATTTTAATATATTTTGATGAATAAAGCATATAAAGATTTTATCTAGTGTCTCAATATGTTTGTATAAAACTAACATTTTGTGTTATGCCTCAACTTTTGTGCAAAACTGCACAAATTGTAGACTTGTTATACTACGTTTGTATGCTCTATGACATGGCATAAAATTTGTATTCATAAATTAAAATAGAAATAATATTTCATTCGTTTTAAACCTAAAAAACTACAACTTACTAAGATCTTTTGAATAATTTTTATGGTAGTACATTTTTAGTGCATAGAAATGTGCATACAAATGCGGTGTGATATTTTTTTGTTTGTAATTAAACTGGTTTTAATCTAACTTACTATTAAAATAAGAATTTTTTGATAATGGGTGGAGGTTTTACAGAAGCGGATAGTTCAAATTTGCTTAAAGTAGATTCCAAAATGGTGTTTCAAAGTTTGTTTATAGTTACTAGTGACATCTTAGATAAAAAGTAACAGCTACAAAGCGTTTTCGGGAGTGATTTTTCGTCCTAATTTTAAAATTCATTTTCCCCCTTTTTATGGGGTATTTGAAAAAAAGAAAAATACGGGTCTAATACTTTTTGGCATAAGAATATTTTAAGCCAATAAAAATTTTTTAGTCAAGTACCCTATTCATATATTTTTATCATATAGTTAAAATATGAAATCTAAACTTATAATTCATGTTTAAGAATGGCATCATATTCAAACATGGTTACTGATTCAAATTCTAATAAATATCAGATAATCCTCGTTAGCTCAAATCACTTCCTTCCTCACCCTATAACTCTCATCACATATCCATTGAACAATCCTTTTAATTGAACTTCGCACGAACTCACTTCAACCAAGAGTTAAGGATGGTAAGGAAGAGATTTTAGTATATCTCTGACTGGTTTTTTAAAATTCAAAATAACATCCTGTTTTTAAAGAAAATTATTGTGTGAACTAAATATCCATTTTATTACGTGGATGGCGAGAACAACTTGCACGTTCAGTTGTTAAAGCGTTGTTAACAATCTTTGTTTCATTAATATCTTATCTTTTGTAATATTTTGATATTAACAGTCTTTTATTGACAATAGTTGGTATTTTTAACAAACAACATTTAGTATTCAGCATCATTTAGTATTTAACAACATTTTGTGTTTAACAAGATTATGTATTTAACAACATTTTATGTTTAACAAGATTATGTATTTAACAACATTTTGTGTTAAACAAGATTATGTATTTAACATTATTTTATGTTTAACAAGATTATGTATTTAACAAACATTTGATATGTAAGAAAATTTGGTATATAACAACATTTATCTTTAACAATATTTTGTATTTTTCAACATTTGGCATTCAGCAACATTTGGTATTTAACAACATTTGGTGTCAAAGAAAATTTTGCCCTTGCCATCACCTAGTTTAAATAAATATTTCACCTTGAATAATAATTGGTTTTACAACGATTTGCCTTAACAAAGCTTTTAAAAACATTCAATACAAACTACAACCCTATCAGAAAACAACTACTTTCTAAAAATACTTTACATTTAAATTCCTAGTTCCGAACAGATAAGAGAATGGCGGGACTGAAAATTAACACCGTCGATAAGTACCGCTGAAACTGAGCCCGCTTCACCAGTTTTAACGCCCAGAAAAATACAACTCCTCTAATTACAGATTACTTTTAAGAAAAGCCTCCCTCTGAAACAACCATATAAAAAAACTCCAATGGTCTGTAAATTCTTAAATTTTCACACATTAAACTCCGGGTTTAATCCTCGGAGGACTATTTATGAGTATTATAAGAAGTAAAAGGAAGCAGTTAGAAAGAGTAAAAGAAAAAAATTCCAATGTTTCTTCTGTCTTTCTTCGTTTGCTTAAGCATAGCACAATAAAACGTTTATAAATGAGACAGAACTAATTACATAAGATGAGGAAAAACCACTGGGTGGGTTTGAAGATGTTCTAACTGGAATTTTTCTGATTTTGAGTAAAAAGTGCTTGTAAACAAGAAATAGGACAAACTAAAGCCGTAAGTCAGTTATTTTTAATTCGCGTTTTTTCTTCAAAACACATAATACGATTTGCATTTACAAAGGTTCTACTTAAAAGTTTTATGCAATACGTCAGTAAAAGTAAAGCAAAGAAAAGCAGTTAAGCAACGGAAAATATAACGATTTGCGGAACAATGTCTGATTCAGAAGTATAAACAGAAAGCTGTCAAATCTACATTGTAAAAAAAATTTGCAAAATAACAGAATAATCTGTAGTTGTGTTTACATCACAGTCTTATAATGTTTGTTTAACAGGTAGGTAAGGTAATCGTTTCCGGCTGCCTATTTCTAGCCTCCTTCAGGAGCTTTAACACAGCCAATAACGCCTCGTATTTTAGAACCCTGGTCAAGTGACGAGGTCGACACCTGAGCGGGCACCCAACGGAACTTCGAGCGACATCGTACGCTAACGCCGTCGGGACTTTGGACTCCACAGATTTTACGAGCACGTCTGTCCCTGTGTACTCGGGCCCATCCGTGATGAGGATTTTCTACTATTTCCAGCACGGATCCGATTTATAGGATGACTGGCAGTAAGTGGGATTCGAACCCCCGCACTCCTGAGAAGGTTGAACCTCTAGGCTGATGCCTTAACCACTCGGCCACGGACGGGCCGTTTAACAGCAAATTGATGTTTTGACTCCGTACAAAGTTACACGAACAGCTTACTCCAATAGCTTTTCACAGAGAAGATGGGCACATCCAATCACTACCAGTAAAGCAAACGTTTTTGCGGTATCACACAATAAACTTGCATCATACTTAAATTCGCAGCACAGAGGAATGGCAGCACATTTACAAATACAAATACAAAAATGTTTGACCAATAACAAACCAGAGGCCCAGCAAGGTTGGTCCAAAATAAATCTAATACATTACCAGTTTCCAATGACTGTCAAGTTTCTTTTTAAAATCTTCTACTCTCTTCGAATGCACAACATATTCTGGTAAAGCATTCCACTCATTGACAACTCTATTGTAAAAATAATGTTTTCTTACCTCCCTTCTAAAGCACGATTTATTCAATTTCTGATCATGTCCTCTGGTCCGGCTATTTAAGGTAAAACCTAAGCCTTCCATGTCTCCCTGTTTTATGAACTTGAATAACTGTATTAAATCACCCCTAGCTCTCCTGTTTTCCAGGGAATACATGTTTAAAGATCTTAATCTGTTATCATAATCAATACCAGATAGACTACACACTTTTAGGGTAAAAGTGCGATGGTATTTTTTACAGTGCAAATCCAACGTTTTGGAGTAGGTTATTTGAAAAAACACTAGCTATTGGATAATCTTTGTCATTTCACTCTAGGAAATAACTGTCACTAGATATTGTTGTCACCACCTAATCAAAATATCCCCCCCTCATTACTAATGTCTGAGTAAGTTGCATATTTTCTTAAGAGTTTTTTAAATTTTGTGGTCAAATTAAATATGAACCGAAATTAAACACCTTAAAGCTTCCCTGGTACTACATAAAATCAGGATATCATTTCTCGATGTTGACTCAATAGCGCAATATCGGTTGATAGTGCACACTAGATAATGAGCAAATATTCTCACTTTACCTAATTTATGCAGGTGTCGGTCCGTCACTTGACTGTGGTTCTAAAGTACGACGCCCGTCGCCAATAGCCTTCGTGTAGCTCTAGCGCGACGATAATTCAAACTAAACTAAACTAAACCTAATTTATGCAATAGTAACACACAATTGTATGATTTCCTCTCGCTACTGACTTGATATTGCTATATTAATATGTTATAAAAAATACAAATTGTATATTACGATAATTTGTACTACTAAACGTACTTTTAAGTTTCGATGCACATATATCTGTTGCTCACTTTCGAATGAACTGTTGTATACTACCTTACCAAACCAAAGCAATGCAATAATTTTATACTTTTAGTGAGCAAACATGGGTTCCCTGAAGGATCAAAAAAGTATTGTTCCATTAATTATTTCTTTATTACTTGAGAAAAGGGAAAAAAGTTAATGTCAGGGCTTATTTTTCTTATTTTTTTAGAGATTTTTTTATCTATTTGTTCAGGCTGAAGCTTTTTGCATGATACTTTTTTTTGCTGTAAGAAAATATCGCGTTTTTTAAGCAACGAAATTGGTGAAAGGAATGTAAAGTAAAATTGTATAATGATAGGTTGCCAAAAAAAATTTAGTTTAACTCAAAAAAATATTCTTGAAAAAGAATAGTCGATGGAAAACTACTAATTAATTGTGTAAAATTAAAATGTAAACATGGAAACGTCGTTAAAAGGTTTTGAAAAATAATTGCTTACTACGCTGTTAAAAATACAATGATTTACTGGGGAAAAAATCCTTAACGTACAAATAAAAAAATATTTTTTATCGGAACGTAGAATCGTTTTTAAAGTAAAGTTTAATATTTGGAAATCTTTATGACTATACTTCTAAAATTTATATTCATACAAGCATATTAAGGACACATTAATTTTGGGAAAATGATTGAATAAGTACACAATATTTATTGAACATTCATAGGAAAATGTTAAGTTTAAAATTAATTCAAAGTTTGAGGCCCTAAATAGGACGTAATAACACATTTTAAAAAGAAATAGGAAAAAATACTTCACACTATTTAGCAAGAAAGATTACACTAAATATTACAAAACAGATTATATGAAACACTATATGGAAAACACTATCATTAAAAACAAAATGAACACATACCTCTAAGTAAAATACGAATACCTCAAAGTAAAATACGTATACCTCAAAGTGAAATGCGTATACCTCAAAGTAAATTAATGGATTCATGTCTACTTTCAGAATTCGTTGATAGGTTTTCATTGCAAATGCTAAATCCGTAAACCGAAGTAAAATAATAGATTCCAGTTTTAAAAAAAATCGATGTTTTTCAATGAAAAATATTCATTATTGAAATTTAAATATGTTTTTCATTATTGATTTTAAAAGAGATAATAACATTATTTTAGGATTAAACTCTATATCTTTATACGCTTTCCTTAAATATTCATATATTTAACTACGAAGATCTGGCTAAAGCATCCGAACAGAGTTACAAACAATTCAGTTAAGCAAAAAACAAAAACAGCACCCTGGTCTTCAAATGGTCATTTGATAAATAAGGTCACACAAGACTGAGAAAAAAAGAACTGAAACAGCGGGTGACAGTCAAAAGAAAAAATAAGAAAAAAACGGGAGAAACGGGAACAGCTGTTGCCGGCAAACGTTCTCCAGATCTGGGAAGAGGACTTGCATGCCATGGAACGATCTAAAGACTGTTAAATATAATAATTGTTCTTTTCAGTTATTGTTTATATTGAATAACTCTAATTTTGACCTGCTTATTCAAGTTTTAAGCATTAAAATTAATAAATGTAAAGATTTCTATTTATTTGTATGTTTATAAAATAATGCTTGTTATTTATATATAGCATCTGAACAGTCACAACTAGACACAATTGTCCTAATCTATTATGGAAGTAAAAGGAAAATCAAGAGAGAAAAATATTTACCTACTATAAGTATCAACCTACTATAAGTATCAACCTGAATTTTTTTTAAACGTATTTAAGAAGTTGGTTTCTAAAAATCGCTGGAGGGATTTGAGTATAACTGTCTTACTTTTTTTTCTTTTTAATATTACTGATGTTTTTTAGGTCAAAAATACGTAGTTTCACTTAAAAATTTATAATTTAAAAACTAAACAAATATTTAAAAATGCCTCCAGTAAAGTATAGTTGAACATCCATTTAATAACTAGTAAAAATTTTATTTAAAAGTATCAAATACATTCTGAGACAAAGGTACATAAAAAAGGTCATTTTAACATGGCCTTCAATGGAGGGCTCCGGTCCCCATTAAGTAAGAAATTGACTACATTCAGAGAATATCTCCAAGTTTGCGCATAGTACACGATACTATTAATGAATGAAACATTGTACATTATTGGCGCAAATAGTTTAAAATGTTTGCTCCAACAATCTACCTTGTAACTTCATAAATCGTCTCAAGAAACGGACTGTTCATAGTGATAACAAAAGCCGGTATAAAACACCACGAAATTTCTTTCTTGTGTGTCCCTGATGTGTAGCATGTGATGAAGAGGCGCAAGTGCAAAAATAAGATCTCTTGAAGAAAAGGTGATGGAAAAAACGCGAGGACAGAAAAATTGCTCCTTGGGAGGTCAGGAAAAATGGATTATGTATGGAGAAGAAACATGTGGGATGATGCTTGTTTTGTTTTAGAAGTTTGTCGCTAACAGAAAATAGTTAACGGGTAGCATGATGCTGTTTTTTCTGGTCTGAATGTTTGTGGGTTAGAGTGCCAAATGATATAAGTTGGCATAACAATTTTTTGGGTTTCTGTATGGTAACAGTTTGGGGGAAAATAGTAAAATTATGGATAGAGTATGTAATAGGATTGATTAAAATTGTGTCTAAAACTATAAAGTTATAATTAATTCAAAAATTAAAGTTCTTATTAAAACTAAAATAACACAAATAACTAGAAAACAGAAAATAGTTAACCATAAGCATGGTGCTGTTTTTTCTTGGGTGAATATCATGTGTTAGAGTACCAAATGATATATGTTGAGATAAAACGCATAACAATTTTCGGGGGTTTTGTATTGTATTAGTTTGGTGAATTTCGAAAAAATAGGGTTAGAGCATGGAATAAGATTTATTAAAATTGTGCCTAAAGGGTAATATGTGCCTATAGCTAACGGGAAGAATGATGCTGTTTTTTTGTGGTGTAAATGTGTTTACTTGTATTAGCATACCAAATGATATAAGTTGGCATAACAATTTTTTTTGGTTCTGTATTGTAACAGTTTGGTAAAAAAAAAGTACAGATATGGTTACAGTATGGAATAGGGTTGATTAAAATTGTGCCTAAATTTAGAATAACACACATAACTAGAAAACAGACAATAGTTAACTGGAAGCATAATTTTTTTTTTTTTTTTGGAGTACCAAATAATATAAGTAGGAATAAAATGCATAAATTTTTTTGGGGGTCCTGTATTGCAACAATTTTGGAACTTACCTGAAAAATCGGGTTAGATTATAGAATAGAGTTTATTGAAATTGTGCCTAAAACTAAAAAGTTATAATTACGGAAATTGAAATCATATATAAATTATCCGCGAAAATAATTTTGAGGTACCTGTTTACAAAGGTTGTATAAGAAATCACAAAAACATCCGATTTAGTATTGTAGAATTTTTTTTAACTCTTTGAAAAACAAAATATAATGCTTGAATTAAAAATATTTGAAAAAAAAATTAAAGTTAGATTGAATTTTGAATTTATTTTATAAATTCTTTTTTAAAAAAATGGTATTACAGTTGACATTTTGTTTTTCATTGAAAACGGTTGGTTTTATATGATGGAATAAAATATTTGGTGTCCACCCTGGACCTTCCTGACATGTATTCTTAAAAGAGTTTCTATGTAGATCAAATTTTTTGGCTACTGTATGACATAGTACACCCATCTAATAACATTTTCTGTGGCTTTTTTTTAAAATACCTTATGTATGAACCAAACTATGTTTAGAAATGGCCTACTCAATTTTAAGAACAAATAAGCTCTTCTTAACGTCAAGCTAAGCGTCCGGATAGGATTTTCAGTTTTTACTGAAATAACACAAAACCCATTCACGTACGGCCAATAATACTTCTCAAGTTTGAATAGGTTTCATTCCTCTCTTTCGGAACAGCCAACAACCCGAACTGGACTGAAGGGCTTCTCTTTCCTTATTAGCTTGGTAGGCCGAGGTTTAGCAGTCTCATTCTTTTTATTTTATGGCATCCTTAATAACACAAACCGTTTTTTTGTGTATATTTATGAATTTAAATTTATTATTTTTTGTGGGTTTTTTTAAACTTATAATGTGTCTTATTATTTATAATATTATGATTATTTAGTCACATATACGGTTTTTTTAACCCTCTTGTGACGAACAAAAATTATTCTGTAATGTTTGTTTTTGTGTTAATAAAGTGTTTGTTTTTTGTTCAAACACAAAACGAAACAAAGAACTCTATAAAACCTGCTAAATACATTTGAATAATATTATTTACCCTGGGTCAAGTTTCCTAAAACAGTTTTGGGCAAGTATCCTTATTGTATTTTTAGTAAAATAGCTTATAATATTCATTTAATGAGAAAAGTAAAGGTTCAAATTTACAAGATTTTGTAGATAAAACATGCATCAGATGACAAATTAAGAAAGTATCAACTTTAAACAAAACAAGTAGGTTTGTAACAGAATCTGTCACTTAACCCGCTTCCACACAACAGTTGTGTTGAACAGGTAAAAAAGCGACAAACACAGCATTGACAATCTATATTAAACATTTACATGCTAAATTTGGCTATCTTCATTTATTTTATTTCGAAAATTCAATAATTATTACTTATCGTTTGCAAAAAAAATTTATCTTTCAAAAAATAAATATGTAATATTCCTCGCTTTTAAATTGAAGTCTCAATTTAAATTGAAGTGTCATATTTAAATATAATTAAAACATTTCATATCAACGTACAAAGAATCTCGTAGTGAAATATATTTGACGTCATTTCAAACTGATCGATGTCGCAAAAATAAGTTTATTTTAATTTAATGTCTAAAAGAATTAAAGTTTCTCGAGCGATTGTTGCGAATGGCAATGGTGATTAAATTCTAATAAAAATGGCTTCCTATGCTTTTTAAATGAGCATTAAATTTTGCAGTTCTTTTCTGAAATTTTCAATGTATTCTAATTTCGATGCGCCGAATTTTGTTGACATATCACACTTGTCTGTAGCATTTGTAGTTTGGGCTATGGAAGTGGGTGACGGACAGACAGACAGACGGACTGAACAATTATAATACCTTCCACTTTTTACGTTATAAACGTAGTGTGGAAGCTAAAAATTCCTTCAAAGTTGAAAGCACAAAAAAAATTACTATTGGAGAGTGAAAATGTGTTTTGTATAATAATTTAAATACTTATGCAATTCTTTAATTATTATTTTCACCATATGCTTAGCTAAACTGAAAGATAAAATGTAATGCCCCTTCCAGCGCTCGCCAACCTTTTTATCAATTCTGAAAAAAAAATTGGGTCAAACATCCTTAGTCACCCTCAAGTAATTTTCGACTACTTATTAATAGATAGTATTTAAAATTTTATTATAAACTAGTATTTAAAAGCATTTATTACCATGCAACTTTGGAAACTGCAGTTTCAATACTGCAATAACAGTATCGTTAGTTTTTTCTTATTTAAACAATAATAGTTTAATTAATATAATAATTAATATAATGATATAATAGTTTAATTATTTCTTATTTAACAATAAAGTTTAATTTTTCTTATTAAATTGTACACCGAAGTATTTAACTACTTATCATATCTCATTGGCTCACTTTTAAAATTAATTTCGAAATGATACATATTTATTCTTTTTAAATGCTACTGCTAACAAATATTTATTTTGGTATTATTTAATTATAATTCAAAGAAATTATCAGATCTTAATAAAAAAAAAATTCGATTAATTAGAAATAACTTCATTACATTATATATTAAATCCGGAAATAATATTAAAATAAGTTTTAAATTGATTTCGAAACGATACATATTTACTCTTTTTTAAATGCGACTTTTAAAAAATATTTCCTTTAATCTTATTTCGTTATAATTTAAAAAAAATACTAAACCTAAAAAAGCACTATGTCGATTAATTAGAAGTAACTTCATTACGAGGCCCGGATGGCCTATTTGGATCGCAGACCATTACGCTAGCAGTCTGTGTGCTGTAACGGGTAACGGGTAACGGGTAACGGTTCGATTCCCGCATTCGCCCTGGGTGTACTTCCTTTCTCTGTGTCGGTAAAAATTCTTTCTGTGTCTGTCTTACTTGACGAAGGCTTATAAGCTGGTCTCTGATCAAGAACACAAGCCGGAATATATATGGACCTACCCTACCCTACCCAACTTCATTACATATGAAATTAAGAAATAATATTTTTACGTAAACAAATCCACCAGGAGCAACTAATTTCAGTCTTTTTTAATTATTAAAACATCTCATGTATATTCTTCGTAATTTATTCTTTCCCTCTACATCACTCAGAAAAAATGGGATTTTTTTTATCTTGGGAAAATGAAAAAGCCTCTTCTAGTGTTCTTTTTTAAGAAAACGAAACGGTGTGGCAGAATGACAACTTTTCCACAAAAAGGTTTGGGAAAGTTTATGTTCTGCGTAACATTAACCCATTAACGAAGACCCATTAACAGCTTCATTTAAGAATAAAATCATTAACTTCAAGATTTTTGAAAAATTCGTTTTTCGTGTAACCTGATTTGTCCTGCATAAATTGTTCTGGATACTACGGTAATAACTTGTCGTATGTTTCGTTTATTTAAATAAACTAAAGCAAAAAGGAAAAATTCCTCGCCAATCGTCGTTAATGGGTTAATTGAAAGTCGCCAAACAAAAATAGTCGCGAACGAGGACCAGGACAGATTTGTACATTTTTAAGCTGGTTATTTACTTTAATACTTTATTTTCTTTTCAATAGTCATTATTTTAAAATCAAAGTGTAACAATTTGCGAATTTGGTGGTTGCAGTACAAATTATTTTAAACTCGAGTATTTCCCTTTATAGATAATTTCAATAATTAATTACAGATATAGTATTTCAATAGTATTTCAATAGTATTCAATAGTATTCAATAGTATTCAATTGTATTCAATAGTATTTCAATAGTATTTCAATAGTATTCAATAGTATTCAATAGTATTCAATAGTATTTCAATAGTATTCAATAGTATTTCAATAGTATTTCAATAATTTTAAATAATTTACACGAAGATCATCGTAGCATATTTTGCCTAGCGACAAATTCCAAAATAATAAATAAATGAAAATGTCTGAAATCAAAACACCCATCAGCAGATAATGAAAAAGACTAAATAAATAAAACTTTTTCATGAAGATACTAAAAAATCCTACGCCAAATCCTTCGCCAAATCCTTCGCCAAATCATTCATCAAAGTTTTCATTTATGTATACTTTTGAAGGGATAAATGGTTACAAATGGCGACACAATTTTATCACCGGGTTTGACTTCTAGCCACACATCTTACCTCTAAAGTTTCAATATTATAACGATTTTCAGCAAGCATTGCCATTCAAACCAGAAGAAAGTTAAAATAAAACCAAAGAAAAAAATCTAAAGTGCTTTGGTGGCATTTCTTAACTGCAACTGCCGAAGCTTGCCACCTCCGAAGGGGTTTTTTTACGTAAAAGAAAAGTTGTTTGAAATTTTGTGATACTTCTTTTTAAATAACTGAAAAACATTCTCAGGAATTTTATGGCCTGTAAAATTTCAGTTCCCTCCGTATTTCATGCTACCGGGTCGTTTTCCTTCGGAAATATTTTCGGTATGAAATATTCTAAGAATGGTAAGAAGGCGAATTGTAAGGATTTCCTATAACTATTTTCTTAGTACTTTCAGTTTAAACGATAGTTCACAAAATATATTTCCTAAAAAAATTTAATTATTTAAACATAAATTAAAGTTTAATCCTTCAAATGTCTAAACCAATGTATTTCTCAATTTTTCAAGTATTTTGGTGTGCGGTAACATTGATTCTATTTCTACAAACTATTGTAGAAAGTAACAAACATATAGTATAAAGTTATTTGAACAAAGGAGTTGTTTTAAATAAATTTAAAAATTATATAATATTTGAACATAAATTCTATTCTATTTTAACTTTATAAAGTTTAACTGCTACACTTTCTTTTAATTCTTTTATAACCTGTTAAAGTCAACAAAATTTAAAGTTGGGATAAAAAAAATTCCTTTAAATTTAACGTACTTCTTCAAAACTCAAAATTTACTTCTAAAGAATGCTTATCAGCCAAAAAAAAATTATAATAAAAAAATTCTTTCAATTACTCTTATATTTAAAATATAAAAAATTGGCGAAATGCCACGGTTAAAATATAGCCAATGTCTCAAAAACCTGAGTCTTAGATAAACAACAAAAAGATTCTTGGAAAAAGATACGCTACACTCGTAAATCTATCAATGTTTTAAACACTTTTGAGAAGAAAATGCACTGAACTGGACAAGATTTAGGCAATAAATCTCAAAAACTGCCCCATATGGTAGACACATATATTTTTTTCCATTCACACTTTCTATATGAATCCCTAAATGTAAAGGAAAGTCAAGTGCATTGGAGAGTTTCCTTTTAAGCTTTTTTTTACAATATGTTAGCCAAAGAAGAATATTGTACGGAAATCTCCCTGAGGACTTGGCTCATTTTTAAATTTATCAATTCTTAAAAATAATAGTTTATCTTAGTCAATGATTGATGCAGCATATTTGTTAGAAGTGACTGTAAAGAAAAACCAATTCTTGATTTCAGATCTTTTAGAGAGAAAAAATGTTTTTTTTTTTACATTTTTCTTTCATTTTAGGTATACTCTGTCTCCGGTTTATTTAAGCGTGTAATTTGGAATGGCACATAATTCTTGAAAATAAGGTTTTAATGGTTTAACAGGTTATTCTTATGGGTACATTCGGAAAAATAGCATTTTTTGTTTGCCGTACTGTGATCAAGGCGAAAGCGAATGTATCAGGTATCAGACCTAGACATCCAAAAAAAGTAACAACGAATTTAAAAAAGAAGAAATTTTTTGGCATTACAGCAGAACTAGACATAACGCTACTTGAATGAAGCGAAAAAAATCGTTACTACTACCGTCAGTGCGGGAAACTTTGGCCAAAATCATTGTTTTTTTTACAAAAGAAGAAAAATTTAAACTACAAAATCGATTTAAACACTTTAAAATCACTATGCATTTTAAGTATTGTACTTTTAGGAATAATTTGCAGGCATTTTTGTTACATTTTATAAGTTTTAAAAAAAATGGTACTAGTTTAAAAAATTAGGATACGATTCGAGTCCGGGAGGGTAACTTTGGCCACAAGCACGAAGTACTCACCAAACGTACCATTTACTGCTTTTTGGGCTGTGTAATAGATTTAAATTGCAATAATAAAACTACTAAACATTAGAATTATTAGTTTTTAAAGTTTATTAGGTGATTTCAGGATAAATACCAGAAAATTCTTATTTGTTTCAGTTTATGCTGCATCGCCCAATGATTTAGCCGCAATACTTCAGAACACTTTCAGCTGACATTTTTAAAAATTAATTTACATTTCTTAAAAGAAAATCAACTAACGCATTTTTGAAAACCAGATTTAATGATAATTATTTTCATAATCAAAACGCAAACGATATTATAATGAAAAGAAAATAACATATTAGTAATTTGGAATTCTAAAAAGTTTACATCTCTAGCATTAGCAATTTTAAATGTCGTTCTATATTATGTTTAAAAACAGTTTTAAAAAGACATAATAATATAGAATATCCATAAGAATAAGATTAAAATGTATTATTTAAAATTAAGTTAAAAAGAATCTCGATTTTCGTTAATTTTTTAAAGTGTAATATAGCATAAGGAAATCATTGTAGCTATGGCCAAAGTTAGCCGCATTCGTGGTCAAAAGTTTCCCGGTGACCAACAATTAAATACAGCTTTTGAAATATTTATTATAGAATAAAATAAATTGTGGGATATTATTCCCAAAAGATTAAAGAATCGCATAGAGTATTTTCTTACTCAATATTAAATAATTTTTGAACAATTCTAAATGAAAGTTTACTGAAGTAGTTTTTTGTTCTTCAACGCTTGCAGAAATAAAACACACTTTTTTGGTGTTGCCAAAACTAAAATAGAAAAAAAGTCTCATATTTAATTAAAGCCAATGTTGCCACCTTTCTAAAAATGCTAACTAATTTAAAGTCTGATGACTTTGAGCAGAGAAATTTTAGAACAAAACTTTTTCGGACGAGTGGCCAAAGTTACCCTCCATGGCCAAAGATCCGCTTTGACGGTAACTTAAACAAAGCTTCGTTAATTTGTGGTTCAGAAAACTATACTTATAATAAATAATAATAAGAAAAGGTAATATGCTACAAAACCGGTGGTTCAAAATATCTAATTTTCCTTTTTTAACTTTTTAATCTAAATTATGCCGACACAAAAAACGGTATAATATATATTTAAATATGGACAAGGTAGTTAATTTTAATACAATTTTACCGCCATATCCAAAAGTGATTATTCCAAAACACCAACTTTCAGGCTTTGTGTATACTTTTCTCTTTTTATACTTGGAGAGTTGACATTTTCTGTGCTGTTGCATACTTGTCTATTCAGCCCAATAAACCTAAACTTTTCGGAAGAAAATATGTATATGAAAAATATGACTTAATTAGATGATATCTCCATCACAGCAGTCAAAATAAAATATAGCACTTACCTTTTTGCGCGTAATAAGGACATATAAATGGTTAAGAAATGTTTGAATATGCCTTGTATATATTTTGTATGATAAGCATTTTATTCTAAACTTAATAATATTGGTCACGCAAAATATTTAAACCTAGAAGCTTTAATAAATTTTAAAAATGATAAATGAAATGTTATGTTAATTGTAAGCATTACTGACAGTTGTTTTTTATTGCTCGAATCAGATAGCAAAAAGTAGCCGTCTGATAAAAGTCCTTTAGTTTTAGGAGGTATCATTTATATCAGTCAACTTTATTATAGTTGATAGAAAGATTTTTCTGTGAGACTGTTCATCGAACTTCTGCAATTGCACAACCGAAAAAAATAACTGGTTTCTGGTAGTTGTTACGTTGATGATCTATTTATTTTTTTTATGTAGCCGAATCTTTAAAGGAAAAGGGTATTAAAATCTAGTTAATTATCAAGAGATCGAAGCTGTGTCACAACGAAATTATTTTTTAGTATATTTATAGCTTTTTTAACATGTTTGCTTTTTTTAACATGTTCAACGTTGCCTATATTTGCTATCTAAATAGTTAACGACCATGCATAAGACTCTTTTTTTCTAAAGAACACCAGAATATTTAAAGAAATATCCAAAATTAACTTTTTATAATATCGTGCAAAAAAACTAACTTTTTCAAATCAATAATCGTGGCAAAAGTGATGCTTTATACGAAATCGTGTTTCAAAGTTACTTTTACGCACTAGTGCGACAAAGTAAATAAGAGCATTTGATTGGTGTAAAATTATTTATTTGAGCGTAATATTTTATTCGGCAGTTTTGTGATTGGTGTAAAATTCTTTATTTGGCGTCTTATTTCCAATGCCAATCTAAGTAATACTTCTTGCACGTGATTTTAAATAATCATTAATATAAATAATCACCTTCAACTCATTTGAACGTGATAATAAAATAATTAATAAGCCAATCAATAAATGCCAATTTTATAAATACTTTTTTTTGCACGTTTTTATAAAAAATAGTGCATAACAACACGTTGAAAATAGCCTTTTTTAAACTCGTGAATTTATTCAACTCGTTTAAAAAAGCCTTACTTTTCACACTAGTTGCATAAATAACTATTATTGAATAAGATTAAAATTAACTTGATACTGATCTCAATGTATGAAAAATTGCATTAAGTCCCATATTCATTTTACATTTATAACCTAACTATATTTGAAATGTTTTATTAGTGAAATATATATTTTGTTATTGTGTTGAAAATATCCGCCATTCTTTATGATAAAAGAATATCATGCTTTTCCGGAAAATACAAAAATTCAATTCTGACATTTTTTTTGCGGTCTAAAAATTGCAAAAATGGGAAGCCATACCTTCCGGTCAGCATCGTTAGCTAGAAAAAAAGATTGAAGTCAACGAGATTCTCAATTTCGATTATAAATAGAGATGACAAATCGTCATCATTAATGAATTGCTTTTCAAATTTTTTTACCCCGTGAAAAGTGTCAAAAACACCGACTCCTTAAGAAATGGATGTTTTTTTCGGGTTGGCTCAACAGGAAAGCGAAGAAATATTTTTTCCGGGCCACGGCCATAGAAATCTTCATTTTGATGGACGAGCGATAGATCATTTGTCAAATTGTCGTCTGGGTTTTATAGAGTTGTAACTAGCACTCGATGGGATTTGAAGGGGTTGGGGGAGCGATATGGTATTAACCTTTAGACCAGTAAATTTTTGAATAGAATCCGATACTTCAGTCTGCAATCGTAAAAACAGTTAGTGGAGTAAAAAAACTGGAATTAAAATGATTAGTGGTTGGTTGATTGTAGATATATATTTTCAGGCTTGTGTGGTGCTTGGTCACAAAGACCTGCTTATAAACCTTCGTCAAGAAGGAATAACACGACATACATACACACACATACAAGACAGACGCTGCCATCTATCGCCACCTCCACAATTTAGACATGTCCCTGAAGGGAAGGGAAATAGTCTCCAGGGACCTGTACCCGTGGGAAACTGCACATTATATATGTCTACCAACCAACCAACCAATCCTTTGACCAAAGTTCTAAATTGCGAGGCGTAATTGACTGCGTTAAAACTCTATGGAGGCTTCAAAAAGAGTGTCGGAAACGTACAGCCGGCAAAACGTTTACGCACACAGTTTAAATAATCATGTCGCGAGAGCACAGTAGCTCTTAGTTGCCTTTACCATCTTCAGTTTTTCATGAAACGAACTTCCCTTATCCTGCATCTATTTGTGGTCTTATCAGCACAACCTATCTTAAAGGGTATATCACACGAGCAACTTTTCCCCAACCCAACTCTCAACGCAACCTCTGTTCCGACCATGATGCGAAATGTCACGTGCTATGACGTAGGCGTGGAGAAATTTTCTCCAACTCTGTCGATCTCTCGCGCGGAGTTGATCAACTTGTCCAACAACCATAGGTGAACGGTGACTGTCGCTACACTGACGTCACGGTTCTGTTTGGTTGAAGCCAAATCTTCAGTCATATATTGCCAAATTGCCAAGCTGTGTTTATTTATTTTACATGCACGATATTTTGATTTCAATCTGAAATATAATAGCTATTTGACACAAAGAGGAAATAAACTCTTGTGATTGACATATCTTCTTATTTTCGATAAAAAATGTGAAAGTTGAGGTTTTTTTAAACGGAAATTGTTACTTAGGCCAATTCACACAAGATTTATTTATATATCTTGAAAAATCCTTAGCACAGCTTATTTAAACTTTAATGTAGAAAAGCTACTTTTAAGGACTTCTACGTAATTCAATATTTTAATATCATTTGCTATAATATGTAGTAGATGGTAAAATGCCCTTTTTTCTAAATGGAAAGCTATACTGTATATCAGCTTAATTAAATTTGTAAAAAAATATTGAAATTTAAGCAAAAATTCAAAAATTAGCCTTCAAAATTTTCTCAGCAATTTAACATCTATAGTTGGGAAAATAAACTTTTAACTTATATCTCTCAGTGTTATTTGTTTTATACAAATAAGGTGAAAGAAAAATTATAATTATAGAGAATCCTAAGCATGCGATAAATAACTCAAATCAATCCAAAAGGTTCGATTTTAAAATTGTCGCCTACTGTAGAGATATCGTTTAGTTATGACAGTCGAAAGAAAATCTCTCATACTCTGGCAACCTTTAACAATTTTGGGGGGGCCGAAATGGGGAGAAAGTTGCGTGGGATTGGTGGAGGAAAACGCTCGTGTGATACCCTTAAAGCTGCTTGGTTAAGAAAAAACTGCTGACCTATAAACGGCCCGTGGTGCAGCCAAAAATGGCCGACGAATAATAGCCCGTTTTGAGGAAGTGTACGTTAAATAAGATTCAAAGTCCTAACACTGCGTACGATGTCGCCCTCAATGATTGCGTTTGGTGCCTTCTCAGGTGTCGGCTCGTTACTTGACTGTGGCTCTAAATTACGACGCCCGTCGCCAATAGCACTCGTGTAGCTCTAGTGAGACGATAATTCAAACTAACCTAACTAGAAAAAAAAACAGTTTTTGATGGAACTGGTTTAGCCTCAAGACATCTTTGTGGCGTTAAGTTCAAATAAAATTATAAGAGGAGTGTTATAAACCACAATGGTACCAATGAATGGTGACGGCTTGATTTTTTTTATCGTGTTGGAAACCACGAACACTCCCTCTTATTTTTACGTCAAGAAAGTTGTGGAAACAAAGTTGGCAATGTGCACTCAAAGCACTATGAATTTCATCCACCAAAGACATTGTATCAAAATCATACCCCTTAACATGTACCCTATAATGTACAAGTATCATTAAATTCGTTGATTTTTTTTCACATTAATCAAAACCACTTTTGAAATCGCAACCGTAGAACTCAAGGGCCAACAACGTCACTTGACCTCCATTTAAAATTCCGAGGCATTTTCTGAAGCTATGTAAAGCCCTAGTGCGAGGTTAGTTAGACAAATCTAAACCAAACTTTGGTAAGGGAATCGCTTCCGGTTGCCTATTTCTAGCCTCCTTTAGGAGCTTTAACACAGCCAAATAACGCCTCGTAATTTAGATTTAGGTCAAGTGACGAGATCGCAACCTGAGCGGGCACCCAACGGAACTTCGAGCGCCATCGTACGCTAAAGCCGTCGGGACTTTGGACTCCACAGAGTTAAGGAGCACGTCTGCCCCAGTGTACCCGTGCCCATCCGTGATGAATTGAGGATTTTTCTACTATTTCCAGCACAGATCCGAATTATAGGATGACTGGCAGTTGGTGGGATTCAAACCCCCGCACTCCTGAGAAGGTTGAATCTCTAGGCTGATGCCTTAACCACTCGGCCACGGAAGGGCTAAAGCCAAACTTACCTTAGGTTGGTTGTGTAAACTGGTTTATTGCTTTGCTCGCGGTGCGCTTATACCAGTCATAATCCATTGTAATATTTCTCTCAATAGAGGGCAGCACTACTGCTCGTAAGGATATCCATCTAATTTTATAGCAGAGGCCAACTAGAGGATTCCCAGAATTGGCTTGTCAACCCCGGAGGTATTGATTTGGTATGGGAACTTGGAGGATTTTGTGACTACGACAGAATCTAACGTGCACCGGTCACCAATGCGTACACGGGGGTCTTCGGTCGGCAGGGCTCGAACTCGCAACCTTAGGGATGCCAGTGCAAGACCTTGCCAACCAGGCTATATCTCAAACTAACCTTAGATTAGTTAAGGGCTTATTTATTTATAGAGCAAAAGCATAGGGTACCCAGACCTAAGTCTCACGAACGAAATGTATCGGATTAGGTTTGGTTTTCATGTACTTTTAGTGTATGCATTGCATACCCACTAGAGTGGACCGACCGACGGCCAATTTACAGGTATCAGGTGCAAAAGGTAGTTAAATTAAAAGTGTCCTTTTCTCAAGGCAAATTTTTACGTATGTTGTAGAAAATATTATTAAAAGTTAATAATTAATCTGCCAGACACTTTCTGTCGGACGAAACCTTTTCCAGACGCTTTAAACGTCCTTTAAAGTTTAGACTTTGTCCCACGCATCTGGTGGCGCGATATAGCGCTGCGCATTTTCTTACTAAACAAAAAATTATTTAAATCAAAATGATAATCTTTCTTCGTTTTTATTGCTTATCGACTCGGCTTTATTTATGTAACCAAAAGAGTAACGAACAATTACAGTCCCTCCAAAAAAAATTAAAAACATAGAAATATTGCATTTCAATTTAATAAAATTTTTGTTTAGTTAGAAAATGCGTAGCGCCATTCCCGCACAACCAAATGCGTAGGGCAAAGTCTGAACTTTACAGGACCTTTAAAACGTCTGGCAAAAGTTTCGGCCGGCGCAAACCCTGTCGAAATTGTTTCCCTGTTGGGTTGTGTGCTGTCGAGATTTCAGCAGTCGTGTTCTGGCTTGTCGGGTTTTTGCATAGATATCATAGTTAAAGTATTAGATTGGCTGATCACGTGACCTCCAATGCTAACGATGGGACGTGCATGGAGGTCTTTTAAGAGGGCAAAATGGCCAGTGTTGCTGCCACTTTAAGGTGATAAAAAAAATAATAATAAAATACTACGAAAAAATACCATTTAATTCTAAAATTACAAAAAAAAATACTAGAAAAGGATTTAAAGTCAATAAAAAGATTCCAAAAGCAGCTAGTATTTTTACGATATATATTTTTTTAATTTTAGAATTAAATGGTATTTTGTCGTAGTATTTTTCTCCTTAAAGTGTCAGCAACACTGGCCATTTTCCCCTCTTAAAAGACCTCCATGCGCGTCCCGTCGTTAGCATTGGAGGTCACGTGATCAGCTAATCTAATACTTTAAATATGATATCTATGGGTTTTCGACTGTCGAGGGCCATGTCTGGAACCGTAAACTAATACCACGAAAATATTCATTGCAACTTTCTCAAAGTAATGGTGTGAAATCATTCGCCTCCCCCCTCCCCTATAAATACCCCTAAAGATATTGGAGGAATGAAAGGGGGATGAGTAATGATGAAGGTTAGGACGTAATTTTATTTAGGAGGAATGCCTTTGGGGTTTTTTTTTTGTTTTGTTTTTGCGTCGAGGTGTAAGACTTCACTACAGGAAAAAAAAACTACATAAATATTTCTTATGTAAACATATTTTTCCAACAATTATGTATCTAAAAGTATGTTTTGCAGTTAGTTTGAAAAAATAATGTTTAACACATTCGCTAAGAGGCACGGTGTTGTAGAGGAATTTGAGGTTAATGAGAGGTCAAAATACTCATTTTTTGTTTGCTATGAAAAAACAAACTGTTATTTTTTTGTAATTAATTGTGAAAGGGGGATGAGTAATGATGAAGGTTAGGATGTAATTTTATTTAGGAGGAATGCCTTTGGGTTTTTTTTTTGTTTTGTTTTTGCGTCGAGGTGTAAGACTTCACTACAGGAAAAAAAAACTACATAAATATTTCTTATGTAAACATATTTTTCCAACAATTATGTATCTAAAAGTATGTTTTGCAGTTAGTTTGAAAAAATAATGTTTAACACATTCGCTAAGAGGCACGGTGTTGTAGAGGAATTTGAGGTTAATGAGAGGTCAAAATACTCATTTTTTGTTTGCTATGAAAAACAAACTGTTATTTTTTTGTAATTAATTGTGAAAGGGGGATGAGTAATGATGAAGGTTAGGACGTAATTTTATTTAGAAGGAATGCCTTTGGGTTTTTTTTTGTTTTGTTTTTGCGTCGAGGTGTAAGACTTCACTACAGGAAAAAAAAACTACATAAATATTCTTATGTAAACATATTTTTCCAACAATTATGTATCTAAAAGTATGTTTTGCAGTTAGTTTGAAAAAATAATGTTTAACACATTCGCTAAGAGGCACGGTGTTGTAGAGGAATTTGAGGTTAATGAGAGGTCAAAATACTCATTTTTTGTTTGCTATGAAAAAACAAACTGTTATTTTTTTGTAATTAATTGTGAAAGGGGGATGAGTAATGATGAAGGTTAGGACGTATTTTTATTTAGGAGGAATGCCTTTGAGATGTTTTTTTTTGTCTTGGCCTCGAGGTGTAAGACTTCAAAAGCCTCTTCACTACTGGAAAAAAAACCCTACATAAATATGTCTTATGTAAACATATTTTTCAAACAATTATGTATCTAAAAATATATTTTGCAGTTAGTTTGAAAAAATAATGTTTAACACATTTGCTGAGAGGCACGGTGATGTAGTGGAATTTGAGGTTATGAGAGGTCAAAATACTCATTTTTTGTTTGCTATGAAAAAGCAAACTGTTATTTTTTGTAATTAATAGTCTATTTTGACTTTAAGTTAATGCAAAATATCTGTTAAGCTTGATGATGAAAAAACCCTTGCCAAAATTCATCCAAAATCTGCGTCCTTCTCTTGCTACGTCATTTTTAATGGAAATTAATGAAACATCTGATTTGGTGTCGATACATTCAGAAAGATTGAACATTCTAGCTTATAAAAGAACCGTTATTATTAGGTTTAATTGTAAACTAAATTTATAAAAGGAATTCCACAAAAATTCACTTGTGTGCGTACCTCTGGAGGGAAGAGGCTAGGGGCTTTCATGATACGCTAATTTACACAATGATAAATATTAAATGCTTTTAAAAAACATCCAGTGCATTTAAAATCTATTTAATGAAAACAAAGAAGACATTTCACAGTAGTATTTTATAACATAATATAAGATATTTATAGTAAAATCCCTCCAGCGGGTTTTAGAAACAAACTTCTTAAATACGTATAAAAAATTTCAGGCTGATACAGTAGATTTTGAGAAAAAGGTACATGAACATTCAGAGTAAGTTTTGAGATATAACCGTTTAAAGTAAACAATAGTGGTTCAGATTAAACCATTAAACATGATTTAACATGTTACCATTAAAACATGATTGTATTTTACGTAAACAACGTTTGTTTAAAAATTAAAAATACTTCCAGTACTCCAAACTTTTATGTAAGATATCGTTGAAAGGCTAAGATTTCATATTTTAAGAAACACTAAAAAGATTTAAATGTCATTTTTGAAAATTTTTTGGGGTCTGGTTTCCCCCTTAATAACCATAAATGTATCCAAAAATGAAATTACAAGATAAAAGTCACCACATAAATATCTACCCAAGAAAACCTCCCATAGAATGTCACACAAAAATCGCGTGAGTCCGCTTTCGTCATTGGAGTTCGTGTTCTTAAAAGGGGTGGATATGATTTATGTGAACTTTACTATTGTACCAATTTTATACTATTTAACTAATTTACGCAATAATAACTATATAGTAAAATAAAAAAATCAATACGTTTTAAAGCTATTTATAGTCATCAAAAAAGGATTTTATAACATTGTGTTGATCTACAAAAAACTATTTCGCTTAATTTTAAAATTAATCTACCTTTCAATTTACCATTGCCATATGCGTTTTTATTTTAAAATTAAATTACCTTTCAATTTAGTATTAACATATGCGTTTAAAAAAGGAAACTTAAACAATAATAACCCTAACATGTATATCCAAAAATACGATATATACACATACCTATACACGATCCCAAGAAAACCTCCATGGAATTTCACACAAAAATCGCGTGAGTCCCTTTTCGTCATTCGTGTTTGTGTTCTCAAAAGGAGTGAATATGATTTATGTGAGTTCCAGGGGTGGGAAAAGGGGTGTTCCAGAACATTTACGAACACGAAATCGCCTGCTTGTACCCTTTTCTCGATGAGTTGTCATCACACAAAGCGATTTTTAACGTGATTCTTCTAAGAGAGTTGATACGTCTGTAAGTGCTGTTGATTGCAGTGTTTACAGTTGATTTGTTGCACTTAAATGAGCATTGTTGTGGTTAGGTTATTTAAGTGATGAATGAATTCTAATTATTTTATAGTTGCTTTATACGATTGTTGATGTGAGCTTTCTTGTTGTCTGTGTTGTATTTACTTGTTAAATATCCATAGAAATTTTTCGCAAAACATATTATTGATCATTTTAACAAGGTTAGATTTTGTACCGTGAAACGGATACTAATTTGACTTGGTGTTTACGGTAAATATTACAAATATAAACTCGACAATCTATAAAAATTAGTTTTGGTTGTTGTTTTCAACGATTCTTTGAGGATGCTTCTAGTTTCTTTTTCAACTTGTTATATTTTTGATTTAAAATATCACAATAAAATTTTGAAAACAATATATTGTTTACAATGTTAGTTTGTACCGTAATCAAGATCTTAATTGACTAAGGTTACCGTAAAATAAAAACTATTCTAACGCAATGAACTTCATAAAAATCAGTTTTGTTAACGTTCAATTATGAAAACCTGTAAGCACTTTCAATTTTCTAGTTTTTAAAAATTTATGCAATTTGTGTATACATCAAGTCTTTAATGGTAGACAAAAAACTTTTCTAAATGAAATTGAAACTTCTAAAATCATCTGAAGGAAGCTTTATGGAAAACGTGTAAATCCGTTTAAGAAATTGTCATTTGTGCAGCGCAAACAACTTACATCCTTGTTATTACTTTTAGAAAAATGGAAATTTTACTAAAGTTTAATAACTTTATTTTAGATACATATTTTTTAAGTTATTTATTTTACTGTGAAACTCGCTTACTTTGTTACATTCGCTTGTCGCACGCAGTTGGTAAACAAGTTTACTCTTCTTAACGTTTGCTTGTTCCCCAGCTGCTTTTGTTAAAAGAAATCCCCCCCAAAAATTTACAAAATTTATTTTTATGATAGTATACAATACGTCTAGCTATGATAGACTGCTTCCAACAACTGATTGCGCGGCATCAGAAAACAGCTGATGCAACAAAAATCATTCGGCCCGCATCTTTTTGACACGTGTGACAACGGTTCATTTATGCAATGAAAGACACAAGCTTCACTCCCAATAAAACTTCTCTGTCCTGACAGCCTTTATGATTCCAAACATTATTTTTTTTAAACTTTCTGCGTATTTTCAATGCGTGAAAAAGTGGCACAGCTCACTAGGGTTGTTCAATTGGGGGTAAAGAAATGTCTTCCAAATTTCATTTTGGCTTTCCTAGCGATAGGTGCTCCGATTGGTCCTCTGTTCCCGCATGCCATGGATTCACCAATTGAAGTAGTTCGATAAAGAATTTATTGTCATTAACATTTCTGTTGCACTTACCAAAAACATGCACATTTTAAGGATTTTTTAACGAAATTATTTTACATTTTGGTAAATATACTCAGTGGCAGAGAAATACTACCATTTTGCACAATAAATGATTTAAAAAGTTTTTTTTGTTGTTAATACTATTGCCACTTGGGAAACCCAAGCTCTTCCCGCGGAGCGGGCAAGGATTAAGGCAAGTGGGTGCGGTTCCTGGGGAGAGATGCCCGTGTAGAGACTACACGGCAGGAATCCGTCTTGGCATCGTGCTGACAGATGCTGCCATCTATCGGGACCTCCGCAATTTAGACATGTCACTGAAGGTGAGGGAAATAGTCTCCAGGGACCTGTACCCATGGGAAACTGCGCCATGACCGCCCACAGGACTTTCGTACCTTGAGATTTAACGAGCACGTACTCCGCATATACTCGGTGGGTCTTCAGTGGTATCGGGACTCGATCGCGGGACCTTCCGATTCCGAGAACGAGGCCTTAACCACTAGGCATCCACGGCCCTTAGTTGTTGGAAAAAAGGGCCTAAGATGACCCTAAAGTTGATTACATTTCCAAAAATATATGCCTAGTCATAGCAAGTTAACAGATTACTGCGTTTATGTGACTTTAACATCGAAGAGATCTTTTTTAACAGCTAGGTCATTTTTCCACCACATAATTTTTTCCAAGAACAGTTGCATAAAAGTACTAAAATTTTTCGTTGAATGATATAAAAAGTTGAACACATTACCAAAAAATATTTGCCTAGTCGTTGTAAGTTTACAGATTAGTACTTTTGTGCGACTTTAACTTCGAAGATATCTTTTCAACAGCTAAGCCATTTTTGCACTACATATTTTTTCCAACAACAGTTGCATAAAAATACTACATTATTGTGTCAAATAATTTAAAAAGTTAAATGCATTATTAAAAATATTTGCGTAGTCGTAGTATATACAGATTACTACGTTAATTTAACTTTAACTTTGAAGATATATTTTCAACAGCTAGGCCATTTTTCCACTACGTATTTTCTTTCCAGTCATACACGTATCGTCCTTTTGAAGGAAAAACGTTATTGAATCAGGATTATATTTGGTGATTCATCTCGTCAAAAAGATTTAAAAAAAATAAGTTTCGTTCCTTGGAATAAAATAAACAAGTAAGTAAATAAAAAAAATGAGATTGAAAATGCCATTTCAGCTCCATAAACAGAATTTAAACAAGATGGCGAAAATGAAAACTGAGAATTCTTCGTCGTAAAAGGATCCAGTGGAATGTTTCGAATAATCCCGTATTCTGAGGAGGAATGTTCTATTTTATATGTATTTTGAGTTGGTATCCGGAGTAAAAGAATTCCGCTTTTGAACTCATGTTTAGGTTTCAGATGTCTTACAAGATATTTCTAGGGGGACATTTTTCCCTCTTTAAAAAAAAACTTTTTAAGAGTTTTTTGGTTGCAAAGGAATCCCAACATTTATAGAATATAAAGATCACAGAATTTAAATAGGACTAGCGCTTTTAAGTAATAGTTACGCCTATTGATTTAGTTTTTTTTAATCTATATTACTGTTTGCCAGTTCAGATAAATAGCATTAATTAATTTTAGCATGCATTTATACTTCTACTCATAAACTAAACTAAACTAAACTCCTGTGCCCATTTCAGATTTCGTGACCAAGGGCTCTGGGGTGCTAGGCATATGTCCCCGGTAAGGTGGTCAGCCTCACGCGGAATCCCCAGTGTTTAGTTCCCAAGCAAAATTGGTCCCCATTTTATCGACCCACTTAAGAGATGAAAGGATGGGTCAACCTCGCCCAATCCGGGATCCGATCCCCGGACCTGTGGCGTGGCAATGCGAAGCACTACCACTAAGCCACTGGGCCTCATACAACCTTTAAACCGGCGGAATACTTTCTATTTTGAAAATGAAAGTTATTCAAACTTGGATTAGTAAAATATGAGTATTTGATTCAAAAGACTAACATAAATGGACAATTCGAACAGGGCGGAGCGGGGTTTGCTTTTGGGAGAAAAGCAATGCTTGACTTAAATGTGGCGTCACTGTAGACGTCACCGTTCCAGTTTTGACGAATTAGCTACTGGATGGATTGTTTGTGGTTTAAGACAACAGTTGAGGTAACTGTGATGCCCTTGTAAGCGTGGCCGTTTCAGTTGTCCATGGCAATATCTTTAATTAGAAAATTAGTATGAAAAGTGAAATAAAAAAAAGACCACTGTCATTCTGAAATACAAAACTATGATATGAAGTGATTTCCTTAAAAGAGAAACATCTATGCATCTAACAGTGAGATATTTCTTTAAGCATTCAATGCGAATATCGTGCAATAGAGTACTTAATCCAAATTTCTAAGTATTTGGGATCAGAAAGGTTTTTCTATAGTGGAATGTGACAGTTATATGGTGGATGGGCTCGGGACCCGAGTCAATAAGGCGCTTGCCTTGCAGGCAAAAGGTCCCAAGTTCAAGCTCGGACATTACCGAAATAACTGACGATTTCTGCAACAAAACCTAAGGAAAATACCCCCTGTAGAAGGAGGGCACTTTATACATGCCCCCAAAGTCCTTACGTACGATGTCGCTTCCATAAGTTGTGTTGGGTGCCAACTGAGGTGTCATCTCGTCACTTGACTGTGGTTTTAAATTCCTTTCCCTGCTAAAAATAGCCATCGTGTAGATTTAGTGCGATGATTTCAACTTATATTCATATGATGGATAGAAAAATTTAAGCAACAACAAAACTATTACGCAGAGGTCGGGATAGCCTGGTCGGTAAAGTCTTGAACTGGCATCCCTGAGGTTGCGAGTTCAAGCCCCGCTGCCTTCCGAAGACCCCCGTGTACGCTAATGGTGACTGGTACACGTTAACTCCGTCGTGGTCACAAAGTCCTCCAAGTTCCCATACCAAATCAGTACCTCTGGGGGTGACAAGCCAATTCTGATGATCCTCTAGTTGGCCTCTGTCTCAAAGAGTTCTATAGTAGGGTAAAGGAATGACTCGTACTGAGCTGCCATCGGCAGCCATGGCTCACTACGGAGCCCAAATAGAGTGGCAAAAGTGCTAGTTAATTTATAATTTTGATACTGAGAAAGGAAGTACACCCAGGGCAAAGGCGGTAATCGAACCCGCACATGTTACAGAGCGCGGACTGCTAGCGTTATGGCCTGCGATCCAAACCACTCGGCCATCAGGCCCCACATGCCACCCTATATTGTCTCCTTGTTGGTCCATGGTGCTGTGGCCTGGTTCAGTCTCTACCCTACCATAGAACTCTTTGCTCTGTCTCTAAAAATTAGATGGATCCACTTATGTGTGTGTGTTGTGTCTGTCTTACTTGACGAAGGTTTATAAGCGGGTCTCTGACCAAGCACACAAACCTGAATATATATGTTTACCAACCAACAATTACGCATCAATCATGTTAAATAGAAACATCATCTGAAGTGGAAAAAAGTTAAACTGCATACAGAATCGTCTCTAAAATCCATAAAGACATAATATGAAGTATATCATTTCAGCAATTTTCTCTGGTCGTATGTGACTCCATCCATTCCCCTTCTCACATGACTATTGTTTCCCATCATTTAAGTTTGCTCATACGTAGTCTATAACATCTAAAGTATCTCATAAACAATGATCAGCTCTTTTTAGAGACTCTAAATTCTATGTTTTGTTTGGTTAGTAGAAAAATAGTCACACAACTACTGCAATATTTTATGATTATAAAAATATATATAAACCAAAATTCTCCGGGATAAGTTAAAACATTACATGGCAATAACCATTGAATGTTTCAAAATTGTTAAAATAGCTAGAAATAAACTGATATAACCATGACTAAACATCAAAATTTAAAAAATGTTATTTAGGAGCATTTAATATGTTAGTTATGGGCACGAAGTGTTCATGTATGTTGAGATGGTATGTAAGGGAAATTTGCATTACTGTATATATCAGTATCTTTTCTATCTTACAACCTACTGTAGCTCTAGTGTGACGTTATTCTACCAAACCAAGCAATCCTACCGTATGAAAACACAAAAAGTACCTAACAGCGTCTTGGGTATTTGGTACTAGTACAATTTAAACACGTTTGGGTCTAATCGGTAGGGTAGGGTAGGTACATATATATTCCGGCTTGTGTGCTTGATCAGAGACCCGCTTATAAGCCTTCGTCAAGTAAGACAGACACAGAAAGAATTTTTACTGTCACAGAGAAAGGAAAGTACACCCAGGGCGAAGGCGGGAATCGAACCCGCACCCGTTACAGCGCGCAGACTGCTAGCGTAATGGTCCAAACCACTCGGCCATCCGGGCCCCAAAGGGTCTAATGTCTCGACGCGTGTTTCAAAGTTTCTGTGGGTTTTATAGGTCTTTAAAATGGACATTTAATTGTGGTATAAAATTACCAAGAGCTTGTGTGTTAAATTAAAGCTCTATTTGTTACAAATAGTAACCCAAGATAAAAGTATTCAAATGCCTTCAACTTTTTGTGGCGACTGATACACTGCGATATACTTGCTCGTTAAATCTGTGGAGTCGAAAGTCCCAACGGCGTTAGCGTACGATGTCTCTCGAAGTTCCGTTCGTGCCCGCTCAGATGTCTACCTCGTCACTTGACTAGGGTTCTTAATTACGAGGTGAAATTAGCTATGTTAAATTTTTTTAATTAGGAGGCTAGAAATAGGCAGCCGGAAATGATGAAATTATCATCTACCCCTCTTTAGCGACTGATCGAGTCTTCTTCTCATTAAAGACTTTTTTTTCCAATGCAGCTGGCGAGAATGAACACAATTCTTTCGCCAGAGGTGGATACAGAGAACAAGGAAGATAGAACATATATACAAGTCAGGACGCGAGCCTGAAGAGCAGCTCTCTAGCCTCCCAATACCGGGAGTAGATGGACTCTTCCTTCAGCGCAGGGCATAGACGGAGGTGGTCTGAATTCATCTCCTGACCGGCGGTACAGAGAGGACAGGCAAGACTGCTTACAATCCTCAGTTTGTGGAGATGTGCATTGAGGCAGTCATGCATTGTTGCTATATGAAAAGCAGCCACAGCTTTGTATCTAGGATAGTCCGGGAGGTTGCGGATAGACGAGTTCCAGATTTTGTGTCTTGTTATTTCTTCTAAATTGGAAATATGCGAATTCTTTAGAGCTAGGTTGAATTTTGGGGCGACTGATCTGTAACAAACTTCCTCACAGGGGGTCTGCATGATGCTACATAGAGAGGTCCGTGTATATGCGCAGTAGAGCACAAATGAAGCAGGCTAGAGCGGTGCATCTTGGGATACCTCGGTGTCAGTATGTTATGCGCAGTAGCTCAAAAAACCGTGACAGCACCCTGCTTCAAATCATCTCAATTGGAGGGACCCTCTACAGAGCGGTGCATCTTGGGATACCTCGGTGTCAGTATGTTATGCGCAGTAGCTCAAAAAACCGTGACAGCACCCTGCTTCAAATCATCTCAATTGGAGGGACCCTCTACAGAGCGGTGCATCGTGGGATACCTCGGTGTCGTATGTTATGCGCAGTAGCTCAAAAAACCGTGACAGCACCCTGCTTTAAATCATCTCAATTGGAGGGACCCTCTACAGAGCGGTGCATCTTGGGATACCTCGGTGTCAGTATGTTATGCGCAGTAACTCAAAAAACCGTGACAGCACCCTGCTTCAAATCATCTCAATTGGAGGGACCCTCTACAGAGCGGTGCATCTTGGGATACCTCGGTGTCAGTATGTTATGCGCAGTAGCTCGAAAAACCGTGACAGCACCCTGCTTCAAATCATCTCAATTGGAGGACCCTCTACAGAGCGGTGCATCGTGGGATACCTCGGTGTCGTATGTTATGCGCAGTAGCTCAAAAAACCGTGACAGCACCCTGCTTTAAATCATTCAATTGGAGGGACCTCTACAGAGCGGTGCATCTTGGGATACCTCGGTGTCAGTATGTTATGCGCAGTAGCTCAAAAAACCGTGACGCATTCTCTTCAAATCATCTTAATGGGACTTACAGAGCGTGTCTTGCAATACCTCGGTGTCAGTAGTTATCGCAGTAGCTCCGAAAAATCTGACAGCCTGCTTCAATTTCTCAGTGTGAACCTCTCTACACCTTATTCCTACCTCTATAGCATGATGGTGCATCCCTTTTTGGCCAAACCGTCTGCTGCGTCGTGTCCAGGAATGCCACAGTGTGAAGGTATCCATACCCATTAAAGACTAAGTTGATGTGTTCTGAAGTTTTGGTAAAGAAAATTGTTCTAACGTGTATCTTAGTACTCATGTTTTATATTGTGAATTGAATGTCGTGTGGTTTGCATTGGTTTTGTGGAATTACCACCACCTAAGTTTTATAAGGATTATTGAAGATGCTTTATAAAACCTTTTTTGTGAAAAACTGTTTGAACTGCCAATTCAAAGTTACCCACAGACACCCAATGTCTTACCACGGTCTCAACCCAAGAACAGATTTAAGGTGCAACTTTTTTTGTGAAATTACGTACTTGAAGACATCACGTGAACTAATAAACTTGTGCAAAGTGTAGGTCACAACCACTAATTGTTTGATCCTGCGTCTGGTTTCATAAGTGGATGTTCAATATCAACTCATTTAATAGACAAATCAAGCAAGAAAACAAAAAGGTAAGTTTTCAATATATTTATCAAATTAAATGTGTTTAAATGATTTAAATGAGTAGAAGCATTTAAATAACACGTCATCTCTAAGCATACAGCATCATTTAACCTAATAGTTTGAAAAGAAGAGTAAAATGAAAATTGCTTTATAGTTCGTGAAAAAACCAACTTGTCGGAATTTATTATATTCGGATGTTGGATGAGACTAATAGAGTTAGCTAGAAAATATTGACTGTTTTTGAGTAATTATGCGCACTCTGACTATTTTTATTATTTTCTGTAAAATTGCGTTTCACATCTTGTTTCGAATATTTTATTTTGTCATAATGCGACATGTAAAACTAAACAATATATCGATAAAAAAAAACTACAAAATTTTTTTCGGATGAGAAGTTCGCACACTAATATTATTTTAAATCATTCATAGAAAATTTATAAAGCCGTTTGCACCTCCGATTATTTGTTGTCAAAGTCATGCATCAAAAATCGGCAACTTTGGTTTTATCCAATACGTCAAAATAGTCACTAAACCTGCAAACGAATGAAATTTTTATGAAGTTGTTCAAATGTTACTTAGAAGAAATAGAATTAATCCAATATTTCTCACACATATTAGTCTTCAAAAAGTGTTGAGCGTTGACAAACATGATGTATAACATGTTGACCATCTATTTTGCTGCATATAAGCTCAGCCGTGTTGCCTGTAAACATTCTTCTCTATCGTGCCATTCAATCCAACTAATTATCCTTCAAATTAATTTCAATACCTTTATGAAAATAATACAACAGTAAATTGATAAATGACTATATTATTAAAAGGATATAATTTATTCAGAACTAAGTTCTGTATTATGTAACTTTACCATCTAGTTCTACAATTTCATTTGCTTTCGCACATAACCCTATATCTAGCCATAAACCTTTTATGCCTAGAAGATAACATGCATTCAGTCTTTCAGAATACATAAAATGTATTATCCTTTCAATAGTAACATATTTTCCCTTTTGAACACATATATCTGGTTGTGCTGCAGATCCAATGACGTGAGAATGGCTGGTCTTTCATTGTGTAAGAAAGACGTAAATTTTTATGTCCCGTGTTTCCCAGAAATTGCTGCGTGTTGTTCTATCTAAGGCTTCTATAGTACTATCTTTAGTTGCAAGAAGGAAGCCTTTTCAATGTTGAAGTGTGTATCAAAAACGTTTCATTAAGGTTTCTTTATCCCAACGTGGGGGCCGTAGTGAGCCTAGTCGTCAGCGTCTCGGTCTCGAGATCGGAAGGTCCCGCGATCGAGTCCCGGTCCCACTGAAGACCTACCGAATATATGCGGAGTACGTGCTCGTTAAATCTGTTGGGTCCGAAAGTCCTGCGGTCGGTCATTGCGCAGTTTACCACGGGTACAGGTCGCTGGAGACTATTTCCCTCCCCTTCAGGGACATGTCTAAATTGTGGAGGTGGCGATAGATGGCAGCATCTCTCTTGCATGTGTGTGTATGTAGTGTCCGTCCTTCTTGACGAATGTTTATAAGCGGGTCTCTGTGACCAAGCACACAAGCCTGAAAATATGTATACCATCCCAACTTCTGTTTCCCTGGTTCCAGCTCTTATTAATCAAACGCAAACATTTGTTTATAAAAGAACTAACTAAATTGGCAACTTCAGAAAAAAAATTTGGTTGCCATTTCTTCTCCAACATTTCGACTAATAGCCCTCGTGTGGCTCCAGTGCGACGATAATTCAAAAATAACACTAACTAACATTTCAACTAATCACCCAATGTGTCCAACAGATTTAACACAAGGGCTGATGGTGATCCCGTTGATAAGGCGCATGCCTTTCATGCGAAAGGTCCCAGGCCCGGGGTCGGGATTGCCAAAATAGTTTACAACATATAAACGGTTCGTGTATCCGAAAAATTCCAACAAATAATACCCCGAGTAGAGGGAGTGCACGTTGAATTTGCTCCAAAGTCCCGACATTGCGTAATATATTGCTCCTAAATGTTACGTTGTGTGCCTAGTCAGGTGTCGGCTCGGCCTTTGACTATGTTACCAAATTACGACACCCGTCGCCAATAGCCCTTGCGTAGCTCAAGAGCTACGATTATTCAAACTAACCTAAGGTTGCTTGCTGCATCCCAATTAATGTTTCCCAGGTTTCAACTCATTCGAACTTTTATTCTTCAAACATTTGTTTAAAAAAAACTAATCATTAAATTCGGAAAAATATGGGTACAACTTTTCCCAAAAATTTCAACTAATCACCAACGTGTCCAACAGATTAAGAAGTTACAAAACCAACCTCACTTGCCGATACAATAAATATTCTTCAACGATATATTTTTTTTTACACTGAAACTCGTAAAGCATTATTTTATATCCACAAAATAACACACCGGATCATCCGAAGCACATAAAATGTATTCCCCTATCAACAGTATCTCTTCCTCGTTAAAGACCATGGCCCTATTTTATATGGGATAACTTTTCTTTCATTCCTTCGGCAAGATATATATATTTTTATGCCCTCGAGTTGCCCAGAAATTGTCCGCTCCCTTGAGGAATCTGACCGATGTATCACACGTCCAGTTCTCGCCCATTTTCAGGGCGAGATGTTATATAGACCGTAAAATATGAATGACCCCATTTTTTTTCTTCCTTGACCATTCCTCAGGCGAAGAAGAATGGATTATGTGCCGTGATACGGAAAGATTTTCTTGGCTAATGGGTTGGTTTCCGATTGAGGTGTGAATTTTCAATTTATTTGTTGCCTTGGTCTTTGAAATTGAAGGTACTGTATGGGATAGGTTAAGTAACAAACATGTGTCTTAGTTTAAAAGATACCTAATTTAAAAATTAAATTCAGTAGAGAAATTTAAAAAAAAATTCTCTCCAACTAACCATTATGTTAAGTATGTATCTCTATTTAAAGCTTAAACATAAAAAAAGTTTGTCCTACAGTTATATCTAAAAAAAGGGATTTATGTAATTATAGTTATTTCAGGTATATGATTAAAATGAAAATTGTCTTTATTTAAAAATAGAAGATTCAAATTTACGTCAAATTGGTCATCTGACTAAATTCAGAATTCTACAATGTCAAAATAAATTCTAAAAACATTATATAGACCGTAAATTATGAATGACCCCATTTTTTTCTTCCTTGACCATTCCTCAGGCGAAGAAAAATGGATTATGTGCCATGATACGGAAAAATTTTCTTGGCTAATGGGTCGGTTTTGGACTGATGTGTGAATTTTCAATTTCTCGTTTTTCCGAATCTTGTGTTGTGGTCTTTGATTTTGAAGGATCCGTATGGGATATGTTAAGGGGAGTCGGATGGTTCTATCTCTCCCATGTTAATTTCACTAACTTTAGGAACATTTTCCTCAGGAACTATGAGATATCATTACGAATTTTTTATAAGTTGTTCCTTACATATAGGTGTTTGATTTAAACTGAGGATATTTCACAGTGATGTATTGAAAAAAACCAAAAAACTCCGATTTAAAGTTATATAACTTTTTTTAGCAGAGATATTTAAAATTCCTCAGTTTAAATCAAAGAACTATTAATAGGGAAAAATAATAAAACAAAACATGATGATATCTTTTATAGCTCCTGAGAAAATGTTCCTAACTGTTGAAAAACCTTATAATTCAGGAAACGCAATAGAAAAATGATTTATAGGTAAGAACGGATATACAGAGTTTCTGAAAAATGTTTATAAAAAGAAAACTAAACATAAATCGATAATATTGGTCTTAAATTAAAGCTATAGATATGCAGATTAAAAATAAAAGAAAAACAGAAAATCGACCTTTTTGACCCAAACACCCATCCGACTCCCCTTAAGCAACAAACATGTGTTGAGGGCAGGATGTTATATAGATATAGATCGTAAAACTTAAAAAATGACCCTGTTTTATTCCTTCATCATTCCTTGGGTGAAGAAGGGATTAAATGTCATTATTTGAATGATATCCCTGCCCAATAATAATAGACCAATTTGGATTGGAGTGTAAATTTTCAAATTAGTGTTTGTTGCCTAAGGTCCCTAATCCTTTCGTGCGGTATTCGAAATACTTGAGTCCAGATGGTATAAATTGGCCAATAACTGATTCTAAAATTAATCCAATTTAAAGCTTGAATGCCGTTAAGAACAGGGTGACATGTGATTTTCAATTTGTCTTGATTGCAAAGAAAATTCTCAATGTTAAAGGTTTCTAAGCTTTATTATGTATACGAAATTCAATACCTACAGTGATAAAATAAATGGATATAAGATTAATTCTTAGATATATATACAATATCATTATGAGGCTAATTATGCAACTATTGTTTAATGTACGATTCCAATTATACAGGATATACTATCTACCATACAACATAAAATAAACCATTTAATTTGCACGGCAATAAATCACGTAGATTTATTTGAAAAATGATTCATTTTCAAGCTATATTTGGACCTAGTCTATTGTTTTTATAAAATTTGGATTCTTATAAAACAGAAGAATTGTTTGCAGGGTCGAAATTTTCATCTTGTGAGTTTTACAAAAAGCTATTGAGCCATAATGTTAAAACTATGCCCGCTAAAAAAGGATGTAACTGGATAGTTTGAATTTTAAATAAATTATTTTGATTTTTTGCTTAAAGTTAAATTAAAATACTAAAAATTTGATTTGAAAGTCAACAATTCAAATATTTATATTTCAACTGTCACGAAAGACTTCTGGATTTTTCATTTTTTAAAAAATCTAGTCCATATATCTATTTGGTAATAGATAGTACTTGTAGTTCAATATCAATTCCTAAAGCGGAAACATAATAAGAAAAATAGCATTTTTACGTTTCTCACAAAAGAAAGTCCATAAAAACCTAAATACATTTTCTGTGAATCAACACTGTAACCTAACCATCGCAATAGATCGTCTACCTATTGATGCCTTCACACACTATTTCATTTGGTTATCTAAACCGGTTGGGCTATTCGGATAGTAATCCGTCCGTTTTACACCCTTCTCAAATGCCTTTTCCATAGAAGATCTCATCAGGAATATGACCAAGTGTAACAAGATCTTTCTATACAACATAGTCTATGCAACACAGTCTATACAACATGGATATAATAGGATTGTCCATTGTCAGGGTTGCTATGGGGATAAACCTGAAAGGTGTAGGTCATTTTGTGTCCTATACTCAATTACACAAGGAGTTGCTTCGGACTATGTATTGAGAAAATGGTACAACAAAGCACGGTTGAAATGGCTTGTCATGTCCTTTAGTTTTTGCTTTTCTCTAACAAGCTATGTGTTCATGCAGAGTTAAGGGGGACCGGAGCCATCCATTGAAGCCAATGTTAAAATGGCCTTTTTTTTTGTAAATTTTTTTTAGAATCTATTTGATACTTTTTAATGAAATTTTTACCAGTTGTTATAAATGGATGTTTAACTATACTTTAATGGTGGCATTTTCGAAATTTTTGTTTAGTTTTTAAATTATAATTTTTTAAGTGAAATTACATATTTTTTTACTTAAAAAACATCAATAATATTAAAAAGAAAAAGTAAGATATTTATAGTCAAATCTCTCCAGCGGTGTTTAGAAACAAACTTCCTAAATACGTATAAAAAAATTCAGGCTGGTACTTACAATAGATTTTGAGAAAAAGGTACATGAACATTGAAAAAGTAAGTTTTGAGATATAACTGTTTAAATTAAACAATAGTGGTTTTTTACCTATAAAACATTACTGGATTTTACCTAAACAACGTTTGTTTAAAAAATATTAAAAATACTTCCAGTACTCGAAACCTTTATGTAAGATATCGTTGAAAAGCTAAGATTTCATATTTTAAGAAACACTAAAAAGATTGAAATGTCATTTTTGAAAAATTTTGGGGGTCTGGTCCCTCTTAAACAATGTAGGCTACAGTTTTGTAAAAATGACATTTATAAACTATAATCACTTAACTATTCCCTGCGTACGTAAAATATTTTGTGGTTAAACGATGCCAATGCTTGCATTGGTTAAAATCTGATGTGTTTGGCATTCAAGTTATATGGTATTTTCATATTTCAAAAATGTCTCGTGGGTTTTCATTTTTTTTGCCAAAAGTTTAAAAGAAATCAACTAACCATCGGGGTTTTATTTAGTTGCTTTAATTGAATAAAATAAACTGTAAATAATTGCCGTTAATACATGTGAAACATGCCTTTGTAAAGAAGGAAACTTTTAAAATCATTTGCATAGAATTATTGTTAGCTAGAATAATAATTAATATCTCCTGTCTACCTTAGAACTCCATTACAGTGTAAAAAAGACGTAATATTTACTTCATAAAAGTTGTTGCATTAATTATACCATAACAGGAAAACTTTTAGGAAAACAAATGCAGTTTATGTTTAGTCACTTTTGTACAACAGCAAACACTTGCTTGATATTTTATTAGTTAAAACATTATATACTAAAAAAAATTTTAATAACCAATTTCCGATTAAAGATTACAGTATAAAATATAATTTTATTATTTTGCAAATCCCAAACGATTTATATTATACAAGGCTAATGAAATACAGCAAAGCCAACGTATAATGCCTCAAAAATATTTAAATGGTCCTTGATACAATTAATATCCATGTAAAAACCATAACCCTTTTATAAATAGAATAATATTTCTCGCAATGTTTTAAGAATCAGGAACGAAATCTCGAGTTAAATTCGGCTAATGAACTCTAAGTCACAAAATATTAAAATACATTGCTACAGACCCAGTGTTTTTGAAATGTGTGGGCGTAATATCATACATAAGATACATTGCATAATAACACCGCAAATAATTCCCTTCACAAACATATCGTAGATAGCACCTATATCGAATAAATTTACGAGTACTGAGGAGAATGAGGCTTTTACAGAGTATTGGATGCAGAATTCCAGAGATTTTAATGGAAAACACTTTTTTTTTATTATTGTTTCTTAGTAAAAACGTATATAATATTATTGATTAAAATGTTTCATACCTTACCCTTTATAACGTAACTATATATTCCCGAGTAACATAACATTCCCTCAAACAGTCGTATAACAACGTCCCCATATATGTAAGTTGAAGTATTACAAAGGTCTGTGCATATCATATATATTTTTTTCTGACAAACATATTTTCAATGAAAAAGTTCAGGGCACAATTATAAATTGAAAACAACGAATATATTTTTAGTTATATTAATTTATCACAATAGTTACTCATTGTTGAAAACTCAAATGATTTTTGAAGTGTATACACTCTTAAAACAAACGAGCGGTTTTAATTCAGTCTGAGTTAATTTCCACTCCTTTCCGGTGTCGAAAATGCACATCCCCTATAGGAGTGGATTTCACTCTTTTGTTTTAAGAGTGTAGACGTAACTGTATAGACGTAACTTTTGAAGTGTATAGACGTTAACTATTAAGTTAATCCCGCAAATATTTCTCAAGTGCACTGTTAAACAATTCGCTCATGGTTTCACAAAGAATGGTAGCTGCAACGGCTATGTGGTGAAACATTTCACTATTTTGTTAATTTAAGTTTGAAAAAAAAATTCAGATTTCGTTAACCAAAACCCGAAAAAGGGTTCAATTTAATTCCAAAAATGTGTTGAAACATTTTACCACAGCCGTTGCAGCTACTAGGAAACATACTTTTGGGGAACCATTAGTACGCAATTATTAACTGTTTTTTTTTGTTAATTCTCGAACAATATGTAACAACACAATTTTAAGCTAAAATCAATGAACATCCCTATTCCAAATCTCAATAGTTACGAAGGGTTAAATACCACGAATCCAATGCCTTTTAAAATGCATGACCTGTGCACATCCGATCCAGCAACATAATAACCCTGCAAATAATTCCCATCCCAAATATACTGGAGCCGGCGTAAGTTAATTTACTGCTGCTTGCAAGGGAGGCTGCGGTTGCAAAAGAGTTTTGTAAGCCGAAATAATGGGATTCCATATTTTCGGTTTTGAAACTCAAAAAATGGTTCAACCATAACCCATAAAATGGTTCAACCAAATTATAAAAGTTTGGTTGAAACATTTCGCCGCACTGCCGTTGCAGCTACTATGAAACCAATACTTTTGATGAAACATGGCATGGAATTCTTTAGTAGGGTATTATTTTTTTCTGTAACAAAATGCAACACGATTTTAAGCTAAAATAAATAAATAATCCTATTACAAATCTTACAATGGTTACGAATAGTGAAATACTACGAATCAAATGCTTTTAAAAAGCATGGCCTGTGCACATCGATCCAGCAACATAATCCTGCAAATAATTCCCATCCCTAATATACTGCGTAAGTTAATTTACTGTTGCTTGCAAGGGGGGCTGCTGTTGCAAAAGAGTTTTGTAAGCCGAAGTAATGGTATTCCATATTTTTGGTTTTAGGTTCAACCATTTTTCAGATTTCGGAAGCCAAAACCCCAAAAAATGGTTCAACCAAATTCCTAAAATATGGTGAAACATTTCGCCACACAGCCGCTGCAGCTACTAGGAAACCAATACTTTTGATGAAACATGGCACGGAATTCTTTAGTATGTATTCTTTTTTTATGTTTCCAAACAAAATGTAACACAATTTTAAGCCAAAATCAATGATTAACCCTATTCAAAATCCTACAATAGTTAAGCATAGTTTAATACTACGAAACCAATGCCTTTTGAAATGCATGGCCATCCGATCCAGCAACATAATAACCCTGCAAATAATTCCCTTCCCAAATATACTGGAGAGGGCGTAAGTTAATTTACTGCTTCTGCTGCAGGAGAGGCTGCGGTTGCAAAAGAGTTTTGTAGGCGGAAGTGATGGGATTCCAGAGGCGATGATGCCGCTGACTTTATTCTGTGGAAAAGGTCCTCCTGTGAAATTGATTTATAACCACGGCACGGGGAACACGCCTTGAGGAATTATTTGTCGCTCTCGGCTGCCACTTGGGATGGGGAAGACACGAATTTATGTTCCTTTAGAACCAGTTCTTTAAATAGATGAGGCTGGGGAGCCCAGTCAATAAGGCTTATTACCTTATAACTTATAACCTTAAAACAAATTATTCCACTGGCCTTAAGATAAATACTTGATCGTCAGTTTTTTGCAGTTTCTTTTCTTCTTTTACAAATTCAGTTATTAATTCATTCAAACCATTTTTAAATATTATAAGTCATCTTAAACAGGTATTTTATTTTGCTTTATCTGCTAAGTTAAAAACAAATAGTACTAGAACTACAATATTTTCCATATCGAAGCACACATCACAACCTTTTATCGCGTTAGCAATGTTACTTAAAAAAATAACGACGAAAACAATTCCACAAAAAAACCTTCTCGACTAATTAAGACACGGATGAGTATTTATTGTCATATCAGTAAACTATCATAAGACATTTCTAAACTTTGACTATCGAATATACTAAAACAGATAGATTCTAAAATTGCATGACGGTTGATTTTAAGTTTTCTGCTTGTTCAATGAATTTAATTTTGTCACGAATCTTATCAAATTCAAAAACTGTCTACCAACAACAGGCCAGAGACCCATCAAGGTTTACCTGTCACCACTAACTATCGAGTATTTTCCTCTATTATCTTCGAATATACAACATTATCTGGAAAAGCATATTCCACTCATTGACAACTTTATTGTAAAAATAATGTATCTTGCCTCCTTTTTGAAGCAAGATTTTTTTTTTAATTTCTGACCATGTCATCTAGTTCGACTATTTGTGATGAAACCTAAGCCCTCCATGTCTCCTTACTTGATGAATTTGAATAACTAAAATAAATCCCCTCTTGCTCTTGTTTTTCAAGGAATGCATATTTTATGATGGCAGATTAATCTTTAAAGATACCTGATATACTCTGAATCACTTTTGTAGCCCTATACTGAACGTTTTCGCGCAAATCAATATCTTTTCTGTAGAAGGGGGACCAAAACTGAACAGCATATGCCAAATGTAGCCTTCCCAATTCTCTGTACAACGGCAAAATAATCTCCATAAATTTAGAAATGATGCTTTAGTGACACTTATCAAATCAAATAACATAAACAACACGCAAATACTCCCAAAATATATCCTTCAAACTAAATACAGGAGCCAAAGGTCCACAGGAACCGCCATAATTGAATCGAAGGTCTCCGGCACAGGAAGTCCGTGGACCCAAAGTCAACACCGGAAGATCGATCATAATGAAATTCCCGCAGTCCTGAGAAATTAGCCATTCTTTGCTCCCTGCAGCCCGTTTTGGAGGATGCGTGACATGGGGCAATGCTTTTGTGGTCCAGTGGGTAGGGGGTTACGGTTTTTTTTTGTGTGTGTAAGATATTTTTTGTATATTTCATAATATTTAGAAAAAGAATCGCTAATTAAAAATAATTACATTTGAAAGATTTAAAATAACCGTAAAATTTTTATTGTACTTTTGAAGTAGTTTTTATACATTTATACGTGTTTCAAACAGAGATTATTAATGACTTGATAGTTCCTAAAATCGCCTAAAACAGTACAAATGATTCCATATTAAAAATATATTTAAGAATAGTATTTATTAAACAAAAATTATTGGAAAACTTTTTAGGAGATTCTCGCAGCTCCGAGAATTAGCCATTCTTTGCTCCCTTCAGCCTGTTCTGGATGATGCGTGACATGTCTGAAAGCGTCTGAAAATTAGATTCGTTTAACTTTTGAAATAGTTTTTCTACATTTATACATAATTCAAAAACCCTAATTATTACTGAATTTAAGTTTTCTACAAGCGTCTTACTAAGTCAGTACAAATGATGTCATGGTTGAAAATATATATCGTAAGATCGATCATAATGAAATTCCCGCAGCACTGAGAATTAGCCATTCTTTGCTCCATGCAGACCGTTCTGGATGATGCGTGACATGGGGCAATACTTATGGTTCCTGTGGTCTAGTGGGTAGGGGGATAACGTTATTTTGTACTTAACAACTGTTTTTTATCATCATAGTACAGTTAAAACAAATTATTTCATTGGAATCTGTACAGTTAAAATATTTAAATAATACGAAAAAAAATGTTGTTTCTACTTTTGAAATAGTTTTGCCACATTTATACACAATTTAAACAGACTAATTATTACTGAATTGATATTTTCTACAAGCATATTACTTGGTACAAATGATGCCATGGTAAAATATAAATCGGAAGATCGATCATAATGAAATTCCCGCAGGCCTGTGAATTAGCCATTCTTTGCTTCCTGCGGACTGTTCTGGATGATGCTTGACATGGGGCAATCAATGCTTATGGTTTCTCTGGTCCAATGCATTACGTTATTGTGTACTTGAGAGAGAATTTTTTAGCATGTTACATAGTATTTATAAAAAATCATTCCATTAAACTGCTTTTACATTTAAAATATTTAAAGTGCCTGAAAAATTTTATTGGTGTTGACTTTTGAAAAAGTTTTTCTTCATTTATACATTTTCAAAAAGACTAATTATTAAATTTTCTACAGGCTTCTTACTAGGTATAAATGATGACATCGTTAAAAAAAATATATACATTTTAAGATCGATCATACTAAAATTCTTAGGGCTCTGAGAATTAGACATTCTTTGCTCCATGCAGCCCGTTCTGGATGATGCGAGACTTGGGGCAATGCTTATGGTTTCCGAGGTCCAGGTAGGGGGTTACGTTATTTTATACTAAAGAAATTTATCAAGTTTCATAGTAAGTAGAAAAATCATTTAAATTAAAAAAAAACTTTTAAATTTAAAAACTTTTAAATTTAAAAACTTTTAAATTTAAAATATTTAAAGTGTCTGAAGAATTTTATTGGTTTTGACTTTTGAAACAGTTTTCTGCATTAATGAGCAATTCAAGCAGATTAATTATTACTAACTATTACTAAATTCCCGCAGCCCTGAGAATTAACCATTATTTGTTCCCTGTAACCCGTTCTGGATGATGAGTGACATGGGGCAATGCTTTATGTGATTAAGTGGGTAGGGGGTTACTTTATTTGCTACTTCAGAAATATTATATTAGCATATTTCATAGAATTTAGGAAAACATTGTTTCATTTAAACGATTTACATTTAAAATATTCAAAGTGTTGGAAAAATTATATTGTTTTTGACTTTTGAAAGAGTTTTCTACATTGATTCATTATTCAAGCGGACTAATTGTTAATGAATTGATAATTTCTACCAGTTTCTTAGTTAAAAATATACACTGAAATATCGATAATAATGAAATTCTCGCAGCAGTGAGAATTATCTATCCTTTGCTCCTTGCAGCCCGTTCTGGATAAAGCGTGACATGGTGTAATGCTTTTGTGGTCCAGTGGGTAGGAGGTTATGTTATTGTTTACTTTTTTTGTAAGATTTCACTGTACTTGTAAATGTTTTTTAAAGAATTGATTTTTCCATTTAAAATATTTAAAGTGTTCTAAAAATTGACTGTTTTTGAATTTTGAAATAGTTTTCCCACAATTCAGACAAATTTCGTACGAGTTTTGACCTAATTTTTATTGAACTTGCGACTCTGGATATAATTATATTTTTGCCATGGTCATGTTGTTGTTATTGTTGTTTCTAATCCTCAGTTCGCCTGACAGTAGTTATAGAGCTCCAAAAGGTTGTTGGCAGTTAAAAAGTCAATTATAGTCAAATGTTCTGATGTTAAGTCCTTCTTATCGAGTCCAAGACACTGCAGGATGTTTTCGGGGGACGCCTGACCATCAGTGCACTTGCTACAGAGGCAGGTAAACTGTTGTATTTAGACTAATTACTTGGACCATTAACCCGTAAGAAAATGCAGGGTGTCCGTAAAAAGAATGTCAGTTTTAATGGTATATTACAGGAGTTTATTTTATACTAAATATAACAAATCATACATGATATTGAAGGAAAACTAACCTAGTTTTTCCTATAAGTGCTCAATGTATGCGTCTTTAGTGATACGTCACACATCCAAACGAAAATGCAATTCTTCCCATGCTGTCTGGCAGCAAGTCCGGAGTAATGGAAGTAACATCTTGTGCAATTCTACCTTTCAAGGTTGGTAAAATCGTGGGGTAGGGGTGGAACGTAGGCCCGATCTATTACGAAGCCCCAAAGGAAGAAATCACAAGGCGTTATGTCAGGTGAACGACAATTACAATTTGAAACTCGGACATTCTTTTACGGACACCCTGTATACTGACAGAGAGATTATTTCAAAGCAAATTGGTACAATTCATTGATACAGTTCCTGCAGTCTACCTGCCCACTACATATTTAATATATAATTAATTTTATTGATGCTCTTTCCCAAGAAGAATTCAAATTTTGGTTACGTTGACAAAGTTTCTTTTGAATAACGACGTAAATATACTTTTATTCGTATAAAAAATCCTTCCGAACCATATTTCATTATGATTCTACTTCTCTTATAAAAAAAAATCAAACATATTACTTAAATTTAGTCTCTAGTAAGCAGCGAAAAGCACGATTCTATCATAATGTGAAAAGTACTCGACCTTATTCTATTGATATCCAGTAACATGACATTTTTTCCTGACACACACAATACATTGTAATGCCAGAAAAACTGCATTGTAAGTTAATTATTTCCAAATTTCTATAACTTCCGATACATGACCTTTGCTAAAACCCAAAATTGCACTGCATTTTTTTTATATTTTTAAATTTCTGTAATTATTTTTCCATACTAGAATTGATTTATAGTATGACCTAGAAATAAATAAAAACAAGATGAAAATAAGAAACAGGTATTTTGAACAAACTATAGCTCATCCAAAACAGAGCTTCCTGATTATATTCTCTAATAATTCTACATATATTCGAAAGACTAATTTTTAAAAAAAATTATAAACCTAGTTTGTTTCAAACAACAAAAATGAACAACGTTTTATGGAAACTTATCCAACCTATGGGAATCCATTGCTATTCTGATATAAGAAAATTCATTGAAACAAGGAATTGCCATCTCAGAAAAATACTTTTTTTTTCAATTTCTATGACTATTAATCTTAATTTGATTTATTTAATAGTTCATTTCGTAAGAATTTAAAAAAAATAGAAAAGATATTCAATTATCGACACATTATACTTCATCTAAAAATCTTTTCCAATTACATTCTTTTACAACTCATACATTCATTTCAAAAAATAAAAAAAAGCCTCAAACTCAGTTTTTCTGAAAACAGCAGAAAAAAAAATGTTTCTTGAAAACTTATCCCATTGCTATCCAGAAAAACATGACATTTCTTGAAACAAGACATTGCAATGGCAGAAACAAAAAAAAAATGCCCTCCATGTTCGCTTCCCCGCCCATTACATCAAGACTGACAATAATCACCGCAATTAATCTGAAGCGATGTCCCAAATTGGATAAACAGCACTGCGAACAATTTAATTAGTCCCGAAAAGAAACACCCCCAAACAAATTAGCAAGAAAAAGGGGATTCGTTGATCTCGCTCAATTAATTTAAAGAGCCATTTCATATCGCTGGCTACACCTAGGAACCTACACTTCGATGGATGGTAATGTATGTATTTTAAACCAGTTATTTTATGGTAAAGTGGAACAATCAGTTTGATTCTTTTCCATTTCGCTGGCGCCAATCTCTGTGAACGGAATGTTTGGCGACAAACGTAAATTTCTGGCTACAAAACACAGTATCTATAATAATAAAATAAAGAGTCTGTCTGTGGATCGTAAAAGGCCTACTTATACTGCCCTCAGAAATTCGAAATTTTTAAGATAGATTCCCTTTAATACCAACGTGTGCACCTGAGGCTTATTTTTTTTCATATTTGTTCCATTTTTAGAGAAAATTCTAATTTTCTGAAAAAAATACACCACTTTTGCTCAAATCCAATCATGTTTTCCCTTTCGTGTTGCCATTCGACAGAAGAAATTAAAATGAACACAAAAATTAATTAAAATTGAAATTGCTTTTATTTTCTTTTCATTACCTTCAGAAACTATATTAATGATTTGAAAAATAATTGAACGTGCCAATGAGCTAAATGTTTTTTTTTTAAACCCAGAATGGAGGTTTTGGCGGGAAATAACATTGTTATACAATTATGGTTAATTTTGAATTTATCAGGAAAATTGCGATGACAGTAAGTTCATATTGAGGAAAATTTTTGTGAAATGAGGATGTGCATTTTATAGTGATACATTTTTATTTTGGAATTTTAAAGCAATATAAGTAACGGGATTTTATTCTTTATAATGAACGGGAACAAAGGCAAAGCTTATTGTCCTATAGCAAATTAAATAACACATATACTTTAATCGATTTGATATTATTTTAGTCCGTGTGAAGAACGGGTATAAATTTGCTAGTACACAATAAAAGAACCGCAATATACATGGTTAAATTTTACCATTGAAAATATTCCGATTTTCAGCGGTTCTAGAATATTGACGACTATATCTCTTGCTTAAGAGAAATGGAAAAGTACCACCAGTTCCAAGTTTTATTGGAACAATACTTGGCTAAAGTTACTCAACTTCAACTAGTTCTGATGAAAGAGTCTCGTCAAATAATAGTTTTGGTGAGTTAGCGAATGCTTTAGCGCCGACAGAGGCTCTCTAGGCCAGTAGTTATCTGCCCTACCAAACTAATAATATCAATAAACGTGGATTAGCATTCTTGTCTTTCAATTCGTTTCTCAATTCAGTCGATATTAATCATAGAGTTAGGAAGGATAGGTAGAGGGGACTATGAGTTCAAATGGTTTGAAGCAGGGCTGTCAGGTTTTTCGAGCTACAGCGTATCACATACTGGCACTGAGGTATCCCAAGATGCACCGCTCTAGCGGTGTTTTGAGCTACTGCGCATAACATAGTGACCGAAACTGGCACTGAGGTATCCCAAGATGCACCGCTCTAGCCTGCTTCATTTGTGCGCTACTGCGCATATACATGGACCTCTCTATTCTCTTTCCTACCTCTATGATATTAATGGATATAATATCTATTAATTATTCTAGTAAGGTAATCATCTGATGAATAAAACCGCGTGATATAAGGCGATATTCGCCGACCCGGTAGCACAACCGTTAGGGAGCTAGCCTTTGGAGCTTAAGGGTTCGGGTTCAAATCCCCGTAAGGCATGGGTGTTTGTGTTCGTCAATAAAAACCGACCTGGTAGCACAAACGGTTAGGGAGCTAACCTTTGAGCTTAAGGGTTCGGGTTCAATCCCCGTAAGGCATGGGTGTTTGTGTCCGTCAATAAAACCGACCTGTACACAAACGGTTAGGGAGCTACCTTTGTAGCTTAAGGGTTCGGGTTCAATCCCGTAAGGCATGGGTGTTTGTGTCGTCAATAAAACCGACCTGTACACAAACGGTTAGGAGCTACCTTTGGTAGCTTAAGGGTTCGGGTTCAAATCCCGTAAGGCATGGGTGTTTGGTTGTCAATAAACGACTGTGCAGGTTGGCTCCTTTGTGCTTGGTTCTTGAATCGTCGTGTATTCGCCCTATCGAGTGCAATAGACTGAGTCTCAGTGCTTGGCGAACTTACCCTCCACCAAGAAAGTCATAAGGCGATATTCTGGTTCCAAATCCGAACAAAAGTATCCAACTATTATATTGCTATTTCTTTAACAAACCTCACATTTTGTCATTTACACATGATACAGTAAACTTATAACTAATTACAAAATTTAATGCTAGAGTTGAACTCGATCCCACAGACTTAAGTACTGATGTGAAACGCTCTAAGTAATCGAACATTGTCAAGCATAATAGAAGAATAAACCAAATACTGAACATTGTATAAAAATAACAGAAACTCAAAGCTCCTTTTCTTGCTAAACAGCATATTTTCTTTTTCTAATAAATTGTCGTTCATAAGGTTTTGTATTTTAGCTATTTGTATCTCATGCTCCGTAAGAATTGCCCATTTTAAGATCGTTCTTCAAATATAGCCTGAAATTACGCATTCTGTCTCACTTATAAAAAGTTGTATCTTTCAGCACAAATACAATCTAGCAAATGTTGTGCATTCACATATTTATCTAATTGATATAATTTTGAGTTTTTTCTATTGGATATGGATTAACATAATGTAATTTCTAAATGTGTACTCTAGCAGAAAAAAAGAAATGGCGTCGGTTGTCATAGTATTGAGAGCTAACCTTTTTCTAATCAGTTATTTAAATGCAACAGTAAGTATTTTCTCTAAGGAGTTTAATTTGATTAATCTAGTACAAAATAATTTAGTTTTTTGTCGTAATTAATGAATTATTAATGTAATTATATTTGATTATGAAAAATGATAGTCGATGTAAATTATTTTATTGAAATTTATTGAAAACTATAGTTAAAGTAACTAAATTTATCTTAAACAAAATGGTATAAACTATCTGGAACTTGGGATTCATAATTATTGTAATAATATTCTAACATTAATTTATCATTTAAGTTTTAATTTTCTAGATGTTTGATATTTTCAAAATCATTTCTTAAATTAATAAGTAAGTCAAAAATTTATTTCATTTTGAGAGTGACTAAACAGAATAACTGATGATCTTGTCTATTAAATGACCATATCCTTCTCAGAAACTATGAAAGTACATTTTCTAAATTTTTTTTGTGTGTATATTTTGATGTGGTAGCAGAGATTAGAACAGTTATATCTCGTATTGAAAAGAAACATTGGATAATTATAGGAATGGCGCCTTTCCTTAAAAAAAACTATCACGTTACCATATTATCCTATAATTTTGACATTTGCATCATAATATATGTAGCCATCGACAAACATTTTCTTTGATTTGATTGTTTGATTTGCTTTGGTAAATTTTGACTACTTAACATCGAGATAGACTCACGGAAGCTATTAATAAATATCCAGAACATTTTTAAAACGTTAAAGCTACGATGCTGATTGTAATATTTCCTGTTTTTACTTCTCTACTATGATCGTATAGTATTGGATATATAATGTATAGTGGCTAATACTTAGATTACATAATGCATCATGATTAAAACTGATTAGAAGTTAAACATCACTAATTTAAGGTTCGAAGTTATTCTTAATGCTCTTTCTCTGAAGGTAAGTTTAAATCGTCGTCGCACTAGAGCTACACGACGGCTATTGGCGACGGGCGTCGTAATTTATAGACGAGCCGACACCTGATTGGCTCCCAACGTAACCGTTAAGGGCGACATCGTACGGAACGTTGGGAGCATATTTAATGTACACTCCCTCCACACGTTGTACTATTCGTCTGGCATTTTTCGGCTGCAAGGGCCATTTACAGATCGGTAGTTGTTTTGGCGATTCCCGTACCCGAACCTGATGCTTTCCGCATGCAAAGTCAACGCCTTAACCGACTGGGTCCCCAGCCCCTTATAGCGGCTATCAAACACAACCTAGCGATTTTGTACCCAGTTTCGTTACTTTGCACCGTGACATATTTTAAGTTTACTTGTCCTACAGACGCTAATTTACTTGGTAAGATTTTTCTGCTGAACAGTGTTTGTGAAATACCTCGAATATAACAGTCTGAAAAAGTAGCCATTGTATGATGCGTCCATTTCATGTTTATCATAGTTAAAGTATTAGATTGGCAGGTCACGTGACCTCCAATGCTAACGACGGGACGTGCATGGAGACCAGAATAAGAGGGCAAATGGGCCAGTGTTGCCACCACATTGAGAAGAAAAATACAACGAAAAAATACCTTTTAAATCTAAAATTACAAAAAAATACCATAAAAATACTAAAAAAACGTTTCACGTTTTTTAAAGTCACTAAAAAGATTCCAAAATGCAGCTAGTATTTCTATAGTATTTTTTTTTTTAATTTTAGAATTAAACGGTATTTTTTTGTAGTATTTTTCTCATTAATGTGGTGGCAACACTGGCCCATTTGCCCTCTTATTTTAGTTTCCATGCGCATTCCGTCGTTAGCATTGGAGGTCACGTGATCTGCCAATCTAATACTTTAACTATGATATTTATGGTCCATTTATAGTGTCACGCAACTCCAGAGATTTTTTAAATCATTACCACTCAAAATGTTAAAATATCAATGTGGCTTCACTACACAAGCGAAACCTAAAATAATATATGAAGCTCATTTCAAATCGAATGTTACCATTCATCTAGATTCTACCAAATACTGTAGTAAATAAATCTATTCAACTTGGTCCTCAACTTGATAATGGCCCGGACGGTAAGGGGCTTGCTTTACATGTGAAAGGTCCCAGGTACGAGTTCAGGCATTGCTAAAATAACTGCTGACCTATAAATGATCTGTACAGCTAAAAGTATGACAAATAATACACCGTGGAGAGGAAGTGCACGTTAAATATACTCTAAAGTTCCAATGATTTTGCTCCTAAAACCTGCTGGGTGTCTATTCAGATGTTGGCTCGTCCCTTGACTGTGGTTCTAAATTATGACGCCAATAACTTATATAGCTCTAGTGCGGTGATAATTCAAATAAACTACATTATGATATTGTAGCATATAAATCGATGCAATTTGGTTTTTACCTGAAGGTACCTTTTGGTGGGGCCGTAGTGAGCCTAGTGGTCAGCGTCTCGGTCTCGGGATCGGAAGGTCCTGCGATCGAGTCCCGGTACCACTGAAGACCTACCGAGTATACGCGGAGTACGTGCTCGTTAAATCTGTTGGGTCCGAAAGTCCTCTAAATTCCCATATACCAAATCAATACCTCTGGGGGTGACAAGCCAATTCTGGGGATCCTCTAGTTGGCCTCTGTCTCTAAAAATTAGATGGATCCACTTTATGTGTGTGTTGTCTGTTGTGTCTGTCTTACTTGACGAAGGTTTATAAGCGGGTCGCTGACCAAGCACACAAACCTGAATATATATGTTTACCAACCAACCAACCAACCTTTTGGTGGATACAGGTTGTTGCAATATTTTCAACAACGCACACGCGCACACACACCACACTACATTGGATACCCGTGCATGATTGGTATACGGGTTAACCACAAACAACAAGTACGAAATATTTAGATTATCAAAAGTCAACGTTTGTCCTCATAAAGATCATATTTCAATAAATATCTATCTCAAAACTAAAAACGCATTAAATTTACTTTCAGCGTCTAAAAAAATCGGTGATATATTAAAACCATAAAACAGTTTTAAACTGCTCCACTTAATAATAACAACCAGAAAAAACTAACGAGCGACACGTAATTTGCACAAGGTAATTGCTGAACTTGCCTTTTTTTTGCTCGACTCAGCAAGTTTTTGCAGGAGTGAGAAAACTCCTTAGTTTGCCCCAGGTGTATGGAAATTAACAAATGTCAGGATTTTTTTCACTCCAAAAAGTTAATTGTAAAGAATGAATAAAGATGAGTTATGAAAATCATTAAAATTCCACTTAGTTCTCGTTTAGTTCACTTTTTTTGTGCTGAACAACTTAATTTAAATTATGTGATAAAAAAAATAAACGTTGGGTGTAATGATGTAGTTTATGCGTTTTCTCGTTTTACCTCTTTTTGAATAAAAATTCATAATTAACTACTGTTTTAATAAACAGTAGTTATTTTATTGTTATCGTTTAAAAGAAGTTGGATATATGGTTTCTTACTTTAAATATCTTTGTATTTATGCACGCGAACATTTAACATGTTACAAAAAAATTTACGTTATCTTTTAAAACTGTTCTACTCAATTAAAAAGAATTTGTTAACTCTCGGACAAAATATTTATCTATTCTATTTAAATAAAATTTTATTTATATTTAACGCTATGTGCTTATTTATTTTGTATAGAGCACGTGTATAATGTTGTTAGAATAATATAATTGCGTTGGTATAATTAATGCATTAAATTGAGATATTTTAATAAAGATTTCAAACTTGACGTCATTTTGACCAATATCAAGCACAAGAAACTTATTACTGGATTAGAATAACAAAAACCAGGATTAAATTCGATTTTTTAGTCAATTGGTATCTTAAGGGGATACGGTACCCAAGACATTATTTCTAGAAATAATAACAAACTTGTAAATTATAGTGGTTTTATATTATGTTCACTCTAAATAAACATTTTCTAGCAATAAAAACAAATATTTACAAGTAGTTTTTTATTTTATTTTTTTTGAAAAAAAGTCAAAATTTTGAATTTTTTTAAAACGCTACTGGTTGTCGCTATCGGCTACTCCTCTTTCAATTTTGAGAATAACTCCACCAAACTTTTAGTGTTTATTTTTGGAACTATTTGTTCAAGAACTGTGCATGGATTTTAAAATGTGAGCTACAGTTAAAAAGTAACATGTATTTATACTGAAAATCTCAACAAATCACACAAAAAATTACAAATTATTGAATTGAACATTTGTTTAAAAAACAACTATACATAGTAGGCCTTATTCCATGCACAATATTGTGCAGCATATATATAAGAAAACAGGTTAAAAATTTCAAAATTCTAACTTAATTAGCAAAAATGCCTTAGGGATTTATTAAACAGAAGAACTGAAAAAACGCGAAACAGAGAAAACAGGTTAAAAGCAGACTAATTACGTATTCAAACTTATAGGAATGACTGCTGAAAATATTTAATAACTTTTTTTCTACAGAATATATCATTATGAAACGTTCAGTAACTGTTTAGAAAGATATTGTGAATAATAAGAAGTAAAAACTGAAAAATAGATATTTTGACCAATTTTTGGGTACCGTAATTTCTTAAACACTCTACCTTTGAAATCGATAAGATTGCACGAATCTAGGGAGTTCTTTTGAAGAATAAAGTAAAGTGAAAATAATGGTACTTGAGTGGTTCAGTCTGAGTTGAACATTTATATTACCTATGAATAATATATAATCTACATGCATCAAAAAAATAGAGAAACACTTTTACACCATGTGTATTAGATAATTATACAGTCCTTATTTCAAACTGTTCGAACCCTTTTTCTCAAACATTATCTATTTTTTTTTCATTTAACCGAATTTAAATATTTATTCTTTAAACAATTAATGCGGCATTAGTTGTAAAGTTGAAACTTATGAAAAAGTCCCTTTCTTTTAACCCTTTCAGTCCCAATTACAACTTAGCATTAACATTTTAGAAAAAAAATTCTGATCGTCTATGGCCATGTATGATATAAAAAAGCACATCATTCGATTCTTCAAACTTTTTTCTATTAGAAAATATTTTTTATTAATCCCAATAGATGTCAGCCCTATTATTTTTTTTTAATTATGATCAAACAAATGATGATGCCAAATGACATCACCGGGACTGAAAGGGTTATTTATGAAACGTCCTACTTCAATATTTCTCTTAAACAATAATAATGTAGCAATCTACTAATACTACGTTGCAATCATATTCAATACTCGATATAAGACACATTCAAACAAGATGATACATACTCTTCAAACCCCATTCTACTTACTACAACCGTAAGGTGCTGCACCCATTTACGATTTCCAATAGGCATAATTAATTTCTGTTGACAATACATTATTTGAACAATCTTCCTCTTCTGAATCAATAGATCCTTAGATGATCTAGAGAATAATTCTTACTTCCGCTTCAGAAGATCTTTCTCTTTGTGTTCCCTCCACTCGATCTGTTTCGCTAATCTACAACAAATCCCGATCGCTATTTTTTTTATTTGTAGTAACGGCGGATCCCTTACTCTTAGTCACTTCTGGTTCCATCTCTGTTTGATATTTTCTGTCTTTTCTTTATCGTAGAGTTGCCGTTTTTTATGCGATTTAAGGTAATCGGATTTTTCTTTTGATTTCTTTGAACTTGGTAACTTGAGGGTTTTATTTAAAGTCTGGGTGATATTTTTTGTAATTATTATATACAGAATGATTATAAGTTCTACATGTTAGGAATTTAGAAAGGTTTTTTGATATTTTTTATTCATACATTATTTGATATAAGTTTTCACTCTTATTTTTTTCTAGTTCTATCTGTTTGATCTTTCATGTCTTTATTTATCGTAGATTTGCCGTTTGTGTTCTTGTGTGGTTGAAGATAATTTACCATTACTACTTTTATAAACATCGTAACATGAGTTTTTAGTTTCCACACTACGTTTATAAAGTAAAAAGTGGAAGGTATTATAATCGTTCAGTCCATCTGTATGTCTGTCCGTCACCCACTTTCATATCCCAAACTACAAATGCTACGGACAAGTGTGACACTTCAAGAAATTCGGCGAAACGAAAGTAGAATACATTGAAAATTTCAGAAAAGAATTCGAATTCGAAGTACTTCAATTATTTAAAAAAAACTGCAGATATTTAATGCTCATTTAAAAAGCATAGGAAGGCATTTCTATTAGAATTAAATCAACATTGCCATTCGCAACAATCGCTCGAGAAACTTTAATTCTTTTAGACAATAAATTAAAATAAATTTATTTTTGCGACATCGATCAGTTTGAGATGACGCCAAATATATATCACTACGAGATTCTTTGTACGTTGATATGAAATGTTTTTATTCTATTTAAAAGCGAGGAACATTACATATTTATTCTTTGAAATATAAATTAATTTATGCAAACAATAAGTAATAATTATTGAATTTTCGAAATAAAATAAATGAAACTAGATAAATTTAGCATGTAAATGTTTAATATAGAATTTTAATGCTGTGTTTGTCGCCTTTTTTACCTGTTAAACACAACTGATGTGTGGAAGCGGGTTAAGTGACAGATTCTGTTACAAACCTACTTGTTTTTAATTTCAGTGGGAGAACACTGACCTTCATACTATTGCCTCTTTTTAGAATAGTTAAAGACATCTTTCATATCTTCGCTTCTTGTGCGGTTGTTCTTCGTAAGTCTTTTTCAGCAAGGTTAACTATAGATGAGTCATAATTTAATAACCTTTACGTTTTTTTTTGATAAAGTTTTTTAGTTATTACTTTTAATAATAAAACTATTTAAAATCTAAAGCGCGTTTTGTATTTAAAAGTGCAAATGAACACTAATTTAAAAGCGAAGCTAAAAAAATACCAATCAAACGTTGCTAATTAGTTACATTCGTATTAATTGAATTGGATACATTCAAATATACAAATAAAAATACATTTAATTATGATACATTTAATCTTGAAAGATATTTTGTATCGATAAAAATTTTAAAAAATCTGATGAAAACGCAACAAAAAACTTTTAAAGATCTTAATAGTTCAAAGCTATTTTTGAACTTTCGGGAAATGAAGCTGTTTTTCACTTGTATAGGTGTCTAGTACTGATAATAGGATTTCTTTTTAGTCGTAAAATAGCTGCATATCCTTTTAAGATATTTTCAGTTTTATTTTATTTTAGTTTTTTGCTTAGTCTTTTATAACCTTAAAGTAGTTAGTAAACTATTCAATAATAGTTATTTAAGCAGCTAGTGCCGAAAATAACACTTTATTAAGCGAGTGGCTTTTATTTCACGAGACCGTAGGTCGAGTGAAATAATGACAAGAGCTTAATAAAGTATTATTTGGCACGTGATTGCTTACAATATTTTTATATAAGTGCAAAAAAGTATTGTTGGCGTGAAATTTGGTCTTACTTTTGTCTTATAAATTCCCTTTAAAATTTTAGTACTTGTAGTTACCATGGAGATATTAGAAAATGCAATAATGAACCATAGAATATGAGTTTCATTATTCCTAGTTTCCGAATCATACAACTTGATTTCTATAACACCGATATCTAAGCTCTGATCTTATATATGGTACGCACTAGATCTCGAAAAAAAAGTATCATTACGTCTCTTGGTACCTGTTCCTATGAGTGTCCAGTAGATGTTCTTATGAACGATTAATTAATTTAATATGATTATATAGTTGACTTACAACGATTGTCTAATAGACGATACTGTTTGTTCAGTTTTCGTTCTTTAAGGAAATCACGTTATTTAATAACTTAAAACTCCCAAATAATCCTTTATTGAAATAATACAATATTTAAAATTTCCTATTATTTCTACAAGTAAATATCGTTTTAAAAGTCTCATTTTCGAATAAAAATACTTTGTTAAAAACAAATTTTTTTATGATGGATATATCCTATGATTATTTAGTATGGAATCATGACATTTTGTTTACTAAATACCATTTTTAGACCAAGTCATTTATAAACGTAAATGTATCGACATTTTGATTTTACTTTTTCACGTTTTATGTATTAGTTTGAAATAAAACATTTAATTTGGTACACAAAAATATATTTAATAGTAAAATCACATTCATTTAAATTTCCTTTTAGCTCTTACAAGAATATGCTCAGCGTTAAAAATCCGTGACTGCATTTCAACTATGCTAAAATATTTGTTAAAAACAAAATATTAAATGGGATTTTATGTTAATGGTATATTGAGATACATTTGGCACTTATTTAAACTAAATAAATTTTAAACAAAAAGTATAAAACCGGAAATAGTTATCGAGTTGCTTTTACTGGTTTTCTATCGCTTTTAATGTATCCTATATAAAGACAACACTCATTTGGTTCATCATTTGACTAGCTAAAGATAAAAAAAATCCATTGACAATTAAACTCTCAGTTAAAATTAGGAAAGAAGGACTCGGAAACTTCTGTGACTTGCAACGAGTTCAATTATTTGTGTTTAATATAATTGAATTTGGTGTTGAAAGTAAGATATTTGCTAATAAAGATTTTTTTTTAATTTTTGTTGAATATTAGATTTTATATTCAATTTTGTTTAGTGAAGAAATATTTGATGTATAGAATATATTTATCTGCTGATTTTTGTTCGAAGTATGATTCAGAAAGTTTTGGTTATTGAAATTAGTTTTCTATTACATTCAAGGGGTTTTTTTTTGCTTTTCATTTTTTAATATAGTTTCAAATTATTTTATATTAAAAAATTTAAACCTGTTAGGGAAAATTTATAATATTAAAAATGAAACTTTGGATGAAAAATACTTATATAATTGGGTGCTGTGTTTTGAAGACAAAAACATCAAAACCTAGTTATAAATTGTATTCTTAAACTTTTATTTTACGTTACACTGAAAAATTTGTATTCTCTTTTTACATATTCACAAAACTGACAATCCCCGCTTTACACATGGATTAGGTTACACATTTTGATGGATGTTCCGTATATCGGTTACAGATGACAAGGTGAGTCTAAAAAAAGACGGAAAGCATAAGTACAGACGGATTTTCAAAGTGTTTGGTGCGCTATCGATCCCTGCCACTTTTGTTTGCATCCTCAACTTTTATCCTTGATAATTTTTTCCTCTTATCTTTCCCTGTCTTCGAATATATTTTATTTTGTTGCTGGTTTTTCTTTCCAGAGAATGGCAACAAAGGAGGGGCAGATTTCCGTTGGTGTGAAGGTTCTTTTGTGCGTGAATTCCACGGCAGTTGTGCCACTTTTTTTCGTTTTTGTTCTTTTTTTTCCTGGATTTGGAGAGGAGTGCGTTTTATATAGAACCGTTCACTTTTCTTTCGTCTATTATGGGCTTTTTTTAGTTTCATCCTCAGGTGCAGTGTCTTTTTTATTTAAGATAAACTGTTCCTGGAATTGAGATAGAAAAGGATTTAGTTGTTGTTTGAGCGTTTTTGTTGGTGTATAAAAAGAAAATTATATGATTCAATTACTTTTCGTTTAACACATAAAAGGTTAATTAAGTGCTAATTTAAGTTATAAAGAATTAGTTTAAACTTATTTAGTTTGCTCCATTAATGTATTAGAATTGTTTTTCCGAATAAGTGAAACACTTGAAGGATATTCTTAATCTTAAAAAAAATCCTATACAAATTTTCCAATAATATATAAAACTTAACTCCTCCCCGCAACAGCCCGTTAGTGGGTCAAGGCCTGCCGTGCCCATTTCAGCTTACTTGACCAAGGGCTTTGGGGTGCTAGTTATATGTCCAGGCTAGGTGGTCAACCTCACGCCCAGTGTTATTTCCCAAGCATGCTTGGTCTTCATTTTATCGACACACTGAGATGAAAGGTTGAGTCAACCTCGCACAATCCAGGACTCGATCCCCGGACCTATGGCATGACAATGCGAAGCACTACCACTAAGCCACTAAGCCTATTCCCATAATACATACACAGGTAAAACAACATAAGTCAACACTTTACTGACGTTAGCGATTCTTTCAAACAATTATAATATCGCAAACAAGTAAAACTATAAAATAGTTATTTTAGGATATTTAAAATTCCTAATACAACAATCCGGAAAGGGATTTTACTTAACTATCTCAATGGGTGTCTAAAATATCACTACCGTTGAAGCGGGTATCTTTGGCCATGGAGGGTAACTTTGGTTCACGCGTCGGAAAAATATGTTTCTCAATTTCTCTTCATATAGGGGGGTAGGTACATATATATTCCGGCTTGTGTGCTTGATCAGAGACCCACTTATATAATCCTTCGTTAAGTAAGACAGACACAGAAAGAATTTTTACAGTCACAGAGAAAGGAAAGTACACCCAGGACGAAGGCGGGAATCGAACCCGCAACCGTTACAGCGCGCAGACTGCTAGCGTAATGGTGCAAACCACACGGCCATCCGGGCCCCCTCTTCATATAATGATCCCATTGTAAATTGTTTTACATTTTTGGAAAGGTGGAAACATTGTCTTTCATTTCATGTAAAAAAAATTCTAAGTTTGGCAATACTACAAATGGTGTTTGTACTCTTACGAGCATTTAATAACAAAAATCTATTTCTTCCAACTTTTGTCTGGAACGCCTAAAAAAATATTGAAAATTGCTAAGTAAAACACTCATACTATTATTTTATTTATTGTGATGAATATTACACCATTTCTTTTAATCTAAGTTGAATACTTTTTATGCTATATTTAATTATTGGTCACTGGGAAACTTTTGCCGATGAATGCGGGTAACTTTGGTCCAAGATGTAACTATTTCTTTATGGAACTTTGCACTTTAAAAAATGTGTGTAAAAGTTTATTCTGTTTAACTATTTATGAAGAAGTCTTATTTTTATGATTATCCATTTTGAGATGATTTTTTTTAAAGAAACTAAACGATTTTAACCCTTAAAAGATAAAGATAGAATACAAGAAACGTACAAAATTCAAAATCGCTTATGTCGAAATGTAAGCAATTTCAAATTACGAATATATTATATTTTTTCCTTTTATAATAAAATCGTTTGTTTTTATGAAGATATTTGTTATTAAATATTTCTTCCAAAAATAAGTTATTTTCCCTTATTAAAATTAAAATTTACTTTTCTTTTGGCCAACAATCAATACTGGTATTCATAGTGTAATGTCATTCTACGATGCACTGCAATGTAAATGTTACGTTATATACCATTTTTAATAACTATATATGTTATAACTTTATTATTTTTATGTTTAAACATTTTAATAATACTTTTAAATTCAGTAACACAGTCTTTCATAGGATATTAAAAAGTAGCTTCTTATGTATTTCATGTTGGACAAAGTTACCGCCCGGATCCACGTATCTAATTTTTTAACTATAAAATTTATTATTAATTTATAAAATTTAACAAAAATGCTTGGAAATTATTCCTAAAAGTACAATACTTAGAATTCATAATGATGTTTAAGTGTTTAAATCGTTTTTGTAGTTTAATTTTTCTTCTTTTGTAAAAAAAAAACTGATTTTGGACCAAAGTTACCCGCTCCGACGGTATTTATAATGAGTTTATTTAAATTATTTTCCAATATATTAATGTATTGCCATTAATATATGGACTCATATGCATATCCATGTTACATAGCAATAATGCTTACACCTATACTTAAAAATCATATTGTAAAAATATAATGTATAAAATCCTAATCGGGTATAAAAAAAAACATTTGCCTAAAATGTAAGATAAAATCAACATTCAAACTATATTTCATGAATAAATAAACTAATTTATTGAGTTTTACATGCATTTACATAACGGAACAACCTTTCTTGCACACTATGAATTCAAGTATTTATAATTATTTATTGTTGTGCAATGGGAATTAAGTGTACTTCTAATACGGGTATTAATGTCGGGAAATTTGTTCTCTAACAACCAGACCAGCAAAAGTTCTATTGGTAATATTTATCACCTAATTCGATCAAACAAATCCAAACCTAATATTTAATACCCTTATTCACTGGAATGATTAACATATAAAATTTAAGAAAAACATTATTTCTATTCAAAAATAAAATAAAATGGTTTTCACTCGAAAACCCCTAAAAGGTCAAGTGTTGTTTTTACTGCCGTAAAACTATCACAAACGCAAAACAACTTGTACAGAACTGTAAGTCAGCGTCCTGAAATAACTTTTTCAAAACCGCTTTCAACAAGGCGAAACAGTTTAATACGACATTATTCAAACCGGAAATATTTTTGTTCACACTATCGTTATAAGTAAAGTGAAGTATATATCGTTCAGTCCGTCTGCACCACTTTCACAGAAAGAACACACAATCTTTCAACAGCATTGGATTGCATTTAAATGCAAAAATTATTTAGGTACTTCCGAAATTCATAAAAACAATTTAAATTAGAATGATTTTAAAAGTTTATAACTAATTTTTTGTTACATTAATACATGCAAAACTTTTTATCAATTTTCACTAGTTGTACACAATTCCCAAGATATGGATAACGTCATTTTGAAGCAAAATAAATCCAATTAGCTACATGCCAAATTTATTAAAAAATTCTTGTTATTAAATTTATACTAAAAATAATATCTACTTGAAATCATCCTTCCATTTAGTCACACTACGTTTATAACGAAAAATGGAAGTTTTATAATCTTGTATCTTGTACACTCCTACTGCCCACCCTTCACAGAAAGAACACAAGTTCACATACAAGTTGTGAACGTCATTTTAAACTTAGCTTGAACTGAATCGTAGTAAACTCGCCCTTAAGTATTGTTTCGGAAAAACGCGTCACAAATTAATTCATACACATATAACTTACAACTAAATTGTAGTTCATTTATTTAATTCAAATTCATACATTATACTATCGTTTGCAAAAATTAGTATATTTTAAAGACATAAATGTCAATCCTTACCTTTAAATAGAAGAAACAGTCAATCAACATACAATTTGTTTGAATATTATTGCGTCATTTCAAACTGCATCGATTTGCAAAAATAATTTATTTTAATTAGTTTTTAAAAGAATTAAGTTTCCGAGATTAGTTCGAATGGCAAACGCGATTTAATTCGAAAAACAGGTTTAGCTTGTATCTCCTGAAACGCATCATACACTATTGTATTAATCGCTTTCGATTTATTTGCTTACGTTTGCTAAATTTGTTTGAAGTTAAAATAATGATGCACTTTTAATAAATATTTTTGAGTCAGCACAATTTCCCATCTACAATTTCTTCGAAACATTATTATATTTGTTAAATTAATTTACATTCAAAATTTTAATTTACAATGACTAAAAATAAAAGGATAACTTACTCATATATTTTATGCTAAGTTACACTTGATGCATCTTTCTAATACATATTTAGAACCATTCAAAAATTATTGTGATAATACAAAATCCAATTTTCGATTATTCACATAAAATATTTTCAAAGTGTGATTTTTATTTTTACCGAAAGTTTTCGTAATTTTAACAAAATGGCTAAAATTTTAAATATAGAAGTCTATTTAAAATTAATATAACTTTAAAATTATGTTTATCGTCACTGAAATAATCATGCAAAGTAGTCATTTACATATAACTCACTTCATAACACAATATCCCACAGATATACTCATTTTAAAAAAAATCAGATTTATAAGCAAATTTATTAAAACGAATAAACTAGAAACTTTTTAAATACCTCTAAATACAAAATTTTATCCACATTGAAATAAGATGCAGAATTCCATTTTTATTCATTTTTCACTGTTGCACTTACCCGTACCTTAAACTTTTTTAAATAAAAATCCTTTGAAAAAAACTATGATTTGTGACCAAATTCGGTTATGGTATTATTAAAGTATTATACAAAGAGTTCAATATTTAATGATTGCCATATATATGGAACAAAGATGCATAGAATCTACTTGGCATAGCATATGTAAGTTTCCTATATTTTAAACATCATATTGTTCAAATTATATATTTTAATAAATTAATTGTTCAAATAAATACAGTATTTCAGAAATGTAATGGGAAATTCTAACTATCAAAAATATTCATATTAAAAAATACATCATTATCTCGAATTCAATGCATTTAGCAATACGTAATCTAACTTAAACTGGACAGTTATGAAAATAAGTTATTTTCTTAAATTTATTGCAATGCAAGGGATTTATAGTATCGCGTTTGTTCGCAAACCTCGAAAACTTTATCTTTAAAATAATTCAACATAAATTATTTTCAACATCAGATCGTTCTGAATGACGTCAATATATTTCATACTCCTTTATGCTGAATGAATGTTTTCATTCTATTTAAAGCGAGGAATATGACATATTTATTCTTTAAAATATAAATTAAAATTTTTGCAAACGATAAGTAATAATGATTGAATTTTCGAAATAAAATAAATGAAACTAGCCAATTTAGCTTGTAAATGTTAATATGAATTTAATGTTGTGTTTGGCGCGTTTTTCCTGTTAAACACAAATATGTGGAAGCGAGTTAAGTGACAGATTCTGTTACAAACCTACTTGTTTTTAAATATTTTATTATTTAAGGGACATTAGTTAAGGGGACTCAGTACCACACCAAGTTTTTTTTTATAGCTTTTTGATTAAAATTTTTTTGGTTTATTATGTGAATTGGCACATAAAAACAATGTATTAAATAAAACTTCGAATATTTGAAATGTTTTTTATTTTATTTTTTTCTTAAACACTTAATTTTTTTAAATGCTAAAACTTTTTTAAATACCAATATTTTAACACTAAATTTTTCCCTAGATACTTTAAACTATAATACATAAAAACTAGATTCCAAATTTGATGCATAACATGCAACTTTATTGTATAAAATAATTGTTTGAAAAGTTTCTAAAAATGAAGATGTTCTAACTTTAAAATTTTTCAAAAAAATAACTTTAACTCAACAAATTAATTGGAAAGTTAGTTTTTAATAAACATATATATTTTAATCTACTCACCAAAAAGTAAATTACTAAATAAATAATTTAAAAAGTTTTAACGTTTTGAAACCTTGGCATCTAGGAAAACTGAACAGTGAGAAAAATGCATTTAAAGTTTGAATTTCCGTAAATACAAACTATAAAATTATATACAGCCATATAACTTAAATATAATTTTCATATCTATTTAAAAATTAAATTATTACAAATTTAACTATATTGCTTAAAAGAAAACATAAAACTTTATTAAAATAAAGCAAACGCTATTACCTAGTTTTTTTTATAAATTTCATTTAATATTGGACAATTTACTCAGCATTCTTGCCATATTGACGTAATTTATTTTAAATAAAATGAAGAATGAATCAGTATAAATAGAAATAAGTTAATAAGTAGTTAAAACACCGAATAATTATCTCGAAATCGTAGAAAAGCTGAATAATCTCCTGAAATCATCTATAAACACGTTTGTTGGGGTAATTTAATCGTTCGGCTGTCTATTTCTAGCCTTCCTAAAAATATTTGTAAAAATAAAACTAAAGCATTCAAATGAAATGTTTTGTGAGGTCATCGACAATCGCCAGTCAAAGAAAATATGGCTGAACTTCATGATTTCGTTGTTTTCAGTACTACCATATGCCACATAAAAATACAAATAACTTCTCAAAAAAAGCAATTACACATTGGATACTTTGCAAACAAGTTTAGAAGATTTCAAAAATTATTTTAAGCCGATAAAAAAAAATCGCAATTTTATCTGCTTAAAAATAACAGATTTGCTAATTGAATTTCAGTTTTTTTTACCGATAATTTCATAAATTGTATCCAGCAATACATCTTAAAACTTTTCATAATTAAGCAATTATATTTTAAAATATTCAATGTATCGGTTGCGTCACTTTTCTGAGCAGTATGAGATATAAACTCGAAACAAAAACATCACTCCCTCTTACTTCAAAAGAAAAGCTCTTTAGCAACATTCCGCTTTCCAATCGGAAACCTGACACTCTTATCAAGGCCGCCTTCCAATTTCCTGTCCCGACACCCTTCGAAACAAAAAAGATCAGATATCCAATTTTAATTTTCCTTATCACTTTGTCACGGACCCTCCCCCTCCCCTTTAACGTGCACCATCCCCCTCCACCCAGACAAAAGACCCACCTGGTGCCAACTGAGAGTTATGGTTGTCATTAAAAGCATCTAAAACTGCCCGTGTAACGGTACAAGCTCAGTGCATGGCCGTGTATTGCAAACTATAAGGGACTCATGACACGTGACTTAGGTCAAATCCTGAGTAGACAGGTTTTATCTACATGATCCATAACCCTTTTCTTTCCCTTTATATTCTTAAATGAACTAGAAAGTATTCATATATCACATTGTTTCACGCAGATCATAACCAAAATTCTAATTTTTTTTTTGTAGAATTGCGATAAATAGACAAACATAGCACCCATCTCGCCAATTTCAATGATTTGGCGAGATACGTCTTAGACCCTTCATCGTGCGTTTATAATGTAGTGGTCTCTATTACTGGGCTACGAATGAAATCTTATTCTCGTTTTTATGCCTCGCAGTCGCATAAAAGTCGAACAGTGATTAGTTTCCCGGATCATGTTCAGTATTGCCGATAGAGAGTTGAGTCGCACATTGCATTATTTCTTTCTTTTGCTGTTCTGTACGCAATTTTTGTTGTATTTTTCTTGTTTGGAGGGCATAAGTGATAGTTTCGGAGAAGTTTATATTAATCTGACTCGTAATCATGTACCTATCTTATGCTAGCCGACGCTAATTGAATATTTATCAAAAAACAATATTATGTTGTGATAAAATGGCTTCTGACTTTATCCACAAGCTTGTTTAAGTTTTTAGTGATATTAAAACTTTTAACTTTTAATGGAAATTGGGGATTTGATATTTTTGCCGCAACTATGTAGTAAAAGAAATATTCATTAGTTCCATTGTCTGTGATCTTGTATTCAAAGTTAAAGGGATATTGGATTTACATAGTGCCTTTTAAGTAGAAACAACAGTATAGTTGATCTCTTAAACAGAAAGACATAGACAGCTTCATGCTTATTTGAGTAATGTTTTCTCAAATGAAATATTAATACCCTATTGTTCTTAATGAACCTTTCTCCCAGTGATGCCATTTAGATCATCGTGTTTCTGATCATAATTTAAAAAATATGAGATGACATTATTGGGATTAATAAAAAATATTTCTAATAGAATAAGTTTGAATATCAATTATGTGCTTTTCGATATCATAATGGCTATAGACGATCAGAAAACAAAATCTGAATGATGCCAAATTGTCATTGGGACTGAAAGGTTACACCGGACAATCAGTTTAATTTTGTGCTTTTAATTCTTTCTAAGTCCACTTTGAAAATTATCACAACGCCATTTTTTTACGCAAGAATACAAATCCCTTACACACTATCCCCAAAACAAAACAATTCCAAAACCTACCTCTCTACTCGCCTACTATCAGTGCCAAAGCCACCTCTGATTGGCTGAGAAACTACTTCACCGCCTAGAAAAGTTGGCGAGGCACAAGAACCGTCACAGTAATCAAATTTCGAGGCACAACAAAGATTTAGAATCGGACGAAAGTTACTCTGGGAATCTTATTTGTGTGTGCAAAGGGTTCTTTTCGGGTGTTATTCTTATTCTACTTCGTTCTTTATTGGCGAAGAGTTATTTCCATTTGCCATTTTTGTGTGTGTGTTTGTTTCCCTTTTTGGGAGTAGAAATAGAACGTGGATAACTTCAGGTGTTTGTTTCGTGATGTTTAAAGGGGAAGGTATAATTATTTTTCAAATGAGAAGTAGATTTGTTTCTTTTAAAAGTAAGATTGTAAATTTGATAGAGAGTTTACTAATCAGCGTCATTAATTTTTATAGCAGCAAAATATATTTCGTACAAATATTTTATACTTTTCTCAGTGAAGTTCAATTTTCTTAGTTCAATTTTCAAAGCTTACTTTTGATGTTACTATTCTTAAATTAAACAATAAACTTAGTACCCAAATTAATAAAAAGAACTAATTAAAGATATAAACTTTATGTCACTGAAGTTTCAAAACTGAACTTTAAGATTATATTTTTTATCGTTGCAAAGTTAGGTACGTTCTAATTTCCCTTTTCAATTTTTACTAGAAATGGAACTTGGATATCTGTAGTTTTTTTAATAAAATACTAAAACACATAAAAGTTTATGGCCAGGTGATTGCTACAACTTTAATTTTTTTTCATATAGAATTATATTACAATAAGATCCAACATTCATTCACAAAACAAACATTATAAAGATTAAATGTGCATTAATTTGCATTTGAACATTTTAAATCTGTGCTGGTAGACTGACAAAGAGATATATTGACAAAAAAAATCTTTTTCACAAATATTGCTATAACATGTCCAAATCATATCCAAGATCCAATATTGACATTCCTTATCGCAGAGTCTGCCAGATTGTGCTTTAAAAAATCGCCAAAATAACTGCCGACCTATAAACGGCCCGTGCAGCCAAAAATGTCCGACGAATAATACCCCATGTGGCGGTAGTGCACGTTAAATATCATTCAAAGTCCTAACGCCGCGTACGATTTCGCCCTTAACGGTTTGCGTTGGGTGCCTACTCAGGTGTCGGCTCGTCACTTGACTGTGGTTATAAAATACGACACCCGTCGTCAATAGCCCTCGTGTAGCTCTAGCGCAACAATAATTCAAACTAACCTCTCTGAAGCAAATGTCACCACGATGTAATGACCGATGTTGAGATACAAATGAGACAAACAAGTAGACAACTGTCTGAAACCGATTTTACAGGCTCTATAGGCAGTAAAAATATGTCCGCGTTTTAACCTCCTGGAACTGTCTTTTACTGCCTTGATAAGAAACTGTTAAAAGCTGATTTTCAACTTCGAGGTTTTCTCCAGCAAATATGATGCGTAAAAGTGACCCCATTATCCGAATTTGATATTTATTTTATCTCAACTTCTACTAGATAAAAACAAATGATCTAAAGTTGTCATCTGTCTCCGAATCAAAATTTAACAGAGAGCTGGGACAGATTGTTTGACACAAGAGATGCAAACAGAATGACAATTTTCTAAATTAATCTACTGTACTTAATTTTAAATAAACAAATAGGTATGTAACAGAAATTGTCACTTAGACCGCTTCCACATAAAATTTGTAATCAACATGAGGAAGAGCGCCAAACACAGCTTTTAAGTCGATATTAAACATGTATCGCTACATTTGACTAGTTTCATTTTTTTTCTTTCAAAAATTCAATGTTTATTCCTTAACGTTGCCTTCATCTATTTATATTTTGAAGAATAATATGTAAAACTAGCTGTTATACCCGACGTTGCACAGGTAGAGGTGGAAAAATAATTTAAGTCATTTTAACTATTTTTTTTCTTTCATTTTAGTTACATAAGATATGAAGATTACCCAGTAATTTTCCATTTAATTACCCAACTTGGATAGGATATAGTAATGATTAATATTAATTTCAAAAATACATTTGATAAGAAGCTCAAATTAAAAAGAATACATATTTAAGTAAAAAATAATCAGTAAGAATTAAAAATGGAAAAACAGCTAAATCTTAAGAGGGTCTCAAAAATTTATTTTAACGCAATTCAAGGGAGTTCTATAATAAATTAAAATGGCAGAAAAAAATTAGGAAAATCGTTCGGACAAAGCGTTCAGGACAAAGATTGGTATAATCTGTTCTTCCAAAATAGTAAAATTTGAATCTCACTTTAAACTGATCACTTTTGGTCTGCGTGCAGAAAATAAAATATCCTTAATGAAAACAATTACATGATCTAATTGTTTAGATGTTGTAAAGCTACTCCAGCAAACAGCAAACGATTTGCATTTTTTATATTTGTATTTTTTTAAACTGTGATAAAGATACTAAAGAAAGCGATTTTTATTTTTAATATTATATATTTTTCTAACTACTAAAAAGCTAGTAAACGATTTTTTTAGATGTTTATTTCTAATGTTTTAGCTGTAATTAAAAAATAAATATACTTAAAAATCGTTTTTAAAAAATTTGTAAAATAAAATTAAATAAACAATCCGTCAAAACGTGTTGTTGAAATAGCAATAAACCTCTAAGGTCTTCAATGCATTGAATGGGAAACATAAAAACGTTCGAAAACGATAGAAGGAATGGTCTGATTCGAAATATTCTATGTTTGTTCCGGAGATGAGATGAATTTTTGTGCCAAATTTCGTGACGATCTGTTGCGTGGTTCTTTAGAGCTCGTGTCTTATACAAACAGACAAACGGAAGTTGCCTTTTATGTATAGATTAATCTTCAAGTTTAACATTTCTAATCAACATTACTTTTTACATTATAAACGTTAAGTGGAAACTAAAAGCAATATTTCTTTTTGGACCGCCACAAGTTCAAATTCCAATTAAACGTCAAATAACATAAAACATCTAAATGTGATTTTATCATCTCAACATCTCCTATATAAAGACGAATGATCTAAAGGGATCATCTCTCACCGAAGCAAACGTCGCCAGGGAGTGATGACAGATGTTGAGACACTGGAGAGACAAATAACACGACAATATTATAATAAATTCATCTACTGTCTTTAATATAAAAAACAAGTAGGTTTGTAATAGAATTATAACTAAAATCGCTTAAACACAACGTTTGTGATCAACATGAAAAAAAGAGCCAAACACAGCATTTCATTCTATATTAAACATTTACAATCTAATTTTGGCTAGTTTCATTTATTTTCTATCAAAAATTTTCTAAACATTCCTTATCTTTTTTTAACATTTATATTATATTTCGAAGAATAATATGTAATTTTCTCGTTTTTTATTAAAATAAAGCATTTTACTTCAACATTCCTTTCTATTTTATAAACGTTAAGTAGAAGCAAAAAGCAAAATTTCGTTTTTGACCGTCACACGTTCAAATTCCAATACAAAACACAAAATATCTAAATGTGATCTTCATTATCTCAACATCTCCTAGATCAAGACGAATGATCTAAAGAGATCATCTCTCACCGAAGCAAATGTCGCCAGGGAGTGATGACAGATGTTGAGACACAAGGGAGGCAAACAACACAACAATTTTCTAAGAAATCCATCTACTGTCTTTAATGAAAAAAATTAAACTACGTTTGCAACAGAATTTGCCACTTAGAACACCACAACACTTGTAATCAACGAATGAAAAGATCCAAACACAGAACTTAATGCGAATTACAACATTCACAAGCTAAATCAGGCAAATTTCATTTATTTTCTTTCGAAAATTAGGCATTTATCTTACATTTATTTTTATTCAGAAGAACAATATATGATATTCCTCGTTTTTAATTAAAGTAAAACATTTCATATCAACATTACTTTTGCTTTCACGTTACTTTTATAGCGTAAAAAGAAATATTTAGCTTTTGACCAAATTACAATAACACATCGAAAAACATGAAAGATCTAAATGTGATCTTCATTATCTCAGCATCTGCTAGATCAAGACGAATGATCTAAAGGGATCATCTCTCTCCGAAGCAAACGTCGCCAGGGAGTGATGACAGATGTTGAGACACAAGGGAGGCAAACAACACGAATCCATAGGATTAAAGGTATAAGGAAGAAAGGTCCTTCAACATGAGGGAAAAGGGATGTAGGGAGAGATTAGGAGGAAACCTTGGTCCTTTGGGAGAAAATGTATATTTTTTGGTACGTTGTAGGTATTATACTACGTTACGTTGTTGCTATTATTAATGAAATCAGACTTATTTTCATAAAGTCATAATAGGTTTGCACAAAGTAATATAAACACAAACGGTAATTTCATGGCCAACAGTTAACATAATTTTTAAATCGTATCAAATATAACAGAAGTTGATGTTTATAGGTTATCAAAAGTTAACATTTTCAACGTCAAAAATTGTCTATTTCAAAAACATTTCGTCTACCAGATTTTATTTCGTATGTTATGGATGTCAATATGTTTTCCCTTTTCTCTTGTATCAATTGTCTAACCTTAATATTTCGCAATTAATTTAATCTTGTGATAAATATACTTTTTTAAAAAATGTTATACTTTTTAGTTATTATATTTTTTTTTAAATTAGTAAAAAAAAAACACAAATGATGAAATTGCAAATTAATGAGTCTCTTAAGGGAGACGTTATTATAAAGTACGAAAATTGTGTATTCAAAGAAAACTGCAAATAATTTTTATGCTTAATTCATATAGTCATACGTAATTTCCATATGGTATACTTAATAACTAATTTAATTATGCAATCCAAATTTTAAAGAATATGATCACAGTTCATTCAGACCAAACATCTTCTCTCTGAAATAACTGCGAACAGATCTACTCTTAAAACCATAACTAGGCTGAGAACCGGACACCACAGGGGTATGAAGATAGATGGCAAGAAGATCTATAGAAGCTGTGAACATTGTCCTGATACACAGCTTACGCCTACTCACATCTATGAGTGTCCGGCTATGAGCGCCAGCCTGAGAAAGATTGGAGTACTGCCGACTATGCTAGATCCGTATGGAGACAACATCAAGCAAGTCGTAGAAGAAATTATCAAAATTCACGGACACATATAGAGTTCGACTCTCATGGACACGACAAAAAAAAAAAATCACAGTTGCAACTTTGAAAAGAATTCAAGATTTAACTAAGGATTTTAATATTTAAAAACAAATATAAAGAACAGAAACAAAAAATACAGCCAATTTTAAAATACAGTAACCAATCCCTTTTTTCTTTCTTTGACACAACATTTGAACTTTAAAAAACAGTCAACCTCGTTATTTCTCCTTAAAAGTGGAGTCCCACATCGTTATCCTACTTTTATTACATCCGAACATCAATTGTTTTCTTCTGAACCTCTGAAATGGATCGTAGAGTCGCGTTACAACTAAAAAAACACTTTTTTTTAAATCCAGCGAAAGCAACCATTTTGTTTCTCAACTTTGAAAGAACAGTTCGTTGAACATTTTTCGCCTGAATGATAACATAGTTCGGTAAAATTCTTTTTTATACTTGGCCTTCCATTCATTCGATGGGGTAGAATTGTCTTTAAATAATGGCGTGTAAAATATAGGAAATTGCTTTTGAATCAATCATTTTTGGCAAATAATAGTTAGTAGTATTACACTCTTAAAACAAACGAGCGGTTTTAACTCAGTCTGAGTTAATTTCCACTCCTTTCCGTGCCGAAAATGCACTTCTTCTATAGGAGTGAATTTCACTCTTTTTCGGAGTGGGTAAAAGAAATAAAAGAAAACAATCTGCGTCCTACACTCTTAAAACGAGCGGTTTTAACTCAGTCTGAGTTAATTTCCACTCCTTTCCGGTGCTGAAAATGCACTTCTCCTATAGGAGTGAATTTCACTCTTTTGTTTTAAGAGTGTACTTAATGATATGCTTTTGAAATCAGAAAAAAACTATTGCAGTTTTATAGTTACGTTTTGAAGTGTTCTAAAGTATGTTGAAACTGACTCGCTTTCCATCGGGCGATGATTAATACAGATTCTAACAAATTCAAAAGGAATCTAGGGGTTTAGTTATTTTCACACCCAATATTTATAAAAATGATTGCGTATGAATGTCAAGTTGCTTTTCATTAAACATCTACTATTTCCTTTTTTAAATTTGAAAAAATGAAAATTGGGAAGTGGGTATTGAAATTGACCATCAATTTGTTAAAAAAGATAACATCGAAACCTATCTTTAATACTTTGTGTCCGTCTGTTTTATTATATGTAGCGTACTTTCAGAACTTGTTTAATTTCACGAAATTTATTTTTGGTACAAAATTGGGTTTTTTTTATTTGCGAAGCTTATATGAACATGAACTAAACTAACGAGTGTAGGGGATATCTTGACTTCCTTTTGACGGAAATGGCAACAGTAAAAATATTGAATAAATAAAAAGGTGCCAAACACAGCTATAATTCTATATTAAACATTTACATGCTAAATTTGGCTAGTTTCATTTAATTTTATTTCGAAAACTCAATAATTATTACTTATCGTTTGCAAAAATTTATATTTCATAGAATTAATATGTAATATTCCTCGCTTTTAAATAGAATGAAAATATTTCATATCAACATACAAAGAATCTCGTAGTGAAATATATTTAACGTCATTTCAAACTGATCAATGTCCCAAAAATAAATTTATTTTAATTTATTGTCTAGAAGAATTAAAGTTTCTCGAGCGATTGTTGCGAATAGCAATTGTGATTTAATTCTAATAAAAATGGCTTCCTACGCTTTTTAAATGAGTATTAAGTTTTGCAGTTTTTTAAAGAATTGAAGTACTTCAAATTCGAATTCTTTACCGAAATTATCAATGTATTCTCATTTCGATGCGCTTAATTTTTTGACGTATCACACTTGTCCGTAGCATTTGTAGTTTGAACTACGAAAGTGGGTGACGGACGGACAGACAGACGGACTGAACGATTATAATACCTTCCACTTTTTACGTTATAATTGTAGTGTGGAAGCTATAACTTAAAACAAAGGTACCATTTAGAGCTTAAAGATATAAAACTCGCAAATGATTTGCTTAAACTTCAATAAAAACAAATAAAACTACTAAAGTATCCCAATATTTATTTTCCACAAATTATCGCTCAAAGAGCTTAAGTGCAATGAAAGCAAATAAATTTACTAAGTTATTCCAATATTTATTTTTCACAAATTGTCGATCTAAAGTCCCCGAGTTAATAGAAATTCCTCGCATACAAATATACTAAATAAACTTCCCCAAGGCCATCTAAATCATAAACCGAGATTTTACTCACTTTAAAGAGCAATCCTATTCCTCAACTAAACCAAAAAGAAAAAAAAACAGTAACAAAGTTATTTTAATTTCCCTGAGAGGCCATTTATATCCTAAAAGGAAAAAAAAAATATCCTCAACCATTTCTATTTAAAACCAAACCAAAAGTAGAAAAAAAAAGTTGAAGTAGATAAACAAACTGTAGAAAAACTCTCGATTTAAAATTCAAAGCAATTCCATTCCTGCAATGTTCGACTCGCCTTCATTGCTTCGGAAAAGAGTTTTGTATTGTTTATTTCGTTCCAGGTAAGCAAACTGAATGTATAGGGAGAAGGGTTAAAAAAGCAATAAACTTTCTTGCAGAAACAGTTTCAGGAGCAATTTCAAGGAAGAAAGAACACTTCTCCGACTTGAACGAGGGGGCCAGAGAAGTAAAAATAAAATTTGCGACTTCTAGAAATGGTTTTTGAATACTTTTCGCCAAAAGAATGATTATAATAAGGCCGTGGCTTAGTTTATATTGGCTTTTCATAAAGGGAAATGTAGTTTAATCAATATTTTTTTACGAAAATGTGTATATTACGGAAATCAGTATCTATATAAACATTTATTGTGTATTGGTTCATTTTAATATCAACACAAGTGTTTTTCTGTATTGCATACGAGGGATTTAAGGAAAAAGTTATTAAAACTATCTCATTTTAAACTCTGCCCATATATTTTAAATATTTATGGAATGGTAAAAATACGTGAAATGTGAAAATAAAATGTGCGATTGCAGAAAATTAATTGCTTAGGTGCCGGCCTTGTCACTTGACCGCGGTTCTAAATTGCAAGGCCCTTTACCAACAACAAGGCTAGGTTAAGTCCAGGTAAGCAAACTGAATGTATAGGGACATGGGTTAAAAAAAATAAACTTTCTTGCAGAAACTCGTTTTGGGAGCAATTTCATGAAAGAACACTTCCCGACTTGAACGAAGAGGCAGAGAAGTAAAAATAAAATTTGCGACTTCTTAGAAGTTGTTTTTGAATACTTTTCCACAAAAGAATGATTATAATAAGGCGGTGGTTTAGTTTATATTGCCTTTTCATAATGGAAAATTTGGTAAAATCAATAATTTTAACGAAAATAAAGATATATAGTAACCAGTATCTACATAAACATTTATTGCGTATCAGTTTATTTCTTTTAATATCAACACAAGTGTATATTTTTTAATATCAGCACATGTATTTTTGTAGTATATACGAGAGATTTAAGGAAAAGTAATTAAAAAGATTTTGGAAGATTCCATATTTTTAATATTTTGTAGAGAGGAAAAATATGTGCAATGTAAAAATAAAATTTGCAACTGCGGAAAATTAGTTTCTCGATTAAGTGTCGGCTTTGTCACTTGACCACGCGCTACAGTCTCGCGCGTACGGTGCGGTTCGATTCCGCCTTTGCCCTGGTGTACTTCCTTTCTTGACAGTAAAAATTCTTTGTGTCTGTCTTACTTGACGAAGGCTTATAAGCGGGTCTCTGATAAGCACACAAGCCGGAATATAATGTACCTACTACCCCCTACTTGACCACGGTTTTAAATTGCGAGACGTGTTGTCAATAGACCTTGTGCAGCTCTAGAGTGTCAATTTATTTAAACCAAATAAAAAAATTCATTTGGAACGCTTTTCGCAAAGGAATATATAAACGTATAATAATGAGATTAGTCGGGTACAATTATATGTGTAATAAATAATCTCAAATTATAAAGTAATATTTTAAATCAAAGTTGACAAAGAGTCAATCATTTATTATTATTTTTAATAATTTGGTTTCGTTTATTCAGAAATACAACTTTTAGTCGAATAGATATTTAATAGAAATCCTTTTATTCATTGGAAAACTGCATTTTACAAAAGAAGCCTACTATTAAGACTTTACTATCATTTAGGCGCCTTTTGTATGTGTTGAATAGAAAAAAAAAGATAATTATAAAGTTTCTATTTATATACTATTGCCAAACCCCAAAAAATATTCCGCAACAGAATTTTATTTTTTTAAAAATTGCATCATCGGTAAATAACACTACTTTGGCAAATTTGTGCATTTAAATGTCATAAAAAGCTTTTGGAATAGATTCAATGTATCAGTTAATTAATCGTTAAAGCAGAGTTTTTAAAATAAAACAAGTTTCATCTCTCTCTAACATCTTAGTGAATGTTTCCCAAATAATAAAAACTAAATTTAGAATCTTAAAAATAAAATCTTTTCAAATTACGTACAAGCGGATATTAAAAATAGCCATCAAAATATTAGACAAACTAAAAATATCTGCCAACGTCATCAAAATTTAGTATCGTCTTGCACCAATCCAGCAATTATCGGGAAAAGTTTCTTTATTTAACCAAGTGGCGATATTTGCTGACGAAACCATTAACTTTTCGCTGCGTATATTGCAATATTCGAATCCGCTTCGCAAAACAAACAGATAACGGAAGACACTTAAAATGTGAAATAAAGGTTTAATTTAGAGATTGGTTTCTACATGCTGCTGTTCTTTTTAAAGCTTTGTTAACTGATATTGTTAAAAACATCTTTTAAAGACTAGAAAAGTAAAAAATTTATGTTAGTTTATAGTGATTTCAAAAAAAAGTGCCGAAATATAAATTTGATATTTTCTTTATACAAAAAAATTAAGAGGAGGCTTTTATGATAGAGCTGATTTGATATACCCTCAAACGACGCATATTTCAGAATATGTCATGAAAAATGCGACAAAATGTGAGTTTAATCGTGCAATTTATGTGTTGAAAAGCATAAATTGACTCAAAAGTAGTTTTATTTATCAAAATGTAATGTATAAAAGGTAATATTATGTAATTTATCAAAATTAACGGTGATTGTTCTCGACTTTTCACCCACTGTAAGTAAACTGTTTCACTTTTCTCTGAATATTTGAAATGTAGTTTTAGAGTAAAATGAAGTTATTATAATCACCTGCACGTTTAAAAAATTTAGTGCAAAATTGCGCAGGAATCGTCTAACTCTCTAGCTGTCATCACTATCTGAAGCGTTGATTGAGCGTTGCCTTTGAGTTTAGTTTGAATTATCGTCGCACTAGAGCTACACGAGGGCTATTGGCGACGGGCGTCGTATTTTAGAACCACAGTCAAGTGACGAGCCGACACCTGAGTAGGCACCAAACGCAACCGTTAAGGGCGACATCGTACGCAGCGTTAGGACTTTGAAGGATATTTAACGTGCGCTCTAGCCACACGGGGTATTATTGTCGGACATTTTTGGCTGCACGGGTCGTTTATAGGTGACAGTTATTTTGGCGATGTCCGGACCCGAACCTAGGACCTTTCGCATGCTAGGCGGACGCCTTACCGACTGGGCTCTCCAGCACCCATCGCCTTTTGAGGTGTATCAAATTTAGGCTTTTACCCCAGAATTGGTAATTAGTAAATTCATGCTCCAAATAGAGATAGCAACTAGAAAGTGCCAGCATTCCTGTGCAATCTTACACCAAACTGTTTTAACAGTGTAGAAGAACGTGATTCAACAGTTTCTTTAATATTTTCCATGGTCGAAGTTCTCTTAATATACACCTGCTCGCAATTACCTCCTGATCTAAACGAAACCGAAACTACACCACTGTTAAGGTTATAGCCTTTACTTTGTTAAAGAAGTACGTAGGTATAAAAAAAAATGACAAAATATGTAACACGCATTAATTAATTTGAAAGGGTAATTTTTTAAATGTCGATGTAAGATTGTGCGTAATCGAGTCAATTCGAAGCCCCCGCACTTACGTAGACACTATTATTAATTGGTATACGTTGCGAAACCTCAGATGTTTTTCCCTCCTTTTCCATTATTCATACACACGGGCTAAACAGCGAGCATAGAGCTTATTATTATGCTATTAATTAAGAACACGCGAGTCTTAGGAAATTTTTTTATAAAATGCGAGTGAGCATTTTCGTTTGAAAATGAATATTCAGTTGATTCACTTTTGTGAATATTAGGTGTAAGTCGAATTGGAAAATAACTGTACAATATTGTTCGATCAAATTGCTTTTTTACTTTCAATTACATATGAAATTTAAGGTAATGAAGGAACTGAAGGTACTTCAAATTCTGTACACAATTCTGACGACATAATATGATTTTTGGGGAATTCGTATGTACGCAAATGGTAGATGACTTATATTTTTTATGTTTTTAAGTTATTGAAATTACCCTTATATATGAGTACGTAATTAGCACTAAATTTATTGTTTTATTGAGGGGAAATTGAAAGCCGTTTAGTGTTACACCACGGCTTACTCAACTACTAAGGCCGACGAAGTTTTCCCAAACAAGCTCGGGGAGGAAAATTTTGACGTCATAGTTCCGAGTGACGTTGTTCCGAAGATGAAGACAACATGTCTCGAAACCTGTTCGGAATCACTCGTTCACGGCTGACCACAATTTTAGGGTTCCGAATGCGTCCGAACTGGTTTCTCGATATTCGGCACTAGGAACAGTGACGTCAAAATTTCCGTCTACGCTCATGTTTGGCCGTGGTTACACACATTTAGTTATTAACTGTTTTAATATTGCTATTGTTACACGCCCGGCCGCCATCTATTTTTGAGCATTTGTTTCTGTCAATATTTAATAAAAGTCTAATATATCTAAACATCTCCAATTAGACATGGTCGTACAATACAAATAAAAACATATGGCAGCAAAACTCTGAACCACAAATCTATTTCCTCGAATAAATCTCCTAACATAAGATACATCAATTATGTATTTGTACGAAGTATATTCTTTAAATGAAAATCAAACATTTATATTCACGACTACAAGGATTGCAACGTAATACTGGAGTTCTCTGACGTCTTAGGCTGATATTCGAAGCCATAAAATCCTCGTAAACTTCAAATTTACAATTTTAATAGTTAAAGTCGAGTTTTAAACTAATGAAAAATTAAACTATTTTGGCTAAAAGATATTACATTTCACAGACACGTGAAAACTTTGGAATTTGTTCCGCAAAAATCATTCGAACAAATGAATAATTGAGTAAGTAAAAAGGATAATAGCATAACACTAGAATTCTTGGTAGATATTGGATAGTACGAGGCGGGTTATGGGTTGCGTTCCAAATAAATGAACATGGTGCAATTGCTGTAATGGTGAAATCAGGGTGGGTATTATTAAGTTTTCTAATATTATTCCATATCTACAGTCCCTAGACAAATTATTAGACGCACTGCAGGATTTCATGCAAAATATTAATTACCGGGTGATATTGTACTGTTTTATTATTTTCAATTGATTTGTTTTTTATTTTTATATTATATAATCAATTACCGATTTATTTGACATAAATAAAACAGAATTAATTTTGAAAAGCATAAGTTTATTGAGTTTTAAAGAAAAGTGAAATTAATGTTAGTAAAAGTCAATATTTAGTTGAGCCACCTTTAGCCGCTATCAAAGCTTTAATTCTGCGCGGCATGCTATCAATTCAAGACTGTACTGTCTCCTGCATTTGAGGATGATGATTCCACACATAAATAATCTTATAATAAATAATTAATATAAATTAGTCTTAATCATGACTAATCTTAAAATAAATACAAATATGCAGTCTACAACAATTCTTTTAAATAAAAATTAATAATATTGTAGTTTAAATATACCATTATTGCATAAAATCTCCTAAGAAGCATAAAATTACTAAAAAAAATACAGTCTCGTCTAATAATTTGTTCAGGGACTTTGAATATTGTTCCATTTTTACAGCTATATTTGAAATCGCAAATTTAATTACAACTACCAAGTATTTAAAATTTATACTCGTACCACTATTGAAACAAATGATACAAATAAAAATCACACGAATTCGTGAAGTGTGTTTACAATATTTTCTCCAAAACGAATATGAATTCTTATGAAAATTCATGAAGATTACGATTGCAGGCTAAACTGCATTTAGGAGAGCTACAAAAAAATTAACTAATTCGGTTGTGAAAAAAGGTTTAAGCGCATGTGGAATTGATTACAACTGTAATTGCAGTTCCAGAGAAGACTAAATAACACGATAATTGAGTTTTAAAAATCCTAATTTCTTTTATTAAGAATGGAGATTTCGTTATTTAATTCGACGCTTTGAGAAAATGCTTTCCAGATATTTAAAAATGCATTTATGCAATTTTGACTTTTTCCCGAGCTAATGTTTATTAAATTTGGGAATTCAAATGACTGTGGAAAATGATTTCAGTTTGCTATAAAACTCACTGAGTTTTTATAAGCATAATTATTCTTGAATAAATTTGGTCTTTGTTTTATTTAATGTGAGAAAAAAATAACAGCACGTCTATTCTTGGAGATTGCATAAAAACCTTTAAAAAAATATTGTTTATTTGTATGTTTTCTTGTTTTATTCTATAATTCGTTTAGATTGCGTGATAGTTGGATAAGAACTTTTTTATACAGAAATAGTGGTGAATATAGTGAAACTAATATACACTGTTAAAAATTCGGTGCTAGGTTTCACCATGATATTGGTTGGTTTCACCATGATATTGGTTCCTAGTAGCTGCAACGGCTGAATGGTGAAATGTTTCACCTTTTTTTCGGTGTTTGGTTGAACCATTTTTCTGGATTTGGAAACAAAAACCTGAGAAATGGTTCAACCGAATACCAAAAATTTCACCATTCAGCCGTTGCAGCTACTAGGAACCAATATCATGGTGAAACCAAGCACAAAATTTTTAACAGTTTATTCAAGAAATATGATGGAAATTAAACTCAATAAATTAATTTAGTTTTCTTCATTTGTCAAGATAATTGAATTCAGAAAAATATATATATTTCTTGAAGGTTTTCAGAGAACTTTAATAAGTTATCCACTAGTCATCAATCAAAACGTTTAGAGTTATTAGTTTTTTGGTGCATTTTTTTAATTCTCAATTTTAGTTTAGTTCTTTTTCAATTGCAATGTAGAGTATTTATTTTATTGACATGTTTTTTTTTATGTTTTCATACATGCACGTAAATTGACGAAACATAAAATCCCTTTATGATATGCAGTTAAAAAATGTATTATAAAACATTCCTTGCCTTAGAACCTGTTATTATGATACTGTAATTCAATTATGCATATTCGTGCTCATGAAATTAAATATTGACAATGCTAATTCAAGAAAGATTTTAAAAACTATTTCAATATTATACACAACCATGTACTTTTCCAAGATATCAATGACAAATACGAAAACAAACACGCTGAACCCATTTATACTTTTGTCAGCAAAGGCTTCAACACACATACACACCCTGTCATCACGTACAAAGACGCCGAAGAAAAAAACACCGAAAAACTGCTGGCGTCAACCTAAACACAATGGTATAGTAGAGCGGTTGTAAGGCAGAGCGATAGAAACGTCAACTAAATGAAATAGTAGAGAGATTTTTATATGGACAGGAAGTTCGGATAAATCTCGTGTCAAATTTTTTTTTATGACAGGCGCGTCTTTTATCTGGGATGCGGCGTTTCCTGTCACCAGCAAAGATGTAACTTTCGCTCACTAGATGCGTTTGACCCAGATTTAGAGCATTCAAAAATAGGGATGGAAAAACCGAAAGCGGTTTAACTGGAAAACCCGGTGTTTGGTTTCGGTTAAACCGGTATGTTCTCTTAATTAAATCGTTGTGTACCCCTCTGAGAGATATAAAGATCTAGAAACCAGATCTCTAAGTGTCAGGTTTTCCTGCAACAAAACATGTTTTTCAAAAAATTTAAAATTTGAAGTTCAGATAAATCATTTATAATTATTTTCTGCAGAAATATATATAAGTTTAGAGAATTTAAATATTTAAATTTTCAAATAAAAATATAAGCTTTGTTTTCATGTAGTACAAACATGTTTACACTTCAGCCAATTTGCTTATCCCTAAAAGGAATACAGCGATTTTTTTAGTCAATAACTTTCCTCCCCTCCCCCCCTACCCAGAGTTATTTTAATCTCGTCCTATAATATTTGAACCTTTTTTCCTGACAGCTATTTAATTTAATAAAAAAAAACATTATACAAAACTTCAGAATAAATATAGAAAAACCCAGGCTAAGGCTTAATATAGAAATGGATATTTATAAAGAAAACTGAAATAAAATGGAATATCTGCATATATTCAAGTAATACGTAACATTCGAGGTCAAATCGAAATCTGTTATATGCTGAAAATTAAAATATATTTATTTTTGACCCAACCATCAGTAGTTTTTAGGGAAGATATAATAACCAGTATTGGTTAAAACCGTAAAATAAAGAACCAGTTAAACAGGGAATCGTGTTTTTTCAAAAATCATACATCCCTAATCCAAAAGCTTTGCGCCCGTGTTTCTTTAGTTCTCGTTGAAATGTCTATGAAAGAAATTGTGTGTGGTGTGTGTATTGGTAGAAATTGAAAAAAAGACATTGGGAGAAAAGTGTAAGAAATCTTTACTAGATTTTTTCTATTTCTGAAATGTGATATCTTTAGGGGGTGATTTGAGGTGTGTAGGTGGACAGGTAAAACCAAAAGAAGATTGAAAGGTTTTGTGTGGAAACATTTCCATTTCTTTAAAACAGTTGTAGATTGTCGATGAGTTGATAAAAAATAGGACTTGTGTTATGGGTAAAAACTGAATGTTTTCAAAGGAACCTAAGTTCATGTATCTATTCATACTGGAGAAGTATTTGTTTAAAGAGTTTATTGTTAAAGTATGTTTATACATATCCAACATAATAAACATCATCTAACTAAAAAAGAAAGTTTAGTTTGGTCCATAATAACATGCTTAAACAACGTTAACAAACGTTATCGCATATTTTAAAAATATCCATACTATGAGCTACATATTATGAAATACTTTTGATGCTACCTTAGGTTATTTTTTTATTTAATTTGATACTATTTTACTAATTTTAACTCTTCTTTATCCCATTAAAGGCGTTATGCAAAAAATAATTGCCGCGAGAAAATGAGCTTTTTGCTTATGTTTATCATGAAGTTTCATGAAGAAACATGTCATTTAGCCATGACAAGTTTTGTAGGACAAATTAAGTTACACGAAAAATAATTTTTTAATTTAAAAGCTCACCTTTCTTGTTCGAAAATGAGGGTTTTAATGAAGTTCAAAAAGCTTTCGTTAATGGATATTAAAATTTAGTTTTTAAACAAAAAATTTAATTTTTAAATATTCTATTTATTTTGCAACTGTTTTCAAATTAACCCCCCACGCTTTAAATTTTAAAATTTAGTTTTATGATAAAATAGTTTATTTTTTTTTGAGGGGGGATGGGTTTCTAGAAAACCTGAGAGTCGGGTGACGGGTTTATAAGTCTGAATCTCTTTTTGGAGGGTTAAACTAAAGTAGATACATTTGAGTTACTTTTGGCCGTTCTAAAAAAATCTCTAACATAACTCAACATAAATTTTATCGACGATGATTCGATATTGTATACTTTGAAGATATATCCCATCCATTCAAACACCAGCTGCCAGAAATATCAAAACGGCAATCCAAAAATTTAAAGTATGCAAACACTCTGGCGCTAAACTAAATCTTATACCTTTGACTCCACAAGTGTCAGCGTTGGAATACAAATAAGAGTGCTTGCAGAAAAAGCAATACCGTTTATCGCGAATCCTTCTGGGGGCAGAAAGTGTGCGAATATCAAAGAAATAATATCAGATTATCCTTCACCCAATGTTTTAAATTAAATAAACTGTACTGTTCTTAAGATATGACAGGTTTCTTTAGAATTGAGTTTTAATATTTAATAAAAAAAATTAGTATTTTTTTAGTTTCTCTAAAAACGTTAAGTTGTTTTTAAAGAAGAATCTACAATTAAATTGATTTATTTATTTGATAATATTATTTCTTTTCAAACTAGACGATGTGAAATTAAGGGTATCTATATCCTAAGTGCACCTGTAACTAGCTACACTACTTTACTATCCAGCTAGACAGAAAAACGATAATAATTTTAATTTGCTGAGTGTATTATTAATCGCTAATTTTTATATTTGTACTGTCGAATGGAGTAACTTTGGATCTGGAGGATAACTTTGGCCCAAGCATAAAACCCTAGCACTGACTTTCTTCTTGAATATTCTTTTTGCTTATAGGTCAAGGCAAAGTAGCAACTAATATAAAAAAGTAAAGCACATTTTTAAGGGTATTTACTGAGAAGTTATTAGCTTAAATGTTTAGGCCAAAGTTACCTACCAAGGCCAAAGATACCCCATTCAACGGTAATTGAAACTTACTCTATTTTTTAATAAAGATTTTTGCAATATTTTTTATGAATATCATAGATTAACACTTTCACAACGTTAAGAATTAAGGTTCATTTGAAAAGCAATATGGAAAATGATATGATCCATTTTTCTTTGTTTGAAAGTACGATATCTTAGATTCACAATTTTTGAATAGTTGGTACTAGTTTTGGGATGCGCGTCCAACAAGCACTCTTAAAGAAAATAGGGCTAGAAAAAACTTGTTCTAAGTTGTATTTTAATTCTAACCCTGATTCATTTGAATGCTATGCCGATATTCAAAGAAAACTATTCTTCTACTTGTGCTTTCTGACGGCCATAAATTTAAAACTAAACTACATAACAGTGCCAGAAAACAACCGTTTTCCCCCAAACACCAATCACTTTCCATCCGCAGAAGCAATTGCCCAGTTTTACAAATGGAAAACAACAACGCATTGTCGCAAATGGTTGCAAGACGGGGCGGGGGGATAGAAGAGAGCCCAAGAAGTGGAAATAACCCATTTGGGCTCTCCAGTGTTGCTACTCCGAAGTTGTTGCATCTGCGAAATCACTTGGAAGCGAGTGAATACTACATGTAGGTTAGAGTAAGATTTAGACGTTTGGCGTGAAGAAAAAGTGAAGCCAAAAGAAGTGAAGCAATAAGAGTAGCCAAACAACCAACACTGTACCAAACTAACACCTCCTAGAAAACAGGCCCGTCCGTGGCCGAGTGGTTAAGGCATCAGCCTAGAGGTTCGACCTTCTCAGGAGTGCGGGGGTTCGAATCCCACTTACTGCCAGTCATCCTATAAATCGGATCTGTGCTGGAAATAGTAGAAAATCCTCATCACGGATGGGCCCGAGTACACAGGGACAGACGTGCTCGTTAAATCTGTGGAGTCCAAAGTCCCGACGGCGTTAGCGTACGATGTCGCTCGAAGTTCCGTTGGGTGCCCGCTCAGGTGTCGACCTCGTCACTTGACCAGGGTTCTAAAAACGAGGCGTTATTGGCTGTGTTAAAGCTCCTGAAGGAGGCTAGAAATAGGCAGCCGGAAACGATTACCTTACCTTACCTAGAAAACAAGCTCATCCACGGCATTTTGCGATGAGCTTAGGTAAAAGGAACACTGCTTTCAAATATTTCGACAATGGTAAGTAATGTAATAGTTAGTACTTAATATCCTCTAGAAATACAAATATTTTATTCAATTATTTAATTTCGGTGCAAGATTAATGTTTGACACCAATTTTAGCCTTCATATTCCTAAAATTAAAGGCAACCGCGCGCAGCTTGAGGAGGCTCTAGGAATCCAAATCTAAGAGGTCATGTTTGTGCCTTCTCATGAGAGATTTTATGTAATATTTCTTATTTTCTTCTAGGATCGTTAACCAAAATTCTATAAATTTGTATGGTTTGTTTCAGGTGACGTAATTCCATCCAGCTTTCATTCCTGTTTCCTTCGATCGGTGCTCCGATTAGTGTTCTGTTCTCACATGACACCAATCGAGGATCGACAAAATAATTTATTTTCATTCATAATTTCTAATACCACTTAAAACCTGAATCATACATAGGTAAAAGTTGTAAATTGAAGAACAAGATTTGAATTAATAAACAATTTTAATATGACCTTTCAAGAGAAGTGTTAAATTGTCATTACAATTTACTGTATGTAATGCAACGACAAATAATTTGAATAATCCGTCAAGAGTCCTTTCGGGTGCATTTTGAAAGTGATAACAACTTCACTTGGCAAACTGGTCTCTCCCTTAGTTTTAACCAAGCAGCATATGTATTTTACTCTAACTTCCATGGAGTGAATCACTTGCTGCGAAATCGTTTCAAGATGACCCGGGAACGCCATCTTGGAAATGGAATGGGAGGGAATTCGAGGCCCCTTACGAATGTTGGTAAGAGGTGTTCTTAAAGGAATGTTGCTGCTGAGACAGAGAAAGGAACGCTTGTTGATTTATGTCTTATGAAGGTGTTGGTAAAAGCAATGTGATTTGTTATGATTTTTGAGATGAAAAATGAGCCTGAGATTTATATTGGATGAACGTGGGCTACAGCTTCAGGCAAAATGCGTACCTTTTATGACTGGTATGTGGGGTAGAAATGTCATTTACATGATATCATGTCACATTCATTATTTAATGAGTTTTCTTTGTTTATATTTGTCGATTATGTTATTTTACATATTATTGGATGAAGTTTGAAGATTCGTAGTAACTTATTAAAGATTTTGGAATTCAAGGTCCTTTAATGTGAAAGGTGTTCCATGAAGGAATGTTTGAATAAGAAATGGAAGAGGACGTTTGTGGATTTATGCGTTGGTTGAAGTTAATGTGAAAGTTGGATGAAGCAACGTGATTTTTTGAGATGACTCGCCTGAAAGATTTAGTACCTTTAATGGTTTTCCAGAATGTTTTGTGTTTAAAATGCTGTTGTTACCTGATTACTAGTAATCTTGTTGCATCGTATACATTATTTCTTGAAGATTTTCTTTCATTTTAGTTGTTGGGGGAGGTGGGATTCCTTCATTTTACTATTGGTTGAAACGTCGTAGTATGTATTCGTATCAACAGTAGAATGACAAGAGTATGTTTTACATATATCGGGTACATTTTGTCATGTTTAATAATAGTCCACTTACGAATGCGGGTAGTGTTCGTAAAGGAAGGTCTCCGACACAGAAAAGGAACGTTCTTCTTTTAATTACATCTTTTGACTGTTGGTTAAATAGAGGTATATGTTGTAAGCCGTTTATGATCTTAAGATGATTAAGTTAGGTTTCATTTATTCATTTGATTTTACTCTTTTCATGTTTTCGAATGGCTAGCTAAAATTCTATAAAATACATAGTTGGGGATTTCGAAGTCTCCTTTTAATGTTGAGGAAAGGTGCTAAACATAAGAATTACCTGCATGTAAAAGATTTAGAATGTTATATTTAAAATTAACATTTATAAAGAAAAGACATCTGCTTTGGTCGATATATAACTGCATTTAGCTTAACTATCAGTTTTATTAAAAATAAACTATCATTAGACATGTATTATATATTTATTACCAATGCAATCACATCAAAATGTTAATTAAAAAATCTTAAATTATAAAGTAATTACATTTTCTCTCCTGAAAAAACAAATTATCTGCGCCACGTAACTATATATAATCATTTCTAATCCTTACTTTACCCTTATCAGAAATATGATTTTCAAAAGTACGAATGAACCTTGTTGAGACCTAGAGAATATAATTGAATTTTTTTGTATCTTGATTCTCAACTTTATTAAACGATTTCTCAACTCTCACCGATTTACTTTTTCATTTTAAGGTCTTAATATGACATTTTCTGGATTCATTGGATTCATTGTTAGATCTCTATATCCTTACGACGTCTTATGTTGACACTTTCGGGAATTTTTTGAAAGTGATTATCTGATTCTACATCTGACATTCAGAGTACAGCTTTGAATCCTGCTGTAAGCTTCGGAAATGTTTTGGAAAATTTTGTTGGCATTTGTCTATGTCTTCCTTGTAAATATTGCTTCAAAATTTCTTTTTTTAGTTTTCAATCTTTTATTTCCTACAATCCTATCTGAATGAGATTATTTTTAACTTTTTTATCTTTATAAAAAAAATGTGTCAGATCCAAGAAATTTTATTTTTTTAAAAATATACTGATTAACAGAATATCTGATTGCAAACAAAATTTATTTCTTTTACTGACAATGTTGGCGGAGATTTTTTTTTATGTTTTAATGCATATTTATTTATAGCTTTCGAGTAGTGCGACGATAACTCAACCAATACAAAAATCAATACATAATTAAATTTTAAATTAAATTTCTTAGAGTTTAAATTTGCAAAACGTCAATATGAGAGAAAAAAATTATATTACAGCCCTTCAATTTAATAAAACCTGTGTAATTCTAATGCATGATAAATGTAAAAATTCATTTATTATTTCTTCCTTCATATTGATTTATTTTTCCCATATACTAAAATTAGATATCTAAAACATTTTAGCATTACAAAAATCAGATTTCCTCAAAATTCACAATCAAGCATTTTATTTAAACTAATTTTGAAACTACTTCTAATAAAATTGCGATAGTAACACAGTATTAAATTGAGGAGGTGGCGCCCTCTCTGAGCAGAAGTCAAACTTCCACCCTCACGGGGCTCAAAAACTTGTGCTAACGGAAGCTACTGCACCCCTCCTGCTTACAAGCTATGCCCTGGAGGCACATTACAACAACATTCTGGCAGTTCTGTATTTCCCCTCTGTTATTTCGCATCTAAGCGAAACCAAGAAACGAAACCACATCACTCAATATTAAAATGATATTCTTCTCACATCCCCGAACACCTTTTTCGACATGAACGCATTTCCAAAAATATGCCTCCACTTTACACCGGATAAAGAAAAAAAATCCCACATTACCTACTAAAAAAAAACCTCACTTTGGGTATAAAAAAAATCTTTTCTTTACAATTCCCTCCAGAAATCTTCGGGAAGGGAAAACCAGTCTAACTTTCCAAGGAAAACTTTGAAACAAAATAAGTACGCCCAGGAAGAAAATACCACGAGATTTCAGTGTTTTCTCTTCTATTTTGCATGCCTCGCACTTTTTTTCACCCGCTATTTTCCATTCTTTGCAAAGAGAGGCACTGTAAGAAAAAATAGTTCAAAATCAGCTTAAGGCCACTTATGGGTGGATAGTGCTTGCTTCGATACATTCCTTATATGTATATTGTGTTCCTTTTTATTTTTACCAGTGCTTTCTTACTCCCTTTTCATTTCGGTTTGTATTTCTGGAAGAGTCAAGGTATAAGTTCTTTTTATTAGAGCCTTTGTTTGCTCTTTATGTTTCTTTTGTGTATTTTTTTTTGTATATCATTGCATCAAAAAGTGGTTACTGATTTTTCATGAGCGTTAGAGATTTATGTTTTACAAACATTTAAAAAAAATAATTCTATGAGTATTTAAATGGCAATTACACTGATAAAAAAAAATACTGTAGCATACCAAAAAAAAGTTCAATGTGAAAAAAACAATAAGAATTACAAAAAAAGCTTTGTAAATTATAATTACCTGCAATAAAACTATTACAAAACTTTTGTTATAATCAATGCGAATCGGGATTTTCTGCGTGAAGATGCGCGCGTATACTGCTACTAAAGATATCTTCAAAAGTTTCCTACCTCACCACCTTAGCCAATTTTTTAAGAGGATTATGCTGATCAGAAGAGAAATGGTCAAGGCTTGCAGGGCCCACTTCATCTTGCTCACAAATGGGCTAGTAGGCAGCTGTTCCTGTCAGTTTTGGTCAGCCTAAACTCCTATCGTTTAATATTCCCAAGCCTGATACTCAATTTATCGACTCATTCATATATGGAGGGCTTTAAAGTCCATCCGGTAAGGTGCTGGAATTGCATGCGAAAAGTCTCAGGTTCGGGCCTGGGGATTGCCAAAATAACTGCTGGTGTATAAACGGTCTGCACAGTTAAAAACTGAATAATATCCCATGCAGAGGGAGTGTACGGTAAATATGCTCAAGTCCCGAGCCGCGTACATTGTCGCCCTTAAAAGTTGTGTTGGGTTCCTACTCAGGTGCCAGCTCGTCACTTGACCAGGCTTCTAAACAATTCCGAATAATGCGTCATTAGCCGTCGTGTAGCTCTAGTGCTACGTATTTCAATTCAACTCGTACTTTTGGTTGGAGCTGGAACACTCGTATTATGGCAACACATAGACGTATGACGTAGTAATGTGAGAGCTCTATAGTGCAACGATAATACACCTTAACCCACTCACATGACTGAACATCGTTATCCATTCCGGGGTTTGATCCATGGAAGCAAAACTCACTCAGCTGAACTCACTTATTTTACACACTTACGGGGCCTGGATAGCCTGGTCGGTAAGGTCTTGGACAGGCATCACTAAGGTTGCGAGTTCGAGTCCCGCTGCCTTCCGAACACCCCCGTGTACGCTAATGGTGACTGGTGCACGTTAAATCCGTCGTGGTCACAAAGTCCTCCAAGTTCCCATACCAAATCAATACCTCTGAGGATTACAAGCCAATTCTGGGGATCCTCTAGTTGGCCTCTGCCTCTAAAAATTAGATGGATCCACTTATGTGTGTGTTATGTCCGTCTTACTTGACGAAGGTTTATAAGCGGGTCTCTGACCAAGCACACAAACCTGAATATATATCTATACCAACCAAACAACCTTTACACACTTATAAAAAACAGGTTATTGTAAACAAATAACTATTTTCTTTGACATCCTACGTTTCCAGTAGCACTTCCCATATATCGCTTTCAAGAGATGTATTAAAAGGTTTGGCGCCCAGGGCATGTCTTCCAGATATAGGGTGCATTTTGTCACTTTGAATAGCGTATTGCTTTTCTGGTTTTTTAGTTGCTGTTTCACATTACTCTGTGAATGGTTGTCTTTTTATGCGATATGGGGCCTTTTCCTCCTCGAGTGTTTGCAGATCTTTAAAGATTTTCGATTTTTGACTGGTTATGTTGTGACGGATGATTCTTTTGTTTAAATCCATGCGATATTCTTACCTGCCTGACTCGACTAAAACAGTAATGGAGGCTGAAGAGTTGTAAAGGTATATCTTTAAAATGTTTTTAAGAGGGTTAAGTCGTAAGGAACAAATGTATAACCATTTTATAGTTTCGAAACAATGCTTTTATCTCAAACGTATCGTAAAAGAGAGCGAATTCAGTCCTTAAGGGTAACTGGTTAAAAGTTTTTCTTTATTATTAACTGTTCGTTAAATTATCTCTTTTTGTTTGTATTGATAGTTTAATGGTTATTAGTAACACTGTCTTAATTAATTAAACTAGCTCGACATTTGTCAAATTTTATTTCTAGTAGCAGTACTTGACATGGCATTCCCTGGGAGAACTTCTCAAATTGATAATTTATATATTGGGCCAAAGTTACCCAAAATGGTCAAATTTTCCCTCATTTGATAGAAGCTAAAATATTTGAATAAAAGCAAAAAAAATGCCTTGCTCCTCTATGAAGATATCAGACAATTCTATAGATCTGTTTAAGTTACACGTCATGATAAAATAAGTAACACATCTGAAAAGGTTTACAATTAGATACTTAGGTAAATACGCAACTTAACCAAAACACGTGTATTATATATTAATAATAATTATCTTAATATATTTATTGAGGCAATTTAAAACTCTTGTTAGAAAACTAGAAGTGTATACAGGACTTTAAATTACCATTCAATCACTACATTAAAGATAATTATTTACCCTATAATGTAATTTCAATAACTTTAAAACCTAACAGTTAACATACCCTTAACCATCAGCGCATACGCGATTTTTCAAATCCTTATTATGATGTTCGATAGGTACTGGGAACTTATGTACCAAATTGTATCTCTTCGTTTTTCAGCATAACCTTTAAAACCATAACATTATGTGGCAGCGCTATTTTTTCTAACATCTTATTTTGACGTCTGATAGATACTGGTACTCGTGCACCAAATTTAAAGTCTGTATATTGTGGAGATCAGACTTTGTCCAACTCATCTGGGGGCGCCGCGATCGTCATTGTAAGTCTGGAAGAAGGGAAGCAAAAATAACGGTGACCGTGTGGATTGGTATTAAAAAAAAACCTAGGGAAGACGAAAGATGATGTAGTATTAAAAAGCACATTTTTGGAACTTTTTTTTGTATTAATTGATATTCTAAACTAAGTTAAAATGTTATTAAATCAAACTTCTAAATCTTTCAGCGTATGGGTTGGTGTTTCGAGTCAGCTTGAATTTCTATTTCTATCGCCATAAAATGACGAATATCTACATATATCTTTTCGTTAGTCAGTAATGCCTTAAAAACTAAAAAATATATATATTTCAGCGTCCATTTGCTCATGCTCGATTTTCTCGAAACTTCATCCTGACGTCCGACTGATACTAGAAAGTCGTGTACCAAGTCTGCATAACTGTAGCTCTTTTAGCTTGAGCTGTAGAGTGGTTTTAAACTGACAGACTTACAAATGTTAATTTTTTTTTAAGATCAACACCCTCCAAAATGGGTAGAAAACAAAATCTACATTTCGAATTTTCGACTCTATCGCCATTACCTTATATTTCATATTAAGTAATTGAAAGCAACAAATTAATCAAATATTATTTTGTAAAGCCTTGTCAAAAGAAATTAAATATCCATTCCTCTAAATGAATCATCATGACATATTCAAACAAAATCCCCAAAATGAATTTTACACAGATGTAGCAGTACTAACCGAATTACTCAAACCTTCTATGTGAGAGTTAACTTGTAAACTCAAGTACAATAATATTGTTTGTTACACAATCGAGTTGTCAAAAACATTCCCATGTAGAATCGAAAGACCGCGAAGTAAAACCAGAAAAATAATTGAATACCAATAATCTTGACAAAGATTAATGACATTGTTTCGGATATTTTAAATGTTTGAGAATTACGTGGAACATTTATTTGTGACTGAAATAAAGACATTATTTATTTCTGTAACAAATTTTAAAAAGTAATATTTAACTTTTCTAATTTAAATCAGATGTAATGTTTGGCTTTATTTAGATGAGGAAATAAGTCGTAATCAATTTTAAATTCCTTTAATCTTTTGAGTAAACAAATATTAATTTAAAGAAATATACAAAAATATCTAAATTATTATAACAGTTTATGTTTATCGATTCATAAATTCAACATTTTCAATTTAAGGGGATACGGTGCCCAAAACATTATTTTAGAAATAACACTAACTTTTAAATTATAGTGGTTTTATATAGTGTTCACTCGAAATAAACAATTTCTAGCAATAAAAACAAATATTTACAAGTAGTTTTTCATTTATTAAAAAAAAAGTCAAAATTTTGAGGTTTTTTAAAACGCTACTCCTCTTTCAATTTTGAGAATAACTCCACCAAAATTTTATAGTTTGTTTTTTAAAACTATTTGTTCAAGAACTGTGTATGGATTTTAAAATGTGAGCTAAAGTTAAAAATTAACATGCATTTATACTGAAAATCACAAAAAAATTACAAGTTATTGAATTCAAAATTTTCTTTAAAAAAACAACTATACATAGTTGACCTTATTCCATGCACAATTTTGTACACCATATATATAAGAACTCATTTTAAGGGGACTTGGAACCACATCGACTTTTTTTTTATTTATTTATAGCTTTTTGATTAAAATTTCTTTGGTTTATTATGTGCATTAACTCATAAAAACAATGTATTAAAAAAACTTCGAATATTTGAAAAGTTTTTTTTTTAATTAAATTATTTTTCTTAAAAAATTAAATTTTTAAAATGCTAAAAAAAATTTAATATCTATATTTTAACACCAAATTTTTTCCCTTAATACTTTAAACTACGATTCATAAAAAATAGCTTCCAAATTTGATGCATAACCTGTAATTTTTTGTATAAAATAATTGTTTGAGAAAGCCCTGAAAATTTTCTAAAAATGAAGATGTCCTCACTTAAACATTTTTTTTTTAAAAATAACTATTACTCAAAAAATTAATTGGAAAGCTAGTTTCTAATAAACACATATTTTAAACTACTCACAAAAAAATAAATTACTGAATAAGTAATTTAATAAGTTTTAGCGTTTCAAAAAAACTTAGCATCTAGGAAAACTGAACACTGAGAAAAATACATTTGAAGTTTGAATTTCCGTAAATACAAACTATAAAATTATATACAGCCATATAACTTAAATATAATTTTTATACATCTATTAAAAAAATAAATTATTACAATTTTAACTATATTGCTTAAAAGAAAACATAAAACTTCATTAAAATAGGAAAAGCTATAGCGTAGTTTTTATATAAATTTCATTCAATATTGAGCAATTTATTCAACATTCTTTCCATTTTGACATAAATTATTTTAAATAAAAGAAAGAATGAATCAGTATAAATAGAAATAAATTAATAAGTAGATAAGGAAAACTAGCTTTACATATCCGGCGTTGCACGGGTGCATCCTTTACAACAGTGATTTGCATTTTATGTAAATATATTATTTTATGTCATCAATCCCCCTCTCTCTTCGGCCAAATCAATAAACCGTGCATACTCCAGTGGATCTCTCGAAGGAAATGACTGTGCTGACATACTTGCCAAGGAAGCTCAGGGTTTGGTTCAGCCTCTGTTCTGTTCCGGGGAAGCCGGCATCAGATGGCATTTGGAACACATTGGGAATACTTTACTGCCGGAATCAAAAGTCATGCACTTTAGGTGCCCACTGACAAGTCTTGAAAATTTCGTTTGATCCGGCCTGCTCGCCTCAAAATGCAATGATCCTCCTGGTCTTAACCTACTGTACCAGGGATGTGCGGGAGGCCGGGAGGGGATAGCCAGACTTGCCGGTCTCTATTTTTCGCCTCGGAGAAAACTTCTTGAAATGTTAGGTCATATTCGGTAGTGGCCGTCGCAGATCAGCCTTCTTTAGCTAGGACATCCGCGACTTCATTTCCGTGAATGTTAACGTGGGAGGGAATCCACTGAATGTGAACCTCCCTACGCTTTGGAAGAACTTTAAAGCATATTGACGTGGACACAATAACTACAACAACAACCCTCTCTCTACCCTCAGGATGCACGTGCCAATTTATTTTACTTTAAAAAAATCTGATTGTGATTGGATTCAGGCTCTTCGAGAAATTTAAAGGCTTCTCCATTGACCAATTCTAAAATTCCAAGCATAGAACAACTTGGAACAAGTTACATTTCTGGAGAGAAAAAAAAACGTAGTTCAACAATTCACCTATTGCTAATTCACAAAAACTGTCATATGTCGAGCGAATTGACAATTCGGAAAAATATTCAGCACATCCAATATATTGATTACTGCTACAAGACATTGTAATAAAATCTCCTCTAATTCTCTGCAACACATCTTACATATGGAAAATGTTTTAAAGGGCGGGAATTTAATAATATATCCTAGTTCCTATCCTAGTTGATATTGATATAAAATAGAAGTAATTCTTCTTACCGCAATCTTTTAGATATAATCCATAATCTAAGATTGAGTCGTCGTTTACTCGATCTGGAACAGTATACTTTTCAGCAAGTTCGGATACCTATTAACGAAACATATATATCAAATATTTTTTGGGGATAAGATTTTACTGAAAAAAATGTGACTACGTGAGAGGTAAAATGTGCATTGTTGTGAAAGGAAATGTGAGACTGTCAAGGAAGCATGTTTGTTGCAATGGTGTAAAGTACAACGTGTACTAATGGTGTACGGTATGTGTACTTGAACTTGAACAACTACACGCTGCTTGCTTCCGATTTTAAAATTATACTCTTTTTGGCAACCCCTTCTAAATTCACAGAGATAAAAAAATTACTTTTCTAAATAAACATTAATCAAATAACAATTTAAAATTCAATTATTTAGTGTACCTTAAATTGGATTTTCCTGGCAAATCCTATCATGACTGATACAGGGTCCGGCAAAAGTAACGCAGCAAAAGTTTTTTGCGATTACTGCGCAACTCGTGTAATTATAATATTGGTGATTGTTGCCCTAGAAAGCTTGCAATATGCAAATTAGTTACCGGTATAAAAAGGAAGAATCAAATGAAAGGCTTTCTTTTATTATCATATTAAACAATGAGCAGTGCTTTCTAGGTACTTTTCTGTTTCGACTGTTCCAAAAGAAGAGCAGTAAGTAGCCTATGATATTCAATTATTATTAATAAAATCTCAGATTCTGAGCTGTTGATTGATATTACTTTCGACGAAAAAGAAAGTATTTTAGGTAGTTTATTTGTGTTTGGAACAATCACAGAATCGGAACGAAATTTGAAAAAATGGCTACTCCGCGTTTAAACTGGAATCAGAGGATATTTATTGTGATGAATTGTGAACTTTGTGATAGATCACCATCGAGGCTTTCTAAACTTTATGAAAATACCTTTGGGAGGCGAACAGCTCCCCATGGAATCACGATAAATGCACTTATATCAAAATTTAAGGATACTGGAAGTGTTGTCGATAACAATGACTATAAAACAGGTAGACCACGTTCTGCTATAATTCCAGAGAATATTCTGAATGTACATGACAGGATAAGTGAGGAACCTCACACTTCACAATCAAGAATCGCTCTGGAAATCGGGATATCAGAGAAAAGTGTTCGCCGGATTTCCAAAGAGGAACTCAACAACAAACGGCTTTAAAAGAAGGCTGGAAAAGGTGGTTCAAATGGAAGGTGGACATATTGAACAATTCATATAACTTTTTGGCAGAGAATGCCCTTTATTTTGATATATAATTTATTTTGTTAAACAAAGTAGTTTATATTTTATGAACAAAAAACTTTGCTGCGTTACTTTTGCCGGACCCTGTACATCATTTAAGCTGGGGGATATATCATTTATCAGGGCTGTCCTTAAGGGTGAGCCAAACGGGCTGTGCAACTATTATATATAAATTTGTACTTTAAAATTTTAAGCAAATTAAATTTTTTACTTTTATTAATCGAAATTGAAGAGCTTAGTGGAAGAACGCGCTAAGTGACAAAAAGGTGAAAACGAGAAAATGAGAATAAAAGTCTTTAGTTTGCACTTAAATCCATTAAAAACTTTAACTTTCAAACGATAAAAATTTTATATAACTAAGTTTATATAAAAGGGGAAACATGTTGTCTTTAAAAGATGGAAAAAATATGTTCATTGACACAAATATCTCATTTTTTTTTTCAAAAATTTCACTTAGCACGCTATTCCACTATTCTCTTCAATTGTAGTAATTAACTTTGTCTTTCTGTGAAGGGTATTTTAGGGACTAAGGCATCTCTGCATATGAGCATTTTGTAGCACCCCCTGAAATGATGAGGATGTAGCAACCACCCTTAACACCGACTATCTATGTAAATGGGGTTTGTAAGATTAAATATTTGCATAAATTTTCAATGGATTTCGGTAATTTTTTTTCTCATATTGCAGGGAATTTCCTTAACTACAAAACTGCTCTTTTCAATTTATTATAAAATATTCATTTAATTGTTTATAAACTAAAAAATTAAAACCTAGTTTTTTTTTTTAATATTTCTCGGAATAGGTTTACTGGCGCCCATACTTACACAAAAAGTATACAATTTATTCTTAGAAATTAAACATATAAGTGTTGGAAACCTTAGGAACATCATTTGAAACCTGAAAAAATATAAGATTTAACACTAAAATTTATTTTTTCATTTATTTTTTTAAACAAAAACTGAAAATTCCGGTATTTTCACCCGATTTCTTAAAACATTTTAGAATGTTCTAATGTTAAAAAGCTTTCAATGCTTTAATAGGTACAATCAGAAGGTATATGTTATAAGAATATAGACAGATAATTTCATTATAAAATATTGAATGGTATTTAAATTATCATGTGCACAATTCCGAAAAATATTTTAAAAACTAGGTTTTAAAGTTTGAATTTAAACAATTAAACAATTATTTTGTAAAAATTTAAAAGTGCAGTTTTGTAGTTATGAATAGTTTGGGGATAGTTGGAGGGGGGAGGGGAGAAACGCCTATCTGCCAATGAGATTACAGCTGCTTCCCTCGGGTGGCGGCACTCTGATATACTTGTACGCAGTACAAGTTCGTTCTTTTTTATTTTACGGCACACTAAAATGTATCTGGAGGTCCATGATATTGGAAGTTGGAACCCTGGGTCCATTTTTGGGGCAGCGGCTGAACAGCAAATACAAATAAAAAGCAAGTACTTGACTTCTGTCTTGCATCACCATGCGACTGTTCCGTCCTGCAGTGTGTGGTCTATAAACTTCTGATAGAGAGAGTGAGAGAGTGAGAGTGAGAGAGTGAGGAGGAGTGAGAGTGGTGAGAGTGAGTGAGAGTGAGTGAGAGTGAGTGAGGTGATGAGAGTGAGTGGAGTGAGTGAGAGTGAGTGAGAGTGAGTGAGATTGAGTGAGATGAGTGAGATTGAGTGAGATTGAGTGAGAGTGAGTGAGAGTGAGTGAGAGTGAGTGAGAGTGAGTGAGAGTGAGTGAGAGTGAGTGAGAGTGAGTGAGAGTGAGTGAGAGTGAGTGAGAGTGAGTGAGAGTGAGTGAGAGTGAGTGAGAGTGAGTGAGAGTGAGTGAGAGTGAGTGAGAGTGAGTGAGAGTGAGTGAGAGTGAGTGAGAGTGAGTGAGAGTGAGTGAAGTGAGTGAGGTGAGTGAGAGTGAGTGAGATGGTGAGAGTGAGTGAGTGAGAGTGAGTGAGTGAGAGTGAGTGAGTGAGAGTGAGTGAGTGAGAGTGAGTGAGTGAGAGTGAGTGAGTGAGGAGTGAGTGGAGTGAGTGAGTGAGAGTGAGTGAGTGAGAGTGAGTGAGAGTGAGTGAGTGAGAGAATTTGAATATACGTTGTTATATTCAAATAACAATCCTACAAATTAAACTCACGTGCTCTGACGTGTTTATACTTAATTTTCGCTAACGCTAAGCGCGCTGAAATATTTTTCAAATTAGAAAACGAAGTTTATAAATTAAAAGTTCATAACAATGCTATTCTTATGGAGAAATCGGCTCACGTTTTGCCTTCCTACACTCGGTCGGATTCGAATTTCGAAAAATCGCTTCTGAAATGATGCCTACGATATAAATAGAATATTTTCCTAAAATTTGGTAGCTCTACCTCCAGTAGTTTGGGCTGGGCGTTGATACGTGAATGAATGAATGAGTGAGTCAGTCAGGGCTTTGCCTTTTATATATAGATATATTATGTACACATACAAACAAATAAAAACACAAAAATATATTAAATGAAGATGAAAATGGTGGATTGTGCACGTTTTCAAGGGACGAGCATTCATCCAAAATATAACTACAAAGAAAGTACTAATTTTATTTTGCAAATAATATTTAGCATTCCTATAACTGACAATATTTATGTCTTACAAAAACAACTTTCCAACGAAGCCAGAAATTCAAAATATATTTTAACTGAATTATATCGTGCAGTAATCACGTGCCATTAATTAAATAAATTTTTTGAAAGAACAACCAACTAGTTAATCCTCAAACTTTTAATTAGATAAAGGTTCGATAAATTAAACTATGTTGGCAACAACAACAATGCTCACGGGATTAATGCAGAATTCTACAAATTCTAAATATTTCGGAATTGAAAATAACGGAAACTTTTATTTCCTAAATGTATTCCATCAACACTTTAAATAAATTTTACTACAGATTATTTTATATCTGCAACTAGAATTGCATTCAAAAATATACAGAATTAAATCTTCTACTGACAATATTGACATCGCTTTCAATGAACGACTGTGTTAAATCGGTAAATACAACCGCAAGACAGTACAGTTCAAATTCAGCTATTATTCTTAATTAAAATACAATAATAAGCTAACGGACTTCAATTTCTGTTATATATTAGGATTTAAATCGTACAATTAAACATTTGTTCTTGTTCTCAATGTATCACTTAAACACACTAATTGCAACTGCTAGATACAAGTTATACAGAATTCTACAACAAATAAAGCTTAACTTTTGTTAACTTTAAATATGATAATTTTAATAATAAAAAATTTAATTTTACTTATTTTATAAGAATATCAAGCACTACATTCAAGTTGGATACTTACAAACTTTATATCTCCCTGATCGAAGCAACGTTTTTTGCTGTTCGTCTTCGTCCTAATTTTCGGGAATATAATTCTAATCCCACCGCTGCCACCAGTCTCAGACTGTACTATTTTGTGTTTAAAGAACTGTTCTTAGGACGAGACATTTTTTATTTAGGACAAACACAAACTTACAAGTCAAAACGGTAGAATTCTGTAAGACTCCAGCACAAAACGATGTTAAACAATCACAATCTCAGCAAGTTTTGACCAATCTGTCGCCAAGGCAACCACGAATTTTATACATTCTTCAATTCACTACAGTTCAATTAAGAAAGTCAGTCATTACGAAAAATATTGTTTATTATGAGAAAGTCACTTCACTACAAGGCTAAAGAAAAATCCGGGAATCCGGGTTTAGAGTTATGATCTGCAACGAAGCGGTGTTAAAATTGGAAAAAAAATCTCCGTAAACAAAAAATATTTTACTACGAAATGACCAAAAAAAGCTTTACCTTTACTCTTTTATGTGTTTAATTTTATTTCAAGATTGCAAACGCATCTTTGGAAGTAAAGTTAACATCTTACCTGGGCCTTTTTCTTTCTATATTTTTATGGGAAGAAAAAGTAAAATAATAAAACTCTTTGTTTTGGTTATTACCCAGTGCGTGCCGATATCCAGGAATTTTTCATTGTGTGTTTAAAAGGCGTTGGGACGAGAATTCCATTATAAAAATCCAATTTCAGCCGGAGACTTCGGCTGAATCACATTTTCCAGGATGTCAAATAAATGTGCTTCACTCGGGTACTTATGTTTTTAAATTGAAAGCTGGAAATAAAATGTTTTCGTTTTCTTTTAAGACACGGTATGCATTTTTAAATGGGATTGATATAAGGTATTATATATCACTTAGAATATGTTTTAAGTTTTAATACATATTTCATTATCCAAAATACATTTATAAAAATTCCATATTCTGCAATTTTATGCGCAAATACATAACGTTTGTTTGTTGGGTATTTGTTTTATTTAATTTTAAAATATATTTAATCCGATTCAATCGGATTAAGAGTGCTTGTCTAGACAAAATTTTGAATTCTTTTTCTTAAGCTAACTTATATATTAGATTTCTAAAAGATTTTCCTTTTATTGAATTTGCTACTTACACTCTTAAAACAAAAGAGTGAAATTCACTCCTATAGGAGAGTGCATTTTCGGCACCGGAAAGGATTGGAAATTAACTCAGACTGAGTTAAACGCTCGTTTAAGAGTGTAGGACACAGATTGTTTTCTTTTATTTCTTTTACCCACTCCGAAAAAGAGTGAAATTCACTCCTATAGGAGAAGTGCATTTTCGGCACCGGAAAGGATTGGAAATTAACTCAGACTGAGTTAAAACCGCTCGTTTTAAGAGTGTAGGACGCAGATTGTTTTCTTTTATTTCTTTTACCCACTCCGAAAAAGAGTGAAATTCACTCCTATAGGAGAAGTGCATTTTCGGCACGGAAAGGAGTGGAAATTAACTCAGACTGAGTTAAAACCGCTTGTTTGTTTTAAGAGTGTACCTGTGTTCACAAATGTGTGTTGCTCCAACACAACTGACGATAGCGATTATCAATCCATGCGTTATTGACAAAAAAGTAATCTATAAGTTAATTCCATGTAAATGCATACCTCAGGTGAATTTAAAAAAATATTTTTTATTACAGTTGAAACTTTTATATGTGATTTAGAAAAGTTTGAATTGTAAAAATTTTGCATCAAAAACTATTATTGTTTTTTATCTGTGGCAACACTTTAGCTTCAAAGTGGGTGCTGTTTTGAAAATCTTGGGTTATGGTTTTTCATAATTTTGGATTCTTGAGTTTTAAGTAAAGTATTATTTTTTATCAGATTTTTTGGTAAAATTATTAAAATGCACTATAATAACTATCTTAAAATGCATTATTAATCGGCAATTATAATATAAAAGCTACTTAATTAGAAAGATAAAAATCCCATTTTTGGCTGTAGTGTAAGTCCAGAAAAGATATAAAATTTCTAGAACTATTTTAAAATAAAGCTTTGCTTCAAAATTTTTAAGATATTTTCTTTCTATATTAAAACCTCTATGTAATTCCATACCTTTAAATTTTAAATAAAAAGCTTTTTTTCTCAATTTATAAAACATTTTAACTTTGTAGTGTAAGTCATAACGTAGTGTTAGTCACAGCTTCTGTTTGGTTTATCTGTTGTAGATTAGCTGTAATATTTTTGGATTTCTTTTATTATGATAATTTTGATTGAAGATGGCTAAAAATCAGCAGCTAAAAAAAAAGAGAGCAAAGAGAAAGACTTTAAGCATGTGGTTAATTCCAAACCTTTAAAGAAAATGAAAGCAAAAACCACTTTACGGACAACACTTTAACTAAAAATACACCATCTCTATTACAATGTTCCAACCGTTAAACAACATCGAAGGGCATTTCTCTGCCACCAATGTTGGTCATCTTTGCCTTCAGTCATGAAAGAAACAATTGATTCACTTGGTGATACAGTGAGGAGGGGATCAAAGAAGCCTCCCTTTCCAGGAAAATTGATCCACATTCTGCTAAGAATTTTTCACTTTGCATAAGAAATCTGCCCAAACATATCCCTATTGTACATTTTGACAACTGTGTAAAGGGCGAAAAGGTAGATTAAATGATATTTGCTCATCAAAAGGAAAATAAATATTTCCGATTCCTGACACTCAAAATTTCTCTGCTTTTTAAAATTGAACAAATACCTACTTAAAATTGCCAATGTTTCATTAAATCCCCAAAAATACTAAACGGCTGATTAAACAAATAGAAATGTTGTAAAAGTAAATACCTATTAACAAAATTCTGAAAACAAATGTGATGCTGGAAAAGCTTTAGTTCCTTTTGTAACAAAAATTATCGTTAAATATTTTGTGGGGCAAATGTTAAGTAAAGATGCTTATTCAATAAAACTGAAACATCTGCAATGGTCGGGAAGTCTTTTTGCGTGGCCTAAGAAGTAAGATTTTTCAGACATTGCTATTGAAGAAAAAATTAAGAAATTACCAGAAACCAACTTTAGGGAACGTTGTGTCACTTTTTCTAACTGATTTTACCATGTAGGCAATTCTTAACTTACCATATTCAAAATTATTTACATATGTTATGTTAACATTGCCTAAATTTCCATATCTGTGATAAAATTCACATAATGTAGTGTAAGTCACAAATTGAATGTAGTGTAAGTCACGCACAAAAATGTTAATAAATTATTTCTTATGATATTTCGACGCTTTTTTGCAATTAAATTATTTAGCTTTAAACCTTATACTTAAAATAATAAGCACTGTTAGAATGTTTATTTTCTGCACTATGAAGAAGAAATTAGAGTATATAATGATACCCAAAAATCGACTTCTTTTCATGTAGTGTAAGTCATATCAGGACATTTTTATTATTTTTTAGTAAAATATTAAATTAAAAAGTTTTTACTAATTACTAAAAATACTATATGTTTAGGGGTAAACTGACATACAATATTTTTTTTTAATAAATGGAAAATAATTTTGAACTATGCAAATGATATTTGTTAAATAGTCAAATGTAGTCACGCTTAGAATTGCCCTATATTTTTATTTAAAAATGCGTATACAAAATTATAACAATAATTTTAAAGTACCGTAATGTATATTTTTCTAACCTTTAGAATAGCTATTTATTTACTGCACCCCTTTAACACAACCGTGCTAATCATGCATTATTATGTTGTCGCAATAAAGATTTTTGTATTGTTTTAGCACAACTTGCAATTACTAGGAAAACACATTTTTGTATTCAGAGTCAAGACAAGTCGTTTGTGTGTGTACAGTCCCTGGACAATTATTAGACGCACTGCAAGATTTCATGTATCATCATGATGAACAAAATACCTTAGAGGAATTTGTGTTGCTAAACTTAAGCTATGAATCGAAAATACTATCTGCTATACTTAATACATATATCGACATCTTTTTAATGATATGGCATTCTTTGTATTTTTGCATCATTACTAAAGAAAATACAGTGGTCTAATAATTTGTCCATGACTGTGGAGGTCAAAGCACATTTAAGACTTCACAATAGGCAGAAGAAAAATATTCATGTAAACTTATATGTTCAGGAACAAATTCAGCAAGAACTCTATGGTCAGCATGTTTCCAAAAGATTACCTTTCAATCCCATTTGGTGGACAAATGCTATAGTGTCCCTATTAGGTGCGTGGTAATATCTACCACCCCTTTTAACAACCCTTTCACCCCGATATTCCTCGACAAATAAAAAGACAAAAAATCCTGGAACCAAATCGTCATTAGTTCTGCACCCAGAGTTATTGGCATCCCCTCTATTCCATCTATAGAGTTGAGAATAAGATGGAGATGTTGCAGGGGAAAAACCAACCAAAAGCTTGTTCGCCAAGTGAAGCCATTGGTATCTGTATAGTAAGCCCAAACAAACACTCTCGGGGAAGTATTAGGCGATATTCTACAGTGGAGTTTGCATAAGCTTACTATATCGACTTGGCGATTTTTGAATCTCTAATAAAAAGCCTTATTAAAAAAATTCCTATGATTCAGGCTATGACGTTGAAAGTGACTATATCAGTTTTATAAAACAGTAGAGCATTTTTTATAAATTTATTTCTACCATTTGGACATTAAGAGTTTAAAAACCAACGAATGAAATGAAAAGTTAAAAGATCGTAAAAATGATGCAGGTGTTTCTTTTCTTGATTCGCCGATTTTATGCATTAAAAAACAGGACTTCGTTCAAGTCCCGAAACAACTGTATGTTTTTAAGATCTTTCAACTGTTCCTGTGGGTTTTATAGGCTATGTCCTGACTACGCCACAAATGCAACAAACTTGGCGACTTGGCAGAGTCAGCCCCCATGCTATTGCATAGCTTGGCGCTCTTGGCGGTCGCCAAATTTTGTTGCATTTGTTGCCTTTGTGGCGTTTGATCTCGTAGTGAGGACATAGCCATACGTTGCTTTTTGAACTCCTGTTAATGACGTCAAGGTTTTTGCACCTTTTTACTTTTGCCTATTGTACATCATTAAAATCTCTTTGACGAAGCTAATATTGTAAGGGAAAGTTCTGAAATTTTGCGATTATCAGTTTCTTTTTCTATTGATCTAAATTTGAATAAACAATATCTTCTATTAAAATAATGAAACCAGGGGTTTTTTTTGCAGTTTCATTCATTTTTCTGGTATAATTACAACTCATTTTTCTTACCTGTGAAGGAAATTACTATCTTGTGTAAATTCAGATCTCGTGCTAAAAGCTGTGCAAATAGTCGTATTTTATTTAAATTAGCGAATTTTAAGAAATAAAATGCGTTTCAGCATGAACTTACATTGAGTGAGTGGATTGTTTGGAATTACAGTCCCTGGAAAATTATTAGACGCACTGTATTTTTTTAGTAATTTTGTGTTTAAGAGTTTTTATGCAATAATGGTATATTTAAACTACAATATTGATTTTTATTTAAAAGAATTGTTGTAGACTACATATATGTATTTATTTTAAGATAATTATGATTAATTATGATTAAGATTAATTTATATTATTATAAGATTATTTATGTGTGGAATCATCATCCTCAAATGCAGGAGACAGTACAGTCTTGCATTGATAGCATGCCGCGCAGAATTAAAGCTTTGATAGCGGCTAAAGGTGGCTCAACTCAATATTGACTTTTACTAACATTAATTTCACTTTTCTTTAAAACTTAATAAACTTATGCTTTTCTAAATTAATGCTGTTTTATTTATGTCAAATAAATCGGTAATTGACTGGATAATATAAAAATAAAAACAAATCAATTTAAAATAATAAAACGGTACAATATCACCCGGTAATTAACATTTTACATGAAATCTTGCAGTGCGTCTAATAATTTGTCCAGGGACTGTATTAGGGTTGCTTGGCAACTTTCTGACGTCTTCACTTTGTTTCTCGCCAAGCATTTCCATCTTCTTAACTCTATGATTCCATCCATATATCTATCAGGAAATCTGTTGCCAACGCAGCGGTCTTTTTCTGTTTTGATGAGGGGCACATTGGACCGATGCCCGGCGAGAGATATTTCTTATTTGTGTGCCTCTTCGGCGTGTTATTTTATCTCTTTACGTCCATACCTCGATTTCTTCTTTTTGGGATTATGTGGTCAACGATATGTGTAAGATGGAACGAGCACCTAATGTCGAAAAGAAACTGTTGGGTCGGTTTAATACTAATTGAAATTGGCAAGAATGGATGGTACTTTTAGTGACTTATATGGTGTAATTGGGTGGTAATACTTCCGTGTTCAGCGTAAATAGAAAATTTTAGCTTGTTTTGCTTGAATAATTATCGCACTTCAGTACACAATTAAAAAATTATAAAACGCATTCTGTAATTCATATTAACAGCACATTCTGCTGTATTTGTTTGCAGCTAGTGCAGTAAACGCAATTTTATAGATCTTTGCTGTATATTCTTAGCTTGCGCACATACTCAAATGTCGTAACTTGAAGGCAATGTTCAGCTTTTCTACTAGCGGTATATTCTGGTAGCGGTATATTCGAACTAGATTGTGACCGAGTAAAATATGCTTAAAAAGTACATCAAACCGTTTACCGGAAAAGGGGCAGTATTCTTACTCATAATTTTTTTAGTGTAATACGAGATCAATTGGCAATGGACCTTATAGTGTTACTCCGCGGTCAAGTGACAAAAACTATACCTGAGCTGCCATCCAACGTAACCTCATAACGACATCAAAGTGCTGTCAGAACTTTGGACAATGGCATAATAGGGTACTTGGCAGTATCGCTAAAATACCTTCCAATATTAATTAAATTATAGTTTGAACCCAAATATAACAAACGTATATTTTTTTGCAAAATAAATCTTTAAATAATTAATTAAAATCATTTTCAAATGGCTTTTTTTTTCATCTGTACGTCACGTGATCACAACACGTCGAATTGGCTGACGTCACTAGTATGTATAAACGAACCGGTGTGATGTTTTTTTGTTTGTAATTAAACTGGTTTTAATCTAACTTACTATTAAACTAAGAATTATATAAATTATGGGTGGAGGTTTTACAAAAGCGGATAGTTCAAATTTGCTTAAAGTAGATTCCAAAATGGTGTTTCAAAGTTTGTTTATAGTTACTAGTGACATCATAGATACCACGTGATAGCCACAAAGCGTTTTCGGGAGTGATTTTTCGTCCTAATTTTAAAATTAATTTCCCCCCTTTTTATGGGGTATTTGAAAAAAGAAAGAATACGGTTCTAATATTTTTGGCATAAGAATATTTTAAGCCAATAAAAATTTTTTAGTCAAGTACCTATTAAAATGTATTTCTCCCTATATGCATGTTATTGAATTTGGGTAATATTTCGTTAAGTCACTCAGGATCCGTTTGAGGTACATGGCTTGTTTGAGGACAATAAAAACCTTAACCACCGTCGAACGAATCCTTAACCCACTTTTTAGTTCCCATTTAAATTAACTGTTACAATCCATATTTAATAAAAAAAAATTAAATCAATATTCTTTCATTAAAAACATCGTTACTTATATAAGTTAACCGAAACCCCTTCAATTTCAATATCTGGTCCTGAAAATCGATAAATTATTTGGATATAAATTGATCGAATATTTGGATATAAATTGATCGAATATTTGGATATAAATTGATAGATTATTTGGATATAAATTGATAGATTATTTGGATATATATTCATAAATATTATATTTATAAATTGCTGGATAAATTTTTACATCAAAGTCTTGTGACTTGGGTGGTTAGCTGTTTTGTCCTTTTGGGTTTGCCACAGTTCAATCTACTCTTCCAGAGGTCTTTGGTTTATGTGTGGCATCGCTTGATGTTGCCGGACTTTTAGTCTTTTTGTTTTTGTGTGTTATTCGATGGATTGGGCGGGTGATGCCTTTTGATATTTTTCTTTCGTTTTTGCTTGGTTTGCAGAAATTGATCTAATAGGCGTCATTTAGATAACTAGTAATTGGCTTTTAAGAATATTTTTCGTCCATTTATATATTTTGTAAAAGCGGATGTTTTAGTATTGTTCAATGTATATTTGGGAAGTTAATTAAACATTAGTACATACTTTAAAAAATACGTATACTTCTATATTACTTATTAACGTTGTAATAGTGGTTCTTTTATTATCATTATGCCTATGCATACGCAAATCAAAGAAGCGTTTGGGTTCTATTTGCTTCATTGCTATTTGTGTTGCATATGCAAACAATATTACTCCACAAATTAAATAACCACTTTTTTTTTCTGAGTACTTAGATTCTTCAGTAGAGCAACTACTCATAAATAAGGTATACTTCGGTTCAGTGATATGTTTGTTATTAATACATTTGGACCTTGAACTTTAGATTATTTGATCTAAGTTTTGAGAACTTCATCGCTTAACATTTTAAAAAATGTATAAGTGTACGAAAGGGAACAATTTGAAAACTTCAATTTTTACCAACTGTATCTTATAACGAAATGCAATTATAATTACACTCATGTAAAAAAACATTTGGAAAAAGAGGATAATCAACGAATTTTCTTACTCATACAAGTTGAAGTCAAATGACCGATTTTAGGAAATTGACTTGTCACTCACACGAAAATACTATTTATCTGTAACAAAATAAAAATCATACATTGCCGTAAAAACTCAATTGAGAAACATTCGACTTTCTGTCACGTCCCAGCTTTGCAATGATTGGTTGGGTTTTATGTTTACTTTTTTCCTCATCCAATAAGCCGCGCGTGTGGTATGGTATGTAACAAGCTATCTCAGTTACTTCCGGTATCATCCAGAGAGGGGAAAAATTCCCTCTGGGGAAATTGCATGATATCGGAAATAGTATGGACGAGTGATGATTCACATACATTTACTTGCATACTTCTACCGATATCTAATCGAAATTCAAATCGGAATAGCGTTATTCATCATATTTTTTTTTCATAAACTTTTTAAAAACCTGGGGATACACGTACACGTATCAACCCGTGAATTAACTCTCAGTTTTTCCAGTATCACAAATAAGTCGTTGAGGTTTAATTTTACTTTTTTAAATATGTAGTATTTTATAGGGCTTTGTAGCCATTCACAACAAAAAAATACATATATAGTGAAAATAATATTTTTATAAATTATATTAAAGTTTCATTAAATTATATTTCTGGCTTACTTATCCTCAGCATATTACGAGGGCTGTTTTTTTCAACCTCCGATGGGCTGTAACAAAAAGACGGGGCAAGATACAAAAAAGATTTTTTTACCAAAAGTAAAGTACAATACTGCTTATTTCTCCATATAATCATCTTGACGATTAAAGCATTTGTCATATCTGTAAACAAGCTTTGAAATACCCTCTTCATAAAATGTAGCCGCCAATGATTTGAAGGGAGTTGTGACGGTGTCTTTGGGCTCCACGTCAACTGGGAAGCGCTACAATCCAAGACACTATGCTTATCAATAATTCACTTATGGTAAACCTTCGAGTTTCCCTAAACACTTGGTCAAATCGCTTAACAATACTGATATTCATGAAGAAGGGGACCAAGGAAGCAAGTCTGTCGCTACAGACAGTATTGTTCAGAGAGTTGACCAAGTGTTTAGGGAAACTCAAAGGTTTACCATAAGTGAATTATGGACTAGCAGTGGCTTGGAGGACAGAAAAAAATTGACGTAAAGCTTCCAAATTTACTTTTTTAAACGAAACCGTCACAACTCCCTCGCAATCATTGGCGGCTACATTTTATGAAGAGGGTATTTCAAAGCTTGTTTACAGGTATAACAAATGCCCTAATCGCCGAGGTGGAGAAATAAGCAGTATTGTACTTTACTTTTGGTAAAAAAAATCTTTTTTGTATCTTGACCCGTCTTTTTGTTACAGCCCATCGGAGGTTAAAAAAAAACAGCCCTCGTAAATTTCGTATTAAATTGCGGTTTATATTTTCATTTTAAATAAAAAAAAATAGTTAATTTGAATAGCAATTGGCTTGTTATAGTTAACTTAGTTCCTTCTACTACTTAAACTTAGTCATTAAACTTGTTTTCGAAGTATATCAATTATAAAGTGTTCTGATGGAAAAAAAATAAAGGTGAGAAATGTTGGGAGTCCCCTACAAAATAACTAATATAAATACACGAAACTTATAAGGACAGTAAATTTTTGGTAAAACTCGTATCAAAAAAATATATATTTCCAGTGAGTGTACTGGCAATTCCTAATTAAACGAGAATGACCTGGGAATAAACGGGAATGACCCTGAAGTGGGAATGGGAGCGCGGTAGCAGAATCTCTATTTTTTTTTCTCTGTGTTAACTCAGTGCAAAACTAATAATTTTACGAAGCCTAATTACTCCAGCTGTATTAAATATTTTTTACAAACGGTTTATTTTACATGATAAATGCAGCTGGCTTACAGAGCTCTATCCTTCAACTTTTTGAAATTTGTTTGAACGTTTTAATGTAAAATCATATATTGAAGATTTAAAAAAAAATTCCAAACTAATTTCAAAAAGTCGTATTATATAGCTATGTAAGCCAGCTGAATTTACCATAGATAAAAACCGTCTGAAAAACTATTCAATACAGCCGGAGTAATCTGGGGGGAAAAATATTTTTTACTTTGGATTCGCACAGAGAGAAACCCGGCTAACGCTTCCATTATGGCCTTTGTAATGACTAATCATTTCAAAACAAAACCTTTCAAAACATTGATACAAGAAGCCCAAACAAATAAATTCGCTTATATTTTCCCTGACAAACTTATACATTGTAATTATTCCTTTGTATTACATGATCATCACCATCCTTCCACTCCTCACCGAAACCTGCCCAATGGCATTTATTCCCTTTTATAAAACTACACTTTTCCCCATAATTGATGATGCCCCCCCCCCCCGCTCCATCATTAGGTACACCAAGGAGATTAAATTTCCCGTCACAATCCGGACTAATAAGGAAAAGGAAACGGTCCAGAGGAAAGGTCTAATTATGGTGGGGGGGGTCCTTTTCAACCCCTTTTCCTTAATCTGGAATGGACTCTTCCTCTTCTAGAAAGTTCATCAGCAGGAAAGGGGGGGGGGGGAAGGCAGGTGTCACAACAAGGTGTCACAAAAGAAGAATGGGCCAGTGGTCTGGATTTATTGTGGTTGGTCACAGAAGCAAATAACTCAGTTCTTGTAAGACGTAAGAAGGCTTTAGGGGTGGCTTGCCTAAAAGCGAGGACAGCCTTATTAAAAAAAATTCCTATGATTCAGGTTTATGACGTTAAAAGTGACTGTATCATATTTATAAAACAGTCTAGCATTTTTTATAAATTTATTTCTACCATTTGCACATTAAGAGTTTAAAAACCAACGCATGAAAGGAAAAGTTAAAAGATCTTAAAAATGATGCAGGTGTTTCTTTTCTTGATTCACCGATTTTACGCATTAAAAAACAGGACTTCGTTCAAGTCCCGAAACAACTGTATGTTTTTTAAAATCTTTCAACTGTTCCTTTGGGTTTTATTCGTTGCTTTTTGAACGCCTATTAATGACGCCAAGGTTTTTGTACCTTTTTATTTTGCATATTGTACATCATTAAAATCACTTTGAACAAAGCTAGTATTGTAAGGAAAAGTTCTGAAATTTTTGCGATTATCAGTTTCTTTTTCTATTGATGTAAATTTGAATAAACGATATCTTCTGTCAAAATAATGAAACCAGGGATTTTTTTTGCAGTTTCGTTCCTTTTTCTGGTGTCCAGAAAGTTTGTAGCGGATAGTATACGAGAAAATGTGCGAAATCTATCGGTCAAAAGTGAAACACGTATTAAAAGCCCAGATGAGATGTCTGTTTGGACTTTTAGCAATTTATTCTGAGAGAAGAGGAAACATTTCTTGAAGAACATTATAATGTGTCACACTATTTATCCGGAAACCCAGGGAAATATAACATTATTATACTTCAATATTCGACTTAAAATGCATTAAAATTTGATGGCATTGATATCATAAACCTTTTCCTGAATGTTTATAAACCAATTAGATTTCCTTGTAGAGCTTCCAAAGATATTATGATAATCCGTGTTCACCAAAAATGCATCTCAAGGTAAAGACCAAGTTGGTTCGGATTATATACAGGGTGGAGCAAATGAAAATGGCCCCGGCCGGCGCACTGTGTGGCAAGATACCAAATTAGCTGGCATTAATTCACTGGAGTGATTTATAAAAATTTTGTTGGTTGTATTTAATGTAAAATAGTTAATTATGAATAACTGAATGAATTGAAAGAAATAATAAATAATTATGAATTGAAAGAAAGCCTGCTGTACTAATTTTACAATTATTAATTTAAAAAATTGACTAGATTTCCCACTGGATCCAAGCTTTTTTGAGAATGGTGACAGTTTCTGAGACATCGTCACAACTCCACTTTCTACACTAGTTACGGACAAAAATCAAGTTGCATGAGGTTTTCCTGATAATATATTTTATAATTAAAAATATTTTACCAGAATTTTCACAAAAGAAATTTCCGGTTTAATGTATTTCAATAAACAAAAAGCTATTTAAATGCTTTTTTTTTAATTTTTGGAGCCATATGAAAAATAGAATAAATCAAAATGGCGCAAACATGCGCAACATATTCTTGTTGGATATCGGTATATGAAGTTGCACTACAAGTTCCTGCAAAAATCGCCGCAGGGAAGTGCGGGGAAGTTTACTTTTACACTAAGAGAAAATAAATTAACAAGAAAAAAATTAAATTTTCTTAGCTACAATTAGAACTTTTTAAATATAATTTTAACTTACATAAACTTAGAAAAACAGTTTATATTAGCAATATCATACCTGAGGGTTCAGAATCCATCTTTTTTTTTAATTTAGAAAGACTATTTTTATCGCAAACAAGCTGAAAAAGTAGAGACCAATTTGCGAAAATACTTCAATTGATTAAAACTGAACAGAAAGTGATTTGTTCGTGGTGGTGGGGGAGAGGGAAGCGCTCAAACCGAGAATAAGTCATAACACCAGTTGCCCCGAATTATATTGTTTATATTTATACAGGATTTGCAGCTGAATGCTTCATTTCATTTTTTGATTTTTTTTGCCAGCTAAATCGTGATTCTGCCACACTGTGCGGCGTAGAGATAGAATGCATTGCGTTGGTTGGTTGGTAGACATATATTTTCAGGCTTGTGTGCTGTATTGAGACGCTTGGCGAGAAAAGCTGTTAAAGCTGTCCGAAAGCCTTCAAGTCGAAATAAAAGATTATTCAATCACGCAATGCCTTCACTTGGCAAACCGTTTTTTATCATTGGTTGGATTGGATTAGCATCGCATTAGAGCTACTCATCTACTCATGAACTATTGGCGAGTTCAGATCTTAGTGTGTAAGTGTGAGTTGCTTCTGTGTGAGTTGATAAATGTACATTGAAGATGATACTCACAGTACAGCAGAGGGTGTTTATTGTAGAAAGTTTTATTAAGACAAATTCGTGAAAAAAATATGGCCAGTTGTTTGTTGTATTATAGTTGTCGGCAAATAATTTGCCAAGCATTTGTTTGGGCTTAATATTGAAGAGATTAATAGTTTCACTTAACAAACCTGGCTTTGCATTAGTTTTTGACTTGGTAACAATTCTATCTTCTTCCTATCACCATCACGGGGCCACTTTTATTTGCGCCACCTCTGTACTACAATATGTTATTTTCGAGATGGCTGATAGCAAAGCAGCGCCATCTAGCATTTTATGTTATTTGAAGTCGCGTATATGTGTGCGATGATCGCTACACTCCATATTTTTATTTATGCTTTTCAAAAAGCATAACCACATAAAATATCAATACCTTAACCAAAACAAGACTATTAACCGATAACACTAATAATCTTACATCTCTTTATTATAATCAAACACAATAATTACCATCTAAGGGTTAAGCGGGACCCATAATTAAACAAAGTAAATCTATGAGTAGAATAATTACTACTCTTTGAAACAACTATTCATTCACTTGCGCTGATGGCTAATTTAGGTAGAGCGGCATTCATCACAACGTGATTAGGAATTCATTTCATAATTAAAGTCTAATTAACCCATGGGTCAAGAAAGGAGGGGAAAGGACTGTTATGTTTAAAATGGTGTGAGGATGTATGTTATAGCATCCTCGTTAAGGTTCTTGTGTATGAAAGTCACATTTGTTGTAATGTTTCTAGATGTATCGTTTAAGAGTTTTAGACTTTGTATGTCAGAGCAGATTGGAACTACAGTCCCTGGACAAATTATTAGACGCACAACAAGATTTCATGTATCAATCAATGATGAACAAAGTACCTTTAGAAGGACATTTGTGTTCCTAAACTTAAGCTATTGGATAGAAAATACTATCGGCTATACTTAATACATATATCGACATCTTTTTTAATGATAGGGCATTCTTTGGAATGCTTTCCTCATTACTAAAAAAATACAGTGCGTCTAATAATTTGTCCAGGGACTGCATATACACGTGACAAATCGGTACATGATGCAGTCAGTCAAATGACGAAACCTCGAATATGAAGAATCAAAGAAATGGAAACTGGATACTGATAAGTCCGTTTTCAAAAACCGCCAATCCCCTATATTTGCACATTCGTTGCCGTGTCATTTGGCCAACGATATGGAACCAATGCAAACTGCAGATGATTAATTTGATAATAAAATTAATATTAAGGGTACTAATCCCTTATATAAAGCCAATCTAAGAAAACTAAACACAAAAATTCTGTTTTGTTTAAAATGGTGTGAGGAGTTGGGATGTATGTTACAGCATCCTCGTTTATGTTGTGGGGTATGAAATTCACATTTGTTGCAATGTTTCTATTTGTTTCGTTAAGAGATTTACACTTTGTGTGTCAGAGCAGATTTGACTAAAATTGCGTGAGAAATAGGTATATGATATAGCAACCAACGCAAAATTCGGATGAGTATTAAAATAATAATAAAAATTGACATTACGGGTATGAATCCCTCATATGAAGCTAATCTAGGAGAGCAAACCACAAAAGCGACATGAAGGGAAAATACTGTTTTGTTAAAAATGGTGTGAGGCGTTGGGATGTGTATTACAGCATGCTTATTAAGGTGTATGAAAGTTGCATTTGCTGTAGCGTTGCTAAGTATTCAATGTTGTATCGATAGAAAATTACGAATTTTTGCGCCAGATTAGATTGGAACTATGTTTAAGTGAAGCATCAGTAACAGTATATGGTATGATAAACAAAGCAAACTGTGTGAATGAGAATTAATAATAATAATAATAATAACTTTTATTGCCAAAAATTAATTTGAGGGAAAAACAAATACAAAAGCAATTATACAGTAAACAGAACACCAAGGGCCACAAGGACCATATTGGCAAACCTAAAAAAGTATATGATGTAAATTTACAAACACAAAAAAGAACAAATAATAAAAATGAAAATTTGAATAATAAAAATGAAAATTTAAATAATAAAAATGAAAATTTAAATAATAAAAATGAAAATTTAAATAATAAAAATGAAAATTTAAATAATAAAAATGAAAATTGCGAGTATGAATCTTCCATATAAAGCCCATCTAAGAGAGCCACCCACAAAAGCAACTGCACCCAAATTTTAATCAAAGTATAGTAAATTAACGAAAAAATATTTCAACCATTCTTTGACTGAATCTGATATTTTGAAATATATCAAAGCGTATAAAATTAGATAAAACCTGGAAAAAGGTTAATATAATTAAAAAATAATTTACAATGATCATATGTCAGGGACCAAATATTCATTCAAGAGAACATTCAAATCGTGTGCAGATAAAATACAAATGTACCTAATTCACATTTTAAAGTCTTGTTACGCCACTCTTAAAATAAGCTACCCACGATATAACAAAATAACAACATTCCTGAAAACAACACTTTCCCTCATCAAACTTCCCCTAAATCTATGATTGGAGGAAGCTTCCCCCTCACATATTAATGCGAGTCAATGTTGCTTAAGAGGGCTTTATGCATAAATAATCCGTAATCAGTGGAGATTGGACGTGCACAAGCGCCGATTCTACTACCTGATACGTTGTGTTATTATATACATGATATATTGTATTATTTAATGATATCGGAATACACAGAGTTATACGAATGCGCAAAATTCTTTTTTACCTTGGATTAACATAAAGGTATTGGGTAACTAATTGTTATGCGATGCTTTCTGCTGGTATTTTAATAGCGATATCTTTAAATTGCAAATAAATGGCGAGTTTTCTGGATATAATATAATCACGTATTGACTTAACGTGTATTATTTTCCTGTATGTGTCCGTTTTTATATTCATTGTACAAATGTGTTTTATTTGTATGCATTGAAACAACGTCGCACTAGAGCTGCACGAGGGCTATTGTCGACGAGCGTCGTAATTTACAGTCAAGTGACGAGCCTGAATAGGCACCCAACGTAACTTTCAAGGGCGACATCGTGGAACAGCTAGCGTATTATGGCCGGAATGCTATTTGGCGACTTAGGCGTTCGTAAAAAAGTAAACACAGGGTTGCTATAGCAACAAGATTGATGCAAACACCTATTGAGTTGAACTGGAATGTTTACAAATTTAAGTACTTTTTTGCTACTTGGCTATAAAAGAAAAGTCGCCAAATCGAGACCGGCCATAATACGCTAGCAGTACCGACATCGTTTACGGCGTCGGGGCTTTGAAGCATATTTAACGTGCACTCCCACTACATGGAGAGTTATTTGTCTGACTTTTTGCCTACACAAACCATTCATATGTCAACAGTTATTTTTGCATCATCCGGTGCCTGGTTCAAGAGTTTTAAAATTGTATATGTTACTGTTAAAACCCGATATCAGCTAAAACTAGAATTAACTCGTGAGAACTAGTTTTAACTGAGGCCATTAGTTAAAACTAGTTTCCACTAGCCAAAACTAGACCTCCCTAGCTAATATTAGTTTTGACCAATTGCATTGGTTAAAACTAGTTGTAATTAGCGAAAACTAGAATTATATGACATGTTTCAGATAAAAGTTAAGATCTCCCACTTTGCTTCATTAATTAAACATGAATTTATTTTTAAATGTTTGAAAAGAGTAATTTTATAATAGTATTACGACAATGTAGTCCTTAAAAAAAACGCAGAGTACCGTTCTTATAGGAGTCTTCCAATAACCATATTGGAACCGTCATTGGAATTTCAGCAGATAATTCGAATAACTAAACTAAACCAAACTATTATCCTAAATCGCGTTATTTTCAGTTAATTCTAGTTTTATCTAATAGAGTAATAATTTTTTTATAGTTAAATCTAGTTTGAACCAATCTATTTCGCTAAAACCAGTATTAGCTGGGGATGACTGATTTTAGCTAGTGGAAACTAGTTTTAACTAATGGTCTCAGTTAAAACTATTCCACTAGTTAAATTTAGTTCTGCTGATTTGGTTTTACGTAACATATACACTCTGATTGCTTTCAGGCATATACGTTTATAGGTCGCAATAGTTAGATCCTGCCGAACTAGGACTTGAATGCAGTGGTCTCGAACTGAGTCTTCACCCCTGTTTTTTGGTACTAACGTCATTTTAATCACTAGTTGACAGAGCAACTAGATCTGAAATCGTTGTGAAGAATACGAAACCATAAGAGATATCTTTCAAGAGACCTAAGTTCAGAGGAAGGAGATGCCTGTAGTGATGCATTTGGTAATACGTTTGACTACAGTCAGGCGTTCGCGACGGCGTCATACTTTAGAACCACAGTCAATGGACTCGATACTGAGTAGACACCAAACGCAATCGTTTAAGCGACATTGTACGCATTCGGGCACTTGAGAATTCTAGTTCACGTGATTTTCAGGTTTTAGACGAACATACAACTCGTATTGGACTTTAGACAGCACATACCTTAATATGGTTCGGTCTAATAGTTATAGCTATAATCTATCTTAGAACATATTTGGGAATCTTTTGAATGGAAGGTAAAGCCACCGCGATGCCTTAAACATTAAGCGATTCGTTCCAAGGTTGGGATTTCCGTCAGGACAGTTTAAACTCACTAGACCCCTCACACGGGTATTATTCGTCTGACATTTTTAGGCTGCGGGCCGTTTGTAGGTCGGCGTTATTTTTGGTGCCGGACCCGAACCTGGGACCTTTCGCATGCAAGGCGTACGCCTAACCGACTGGGCTCCCCAGCCCCGATGGCATTTCGGACAAATGGGATAAGATTTAGAAAGGTGGCCACTGGAAAGGAGGATCAGGGCAGTACCATATTTTCTATAACATGGAAGGTTTTGAGATAAACCCGGCACATGTCAAACTTGTACCGGTGACGGGTAGGGGGAGATAAGCCAAACCTTGATAATTTGAGATCTTTTTCTTTTGAAAACACTTCAAGATAAGTAAGCTCGGTGGTCATTGTCAATATATTGACAATTTAAAACTAAAATAGTTCACCATTTTACCCGCAGATTAAACATAAATGTTGCTCTTTTAATGGGCTGACCATCCTGTAGGAGTAATAAGACTACCTGTAGGAGTAATAAGAGGAAATAATGCTTCATAAGAAACCGATTGAACCTTTTGGTAGGATTGCTAGTCAGCCTGGACGCCCTTGCTCATCATCCTCGTGACTTCAATATTTCAAGCTCAAATGAGATTTAAGTGAAAAATTGTTCACTACAACGGAAACTGGGATGAATAGATTATAACTTCTAGTTCCGTGGACGGATTGATATGTTTAAACTCACGCGGTTTGATGTCATTGCTGGTGAAGCAAAGTTTGTTTTAGTAAAGTTAAATACCATGCATATTTGATTAGTGTAATTTTTAAAAAGTTGAGAAACGGAAATTTCGTAATTATTTATTAACTAAACTTAGTTGTTGGTTTTATAAACTGGTATTATACCAGTGTAAAGAAATTATATTACATCGCAACTAACTTAATATCGAAATTCTAGAAACAAACACTAGAACTGTTACAAAGTTCAATTTTATATTACAAAAATTGTGTAGATTTTTAGACAAACAAGACTATTATTTTTAATCGTTATTCTTGGAGGGGAGGTTTGCCCCTCTCAGATTGTGGGGTATCAAAGGTTGAATTTAGTTTGCGCTGGTTAAATTTTAACTTGTGTAAATGAATTCAATACCAAATCTGCCCGACATATTTTTTTCCTAAAAAAGTTATTAAAGATAAAATTATGATAAAAATTAGATAATAATTAATTACTTATTAGCTAGATAAATACAATCATGTACATACAATTCTCAACTCTTGACCCATGTTACACTCTTAAAACGAACGAGCGGTTTTAACTCAGTCTGAGTTAATTTCCACTCCTTTCCGGTGTCGAAAATGCATTCTCCTATAGAGTGAATTTCATCTTTTTCGGAGTGGATAAAAGAAATAAAAGAAAACAATCTGCGCCTACACTCTTAAACGACGGTTTTACTCAGTCTGAGTTAATTCCTCCTTTCCGGTGCCGAAATGCACTTCTCCTATAGGATGAATTACTCTTTTGTTTTAAGAGTGTAGGACCCGGGCATTTCCAAAATAACTGAAGACCTATAAACAACCTGTGAAGCCAAAACGTCCGACGAATCATATCCCGAGTAAAGGTAGTACACGTTAAACATGCTCCAAAGTTAAAAGGTCACTTTAAGATAAACAAGTTTTAAAGCAATAATTTACAGTGTTTTTAGTGTTATTGTTTGTTCAACTATTTTTTTTAATTGAATATTTTTTTTTAATTTAAAGTTGATCTTACATAATTTGTGTAATACGCCTGCTGTCTCTCATTTTGTAATTTGGCACAATCCTATCTAAACAAGCAATTTTTTTGATGAAACTAAAATTTTTAAATGTCTTAAGGAAACTCTTTACTTATTTAATATCTGATCGTATATCTCTTTACTTTGCAGTTACAATTTTTAACGTTTCCCTGTCTACTATAATCTATTATTTAAATAATAATCTCTACGGAAGACGGTAAAGTTAGTAGAGTTAATTTTACGAATAAAAGGTGCTACTATCCTTGCTAATATCTTGAATTAAAATCAGGCACCGTAAACATTCATCAATCATGAATAGTGGTTAATTCGTATAGAGATTTATATTATTAAATATACAAACTATTCTCAAACTATCGTCAAACTATTAAACCTCTACAAACTATTCTAAAACTATCTTCAAACTATTAAATCTATAAACTATGCTCACATGCATTATTAACTAGAGCTAAATAAAAATCTATAAACAATCTTAAGCTACTTTAAACACCACAAATCAATATCTAACAATTGATATTGATGATACCTCCTCCCACAAGTAAATAATTACAATATTCGAACCTATAACTATATATTGAGTAGAGATATTAATAAGGCAAAGGACCTGGGACAAGCTGACGGATCGCACGCCAAATTGATAACGGAACCTCGGACGAAATTTTGATGGATGACTTTTCGACACTGGAAAGTGTCAGGCGTGTCAAAGTGTTTGGGATACAATGACGCTTCTGAAAACAAGATTACGGGGTATATCTTATGTGTCCTTCGACGAACTCTCTACTTTAAGATGATGAATAGCTTAATAGGGCGTGAAGTTTCAATAGAGTTTGTGTGATATGAAAACGCTTACCAGTCGAGAATTTTTAATATCGCATCGTGAGTGGGGAAAAGTATCGTATCTCCAGTGTTAACTCAATAGGAGTTAAGTCATTTTTTCAATATGTAGTCAAGTAAAGATGGTCTTTTAATATGTAATGCATTCCGATTATATTTTATGCAACAGATAAAAAAAATTGAAAGTTAAAACATTATTTGCTTACACTTTTTATTATGCATGTTTAGTTTAAAGTTATAAAAAATAACATGGAGGGTTTTTTTTTAAACTTAGTTAGTTTTTTAGTCAAATTTTGATGGATGACTTATTCGCACTTGAAAATGTCAAGCGGGTCACTAGCCATTTTTATGTCATGAAATTTCAATAGAACTTGTGCAATATGAAAACGCTTACCGGGAGAAAAATTCTAATATTGTGTAAATATAGAATAATTCGAGGTAAAGTGGCTTATCTACCACGTTAACTCAATGGGAGTTGCATCACTTTTCCGTGCACGGTTTCTATATGTCGTGAAGTAAAGACGATGCTCAGAATATTTAATATGTAGTGCATTTCAATAATATTTTATGCAAAGTAGTTTTGAATGTTAAGACATTGTTTTTCCTTACACTTCTTATCATGCATGTTTACTTTAATTGGGAATGAAACTTTTAAAAATTGACCCAAGGTTTTGTTATTTTTTTGCTGAAATTTTGATGGATGACTTTTTAACACTTGAAAGTGATATTTTGACACTGACCATTTTATGCCATGAAGTTTCAATATATACAGGGTGGCGCAAATAAAAGTGGCCCCGTCATGGAGATAGGAATAAGATAAAATTGTTGCCAAGTCAAAAACCAATGCAAAAACAGGTTTGCTAAGTGGAGCTATTGATCGCTTCAATTTTAAGCCCAAACAAACGCTTGGCGAATTATATGCCGGCAACTATGCTAGTGATTTGTCAAGCTACACTGCTCACAACAATTAGGGGAACGCATGGTTTAAACCCTTTTACCCCCAATGATTCCATTTTGAATCATCAGCTTGCGGTTTTCTTTTCTCACTAAGTTGAGCTCGCTCTTATTTATCGTTAGTTGTAAGAATCATGTCTTTTGACGAATTAAATGTTTGCTTTAATTAAACGAAAATATGACAAACATGGTAAAATAAAATTCACTCCCAAAAAAGTTTTATGAATAAATTGACCCTAAATTCTTCACGCTTGGATTCTTAGATGTTTAAAAATTGATTTTAACTTTTTTTAACATAACTTTTTTAAAAAATTATAACAATAATTTATTCAAAAGTTTTGATTCCAATTCCCTCCCCCCTTAAATTGTAGTTAAAAAATTAATCTTTTTATCTGCTTTTTACCATTTCATTCTGAATGCATAAGGAATCTATTCCACAAATTTTAGATTCTTAGAATAAAAAATAAGAACTTGGAACTGAAAGGGTTAACAAAAGTACGCAAAGTGCTCCCCTAATTGTTTTGAGCAGTGTAGTTGGAGTGCAATATAAACTAAAGGTTTGTACAGCTGTGCAAAAAAAGTTATCGCTATTGATTATTTTGGCCGTTATTTATCCTAGAAAATCGGACCTTCAAAACAATTTGTCTGACGCCGTTTCGTAACTAATCGTTGTATATGACTCTTTTTTTGGCACTTTAATACTATTAAATTGTGTAACAAACAACTGGACACACTTTTTCCACAAATTTGTTTTAATTAAGTTTTCTACAATAAGCACCCACAACTGTACTGAAAGTATCGTCTCCACCTATGCATTAATCAACTCACACTCACACAACCGCAACTTACACTTACGCACTAAGATCTAAACGATCGCAATACTCAATGAGTAGCTCTAATGTGATGCTAATCCAATCCAACCAATGTAAAAATAGGTTCGCCAAGTGAAGCCATTGCACGCTTAAATAGCCTTTTATTTCGACTCGAAGGCTTTCAGACGGCTTCAAAAGTTTTTCTCGCCAAGCATGCCAATGCATTCCTATCTCTACGCTGGGGCCACATTTATTTGCGCCACCCTGTAGTATGTGTGCAATGAAAAAGAAGAGCCAAAATATTAATACAAATAATTAAGTTTACAGAAAGTGTTAAAATTATTATTTTTAATTATACAATAGGTTTTAATATAGTCTCTACATCAATACCTAAAATTTGTCTCTTAAATGAATTTTTATTTGTTAAACTTACTATTTGTTCAAGCAGAGAGCTAAAAATATTAGGTGCTAAATATTTAAAGCTTTTGCGGAATATTTCTTTATTGGGACATTATTTTTTAAACAAATTTGATTGTATAAGCACCTTAAAGATATGATCTTTGATTAGACGTTTAAATTTCAAATGTTGTTTGATCTTGCCTTTATTTAAAGATACTTAAAATCTTTCCAATAGAAATGGTTCGGTTAACTTCACGGCACGTTTTTCTATAATGAATATATTCTACTATAACTTTAATTGAATCCTAACACAAATGCCAAAGTTTTTGTAACATTTTTATCGTATAGCTCGTTAGTATTTTACTCAAATTGGCGAATAACTTCTTAACACTGGAAAGAGTTTAGCTAGCGTATAGCTTTTGCCATTTTGAATAAATCGAAGGATATATATTATATATATATATATGAAAGGCAAAGTCCTGACTCATTCATTCATTCACGTATCAACGCCCAGCCGAAACTACTGAACGTACAGCTACCAAATTTTTGGAAAAAATTCTTTTTATATCGTAGACGTCATTTAAGAAGCGATTTTTCGAAATTCGAACCCAAACGGGTGTAATAGAACAAAACGTTTATCGATATTACCATAGGAATATCATTGTTAATTTTTATAAACTTTTAATTTGTACCTTTCGTTTTCTAAGTTGAAAGAAATTTCCGCGCGTTCAGCGTAAGCGAAAATTAAGTATAATTACGTAAGCACGTGAGTTTATTTTGTAGGATTGTTTTTTGAATATCATATTTATTTTAATAATTTAAAACCTTTTATTTTTTTATTGAATCAGATTTGAATGAATATTTCAGTGTAAATAAAGAGTTTTTACTCCAACCATACAAGATGATACATGTCTGTTTTGTTTTCACAGGGGCTTAAGGGAAGCCCTCAAACTCCTGACGGAGCTGGATATCATCGAACATGCACTTTTTTTTTATTGAATGGGAAGAGATTATAATATCGTAATGGGGTGCTGACCAATGGAGAAGGGATTAATTGTCATAAATAAAAGTTACGGCATAAATAAAAGTACGGTCTGCTCATTGGCGACTTTTGGCGAGCTTCAAAATTTAATGCAAGACTGTTATATCTATCTGGATTTATGGTGGAACAGCTATGATAGAATAGCCGGTAGCGATTTGGTGATTTGTGTTACGTTGCCAAGCAGCGAAAATCTCCAAATATGGTCAACATTCCAATTCATATTTCATGCAACTCGATAGATACAATTAAATTACATGCTAAACAATGCAAACATTACCGTTAAATTTAATTACACGCCAAACATTGCAAACATTACAGTTACATTAAATTCGATTAAATACTGATTAAATAAATTGCAAAACTTTAAAGAACGCCAAAAGTCACCAATGGACACTTCGGCATTACATCATAGCTGTACTACAAACAAATCACCGTTATTAAGGGTACACCCGTGCAACGCCGGGTTTACAAAGCTAGTAGTGTTATAAATTGTTTAAAAAATTCTATTGAAATGATTTTCAATCCTATTTTTTGCAGCTTTAAAAGTATATTAATTTAAAATGTGATTTAATACGTTTCGTACGACACATTTTTTTTCTTTATTTCCGGATAGATAGTTAGATGGATAGTTCGGATAGTCGTTAGATATTAAAAAAATACTCTTCATTTATAATTATGAATATTTTTCTGATTCATAAATAATAAATCCTTAAAATACAAATGCTTTTAAAAGTAATGAAATATTCCCTAAATGGCTTAAAGTAAGGGGTCTAGATCTAATTTGTCCTTTGTGTATCAAAAAACAAAAGAGATCTCTTTCAAATAAAAGATACCACATATACGAAAAGAATAAGAGTTCAAAAAAAGTTCTAAAAAACGTTTATGTATCACCAGTCATATATATAACAAATGCCCTTAATTAAAACAGCATTACAAAAAGTATATCCTGTTTTATTCTCACGAAAGTTGTAAAAGGAAGCTCAAAATATCTTGTATCATTGATTTCTTTCACGTTTTCCTCGCATTATGCGTTTTTGTCTCCGGAAACATTTATTCTCGGAAAAAGACGCAGAAAGGCGTCGAAAGATCCACTGACAAATGGAAGAAACATTTCCCTGGGCTTTTAGATAGGGACATCAAAGGGAAAGACCATGTCAGATGTATCACTAGTTCTTTGAAACAGAAAAGAAGAAACTCAGATGTGATACCAGTTCTTTAGTACAGAAAAGAACAATGTCAGCTATATCACTAGATATTTAGTACAGAAAGAAACTCTATTTTAGCTGTATCACTAGCTCTTTAAAACAGAAAACAACAATATCAGTGGTATGACTAGTTATTTGGTATAGAATAGAACAATATCAACTGTATCATTACACTCTTAAAACAAAAAAGTGAAATCCACCCCTATAGGGGAAGTGCATTTTCGGCACCGGAAAAGAGTGGAAATTAACTCAGACTGAGCTAAAACCGCTCGTTTTAAGAGTGTAGGACGTAGATTGTTTTCTTTTATTTCTTTTACCCACTCCGCAAAAAGAGTGAAATCCACTCCTATAGGGGAAGTGCATTTTCGGCACCGGAAAAGAGTGGAAATTAACTCAGACTGAGTTAAAACCGCTCGTTTTAAGAGTGTAGGACGTAGATTGTTTTCTTTTATTTCTTTTACCCACTCCGCAAAAAGAGTGAAATCCACTCCTGTAGGGGAAGTGCATTTTCGGCACGGAAAGGAGTGGAAATTAACTCAGACTGAGTTAAAACCGCTCGTTTGTTTTAAGAGTGTAGTTTTTTGGTACAGGACGCAATGTCGAATGTAACAATTAATAATTTTTTGGCACAGAATAGTACAATAACGGCAGTATGACAAATTTCTTTTGTTGAGAAAATAACAAGTTGACTATATCACTAGTTTTTTGTACAAACACGCTTTTTCAAAATTTCATATTAATTTAAAGTTGTCATTTTTTTAATCTGTCCGGAACAGCTAAGGGGGTTCCTAATGTTCATTTCCATAAGTTGGTCCTGAATTTCTAAATAATTAATTTTATCATTTATTTACTGTACATTTAAATTTAAAAAAAACACAAATAAAACTAATTTACTCAAATTTCATAATTTTGCTTTTAAAATTCATTGTACTTTTAAATTTGGTACATGGAGCATAACTTTCAGACACTAACTAATAAAAGAACACAGTATTAATTTTCAAAAACTTTACATTTATACTGTTTTAAGTCTAAATAAGTTTTATGAAAAACAATAACAAATAAAAACCGTTCTTCGAAATCCAGTGCCAATGCTTTGCGTTTAGTTATACCGAGATAGGCCGCTATGCCTTTTGATAAGGCTCGAAATTCTAGATTCACTGAAAACATTATTTCATTCTTATTTTTTTTCCATGGCTTTGGACATCAAATACTTTTCTCTGACAATGTGACATTCTTGATTCCTTTTAGAACTTTATTTTGTAACATATATTTTAAACAATTCTAAAACATTTCTAAGTTGTCCATTTGTAGTTTTTTTTTCTATACAATGTAAGCTTTTTTGACGTTTTGTTGTTTTCGTTCATTTTCATTGGTTAGTTATTAAAATATTTCTCGTATATGTAATTATTCCGCAAAAGTATTGATATGTTATGAATTTCTAATTCAAAAAATAAATGTTTGAAATCTACCTAAAATACTTCGACATTGAACAAGGAAATTTTGGACTATTTAATTTAGAATAGTGAATAATATACTTTTGAAGCAATTTGTGTTTACATATACCTTTGTAGTTTTATCTTGGGAAACATAATTTAATTAAAATACTTGTTCAATTGCATTTCGTTATATTTTTGTAAAAGTATATATTATGTATAAACTTGAATGCAACTACTCTTAGATTCTTATTATGTTACAATAGTTCATTTACATGGTACTTAATCGAATTAAAAAAATCTTAATCTTACATTCTTGTAAACAATTATATTAATATAGTTAAACCTTGCATAAAACTTTAAATTAATAGTTGATTTTATTTTTAATGTAACTTGTTATTTAAATGCTTGATTTCCCTGCAATTAAATAAAATTATTATTTTTCCTAAATTGTAAAATAAAAGTTGAAACAATTCATAATTTTTCATTCGTATAATTTTAATGATAAAAATGCTTAATATAAATGAAAGTTAAACATTCGCAGTTTAAAAAAAACATTTAAAAATATAAAACTTCATTTAAACTCGAAATATAATATCGTTTAACGTAGCCATGATTTTTTTTTTGTTTTCTTTTAAAAAGCAAAGTGAATTATTTTGACAAGTTATATCTCATTAAATTCTAGTGGTTTTCCAATAATTAAGTTATAAAAAAATTATTTTATTGTGAAAAAATGCTCTTTAATTGTAATAACAAAACTGTTTTGATTTTATTCATTATAACATTTGCTGGTTTCTCAGTTTTAATTACGTAGTTAAAAAATCCTTTTAAAGCAGTTATAGTACGTAGAGCAACTTCCATTAATTACTTGCAATTCGGTTTCATAAATATATTTTAAGGAAATATTTCATCCTTGATGAGAAAACATTGAGATTTTTTTAATTATTTAATTATTATTTTCAAGTAATACGAGTTTCTCAGAATTTAAATGGGAATATAATACTTTATTTTTTAAAAAAAAACTATTTTTTTTAAAAACTTTCAGAAGTTCTTTGTTTTTAAGAAAACTGTGCATTCACTGCAACGATTTGAACGCAACAAGTATAATTATAAGCTCAGCTATAAAATATTTTGTAAAACAATACATGTTTTCTATTTTTATAAATAAAAAAACGTTTGATTTCTAATTTTTAGTTTGTGAAAGTAGAAACACAAATATTAAATAAAATCATTTGTAACATAACATATGCACAATTACTTTATTTACGTTCTAAAATTAGTGTTTAAAAGGTTCATAAAATGATATGAATATTTAAACGAATGCTAAACGTTCAGTTTTAAATTTACTTATCGTTAAGCTTTATATTCAGCGATCGTTAAGATTTATACTCAGCGTTTCACGGGTGTACCAGTAGTACATGTGAATTTTATATTATGTACATTTTATTTAATGATAATTGATCCCTCTCAAGATCACCTGCCCCAACATATTATGTCAGCATTTTTTACTACTTTTTTAATTTGGCTATCCTACTGAATCCCGGCAAGTAATTTTTTTAAATACAGTCCCTGGACAAATTATTAGATATGCTGCAACATTTCATGTTAAATATTAATTACTGGGTGATATTGCACCGTTTTATTATTTTAAATTGATTTGTTTATTTATTTTTATATTATCCAATGAATTACCGATTTATTTGACATAAATAAAACAGCATTAATTTAGAAAAGCATAAGTTTATTAAGTTTTAAAGAAAAGTGAAATTAATGTTAGTAAAAGTCAATATTTAGTTGAGCCACCTTTAGCCGCTATCAAAGCTCTTTAATTCTGCGCGGCATGCTATCAATGCAAGACTGTACTGTCTCTTGCATTTGAGGATGATGATTCCACACATAAATAATCTTATAATAAATAATTAATATAGATTAATCTTAATCATATTTAATCATAATTATCTTAAAATAAATACAAATATGTAGTCTACAACAATTCTTTTAAATAAAAAAAATATATTGTAGTTTAAATATACCATTATTGCATAAAAACTCTTAAGAAACATAAAATTACTAAAAAAAATACAGTGTGTATAATAATTTGTCCAGGGACTGTAAATGCCCAACTAACAATGTTTTAAAACTACCAAAATTCAGGCTTCATTATTCAGTAAGGGGCTTGTTTTTCTTTATACTAACTCAAAAAAGTTGCGAATTTTTAAATCCAAGTATTCCTTTGAAATATGAGTTTTGAAAATGTATAAGACCAGTTTTATTCATAATACTTCTTTAAAAGTTCTAAAAAATAACTTTTTTATAATATCAATTGAGTGAAATTTAATTTAAATGTTAAATACAATCTTAAAAACCCTCCAAGTTGCTCTACCATTTATCAGATAAAATCTATGTGGAAAAATATGTCTCCTTTATTTCATGCTCAATACATTACAAGAAAATTAATTTTTAATTAACAAGTTAACTTTAAGAAGTTTTATCTTGTAAAGGATTTCTATTTTGTATAACAAGTTATATATTTTTTATTTTTTAACATCACAAATCAAATACATTATCATCGAATGTTAACTAAAGTTTATAATCATTAATGAATTTTTCGTCAGATTTATAAACGTGCTATAAAATTTCTAAGCACGGAAGAAAACAGTTCTTTAAAAATGTAACAGATATATCGCATTAATTGGATAAACTTCATAAAGATAGACAATACCCAAGACGAAAAAATAAACACATCTCCTTTCAGTTTACTAAGTTAATTACTGGATCAAGAGGATATTAACTTTGTTATCTAATAAATTCCAGCGAGATTTTCAAATAGTAAAGTCTCAAGATGATGAGATAAGAAGGTAGATGAGAGGTCTTTCAGGAGGTAGAAGGCATCAAGATTGGTTTTCAACATAATAAATATTATCTAGGGGAGTGAGTTTGGGAAAGTTCAAAATTTAAAGTGTGATTCGTTTTTATATATTTAAAAATAATTATATTAGGTATCTAATATTTATGTGTCTATCTATAATAATAAAAAAAAGAGTGTGTGTTTGTCTGTGGATCGTAAAATACCTCCTTATACTGCCCTCAGAAATTCGAAATTTTTAGATAGATTCCTTTTAATACCAACGTGTGCACTTGAGGTTTATTTTTTCATAATTGTTACATTTTTAGAGAAAATTCAAATTTTCTGAAAAAAATACACCACTTTCGCTCAAATCCGATCATTTTTTCTCTTTCCTGATGCCATCGGCTGAAAAAATTAAATAAAACTTTTAACGAAAACATTTAAAATTCAAAATGTTTATTTTATTCTTTTGCCATTACCTTCAGAAACTAAATTCATTAGTTGAAAAATAATTGACATGTTTCAAGTGACGTAATTCCACAAGTCTTCATTCCCGGATTTTATTGTGGGTTTATTTGATGATTTTTTCATTGGATTTTTCTGTTGACTGCATGTATGTATATTTAAGCAATAAATGTATAGTTAAGCTATTACTGAACTATGATGGTTAATAAAGGCCATCGCACTAGAGCTGCATATTAGTGTTTTATGAATTTATTTTTTCGCCAAATGCGTTGCCAAAACTCGCCAAATTATTAACTAAAACTCGCCAAATAGGCAATTTCTTTTATAAATAATTTATAATCTGGTCGGTTGTTCGAAGGTCATTGTGTTAGAGCTGTATATTGGGTGTGTTTGTAGCTATATCTATTTTCTCGCCAAATTATTTCCCAAAACGCGCCAAATGAGCTAAAAGGCTTTTTATGAGGGAATTGTGATGACATTTATGAGTGCATTTTATAGCGTATTTTTCATTTTGGAATTTTAAGGCAATGAAACGGGATTTTATAATTTATAACAAGTGGAAACAATAATAAGTTTATGATCCTATAACAGGGTATATGGTACACATATTAGGAATCTATTTGATATTTTTTATTCCGTGCGAAGAACGGGTATAAATTTGCTAGTATCTAATATTAGGTGGGATTAACCGTATTTGGATAATCAGAAATTCGGATAGTTGAAGCTAATCAGAAAAAGCTTTCATTTAAATCAATAGGGTACTTGACTGTACCCTACCCTGTATCGCTAAAATACCTTCCAATGAACTTCCTTCCTAGTGACGTCATAGATACAAAGACGAACAGTAACAGGGAGTCGGGTGGAATATTTTTCTGACATTCACATAATCAGTCATGCTTCGGATAATTGGAGTTCTACTGTAGGTTTATTTGATTGTTAGTTATTGTAGATATAGCCAGTGTGTGAAAATCTAGGGCTCAATCTTATTTTCATTTTAACGAGTTTCGTATCTAGGAATTTAAAAATGAGTTTTATTTTGTATATATCTATAAATAATATTATGTAAAGGTTTGTAGGTCTTATTTATTGTTAGACATTATAATTATAGCTAACCAATGTGTGAAAATCTGTCTTTCCAGCAACATTCTAATTTTAATTTTAACGAAATTCGTAACTTAGAGGCAATATTTGTAGATTAACGAGATAATTTGTGAAATTATAAGATTTCGCAGTTTTATGGAGGAAATAATTTTTTTGATTAATTAGGCATAGTGGTCATCAACTGAATTCTACGTTTTAACGGAAACATTGCATTAGTAAATGAAATATAGAGTCTGAAAACAGGATATACCTTTTAAGAATCTTTGAGCAACGGGATTTTATCGCTAAGTCATGCGTTCTTCCGAAAGACCTTCCATTACACCCCATTACATTCTCAGAACTTTGAAATGTGCCATCAAAGAGATAAAATCTGTTCCATTATTCCATTTAGATAGAACAACCAAAAGGTCCGATTCCATGTCGAAAGCAAATAATTTTGATAAGGATAGACTGAACATTGGCAACCCTAAATGTTGTCAACCATGGCGTTATTTCGGCACTCACCTCGGCGTGTTTCCAAGAGCAAACGCTAAAATTAATTGTACAGTTTGTTTATTTATAAAATTATTTGTTTTTTTTTATTTAATTATTGATTTTAAATTCCAAAATATATACTTATAATAAGTTTAAAATATTATTTTAATTTGTTGTTTAACACAGTATATTTAACGTCATGAGCTCCAAAACGGCTATTAATTGTCTAAATTAATAGATTTTCTCCCTAGTTCATTCAGAACTTCATCTTGGATAAACCCAACATTTTATACATATTTTTAACTTCTGGAATTCAGAGAAATTATTAAACGAGAGGCACAGTAACCCTATTAGACAAGGAAAAAATTAACACATTTTCAATTAGTCCGTCACATGGTTTTTAAAGCCTTTGGCAATAGGAAATACCGCCAAATGTCTTAAACTAGGATATAGTATTTGTCTATACTACTTTTTATTTCAAAATACATCATGAAAAAACTCATAAGAAAATTAACTCCTTCATTTTTTTAAATGGTTGGTTTGTTTCGCAAGTAGTACCAAATCTCCAAATCAATCACTCATTTATTCCTTGCCACGTACTGTTCTATTTTTCCTTTGGATTGAGATTAGAACGGGCTTTCCTTTTTTATTCACATTTCAAGTCTATGGTACATAACCCTCGTGAAGCTTAAGGTGCAACTTCAATTCAACATAACTAATAAATCTTTTTATTGTTAAATGAGAAGATTGCAGCCCTATCCCCAATTGAGGTGAGTTTGGCACATTGGCTGGGTTTGTTTTGAATGTAAGCCAATTAAAATGTTTGAAAAAATATCACTTTAAAAGTTATTTATAAATTCGTATTGATGTTAGCTCATTAACGACTTTAAGCAAGAATATTTTTATCCGAAAATAAGTTCTCTTCATAAAGTTTACCTAAATAAACTAAATATAAGACAAATGAAGATAGTACTGAACAATTTATGTAAGACAAATTAAGCGACACGAAAAATCGAAAGAGAATTTTCAAATACTTAAAATTACGTTCCTATTCAGAAAGGAAGGTGTCAATGACATTCCCAAATTTTTAGTGACTTTATTAAAGACCCAACTTATCTATCTGACAATAACTTCAAAATAATTTTAATTAAAGCTTAAAATAATAGTTCTCACATCTAAGGCAGAGGCGGAATAATTAAATTTATTATCCTTTTCCGCCAATTCAGCAATTCATGCGAGGCCTACCTAACCGTTTCTGTTTACTATTAGATAGTCGTTCTATTTCATGGGCTGAGGATCCCAGTCAGTGAGGCACTTGCTTTGCATGCAAAAGGTCCCAGGTTCGGATCCAGGCATGGCCGAAAAAACCGCCGACCTATAAATGGTCTATGTCGCCAAAAAGTCCGACACTAATAATACCCCGTGTAGAGGGACTGCACGTAAAAAATGCTCTAAAAATCCGACGCCACGAACGATATAGCATCTGAAAGTTACGTTTGGTGACTATTCAGATTACGGCTCGTCACTTGACTGTGGCTCTAAATTACGACGCCCGTCACCAATAACCCTCGTGCAGTTCTAGTCCTACATTATTTCAACTCAACTCTATTTTATTCAAATAATCCATTCGACTTTTAAATCAATCGGCCTTGAAGAGCTCCAACCCAGACACGCCAATAGAACTGCCATTGAAGATCCATTTAACACGTGAATAACTCCCGCCATTGACTGAAGAATAAGAGGAGTTTAGAACGACGGCTTAATTGTTCTGATGGGCTGGCAGCAACTCGAATGTTCGATCTATAAAGAGAATTGGGAATCACTTTCACTCGTTCCAGGTGCGCTCAAGGACATTCTTTAAAGTTTGGAAAGTGGAATGGAAACTAATTTGGTTCGAAGAACGGTTTTGAAGGGACTTAAAAGGCTCATTGATTCTAATAAATGGGCTTGTATTGTTGTAAATAGCATAATTGGAGCTTTATTATTATTATTAGCACAGAAATTGATAATTGAAACTGCATAATTCACTTGAAAATTTATAACTAAATTGCGTCGTTTTAATGCTTTTTGGAAGGAATATTGTAGGTGTCTTACATTTTATTGTACATTTTTAATAAATGTAGTTTTAAATACTTTGCAATTTTGTTTTACCTAAAATAAGGGATTATACTATAGCAACTTTTCGACGAAAAGTACCAACTATAATCTTAATTTCTTATGATTCAAACTAATCCGCTTAATTTTATGTTGGGGATTCTTTGAATTACATATACATATAAGTTTTTTTAACTTTTTAACCATTGATGAGTTCTCTAATTACGTTCAATTTAAATTATCACTTTAGTTTTAATTTAACTTAACACTTAGCTTTTTAGTATTCATCATTTAACTCTAATTAGTATAGATACTAATTAGAGTTAAGCAATGTTTTGGACACATTTTGTGACGATAAAGTATGTTGAAATATTCGGAGAAACCTTTTAAAAATTACATTTAATGTTAGAAACAAAATTATTCTGATGAAACAATTCAATTTGGACACATAAACTTACCAATTTTAAAAAGTTCACTATCATTTCTTTAAAATATCCAATTACTTGCAAATAAATACCCGTTCTTCGCACGGATAAAAGAATATCAAATCGATCCAAGTATATGTGTCATTTAATTTGCTGTAGGATAATAAGCTTTGCCTTTGTTCCCGTTCATTATAAAGAATAAAATCCCGTTACTTATATTGCTTTAAAATTCCACAATAAAAATACATCACTATAAAATACACATCCTCATATCACAAAAATCTTCCTCAATATGAACCTACTGTCATCGCAATTTTCCTGATAAACTCAAAATTATCCATAATTGTATAACAATGTTATTTCACGCCAAAACCTCCATTCTGGGTTTAAAAAAAACATTTTCATTTTTAAGCTCGCTTCTTACTCAATGTAAATATATTACATTCAAATAAAATTTATTTAAATATTTTTAAAAACGCTTACATCATCACAGAATCAATAAAATTCTAAAGTACACGGAAACTTCCTCATTTTGACACATACTACTTGAAGCAGTTTTCAAATTAGATACGAGAGATCCAACAGACTTTTATAAATATTTTGATATATATTCTTAATTTTTTTTTGAATTTATATTTATTATTTACTAACCTGTTGTACGATGTCAAGACCTTCACCGATATTTAAACTTATTTTGCCCCGAGTTGTTTATGGAGATAAGCTTCGCTTGAATTTTTTCGCTTCGATGGTTATATTGAGGTGAAGAGCTCTCCGTGATAGATTTCTTTAAATAAAATAACTCATATTTTTTATGCGATAAAGGAATAATTTCAAAGAAGAAATATTGAAGAAAAAAGTTGGATTTTTGATATTAGGAATTAGGATTTGGAGTTTATCTAGGACAAATTCGTTTGAAAAATAATTATATTATTATGCATTTAATAAAAGCGAATGGCGTACGCTGTCAAAAATTGCGTGAATGTTTATGTGTTACTACCTGTATTAGGGTGAGACGTTTCACCACAAAAAAGGACGCTTATAAAGTTCCGATTAATTATTACAATGAATAATGAATCAATTAGTTTTGAATTTAAAAATTGAAACTGTATTGATTCATAATAAACAAGTAGCAAATAAAAAAATTTAGACTAATATTTTTCAGACGAATAAAAAAATCCTTACTTAAGTTAGATAAAAAAAGAATATCAACAGGTATAACTTATAACTTTAACTATTAATGCAATATGGATTTTTTTTAATACAAAAATACTTAACTAAGTTAACTAATTTAATGTTTTTGTGAAACTAATAAAATGAGCTTCTATAAGCTGCGAACAAGTAGAGGGTAGTTTTCCTTAACTTAAACTAGTTCTTACTGGGTTTTTTTTAATAAACGAACATGCTCGAATGCTGTGATGTTAGGATATTGTAAAAAAAGAAGGAATACTTAATAATAGTGGAGGTTTATTAAAAATGATATAGTGGTTTGGTAAAATGGTTTTTGAAATTTTATGTTGATTTTTTCAATTTTTAATTTTTTCAGCTTGTGAATGGTTAAAACCCTAAGGCTTTTAGGTAAATTAATGTAGAGCTCCAATTTTTTTTCCTGCGTTGAGACATGTACTATTAACAAAAGTTGGTTTGGGATAAGGTCTAGTGTGAATAGATTTTTTTTTAAATATAATGAAGTTGAGAATTTATAAAAAATCTTATTTTTTTGGTCTTTTTTTATACATAAAGTTACATAACTGTTCTTGTTTAACTGATAGTTCAATATCCATACCAACTTTTATTAATAGTTGTTGTGGGAACATTTTGCAAAAAAATCCATCAAAAAAATTGTAAGAGGCATTTTGAAAAAACGTTAAATTTTTCAATTTTTTTAATTTAAAAAAAATTATGTGTCAATTTTTAATTTTTTCGTATGTTTATTGAATGTTAGTTCTTTGTAAAAATAGTTTAATTTAAATGCTAGCGATAAAAATACAGGATTTAATTTTTTGGGTACCGCGTCCCCTTAACGACTAGTGTAAGGTTTTGCAAAGGAATTCAAAAACATACAACAATAATTTACGTGTAACCCAACCTTATGCAAATACTCAAGATCTATTGCTCATCTTGAAACAACAAAATCTTCAATGGTCCCCCGGCTCAGGTGGAGGATAATCCAACTTCACATTTGTAGAAACGGGCGATTTTATAAACAAATGAAAAACAAACTCTCTTTGGTGTATTTCATTTTACCCAACAATGAAAACTCATAAATATTCAGGTTGAACAACAAAACTAAAAACCACAGTCAGCACAAGAAGACCGCCCTGGGAGGAAATTTATGTGTTTCACAGGTTAAACAGCTTTCCATGGCAATATTGCAGAAACCAAAACAAAAAAAACCCACTTTTTCTAGATATCAGTGACTTTTCTAATACGATTTCTTTTTTTATTTATGTATATTTAAGGGTTGGGGAGTTGATAAATAATTCATGCACTTTCCGAAGAAATTCCATTATTTCTCCACAAAAAGTAAGCATAACCCTAGAACCTAACGAGGACTGAATATTTAATGATTTCAAAATTATTTCTCTGAACTAGCTAAGAGATTTCAGATAGAATGGACTGCGCATTAGCAAACCTAAAGGGTGAATTTTGTTAGTCATGGTGACTCGGTCGTAAGTCACGTGGATTTGGCAGGAGGAAAATTTGCAGGTTTCTAAATAAATATATATTCTAATAAATTCTAAATAATCACGTAGTTTCGCTTTTAAATGTTCAACAAAAATGAAAAATTGAAATATTGAAATTCTTATTTGCCTTGCCATCAAATGGACCCATGAGTCCTGATTATTGCTTCTGCAATTTGCTTGATATTATCGTTATACAGGTCGAACAATGACGGCAAAACTTGCATTTCTCGCCAATTAACACTCATACCTGGACACTCAATGATGCGACATGGTGTCAGGCACGGCCTACTCAACTACTAAGGCCGAAGAAGCTTTCCCAAACAAGCTCGGGGACGGAAATTTTGACGTCATAGTTCCGAGTGACGTTGTTCCGAAGATGAAGACAACCTGTCTCGAAACCTGTTCGGAACCACTCGTTCACGGCTGACCACAATTTTAGGGATCCGAATGCGTCCGAACTGGTTTCTCGATCTTCGGCACTGGGAACAGTGACGTCAAAATTTCCGTCTACGCTCATGTTTGGGAGAGCTTCTCTGGCCTTGTTATTGAAGTTGGCCGTGTGTCAGGTGTGTATCTAGACAGTTATCACAATTCCTGTAGACACACCGGCCCTCTCTATTGATCTTCGTGCCTCTGAGAAGGTCGGTTCTCCGCCTGGCTATAGTTTTGTAGTGGATCTATCTGCATTCACATTACAAATCAAGTGTTTCGTGAGAATTTATTTTTTGGAGGGAAGCGTTATAGTCGTTTATTGTTGAGGTGTTTGACTTCATTGTCTAATTTATTTGCATTTTCATACAGCAACAAACGATTTGAACATATAGGCAGTAAACATGCTACGAAATATTTTCTTTTGGTTCTTTTGGGAAGAAATTATTCCAATGACAGCGATAAGATGCCAAATGTAGCAACTTTTTTTCCCAAATTGGTGATATACATCCGGAAACCTCCTCCGAGGTTATTTTACAATTGGATGAAAAGTACATTCTACTTATGTCGATGGGCTAGCTTAGCTGCCTGCGTTTTTTTTTTTTTTTTTTTTTTTTTTTTTTTTTTTTTTTTTCTTTTGTGGGCGATAGTATGGAATGGGAGTTGAATGAATTTCAACTGATTCATACGCAAGTTTGTAATGTTATGAACGAGTTTCTCTTTTTATCATTAACACCCAAATATAAAACAGACCGAGCTAGTTATAGATTAGAACTTGTTTTGTAACGTAGCTTATTCAGGAGCTCATATTGAATCCAATTTTACGATACACAAATTGTGTTGAAAAGCTCAATTATGTTTATAAAATATTGTAGTGCCTACCAAAATATTCATTTTTAGAAAATCAAGTTACTCGATACTGTAATACACTTTTAGTAATGTTATGTAGTTTCAATTGCTAAAGTTAGTAGTATTACCCCTTCTTAAATTTATTGTACCCTATTTATTTGTTTTAATATTTATGATGTTGTGTTAGATATTTTTCAACTACTCACTTAAATATGAAAGAATTTTCTTTACATATATAGATTGCATTTAAAGTTTTGAGGGTAAGAAAACATTTTTAGAGCAATATATTTTAATAATGAAAAAATAATAGCTTTTTCTTCTCGTATTACGTGTAATAGGTGCCTATTTAAAATTTAACAAAATGTCTAACTTTTTTCAGTATTTGACTGCTTATCTATGCCTTGACATTTAAAAACAGTACAATCTAGTTTACCTTCCTTGAAAAACACAAAAGTATTTAAATATGAATATATATAAAAATCTACGAATAAGTTTTAAATGTTATTTCGTGTACTTAAAAATTTCTGTATCTACTCTTTTCTTTACTATCCAAATAATTCTTTCTTTTAACACTTGACTTCTTAGTAAAGTTTATTCACGTATTCTCGTATACTTATTTAGTTATATAAAATTCACTGATCCCAATTATCGGTTCATTAATTAATGCTGCACTAATTGGCTTAAGTAACAAATTAGTGTGGTAGAGTCTTACCATGAGGTTGAAACGGGAAAACCCATGTGAAACCACATCTCGTAGCTCAAATAAAATCAACTGGATCCAATAAAAGTAAAGAATACTCGGACAAAAGTCCTACGAGGTAAATTGGTGCAAAAGCATTTCTCTAATTTTGTAGAAAATACTCCTAAAAGTAACAAAAGTATAGATTGAAAACTTAACTTACAGTTTTACAAACCAAATTATCTGTTGGTGTTTATTGTTTGGTAAATGAGTATTTGGCAGTTTTCTGTTTTATTATCTGTAGTTTGGTCACTGATACTGGATTGTTAACTAGTAGACCTCGTGTTACTTCAATTTTATTTTAGTTTAGTTTGAATTATCGTCACACTAGAGCTACAGGAGGGCGACGGGCGTTGTATTTTAGAACCCCAGTCAAGTGACGATCGGACACCTGAATAGGCACAAAACGCAACCGTTAAGGGCGACATCGTACGCAGCGTCGGGACTTTGAAGGATATTTAACGTGCACTCCCTCAACACGGGGTATTATTCGTCGGACATTTTTGGCTGCACGGGCCGTTTATAGGTCGGCAGTTATTTTGGCGATGACCCGAACCTGGGACCTATCGCATGCCAGGCGAATGCCTAACCGACTGAGCTTCCCAGCCCCGAATTTTAATTTAGTCGCAGCTATATCAGTGTTAAAGAAAAAAATATATACAAGAAATTATGGGTGTGAAACACTGAATAACTTTCAGTTACCACTCAATAATTGACACTTTTTATGCTAGAATTCGATTAAAGATTTGTACAGGAAGATTTTCGCTCTTCAGCAATACCTTTAAAACCAAAATTTCTATGGCGGCAACCCTTTGCGCATGCGCGATTTTCGCGATACCTTATTATGACGTTTAACCGTTACTAGGAATTTGCGTATTGAATTTGAAGATTTAAATTGCGTATTGATTTGAAGAAACTATTTTATGCTTGCTGTGGTTGCATAAATTAATCTTAGCGTTGGAATTAAAAAGAATTGATTCGACACACATCATATTAATGCAAATCGAAAGTTTAATTTTTATAAATAAAACTGAGTTATTTATTTTAATAATGATTTATTCTAAACAAACACTTATTTTTTAAAGATTAATCTTTGTCAATCGACACATTGTTTTTTTTTCTAACCAATAAATTACCAAACAGTATATGGTCCTTGCTCTAGACATACAGTCCCTGGACAAATTATTAGGCGCACTGTATTTTTTTTAAAAATTCGAGACATAAAGTACATTTTATGATCCACCTATTTTTTTACCCTTTTATATATTGTAATTAACTGCAATAGCTATCATTAAAGTGTTCAAAGACAAATAGTTAAAACTAAAACTTAATTCTAGGGATAAAGGGTTAATACGTACAGTCCCTGGACAAATTATTAGACGCACTGTATTTTTTTAGTAATGATGAAAACATACCAAAGAATGCAGCGTCATTAGAAAAGATGTCAATATATGTATTCAGTATAGCAGATAGTATTTTCTATTCAATAGCTTAAACTTAGGAACACCAATGTCCTTCTAAAGGTATTTTGTTCATCATTGATTGATACATGAAATCTTGCAGTGCGTCTAATAATTTGTCCAGGGACTGTATAGCTCTATTATTTCGAGCTATAGTGTGGTTTCAGACAGTGACGAGCCGACACCTGAGTAGGCACCCAACGCAACCGTTAAGGGCGACATCGTACGCAGCGTTAGGACTTTGAAGGATATTTAACGTACTCCCCCTCTATACGGGGTATTATTCGTCGGACATTTCTGGCTGCACGGGCCGTTTATAGGTCGGCCGTTATTTTGGCGATGCCCGGACCCGAACCTGGGACCTTTCGCATGAATAAAAAATAGAAATATTACATTATATACACAATTTCTATCATGTATTTAAAGTTCACCTAAGGGACCCACTAATCTGAAAGAATATATTTTTTCAAAATCTTTTTATGAATTCACTTTAATGATGTAAAAAATGGAATGGTAAACTTATCAGCAAAATATTTTAATAAATTATTTAGGGTTTTCTTTTTCAAATTTTATATTCTTTGTTTACGAAATTATGTGTTTGAATTTCCTGAAATATGTTAAACAACCTTGGGTGTTGACATTCAATTCTTAAAACACTTATTTTAATTTAAAAATTTTCCCACAAAGTATTAAAAAAAATCTCAGTTTGAAATATTTTAACAAAACTATTAGACGAACTACGAAAATAAAAAATTAAGTGTAGTTCTAATATCACTTTAAAACATGCATTCATGGTTTTGTGTTTAATTAATTTTTATTAAAAAGTAAATGCAATTTAAGGTAGTTAGGAACAATTAATAAATCTATCGTTAAAAATATAATATATTATGAAAATAGTATTTTGAAAATAAAAGATAGACCATTTCTCTTTAAAAAATTTGACAATTTAATTTTAACTGTATACATAACTAACTTATTACGAAAAATTAAGAATACATGTTAAAATATACAAATAAACTGTTCTAAGTGCAGAAAAAGTGTTTATTCATAAATTTTATCACAATCAATTAAGCAAACGATCTCAAATATTTCTTGAATATGCAATAAACATATTAACTATCCAATTTAACCCCAAAAAAAGTTTATATTAAGCTAAAACTCTCGCTTCTTTTTTGATGTTTTTAATAAATATACATAATTTAGAATTCTTGCTTACAAGCGTTTTTAAGTGACATACAATCTTCAACCTACTGAATTGTAGTTACGTCCCTATGGCTCTGAATTACGGAAGTGTCTTCTCGAGTCTAGATTGCGGAAACCGAGGGCACGAGCCAACTAAAAGGGGGATCTTGGCAACCACTAACAATGCAGCTAACAATCTTCCCCGAGTTAGTAATCCACTCCAAAGAATGGACTAATTTAGGGGCTTGTTTTTATAAGGATTGTTCTTGGACATTTTGTTTGGTGTATTTTATTGAATGATGTTGAAGTACTTTGAAGGGAAAAATTTTAAGTAATAAATGTTGGAGTATTTTTACGTTTTTAACTTTTGAATGTTTTTGTTTGTTGAAACAAACATTTGAATCAATTTTCGTGAATATAATCCGCTGCAATTTTTAGGCTTATTTGGAGGTTTATTCTTAAATTCATGTCAGTTGTTTCACTTTCAGATATACTTCTGGTAATTAAAAATAGAAGTTTTTGGTTAACAAGTATTAAAAATATTTTTTAAGTATTTGAATTTAATAATTTTTCATGTTATTAACAGTTAAAACAAAAGAATAAAAACTTTCTAGCTCACAAATTTACTCCAATTATAATGGACGGCGTATTTGCGGCGCTAATTTTTATCAGGATTGTTCTGAGCTTACTTTTTGTTTATTGTGTTTTATTAAATGGTTTTAAATTTATTTTAAATGAATGATGTTTAAATGATGTTTCAAATCAAATTTTTTAATGGTAGAATTTACTTTTCTTAACTGTTGCAACAAACATTTGAGTCTCTTCCTTTAATGTAAACCACTCCAATTATTTATTAGTCTTATTTGGTGGCTTATTCTTATATTCATGTCAATTGTTTCACTTTCAGGCTTACGTCTGGCAATTGAAGCACTTTGATGAAGAATCGATGTTTTAGTTAATCAGTATTAAAAATGTTTAATAAAATTATTTAAATTAATTTTTGTTCATAAAATGTCATTTTAAATAACCTGTTAAAACTTCCAAATTCACTTATCTAATTAGAGGCTTATTTGTAGAGCATTTTGTTGTCAGGATTGTACGGAGCTTACATTTTGTTTTTCGTGTTGGGTTAGAAACTTTTAAAATAATTTGATAGAAAATAATTTATTCATTTACAATAATTGTATAAAAGTTTTTAATTTAAGTGTTTTATAAAATATTGGTGGTTAAAACAAATATTTAACTTCCGTTGTTATTAATCCACTCCACTTGATAGGCCTATTTAGTAATCTTTTTTAGAGGATTATTTTTATAGTCACTGTTCTGGTCTTGCATTTCGTTACGTGTGTTGGATTAAAATGTATTGAAGTATATACTTTAATAGAAAATAATTGTTACAAGTACAATAGTTTCATTTAAAAATCTATTTAAATGTTTTGTAAGTAATTTACAGTTCAAACAATGGCTCAAATCTTCTAGTAACTGTATTCCACTCTAATTTGGGGAGTTTGTTTAGGGGTATTTAAATATTAATATTAGGATTGTTTTTATGTGATATTTTTTTTATTCTAATGGATTAAACGTACCGTATTACTTTCGTGTAACGAAAAATAATTTTATTACTATATTTATATTTAAATGTTTTGTACATTATTTTAAGTGTTAAAAACTACTGCTGCTTCTAAAATTTTCTCTTTTATAATCCACTCTAATCTATGGATACATTTGGAGCCTTATTTATCTAATTTTTTTAAAGTATTTTTTCTGGGTTTACCCATTTACTGTGTTGGAGAACTTTGATAAAAAAATAATTTTTAAGGGAAATTAATAACATAATCATTTTTATATTATATAAGTTTTAATGTTTTGTATATAATTGATTTATAAATCAATCATTATAACTAACCGAGTATATGTAAACAAAAAATTGGGCATATCTAAATTTTTGTTGAAAGGATTATTCTCATAAAGTTGAGGATTATTTCGGGCTTATATTTTATTTATTAGATTGCATTGACTAGTTCCTATTGAAGCACTTTGTGGGACAATAATTGCTTATGGTTTTAATCAGAAGAAAATTATATTTTGTTACATTATTTAAAATAAAATTATTATGTAAATTGAATAAGATATTGCTTAAACATGTCCAAGTTAATAATCCTCTGCATAAGATGGTTTTATGCAAATACTTTTTTTTTACAATTGTCTCAATATAGGGTTTATGCAATTACGGGATTAATTTGTAATGAAGCCGATTATCTTCTGCCATTTGTTTGCAATGAAAAGTCGTTTTTTATAAGAAACAATTTTGTCGAATGATATCAATGGTAAAATAATTTCGTAAATGATGAAAATATTATACATGCATTCGAACATTAAACTATTATCTTATCTTTAAGGGGACAGGGAACATATCGAAGCTTCAAAATATCAAATTTTCATTTTAACTTTCAACCACTGAAATGAATATTTACGAAATTTTTATGTAATGCGAACCTGAATATGGCGTTGGAGTTCCCAAATTTGGTAGTTAATTTCAATATAACTTTGTTTCCAGCTTCATACGTCATTATTTTAAAACATCGATTTTTAGCTTTTAGGTACACTTTCCAGCACAACTATTGCGTGTATCTAAAAATTACATTTTACAGAAATAAAAAAGGTCTATTCAACGCAATGAACCTCAAGTTTTGACGATAAAACATTCATAATTTTAAGTTATTCACGTAAATAGAAATTTTGCGCATTTCTTAAATTAGAAAAAATCGTCTTATTTTTACTCACTTAATATATTTTTGGAATAGTTTTGGTTCACTGTGTTAAATAGACATGTATAAGAGATCACAGAAAATTTCAACACTTCTAATAAAATAGAAAAAGAGAAAAGTGTACCTTAAGGCTGAAAATTGGTGTTTTAGAATAATGACATTTAAAGCTGGCAATATTGCAATTAACTACCAAATTTACAAACTCGAGCCCCATATTCAAATATGCATCATAGAAGTTTTTTCCGTAAAGGCACGATTCAGTAACTAAAGTTGAAATTAAAATTCGATATTTTGAGTGGTCGTTTTGCTCCCTGTTACCTTAATAACATTTATCTTAATGGCAAATAAGGATCTGAATTATTTTAATGTTTTTGTGACTTGTAAAATAAGCTGATATAATGTATTAATGGAACATTATTTTGTTGTCATGGTGTAATTAAAGGTGTAGTTGCAAAACTTACATTCACCAAAGTATATCTAACATATAGGGTCCGGTTCGTTCATTGGCGTTTTAGCCCAATAAAATTTACGATCGTCAAAAGAAGAACAGACGGACGGACCAAGAACAGACGGACCCTATATCACTTTGAAGAATGCGAGTTTTACAACTACGAACTTCGTATATTATGTGAATAAAAAATGTCATCTTTTTACTTCCTTTATAAAATATTATACGATAAAAAATTTATACGTACAAGGGAACTGTGTACTAGCCTACATGATAGAGAATAATGTATTTGTTTATTTCCTTATTAAAATCAATAAGTTGTAAATCCTTTGCCATTAAATCTTTTTGACATATAAATTGTAAAAATAAATTGTATAAATAAGCTTAATATCCTTTCCACATTTTAGCATACTATAAATTAATATCATCAATCTCTTAAGAGATATTCTAACTAAGTAAATGGTTAGGAAATTTGACATGGACACTGTAACGTATTCTTCCAGTTTGATTAACGAGAACGTATTCCCGCTGATTAATTCACATTTTAGGATATAATCGCATCATAAAAATGAGATATTATCTGATTTCAAAGGGAAAAATCCACATAAATCAGCAATATGTGTATCAAATGATTATTTTGTGCTAGGCAGTCCTCAATTGAAGGGGGTAGTTGCAAAACTTACATTCTTCAAAGTATAAGTAAGATATAGGGTCGGAACACGGCCAACTTCAATAACAAGGCCAGAGAAGCTCTCCCAAACATGAGCGTAGACGGGACTTTTGACGTCACTGTTCCCAGTGCCGAAGATCGAGAAACCAGTTCGGACGCATTCGGAACCCTAAAATTGTGGTCAGCCGTGAACGAGTGGTTCCGAACAGGTTTCGAGACAGGTTGTCTTCATCTTCGGAACAACGTCACTCGGAACTATGACGTCAAAATTTCCGTCCCCGAGCTTGTTTGGAAAAGCTTCTTCGGCCTTAGTAGTTGAGTAGGCCGTGGTCGGAATCGTTTATTGGCGACTTCGTCCAAATGAATTTTCAATTTCATTGAACAGACCAAACCCTATATCTTAGTTGTTCTCGTAAATGCTGCGAGTTTTGCAACTACAACTTTCAATTACTGCTTGTAATGTTGCTAAAACAAATTATGAATTGAAGAGCTTAGTGGAAGAACGTGCTAAGTGACATTTTTGAAAAAATTGAGATTTTTATATCAATGAACACATTATTTCTTCCTTTAAAGATAACAAGTTCCTCCTTGTTCCTAAACTTAAAATTTAGTATCTTTTTTACGTTTTGCAAGTACCGTTTTCAATAGTTCTGAGTGCAAATTAAAAAGTTTAAAGCTCATTTTCTCGTTTTCACCTTCTTGTCACTTACCACGTTCTACCACTAAGCTCTTCAATCGTGTCAATGAAACCAAAATAAAGACTTTCATAGACATTCAAAAGCTTACTATAGAAAAAATACAAAAAAATAAGAACTTTTACCTTTTTTTCTACCGTTTAGGAACCATACAAAGAAAACCAGAAACATCCCAAAATTTAAGTGCAAAAATCTCACACAAACACTAATGTAAACCCAAACCACAAAAATATTTGAATTCTTAAACGTAAAAATTGCTCCGTTGGAGAATTTTCTACTAAGGTTCTTCCATTCAATGCTTTAGAGAAAAAAAGGTTCATGTGTGGCAATCTTTCTACTGAAAAAATCTCTTTTTATATTTAGTAATTCATTCACCATAGAAATTGTTAAGATAAAAAACAAAACTAAAATTCCTTACCCAACATAATAGGTTATATTATTCAAGTCCATTAGCGAATTCGCCTCTAAGCCACTTTTTTTAACATTTTGCACACAGAAGGAGCCTATGCGGAAATCTTTCTACAGACATATAACCTCTTCTTACATATATTTGCTCATTTACCATGGAAATATTTACGACATTAACAATAACTTTTTTTAATATTTTACATACAGAAAGAGCTTGCGCGGCTATCTTTTTACAGGCTTAACCTCTTTTTACACTTAGTTATTCATTTACCATAGAAATAGTTAAGATAAAAAAAAAGAGAAGTTAAATTCCTTCTCTAACGGAATAAATCATATTATTCAAGTCGATTGGAGAATTCCCCACTAAGCCTCTTTCTTTCAAAATTTTACATACAGGCGAAGCTTGTGCGGCAATCACTCGACATACATAACCTTTTCTTACATCTAGTTATTCATTTATAATAGCAATAGTTAAGAAGACAACAAAACTAAAATCCCTTCCCCATCAGAATAGATCATATTATTTATTTAAAAGATCGCCTTCCCCTAAAGAAGGTTTGCGGGGTCAAACGTATAAAAGGACAGTTCAACTTATCCGGTTGTGGCTTATCCGGGAGGGGCGACACGTATTCCTATCCGTTGACCGCTTGACCGGACTGTGGAAAAGGCCGGACAAAACCGTTGTTTGAATAAGCCGGTCACGAAATTGCCTGTTTCAATAATTCATTGCCGGTCTAGGAATATTTGTCTGGCTTTGGAATGTGGGGCATTGGAATGCTGGAGGGAAAAAGAGTGGTAAGACGATGGTAGAAGTGTGTATTTTAGAGTTAATAAAACGTAAAAGGTTTTGGGCGGGGAATTTTTTTTATGAATGCAGTTGGTACTATGAAAGATGGATTTAATTTAAAATTTATATTTGTAATGTGAAACCGTTAGAAACTAAAAATCACCCAATTTCGGAGATACTATTTCTACCTGATTCGTAGGTACAAATATAAGTTTCACAACAGCGACCTTTCCAAAATGTCCTGAATTCCGCTTTTGCTAGTAAAAATGTGTTTTTGGTTTAAGATGTTCAGATCTTAACGCGTTTTTATATGATATTTAATTTTAAGAGGTACTTAGTGGTTCTTAATTCAAAATAAATGGATACAAATGTATTTTGCTCTTCCCATAAAAACGATCATATTATGACTTGCGAGTATGGTGTTAATTGTATAATGTATAGTATAAACATTGCATAACATAGCACAAAATGTAATGTAAAAATCAAGACTAAACAAGGTATCATAACAATGCATAACAGTTTAAATATTTTTAAGTGCTATTAATATATCTAGATTTTTTAATGAATTTAGTTACATGATTTAAATGTATAAGGAATACAAAGAAATCATTTCACTTAAAACATATCGGTTGATCTATAAACAATTCGGTCAAACTTACAAAACGTATATTTTAAATATTTATCAAATTTAAACAGACTAAATAAACTATAAGACATTGAACCCTTAGTACTTACTCCCATATCTATATAAAAATAATCCTCAGAAATAATATTTGCATTTTTTAATCTAGATACGTGCCAAACATTAAATGGCGAGAATTTATACTTCTGACATATTTTTATACTCAATATTTGCATATCTGACTCTTTTTTTTATACAATTTATTAAATATATATTTTTTTAAAATATACTCTTAGTAAAGAAGAAGCTACTGAATTAAATATTTCTCAATTGAACACTTACAACCGTTTGATATGGCGAAGCAGTTTTACACAAATAGAAAAAAATTACTATTTTAATGTATTTACTCTTGGCATTTTCATGTTTATCATTTTACTTTTAATGCAAAAAAAAACAGATAAAATACAGTTTGGAATTAAACTAAGAATAGCAACAGTACCAATACTGCTATTATTCTTTATAACTTATCTTATACTATCTAGTGTGCCACATGTTTATAATATATATTTTGTATTGTTAGATTTTTTTTTAAATAAAACCACTTATGTCACATAAAAGTATGAACTTATTTTAACGAAGGGATTTTGTACAAAAATAACCTGTTAAATCTATCTCGTAGGAAAGAATTGAAAAATGGATTTTTCGTTTTGTTTGCATTTTTGCGTTTGTAGTGCAGATTAAGGCATTGTTAACATTCGATTTAAGGGTCTTCAAAGTGCAAACATAGACAGTCACAAGCACTTTTTAACATTATGCTGTTGCTATAGTAGTTTCCTTGTCTTTGGTGCATATGAATGGAGAAGATAGGCATACATAGGCATGCCTTAACCGGTATTCGAACCCACTTACTTTGTCAGCAAGGGTCATAACCACCATATTGACTGGGTGGAAAGTCGTTTAACGTTCTAAAAAATATAATTTATGATTTAAGGGGACGCATTACCCAAAATTTAGGGCTGCTCAGAAAATAATTAAACATGCTCGAATACTGTGAGCTAAGGATATTGCAAAAAAAGAAGGTATCCTTTATAATGGGGAAGGTTTATTGAAAGTGATATAGTGGTTTGGTAAAATGGTTTTTTAAATTTTAATTTTTTCAGCTTTTGAAAGGTTAAAACCCTAAGGCTTTTAAGTAAATTAATGTAGAGCTCCAATCTTTTTTACATGTGTTGAAAATTATGCGTTCAACAAAAGTTGGTATGGGATAAGGTCTAGTGTGATTAGATTTTTTTTGAAAAATGATGAAGTTGAAAATTTAGAAAAAAATCTTATTTTTTTAGCCATTTTTATACATAAAGCTGCATAACTATTTTTGTTTAACTGATAGCTCAATATCCATACCAACTTTTATTAACAGATGTTGTGGGAACATTTTTAAAAAAATTCCATTAAAAAATTCTTTAAATTGTAGGAGGAGTAGCATTTTGAAAAAACGTTAAAATTTTTAATTTTTTTAATTTTTTGAAAAAACTTACGTTTCAATTTTCATCATTTTTTAGTATATATTTATTGAACGTTAGTTCTTTGTAAAAATAGTTTAATTTGAATGCTAGCGATAAACATACTGGATTTAATTTTTTGGGTACCGCGTCCCCTTAAAATAGGCCGATATGTACATTTTAAAGAATAAATGATTAATGAACAGTGACTTACTGTTCAGAGACGATAAAAAAACATTCAGACAACTACGAAAAAAGCTGAATTCGAATCATAGGTTTTAGTAACACGAAGAAAAAGAAATATCGTTTCTGAAATATTCTCAAACTTTCTTTTAAAACACTTCTAAATATTAAAAAATAACATTAAAATCACTTTAGAAATCAACTTATCAGTCAGAATTCATAGAAAAATTCCCCACTCAATCAAAAACCACTCCACAAGTAATATGATATGTCTCTTATTTCTCAAAAAGTTTTTTCAAAATCCCCAAGGCGCTTATTCAAAAGTATCGGGCAATACCCTCCATAATATAAATGACGCACGTCAAAAACCAGGCAAAGATATGGCAGTGACGTCAGAACGAGAAGACTCGTGATGAATTCATTTCTGATATAACGTATATATACGGAGATACGAATATATACGGTGAATCGTCATATTCTTTTTACAAGTGACGTTTAAAAACGGGATAAAAAATGAATTTCGTCGGCTGGAAAATACTGGAAAATTCCTGATCTCAATCTTATGACGAATGCGATCTGTCAGTCATTTCCATTTCTCGATATTTATAAGGGAGGGTTCGATTCATTTTAAGACCATTCCGTTTTATTTAATGTTCTATCTTCGTTCTTCCTCGCTTGAAATATTACTTCAGCTGTTTAGAAAGTCACAGAATTGAGGAAAGAAATACAAAACCAATATTGTCAAGATAGTACATTCGGAAAAAAACTTGTGTTGAGTTTCAATACAAAAAATTGTGTGTTTTTCAGTTATTATAAGTTGCGTTGAAACAAAACAAAGACTGTATTGGGCCCAAATAATAATGCATCGTTAGCATAACAATTGCGTTAAAGGTGCAGCATGCTGTATTCTTCTGAAATGTAGTTTCGAAAAATAGCTGTACTAAAGTATAAAAAATATGTATATTACAATCTTAAAACGAAAGAGTGAAATCCACTCCTATAGGGGAAGTGCATTTTCGGCACCGGAAAGGAGTGGAAATTAACTCAGACTGAGTTAAAACCGCTCGTTTCAAGAGTGTAAGGTACTTTAAAATGAGTATTATAATTTTCTTTTACATGTTTTAAAAAGCAATATAATTTACAGTTTTTCCGTCAATCGTGCCTGGATATAATAATCGTCTTCTCTCGCCATTTTTAATTGTGTTCGAATAACATAAATTTGAGTTATAAAACTTGTTGTCTCAGTAAAGTTTATACACAGTGTATTACTAAAAATATATAGTTCCTAAACTCCAAAATGAAATAAGTGCAAACACAAATATTTGATGCTTGAAACTTTGTAACGAATTCTATATTACGGCTCAACAAATACGAACATAAAAACACCAAAAGTAATAAAAAACGTAACTAAAACTCTTAATTTGTATTTCAGAAGGCTTCAAATTTAAATTCTTTGGAATTGAATTAAAAAAGTTATAATTGGAAAAGTTTCTACACAAATCAATGAAATATGACAGTACTAATAATTTATTCGACTTTTCAAGTCGAATCTTTTATAAAAGTAATACTTTCTAAAATACGCATTACTGCATGCCAAATTAAATCAATTTTCAAGTTAATAAAAAAAGTCAGTGTTTATTCATTTATAGATACCTAACTCAACTAAAATAAGAAAATAATCTCAAAATTTAATGGATATTAACGAAAAATGCATATTTCTTTTGACAAATGTCATGAATCTAATTAGCCGTTTTCTTTCAACTTATTTATTTGCATTTCTTTTGATGGAGATTGGATGCATAACGAATCATGGATAATATTTATGCTTTTAAAAATCAAAACCATCTTATTTTCTATTATAATCTTTGGATCTATTAAATTGATCCATATGCCATTGAAATGTAATTTAATTAGGTTTATATATTAACGTTCACAAAATTAAATACGAAGCATGATAATTTGTCTTTATTTTATTAAGTACTAGCAGTATGGTCCCGCCTTGCTGGGAACCCGTTAACTTCATAGAAAGTTTGTTGCAAAGAATATATGAATGGAGTTCTCTCTTCAATAGTATTGATTACCTAAGATTTACCCAAAAAATACACTCGCATGCGCACTAAAAAAGCAAACACTAATGGGGGGATGGCGTCAAGGCCCTGGTCCATGTGTTTTCGAGCCCTGTTATGGTCCCGCACTTCCACGTGGAAGACGTTTTTTGAAACTAATTATATTAATTAAAAATTCATAATCACACATGAAAAAACTAAGCCTCAGGTGCACACGTAGGTATTGAAAGGAATTTGTATTAAAAATTTCGATTTTGTTAGAGCAGTCTAAGTAGGTCTTTCACGATCCACAGACAAACAGACAGGCTCTTTCTTTTATTATTATAGACTATAAAACATAAGTGTAAAAATGTAACTATTTTTAATTGTATTAAAAAATATCGTCAACTTTTCGCATGATACATGACAAGATTCCTGAAATAAACAACGTAGATTATTTGTTCAAATAGTTTATTCGTGCAAATTACCAATAAACTATTTTGCGCCAATAATCTACGTCGTTTACTTCATTAATCTTTTCATTTTTAATTGTGGTTGGTTTAATTTCTTTGAGTGATGGCAACTATTTAATGTATAAATACACGGTAATCAAAAATAGCCCATTTTGATTGTAATTAGGTTTTTAATTAGGATTTGTGCTGACCGCCACAATACTGACTCTATTACATAAAATAAAAACTAAACACTCATATATGGTATCCAACTCCCTTGGTACACTCTTAAAACAAAAGAGTGAAATCCACTCCTATAGGGGAAGTGCATTTTCGGCACGGAAATGAGTGGAAATTAACTCAGACTGACTTAAAACCGCTCGTTTGTTTTAAGAGTGTACGATACAAATTTCGAATCAATAATTATCTCAATAAAGCGCCCGGTAAATTACTTAAACCCTTCAATACATGTATTCCACTTAAGGAACTAGTAATGTGCATAATCCGTCGTCAAGTGACTAACACTTTAAAACTTTTAGGTATAGTTGAAAACATAGGGATACGGAAAATTGCCATCAGTCCCTACAATCTGTAGCTGTTCGAAATCGTACGAATAGGAATTGAAGGTTATTTTATATGACTAGTTATTGTTCTTACAGGTCCTTTTTTAAAATAATTGATAGTACACTGTTAAAAGTTTTATGCTTGGTTTCACCATGATATTGGTTCCTAGTAGCTGTAACGGCTGTGTGGTGAAATGTTTCGCCTTTTTTTCGGTTTTTCTTTGAACCATTTTTCTGGATTTGGAAACAAAAACCTGAGAAGTGGTTCAACCGAATACCAAACATATAGTGCAACGTTTCACCACAAGCCGTTGCAGCTACTAGGAACCAATATCATGGTGAAACCAAGCACAAAATTTTTAACAGTGTATATTTACAATTAAAAATATTTTACTAATTAGTTTCTTTTTAAATTATTAATTATTGTGTTGTTGTATTCAATGTTTTTAAACTGAATGTTTTTAAGACTAAATGTTTGTCTGATACCCTTTCATTGTTTGTTAACAGACTATTGAAAACAAGAAAGGGAATCGCATTAAAAAAATCATTCTTAACTCTAGCAGCACACATTGTCCTCTAATACTAACACCTTTTTTCTTACTTTGCAATGTGTGATTGACATCGACGTGGTTATTATTTTTACCTTCAGTTACCTAATATAAAAGTATTCCGATGGGATCGAATATCCAAAATCGAGTTTTTGTATTTCCTACACGTATTGAAGGATACTGATTTTTTTTAAAGTGGTTTTTGAACATTGTTGCATCCGTCTGTCCATCTGAAACCACTGTACAGGTCAAACAAAAAGCGCTACGGACTTCAAAATTGGTACAAGAGTTCCTACACTCTTAAAACAAAAGAGCGGTTTTAACTCAATCTCAGTTATTTTCCACTCATTTCCGTGCCGAAAATGCACTTCCCCTATAAGAGTGGATTTCACTCTTTTTGCGGAGTGGGCAAAAGAAATAAAAGAAAACAATCTACGTCCTACACTCTTAAAACGAGCGGCTTCAACTCAGTCTGAGTTAATTTCCACTCCTTTCCGATTCCGAAAATGGACTTCCCCTATAGGAGTGGATTTCACTCCCCTATAGGAGTGGATTCACTGTTTTAAGAGTGTAGTACTTGCCGGACGTTATAATAAGGTTTTCGAAAAAATCCCACTCGCGCAAAGAGTATCATCCATAGAACTTTTATTTTTGGTTTTAAAGGTATTGAAATTATCTTCTAGGGTATATATTTACCTTTAAGTTTAGTTTAGTTTGAATTACCGTCGCACTAGAGCTACACGAGGGATATTGGTGACGGGCGTCGTATTTTAGAACCACAGTCATGTGACGAGCCGACACCTTAGTAGGCACCCAACGTAACCGTTAAGGGCGACATCGTACGCAGCGTTAGGACTTTGAAGGATATCTAACGTGCACTCCCTCTATACGGGGTATTATTCGTCGGACATTTTTGGCTGCACGGGCCGTTTCTAGGTCGGCAGTCATTTTAGCGATTCCCGGACCCGAACCTGGGGCCTTTCGCATGCTAGGCAAATGCCTAACCGACTGGGCTCCCCAGACCGCATATTTACCTTTAAATGTATTGGTATTGAGTGGTAACTAAAAGTCTTGCAGTGTTACACACTCTAATTTTCTTAAAGTTTTTATGATTTTCGCTGGTAAGAAGAAGCGATAGTTCTTTATATCTGCATCCCAATTCGACCAGTTTGGTTCCGATTCGTCCGTCCCTTACGCGAGCTTCGCGTGCAAGGATCCTGTGTCGTTCCATTTGCCCAAAGTTCCCCCATAATACACGGCTTATATTCGAATTGAATTAAACGACCGTTTCAGGAGCCTGAAGGATGTAATAAAATCAAGGCGATTGGAGTCGCTTCACTTTATATGCGACTGTTTCTAATTAAAGGATATTTATGTCTTAGTGTGTCTTTCCTCGAATAAGGGCTAAAGAAGGATTATGAGTGGCTCGAATGGACTGAATTTCATTCGTTTGTTTGTGTGTCATAAACTGAAATACATTCTAAATATTTTAAACTGTAATAAACTGAAATACATTCAAAATATTTTAAACTGTAATAAACTGAAATACATTCAAAATATTTTAAACTGTAATAAATTCTAAATATTTTAAACTGTAATACATTCTAAATATTTTAAACTGTAATACATTCTAAACATATTAAACTGTAATACATTCTAAATATTTTAAACTTTAATACATTCTAAATATTTTAAACTGTAATACATTCTAAATATTTTAAACTTTAATACATTCTAAATATTTTAAACTGTAATACATTCTAAATATTTTAAACTGTAATAAATTTCTCAGGTATTTTCCGCGAAACCTAAAAAAAAAAGAGTTCAACCGATTGGACAAATGTTCAAAAACCACTTTTTCAGAATCATCACCATCCAATAAAAGGATATTTATGTCTTATTGTGTCTTTCCTCGAATAAGGGCTAAAGAATGATTATGAGCGGCTCGAATTGACTGAATTTCATTCGTTTGTTTGTGTGTCATAAACTGAAATACGTTCTAAATATTTTAAACTGTAATACATTTTAAACTGTAATACATTCTAAATATTTTAAACTGTAATACATTCTAAATATTTTAAACTGTAATAAATTTCTCAGGGTATTTTCCGCGAAACCTAAAAGAGAGTTCAACCGATTGGACAAATGTTCAAAAAACACTTTTTCAGAATCATCACCATCCAAAAAGTGTAAAAAACACAAAATCTTCATTTCGGATTTTCGGCCGCATCGCAATACTTTTATCACCTTATATTTCATATAAGATAATTAAAACTAATAACTAGCTTGAAATCTTAACTGAAAGGAACAACCTCACTCAAAATCTAATAACGTATTATCCCAACCAATCAAGTTTACATATTCAAAGCTTCTTCTTTATGAATATTTCTCTCGTTATTAGTTTACAAAATGAGCTTATTTTATCTATTAGAATTCGCTGAAATTTACAAACATGAACTTTGTAGCAAACAGACTATTGCTCGTCAATACGATGCATGTCGAAAAGTTCGCAATTTAGTTTAAAACGTATTCGTTGCCTCAGGCAGTTAACTCTGTTGGAGTTCATCAGAAGGGTAAACACAATCAACGAGTGAGGATATTTCGCGTTTGAAATATTAAATGCAATATTCCGAATGAATTAGGAATGGAAATCGACTCCTTGTTAAAGTGCATCAAAGTATTAAAGTAGATTTTTAAAGTTTATTTGGGAAAATAGCAAAAACGTTATAATTTTTTGAAGCTACACACCAAATTAAATTAACATTCAGACAGAAATTTCAATGACATAAGAACTAACATAAATTTCCTGATTAAAACAACCACATAATGCAAGACCAAATATATTTTATTTTGACGAATTCTGTTAAAATATTTTATTTTCTACAACACTTATGGGAAATTTAAAAACTGTCTTAAGATAAGGTTTGCAAATATTTTATATACTTTAAATAATGGAATGCGATGTATTTTGTTTGTAGAAAATTATTTGTTTTTGAAGATATAGGATGGTTTTAAACGATTTTTATACAAGATGTTTTTGATATACGATGATTTTTTCAGAATATTTGTTTTGAAAACATGTAATAACATCGCAATAAAAATAAACACACGCTTAGTTGACATGAAAAAGATTTTTTTATGTAGCATCAGAAAGTTTGAGTTTAGATCACACATTATTTAGAAATTTGAAAAAGAAAAATATGCAATCCATAGAAATCATTATTTTCCCTATAAATCAGGAATTGGCAACAATTCGGGGAAAAAATTTTAAGCAGTCACAAAACGATGAAACATTGAAAATACCCATTCCAAATATAATATTTTTCATCAAAAATAAAAAAATTATTTTTTTTGTCCAGACTTAAATAAAACAAACTACAAACAAATAAAAAAATATCAATTTAAAAATGTTATAGCAATTTTTGTTAGCCTGAGATTTATTTCAAAATAAATTTATGAAGTGAATGTTACGGACTCTTAGATTTAAATGGAAATACACTACTCAAAACAATTAGGGTAACGCATGGTTTAAACCCTTTCACCCCCAATGATTGCATTTGAAATCATCAGCTTGCGATTTTTTTCAATAAAGTTATATTTTCTTTTTGCAACGTTAGATGGAAGAATCATGTCTTTTGAAAAATTAAATAATGTTTGTTTTAATTAAATGAAAATAAGAAAAAACATTGTAAAATAAAATTCAGAGTAAAATAATTTTATTAAATAAATTGACCCTAAATTCTTCATGCTTGCATTTTTAGCTGTTTAGAAATTGATTTTAACTATCTTTAACAAATATAGTTTTGGAAAAAAAATTATAATTTATGCAAAAAAGTTGTGATTCCAAATTTTTTTCCTTAAATTTTAGTTTTAAAAAATTTAGATTTCCCCCCCCCCCCCCCTCTTTTCTATCATTTCATTCTGGATGCATAATGAATATATTTTGCAACATTTAGATTTTTAGAATAAAAAAATAAAAAGTTGGTACGGAAAGAGTGACAACTGTTCGCTAATTGCTCCCCTAATTGTTTTAAGCAATGTAATGCGCTTCCGCGATAAGAATGAGACAATTTGAATTTCTTTTAAATTCAACAAAATATTACTTACATGAATGCTACTTGCGTCAAATTGTCAAGCAAACATTTTTAATTACTTTTGATACTTTAAATTGACAAATATACACCTTTAGGTCCTATTTTGCGAAGATTTCTTTTTACCAACGTCATGACATTTTGTACAGTGTCTTCCTATACTGATTTAAGAAGACGATTATATACCTTATTGAATTGGGCCAAGCTTTTGGGCCCCTTTTTCTCATTAAAGGGACACATATTGAAACATAAGTTTTTTTAAAAAATTTAAAAATTTTAACGTTTTTTCAAAATGCTACTCCTCCTACAATTTAAAGAATTTTTTAATAGTTTCTTTTTGCAAAATGTTCCCACAACATGTATTAATAAAAGTTGGTATGGATATTAAGCTATCAGTAAAACAAAAAAAGTTATGTAGCTTTATGTATAAAAATGACCAAAAAATAAGATTTTTTCAAATTTTCATTTTCATCATTTTTTCTAAAAAACTATTCACACAAGACCTTATCCCATACCAACTTTTGTTAACCATATATGTCTCAACACAGGAAATATTTTTGGAGCTCTACCTTAATTTACCTAAAAGCCTTAGGGTTTTAACCATTCTCCAAGCTGAAAAAATTGAAATGGAAAAATTCAACATAAAATTTACAAAAACCATTTTTCCATACCGTTACATCATGTTCCATAAACCTTCACCAATATAAACAATTCCTTCTTTTTTGCAATTTCCATAGCTCACAGCATACGAGCATGTTTAATTACTTTCTGTGCAGCTCTAAAATTTGAGTACCGCGTCCCCTTAATATTTACATTTCATAATTTCCCAGAATTTCACTATCTCTCTTGCTTGTTGGACGTTAGGCGCATTGTCCTTCTTGGGTATGAAATCATATTCTGGTTCCTTAGATACTCGGTCACTTCCATCGAGTAATGACTGGTAGCCATATCGGGCCAGAACAAAATATCTTTCTTCCGATGATGTTGGATGATGAAGGGCATCAGTACTCTCTTTATACATTGTTGTAAGTAAATTTTACCGTTCCCTCAAAGAACACCGGTTTTTACACATTCCCATTCTCATCCATGGAGTGCCACACCATGACTTTTCTGGCGAATTTCTCTAGGTTTGATTCGATATTCTACGGGAACATAATCAGATGAAACAGAATGGTAGTGCTTACTACCACCAGCACCATTGGGATAATTCATGAAGTAAGACTCGTCATCAATGACGATTTTCAGTCCTGATCCAAATGGAATCGATTTCCGATAAATGTTTAAGCAGTTCTTTGTTCGTTATTTTTGATCTTTTATGTATTTCAGAACCGTTTTTTTCCCTTAAAAGCTTTTAAATTCATTTCTTCTTTAATGATTTTGTGCACATTAGATTTAGATAACTTTAATTTCTATACAATTTGGTGCACTGAAATATCAGGTTTCTTTTCCACGACTTTCTTAACCTTCGTTACTTAAGTTGGGTCCTTTTTCGAAATGTCAAGATTTTTTGATGTTTTATAGTTCCTCGCGTACTGTATTAAAAGACGATATATAGTTGTTTTTGAATGTTTTGCTTTTTAAAATGTTCAAAGACTATATTCTTGCATCTAATAGCATCAAAATTATAGAATTGTACAATTTATTTTAGAATAGAATTCGATAAATGAGCTGGCATGGCTAACTTTACATCAGCAACAATCAAAATCGTATCTTATTTTAAAGTGTGCGTGATCTACTTTCTGCTGGTAGCGTAAAAAGTGGAATGTTACAAATTTCTCGCATTATCTTAGCTAATCGAATTGTCTCATTCTTTCGCAGACGCGCTTTTGTTTGAAATATAAACTAAGCATTATTAATACAAGTTAAAATATTTAAAAAAAAAACATTTTCCAAAATTCTTATCCGAATAATATTCTCATATACCGAATAATATTCACACATTAGTGTAAAATAGATTTATAATTATCTTAACTTTTTTTATTCCTCAATATTCAAAAAGGAACAAAAAATAATTTAACTTTTTATGACATAGTACAAAAACAAGTAGTATTGTAGCAGAAACTTTCACTTAGAAATGCTTCCACACAAAATTATTGCATCTAAAAAAAGCCAAGTACAGCATTTAATTATATATTATACTTTTCAACGTCTAAACTAATTAAACTATTTTTTATCGAAAATATAATAATTGTTACTTATCGTTTGATAAATTTACGCTTTTGACGCCTGCTTCAATACTAAAAATTAATAGTTGCATAGAATACAGCCGTTTCTAATAAGAATAGAGTCACTGGGTACTGTCATAAAAGTTTTTGTTGTGAAGAAAAAACTGAAAAAACACAGTTACAATAAAACCAATCATTAAAAATTCCCTTACAAAAGTCACATACAATTTATTGCTAAAAACCTCAGCCTAAACAACATCCTAAAGTTGCCAATCGACTTTAAAAACACATTGTGAAATCCAATCTATTTTTAAGTTTCACTTTAATCTGGTTTGAAATCCCTCCGAGCTACTTTCTAGCGCATACTCAATTCCAGGGCATCGGATAGTTCATTAAATGGGCAAATCCGTTCAATCCCAATCTGAGGATGGTTTCGGGCTGAGAGGATTCTAGTTATCTGTTTCTTTAAGTCGCTTTTAATTGCTCTTTTGCTTTTAAAGGGATTGGCCGGGCCTCTAGCCAAAAGGCCCAAACTTGGCGCAGAAGTTTTGGTCGTATATCGGGAAAGTGACGTATGAGCTATAAGATTAATATTAAGATATTTATTTGAAGGGTATTTTTTTAAGGTATGGTTATAATTTTGGGTATTTTTCTGGTTTCCAGAAATGTTTGTAACTCAGGCACGTATGCTTCACAACTTTGTACCTCAGAGCGAAATTGAACTAAAACGCTTCGAATTCCCTTACGTTGGCGTCGGCAGCAGATCAGGCACCCAAAGAAACTTCAAACGGAACCGTTAGTTAATGCCGTCAGGAATTTACACTATATAGATTTAAGATGCACGTACGTCGCAGTTTACTTATTTTATCAACATAATCTACAGTTGTACACAAAATGGACGACTGGAACGTCCCTACCCATGGTGACGCCACAATTCAGCTACGCCAAAAGTTGTGTTATTCCTCACAAACAAACCACCCGGCAGCTAATTCTTCCGAACTAGAACGCCCACTGACGTTACTGCTATGTCAAACATTGTCTCATATCCCTGGAAAAAACTGCACCCCACCCCCTTTCAAATCGTCCATTGTTGACCTGGTCACTTCGTCGATTGATATCGAGATCAGAGTGCAGGGACATAGAAAGTACAGGGAATAGATGTTTAATAGAGGTTGAAAAGCGCAAAGAAGGGAAGGTGTGGCGTTACACTACACGTGCTATCTCAAAAAAATGGCATCCTCGCTCATTGAGCTAGAAGGGAAACTGTAGTGAGGTGTCAGCGAGCCGAAAACCCACTCGCACCCTTTTGAGCGAACAGGGCAGAAAAGGACTATTTTCCCTACACTTGTATGCAATGCTTGTATGAGACCCATCTATCATATTGACTTGGGCTCCTAAATGTATTTTAAAATTTTTAGTTCGAAAGAAATTAACTTTAACTTTAAATTCCAACTTTTTAAAGAAATAACCATATGGATCACTAACTAAGAACCAGCGAAAACTAACCCAATAGCGAAATAGGCAAGTTTCTAGGTTTTCTGCCCGGTTCGTTTCTGCTGCAGTGCCGTGTATTCCTCCGCGTTTCGTTATTGAACCGGCTCGTTTGCTGCCCTGTTCAGTGAATCGCACACCTCACTCCACGTTTCTTCTAGCTCGATGTCCTCGCTAGATAGCGCTGAATTACCTCCAGTTATTTAGAATATATAATAGTTATTGTAATAAATAAGCCGAAGTAACTCCTCTCCACTTAGAGGATTCTTTTAGTGGACTATGGGTTGCCGAGGCTGGGGACTATGTACTCGCATGCCGAGATCAAAACCAAGTCACTCCGTACCTCTTCGGACATTATCCTATAGGTATGAGACCGTTACGATCCCCCCGCAAATGCGAGCTTCTTCCACTACTTTATTTAAACCGATGTTAGAGTTGTTGTTTTTTTAATATATTACTTTTATGCTACTTCAAGGGGCTCTTCTGACGTAGGCAGGTAAACTACAGTATCTGCAGCAATGGCTTAACTTTTGTTGTAAGACGAAACAAGTATTTTTTTCTTAGACAATTTTACATTTCAAGGATAAAAAATTCTACCAGTTAAAGCTAATATCCGATTGAAATGTGTTGTATGGCCAAGATAGAACCTACTGTATATTAGACTGATACACTTTTAATCTGATGCGGTCAAATGCCCTAACTCCAGAGGAATATTACACAATTGACAATTAAATCGTTAGTCGACTTGTAGGAAAGTTTCAACCACAATCGAAACCACTGAGTATCTGAATTATCTAAATAAAATCTAGGCTGAATATCCAAATCCTATTCTCCCTTTGGGGCAATGAGCAGAATCCGCGGATTTGTGCAAAAGTACAGATTAGACGAACTAATCCATTCGAGTTAATCTGATACACATTAGGGGTGATGGGATTTGGCCGAATAGGGGCATTAGCGGATCCCCTATCTTTTTTGTGCGACCTACTTTCTCGACTCCTTATTTATTTTGTCGCATAGTGGGATGATTAAACAAGGATAGATTTAGAAAGAAATCATGAGTTCTTTAACATGGGATTGAGTTAGAGACATTTTTAAAGGTGTTTAAAGAAGAGAAAGAAATATGTTTAAATTTATTTTTGTTTGTGTGTCTGGGTCATTTTTAGCTTCTACTATACGTTCAATTATAAATTTAAATACTATAAAATATATTTTTATTTTACTATTCTTTTATTGTACATACAAACAATCCGCAAACATATTTTCAATGAATATTGAATTTGCAGAAAAATTCAATAATTCAAAAACTGTCCACTCATGTTGCATGACAACGGTAAAAGCTCTGAAGACAATCTTACCGAAACCAAATCAAGTGTAATGATTACGCAAAATAATATATATCAACTTCTTATCCTATACAATTTAAGCATTGCTTAGTTTCTCCATTTTTTTTGCTGCATTACGTTTGGCAAATAAACTTTAATTTCTCCACAAGTTGCGTTAAAAATTCAAATCATTCTAGACGTCATTCTCATTTACAGACCCATTCAAATAAACTTTACATTCCACGAACTACGAACTTTATATTCACTCTGAACTTCATGAAATTGCTTCTTGGCCTTAAGGGTACAGCAAAGGAAAAACAACATTTACAGTCTGCGTCAAATAACCGGAACAAAATACTGAATTATTTTACTTTAAGGCCAAGTTCAGACGCAACGCTTCAGGTAATTTTTTTAATATTCACAGTGTCGCATGTTCCCAGTGGAAGTGTTAAGTCTATTGGAGCTTTTACAATAGATAATAAAAAGATCGTACTTATAGTTTTATTAATGATATTCGCTCAAAAGATGACAAGTTAAAAAGAGCTTTCACGTTACAAATGCTGTGAATTTGATATCACTTTAAATTGCCTTGACATTCCACATATTACATTAGCATTGCCTAGCATCACCTGAGGGAATACCGTTGATGAATCTTCAAGTACGATATTTTTATTGTCATGTGAGAAAGATCCCAATAGAAGTAACACTAATACTATGGATCAGGCAGTACTGAAAGTACTTCAAATAATTCCGGAAGCGTTGCGTGTGGAATGGGCCTTACAGTATGAAAATTCAGTTTTGTGTTCCGGTTATTCGTATACTTGAGCTGTAAATGCCGTTTTTCCTTTGTTGTACCCTTTAAGTCAAGAAGCAATTTCATGACGTTCAGAGTGAATATAAAGTTTATGGTTAGTGGAATGTAATTTTTTTTATGATAGAGTCTGTAAATGCGAACTTCGTCGTAGAATGATCTGGAATTTTAACAGAGGTATCGTTAAGAAATAAAAGTACGTTTGCAAAATGCAATGCAGGAATGGAGAAACAAGTCAATGGATAAATTGAAGAGAATTTTAAAAATATGCTTTATATTATTATTTCACGCAGTTAAGACACTTGTCTTGGTTTTGGTAAGAATGTCAATGTAAGGTTTACTAAGTAAAAGATCAAGTAATTTTGATCCATTGTTACTTATATTCAAAATTGTGCTTTGTTGTTTAATTAACTGAATTTTTCTGTAAATTAAACATTTATTTAAAATGCATTTGCTATTTATTCAACATATATTTTTCCTATCGCTTGGGAAAGCTTTAATTGACTTAACATTAATTGTGCTCATTTGGAATCGTAAGTGCGGCAAATAGTACCTGAACCATCACGTGTGCAACAGCCATAACAATGGATAGAAAGGTATCAATACATCTTTTCTATTGAAATCCAATGTTGGATATTCAGCACGCGATCCCAACAACAGGCTGAATAAAGCCCAACAGCACACAATACAGCAACAGAGTGCTGCCACTTGCAAGCACTGTGGGCAAGCAGCTCGAAGAAAAATGGCGTATCTTCCATTGAATTAACATGGCACAAACGTCTCTTTTCTAATGAATTGGACGATACATAGTGCATTAGCAAATGAAATGATAACGGGCCACTATCGCCTAATCCTCAAAATTAATCGCCCCGAGGGGGGATATCAAGTCTCCAAATGACTCGTTCTCGAAGTCGTTTAGATCGTCGCGTTGGTGATTGGGGGGGGGGGGGATTCAACGACATGCGAGTGGTGCATTGATTATTTTATATTAAAAGACCAATTTGAAAAAAGGCCAAGATGAAATGGAGAGAAAATGCGATTTTTGGCAAGTTATTACTGCCGTTCGGTTAACGCCAAAACACATTGACTCATTAAAACCTGTTCAGAGAATATCTTCAACTTTGCGCATGATACATGGGGAGATTCATGAAAAATCGTAAATTATTGGCGCAAATAACTAATTTTATAGAAATTTGCATGTTTCGATGGAAGCACGAGATGCCCACTTTTTTCAGACAACTCAGACTGAAAACCAGACTTTTAAACAGCTCATACATTTTAGTCTGAGTTGTGTAGCATTTTGAAGAAGGTGGGCCTCTTGTGTTCCCACCGAAACATGTAAATTTCTACAGAATGTACCCCAATAACTAACGTTCTTTTCTTCATGAATCTTCTCATTAAGATCTGCTAACTCTCCAGATTTCACCAGCAATAAAAGCTCAAGCTCGTTAACAATTTTCTGGATTTCGTGGGAAATATAACTATTAATTTTATGAAAAGGAAACTTTAACTTTCGCAGGGCAAGGTGCACGAAAATCCAGAAAAATATTAAGAATCAAGTTGACCAGGAGAAGCATTGCCGGGTAAAATCCGAGAGAGTTGGTAGAACTGCTATCAATGGCGATTTGGCAAGAAAATTTTTTATGCTTTAGTATTTCGTATTAAACAAAATATAAAACAAATAAATATCATTGCAGCGAACAATATGTTGAGACAAATTAAGTTATTAATACGAAAAATAATTTTTAAAACTTAAAGTTACCGTTTTAGTACTACGACAATGGTAGTCTTAAATGAGTTAAAAATGAGAGCTATTTTTATTACTGGTCCACAATGTTTTGGCGGTTTGGTGTTTGGAAATATACATCCAATCCAAGATGACTGGATCGAACTTACCCCTATTTCTCTTTTGGTATTAGCAAGCGGGAAACCAGTTTATAGGAAGTAAGTTTGGTATAGTTGACTTTATCAACTCTTCAGCAAACGCTTATCAAAACCAACCGTCAACATGTTCAATGCATAAAAATTTTACTTACCAATTTATTATTTTTTTTGTTTATTCGGAATGTTTAGGGGCACTTTAGGCGTATGGCAGAGTGTATAGAGGTAATAACTAGCATGTCATTGGTAAAAATTACCCCTGATGTATCTATATGCACGGCCTTGTATATTTGTAACACTTTTAAAAAAACTTGTTATTCGAATTAAGCACATTTCATCTGGTCAAGAAATCACGTTAATTTGGTGCGTCAAACCCACGTGACATGGGTAGAGGACGTATCTTTGTCCCTTTTATAGATGCCTACGTCCAGTATTTTATCATTAAAAGGGTCTTGGAAATAAATATGGCGGCCATTCCACATGCTCTTAAACGCAATTCCAATATTCGGTTTTAGAGAATGGGGATATGAGCTCTTTAAAGCAGCAGCGTGGAACAAATTTATTTCGCTATTAATTCCATAACGATCTTTTGTCTCGCATCGGAAAAGAAATAGTTCCGTTGGATGAGTTCGAACCGGGAATTTGCGTTCGAAAATTAATAATTTGGAATGTTTCTTATTCCTTCGAACATTGAAGAATGACTTCGGTGGAATGGAATGAAAGCGGGTAATTAAGAAATCTTTTGGAAATATGCGGTTTTAATATTGTTGGAGCGTGTTTGCATTGAATTGTTACGAATTGTTTAATTTACTGTTGTATTTTGAATAAATGGTTCGGTTTTGATAAAATAATTTTGAAAGGAAAAGTGTTTTGCTAACTTAGAAAATTGTTTAATACAGAAATATTCAACATCAAGGGTTTATTTCAGTAAAAGCTTATATAATTTGAAATTTTCTCTGATATGCCCATCAGAAAAACATTTGAATGTGTAGTTTTTGATCTGAAATGCATCAGCAATATAACAAATTCCACTAAAAACATATGTAAAGAAATATACATTTTGGTTTTCTAGCAAATGAAGCATTTAAAATTGATAAGTTATCAGTTTCATTTTTCTTGTGTATTTCTAATTGTAAATGGAACTTGCAAACGATTAAAAATTGGTGTTATCTATAAAATCTTCTGTCATCAAAATCTACTATTTGGCAGTCAAACTTTTATTTATGCTTTTGGTGAATCTTTATATTTATATACTTATTTTATATTGGAAGTGTTTTTAGTAAAAGTTACTATCACTAATTTGTTAGTTTAAGTTAATAACTCATCCATAACCAGTTTCTTTATATTAAATTATAAACATATAGAATTATATTTAAACTTTTAGCTAAGTAAGCGATTTCTAATTTATTAGGTATACTAGGGGTAAGTAGCACTACACGACTTTTGCCCACGACTGTATTGCCACTCAATTAATCAAAACATTTAAAGGCAATTAAATTCCATGTAAGGTAATTTCAATAACTTTAAAACCTAAAAAGTTCTACAGCACTATTTTGTGCTTGAGCGATTTTCTTGGAAATCGTACTATGACGCCCGACGTTATTAGTTTAGTTTGAATAATCGTTGCACTAGAGCTACACGAGGGCTATTGGCGACGGACGTCATATTTTGGAACCACAGTCAAGTAATGAGCCGACACCTGAGTAGGCACCCAACGCAACCGTTAAGGGCGACTTCGTACGCAGTGTTAGGACTTTGAATGATATTTAACGTGCACTCCATCTATACGCCCGACTGGTACTAAGAACTCGTGCATCAATTTCGAATTAAATACTTCTTTTTGTTTGAGCTTTCGAGGGATTTCAGGTAGAGTGGTCCAGATGTTCATTTCGCATTTCAGCTTTACTACTGCGCAATACTTTTATTTTGTTCTTTCATATTAGGTAATTGAAAGTAAAAATATTGCTTTTTTCTTCCATTGTCAAACAATAAAAATGATAATTTATTATGCGATTTTATTAAGAATATCTTAAGGGGACGGGGAACATATAGCAGTTTCAAAATATCAAATTTTCATTTTAACTTTCAATCACTAAAATGAATATTTACGAAATGTTTTATATAATATGCACCTGAACATGGTGTTGGAGTTCCCAAATTTGGTAGTTAATTTAAATATAACTTTGTAGTTTTGTAATATAACTTTGTTTCCAGCTTCATACGTAATTATTTTAAAACACCGATTTTTAGCTTTTAGGTAGGGGGAACCAGGGACATATGACCCCACTCGAAGTTTTTTGCTTGTAACTTTTAAAAAACACTATTTATGAATGTGTAAATGCAGATAATTTATACTTCATAAAGTAGTACACAATATATATTAGTATTTTTCTGTAGTATTAACTGCAATAGTAGTAAAATATAAATTATTTAAAACTTTAGTTTTGGGTCATGTATCACAATGCATAGGGACACATGATCCACCTATTAGGGATACGTGACCCAACCCCAAAATGTGATAGTATAACTTAAAATAATCAAAAAACTTTTACCAAATAACAAAACTAATATCATATTATAAAGTTTATATAGATTTTATAGTATTTTCAGACAAAATTATTACTTTTTATTTTTATCTCATTAATTATGCTTATATTAACGAAATAATCAAATTTAAAAGTAAATTCTGTTCGAAATACAAAACTGGGGCTTCTTTTATTTTGCAGAGAAAACACATGTGGTTGAAGAATCGCTACTATTTTATCAATATCATTTGGGAAATTTATTATCCATTTTAGGACATTTAAAACACTTTCCATCGATTTTTTCTGCATATTGAATTGTAAGCTCGTTAAAAAAAATTCCCTTGTACTTTCAAACAAACCTTATACTTCCTTAACGACCCAGTCAATTACTTTTGGGACTCCCGTGATTTTTGAAAAAATTTACTGGGTCTACTTCTGTCTACTTTTGTGTTGTTTACTTGGGTCACATATAACTAATTGGTTTGGGTCACTTATCCCTAGTTGCACTTTTTTTTAATCCCAAAACAAAGTCATTTGCGAATAATTACTTTAGCACTATTGTGCATGTAACTGTAGCTAATAGCATGAACTAAACAAATAACTAATTGAAAAAATCTTTCTTTTAAACCAAAAAATGTAGACCGAAAAACCTTACGGCCACAAAAATTTACTTTCAGTGCATGAAAACGTATTTCTTCGCATAACTTAACAAATACGCAATGATTCAGCTCGTTTTTTTCACCATGTGATCAACTGGCTGAAAGGAAAAAAGTGATGCCACTTTCAACTCACAAAACTTTTCCATTGCTGAGAAAAAGGCATTGGGTCATGTATCCTTAGGCGTCAAATGTCCCTAGTTCCCCCTACACTTTCCAGCACAACTATTGCGTGTATCTAAAAATATTTTTTATAGAAATAAAAAAAAAGTCAATTCAACGCAATGAACCTCAAGTTTGACGATAAAACATTCATAATTTTAAGTTATTAACATAAATAGAAATTTTGCGCATTTCTTTAATTAAAAAAATCGTCTTATTTTTACTCACTTAATATTTTTTGGAATATTTTTGGTTCACTGTGTTAAATAAACATAAATACGGCATCACAGAAAATTTCAACCTTTCTAGTAAAATAGAAAAAGAGAAAAGTGTACCTTAAGGCTGAAAATTGGTGTTTTGGAATAATGATTTTTAAAGCTGGGCAACAAAGTTATATTAAAATTAACTACTAAATTTTCAAACTCCAGCCCCATATTCAAATGTACATCATAGAAGTTTTTTCGTAAAGGCACGATTCAGTAACTAAAGTTGAAATAAAAATTCGAGATTTTGAGTGGTCGTTTTGTTCCCTGTTACCTTAAACTCAAAGCATTTTCTCTAATGGATATAATTTTTTAAACATTTGTTTAAGTATTTTTCTGACATCCTCTTCTTAAAATTTGATGTGATTTCAAAAGTCTTAATCACCCCACAATAGCTCACAAATAAACAAGTACAAATGACTTAATTTTCTAAAGAATTTACAATCGACCAAACGGTTTTAAAACGAACGAAATGGAATGTAGCAATTTGAGTTTCAGAGTATTTCGAATTAAAACTGAGAAGAGAGAACACTCAATTAGCATTCTGATATCATTAATTTTCAAAATGAATAATTAGTTTCATTTGTGTCATCGTTCGGAAAGCAACGCGAAGAAATTTCCTTCGTTACAACATCGCAAACCCATCATAGAATTTCCGAGATAAAATTCCATAAAGAATCGCATACAATGCATTTTAATGATTCCTAATGTTTATTATGCTGATGTAACCAAAGAAAGCTTATGTTGTCATAAAAAAAATAGAATTTTTACTAGAGAAATGTGTTAAATGAGCGCTACATAAATCATTGGGGGTCGTAAAAAAGTCGATTACACATATTATGATGGAAAAAAAATCCAGCGTACAGGCAAGTGTAACCAAATAATTATTTATTAAGAGGTTATGTTTGAATGGGTGTCATAATTTTTCAAATGTCACTTCCAATGCAAAAGCGGGTTTTTTTTCGCTTATATTATGAGATCGGTTATTCCATCGCTAATGACGAATTATTATTATAAATTAATGTTGGTGAAGCCGTTAAAATGATATGACATTTTCTTATTCAATATTTATTTTTATAAATTTTGTATTTGTCGCATTAGATATATTGCTTTATGAATATTATTTATGTTCAGAAGAAATTGCTTTATTTTCTACATTGAAATGTCTATTATATGGTATATTTATTACCGAAATGAAACTAAATGTTATCGTTCAATAAATATTAACAAGAAAGTAGTCTATCTTGTGCGAAGAAAGTGCTTCTTTCTCATTGAAATATTATAAATGAAATTGTTTTGCACAAGAAAACATAATTCAGACAGGTATATATAATAATTATAAATATGCTTTATTTAATTATAACGGGTAAAAGCTATATGTTAATTAATTGCAATTAATAACAAATATATTTTGAATAATTATAATGGCTAATTAATAGGTCTTAGCCCCATCCTAAAAGAAATTATGGATTGATAATAGCTTCGAAACCATAGATATCATAGTTAAAGTATTAGATTGGCAGATCACGTGATCTCCAATGCTAACGACGGGACGCGCATGGAGACCAGAATAAGAGGGCAAATGGGCCAGTGTTGCCACCACATTAAGGAGAAAAAAATACTACGAAAAAATACTGTTTAATTCTAAAATTACAAAAAAATACCATAAAAGTACTAGCTGCATTTAGGAATCTTTTTAGTGACTTTAAAAAAAGCGTTAAACGGCTTTTTTAGTATTTTTATGCTATTTTTTTGTAATTTTAGAATTAAACGGTATTTTTTCGTAGTATTTTTCTCCTTAATGTGGTGGCAACACTGGCCCATTTGCCCTCTTATTCTGGTCTCCATGCGCGTCCCGTCGCTAGCATTGGAGGTCACGTGATCTGCCAATCTAATATTTTAACTATGATATCGATGTTCGAAACCCAGTTTTTATTAACTATTGCAATTGATACAATAAGGAACACTGCTACCCTTTTACTATTTAATTGAAGTTAAATGTAAAAGGAAGAAACTAACTTCCAAATGTGCTAATAAAGTTTTATCGATCGATAGATTTTGTGAAAAATTTCTGAATTCAAAAAAAGGCTGATAGAATAAAAAAAACAGAAATTATTGGCATCAGATACATCTGACACTTCATTGCGTTTTTTTTTTTGTTTAACTCTTATATTCAAATTACTACATACATCAAAATGTTTTCAAACAAAAACCTACAGAATCGTTAACCGTTTACTTTAATACATGAGTACGATTTCCCAATTTAATGTAAATAATATAAACTATTACAGCTATACCGGAAAATAATCAATTTTTTGTAACCAATTGACTAATATGAGACATTTACTTGTGGTGGTATCTTACATGTTTTCAAACACCGTTTCGAATGTATTAAAAAGTTTTCGCAACAAAATTTGTTTACAAAAAATTCAGGAGGCGGATAGACTAAAAAGAAACAGAACAATGTTTTCGCCTGAAAATAGATGAGAAATATATAAAAATTCATTCGAAGCATGTTCTTATTGAGACTAGTTCCCAACATTGGTTACAACATTGTTAGATTTAAAACATTCTATAAACTTGATTGTTTATAACAAATACAATGTAATCTATATAATTATAATATAACTTTGTGAGGGCAACAAACAGTGGACCTTCTCAAGTGAGATAGAATATATCACATTCCATAAGATGTTTTACATCTCTTGCAACATACTCTTAGCTCTTGTAAAAGCTTTGATAAACGAAAAGATTATCAGATAAAACCAGCTGTTTTCTTTCATTCTGATCTAATTAATTTTTGACATTTTCAATAGACATTATCTCCAGAAGTCTTCAAATAAAACTAAAGTGATGTCAAGAATACTTGACAGTATAAGTGACGTATCAGCAAAATTACTGTTTTTTAGCAGAATTTTTTTTAAGCTTGGCATTTACGTAAAATGTTTTCTATGATGAAGGTATATTTCTTGTTTTTGTGTAGCGACGGATAAACTCATCACTGAAAAACCGAATTATTATATTAACATTGAAAACCTACATATGCAAGTAAATATAACTCAATTTCAAGGGTGTGGGTTACGTTATCTTTCCGCGTGCAGTTTAATATCGCTTTTAAGTAAAAAGTGTCGCTTAAGTAACACTTCTTAAATGCTAACTCAATGGGATTAGGACACTTTTCCGCGTGCAGTTTAATATCGCTTTTAAGTAAAAAGTGTCGCTTAAGTAACACTTCTTAAATGCTAACTCAATGGGAATAGGACACTTTTCCGCGTGCAATTTAATATCGCTATTAATAAGAAAGTGACACTTTTTAAATGCTAACTCAAAGGGACTAAAACACTTTTTCACGTGCAGTTTCATATCTTTTTTAAGCAGAACAGTGACACTTTTTTAATTGCCAACTCATTGGAAGACATATCACTTTTTCGAGTGCACTTCAATATTGCTCGTAATAGATAAGTGGCACTTTTTAAATGCCAACTCACTGTTAGATAGGTCACTTTTCAGCGTGCAGTTTAATATCGCTTGTACATTAATAAGTTACACTTCCTCCAAAATTAACTCAACCTGATAATTGGAGATACATCGTTTTTCCAGGTAAGTCCAATGTATCTCGTACGTGAATAAGTAACACTTTTGCTATGTTAACGCATTTAAAGATAGTTCACTTTTCTAAGTAAGATGAATATCTCTTAAACATGGAAAATGACACTTTTTCCATACCTACTCAAAGGAAGATAGGTCACTTTTCTACTTACGTGGCACATGATCTAAACCACCAACAACACCTGTCGTCATAGCACACTTCACCGTTATCTTGTCCTTTTTGGTCTCTTAATTACACTTTTTCGACAGAACTTTATATTTGAACTTTCTTGTAAAATCAACGACGTAGATATAATGGACTCTTATTCTAATTATAAAAGGAGGTCAAATGAAGAAGGGGTCAGATGAATAGCTAATTTGGCAAGAAAGATTGCTACATTTGGCTATACTTATCCTTGCTGTTTGAGCAATTACAAAAAAAAACACATTTTATTTTCAAGTTAAATCAGTTGTAGTTTCCCTGCTTAATGTTTGATACACATGTTATGTTGTAAAAATATCAGTACATTTTAGTACGTTGTTCATAACCTATCGTACGCATATCATTTATATTGCATCATACAAATACGAAAATACAAATACAAAAAATTGTCGACCAACAACAGGCCAGAGGCCCGGCAAGGTCGGTCCAAAATAAATCTAATACTTTACCAGTTTCCAATGTCTATCAAGATTCTTCTTAAAATATTCTACTCTCTTCGAATGCACAACATAATCTGGTAAAGCATTCCACTCATTGACAACTCTATTGTAAAAATAATGTTTTCTTACCTCCCTTCTAAAGCACGATTTATTCAATTTCTGATCATGTCCTCTGGTCCGGCGATTTAAGGTAAAACCTAAGTCCTGCATGTCTCCCTGTTTTATGAGCTTGAATAACTGCATTAAATCACCCCTAGCTCTCATATTTTCCTGAGAATACATGTTTAAAAACTTAATCTGTTATCATAACCAATACCAGATCATTTTTGTAGTATTGTAGTATTTTTTGTAGTACAGCTGGGGGAAAAAAACGATCCACCCTTCGTTTTTCGGCTGCTATTGGTCAAGGAATTTTGTGAAAGGTGTCATTTTTCAGGAAATAGCGTAAGGCATTGAGAACTGGCAACCAAAATTATATAAGGGGTCGTCTACATATAAAAATGAGTACCAACTTTGAAAATTCCAATAGCAACACTCAGTTTTTTTTACACAAAAATGTTCAGCGCCTTCAAAATACCCCAGGTATAAAAAAGAATTATTCATTTTGCATTATTTGCTGAGATATTAAAGCATTAATTTTGAACTCGTTTAGGGGGAAATCTCCAAATTGAAATAGTTAATATTTAGGGTGTCTTTTCGAAACGACAAGCTAACAAAAGGGATACCATAATCTCGCCAAAGGATGCTAGAATTAAAACCTTCTTCACTAATATTGTGATTTTTTTTATGTTTTTCCCTTTTTTAAAAATTTTGGATTTTAAAATTCAGAAATAAAATAAAGGTTAGACGAGAAAAAGTTTTAATTTTAAATTAAGTCACACATACCATTATTTATAACGAACAGATTTTCAAATGCGATAAGTTACAATCAGATAGACAAACATGATTATTACATTTATGTTTTATATTTTATGCAAATTTTTGTTTCATTCATATTGCTACAAAAAGTTTGTTTAAATTTCGGCGCACTGGGTCTGGGACATACCCCGACAAGCCAAAATCCCGACAAGCCAAAATCCCGACACGCCGAAATCCCGAATGAGTCAAAATCCCGAATGGATCTAAACCCCGAATGGGTAGAAATCCCGAAAATAGATTTTTGTTTATTTCCTCGATTTTTTTTAAATATTACAGATTATTTATTTATTTAGTTATTTAGTCAGTTAGTTAGTCTGTTAGTTAGTCAGTCAGTTAGTCTGTTAGTTAGACAGTCTGTTAGCTAGTCAGTCCGTTAGTTAGTTAGTCAGTTAATCAGTCAGTCCGTTAGTCAGTCAGTCCGTTAGTCAGTCAGTCCGTTAGTCAGTCATTCCGTTAGTCAGTCAGTCCGTTAGTCAGTCAGTCCGTTAGTGAGTCAGTCCGTTAGTGAGTCAGTCCGTTAGTTAGTCACTCCGTTAGTTAGTCCGGACTGACTTAGTCTAACTGAGTGTCAATTAGTTAGTCAGTGAACTCATTTACTCATTTACTAACTGACTGACTGACTAACTAACTTACTAACTGACTAACTAACTAAATGCTTGACTAACTAACTAACGGACTGACTGACTAACTGACTGACTAACTGACTGACTAACTGACTGACTAACTGACTGACTAACTGACTGACTAACCGACTGATTAACTGACTGACTAACTAACTGAATGACTGACTAACCGACTGAATAACTAACCGACTGACTAAATAACTAACTAAATAAGTAAATAAATAAGTAATCTCTAATATTTTTTTTTAAATCAAGAAATGGACAAAAATCTATTTTCGGAATTTCGACCCATTTGGGATTTCGTCTATGTCGGGTTTTGGCCTTTCGGGATTTCGGCGTTCGAGATTCTGGCTTGTCGGTATTTCGGCTTGCGGGATTGTGTCCGGAACCCCAACTCACTTTATCGGTAATATAAACCACATATTACAAAACGAGACGATCTTAACACGATATTTAAGGAAAGCAAAATAAAATTACGCAGAATGATTTGGCAATGATTTTTAACTAAGGCAATGGGCACTAATCATTTTAAATAATCAATGTGGTAACAATGACATATGCTGAACACCGAATTCCAATAATATTTTAGAGTGTTTTAATTTTTAATATAAAACACACCTTTTGAAATTGTATTGGAAATAATATACATTCAAAAACATAGTAATCGATATCATTTAATGTTAATTATACAAACAAAATACATTGTATGCACTTGAAACCAGAAAAGATTTTTAGACATTTGACAGACATCAATAATTTGAATAAACATTTACCAAAAACGCTTTTCAACCACCAAACGATAATGCAAGTTAGGATCCAATTTGCTAAGTAATTTTTTACACGGTCCACAAAATTTCGTTTTTTTCAGTATTTTTACAATAACTCGGCAAATAATTGTTGTTGAATTAAAAAATTCGGGATTTTGGTTCTACTTGATCTACTTTATCGATTTATGTAACAAAAATTTGGGGTTGCTATTCATGTTTTATTTTTTCTTATTTAAATTTAAATAAAAAATAATAAAAATGAAAAATTGATGAAAAAACTTGTGTGATTTGTTTTTGGAAGATTAAGAAGTATATAATGAAAAAAAAATGGTTTAATTCATTATATTTGTGGAGGTATGAATAAAAGTTTGAAACTTTTTTAACATTATGGGCGTTCAACTTTGAATGCTTATATCTCAACAAATAAAGCTAAATAATAAATTTTTCTTTTGGATCTGGGGTATTTTGAAGATGATAAACATTTTTATATAAAAAAATTGGGTGTTGCTATTGGAATTTTCAAAGTTGGTACTCATTTTATTATGTAGACGACCCCTTATACAATTTTGGTTGCCAGTTCTCAATTTCTTACGCTATTCCCTGAAAAATGACACCTTTCACAAAATTCCTTGACCAATAGCAGCCGAAAAACGAAGGGTGGATCGGTTTTTTTTCCCCAGCTGTACCTTAATTCTTTTTGATGCTTTGTGCTGAACCTTTTCAAGCAACTCTATATCTTTCCTGAGGAAGGGAAACCAAAACTGAACAGCGTTATGTTGTAAAAATATCAAGTATATTTTAGTACGTTGTTCATAACCAATCTTATGTATATTATATTTATATTGCATTTTTTTTTGTCGTGTCCATGAGAGTCGAACTCTATATGTGTCCGTGAATTTTGATAATTTCTTCTACGACTTGCTTGATGTTGTCTCCATACGGATCTAGCATAGTCGGCAGTACTCCAATCTTTCTCAGGCTGGCGCTCATAGCCGGACACTCATAGATGTGAGTAGGCGTAAGCTGTGTATCATTATATTGCAATTTATATTGCATTATATGTAACTTATGCAGGCTTTGATGAAATGTGTGAGTCTTGATAAAGAGGACATACATTCCAGTCCTCTTCTACTCTTTATCCATTTCCTAATATGAAATCTAAGGTAATGAAAGTAATGCGATGGGATAGAAAATACTAAATGAAGATTTTGTTTTCTGCACTTTTGAAGGTTACTGATTCTGAAAAATTAGTTTTGGATCAGTTTGTCCGTTTGACATTTTGTCTGTCTCTAACACCACTCTACAGCTTGAACTAAAAGAGCAACCGACTTCAAATTTAGTAAACGAGTCCCTAGTACGTGTCGGACGTCATAATAAGCTTTTCTGAGAAAATCGCGCATGCCGATTTGCAGAGGGTAGCTGCAATAGAACTTTTAAGGTTTCAAAGGTATTGCTGAAAAACAAAATGCGATACAGACTTCAAATTTGGTACACAAGCTTCAAGTTCCTGTCATAATAAGGTTTTTAGAAAATATGAATGCGCAAATGGTAGCTGTCATTGAACTTTTTAGGTTTTAAAGTTATTAAAATTACTTTAAGGTATATAATTATCTTATTGATTTATTAAGAGGTATAATCGAAAGTAGCACAGTATTATACACCAATAGTTTTGAGGGGGCTGGGGAGCCCAGTCGGTTAGGCGTTCGCCTTGCATGCGGAAGGTTTGGGTTCGGGCATCGCCAAAATAACTGCCGACCTATAAACGGCCCGTGCAGCCAAAAATGTCCGACGAATAATACTCGTGTAGAGGGAGTGCACGGTAAATATGCTCCAAAGTCCCGACGCTGCGTACGATGTCGCACTTAATGGTTGCGTTGGGTGCCTATTGAGATGTCGGCTCATCACCTGACTGTGGTTCTAAATTACGACGCCCGTCGCCAATAGCCCTCGTGTAGCTCTAGTGACGATAATTCAAACGAAACCAACAGTGTTGAAGATATTGTGCTCGTGGACGTAATTATGTAGCCTGCGGCTAGATCAGAGAGAATTCGATTGTTTCAGGTAACGAAATTTTTTCCATTTTAAATTCTTACTCGTCTTTGCAATCGGTGATCCGATTGGCCTTCTGTTCCCAATTGGCATGAATTTACCGATCGAGGATCGGGAAAGCATTTATGTTTATTAACATTTCTGTTATACCACACAAGACCTGAAACATGCCCATAAGCCAGCAACCATAGATATCATAGTTAAAGTATTAGATTGGCAGATCACGTGACCTCCAATGCTAACGATGGGACGCGCATGGAGGTCAAATAAGAGGGCATAATGGCCAGTGTTGCTGCCACTTTAAGGAGAAAAATCCTAAGAAAAAATACCATTTAATTCTAAATTTGCAAAAAAATATCATAAAATACTAGCTGCATTTTGGAATCTTTTAAGTGACTTTAAATCCTTTTCTAGTATTTTTTTTGCAATTTTAGAATTAAATGGGTTTTTTTTCGTAGTATTTTTCTCCTTGAAGTGGCAGCTACACTGGCCATTTTGCCCTCTTATTTGGCTTCCATGCGCGTCCCGCCCATTGGAGGTCACGTGATCTGCCAATCTAATACTTTAACTATGATATCTATGCCAGCAACCACATAACAGTTGAAAAGCGTAAAACATCATAAATATTTAGAACTCTGCAAATTTTCTCTGGTGAATAGTTTGAATGTCACGTGACTTTCTTTTTGATGGAGGTCATCTTCTAGTTTTGTCAATGCGCAGCTCTTAACATCTAAGGTCTCTGTTTAAAGAAAGAAACAATTCATCATTCAAGTCTTTTGTGCGGTGAAATTAATTAAGTTGGGCTCGTTTTCGTGAATGTTTTGGGAACGGAAAACAATGCGGCCGTAAATTTTGTTACCGCATGTTAATATGATTTTCTTTTGTCCTATATCGATAAGGTGACAGGAAGAGTATTTGAGTAAGTTTTTAACTTTGTGGTAATCTGTATCTTTATTGTAAAGTAGTTGGAAGTAATCTTACCAATTTTATCAAAATAATTTATTTCAGTTGAGATAATAAAAGTCAAGATAAGAATTTAATTTTGTTACCAGGGGTAAATAGAAAATATTTTGTAGAGTTAATAATTTAAAAGTTCAGTAAGTTTCTGATATTTTTTTAGTTTATTCCATGATTACACGAGTTGAATATTTTTTGATTGAAAACTTATATAAATTGCAACTTTTGTTTGAGCATCATTCAGGCTTCAGTATTTCATCATAATTTTACTTCTTTAAAACTTCTATAAACAGAAATACTTGTTTTTTAAATAAAAGTGTACTTTTATTTCAAATTTAGGACTAATTTTATGCTCAGCATTTTTTTTAATGATAATAAAACGCTTTTTCATTTAAATTTCACTTGACTTTGGTTTTGAATTGCAACTCCCGTCACCAATTGCCTTCGAGTTATTGTAGCTTGGGTGCGATGATAATACAAATCAACTCAAACCATTTAAATTACCACTTTAATTTAAAATTTCACAATTACAATATGAATATACTATTTTTTCAGATTTAAATAAATGAATGGTTTTTATAATAAAATTACATATATAATAGTTCTAATGTAACTAATTTCACTTCGAGTATAGATTTCTTTGTGGTTGAAATGAATTATTTACCCTTTCAGTCCCAATGACAATTTGGCATCATCATTTTAGAATTTTTTTTCTGATCGTCTATAGCCATTTATGATATCAAAAAGCACATCATTCGATTCTTCAAACTTTTTCTATTAGAAAATATTTTTTATTAATCCCAATAGATGTCAGCCCTATTATTTTTTTTAAATTGTGATCAGAAACATGATGATGCCAAATAGCATCACTGGGACTGAAAGGGTTAATCTGATTAAATAAAAAAAAATCGTTGTTTCAAGTGTTTAACCACAAGTTTGTAATAGAATTTTAAAATATCAAATTTAAAACTTAAAATATGGGAAACAATGAAACAACACCCTTTTTCTGCATCTAAAGTTAGCATAAAAAAACAAAATACAAATTCCAGTTTAAACTCAAACGTAATTGCAAAGAAACCACCAGTACACAAACGCAGCACTGTTTTTCTTCCCCAAACTTTTAACTCCTAGAAAAAGGACAATTGTTTAACATGAAACCCTTCAACAACAGCCCTTTTTCCTTTAAGCTTTTCACTTTAAACAACTGCAGACACACAAGACTCAATCTAAAAAGAAGCAGTCCTTTCTACGAAAACAAACTGAAATTCCCTGTCTTTTTTTCCGAACTTTTCAGACTTGAGTTTACAAGGGAAGTGTAACGAACCTATGTAAACGCGACGCTGAAGGTTTTTGAGGCAGTCTCTGTCGAGACCAAATAAAACTGTTCGTTTATTTTTTGTCGTGTATCTTCAGGTTTATGTCTACACAGATTTTGGGGTAAATGTAGGATTTAAAGTTGAAGTTTAACTATGAATCATCAACATTGTAACTTTTAAGTTTCAATAAATTTCTAGTCTTACCAAATTTAAGGAATAGTATGTTGTGTATTTGAATAGATTCGTTAATAAATAATTTTACCCAAGCAGTTTTATATGTTATTCTTCAAGCTGCAATAATTTTAGTGAACAAAAAATAATATTCATTTTATTGGCTATAAAAAATTAATGAAAATAGCCGGTTTTGGCTTTTAATAGTTTAATTTACAACTGAATGCTGTGTTCCTAAGGTGTGCAAATCTTATGTGCAGAAGAGGTTCTAAGTGACATTGGTGTTACAAACCTACTTTTAGCTTCCACACTACGTTTATAACGTAAAAAGTGGAAGGTATTATAATCGTTCAGTCCGTTTGTCCGTCCGTTTGTCTGTCCGTCACCCACTTTCATAGCCCAAACTACAAATGCTACAGACAAGTGTGATACGTCAAAAAATTCAGCGCATCGAAATTAGAATACATTGAAAATTGCGGAAACGAATTCGAATTCACAGTACTTCAATTATTTTAAAAAACTGCAAAATTTAATGCTCATTTAAAAAGCACACGAAGCCATTTTTGTTAGAAATAAATCACCATTGCCATTCGCAACAATCGCTCGAGACACTTTAATTTTTTTAAACAATAAATTAAAATAAATTTATTTTTGCGCCATAAATCAGTTTAAAATGACGTCAAATATATTTCACAAAGAGATTCTTTGATTGTATGTTGATATGAAATGTTTTCTTCTATTTAAAAGCGAGGAATATTACATATTTATTCTTTGAAATATAAATTATTTTAGCAAACGATAACAAATAATTATTGAATTTTCGAAAGAAAATAAATGAAACTAGCCAAATTTAGCGTCTAAATGCTTAATATAGAATTAATGCTGTATTTGGCGCGTTTTTTCCTGTTAAACATGAATGTTGTGTGGAAGCGGGTTAAGTGACATATTCTGTTACAAACCTACGTGTTTATTTCGATAAGAATTTCACTAAGTATTTAAGTAATAGAAAAGTGCCCTATTTTAGTTTTCCGAACTTCTTGTAAAGCATGATTTACTTCAATTTTATGATGGGTAAACTTAATTTCTTAATTATCAACAGTTTTAGAGGTATTATTTTCATTTTTAGTCTTACTTTAGTCACATTTTATTTTACAGTTGATAAATGGGAGTCTTTTTTACGTAATGACAAAATTAAGGATGATTTCATTTTTGCATGCTAAAGGTCCCAAGTTCGGATTCGGGCATTGCCAAAATAACTGCCGACCTATAAACGGTTTGTGCAGCCAGCCAAAAAGTTCCGACGTATAATACCCCGTGTAGAGAGCATGTTAAATATGTTTCAAAGTTCCAACGCCGAGATTAATTAAGATGTCGCCCTTAAAGGTTGAGTTGGGTGCCTATTCATTTGTTGGCTCGTCACTTGACTGTAATTCTAAACTATGCCATCCGTCGCTAACAGCCCTCGTGCAGCTCTAGTGAGACGTTAATTCAAATCAACTCAGCAAATACTGAAGCCTACTCGATTCTCGAATCACCAAATTAAGATTAAGGCACAAAAGCTACAAAAAAACGCACTTAAAAAAAACTAATATCAGTGAAAATCTTGGAAAATCCCTAGGGAAGGGAATGACAAAACGCGAAGGGAAAAAAATATGTTTGAAGATAAAAGAAAAAAATCCTGACTGTTCTGTTCTTGATTAGGCATTTTGTGGCAAAACTGCCTACTCGGGCAGATTTCGGGAAGGTTCGTCTTCTTGGCCTTTTGACTCTTTTCTTTTGACGTTGGCAAGGAAAATAGAAGAAAAGGCAAAGTCACCATTTCTTTAACTATTTCCGTTTTAATTCTTTTTCTTTTGCCTTGTCAGTGAAAGAATAGCTCCTTTTTTTGCTTCCATGGTCTTTGTATAGAACATTTGAAATCGATTTAGCTTATTTATCCTGTAGGCAGGGAACTTACTTAGAACTTTTGGGGCCCAGGGCACAAGCCAGTTTGGGGGCCCCCGCAACATACATTGATCCGTCCATGAAAATGATTTTTTTTTTCATTTTAAAATTGTACGAATAAATAACCTTTATTATATTAAGTGCGCATGTAAGCATTGCTTTTTTAATACATACATAAGATATAACATCAGATACCTATTGTATCATGTCAAATCATTTTATCTACATACCTAATTTTATTTACTTGGTCACATGGCTGAGGCAGTTAATTTGTAAAATTAACAAGGAATAAAAAATGGTGGCTTGCGTATAAAAAATTAATAGTACTTGGCTCAATTGCATAAAGTTTATTATTTTTTTTTTCTTTGTGGCAACTATTTTCCCCCAATATTATTCTTTTAAGAAAATTTGGGGGCCCTCTTGAAGTGGGGGTCCTTGGCACGTGCCCCGTTTGCCCTGCCAGAAATCAGGCTCTTCCTGTAGGTGAGTTAAAAATTTTGTTTTAAACCAACAATTAGTTGTTGCAGAGATATTTTGTGTAACTTAATCAAACTTTAGTTGCACCATTCATGAGCACCAAATTTTAAATTTTCTTATGTTGTATTGTTCAAATATTCTGTTACCTATGTATCAAACATATACGTATTAACCCTTTACCCCCAGAATTAAGTTTTAGTTTTAATTATTTGTCTTTGAACAATAGCTATTGCAGCTAATTAAAATATATAAAAGGGTAAAAAAAAAATAGGTGGATCATAAAATGTACTTTATGTCCCGAATTTAGTTTCTTTTTTCTTCCTTTTTACTTATAATTTCTAAATTACACCGACTAAAATGACATTCTGTTGAGTGAATATGTGTTACCTTTTTGGTCGTTAATATGTTGAAACCACATACAATATTAAAAAAGCCCCACTACCATCTATTTCCCTCGCAAGAACAATGTAACGTAAGGCAACGGCCGGTACTAATAAGTACTGTCGGGGCATGAAGAGTTGCTGAGGGATGACTAAAGTTAAAGTTTTAAGGACGAATTTACTTTACATTTGTAGACTTAATGTGCTAAAACCAGATATTTCAATCAAAAATTTCCATCCTTCCCCGTTTTCGCCAAATTGGGCAATGAAAAGTGAAACAGTGGCTTTTTAAGTGGTACTTACAAGTACCGTCTGGGCATAAAGGGTTAAACACACAATAGTTTCTACTTTCAATTATCTACTGTAAAATATAAGTGTAAGCCAACCTAACCAGCTTCATTACTAAAGTTCTATACGTACAAATCTCCATGTTGTGAAAATGAAATCTTAAACTTGTAAACATGGCAATTCAGCCTTTTAGAACCATAACAACTTGCAACAGTATATCCAAAATGTTATTTTCCACGACAAATGAAGAAATAGCATCAAAGTTCCTGAGTGAATAATAGACTTTATATGACATACTAACAAACTCTTACTAAAAGGTGCGATGGTATGTCCGTACATTCTATGACATTTTCATCCCCCCCCCCCCCCCCCCCTTGAGTACTTTCCTTGTCAAGAACTTGTTCTTGATGCCGTGTTGTTGCTTGATGAAAATTCCTTGTCTGCCTGACGAAACAAGTTTAATATTTTCCTGATCTCGCGCGGTATACAACGTATCTGCCATAAAATCGCATCTTACATTATATTATCTATCAGTATTTGAAAGTGTATCAGCAGAAATGTCCCAAGAAGGATTCATGAATCTTATTGCTTTGTTTATGAAGTTGAATCAATAGAGCGTATTTTAGACATTTTGAAATGAAAGCTTTAGTTTCGTGATAGTCCGACGTTTCTTTGTAAACATGTTTATTTACTTCCAAAGGAAAATTGCTTTCTGTAAAGAGTTTGCCTTAGGTGATGTGATTTTATGCGGATTTATGGACTTTCAAAAGGAATGCTTCATCGTGTGACTAATGAAGGAAACATTAAATGTAAAGATAGTGTCTGTTTTTATTACGGATATTTTCATTTGTAAGCAAATAATTACCATTTATTGCTTTAAATATTTAATTAATCCATTTTTACAGGAAATTAGACTCCAGCATTCATGATGATTATTTTCTTTTTACATGCAGATTTTTGCCGCTTTATTTCAAATTTTAATTCTTTGATTATTTAATAAGTGATTCAGGCATTCATCAGCTTAAAAAGAACTGGGAAAACCGACATTTTCTGTAGCTATAATAAAACAAATAACTAAGCATGATAGCTCTGATTTTTTAGCTTCCACACTACGTTTATAACGTAAAAAGTGACAGGTATTATAATCGTTCAGTCCGTCCGTCTGTCTGTCCGTCACCCACTTTCACAGAACGAACCGCAAGTCACACAAACAAGTGAGATACGTCATTTTGAAGCAAACATTCTGGCTAGGTTACATCCCAAATTTCATTAAAAAATTTTAATTAGAAGTATATTTAAAATTTAAGTAGCTAAAATTTTATCGCCTTTGAAATAACATGTAAATTCCATTTTTATTCAATATTCTCACTGTGCCATTTCGTCAAACGTACGAGAAACTTTATTTAAAATAAAAATAAAACTCTTGAAAAAAATATTTATTTATGTGATATGATTAAGTTTGGATGATGTCATATCACAGTAGAATTCTTTTGATGATTCCTTATATATGTATGAGGAAAGATGCATAGCGAATTCTAACTTTGAATAAAAAAAATATGCAAAAGTTCGCTTTTATTTTTAAAGCATCAATTTTACAAATTATTTATTCTTCTCTTTTTCGAAAGAAAGTTAATGAACATGGGAAATTGTGGCAAATAAAAGATATTTATTTTTAAAAAAATGCATTATTATTCTTAGAATTTCAAACAAATTTAGCAAACGATAATGAGTAATTATTAATTTGCGAACAAAGATTAACTAAAATAGTTATTTTTGGCGTTTAAAAGTTTGAATTAGAAATAAATTATTAGCTAAAGGCCCCGTTTGGTGAATTTCATTCTGAGGTGTATAAATAGTGCGTTTTTTGTTGAGCACAATTGTTGACACATACAGCCAGACACCCTTTTAGCCTTTTCCAGAATATATCACCGTTGGAGTCTCAAAACCTTCCATTAAACATCTAAACTGCTGCGAATAAGACACAATAAAACAGCATCCACCCTAGTGAGAAGAAAAGCAAGAGAACAAATGACAAATTCGTTGCTTTTTTCGTAGAATTTTTATTCTTTTACAGTTTTGGTGCAAGTTCTATTCTTTTTCGAACAATGTATGGATCCAACGTCTAAGGATCCAACGTAAAGTCTTTTCACACGTTTCTTTCGAAGAAAGAAAATGTATATATAAATAAAAGTCTGAATTGAGATATAGTTTATGACCTTCCCTTGTTGTTCTTACGAAAGCTGTTTGTTTTAGCCATTGTATATCAAAGTTTAACTAGACTTTCGAAGGGATCTTGTAAGTTATCGAAACATTCCAAACGAATTGACTTGTATTTATGTTTTTTGAGGGAGTTTAACTACCGACATTTTTTTAATCTAAATAATTTGTATTCAGCTGTCGATACGTTACAAATTACTTTTTTTATCTCTTATGATATAAAGATAAGCACCAATAAAAAATATCTGTGAATCTAAAGAATTAAATGTTAACGAACAATTAACTATGTCATTAACATTGTACATTCATCAGATTATTGTACAGCACGTCTGAGTCGAGGTCAGAACGACACGCTTATGTTTGCTTATTGAAATTTAGCAACATCTTGTACTTTAACTGCTAAATAAAAAACCTAGTTTCAACTATGTTTTTTTTTAATCTTGGTATTGTTTTTTTTAATAGAATGTCCTAAAAAAATCAATGAGTTTACCCTTTTTACAGGAATTGGAGTAACGCGTTACTTGTAACAGTTACTTTTTTAGGTAACGCCGAGTAACGCCGTTAGATTTTTCAGAAAGCAAATGTAACTTAGTTACTTTAAGCGGTAACAAAGTAACGAAAAATTTCGTTACTTTTCCGTTACTCCTCACGCCGCTCTTCATGGATATTTTCGGAAGTTCTGCGTTCGGCTTAAACTTGGTTATTTAAAATTAAACTTTTAACAACGGTGATTTTTTTTCTTAACTTTTTTTTCCAGTGTTAACTATTTCTTTAATCTTGGTTCTCTTTAAAAAAAAAACGGTAAAATGGATAAAAGGAAAGGGAAGAAGTTTCTAAAAGTAACTGCAATCAGTTATTTACGTACTATTAGGTAACTGTAACTAGTTAATGTTCATATTAAGTAACTGTAACTGAGTTACTTTTTTAATTAACTGTAACAGAGTAACTTTTTAAAAGTAACTTTCCAAGCCCTGCTTTTATATTTAATGATCCAATCATGATGGATATTAGCAGCCTAACATCTGCAATCTACAGCGTTGAAAGTGCTTCTGACAATTGTAACTTTTACCCAAGTATCTTTCTTCTTGGTATTTTTTTTTTGTGTGTATATTTAAAATTCATGATGGGCTCAGGCTTTGTCCTCTACATGCGTGTCTCAGATGTTGTCTATGTTCCAGAGTATCTTTCTTCTTAGTAATTTCTTTGTGTATATTTAAAATTCATGATGGGCTCAAGCTTTGTCCTCTACATGCGTGTCTCAAATGTTGTCTATGTTCCAGAGTATCTTTCTTCTTAGTAATTTTTTTGTGTATATTTAAAATTCATGATGGGCTCAGGCTTTGTCCTCTACATGCGTGTCTCAGATGGTGTTCATGTTCCAGAGTATCTTTCTTCTTCTTAATAATTTTTTTGTGTATATTTAAAATTCATGATGGGCTCAGGCTTTGTCCTCTACATGCGTGTCTCAGATATTGTCTATGTTCCAGAGTATCTTTCTTCTTAGTATTTTTTTGTGTATATTTAAAATTCATGATGGTCTCGGGCTTTGTCCGCTACATGCGTGTCTCAGATGTTGTTCATGTTATCAGGACTATCCGTTTCTGGCCGCACCTGCCCAGTAGTTGGCATTGAAAGGTCTCAACCAAATTTCGCTCCTTTAATTTTGATCAGCGATGTCGGTACACGTTCTTCCCCAGAATACATTGAAATATCATAGTTTCTTCATAAAGCCCTATCGTATCACAGTTAAAAAATTACACAACCTATACATTTTAAGAGTATACTGGTGAAAAAACCTTCGACGGGACATCTGTCCGTAACAGGCCTCTTTGTGGACAATAGCGCGTAATCGCCTAAACTGGTGCAAGGAAAACCGTTTCTCCCTTGGTTCATCTGACCTCGGCAACCCTGATTCACGCTCGGTTCACCTCGTCAACCTTGATTCACGCTAGACACGAGCCCCACGTTTGTACAGCGATCGCGAGAGAAGAACCAAGGGAGAAAATGGTATCCTGTCTAAAAACCAAACTTGAATACTGGAAGATTCCTAGTCAATCAAGGTTTTTTTCCCCTGGACCCTTCCTTTATATGCAGGAAAATATATAATGCATTAAAAAAAATGATGTCAACAAGTAAACGCTTTAGTAAATATGACTGACACTTTTGAAGTTACAACATATTCTACTAAGCTGTCAAATTAATGCTCATTTAAACTAAATTCTATATGTAATAAGTAATTAACTTTTTGTGCACTTAAAGAAGAATAAATTTAGTTCGATGACACGACTCGTATTCTTATATTACGTTCTTTGCTTCAAACGATCTATTAATGTTGGCAACATGATAACATATGGGACAGAACTTGGTTTAGGTTTCTATAGGAACAAAACACAAGCTTTGGGGATATATAATTGGTGATATATTTGGTGATTATATTTAATGGTTTTAGTTAAAAACACTTTTTCACTTGTTCAAAATAAATTTCCTGGAAAATTTGTGTCAAGGAATAAAGAGTTTCCGTGTAATATACCGTTCCTGCCAAAGTAATAAGCGAAACGAGCTACCTTTTTGAAGAAAACAATTGTTAACGGTAATAGCTTAACATTACTTCTTTGAATTTGTCGAATCATCACAAGATATAATTGATGTGAATCTTCTAAATTTAATTTATGCATAAAAATGAACATTTTTTTATTATAAACCAAAAAAAATAGCTTGCGACGAGGATGGGATTCGAACCCACGCGGGCAGAGCCCAATGGATTAGCAGTCCATCGCCTTAACCACTCGGCCACCTCGTCTGCGCTGCGATCATGTTTAAAGTTTAAGTGCTGATAAAACCGTGTACGTGTTTAAAGAGAGAGGCTCAAAAATGGACTTAACACTCAGCAGAGAGATATATATATATATATATTATTATAGCGATAAAATCTCTAAAAGTTGTAGAGTTGCTCGTTCTCGTTCAGTCGGTGTTTGTTTTTAATTATATTTTAGTAGGGTACTAGGTAACATATTATTTTACTGACCAAGATTAGATTTAATCTTAAACTTTCCCTACAGAATACATACTTATACATTTTAATTTGATAAGTTAAAATTTTAAAGTGTAAGATTTGGCTTATGGGGAAGAAAACATCGAAATTATCGATTTAAATATAACATCGAAACACTACGTTCTATACGATTTGGTTAAGTTTTACGAATACAAAAATTATCGATCAAACAACAGGTCTGTGGCTAATAAGCTTAGTCATAAAGTTAACTAATTCTTTACCAGTCTTCAATATCTATCGAGGTTCTTCTTTCTTAAATTCTTCTACTCTCGACAAATATACAACATAATCTGGTAAAGCATTCCACTCTTTGATAACTCTATCTTAAAATATCTTTCAAATGTTTTCTTATCTCATTTTTAAAGAGGGATTTTTTTTTATTGCTGACCATGATGTCCTCTCGTTCGACTATTTAAATTAAAACCTAAGCCCTAAAGATTAAGGCCCTCCCTGATTTATGACTGTGACTTAGCTGCGAATTGATTCACCTCTTGTTCTTTTTTTACATGTTTAAAGATCTTAATCTATTATCATAACCGACACCTGGTAAAACCCTAAACCACATTTGAAGCCCTATGCTGAGTTTTTGCAAGAAAACCTTTTAACCTTAATCTTTCATTTTAAAGACGTTTTATGACATAAAACTACTTTATCTGTTAGAAAATATCAATTAATTAGTGCTTGATGTTAAAATCATATATGAAGAGTACAGGGGAAGAACCCCTTCATTGACTGGGAATCTGTCTGCAACAGGTCTGCTTGGTGAAGATAGCGAGTCATCGCCTAAACTGGGGTGAAGAAACCAGTTTTGCCTTGGTTCTTATCACTCGGCGCACGGGTTTACTATCTGTATGATCGAGGTTCACGCCAGACAATAGTCTGACGCTTGTACCGCGGAAGAAGAACCAAGGAAGAAACCGGATTACGATCGCCACTACTCGCCAAGCAGACCTCAATACGGACAGATTCTCTGTCGATGAAGGGGTTTTCTCCCTGTTCTCTTCATATTTAAACCCAAAAACACCTGAAAAGGGGATCCAAAATAAAACATGTATTTATGAAACGATGTAAACTATAAAAACATGAAATTTCGAAAATGAAATGTAAAGCAAAAATGTCTAGATTTAGAACATTTTGAAACGAAATTAGCAACTAAACAAACACATCTCAACAGAAATCGAAACATTGTTACAAAAGCCCCAAACATTTCTCTCAATAAAACTATTAATTGGCAAAGAGCATCAAAAGAAAACAAATTGACGTTCTTCTTCTTTTTTATTATTATTTTATTGGGCAGGTGGATAATTGGTTTTCCGAAAAAGATACTGTGGTAACCTCACGCTGGCACAAATAAAGAAATAATTTCGCAGAAAAGAAAACGTTGCTGTGAGGTCGTATCGGTAATACGTGGTGCTATTAGCACTAGTTAGGGTTTGTTGCATTAGGTGAAGCCATAGAGTTAAGAAGAAGATGCAGATGCTTGGCGTGAAAAAAAGTGAAGCCATCAGAAAGCCGCCAAAGCTACTCTAGTAAGCCTAAACAAACCGCTCACTCAATGTTAGCTAATGCTGAAACGCATGATTTTATTAATTAAAAAGCGTAAATTAAAAATAAAAAAATGACTGTTTGGGCTGTAGCACGAAATCTAAATTTACACAAGAAGGTATAGTACTTTCCCTTCACAAATACGAAAAATACATGGTAACGAAAGTTTTTTTTAGAGTGTCAGAAATCGCCAAATGTTTCGCCGACAGCGTTTGTTTACGCTTACAACAAAGCGATCGATGGCTTCACTTGGCAAACCGGTTTTGGTATTGTTTTTTTTCCTTTTTTCTGTTTTCTTGGAAACAGAAAAGGTAACACTAGAAGCAATTGCTGATATGAGCTTATAACAACTGTACATTGTTAATGTATTTGTTTCTGTTGATACTAGACAGATAAATATTATTTTTTGGTGTGTTGAATTTGCTATTATCATATTGAGCAGGTTTGTCATGCTGATACTGATACGTTAGGTTTGCGAAAATTTAGACAATTAATCTCGATATTTGGGGTTACCATTCTATCCAAATCAAAGGTAACAATAAACCGGTGTGTAAATAATACACTTGTATTTCAATAAATCAAGTATGAAAATGTTTTTAAAAGAACGAATAAGTTTAAAAGCAATATCCTATGCTTCTTTCGCCAGTACAATTTACAACCGTTTCCAAGTATTCCGCAATTTAACATAATAGCGAACTTAATCATACCCTTGCATTGAATAAATTCAAAACATGTTTGTATGTTCGTGTTCAAATAGCACAACCAGAAAAAACTTATGTTTACTCTATTTAGTGTTAAAAATTTTAAAAGTCATTGTGTATAAAAATTCTTCGAAATATAAATTAATTTATTAAACGATAAGAAATAATTATTGAATTTTTTTAAAAAAATAAATGAAACTAGCCAAATTTTGGTAAGATAATGTTTAATATAAAATTAATACTTTGTTTGGCACCTTTTTTCGTGTTGAAGACAAATATTGTGTGGAAGCAGGGATAAGTGACAGATTCTTTTACAAACCTGCTTGTTTTATAAAAATTTTTTTAGGAAAGAGAGAAGATTTAAAATACTACATAAAGATTCCGAAGAAACTTGGCAACAGCTAGGAAATTAGACAGATTGCCAATTTAGCGAAAACTGTGTAAATATAGTGTATTTGTCGAAAATCTGGCAACCCATTTGTTACGATCTACTCTAAGGTTGTCTCGGAATAATTGGTTTTTAATTATTCCGAAATGACGGTAAATTATTTAAAACAAAATACTTCATTAATCGAACGTATTGATCTTAATTCAATGCAATACCTTACTAAAAGAGAAGCTCTCTATTTATTACCTATATAACTGCTCTCTTAACATTTTTTCTGCTTGAAACCATTACTTACCTACAAGTCCTAATATATATGAATATATCATTTTAAATCCCAACACCTAATAAACATCAGAAGAAAAGTCAATAAATTTGGTACTTTGATTGCATAATGTGCAAAAGCAAAGATAAGTATTTAAAAAGCTTGATTTTTTTAATTTTAAAATTAAACAACAACTACAAATAAATTGAAAACACCCAAGTCTGTGATATTATGTTAAGATTTATATTTAATATAACACGGTCAACAGATAAGGTTATGATAAAATACACTCTTAAGTATTGAACTTCGAAGTCGCCTGAGACAAGTTGGAGGCATTCTTTTGTCCATGGATATTATGTGACCACACCATTCACCATCGCTATAGTCTATCGTCTGGAGTGCGGCGGGGAACGTTGGCTCCAGCATTTTTATCTGCCGTCTGTTGCTGAACGGCGGTGATTTTTTTTTTTTTTTTTTTGCTTTGAGGGTAACAAGTGGTCAGGATGTCCAATGCGGAACCCGAAAATTCATTTTTCAATGGAGGAGGATGAGTTCTTCATTGATTTTGTTTGTAAGAAACAACCAGATCATTCAAAATAAAAATAATGTTAATTACAAAAATTCATTAATTAAAGAATCGAAAATGGATAGAAATCGGATTTCGGCTAAATAGTTGTACTAAATGTTTTATTTTAACTCTGTATCTTCTAGAGAAGAAAAACATTTGTGCTATATTTTTCAACTGCACAATTCAATTCATCAACAAGTTAAGCTTTAAATTTTTTACATGTTTTCATTTAATTGGAACATTGATTTCGGAGCTTTAAAACATTTTCTAGTTATAACAACATTCATATTCAAAATTAAAAGAATTTTTGAATGATAGTTTTAATGTATAGATAAGTTCAAGTATACAGTGCGATGCAACAAAAGTTTAGACAATGACGTCATTTAGCTGTAAAATTTAGAATTGTGATGGTAGAATTACAAAAGCCCCCTAAACATATTAAAAAATATTTTGAAATACTATAATTGAAACATAATTGTATGATTTACTATAACAATAATTTTTTTCATAAAATATAATTTTGTATGTTGCATTATGCTAATTTAACGTAGATAACAGCCTAATTTTGCATTAAATTCACAAATTGCTTTTTATATAATAAATTTTAAAAAACACGATATCCGGTGAACTAAACAGATTTAATAACAATATTGGTTCAATTTTATACCAAACAGACAATATAGCCACTTTAAATCTTTATTAAAATCATATTTACTTCAAATGTAGAATTTAACATCTCTAAATACAAACCGAATGCCTACCAGTCCATCACCTTAAAGTTTCGGCACAAAATCGTGGATTTGGAGGCATACATTGGCCGATTTTCTTGATGAAACGTGCAGTCTTTCCCATATAAAATCACAAAATAGCCGTATATTGTTCTTTTTTATACTTTAATACAATGTAGAGAGAGTCACCTCTTCAAAAATGCCAAAAAATTCGGTCATTTCAACATAAATTCACTCCACACCATTATGAAAGTTCCTTCCTTATACTGAAGTTTGAAATTTCTTGAAAAAAAACAGTTTCTTTGGACTGGTTACAATTTAACCGGTCTCTCTAGTGCTATTTAAACATGTTCGGTTTAACCGAATATTGAAAAATAAGCTTTTGAAAACACCAGTTTTTCCCCTAAAGAAAACTCCTCAAGATGGAACGTTTATAATGGTGTGGAGGGAATAACGTTGATGAGACAGACAATTATGTTTCAATTATAGCATTTCAAAATATTTTTTAATATGTTTAGTCGGCTTTTGTAATTCTACTATCACAATTCTAAATTATACAGCTAAATGACGTCATTGTCTAAATTTTTGCATCACACTATACTAGCTTCAATACAAGTGCATATCGAAGAAATTTACTATTACTTTCATTTATTCATGTATACATCGTTTCAAGTATTTAAAATATATATCTTGTTTGATATGCACAAGCACATATTCAAAGAGGCTGGGCTTCAATCGAAAATATTGTCGGAACTCTTTGTCTTTTGACTTTAAATTTCGCCAAACCAAAATATTATGCTTTCTCTGTGTTTTTACATTTCATCCTCTAAATTTTCTTTCTATGATAATTCATCTTCAGAAAGATAGCGATGCCAAGGGCCGAAATACGACGCACGCGGATCCATTCTGAAGTCTGAATCACAGAATGTTTGACGGAGATCGGATATCGAATTAGAATTCGCAGCATCGACGCGTAGCGTCCTTTCTGCACATCGAAGATATCCCAAAAAGGGGCGAAATTGTTCAGGTTTCAGAGAAGCCGCAAGGCTTGTAGAAAATAGCGATGTGGGCCACCTAAGGGGCAAGCATGGACAGCAGAATTTGCATCTTGTCTGCTTTGTTGGTGGTTGCTGCCAGGGCAGCTGCATTCTGTTTGAAGGCATCTAAGTCTCCGAAGACGTCAGCAATGGCGTCTTTGACGGTTCTTAGAGCGGCCAATAGGGAGGCAGGATCCTCTGCGCTCTGGGGGCGGGGCTTAGACTGGTGCTGCCGCCTGGCGGCACTTTCAGGAAGCTCCCTGTTTGGTGGCTTCGGTCGGCCCGGGCAGGTCGCCGAAGAGCTAGGGTAGGGGCCACCGCAGTTTGCACAGCGGTGGGTTTGTTTGTCGTCTCTGGAAGGCAGGTGCGGGAATCGTGGCCGAGGCCGCAATATCGGCATCTGGTTTCCATGTGGCAATGGCTGCTAACGTGGCCGTAGTTTTGGCACTTGTAGCATTGCGGGATCCTAGCAATTTTCCTGTATGGCTCGAAGATGACCTTCTTGCCCAGGAGGTTGCTTTGCTGGTAGATTGCCTTAAAGTTGCCCGTACGAACAACAAGGACTTGGAAGAACGGGAGCGGGGCTTTCGTCAGCTGGACCACCTTGTTGATAATGTAACCTTCCGCGACAAGAGCGGCGGTGATTGACTGGGGATCGGTCTCGCGGGGCAGGCCCTTGACGACCGTCTTGATGAAGGAGTGCTTGCGATGCGAGTGGTGGAAGTACCCCGACTTCTCTTCGGCTAGGATTGCCAGGATCTTGGCCTCCTCCTCCATAGTTCGTGGGTATATCTTGACGAACTTATGGAAGGGTTTGCATCCTATGCTGCCGCCCACAGCTTCACGCACTCGAAGGCAGATGGTGTCACCGACTTCCCCTCCGGGGAAGAGAATCGGTAGTGGTTTGGGTGCCGCCTGGAATTGGGCATCAGGGGTCTTAGTGTCAACCGCCTCCGGGAATTGGGCATCCGAATTTGGCTTGACCTTCTTGGCCGCCGGGACATCCATGCTTCCCTCCTGGGACCGGGCATATCCGAGCTTACCTCCGGGAATAGGGCATCCGGGGTAGCAGTCCCTGTCGTCGGGAATTGGGCATCCGACGACATACCATTGGACTCAGCCCAGGCTTGAAATTGGTTGGAGACAGGGATGTTGGCCACAGCTTGCGGCTCATCATCGGTCTCCATCGGTGGTGGTTCTGGCACCGGATCCACGGCCACAGCTTGCGGCTCGTCATCGGGTGCTTGGTCTGGGAGCACATGCATGCGAAGGAACTTTGCTAACTTATCAAAGTCTTCACGGGTTGAGAGCTTTTTACTGGCCCTAGCTTGCCACTGGGTATTGCGGTCCGTCGCATCCATCTCAGATGTGATGTGTGACACCTTTTGACACTTTTTGACTACCGTTTCATTCTGGTACGACATGACGTCAAAATGTAACGTCACGACCAGTTTCGTGCGGTCCCTCGATTCTGTCACCGGACTGCTAGGAAACCAAGGCTTAAGAAATGTACAGTAAGCTCCCTCTTAACCGGATCTCCTCTTTAACCAGACATTTGTTTCATCCTTAAAATATAAAAATTAGATAAATCTGACTTGTTTTGTTTCGTTATCAATCCCCTATCGATATAATGTTGATAAAAATTAAATTGTTGAAAATGCATGGCAAATTTCCGGTGTTCTTGGTTTTGACAAAAAAAAATTATGGCTTTTGTAATGGTATGCAACTTGCAATGATTGAATACATTAAATAAAATGGTGCATTACTTTAATTGTGTACTTATTTATAAGACTAATATCCTCATTTATAACATTCAGTTAGTAGAGGTTTACTTGTCATTTCATAATTAACATAATTTAACTAAAAGTGGCATATTTAGGCCAATTTCATATGGGATATTAGGGTATATTTTTTTTATATTTTACGACATAATTTTTTATTGTTTTAATAGAAAAATTATACATTACCATAGTATACAAGAAATAAAATTATTTATCTTAAGATCTCTCAAGAGAAGTTCTCAATACAAGATTTTTTTTACTTATTTTACATTTATATTAAAGACGCTAATGGATAAAAAAAAATAGCCAACATTGGTGCATTTTATGGTTTTAACAACAAAAATAGTCTGAAATGTGTCGTTGGCTTTAGAAAAATACAAATTTACTCAACTTTAAGGCCTAATATTAGGGCTTCAATATTTAAATAAAATAAACAACCATCTATCATACTTCTAACTAAGAATAAAAGTTTGAGTGGAGCTCCCTTTTCATTAAGGCAAAGTAATTTTAAACTGCACAATTGTGTATTTTTTTACTCAAAATAAATAAGAAATAAGCTATTCATTGAATTTTTGAACAAAATTGTTAATTAATATAATAGGGGCTATTTCTCAGAGATGATCAATTTGATTCATTTTGTGTGTGTGTCATTCTACGATTCTATGCACGTGAATCATAAATGTCAGTAGCAGGAGGGGGCCGTAGGGAGTCTAGTGGTCAGCGTCTCGGTCTCGACATCGGAAGGTCCCGCGATCGAGTCCCGGTACCACTGAAGACCTACCGACTACCGAGTATATGTGGTTGAAAATCTTCCGCTATGTCCTGCGGCGTATTAGAATGGTTTTTGTCTTGCTTGTTACAGCTTTTGAGCCAATTTGTTAAACTCATTGTATTTTTACTGCATAATCATCAACGAATATAGAATCCGACTATAGAAGTGAATTTTTGAACCGCTGCACAGTGTGGCAGAATCACGAATTAGCTGGCAAAAATGAAATGAAGCATATTCAGCTGCGAATCCTTTATAAATATAAACAATATAGTTCGGGGCACCTGGTGTTATGACTTATTCTCGGTTTGAGCGCTTCCCCCCCACCACCACCACCACGAACAAAGCACTTTCGGTTGAGTTTTAATCAAGTGAAGTACTTTCACAAATTGGTCTCACTTTGGGACTTTTTCAGCTTGTTTTGCGATAAAATTAGTCTTTCTAAATTTAAAAAAAAGATGGATCCTGAACCCTCAGGTATGATATTGCTAATATAAACTGTTTTTCTAAAGTTTATGTTAGTTAAAATTATATTAAAAAAAGAAAATTAAAGAAAATTTAATTTTTTTTTCCTTGTTAATTTATTTTCTCTTAGTATTAAAGTAACCCCCCCCCCCCACTTCCCCGCGGCGATTTTTGCAGGAACTTGTAGTGCATACTTCATATATTGATATCCAACAAGAATATGTTGCGCATGTTTTCGCCATTTTGATTTATTCACTTTTTTATATGGCTCCAAAAATTTAAAAAAAAAAGCATTTAAATAGCTTTTTGTTTGAAATACATTAAACTGGAAATTTCTTTTGTGAAAATTCTGGTAAAATATTTTTAATTATAAAATATATTATCAGGAAAACCTCATGCAACTTGATTTTTGTCCGTAACTAGTGTAGAAAGTGGAGTTGTGACGATGTCTCAGAAACTGTCTCACCATTCTCAAAAAAGCTTGGATCTAGTGGGAAATCTATAGTGAATTATTTTAATTGATAATTGTAAAATTAGTTCAGCAGGCTTTCTTTCAACTTATACGATATATATGTATGTATATAATGTCTTCATAATGTTAGAATGAAAGCATAATGTAACTTCTTGAGGGTTTTTTATTAATTTTTTGTTTCTTAGGCGAGTCTCGAAGATTGATGTATTGTATCTTTTTTTACAGAATTACGTTCAAAAGAACTTGTTTTAAAAAGAATGGAATTATATAATTTAATAAGAGAGAATCTTTGTATAAAACCCTATACGAAAAATTAGGTTTTTAATCAGAACATCCTAAAAAGTGTACAAATAGCCCGGATAGTGAATCAAGCGATTTAAATAAAACTCTTTCGCATTTTATAACGCCGCGTCTCATAGAAAACTGGTTAAAAAAGTAAGAATTCTTATTTAAAACAAAATAATTACTAAAAATATCTTTAAAATGTACTTATTTATTCATAATTAACTATTTTACATTAAATACCAGCAAAAAAAATTTATAAATCACTCCAGTTAATTATTGCCAGCTAATTTGGTATTTTGCCACTGTGCGTCGTAGCGTTAACGTCACATAGGGCCCGTTCTCATGCAGAGCAAAAGCCGGCTATTAGCCGGCTAGCGGGAAAGAAAATCCCTCTGTAGGGAAAATTGCGGTCGCGAAAATGTACACACTGCCTGGGTAGTAACGATTTCATTACCCCCCCCCCCCCCCCATGATGCATTTCGGCTTTGGTGTTCACTCACAACAAAAGCAAAAATGGCGAGCAAGTGGACCCATGCTGAAGTCGTTTTTATTAGCTTCGTATGACCATAAAGATCTTTCTGGGAAGGCCAATTGTAAAGTGGAGTTTATTACTTTGGAAATCAAATGAATCCAGTTTTGTATTCGCAACAACCTCCTACTTTCTTCATCATCAGTAAAATCGATAGATGTCTGTCCATGAATTTTTAACAAAAGAATTGTCTTTAGTAATTCTTGGACGACATCGCTAACAAAGAAACGTTAAAAAGAACACAAGGATAAGATCTCGAAGCTCGAGCATCAAATCAAAACAAGCAAACAGGATGTAACGTACCCAATACGTCATTTCCGGAATGCCGGCTAATACATGTGAACAGGGTTATAAGGTTTCACGAGATTGGCGGCATTGAGATTGCCGGCTAAATGCCGCCAATTTCCCAATCCCTTTTTTCCAATTTCCTCTTTTCGCCGTTTTAGGCAAATATTTTTAAAAAAACTTCTAAACTCTTAAAAAAAAAACTTCTGCCAGGCATCTTAGGAATAAATATTTCAAAGGAATGATTAAATGTGTAGAAATATGAAAACACAATATAATAAAAAAAAATAGCAAAACCTTAGTAAATAAAAACATATACTGCTATATGTATTCTAGCATTCTAAAACAATTGCTCCTAATACAACTGACAATTTTAGGCATTTGATAACCGGGTAACTGAAGCCAAATATTCCACTGATCAACAAACCGCAATGCACACAAAGGTGGCATAAAATCATTACCATAGAGTAAGGAGTGGGATAAAGAGGCTTCTCTCTCATTGGACCCCCATACAATCGCCTTAACATTGGAGTTTCCCATAGACACTAGCGACACCTACAGAAAAGGGGAAAGGAATGTGAAGGGGAGGAAGTGAATGAGAGGGAGTAGGAGGAAAAGAGGATAAATAGTGGCGCCATCTGTGTGATTGCAAAATTACTGCCAAGAGCACTGAGCTAAAGTATTCTTTAGCTCAGGGGCCAAGAGGGGAAAAAAAATTTCGTGGGGCAGTCAAGATTTGATCCGGGGACTACGGGACAAGAGTCGCATGCTTTACCACTGAACCAGGGAATCTTGTTTGCGGAGCGCGATCTAAAGTTCAATTTGAGTTTCTCATTATAAACTAGTGATTCTTATAAAAGTCGTCTTTATTAGTTATATTTACTGAAAATGGATAATAAGAGGAGAATAAAAGATATAAAATAAGTTACACAATTATTTTATACTTGCATTTATTTTTTTTACACAATGCAATATTTTTCTTGCATATATAATTGAACTCAATAGAATTTTATCATGAATAAAATTAAGACGCTTATTTTTAAATTTTATTTTTATGATAAATGATAGTGTTACAATTTTTAATTTCGTAACTTTTTATACAAATATAATATTCTTAGTAAAATGCAACGATAAATTAGAAAAAAAAACTAGTTTCAAAGATAACAATTTTTCATATTTTTTAAAGAGGAATACTGAAAACTTAATAATTTTCTAAAATATTATTTAATTAATAAAACAAAAAACTTGAGGTACACCTTTTTATGCGCATCATGTGAATCTACTAACAAAAAAAAAACTCTTTTAAATAGATAATGCATGCAGATGAATACAATTATTATTTTACATTGTTAGTTAACGAAACTTTGTTCAGTTATACGTTTGTTCTTTTGTACGTTTTTAAAATTATTTACGGTTTTAAATTGAGTAGGATACGAAGACATTTTACTAACATTTAAAAAGTTTCGTTTTAAAAATTATTGTAATGTTTATTAATCTATTTTTTCATTGAAAGCTAAATTAAAATATAATTATAACTTTTTAAATTTAATTTGTATGTTTTTATTAATACCATTTAAAAAAAATATTTTTTATATTTTAAATGAAAAGTTAAATGCACATTTTGTTTTATAAAAATATTTTATAAACTACAATATTTTCTCAAATATACATTAAAAATTGTAATTTAAAGATACTTTTATTCAGATATTTTTTTTAATAAAATATTGTATTTAACTTATTCACAATTTTACATTCTTTATATTTCTTATCATAAACATCTTTAATAAAAATATTTCGACTGTAATTTTAAAAAACTTTAAATATTATGCTCTTATTTGTCTTTTTATTAATTTATAAATAATAATGCACACGTTTACTGCACACATAATAATTGACGGTCGAATCATCGCGTTTTTTTGTCTTCCAAACTCGAAGTCCCTTCACGTTTCTCCTCACCCGCCCCGCTTCGTAATACCCCCTCTACCCCCCGCCCCCCCTACTTGGCGTGACGTTTCGAAGAGGGGGGAGGTGTGTGTGGAGGGGTGGGTAGGGCCACATTCCAATCCCGTTTTCCGTAGATGGCGCTCACATCTGTCTACAAAACCGGTTGGTGAAACCTCTTCTTACCCTCCTTACTCTATGATCATTACTACTCCGAGGCAGGTACGTTTTCGGTACCGCAATTTTCCCTAGAGAGGAATTTTTTTTCCTGAAAGCCGGCAATTGCCCTGCATGAGAACGGGCCCAGTGAGTGAAGAATACTTGTTATACGTTAGTAACTGAAATAGATGAGAGCTGTTTACGTATAGTAACGTAGATATCAACTTTGTTTTTTTAGGTCTATTCACTCTACTGGATCTTCATTCCAAGTAAAGGTTCGTGAAAGAAGTACCTATATATACACGAGGTTAAACTGTTTAAAAAACTATGAAATGCATGTAAGCTGTGTTAAAGCTCTGTAGTAATAGACAGCGAGCATTAGTCTAGTGGTTAAGATAACCCTAACCATAGCCTCCTACATAGAATGCCGCGTATGGCTGTCCTCAAAAAGTACTCTGGTCGCGCCATCTGTTGGTAGTCGGTCGCATATTTTAGTAGGAATGTATTCGCGGTGAATGACGGATCCAGCGGGTAATTTCGAATACCGTTCGGTCCAATAAACAAATGAGTTCTTTTTTTATTTTGTTTCTGCTTCCAAGCAATATTATTTGCCAGAGAAATTCATAAAATACCATTTTAAATTTTAAAAAATCTTTCTTCAACATGTTTGCATAGTGTAAAAACTGTTACAGAATATATCTGCCAAAAATCACAATTTTTAGAAATTTAAGATTAAAAAGCTAAAAACAGCAAGCACATATATTTTTAAAAACCTAATCATGTAAACGAGTTTCTTTGTTTTTTAACTGTTTAAAAAAAACGCTATAGAACTATACATTTAAAATTCCCGTATAAGAATATTCTACTAGAGACTAAAACACAAGTAATGATAATCTGTTCAGAAGTTACATTTTTAAAAAAAAATAGTTTGGCTTCTAAGAAAAATTAACAAATACTATAACACTTATTAAAATGCTTCTGGTTAAGAATAACGTCCCTGAATAATAATACCATAACTTCGAACAACAACAAAAATTTTAAAATGAGATAGATAATTTTAAATTTGTAACTCAACTATAAAGTGCATTTAAAGAAGAACAAAAGCAAATGTGTGTTTAAACTATATATTAGGAAGGGAAAAAAAACAAATAATAATATTAATTCATTATAAAAGTTTTAAGAGTAAAAATATTTAGAATAGATGATAAATTTTCATCAAAAAAAATACTAATTGTAAAAATTCTTTTACCTAATATATTCCATTTCGTAGGCATTCATATATAGAAACACGTGTTCTTTCTTTGATTATAGGATGGTATGATGCAAAAAAACTAGCCATTATTTGAGCATTTACAAAAGTTACAAAAAAAATTTAAATTTCGAACTCGTTAACCAAAATTTTCTTACCACAGCGAACTGGATGTAAACAAACAACAGCAACAAACAACAACACAGCACGTTGTTGCGTGATGGCGCCATCTATTGACAGCTTTCTCATGACTTCCAATTTTGATCGAGTTGGATGGCATTATATGTAGGGGGCTATGCTCTGATCAAGCAAGCCACAAGCCTGAAATATATGTACCAACCAACCAACTTCGAAGACACCGCGTGCAAGGGACGATATCTATTGCGTTTTAAAGGTTTGTTATTTTTGTTTTAATTAGTTCGAATTTACTTTGTAAAACGTATTTTACACAAATTATCCGAGAAAAGCATTTGTCTCTTACTCGATATTTCCACCCAACTCTAACATCTTTGCTCCTATGATTATAGGCAAATGCCATCTAGCTGAAGTCTGCTAAAGGAACATATTTGTGTCGTCAGTCTCTGGAGTGGTTTTTGTCTCTGAAGTGGTACCATTTGAATTATGCTATTACAAGATTTGTGTATGCTTTTCATAGGATTTAGTGGTAAGTTTGGGATATTTTTATCCATAAGTTTTTTTTCTTAAGAAATGTTTACATTTATCGAGACAATTGATTTTTCTGGGGTTAAAATATACATTAGCACCCGGGTTTGGCGACAAGTCAAAATGACATGGCGTCAGCGAAGTCTGTTGCCATCCTGAACTGACAACAAATACTTAACAAATATATTGCTGAGACCGAAAATATATACAGCAAAAAGACCCAGGAAAAATGAAAAATCTCATTAACTAATACTAGGGCATTAATGATCGAAGCGATCTTTAACAAAAGTAATCGGAATTTAACAGTTTGTTTCACGATCAACAATGTAAAAAAATAGAATCATAACACCTTCAAAAACATTGTATGATTATTTTAAATAATATTAATGAGATTTAAGTTAGAATTATATAAGGAAAACATGTGCACGTTTACGATTAACTGATCTAGTAGGAAAATATTTTCTATAAGCTAACAATATTTTTCAAACAGTATTGAAAAAAAGCACTAAAAACTTTTTTTTAATAAAACATTAATTATTTACCAGGAAAAATAAGCAAATCCTACCACCATAATTAAAAACATGGATCATAATACAGCAAGTGCCGAAAAAAAATTTAAAATGATCATTTTAAATAGTTAAACATCGAATTAAAAATCTATCTGCACAAAAAAATCTTTACTTTTAAATAAAAACAATTACGATTTAAATAGATTAAAAAATAAAGATTCAGATTCACGTGCCGGTTCACCGTTGCAAGTCGGAGTAAAAAAAAATAAAACAACCTACAAGGTTGCCGAACTTCAGATTTCAGGTTTTTTGGCGAAAAAACAATGGGAAAAGTTGCTAAATTTGTTGAATTTGGCGATTTCGCCAAATTTTCGTTGCCAAGGGTTGCTATAAAACTGAATTTGGTGGGGTTGCCAGATTGGCAACAAAATTGCTGGGTGTCAATTTGTATACTTCATCCTTTTCTGGATACTGGCATTATTTGCTGCCAAGAAATTTCAGTTTCTAATAATTCTAATACTTCTGTTGATTTTGGTGAGTAGTCCAGCATGGGCAAATCCATATAGGCAAATATAAAATATAGGCATATAGGTAATGGGTTCTTAGTTCCAAAACCCCAATTCTACTAATCCGACTCCTACTGTCTCCTCATTGTAGGACAAGTAGCATGACAATTTGAACTGGAATGAAAAACGCGGACACTCACGTGGGTTCTTTCACATTCCAAAACCCCAATTCCTACTAAAAACGCTTATGGGAATGAAAAGATAATCATTCCTTTCCTTAGTGGGTGACCTAGAAGGGTGGACTGAAAATGTTGTGTTTAAATGTGTTCTGTGCCCCAAATGTTTTGGGGCACAGAAATAAAAAGGTTCCAAATGGTCTCAAACTGATATATGTAAAAGTGCATTCAGGTAAGTCTTTTAGCCTCTGAATTGGATTTGAAATTCTGTAAATTAGTCTAAACGTGCATAATATTAACCCGGCAGCACTCCCGCTCCTAAGAAAGACATTGTTACTTGCTAGGGAGTACTTTAGACCACAGCACTGAATTTTGTTCAAATATCACTTTTATGTTCAAAACTTCTACAATTTTTACTAAAAAGCTATTTTCTAACAAATATTTAAGGTATTTATGATGAAGTTTCAGTATTGTAATTATAATTCTAAACAACATAATTTATCACTTCATCGATCGTATCTACAGGATCACCAGTAATGTCTTCATTTTCTGACAATTCATTACTCACTATCGGAACAAGGACGATAATCAATTGTCATATCATCATCATCCACAGCATCACCAGCTTATTCTGATTCACTTATAGATTTATCATCCGAAGATACTACTGCTAACAATTTTTGCATACTGTCTCCTCATTGTAGGACAAGTAGCATGACAATTTGAAATGGAATGAAGAAACGCGGGCACTCACGTGGATTCTTTCACATTCCAAAACCCCAATTCTACTAAAACCGCTTTTGGGATGAGAAAGATAATCATTCCTTTCCTTAGTGGGTGACCTTGAAGGCAGCTACACTGGGTTTGACCCATTTTAAAAAGTGAGAAGTTGGGTAATTCGTACCATGAATATGCGTGGGGTCTGATCAACCCCCTTGCAAGTGCTTGCCAGCCAGGGTAAAAAATTACCAAAAATTAAAAATTTCGTTAATTGAATTGCAATAAAACAATCGATCTATCTTTAAGAAAACAATACCTCTGCCGAATTTTAGGTTGATACCTATAATTACCTTGACGGGTCGTAATTTGTGATAATTGGGCTGCAAATGTTGCAATTTTCAACGTATAACCCAAGTCATAAAATATTTATATTTGATAGTGGTATGATCACATTTTAATTGATTTTTGACAGCAACACCCGTAACAATTTTTTTACATATGGGCACTTAATCTTGTCATATTTTTCACCTTATTATCTCCAGTTTAGTGATAGGGGCTGGGACCTCGCCTAGCATGCGAAAAGTCCCAGGTTCGGGTCCGGGCATCGCCAAAATAACTGCCAACCTATAAACGGCCCGTGCTGCCAAAAATGTCCGACGAATAATACCCTGTGTAAGGGAGTGCACGTTAAATATCCTTCAAAGTCCTAACGCTGTGTATGATGTCGCCCTTAACGTTGCGTTGGGTGCCTATTCAGGTGTCGGCTCGTCACTTGACTGTGGTTCTAAAATACGACGCCCGTCGCCAATAGCCCTCGTGTAGCTCTTGTGCGACGATAATTCAAACCTAACCTAACTAGTTTAGTGACCATGCTCCACTCCCACAACGGCCCTGTTTTATCTTTATTAGCCAACTCTTTTTGAATTAGTACAAATGGAAATGCCTAAATAATAAAACTAAACATCACTTTTATATTAATACTAATTGAAATGGAAGAAAATATTCATTTAAATAACAAAACAGGGCTGTTAAGTGGGCAGTGCATCCAGGGAGTCTTTCTTTTGCAATCAAATTTTTTTTTTAAGTAATGAATTTATGTTAACAAGAATGCTTTTATTTTGGATCTACAATTCCAAAGAAAAAAGACTTTATTTAAAACATCATGCATAAACAACAGGGAAAGGAAAAACAAGTTTTTGAACTTTATTGGGTTTGGCGAAAATGACCAAACTTGTACTGTATTTTCATTTGATGGTAAATGTTTTAGGAGGCCAGTTACCTACCCTGTTAATGATGTTAACTTATAAGAACACCAAATAGAACAATGTATCACTTTGTCTGAAAGTAGCCAATTTTCTTTGATGAATTTCAGACAGAAATGCTTTGAGGCAGAATGCTTATAGTACTTAACATTTCTTCTTCATTAGTTCATTCTTATTTTAAATAGCTCAAGTATATGCAAATGTTTAAAAATATAAATTGCATTAAAAAAAGCTTAATTTTGGCATTAAGTGATACAATTCCAGATTATTGCAGAGATTACTTGTTTTTAAAATCAGTTTTCTCCCCAGGACTTCTGTGGCTCCTCTAAGCACTTAATGGCCCTGTTTTACTATTCACAGATGAATGTTTTCTTTCGCTACAATTTTATAATAATTGTCGATGGTTGATATTGATGCAGTGCAATTTGCACATCTTCACAAAGAGTTAGGAAACAATTTAAAAACAGCGCCGTTGTATGGGCAGAGCATGCAACCAAACAATGAAAATTAGGAGAAAGAAATCTGACATTATCAAGTACCAATAAGTTAAAAAATGGGCATAGGTGCTTCGTTAAAAAAATGAACAGTTTGAGTGTCCTTTCAAATACAAGCGTTTTGTATATTTTAAAAATTGCAACATTTATAGTCCATTTATCACAAATTATGCCCTTTTAAGATAATAGAAGACATCAACTTAAGATTCTAAGATTTTGCCCAGGTATTGTTTTCATAAAGATATATATCGATATTGTATTTTTGCGATTCAATTAACGAAATATTTGATTTTCGGTAATTTTTTTTTTAATATTATGCATATTTAGACTAATTTTCAGAATTTCAAATCCAATTTGGAAGCAAAAAGACTGACTTGAATGCAATAAAATTTTACATTAGTCAGTTTGAGACCATTTGGCACCTTTTTATCTTTGTGTACCTAAATATTTGCAAATAAGTGTTTTTTCGGACTACACATTAGGGTAGGCCAAATCGAAGTCCAAAAACTTTAGGAACTGTAAATCCAAAAAGTTTAGAAACATCTTGGCACTTATGATCACGATGCAGGGTTGTCACGATATTTATGTGTAAGGTTTTACCAGTTTTTATCGCCTTGGTAAACACGTTTTTTTCCAACTTCTAAAACAACTTAACGGTAGAGATTTACTGTACGGTCCACCTTGGCGAACTTTCCAAAATCGTGCCAACAGTTCGTATTTTGGCCATTTTTTTTTAACCACGATTCAAAGAAAAGATCGTATGGGAATATATCTTATGAAAACTCAACCCAACGGTCCGATAGGGTTGCCGGAAAACGCCATCCGTGCAAAGTCATAGAATTCGAATCTTCAGTCGAAGTCAGACAGGTTGCCAGAAAAATTATTTATCGCCAAATCCGAAAAAATTGCGTCAAGGGGACCGTACAGTAAATCTAATCCCAACTTAACATTACATTTATTACCAAAAATAAGAACTTTTTTAAAAAATAAGGAGGCGTAAATCACTATAATTTAATGCACTTTAATAAGAAATGAGAACATGTATACATTTACAAACCAATGTTCACAGATCTAAATCCTTGTGACCGCCCAACATTCTGTAACAAAACACAGCTTTTTGCAAACCTAGGAAATAAATGATCTTTTAAAGTTGTGCAGTAAGAATTTTTTTTTGGGGGGGGGGGGGGAGGGGGGTAAAAAACAGCAAAAATATGCTTTTGTGTGGTATAGCATTAATATTTCATATATGTATGTATATATATATATATATATATATTACTTTACAACTATCAATGTTTTAGAAAATTAATTTGTCTGGCTTCTGGCCATGGGTATTTGTAATCGAGACCAAAATTTTTTTTAATTTTCATTATTAATCAAGTAATACCTATTACTATCTGTTGTTTACTTTGTGATTCATGATTTTGCTTTTTAAATACTTACACTGGCCTGGTCCTTATTAACACAACTTTTTTCAACCCAACCTTTTCAGTGAAATTTTAGTGTAACAGATGTTATGTGTCTAAACTTTTGAGACAACATTTTGAGATATAGTACCTAACCATTTATTTTGCTTATAAATGAAACTTAATTGTTTTAAATTATAAAGTAAAAGTAATATACAAAAAAGTGTTTGTAGTATATTTTATTTTAAGTTAGCAACTGCACCTTACCTCCTTTATTTTATAGTCTTAATTTTTCATTAAATTACATGTTTATTTTAAAATTGAAAGTTATTTTTTTAGAAAATTTACATTATTTCTAGTAATGAGTTAAAGCAATTTTTGCTCATATGCATACCTAACCTCCTATTTATTCATTACAGAAACATTGACAAAAAACATGGAAAATGAAAGAATTGGCCAGGAATATTAATATCAACTCTCTCAACATTTTTTTGTAATTTCCAACTGAAATTCTGACTTATCAAAGATCTAATAATTTTAGCCTAACTTTCACAACAGTTTTCTATCATATAAGAAAAACTTATTTTTACATCAAGAGCATTAAACAAAAAATATTTTTAAGCATTTGGTTAGTCTAACCATTAACGCAATCAAAATATCTCTCATGATTAATACTAAATAAAAGCTAAATGGCTGTGAATTGTGTACATATAGTCCTTCCGTCAAAGACCATATTCTGATGCACATAAGAAGTATAGTTTTTAAATTTAACTTATTATTCAGTTGTAAGACAACCCTTCAAAAACATCTTCTGGCACATACTGAAGAAAAACTGTATGGCTGTGAATTGTATAAGCATGTCATTTGGTTGAAAGTCCTCTACCCTTAAAGACTACTTCCTGACACACACTAAAGAAAAGCCACATAGCTGTAAATTGTGTAGCAAGTCGTTTAGTCAAAAGACCAACCCTAAAAGACATCTTCTGATACACACAAAAGAAAAGACACATAGCTGTGAATTGTGTAGCAAGTCATTCAGTAGGAAAAACACCCTTCAAAGACATTATTTAACGCATACCAAAGAAAAGCCACATAGCTGTGAATTGTGTAATCAAACCTTTAGTTTAAAAACTAGCCTTCAGAATCATCTTTTGACACACACGAAAGAAAAGCCACATAGCTGTGAGTTGTGTAGCAAGTCATTTAGTCAAAGGTGCATCCTTCAAAGACATTATTTAACACATACCAAAGAAAAGCTGCATTGCTGTGTATTGTGTAATCAAACCTTTAGTTTAAAAACTAGCCTTCAGAATCATCTTTTGACACACACGAAAGAAAAGCCACATAGCTGTGAGTTGTGTAGCAAGTCATTTAGTCAAAGGTGCATCCTTCAAAGACATTATTTAACACATACCAAAGAAAAGCCACATTGCTGTGAGTTGTGTAGCAAGTCATTCAGTATGAAAAGCACCCTTCAATGTCATCTACTGACACACACTAAAGAAAAGCCACATAGCTGTGAGTTGTGTAACAAGTCATTTAGTCTCAAGTCTACTCTTCAAACACATCTTCTGACACACACTAAAGAAAAGCCACATAGCTGTGAGTTGTGTAGCAAGTCATTCAGTATGAAAAGCACCCTTCAATGTCATCTACTGACACACACTAAAGAAAAGCCACATAGCTGTGAGTCGTGTAACAAGTCATTCAGTATGAAAAGCACCCTTCAATGTCATCTACTGACACACACTAAAGAAAAGCCACATAGCTGTGAGTTGTGTAACAAGTCATTTAGTAGGAAAAGCAACCTTAAATCACATCTTCTGACACACACTAAAGAAAAGCCTCACAGCTGTGAGTTATGTAGCAAGTCATTCAGTAGGAAAAGCACCCTTCAAAGACATTATTTAACACATACCAACGAAAAGCCACATAGCTGTGAAATCTGTGGCAAGTCATTCAGTAGTAAAAGCACCCTTCGAAACCATCTTTTGACACATACACAAGATAACCAGGTAGTTGGGAATTGTGTAACAAGTCCTATAATTTTAAGTCCAACCTTCGAAAACATCTAATGTATCCTAAAGAAGATCCAAATTGCTGTCAAATGTGTAGCAAGTTGTTTTCAGGCTTCCTCTTTGGGAAAGCTAAACAGTTGAAATGTGTGCAACAACTCATTTGAAAGGAAGTTTTATCTTGGACTTGGAGAACACACTAAGGGAAAAACATCACTCAATGGACAAAAGAATACCTTCAACTGGTCTTGGACGACTTTGTTCAATGCTTTAGAGTATTTTATCATAATCTTAGTTTTTGGGCATGTTACATTAAATATAATAATATAATATTACATACTTATGTTTTCAATTTATTTATAATTGTTGTGGAATTTTTAAGTTAAAAAAATTAAGCGTTTTTTAGATAGTTATATTTACTTTTGCAGATTACACAATCAAAGTACCAAAACTATTGAATATTTCTTCAAACTTTTTTTTGTGTTCATATAGTATGGGATTTAAAAAAGCAGTTTGGGACTTAGTAGCAGGGTTGGCATGGTATTTATCGTCCCTGGTATTGAAAAAACTGGTAATTGAAACAACAGTTTATAAATGTTTTTCAATAGGCTTATAATGATAATTATATTAATTTTGTATTTTAGTAATTATTTATAGACAATAGTTTGACAATTAATTGTGTTTATGCAATAAACACTTAAATAATAAAAGTATAAATATCTTATGTTACTATTGATGTAAAATAGTTACGGATGATTAGCCCATTTTGCAAAATTAAGAAGTTGTAGAGTAATTTTTTTCTATAAAAAATTATAGAAAGCTTTTTCTTTTTTTTTTTTTTTTTTGCTAAATTAGATGCTCAAAATCATGGCTCGAAATTCACAGTCGCTAGTCACAAAATGCGACCAGTATTTTCGTTTTTGCGACAACACAATAAATTTAGTCGCAGTTATCGCGACTACAATTTTTCAAAAAAATCTTTAATTCTAACTTTTTTTTTATTTCAGTTTCCAAGAATCTTGCCAAAAAAAATTATCTCGAAATCAGAAATCGACACGGATCCTAAATTTTTCAAACCATTGCAGTGATTATATAAGATCTCGGCAGTCTTAAAATCGCCCTGCATTGATCTACAAATTGCGAAATTTCGGCGAATTTCATAAAATCTCCAAATTGGGGCTATTAAATCCTCAAATTGTGGTGCTTGTCAAATATAGGAACTCTGTCAAAAACTTAACAAGAAGTTCATAAAGAACTAAAATAGCCTACTTTCCTGTTACTTAAATACTTACTGAAGTTCTAATCGGGAAAAAACTAGGTTCCTAACAGTAAATATCAACAACCGTTTCTACACTAGATTTATACACGTTAGAAAAAAAAATCGAAACACAGCATCCAGCTATAATTTAAACTTCTAAAAGCCAAAATCAACTATTTTCCTTAATATTCTTTCGCAAATTAAGTTATTATTTATCGTCTGCTCGATTTATTTGTAGTTCGAAGAATAATTAAATATTTATTAATAACAAAAGTAATGAAACTACTCCGAACTGCATTAAAAAATAAGAAATGTAAATTAAAACTAAGCATAATTGCATGCAAAAGTATGCCTTGCCGCTAACTTGGTAGATAATTAATGAATAATCAAAGAATCAAATTGTGCTACATTTTATGACGTCATTCCAAACTGATTCATGAAAATATTATTTTGCTTCAAATATGTTTAAATAAAGTTTCTCATGCCATTGTTGATTTGGCAACAGTGATTTAAATGACTCAAAATTGAATTTCAATGCTAATTCAATGGGAAATTCGCCGACAGATAGTAGATTTATGTCCGTCCGGACGTACAGACAGACGGACAAAAAGTATGAAAGTTGGGTATCTGAGGTCATAGCTTTCTAACAAAAAAAGAATTTTTAAGATCCGATGGATAGAACCGATTTTGGAAGGCGGGTACGGACATCGACCGCATGTCAATACCTACTTTTTCATTTTTTTAATTCTTTCGAATTAAAAAAAGAAAAGTAGGCTAAAAAATGAAAGCGAAATATTAATTTTGTTCTCCGTACTGCGATTTCATTGGTTGCTTCGGTTTCATTCTCAAAATGACCGATATAAATGAAGAAATCTATTCAAGCTTTCGTTAAAAACGTTTTGAACAAATAACAATAGAGAGTAGTTGGCATTTAAAAAATTTAATCAGTAAAATATTCTTAGAAAACTCATTTTCGGATATCGAAACAAAAGTTGGTTGGTACATATATTTCCGACTTGTGTGCTTGATCAAAGACCCGCTTATAAACCTTCGTCAAGTAAGACAGACACAGTCAGAATTTTAACTGACACAAAGAGAGAAATTACACCCTGGGCGAAGGCTGGAATCGAACCCGCACTCAAAACAACATTCCAGACAGCAAATGAAAACAATCCGTTTGAGCTGTTGTCATCCACAACGTGAAACAACCCCATTGAGAGCAAGTATTCTGCCAAAAGAACGTCCGCACCTCGTGCCTTTTAATCGCCACAAGCCAAGAATCACGGCCAAATGCTCCTGCGCCCTATTACTTTGGGACGTGACGAAGCCGCTCATAAGGTGATATAAATCTTCTTTATGAGGCTTCATTCAGATTTCGGGAATGAGAATTGTTCCTGTTTAACTGTGGCAGAAGCAAAGGTAAAATGTGTGGCTGCTAGTCCCACTATTAAAATTCAAGGGGCCAGGGTGGCCCAGTGAGTTTGATCGCAGTCCATTAGATTACGCTAACAGTCTGCGCACTGTGCCGGGAGCGGGCTCGATTCCCGCCTTCGCCCTGGGTTTACTTTCTTTTGATCGTTCGCAACCCATTACGCTAATAGTCTGTGCATTGTACCGGATGCGGATTCGGTTCTCACCTTCGCCTTGGTTGTACTTTCTCTCTCTCTGTGTCAGTAAAAAATTCTGTGTCTGTCGTATTTGACGAAGACTTATAAGCGGGTCTCTGATCAAGCACACAAGCCGGAAAATTAATTTACCAATCTATCTACCTATTAAATTTCAATCGGGGGCTTGGTATCCCAGTTGGTATAGCGTTGGACAGACACGCTGTCAACCTAGATCGCATCGCAAGCGTTAGGCGTTGGCTCGATCCTGGTGGCAGTCAATGCTTTCCTATAGAGTATAGACAGATACTCAAGTGTCTGCTCGTCACTTGACTGTGGTTCTTAATTATGACGCCGTCCCCAGTAGCTCAAGTGCGACAGTAATTCAAACTTACCTTACCTATAGATGGAAATATGCAGCCAAAGTTCAACTAAAACACCCGAGTATACTTAGATAGACATGATCGTTAAATTTGTTAAAAGTCCCGACGGCGTTTGCGTACGATGTCGCTCGAAGACCAGTTGGGTGCCAGCTCAGGTGTCGACTTTATCACTTGACCTGGGTTCTAAGTAACATACGAATTTGGCTGTGCTAAAGCTCCTATAAAAGGCTAGAAATATACAGTAAGAAACGATTAAATTGCCAAATTCAATGGATATATGATGTGGGTGGCAGATGTTTTTAGCATACCAAATAAAAGGATACTAGGATTTGACTTGCTTCAATTTTTAGAGCTAGCAATTTTACCAAATTATTCTTTGAACTGCAAATAAATATAGCAAACGATAAAGAATATTAATTTGAATTTACGAAAGAAAATTAATGAAATAGCATTATTTTAGAATAAATAATCGAATAATTTTGGCTTTTAAAAGTTTAAATTACAGCTAAATGACTGTGTTTGACGATTTTTCTGAGGTGTTTAAATCTTGTGTGGTGATGTTCCAGGTGACACTTACTGTTACAAACCTACTTTATTTTCTATAACAATTTTAGTGAGTATTAAAAGTATAAGGAGAATAGGCTATTTTAGTTCTTTTAGAACTTCTTGTTTTAAACTGAATGAGAATTTTTGCGTGACAAATAGCTAATAATATATTTTTTTTTTAAATAAGGTTTCTAAATTTTCAATCGCGTAAAGTTTGCTTATTTTTTTCTCCCTTTTTTTTAAAAAAATAATTTTATTTTTATGTATAGACAACATAAATATATCCAGCTCTATTAGAAGAATCCTGTCTTATTGCTAAATGAACGGTTAGAAAATAAGAATCTCCGTCAAGTGATGAGTTTGACACCTGAATCTGTACCAACCGAGACTTCCAGCAACATCGTACGCTAATACTTCGGGCCTTAGGACACATTTAGCTAGCCATCTGTATTAGAATAATCCTGTTGTTGTTGTCTTGTCTATGGATAGTAATTTTGAATTGCAAATAAGGCCGTGCACGTTCCACACACCCTCAGCAATCTGAAGGCAGTTGTCCGAATAAAGATCCCGAAAAGTCACTAATTTTCTAAACACTCGAAAAGATGGCCGAGCAAGAGTACGTTTTGGGGTGTTATATCTGTATTGTAGCAGATTTTGCATCTGAGATATGAAGAGTACAGGGGAAAAACCGCTTAATTTCGTCGAAAACTTTCCTCATCAGGCCTCTTTGGCGATGAAAGCGAGTCATCGCCTAAACTGGTGTGAGGAAATCGGTTACTCACTTTGTTTTTCTCTCGCGGCAACCCTGATTTACGCCAGAGATCAGCGGACACGAGTCACACGTTTGTACCGCGAAAGAAGAACCGAAAGGAAAACCGGTTTTCTGTCGCCAATGTCCGCCAAGCAGATACAATTACAGAACTACTCCTGATAAATAAAGCGGTTCTTTCCCTGTACTCTTCATATGTTCTGGTTTCATCCGGCTGAATTTTCATTCAACTAAGGTGAGTCCAGTTGTCAGTCTTATTAGTATTTTATAAAGTGATCTGTTTGTTGTTATTTCACAGATATGACGTTTCATTTTGATGGTTTTTTCTTAAATATCGAGCTTGGCACTGCATATGTCATTGAGAGTGACTGGGGAAAATTGAGAAGAAGAAAACTGTACTGTTGCAAAAAATGAACGCCTAGTAAATAAGAACGTCCGTCTAAGGATGAGGTTGGCACCTTAATCTGTACCAAACTAAACTTCCAGCCACATTGTCGTTTAAGGCTTCGGGCCTTGAGGCACATTTTACGAGCCTTTAAGTCCGTGCATTCAGTGATTGGTCTTTCTCTGGCATTACATCAGGTATTGATCCAGGACCCTCTAAACCCGAATCCAACGCTTTATTCAATTGTCTAAGCGCCCTCCCCTTCCAAAAAAAAGTAAACAAAATGTTTGTGTGTGTGTGTGTGTAAAAAGTAAGTAAATGTGTAATTTGTAAATGTGTAGTTGGTGGAGAATCATTAACTTATTAACGACTCATTTGTGAGTACCAATAACACTTTCCGTTCGGAATATAAAGGTTAACTTTAAGTTTTTAAAATTTGTTTTCCGTTTAAAGGGGATACGGTACCCAAAACATTATTTCTAGAAATAATAACATAAACTTGTAAATTATAGTGGTTTTATATAATGTTCACTGTAAATAAACTTTTTCTAGCAATAAAATCAAATATTTACAAGTAGTTTTTCATATAAAATATATGACTCAAACTTTTGAAAATTTTTAAAAACGCTACTCTTTCAGTTTTAAGAATAACTCCACCAAACTTTTATAGTTTGTTTTTAAAACTATTTTTTCAAGAACTGTGCATGGATTTTAAAATGTGAGCTACAGTAAAAAGTAACATGCATTTACACTGAAAATCACAAAAAAAAATTAAAAATTTAATTCAACGTTAAAAAAAACTATACATAGTAGACCTTATTCCCTACACAATTTTGTGCAAGATTTATATAAGAACACAGGTTAAAAATTTCAAAATTCTAACTTAATTAGCAAAAAAGCCTTAGGGATATATTAAACACAAGAATTGAAAAACGCGAAACAGAGAAAACAGGTTGAAAGCAAACGAAAAACGTATTCAAACTTATAGGAATGACTCCAGAAAATATGAAATAACTTTTTTTCGACAAAAGATATCATTATGAAACTTTCAGTAAATGTTCAAAAAAATATTGTAAATAATAAAAAGTAAAAACTGAAAAATCGATATTTTGACCAATTTTTGGGTACCGTATTAACTTAACTTACTTTGCCCTGCATAAATAAAGACCTTCACTTTTCTTTATTTTAGTTTACTTAGCAAAAAGCTTATTAATTACTAGAGCTTTACTTCAGCAAAAAGCTTATTAATTACTAGAGCTTTACTTCAGCAAAAAGCTTATCTTTTTCATGAATTTTCTTGCCAATATTCGTTATCGTGGTAAGAAAGAATTCTTGATCCTAAGTTACCCCTAACCAAAATCCCGTATTGCTCTCTTCATCCGTATCGTACAATGGTGCATCAAAGTGGGATTAACTTCCCATGCAGGTGATATCGCTTCTAGTTGAAGTACCTCCGCGGTTCGTTCATGGACCAGTTGAAAACGAATCGCTTCGTGAGGTGACCTCTAGAATTAATGCGTTCGGATGCGAAGTTGATTCTGCCCTGTTTCAACCAGCAATTCATGATGGGACGTTTAGTTAAATGTCCCGAGATGTTGAGAAATGATGTGTGTAGCGATGTTTGGGTATGCATGTGATAATAATGTCGAGTGTAGGATAGAATCTGAATCAATGTTGCCTTTTGGATTATTGGAGCAAGGTAATGCGCAAAGAGGGTTGCAATAAATGCGGTAAAGTCATAGATATCATAGTTGAAGTATTAGATTGGCAGATCACGTGACCTCCAATGCTATCGACGGGACGCGCATGGAGGCCAAATAAAATGGCCAGTGTTGCTGCCACTTTAAGGAGAAAAATACTACGAAAAAATACCATCTAATTCTAAAATTACAAAAAAAATACTAGAAAAGGATTTAAAGTCACTAAAAAGATTCCAAAATGCAGCTAGTATTTTTACGATATATTTTTTTTAATTTTAGAATTAGATGGTATTTTTTCGTAGTATTTTTCTCCTTAAAGTGGCAGCAACACTGGCCATTTTGCCCCTTTGTTTGGCCTCCATTCGCGTCCCGTCGTTAGCATTGGAGGTCACGTGATCTGCCAATCTAATACTTTAACTATGATATCTATGGGTAAAGTGCTACATATATATGGTAGTATATATGGTTAATGTGTGTGTGGGTACAATCTTCATCACTGTTATTGTATAAGCAGAATATGTGGTTATATATCCAACAAAATATTTCCAAGAACAGGTGGCTGGCACATTGTAAATCCTCAAAGCCCTAAAATATCCAAACTATACATAAAAAGTTAAGGGCTTGGGAGCCCATTCGGTAAGGTCCTTGCCTTGCATACGAAAGGTGTCAGGTTCAAGCCCAGACATTGCCAAAATAACTACTGAGCTATAAGCGGTCTGTGGAACGGTCTGCAAGTCCGACGAATAATTCCACGTGTAGAGGAAGTAAACGTTAAATATGCTTTAAAGTCGCCGTGTACGATGTCGCTCGTAAAAGTTCCGCTGGGTGTCTTCTCAGGTGTCGGTTCGTCACTTGACTATGGTTCTAGTTTATGACGGCCGTCGCCAATAACCCGAGTGTAGCTCTAGTGCGACGATAATTTAACCTAACCCTATCCATGTCCGTAAAGTGTATTTGGTTAACACACTTGTGACCCCTTAGTCACTTTTGTGATTCATGAACTATAATCATTTTTGGGCAGTTCTATTTCTCTTCAGCGAGTTTTTTTTTATGTCACACTCAATTTTTGTCAATAAACACTTATAAATAACCTGTAATTAAGTATTAGTGGTTTATATTGTAAAACATAATTAAATTAACGTAATATTACTTTTTAATGCGTATTTTTCATTTAAAATCACAACTTTACTGTATTTTATGATTATTAAATACAGTTATAAAAAATTAATATTTTATTAATCCTTTAATCTAAGGACGAAATAAGATTTTTAATACACTCAATTTATCTTTTCCAAAATATAATTTTTAAAAAAAGAACAAAAACATGATAGAGTTGAATTTCTGACCTTTTTTTGTAAAAGCATTTATGGAGAAAAATTGAGTTTGATACACAAATTTTTTCTTTGCAATGAAATAGAACTGTCTAAAAAATCTTCCTGGTTTATATATCGCAAAATTTATACATTTATATCGATAATCATCTAAATCTCAAAAAATTCATACTCTTATATAAAATCCTCTTAAAAAAATCTCAATTTTAGTACTGTTTTATTCTACACAACTCTTCGAGCGGACCTCAACATGCCGGGAGAAAGGAGTCGTCTTGGTTGGTAGACATATATTTTCTGGCTTGTGTGCTTGGTCACAAAGACCCGCTTATAAACCTTCGTCAAGAAGGACGGACACGACATACACACACATACAAGACAGATGCTGCCATCTATCGCCACCTCCACAATTTATACATGTCCGTAAAGGGGAGGGAAATAGTCTCCAGGGACCTGTACCCGTGGTAAACTGCGCAATGACCGACCACAGGACTTTCGGACCCAACAGATTTAACGAGCACGTACTCCGCATATACTCGGTGGGTCTTCAGAGGTGTCGAGACTCGATCGCGGGACCTTCCGATCCCGAGACCGAGATCTTAACCACTAGGCTCCCCACGGCCCCAGGTCATCTTTTTATGTCTCCTCGAGAAGTGTGCGATATCGCGATGATTTACTATCTCTATGTTCAGGAACTTGATCTCAGAAGGCATGTCATCCTAATGTCGAGACACAGTACCAGGCATCGAATGCATTAAACTACAAATGATTTAATGTACACCAGCCCCCCGTTAGGTATTCTATCAAGATTTATAAACAATGTATATATTACATCAAAGAAAAGATACTTCCCTAAATAAATTCAATAACATATCTAGCTGTCATTAGACATACAACTACACCCAAGATGCCGTTATGGAAGGTCTCAGGTTCGGGTCCGGGCATCGCCAAAATAAGTGCCGACCTATAAACGGCCCGTGCAGCCAAAACTGTCCGACGAATAATACCCCGTGTGGAGGGAGTGCACGTTAAATATCCTTCAAAGTCCTAACGCTGCGTACGATGTCGCTCTTTACGGTTGCGTTGGGTGCCTACTCAGGTGTGGGCTCGACACTTGACTGTGGTTCTAAAATACGACGCCCGCACTATAGTACTAATTACTAAACGCACTATAGTAATATGCGGGTGCAATGAGGACAAAGATTATTTCAAATTATGACATTGTTGCTTCTCTGAGACAGTCAAAAGTAAAAGTTGTCGAAATTTCAACGACAGTTCGTTTCAAAAGTAGGTGATGCTGAAAAATAATACGAAAATGTTTCGACTACCTATTATAACATCGATGTCTATGAGCAATTTAAGGGACCGAACATTTATGGTGTTATAAACGAGTTGCCGTTGGTAAGCGAGGTCGTTGGCACCAAGTTTGACTAATTAAAATTGAAAATGTTTATTTTATTCTGTTGCCATTACCTTCAGAAGCTGAATTCATTATTTGAAAAATAATTGACATGTTTCAAGTGACGTAATTCCGCCAGTCTCCATTCTCGTATTTTATTGTGGGTTTATTTGATGATTTTTTCATAGATTTTTCTGTTGACTGCGTGTATGCATATTTTAGCAATAAATCTATAGTTAAGCTATTACTGAACTATTATGGTTAATAAAGGCCATCGCACAAGAGCCGCATATTAGGGTTTTAGGTCTTTATTTTTTTCGCCAAATACGTTGCCAAACTTGCCAAATTATTAACTAAAACTCGCCAAATGAACAAAATGTTTTTTTTATATAAATAATTTGTAAGCTGGTTGGTTGTCCGAAGGTCATTGTGTTAGAGCTGTATAATGGGTGTGCTTGTAGCTATATCTATTTTCTCGCCAAATTATTTCCCAAAACGCGCCAAAAATGAGCAAAAAGGTTTAATGTATTTATGAGGGAATTGTGATGACATTTATGAGTGCATTTTATAGCGTATTTTTCATTTTGGAATTTTAAGGCAATGAAACGGGATTTTATACTTTATAACGAGCGGGGACAATAACATAAGTTTATGATCCTGTAACAGGTTATGTGGTACACATACTTGGATCGATTTGATATATTTTTTAATACGTACGAAGAACCAGTATAAATTTGCTAGTAATAATAATAAAACAGAAAAAATTGAGCCTTTGTATAAGAATATGTGTGGATGGGTGGAAAGGAATTTTATTTTCCCTAATACTTGGCATAAACGATTAAAATTGAATACGTATTGTTACCAATACATCATTTCAATCTACAGTAAATAAATTTTTCACTGCAAGTTCACCATGCTGCATAATCCAATATAGTTCCCCTAAAATTAATTTAGTCATTAAAATATAATCCCTAAACGAAAGCCTTATAACAAGGTAGAATATTACTTGCATATCAAGTTCTTGTTATTGTTCACGATGCTTTTTAGATGTATCATTTAAAACAAGCCGTAAGTAATTGATTAGCTACATATACAAAAAGTTCAAGTCAACAGGAAGTTTATCGTACACGCTTTTTCTTTCACTAAAATATTTAAAGAAAGAATAGAAGAGTGAAATTCTCCGAACGACGTGACTCCTTTTTTTACATTTAACGATTTAAGCTTACTTTGCGTAAGACTTTAATGACGAGTCAAGCGCAGCTGTTAAAAGCGCTTTAGATCTACCAAAAAAAATAAATTATAATCTCAATTTCCTTACTTGTTGAGCATAAAAAACGACGTAGAAACTTATTATCACAATGTTACCTTTTTTCGTATAAGTAAACATGGGGTATGGGCATGCTGTCTGCTATTGCTCTAGGGATTAGTTATAATGAGACATATTTTAGAGTTGCGAGATATAGGAAATAGGAATTTTTGTAATGTATAAATATGTTATTCAATGGAAAAGGGTTTCGTTTTAGCTTCCACATTACGTTTATAACGTAAAAAGTGGAAGGTATTATAATCGTTCAGTCCGTCTGTCGGCCTGTCACCCACTTTCATAGCCCAAACTACAAATGCTACGGACAAGTGTGATACGTCAAAAAATTCAGCGCATCGAAATTAGAATACATTGAAAATTTCAGAAAAGAATTCGAATTCTAAGTACTTCAATTATTTAAAAAACTGCAAAATTTAATGCTCATTTAAAAAGCATAGGAAGCCATTTTTATTAGAATTAAATCACCATTGCCATTCGCAACAATTGCTCGAGAAACGTTAATTCTTTTTGACAATAAATTAAAATAAATTTATTTTTACGACAACGATCAGTTTGAAATGACGTCAAATATATTTCACTACGAGATTCTTTGTATGTTGATATGAAATAATTTTATTTTATTTGAAAGCGAGGAAATATTACATATTTATTCTTTGAAATATAAATTAATTTTTGCAAACGATAAGCAATAAATATTGAATTTTCGAAATAAAATAAATGAAACTAGCCAAATTTAGCATGTAAATGTTTAATATAGAATTAATGCTGTGTTTGACCCCTTTTTACATGTTAAACACAACTGTTGTGTGGAAGCGGGTTAAGTGACAGATTGCTACAAACCTACTGTTACAAACCTACTTGTTTGGTATAAGGATGGCTTTTAGCTTTCACACTAAGTTTATAACTTAAAAAGTGGAAGGTTTTATAATCGTTCAGTCCGTCTGTCTGTCACCCCCTTTCACAGAACGAACCGCAAGTATCACAAACAAGTGGGATACGTCATTTTGAAGCAAAAAATCATATTAGGCTACATTCCAAATTTCATTAAAAATTTAAATTAGCAGTTGATTTAAAATTTAATTAACTAAAAAATTAATCTACATTGAAATAACATGCAAATTCCATTTTTGCTCAATATTTTCACTGTTGCCTTTCGTTAAACGTACGAGAAACTTTAATTTAAATAAAAATAAAAAACTTTTGAAAGAATATTTATGTTATATAATTTTGTTTGGATTATTGTAATATCACAATAGAGTTCTTTTGATGGTTCATTATATATGTATGAACAAAGATGCATAGAGAACTCTAATTTGGCATAAAAAATATGCAAAGTTTCGCTTTTATTTTTAAAGCATCAATTGTACTAATTATGTATTTTTCGAACTGTAAATTAATTTAACGAACGATAAATAACTGAATTTTCTAATAAATGTAAATTGGATATTGTGTCGACACAAAGATATTTATCAAAAAAGATTACATCATTATTCTTCGAACTTCAAACAAATTTTGCAAGCGATAAAGTCTAATTTTTAAATCTGAAAAAGAAGATTAATGAAAATAGTTCATTTTGGCGTTTAAAAGTTTGAATTACAACTAGCTAAAGGCCCTGTTTGGCGAATTTCTTTCTGAGGTGTATAAATAGTTTGTTTCCTGTTGGTTTAAATAAATTTGAGCTACGTGTACATTTGTATTCGATTCGGGGAAAATTGCCAGTTTTAAACTTTGTCAAACGTGTAGTGATTTTCTCTTACGTTGGACACTAATTCACAAGTTTTACTCTTTTAAGCATACATTTTTTTTATTACGAAATATTCGGCATTTTCCCGCAGGTAGCTTATATTGAAAATAAAACATTATGACAAAATGTAAACTAACATCAAACTTTTATTTTCGTAATTACAGTTTAATTGGATAAGGTTGCGCCAGAGCTACACATAGAATCGTAATATCTATAATAATAAAAATGAAGTTTTGCATGTTTGTTTGTGTGTGCATGTCTCTTATAGACTCTTAAACTACACATTTGTTTGACTCGTAACCTGGGCACAAATGTGTAGTTCATACTTAAGTTACAGATTTTGAACTTTCAGAGCTCAAAATGTTCTATTTTTAGAGAAAATTCGAATATTCTGAAAAAATACACCACTTTCGCTGAAATCCCATCATTTTTTCCTTTCGTGATGCCATTTGACAGAAGAAATTAAATAAAACTTTTAGGAAAATGATTAAAAGTAAAAATGATTATTTTATTCTGTTGCCAATTCCTTCAGAAACTAAATTCATTATTTGAAAAATAATTGACATGTTTCAAGTGACGTAATTCCGTTTAGTGTTCATTCTATGTTGGTTGGTTGGTAGACATATATATTCAGGTTTGTGTGCTTGGTCAGCGACCCGCTTATAAACCTTCGTCAAGTAAGACAGACACAACAGACAACACACACATAAGTGGATCCATCTAATTTTTAGAGACAGAGGCCAACTAGAGGATCCCCATAATTGGCTTGTCACCCCCAGAGGTATTGATTTGGTATGGGAACTTAGAGGACTTTCGGACTCAACAGATTTAACGAGCACGTACTCCGCATATACTCGGTAGGTCTTCAGTGGTACCGGGACTCGATCGCAGGACCTTCCGATCCCGAGACCGAGACGCTGACCACTAGGCTCACTACGGCCCCTTCATTCTAGGAATTTATTGTGGGTTTAGGTAATGATTCTTTCGTGTATGGTTCTGTTTGCAAATATGCATATTTAAGCTACCCATTTCCGTGAATTATAACTATGATGGATGTTCAAACCCTAACGTACTAGAGCTGCATATTAAGGTTTAACGTTTTCATTATTTCGCCAAATACGTTGCCGAACTCGCCAAATTCTTACCTAAACGCGTCAAATGAGCCATTTTTAAAAAAAATTTATATTGTTGGTTGATTGTTCGAAGGTCGTCGTGCTAGAGCTGTATAATAAGTGTGTTTGTAGCTATATATCTTTTCTCGCCAAATTCTTACCAAAAAGGCGCCAAATGAGCTAAAAGGTTTTATGTCTATGAGAGAAATTACGATAACTATTATGCGTGCATTTTATAGCGTATTTTTTTATTTTGGATTTTTAAGGTAATATAAGTAACAGCATTTTATACTTTCTAACAAGCGGGAATAATAACAAGTTTATTATCCTATATAATTGGATTAAATTGTACATATACTTGGATCAATTAAAACTTTTTGTTAAGTCCGTCAGAAGTACGGGTATTTATTTGCTAGTAAATTAATAAAATGTTTTACCTATCAGTATCAAAGATGCTGACACATAAAAAATAAATGTCTATATTTATTCCCTTTTAGGTTCGCTAGTTTTAAAAATCTAACCTATCTTTATATTTTTTTCTCTCTACTTTTACAACAACCATAAATGCTGTCACTTTTCCAAACATTATCATAACAAAAAATTAAGCACTCGAAGATTCTATCCACAATGTAGGAGTTAAACAGTGCCCTAGCTCCACTGCATTGGATGTACTACAAAGGAAAAACAACATTTACAGAACGAATTTCCTCCATCTCTATGGACTTGGACATACCGCGCATTAGTGGCACTTTAAAGTAAGGTCGAAAACATCGGAAAACGGGTAGGAAAGGGATCGTATAAAATAAATTCCATTGTAGCAATTTATAATAATTGGTGTGTTTGAAAATTTTAATATCTTCCAATTCCTGACCGTTACCGATGCTTTCTACCCAATCCTAGAGTGCCTTTGAATGAGGGGTCGGACTATATTCATGTCGGATTTTGGTTACAGTTTTTACAATCAACTTTACACCTTTTTTTTTTAATTCGAAACAATGTTTTAAAATAGAAAAGTGGATATTTACATGCTGAAGTTGTCCGTCTGTCCATACCCATCTCCAAATTTGATTATATCCGTCGGATATTAAAATTCTTTTTTATTCAAGGTCTCTAATGTCATAACTTTCAATCTTTCATACTTGTCCGGACTGACATCTGTCTGCATTCCTGTTAATCTTCCCATTTGACCCATATGGCAAATAAAATTTTGCTTATTATGCGAATTGTAATTCTTTTGATAATGCTATTATAAGTAATTTTTTTTCATTGGTATTAATTTTAGTGAATTTATATATGCCAATATTCTTATTGAAAGTTGTAAATGTATACATATTATAAATGCAATAAATTTAGTTATTTTGAAATTTGAGTAAAAAAATATGAAATTTTGAAATATAATTATGTTTACAAATTTTAATAATATTTTTCAGTAAGTCAAATTTACTAACATCAGTTCCAATGAAAAAATTACTTATAACATAATAAAAAAAAAACTTCTATGAAATAATAAGCTAAAAAGTCGGTTTCAAATTGTGTAGGCTAAATATAAAAAAAATTACAATTGTTTAATACTTGGACAGTGAATTTAAAAAAAAAGCCCGTTTTCTATTTAATTTCTTCAGAAATATTACTTCACTTCTACACAAACGCAACAAACTAGAAGATATTTCTCTTGAAAAAAGGCCTCATGCTCAAAACACACCCTCTTCTTTTGAGAAAATGTCTTTCTCCAAATACATTTTAACTATGCCCGATGCAAATTAGGGAGTAAAGTATTTTCCCCATTCATCGTAAAAATCATTACACTAAATAATAGGCTTTAAAAATATTCCAAAACCCCGTCCATGGAACAAAACCCGCAAAAAGTTTATACTTTTATAGAACTGAAGCATTTCATCGATATTCCGATATCGAAATCGTTATCGGAAAGTCTTCTCCGTCTCTAATTGGTCTTCGCGTGGTAGTGACGTCTTTTGAAATATCACGTGATTGATGCTGCTTGCGTGAAGAGGCAAAGAGAGGGACTTCAGTCCCGTAATTTGTCTCGATTACCATTTTTAAGAAGATTCCGATTCCTTTTTAGGGGGTTTAATCGATGGGCGCGTTTTTGTGAGAGGTTCTTTTGAATTTTTTTTTTCTGTTTGTGAAATATTTTGGGTATTAGTGTGCCATTGTGATATTTTTTTATTATTTAAAGAAAAGACTTAAATAATATTTGATTTGGGTAAATTTTTTAGAATATTCATTATTTTAACATGACAATCTCAAAATAGCCACATTTTAGGAAGTTTTCAAATATGTTCAATCAATGTAAAATAAATAATCAAATTTAGTCTGTACTAGCCTAAACTTATTTTTTTACACTATCTCAATAACCTTCATTAAAAACTTATTTATCATCATATGAACTTAAAACTTATTATAAACATAATTTTTTTTTACATCACCGTTTTACAGACTACGTGAAATTTAAAAATGCACAAATTAAAATTGGAAAGTAACTTATTTGTGTAATTTAGGCACATGTTGGCACTCATGGGTAATATATACTGAAAAATGACCCCCTAAATTAAGCTATTTGATTTCGTAATTGCTGAGTTTTGAATTAAAATTTATTTTCTTACACAGCGCAGTCAGCAGAACGTGTGGGGGTTTTCAATGATAAATCATGACTTTTTGGGTTTTTATAATTGGCAAAAGCACAATAAAGACTTAATTAAATAGATAAAAAAAATAAAGCACTGTATTTTTTTCATTTTGATACATATTTTGTTCCTTTACATTCAGAAATAAAGTTGGTTATTGGTCGATAATAGCGAAATTCACCAAAAGCGCAAAAAAAATATTGGGAAAGATAATGAAATTGAAACTTTTTGAACATTTGAATATTTGTTACATTTTATGATAAATTACTAAGGTTGATATAAAACTTTCCAAAAACTTCCAAAAAAATTAAGATTGCAACGAAATTTATCGAAGGAGCATAACTTTCCACTTGATAAACTAAAACAGAACACTTTCTTACTAAGCAGTCTTAAAACTAATCACAACACAAAATAAACACACAAAAAATATCTAAAAAATTAATGAACTTCCACGAAGAAAATGTTCTTCCTGAAGATATCAATTATAAATTAATGACTTTTTAATCAGATGAAATCTTAATTAATTTTTTCATGTTTTTTCAATATAACGGTTTCATGTCCTTTTGCATGTAAGACCAAAAGCGTCATAGACCAAATTATTAGAAAAAATATGCTTTTTTTGTTTTGAATTTTCTTTCAAAAAAATAAGTAGAACGCATGAAGCTTTAGTGTATTTTTTTCGGCATTGAATTACATTTTAAAACATGGTCTTTTAATTCGAATTAGTCATTTGTTTATAAACAAGTTGGACATTTCTTGAATGTTCATAACAGATGGCGCAGTTTTTTTTTTATCCCCCAAAGAGGAAAAACATGTTCAAGACCTTGATTGATGTGAGTTTAATACTATTTTAAAACGCGAAATTTTTAAAATGTGTATTTATATTCTTTACACGCATTCAACAATATTGAAAAGCTTAGTGAAAGAATGCGTTAAGTGACATTAAAAAAAAATAAGATTTTTGTGTCAATGAACCCCTCCTTTAAAGATAACAAGATTCCCCCTTATCATAAAACCTAAGTTCAGTATATTTTTTTTACCTTGCAGTAAAACACATACTGTATTTAAAGTGCAAACGAAACACCGTAAAGCTCATATTCTTGATTTCAACTTTTTGTTACTTAGCACGTTCTTCTACTTAAGCTCTTCAATGAAGAAAGCAAAATGTTTATTGATTTATTGAGTGGTAATTGAAAGTCGTGTAGTACTACACATCACCAGTTTTAAAAAAAAATCTTAATATACTATTCTTAAATATACTATTATAAGCAAACACGTATTTTTTGTACAAAAAATTACTATGCATTTGAGACCAGTGCCTTTCAATAAACAACAGAAAAAATATCCCATCGCTTTTGTGGTTATTTTTATTCTAATGCAACAGGGGCTAAACTATTCGTGTAGACATTTCATCCCTATTCTCCTATCCACCCTCTTGAACTTGTCATCACACAAACCCTCTCCACCCACGCGAGGCAAGAGAGCCTCATCCATCTTCATCGTTTCAGCACCCCCACGCCTTTGCAACTAAAAAACTCTTTTCTTCAAAGCAAAAGAGGCCTAACTCCAGTTTCTTCAATCGAAATGGAAATTTACAGCCAATTTCATCGCTGGACTTCCGTCTGTCTAAGCTAAAGACTTGTTCGATAGTTCTGGCTCGAGCCTACTCGACTACAGAAGTTCTTCGTGACGTCACGTTATCCGCCCGGTTCGGATTGTAGGTTTTTCTGAAGAAAAAGTACGAAATCGATTCCCGCACAGCCGACTATACTTTTCAGGTTCCATGCAACTTTTGTTTCTCTCTTTCGATTTGGTAAGGGGTTCTAGCATGGCCGACTACATTGATGAGGCCACAGACGTTCTCTGGACGTCACCGGCCATGGTTATGGCAATTTCTCGACATTTTTCAGGAAGACCTACTATTTTTCTGGTTTGTAGATTTACTTTTTCTGTAAAAACCACTTACTTTTTTTCCCATTGTACTTAATGCAATTACTATGCCCAGTCTGCCCAAAATAAATTCAGTATAAGTAATTTTTTCCTTATCATTTAATACTAAAACAGAAAAAATTGTTTTTCGAATAGTCTGTACCCCACAGACTCCATAAACATTTTTTTGTAAAAAAAAAATAGAAGTTCTTTTGACTTACACCTCTTTTATCTGAAGTATCTTATTATATACGGAGAATTTTTTTCTCTCTCTTGCCACCTTTTTCCTCTCTGGCCTCGTTTGTTTTCTATTTAAGTTTGGCAAGAAAAGTCTGTTTGGCGTCATATTTTAATTAGAAAGAGACTTGTTTTGCATTGGAGAGATAAAAGATACCCTGTGGAGCTTTGATAAGCTATGACGGGGGGGGGATTGCCATGAATTGAAATAAATTTCTTCATGTTATGATTCGAAATATATTTCGAGATTTGTTTTGGTAAACTTATTGGATTGGAGATAAAATAGTAAACAATGAAATTGTCTCTCCGTCATAGAAAAATATAAACATTGTTATCAAGTAATGTGTTTAACCTTTTATGTATTGAATTAATATTTAATATTAGTTATTTACCCATGTCTATTTTAAAGCTATGTGTACAATCTATAATAATAAAGAAGATCTGTCTGTCTGGTTTGTGCTTTATCGGTCGTAAAAGACTACTTATATGCCCCAGAATCGAATTTAAAATAGATTCCTTAAACTAGTGTGCACGAGCTTTTTCATATTCGTTCATTTTAGAGAAATTCGAATTTGAAAAATACAACTTCGCTCAAATCCCTCATTTTTCTCTTTCTGATGCATCGCTGAAAATTAAATAAACTTTAACGAAACTTAAAATTCAATGTATTTATCTTTGCCATTACTTCAGAACTAAATTTATTTGAAATATGACACGTTTCAGTGACGTATTCGCAGTTCATCCGGATTTTATTCTGGTTATTGATGATTTTCATTGGATTTCTGTGACTGCATGTATGCTATTTAGCATAATTTAGTTATATTACTGAACTATGATGTTAAAAAGGCCATCGCATAGGCTATAGTGGTTATGTTTTATTTTTTCGCAATACTGCAAACTCGCCAATATTAACTAAATTCGCCAAATAGGCAATTTCTTTTATGAATAATTTATAAGCTGTCGTTGTCGAAGTCATGTTGACTGTAATGAGTGTGTTTGTAGCTATATCTATTCTCGCCAAATATGCCCAACGCGCAATGAGCTAAGGTTATGTATTATGAGAATTGTGATGGCATTATGAGGCATTTACGCGTTTCATTTGAATTTAAGGCATGAACGGGATTTATAATTTAACGAGCGAAAAATATAAGTTTGTGATCTATAACAGTATATGGTAACATATTGAACGATCTGTTTTTTATCGTGCGAAGAAGGTAAATTGCTATTATAAAATACGTAAGAAATGTTTGACTAAATGCACTTATGATATATTCTCGTTTCTTTTATTTAACTATTATTTACAAACGAATTTTGTGAATATGATCTTATGGATGATATGATTATTTGTATTATGTATGAAACTGTACTGCATTAATGAAATCCGTACTACAATATATTTTCTCTTAAACTTTGTATATCTCTGTAAACGTGCATGTTCTTAAAAAAAGCCAATATTGCACTTCTTAACTAGACTATACATCAGTCATTGTTAAACTTTTTTGTTAAATTAATATGCTAATTTCCTAAGCTTTCCCAAAGAGCTATCCCATTCATCAATTGAATAACTAGAAATCGATTATAGACAATGAAAAACTGCAGTGAGTCATTTTTTACAAAATGGCAATTGTTAAGGGTTCACCTATAATAATAAATGTGAGTCATTTTAATTTAACTACTAAATTAAAAGGACTTATCAAAACTAAAATTTTATCGTTACCTCTTTAATGAACCATTCGAACGGGGTCGTGGTTTGTTTATTGGAGAAAAGACCAGGTTTGACGTTACGGTGGTGTCACTGTAGTCGTGACCGTTCTAGTTTAGACGAATTAGTTGCCGGGTCGTTTGTGGGGTTTAAGATAACGATAGATGTCACTGTAGGCGTAGCCGTTCTCGATGACCAATAAAACTCTTCAATGATTATCCAATATAGTCCGCATGTGACTTCTAGCATCCCAAATAATTTGATTGTGGAAAAGTTCACTTTGGGAAAAAGGTAGAGAACCTAAAGACGGCAGGGTTCCCAATCCCATGGCGTTTGGCTGACACAGAGGATTATTGGGTTAGTTTCATTGTAAATAATGTGTCACACTTAAACTACACATAGGTTATTGGTGAAATGAGGATTACATAGGTTATTGGTGAAATGAGGATTCTAGTAAATTGCTGATGGTCGTCATCAATTGCACATGCATTTCTTTTCTGTCTTGACTTGATCGTCAATAGATTTGCATCTGTAGTACGTATTATTTAACACATTCAGTATCACTTCCAGGAACACTATAAGTTAAAATATAGGCTATGTTATAATAGTGAACCCGATGCAATTTCGAACTGCCGTTCAGTTGAGAAACTGTTTTTTTTGTACTCTTGAAGAAATATGCCCCATAAAAGCAATGAATCGCCAAATATAGTAACTCTTGCTTGAACAAAAATCTTCCTTGCTCTTTTTCAAAGTGAACTGTTCCACAATCAAAATATTTGGGATGCTAAGAAGTGACAGGCCGACTATATCTGTTACGTTGTTGTTGTCGTGATCATGGTTTTAAACCACAAAGGAGCCTCGAAGAGCTTGAACTTCTTTTCCAAGATAGGAGGGTATTTCCTTTACACATGTTTAAAAATGTTTTGATATAATTTTGACACATTATTTACTGTAGAATCTTCTTAATATTTCATAAAGGGTACATTTAAGATCTTGAGGGGCATCAGAAATTCTGAATGAAAAGGGAATATTTTTCGAACCTCGATGGGTAAATCAATGTCTAGTGGAAACAGAGCGCCAATCGGAGCACTGATCGAAGGAACAGCAGAACTGATTGCGATAAAAAATACAGTTATCTGAAACAATTTAACTAAAAAAAAACGCTAAACTAATATCTAATTACCTATTTCGTATAGCAATAGCAAATACAAAATACTTAAATATTGATTAAAATAAAATGCATTTTTATCTATTTATGTCAAACTGTTTATTCAACATTTGTATTCAACATATAAATTGGGTAATGCTAAATCAAACATAAAACAACATTAGTCCTTGATTCGGTTTAAATATCCCGTCGCCAATAGCTCTCATGTAGCTCTAGTGTGCCGTTATTTCAACCAAAAAAGAATCTTTCCTTCAACAAAGGGTCATCTATTTCAAGCTGATGAAATTCATTTGATTGCTACAGTAGATGGCGACACCACATATCACATATGTGTAACGTCGAGGTAGCTGCCAGTACTCTAATTTGTCAAGATAATGTCGCATTTTTGCGTGTTACGATTTACGAAGTACCGTTTCGAAAAGGTCTGTAAAACAGGGGTGCCTACAGGGGGGCGGTCAACGACGCAGACTGCGTCGTTGAAATTTTAGGGGGGGGGGGGGTCGAAAAAAATTAGAAAATGTTTAATGTAAATGGTTTATTTTGTCTAAGATAAAACTCTAATGATATTCTTGTTCTTTACAATCATCTGTCTCTCCCCCGCCCCCAGACACCTGGGGGGGGGGGGCATAACCCTCAAGAATCAAAAATGGTAACCAAAATCCTAGAACATTACGAAAAGTAGAACATGGATAATGGGATATGGCGTCTGCGCCTGACTAATATTTCTGACATTTATTACCCATAAACAACCCATCACTTCTTTAAAGCTTAAACAAAACTCTTTTGCAGCTGACCTTCTCATGTCAGAAATCTCACGCAGTCTGTATAACATACAAATCGATGAAATGATGACTCCCGCATATTTCTTTTTCACCAATGATATTCGTGCAATTTTCCCGCTTAGAAGTACTACTTTGTTTAGATTGTTGTTTTCGAAACGGAGGGAAGCTTCAAAGATACACCTTTATTAAATGAATCTATTTGATCTATTTTAAACTAAATGAAGTTAAAATGCACTGTGCTATAAATACTCCAAGAGCTTATTTTGAAGTGTTATGGCAGTGATTCCGGTAAGATTTTCGTAATTATATAACTTGAATATTTTAAGCTTGTTAACCCTCTGAAAAAGCAAATTGGCTGAAGTGTAAACTTGTTTCACTGCTTGAGATTTAAATTAAAATTTTAACTGAAAATTTAATTTCTTAATTTAAAAAAATTATATTTCTGTAGTAGGTGGTTATAAATGACTCCTCCATGCTTTAAATTTTGGAATTTAATAAAATAATTAAATTTATAAAAATGTAAAAATTATGTGTGTTGCTGGGAAACCAGTCATTTGACGGATTTATACGTCTGTATCCTTCAGAAGGTTGGGCAAATAAAGAAAGGATACTAAAGGATTTTAATTATATTTGATATTACTGATAATTTGAGTTTTAAAGTGTACACTTTAAAACATTTTTGTGCACCAAAATATTAATCAATATTAATAATGAAAAACATTGTTTAAACTTTTTAATGTGTATCTGGATTTTAAAAATTATTACGTGGCTTTTTTTTTGTATAAAGATGACTAAAGATATAAATTTACATATCTTAGTTAGAATACGGTAGAGTGGCGGGATTTTTTAACAGTTTTCCCTCTCCATTTCCAAGAATTAGATGGCAGCTTTTAAGACATTAGATTTTTTAAATGTTCACCCCCTCCCCTCCCTTTCCTTCATGAAGCACTCGAGATAGTAATAATTTTTAATATCTATTTCTAGATATTTATTTTGATAATACTATAAAATTACATGTTGAGGTTTAAGCTGTCTTAAGACTTGGAAAATTAGACCGCAAGGAAGGAACGGGGCCTTTTCCTGATAAGTGATTCTAAATTGTTGATTTTAATAGAAATTTTTTGCAATGATAACAATTTCAGAATTGCACTTTTTAATAATTAAACTCACCTTCTAAGTTATTTAATTAAATAAAACCCTTAATTTGGTACATTAATCACCTAATGCTCCAAATACATTAATAAACTGAAATGCGCACACTAATTTGAATTAGTCGTCTTAATAAATGTAATAAAATCTATTAATTCGTCAGTAATAGCCTTACTATCCTTAGTTTCAATATCTTAGATGAGTCTAGCCATCGTCTGGCAATTGCAATTGAACCATTCACTCAGTCACATAAATTTCTGTTTTCAAGTGGTGCAGCTTTCAAACGTAGCATGATGAACTCGAATTTCAAGAGGCATGTGGTGTGGTACAGTATGGTCATAAACTGGAATCTTACGTTTATGCTGATTGGTCGATTTTGATGTTAAAAGATAGTTATATGTCTATGGGTATGAGCATTGCTTTAGTTTTGTGAAGTTGATTTTGAACAATAACAGTAACTGGCACTAAATAAGTCGTGATCAAGTATAACAGAACTTCATGTTTATTATTAACAACAACAAAAAACTGAAAATAAAATTTCCAACAAAACGTATTCGAAAATTTTCTAATTTTTAAAAATAACATAATAAAACAGGAATCGCAACTAAAATCTTTTCCAATCCAATCTGCAAAATGATAATTCTATTTTGGCCCGGCGTCGAAGAAAGCAATGTGCTGACAATTATTTCTCATAAACATTTCTTAATCGCTTTTATAGCATTTGAAGCAGACATCATAAATATTCAGAATTTTGTATATAACATTTCTATGAATGAATGACCTTCGGATAATATTTCTGGCCTAGCATACATACTCAGGCCCAAGCCATTTTCCCGCCACGGATTTGAGCGCAATTGCTTTATTCGAAACAGTAGGAAGATACTTGTCGTCTGGTGTCAAATATTGGTGATGGATAAGAAGAAAGTTCAATTCCGATTTAGGGAGAATTTTGTTTAATATAATTTAATTTTAACTTAATAAATAGTCTTTTTAAGAGAAACTATATCGTAAAACATAATAGAATTATTCTGATTTGTTTTTATGTCAAATGTGTTGCATAGAAGGAAGAAGGAATCTGTTTTGATTGGATCACGTGTCTGGCTATTTTTATTGATTTAAAAAATAATATAATTACATAAATTTTGAGCGGAATTTTTACTGATTATTTAGATTCCCGATAGCCTTTGCTGTAAAAAAATCTATTTAAAGGAAAAATAAAAATAAGTTGCAAGTCCGTATTATAAAAGCTATTAAAAAATGTGCTTCCCTTTTCAATTAGGAGCAACTCTGCGTTGACTTATCAGTAGAAAAATATTCAAGAAGAAGTCAGTACTTTGGTTTTATTTCTTAGGACAAAGTTACCCCATTTTCGATGGTACTTAAAATATCATTTTACTATAAAGTTTCATGTATACACCGTAAATATTCCTATCTATACACCGTGTGGTGTAAATTACTTAGGTTCAGTACTCCATATAAACACCACACCGGGTTTTTTTTTTTTGTGGGGGGGGGACGGATTAAAAAAAAAATTCTAGGGGGGGTGCGTCGTTACCTCTGGGGGGATCGGCCCCTCTGCTGTAAAATATAGGAGACTAATAATGCCAACGTTGTTGCATATAATAATCTCCCCATCCTCTTTCTGAATAAAGTCTTTGTTATAAAAAAGATTTTAAAATTAGAAATGTTCAAATCGTTACGTCACGCAAGCGATTACCCCTACCCCCCCCCCCCCCCCTCCTCCATCTCACGATCCGTCAGGATGGCGCATACCCCTCCCACCACCTTCTGAGCGTGACGTAATTTATGTACGTCCAACGTCCCCTAATGTCTGATGTATCTTACGACCTTGTTTCATACTTTTTTCGCTCAGTTAAACAGTGTTAAACATTTTGCCTCTAAAGATAGTATTAAAGCGCTCTGGAATTGCTAATAGACTACCAACAGTACAAACAACTATCGTAACGTAAGTTTCTATTGGTGCAAACTCATGTGTCTACCGTTTGTCACTCGGCAGCAAGTACAAAGCGTTCGCAGCTGTGTTAAAACTCTATCGTCAGACGCTCCACTTGAAATTGGCAGCAAACAAAATTTTTAAGAAATACTACCGCCATAACATGTTACCGCGTGTGGTATAACTGACGCCAACTGCCAATGTATTACATTTAAAAGGTTTGTGATTATATTTATAGTAAGAATGCAATGTATGCTCTCACTTTCTTCTTAAATGTCTTTCAATTCAGTTTCTCGAGATGGTATTTAATGCTATTCTCTCTCTATTACCTCAACCAACCCAAACCATTGTTTCTCTGTTTACTTTTACAATTCGAAAGTTTCCCAATATTGATCCACTATTTATTAATTTTCTAAGAATCTGTCTCTGATAAAGTAGATATATCCCTTCTTATAGTTGAATTGCTACATGTATTTCAGTTCATCTAATTTTTGCTGTTTTGCTGCATTTTTTATTCGGAGTGTCTACGTGCACGGGCACCATACACGCATTACGCGTACGGGTATAGTAACTGCGCAGGACTGAGCCTTATTAGCAGTTTGACTTGGTTTGCCACTGACGTCGTAGCTTAGTGGTAGCATAAACGGTTCGTAATCAAAAGGTCTTGGATTCAGATCCCCTCTCTCGGCAGAAGTACAAATGATTTTTCCAAGCTTTTTTTTTATTTCACCCAGGAAGATCATCGTTTTAAAGTTGTCCTGGAAAGTTTACTTGCATTTTCTAAGTTTTCATGAATTATTTAAATTTCTAATTTTTTGAACGCTCATTACAAATGGCCAGAACTAATGTTTTTTAGAGAAAAACAATTTCTCCCGATCCCCAAACCAGTGTTTAGGCTTACAATACTGCCCCATGTTAAATACTGATGTTTTTTCTAGAGAAAACAAAATTGCCCGGGTCCCCAAAAGAGTAATCTCAACTTTCAAGTATAATTCCCGTTCCTGTGCACGCAATGTATACACGGTTCCAGTAAGCTGAGCAGTGAGCATGCACAGTTAATACCCGTACATGCAATGTGTGAACGGTGCCTGTGCGCGTAGCCTCTGCCTTTTTTATTCCATCATGTAAATTTTCTTGCAATTATATAATTTCTTATAATAAATTCTTACTCGGAAGATAATTTAAATAGTTAATAATGTAAATAAACAATTTTAATCAAATAATTTTAGCATATAAAATAATAATTCATTTAGCACATTATGTGTTGTAATGTAGATGCCGTAATGTATATATTTTTAGTTTCACTGACTCCTTTATATTAATACATAGAATATATATATAACATTTGATTTATGGAACAAATAATTTTTTTTTTCTTATTTCAATAATTAGTTTTCATAAACTAAGTATAAAACAGAACCAGGTGAAAGAAATTTATTTGCCAGTGGTATGCTATGCTTTTTTGTGTGTGTTAGCTCGATGCAATTAACAAAAACATAGGACATTCACATTAAACTTACTGGACAATAAATAAATTTGGAATACCTATTAATGAAATAAGTACCAAATTTAATTTCTTACTCATTTAAAACCCTTTAAAAAAAATTCTCATTTGGTACAAATGCAAATGGTGGTAACCTTTTAGATTTTGCTCCTTAATTTAACTAAACAATTTCATTAGTCCAAAATATCCTATCCGATTTATATAGTTATTATGGCTGAAATTATTTGAGTTGCATTGTAAGAAGAAAAATTAATTACCAAATAAGTAGATTATAAAATAAAAATTGGAACACCAAAAAGGAAAATAGAAAAGAATTTTAATATAAATTTTAAAAAATCTTCAAAAAAACAATTGGTTTTATTTAACCAAGTGATTTAAACTGCGTCATTTCTGGCTATTTCATTTCTTTTAAAATGAAACTTTAATTTTAATTAACTCTTTTCATTATGTTACCTACTGATTAATAATTTCATCTACTAAATAGAGTTGGTCTGCATTTTTAACTAATTTTTGTACTTGATTTAGGAATGCTTTTTTAAGTTTCACACAATTGGAGTTATATAGGTACTTTAACTACAGGACCCTTAAAAAATAAAACAACTACTGATAACATTCATAATAGAGTCATTCCACGTCAAATCAACACACTCATTAAACATCACCGTCTCAGATTTTGCTGAAATTTGGAACAACAGTAGTGTTTATATAGTTATTTGTGAAATGAAAATTTTTATTCACAAATATTGATCCGTTTAAAAAATATGGCACTTTAAAAGTTCAAAAAATTGGTCAAAAAACCGAATCCGACCAATTTTTAAATTGACCTAGAAGCTTTCCTAATTAAGCTAGAGACCTGGGATAGGTGTCATCTGACAGAGATTTGTATGAACTTTTTAATGATATGTAACACACTTAGGATATAGAAGATTTTATTTGAATTAAAATTTAATTAAATTTTAAAATTTAAATTTTTTTAAAAAGTACATAATTTAAAATTTCGAAATTAATTACATGAATAGTTAGGACTCCTTCACATCATCTGACAAAATATCATGTTGGGATGATAATGGGTTCATTGATAAAAAAATTCAAAACTAAAGCTTGTTTTTCATAAATAATTGTTTTTATTAATAAACTTGATCAACTAATTTTAAAAATGACCTAGATGGTTTCCTAATTAATTTAGAAATGGTGTTAAGTGCTAGTTTACAGCAATTTATAAGACAAGTTTAATAAAATATAACACACTCATATTATAGAATATTTTATTTAAATTAAAATTGAATTTTTAAATTTTTTTTAAAAAAATGCATACTTAAAATTTTAAAATTATTTTCATGAATAGTTGGTATTTTTTTAACAATATATGGGTAAAATATCATTCTGGTATAAGAATTGGTTCATTGCTAAAAAAAATCAAAACTGAAGACTGTTTTTCATTAATAAATGTTTTCACTATTAATCTTTATCAAGCAATTTTCAAAACGACCTAGGAGGTTTCCTAATTCAGCGATACTTCTAGGTCGTTTTGAAAATTGCTTGATCAAGGTTGATAGTGAAAACATTTATTAATGAAAAACAATCTTCAGTTTTGATTTTTTTTAGCAATGAACCAATTCTTATACCAGAATGATATTTTACCCATATATTGTTTAAAAAATACCAACTATTCATGAAAATAATTTTAAAATTTTAAGTATGCATTTTTAAAAAAAAATTTAAAATTAGATTTTAATTTAAATAAAATCTTCTATAATCTGAGTGTGTTATACTTTATTAAAATTGTCTTATAAATTGCTGTAAACTAGCACTTAACACCATTTCTAAATTAATTAGGAAACCATCTAGGTCATTTTAAAAATTAGTTGATCAAGTTTATTAATAAAAACAATTATTTATGAAAAACAAGCTTTAGTTCTGAATTTTTTTTATCAATGAACCCATTCTCATCCCAACATGATATTTTGTCAGATGATGTGAAATAGTCCTAACTATTTATGTAATTAATTTCGAAATTTTAAATTATGTACTTTTTTAAAAAAATTAAATTTTAAAATTTAATTAAATTTTAATTTAAATAAAATCTTCTATATCCTAAGTGTGTTACATATCATTAAAAATTTCATACAAATCTCTGTCAGATGACACCTATCCCAGGTCTCTAGCTTAATTAGGAAAGCCTCTAGGTCAATTTGAAAATTGGTCGGATGCGGTTTTTTGACCAATTTCTTGAACATTTAAAGTACCATATTTTTTAAACGGATCAATATTTGTGAATAAAAATTTTCATTTCACAAATAACTATATAAACACTACTGTTGTTCCAAATTTCAGCAAAATCTGAGACGGTGAGGTAGAATTTTGCCGAAAAGTGTGTTGAATTGACGCGGAATGACTCAATAGTAGAGCTTAGTGGAAGAACATGCTAAGTGATAAAAACGTAAAAATGATAATCAAAGTTTGTAGGTTGCAGATCCGTTAAAACCAGTACTTATAAACAGTAAAAATACACTTAACTGAAAGTTTATGAAAAGGGAGAATCTTGTTATCTTTAGAGGGCGAATAACCTGTTCAATTAAAATGAAAAACTCTTAGCACGTTCTTCCACTAAGCTCTTTAATTGGAAATGAACACAGAGAAAGTAATTTGCTGACCGTGAGTGTCTTGCCTTGTTAGTCATGTGACATTTCATTAACTCTTTTCCTTCTGCGGTTCAGCATTTCTCTTTCTCTATATCATTCACTTGCTTGGTGGTTTAACCTCTTTGCTCCAGAGGTACACATACATGGACTTCAGTACTTCGCAACTTCTGTTGACAATTTTTGTTCAAGCTTGATTGTTTGTTGTTCAAGAATGTTCAAGCTTTCCAAAAATAAAGAAACAAAAGTAGCTGATTTATTACTTGCAATGAAAAATGATCTATCAAGAGGATCATTTCAGAAATAAATTTATCGGACATTTCGGACTAAAGCACTAATGAAAATCTCAAAACTGATACAGCTTGTTTACACACCAAAAATTGTATTGTTAACCCCCATAACCTGTAATTCCACTAAATTGACGTGACCTTTAGCAAATATTAAACACTAATTTTTTAAAAATTACTGGCGAAACATACTTATCTTATAGACACATAATTGTTTGAAACTTATTTTTTTATAAAGAATATATGCATAGAACTTCAGGACTGACGACGTTAAGCAGAAAAGTTTATTGGCAGTTCTTGGTTGTCTATCATGGTTCCCAGACTTAGCCGATATTAACCATTTTGTGGATCTGCTTGGCTTATAAAATTTTTAATCAAATATCATTAGCCAAAACTGTTATCTGCCCCAAGAGTTGGATAGTTTAAAAAAGCCCTCAGATTGTTATTTTTCTTTGTTTTTGTAACTTTTTATTGTTTCTTTTTTTTAAAACTTGAACTACTTTTCAGCAAACCAATCCGTACTGCAAAGCTGGAAAAACTGGTAATAGAAGTTCTCTTTGAAATTCCATCCCGTGTAACCCTGCTGTATGTTGTCGATATTCCGGCATTTTCTTGAAGAAGCTACATGCACGAGAAATCAAGCACACCAAAACGTAAGGAAAAAATTAAGTTGTCTTCATTTTGCAGCGTGAAGGGCTCGAAAATTAAATGTTCTAAGAAAACAACACAAGTATTTTTAATAAATCCTAACCAGTTTGGAATTCTTACTAAATAATAATAATGAACATATAACAGGTGTTTTATAAATGTACTATAGTCATTGTATGCTCCACAAAGATAGCATCAAGCCTAGTACGCCAAACGAGCCAAAGCCAAACGAGTGTTTAGGCTGTCAATGCGCCCTACAATACTGCCCAAGTTGGATACTGATGTTTTTACAGAGAAAACAAAATTGCCCGGTGCCCAAAAAAGAGTAATCTTAACTTTCAAGTAATCATGTCCGTGCATGCAATGTATGCACGGTTCCAGTAAGCCCCGACTTGAGCATGCCGCGTTAATACCCACACATAATGCATAAACATTGCCCGTGCGCGTAGCCTCTGCCTATAAAATATTACTTAAAATCATTTTTTATGAATTAATAACAAAAAAAATGCAGTAAAATTGAGCTTTTTAATAAAATACATTTATAAATTATACTAAAGAAAATACATTTGAAAATTGAAATGAATGTTTAATAATTTTAATTAAAAGCATGTTAATTATGTTTATATTTTAACTACTATTAGTTAATTATAAGCCTTCAATAAATGTGTTTTGAAAAAAATTGAGTTTGACATAAAAATCAAATTTTACTGAAGAGAAATGGAAAATATGCTCACAATTTATAAATAACATGTCTAATCAATCGGGAAATGGATGTAATTGATGTCTAAAAAAAATTCAAAATGCCTCTAGCCATAAACTTGATTTAGCAGCTTCCAAAAAAAATCACAATTTTAGTAAATGTATTATTCTACAAAACTCCTTGAGCGGACCTAAACATGGCTGCCTTACGGGCCCCAATTTCTCTTCCTTCTCCATTATGTAACTCCTACAGGTGTGCTATAGCACACGGTTCTTTATCTCTGTTTTCTGTAAGTCTTTCTGTTTTCACCCTAATCTCTCCTTGATAAATTATTTTCGGATTAAGTTATTGATCAGCTAATATAAATTGTAAATCAATATATATTCATTACAGAAGCATCAACATCTGAACTGTGGAAACTAAAAGAATTATCCAAGTAAAACTAACAAAACTTCCATTCCACTTCAGTCCAGCATTTGAAAAGATTAAAAATGTACACTAAATGTGTCAGATAGAATTGTATTACAAGTAATTGAGTGTGTAGTTCATTCCTATGAAAATATTTTTATGTACATTAAAGCTGCGAAAACCACAGGTCCGATGTCGCACCTTCAATCAAAGCTTAAATGATGCATTCTAAAGATAAGCCACATAGCTGTGATTTGTGTAATATGTCATTTAGTCAAAAGCCCACTCTTCAAAGACATCTTCTGACACATACTAAAGAAAAGCCACATAGCTGTGAATTGTGTCCCAAGTCATTTAGTCTGAAGTCCAACCTTCAAACACATCTTCTGACACATACTAAAGAAAAGCCACATAGCTGTGAATTATGTAACAAGTCTTTTGCTCAAAAATCCAACCTACAAAAACATATTCTGACACATACTAAAGAAAAGCCACATAGCTGTGAATTGTGCCCCAAGACTTTTAGCCTAAAGTCCCACCTTCGAGACCACCTTTTGACACACACTAAAGAAAAGCCCCATAGCTGTGAGTTGTGTAACAAGTCATTCAGTAGGAAAAGCACCCTTCAATGTCATCTACTGACACACACTAAAGAAAAACCACATAGCTGTGAATTGTGCCCCAAATCATTTAGTCTAAGGTCCAGCCTACAAACCCATCTTGTGACACATACTAAAGAAAAACCACATAGCTGTAAATTGTGCCCCAAGTCATTTAGTCAAAGGTCCAGCCTTCGAGACCACCTTTTGACACACACTAAAGAAAAGCCACATAGCTGTGAATTGTGCCCCAAGTCATTTAGTAAAAAGTTCAACCTTCAAAAGCATCTTCTGACACATACTAAAGAAAAACCACATTCCTGTGAATTATGTAACAAGCCATTTAGTCAAAGGTCCAGCCTTCAAAGACATCTTCTGACACATACTAAAGAAAAACCACATTCCTGTGAATTATGTAACAAGCCATTTAGTCAAAGGTCCAGCCTTCGAGACCACCTTTTGACACACACTGAAGAAAAACCACATAGCTGTGAATTGTGCCCCAAGTCTTTTACTCAAAAGTCCCACCTTCAAACCCATCTTCTGACACATACTAAAGAAAAGCCAAAAGTGTCGTAATTGTGTAATATGTAACCCTGGGGTCAAAAGTCCAATCTTCAAAGACATTTTCTGAGGCACACTTTATAAATGTTCCATAACTGTTAATTATGAGATGGACTCCGGCATGCAGTTCTCGACGAGAGGCGTTAGAAAGTCTCCGTATATTTCCTGGATTTTCCCTAGGCTGTCTAGGGCTCGTAGTTTTCCTTCTAGCTCATCGTAGCAAGTCGGTAAGTCTGTTTTGGCTTTCCGGAAGCTGCATTTTTCATGACCAGGTTCAACAGATCTCTGAGATAAATCTGCACCAACAGGTCATCTTGTCTGAAACATTCTTTAAGCTGGGAAATTGCCTTAGAATAATTAGCCGCTGTGGCAGGAAAACTAAGCACCAGGCTTTCTGCTTTTGAACCTGGTTCCATGGACTGCAGTAAATACTGCATTTTGTCCTCGTCTGCTATCGAACTATCGTCCTCTATTTTTTGAAACTGACTCCTAAAGTTAAATAGTCTTTAGCTTCACCACTAAATTTCTTTAGCTCTATTTTTGGTAGTTTAAAACGTCTGGTCTCCTTGTCACTAGGGAGTTCGAGATCTTGCAGTTTTGAATCGATCACTGCACACATTTCCAAGAAGCGGTCGCTATATTTCTCCGCATCTACTAAGTCCGCGTCGAACAAACGTTCACTGTCCGCAGACTGCAGCAAACATTCAGCAACGGCATTCTGTGAAGCATCAAGACGTTGAAATTTATCGGCAAGTTGGAGCCATAAAACGGAAAGTAGTTTCAAATCACTTCTTTCACCAGTTCAATTTCGATTTTATTCACAGAGAGGGAAAAAGCAGTTCGGTGTCCCTTCCTCTGGTCTTAAAATGCTGTTAAATCCTTGTTCAAAATAATCCGTTTAATTTCGCAATATTCAGTTCAATTTCGGTTCAATTAAAAAGATCATTTCTAATTCAGAATTTCAAATCCAATTACTCCCCGTCCCGCCGAGGGTACCATAAATATATTAGAAAGGTTCATTTCATACGGGCTGCATCTGCACGATGCAGGGGGTTGGTAGGAATCAAGACGAGCCAATTAACAAAATATAGCTGTTTAATAAGCAGCATCAAAAAGGCAAGTGCAATAAAAAGAATACAAAAGCAGCTATTAAGCTGTACTACTAGCAGCTCCGTCTAGCGGCCATAAACTCCTAATCATTTCGCAACACTTTATCAATGTTCCATAACTGTTAATTGTGCAAAAAGGTATTCAGTCAAAAGTCAAACACTTCTAAATATTGTAACACACACCAAAAAAAGGCCACTTTGCTGTGACTTGTGTAATGAGACTTTTAGTTTTACTTGTAACCTTCAATGACATATTATGAGGTACACTTCAGAAGAGCCTGACAGCTGAAAGGTGTGTGCATTCATTCTGAACTCTAATGTTAAAGCATATACGACAAACAAAGCATCTGTTGCACACGGTATTGAAGTTTCAAAGTGTACTGCAAAATGAAATTTATTGTTACTAAAAAAATAGATCAGCCAGAACTACACTTGTTCTCCCTATTGTTTAACTATTTTATTAGAATGTATATTTATTATTTATTACATTATACCCATGTAATTAAATAATTGAACTTAAAATTCATTAGCTAAATTTATTTTTGAATTGAATGATAAATGATTATATTAATTATATATCAAATTGTTTCAAAGGGGTGTAGCAATTGAATATGCATGTCTCCTTCTTAACTAAAACTGATTATCATAATTTCTATCCAGTATATTAAAATGTTAATAACTTCTTTCAGCAAGTATTATTGTTCTTTAAATTGTTATATTTTGTTTTAAATTATAAATTTCTGTAAAGCAATATTGTGAACTTCCACATTACTTGAACTTCTCTTATAATAATTGTTACAATTTAATGTATCATGTTCCGTTTATATGCATTCTTAATTTTCTGCATGCTAAATAAACGTCTAGTGTGGAAGATGCCGATTGAGAGTGCTTCTCCTACATACTAACAGGGCTGGGTAGCCCAGTGGGTAAGCAGCTTGCCTTGCATGCGAAAGGTTACAGGCTTGGGTCTGAGCTTTGCCAAAATAACTGTCTGCCTATAAACAGTCTATGCAGCCAAAAAATCAGTGTAGAGGTAGTGCACGTTAAATATGCTATGACGCTGCGTACAATGTCTCCCTAAAAAGTTGTATCGGGTGTGGGCTCGTCACTTGAGTGTGGTTCTAAATTACGACGCCTGTTGCCAATAACCCTTGTGTACTTCTAGTGTCATGATAATTGAACCTAATCCTACATACTAAGAAAATCAGATGTTCTATTAAATTGAACTGCATATGGCAAAGTGTATTTCATCAGTCACATGAATTGTTACTTAGTCACATGGTTTATGCAAGGGAAAATCTGCATAACTTTACACAATGACAATGCTTTTAAATATTCTAAAATGGAAATAATTATTTTGTAACATTACAACATATCTGTGATTTAGGGGAATAATTAAGTTACATTTGAAGCAAATCTGTGTATAAATTAATAAGGTGCATGATATATATGTTATATTCAGAATAATATGCAGCATTCAGGCTATCAATCAGGCATTTCATTTGTAACCTATATCGGTAACGCAAAATAATTCATTTTTCTACGAAAGTTTTGCATGAATGTTAAAATTAAAAAATATACATTTTTCCTCTAAAATATATTTTTTCAAAACATTGCTTTTTATTCACCCTTGATAGACTTGTTCACTTAAAAAAAAAAAAAAAATTGTGTATTCTTCAAAAACTTTTAAAATTGCCATTAAGTTTATACTTAGTTCAAGTTGGTTTTTAATTTTAGTAGTGCTAATCATTTAGAAAAAAGCCTCATTAAAACATCACATATTCTATATAAGCTGTATATCTTGCATTGTAGTGAGACCATGGAAACTAATTAAGAGTTGACTTGTAATTAGTGTACCTGTAATATGAGTGTTGTGCAGTTTACTTAATCTTGCTTCCTGTGCAAGGCTACCATAATAGGTGATAAAAATGTTTCCAAACTTGTGCATGTGCAAAGTCTTGGATTAATTTCCAGAGCTAAATTGTGTGTCGCAGATCGCTTTTAAACTTTCTGGTAGAGCGTGCAAAAGTATGCTAAAGTGCCAAAATTTTAAATATCGTAAAAACATAAATTTAAGAAAGGCCCTTTTTAAGCCCTTAAGTAACTTTCTATCCATTTGAAGCTTTTAACTACTTAGGCTGTCCAGTAAAAGGACACATATGTTATTGTCAAGATAGCTCCCAAGACTTAAATGCAACGATGCTACGATATCTTATCCACAAGGGGCTTAAAAGGCTTTGAAATGAACAAAAAATATTGTTTTGATCATATTTTAGAATATAATCTTTTCAGTTTGAGTAGTAAAATTAGTTAAAAAATAATAATTGCATTTAAAAATGTTCTGGAAGTGTATTGCATGTTTCGGGGATAATGAACAGAAGTGATATTTTGAGTATTTAAAATTTTCTGGAAGTAAAATTTATTTGAAAATGCTTTTTAAAATTATAGAAATACGAAGAATTAAATAATGTTTGTTATAGTTAAAATAAAAAATGGTAAAATAAAATTTATTTAAATAAATTGCCTCTTAGTTCTTCATGCTTGCATTTTTAAATGCTTAAAAATTTAATTTGAACTATTTTTAACAAATAAATTTTCGAAAAAATTAGTTATAATTTATTCAAATGTTACGATTCCAAAAAACTTTTACATAAATTTGTGTTAAAAAATTAAGATTTCCCCCCTGCTTTTTACCATTTCCTTCTTGATGCACGATGAGTCTATTTCATTAATTTTAGAGTTTTAGAATAAAAAAATAAAAAGTCGAAACTGAAAGGGTTAAATTGTATTTTTTTTAGTAAAATAGTTGTGGCGGTTGCCTACCAAGATGAACTGTAGCGTTTGACGTCAACACCAAACTACATATACTTTGTAAACTGCAAACCAGAAAGTTGTAAATAGTTTAAATTTGAAATCTGGCAACATAAGTTAATAAATAGATCTGAAAAATGCATCAAAATCTTGCGTCTCTTGAATAACCCTTTCTTGAATAACAACTTCTTTTTTTGATTAGCATTCCAGTTTTAGCATCTGTATGGAGTGACGGAGGGAGACTTTATGGGTGAGATCTCTCGAGTAATTTATTTATCGCGGTAAAACCTTTTTCCGCCATAAAAATGGTGACCCGGACGTGATTCTACAGGTTGTAATGTTCGTAGCACAAAGGTCACCATTTTTATGGCGGAAAAAGGTTTTACCGCGATAAATAAATTACTCGAGAGATCTCACCCATAAAGTCTCCCTCCGTCACTCCATACAGATGCTAAACCTGGAATGCTAATCAAAAAAAGAAGTTGTTATTCAAGAAAGGGTTATTCAAGAGACGCAAGATTTTGATGCATTTTTCAGATCTATTTATTAACTTATGTTGCCAGAATTCAAATTTAAACTATTTACAACTTTCTGGTTTGCAGTTTACAAAGTATATGTAGTTTGGTGTTGACGTCAAACGCTACAGTTCATCTTGGTAGGCAACCGCCACATAATTATAACAACAAAATAATTTGAAGGCATGATGCCCGGTAGGTACTGGGATTTCGTGTGTCAAATTTGAAGTCTGCATCTTCTCCCCCCCCCCCCCTCATTTTCAACAATACCTTTAAAACCTAAAAAGTTTTGAGGCTGCTACCCCTTGCGCTTGCATAATTTTCAATTTTCTCGAAAACTTTACTATGATTTCCGACTTTGCATCAAGTTTGAAGATCGTAACTCTTAGTTCGAGCTGTAGAATGGTTTCAGACTGACGGACCAATGATCGACAAGTACTTTTTTTTAATGAATCAGCCTTCCAAAAGGAGTAGAAAACATCAAATCTCATTTTCGTATTTTCAACACCATTCTTTCACTTAATATTTTTATGTTGGTTAATTGAAAGTAGAGTAACAATTGTAAATAGGTGTTGAGTGACTTGTCAAATAAAACTCATTCATTTTTCACTTCTAAAAATAAAATATTAGTCTATGTGGAACTTCAGATTTTTAGAATAAAAAATAAAAAGTTGGGACTGGAAGGGTTAAATTGTATAATTTTTTTTTTACCAGGCATGAAAATAGTAAGGTCAGGTGGGGTAAAATAGATAAAAAAAAACGGCACATTTTGCATTCACACCTTCAGAGCAATCAAAATATCAATTTTACCATTGTAAAAAAATATTTAGGATATGCAAATGAACGCGTTTCTTATGATTGATAAAGATATGATCTTATGATTGATATTGATAAAATTTTTTGAAAAAGTGCTGTCAATAACTTATTTTTCCCCATGGGATGGGGTAAAATAGGTCAGTAGTGGGGTAAAATAAGTCATGCTTTAAAAGCAGTTTCAATTACTTATTTTTTTTAGTTTCTTAACATTGTTTATTTAGAAGGCAACCAGGTTAGGTGATATAAATCTTCAAAATAACTAATGCAGTCCCCTGAGATAAATTCTGGGTCGGGAACTTTTACAATTTGAGAAGCATCTCCATCCGAAACATCATCTCTTTAAGAGAAAATGAAATTGGAACTTTCTTTTTCTCTTGAAAATATGGCCGTGTATAAGTCTTCTTCAATTTGTGAAAGAATAAAAAGAAATAACTTTTTGGTTTTATCCCCAAAAACTCGACCTGCACCCACTTTCTTATTTGCAGTGAATTGAAATTGTCAAACTACCTTAGCTCAATGGTAGTTTTTTCACGTGTAATGGTTTCATTTCTTCACTGTTTCCCTACAGAAGTTTTTTCAGATTTCTCTTACATTTTTTATATACAGTCTATTAAAAGAAGTTGAAGTAGTTAAAATTTCTCCCGTTTCTTGCTGCATAAGTTTTCACTTTTTTTTCCATCCTACGGCTTCCTTGCAAGAAATTGCTAGCTTGGAGAAGTGTCTCTGCGTTTGCAGATGTGATGTGTTTTATAGGAGAATATATACTTGACTCATCTTGAAGGGTAAATTTGTTGGATTAGAGATAAAACAGTAAACAATGAAATTGTCACTACGTCATAGGAAAATATAAACATTGTTATCAAGTAATGTGTTTAACCTTTTATGCATTGAATTAATATTTAATTTTAGTTATTTACCTATGTTTATTTTAAAGCTAGGTGTGCAATTAATAATAATTAATTACGGTAAAGAAATTGTTTGCACATATAATGCCCTTTATAATGAATTAATTCTCGTTTTTCTTCTTTTCTATTTATAATAACTAATTTCCTTGACCAACAACGAAATTTAGTTGAATGAGTATCATTTACCATTTTAGTATTTAATGTTTTGAAAATCAATACTGCATTAATGAAATCCGTACTACAGTTAAACTCATAGTTTCCTTGCACAGAAGCCACGACCACGGGCGGAGCTATAAAACGCGCTGAGCAATCAGATGAAGACAAAATAAAACGGCTGAAATTTCCTCTTCATCTGTTTGCTCCGCGCGTTTTATAGATCCGCCCATGGTCGTGGCTTCTGTGCAAGGAACCTATGAGTTTAACTATACAATATACTTTTTCTTAAACTTTGTATATCTCTGTAAACGTGTATATGTTCTTTAAAAAAGCCAATATTGCACTTTTTTTTAGACTATACATCAGTCCTTGTTAAACTATTTTTGTTTAATTCATATGCTAATTTCCAAAGCTTTTAAAGAGCTATCCCATTCATCAATTGAATAACTAGAAATCGATGATAGACATTGAAAAACTACAGTGAGTCATTTTTCAATATGGCAATTGTTAAGGGTTCACCTATAATAATAAATGTGATTCATTTTAATTTAACTACTAAATTAAAAAGACTTATAACAACTAAAATTTTATCGTTACCTCTTCAATGAACCATTCGAACGGGGTCGTGGTTTGTTTATTGGAGAAAACAAGAAGTTCATAAAGAACTAAAATAGCCTACTTTCCTGATACTTAAATACTTACTAAAGTTCTAATCGGGAAAAAACTAGGTTCTTACAGTAAATATCATCAACAGCCGTTTCTACACTAGATTTATACAGATTAGAAAAAAAAAAATCGAAACACAGCATCCAGCTAATAATTTAAACTTCTAAAAGCCAAAATCAACTATTTTCCTTAATATTATTTCGCAAATTAATTAAATATTATTTATCGTCTGCTCGCGATTTATTTGTAGTTCGAAGAATAATTAAATATTTATTAATAACAAAAGTAATGAAACTCCAAACTGCATTAAAAAAAATAAGAAATGTAAATTAAAACTAAGCATAATTGTATGCAAAAGTATGCCTTGCCGCTTTCTTGTTAGATAATTAATGAACAATCAAAGAATCAAATTGTGCTACATTTTATGGACCAGTCATTCCAAAATTTGAATTTCATGAACAATAATTGAAATTTTTTGCCTTCAACAATATAATTTAAAGTAAGTTTCTCATTTTGTCATGTGTTTGAATTCCAATCGGCAAAATACAGTGAATTTTAAATTGAGACTCAAAATTGAATTTCAATGCTAATTCAATGGGAAATTCGCCGACAGATAGTAGATTTATGTCCGTCCGGACGTACAGACAGACGAACAAAAAGTATGAAAGTTGGGTATCTGAGGTTATAGCTTTCTAACAAAAAAGAATTTTTAAGATCCGATGATTAGAACCGATTTTGGAAGGGGGTACGGACAGACAGACGGACATCGACCGCATGTCAATACCTACTTTTTCATTTTTTTAATTCTTTCGAATTAAAAAAAGAAAAGTAGGCTAAAAACCAGGTTTGACGTTACGGTGGCGTCACTGTAGTCGTGACCGTTCTAGTTTAGACGAATTAGTTGCCGGGTCGTTTGTGGGGTTTAAGATAACGATAGATGTCACTGTAGGCGTGGCCGTTCTCGATGTCGAACAAAACTCTTCAATTGATTATCCAATATAGTCCGTATGCCACTTCTTAGCATCCCAAATATTTTGATTGTGGAACAGTTCACTTTGGGAAAAAGGTAGAGAACCTAAAGACGGCAGGTTCCCAATCCCATGGCGTTTGGCTGACACAGAGGATTATTGGGTCAGTTTCATTGTAAATAATGTGTCACACTTAAACTACACATAGGTTAATGGTGAAATGAGGATTACATAGGTTATTAGTGAAATGAGGATTCTAGTAAATTGCTGATGGTCGTCATCAATTGCACATGCATTTCTTTTCTGTCTTGACTTGATCGTCAATAGATTTGCATCTGTAGTACGTATTATTTAACACATTCAGTATCACTTCCAGGAACACTATAAGTTAAAATATAGGCTATGTTATAATAGTGAACGTGAACTGTTCCACAATCAAAATATTTGGGATGCTAAGAAGTGACAGGCCGACTATAGCTGATACGTTGTTGTTGTCGTGATCATGGTTTTAAACCACAAAGGAGCCTCTCGAAGAGCTTAAACTTCTTTTTCAAGATAGGAGGGTATTTCCTTTACACATATTTTAAAATGTTTTGATATAATTTTGACACATTATTTACTGTAGAATCTTCTTAATATTTCATAAGGGGTACATTTAAGATCTTGAGGGGCATCAGAAATTTTGAATGAAAAGGGAATCTTTTTCGAACCTCGATTGGTGAATCAATGTCTAGTGGAAACAGAGCGCCAATCGGAGCACTGATCGAAAGAACAGCAGAACTAATTGCTGTAAAAAATAGTTATCTCAAACAAGTTAACTAAAAAACCGCTAAACTAATATCTAATTACCTATTTCGTATAGCAATAGCAAATACAAAATACTTAACTATTGATTAAAATAAAATGCATTTTTATCTATTTATGTGAAACTGTTTATTAATATTAATTAAAGTTTTTTTTAAATATGTGTTCTGAAGTATTCAAGATACAAATTGGGTAATGCTAAATCAAACAAAAAACATTAGTCCTTGATTCGGTTTAAATATCCCGTCGCCAATAGCTCTCATGTAGCTCTAGTGTGCCGTTATTTCAACCAAAAAAGAAACTCTCCTCCATCAAAGGGGTCATCAATTTCAAGCTGATGAAAATCATTTGATTGTTATCCAGTAGATGGCGACACCACATATGTGTAACGTCGTGGTAGCTGCCAGTCCTCTAATTGGTCAAGATAGTGTCGCATTTTTGCTTGTTACGGAAGTACCGTTACGAAAAGGTCTGCAAAATATAGGAGACTAATAATGCCAACCTTGTTGCATATAATAATCTCCTTATCCTCTTTCTGAAATAAAGTGTTTGTTATAAAAAAGATTTCAAATTTTTCTTCTCAAAAACTTTATTTTACGTAAACAGATTTTCCTTGCAAAATTAGAAATGTTGAAATCGTACGTCACGCAAGCGATTACCTACCCCTACCCTCCTCCATGGTCCATGTCACGATCCGTCATGTTGGCGCATACCCCTCCCCCTTTCTGAGCGTGGCGTAATTTATGTACGTCCCCTAATGTCTGATGTATCTTACGACATTGTTTCAAACTATTTTCACTCAGTTAAACAGTGTTAAACATTTTGCCTCTAAAGATAGTATTAAAGGCTCTGGAATTGCTAATAGACTACCAACAGTACAAACAACTATCGCAACGTAAGTTTCTATTGGTGCAAACTCATGTGTCTACCATTTGTCACTCGGCAGCAAGTACAAAGCGTTCGCAACTGTGTTAAAACTCTGTCGTCAGACGCTCCACTTGAAATTGGCAGCAAACAAAATTTTTAACAAATACTACCATAGCCCCCTACATATAATGCCGTCCAAGCTCGATCAAAATTGGAAGTCGTGAGAAAGCTATCAATAGATGGCGCCATGTCGCAACAAACAATGTGCTCGGTGACATGTGTTGTTTGTTTACACCCAGTTCGCTGTGATTTTGATAAGAAATTTTGGTTACAAGAGTTCAAAATTTATATATATATTTTTTGTAAACTTTTGTAAATGCAACAAATAATGGCTAGTTTTTTGCATCATACTATCCTATAAGTCAAAGAAAGAACACGGTGTTTCCATATAGGAATTCCTACGAAATGGAAGGTAAGGAGTTTTTAAAATTATTTTTTTTGGTGAAAATTTCTAAATATTTTTATTCTTGAATCTTTTCGTAATGCATTAATTATTATTTTCTGTTTTTTCCCTCGTGATATATAGTTTAAACACATATTTACTTTTATTCTATCTAGATTTATATTCATTTTAGTTCGGGCATTCTGTTTTCTAATAAATGTGTTTTTGAATTAATAAGTTTTGAAAAAAAACTTTTCAATATCTACATTCGCATAAATTCTAATACTTTAAATGCATTTTATAGTTGAGATTTAAATGATCGATCTCATTTTAAAATTTTGTTGTTGTTCGAAATTATAGTATTATTATTAAGGGACTGTTATTCTTAACAGAAGCATTTTTAATAAGTGTTATAGTATTTGTTAATTTTTCTTTAAGAAGCCAAAGCTAATTTTTTTTAAATAATGGAACGTCTGAACAAGGTTCTCATTACTTTAAATTACTTCATTAGTGTTTTTATCTCCAGTAGAAAAATTCTTATACGGGGATTTTAAATGAATAGTTCTATAGCGGTTTTTTTTAAGTTAAAAAAACAAAGAAACTCATTACATGATTATGTTTTTAAAAATATGTGCTTGCTGTTTTTAGCCTTTTAATCTTAAATTTTTAAAAATTGTGATTTTTGGCAGTAGTATTCTGTAACAGTTTTTACACTATGCAAACATGTTGAAGAAAGATTTTTTAAAATTTAAAATGGTATTTTATGGATTTCTCTGGCAAATAATATTGCTTGGAAGCAGAAACAAAATAAAAAAAAAGAACTCATTTGTTTATTATGTTACTCGGCGACGGCGACCGAACGGTATTCGAAATAGCCCGCTGGATCCGTCATTCACCGCGAATACATTCCTAGTTCCTACTAAAATATGCGACCGACTACCAACAGATGGCGCGACCAGAGTACTTTTTGAGGACAGCCTGTGAATCCATGTTTTTTCTCGAGTATACGCGGCATTCTATGTAGGAGGCTATGATACTACCGCCATGACATGTTACCGCGTGGGGTATAACTGACGCCAACTGCCAATTTATTACATTTAAAAGGTATGAAGCAGCCTTTGGGCGAGCACATATCTCATTTCAACCAATCAATCAATCAATTTAAAAGGTTTGTGATTATATTTATAGTAAGAATGCAATGTATGCTCTCACATTCTTCTTAAATGTCTTTCAATTTAGTTTCTCGAGATGGTATTTAAAGCTATTCTCTCTCTACCTCAACCAACCCAAACTAGTGTTTCTCTGTTTACTTTTACAATTCAAAGTTTCCCAATATCGATCCACTATTTATTAATTTTTTAAGAATCTGTCACTTATAAAGTGGGTGTATCCCTTCTTATAGTTGAACTCTGCTAAATGTATTTCGGTTCATCTAATTTTTTCTGTATTTTTTTATTCCATCATGTAAATTTTCTTGCAATTATATAATATCTTAAAATAAATTTTTACTCGGAAGATAATTTAAATAGTCAATGATGTAAATAAACAATTTAAATCAAATAATTTCAGCATATTAAATAATAATTCATTAAGCACATTATGTGTTGTAATGTAGATGTCGTAATGTAGTATATTGTTTTTAATTTCATTGAATCCTTTATATTAATACATTGAATATATGTATTAACATTTGATTCATGGAACAAATAAATTATATTTTTTTTATTTCAATAATTAGTTTTCATAAACTAAGTATAAAACAGAACCAGGTGAAAGAAATTTATTTGCCAGTGGTATGCTATGCTTTTTTATGTGTTAGCTTGATGCAATTAACAAAAACACAAGACATTCACATTAAACTTGCTAGACAATAAATAAATTTGGAATACCTATTAATAAAATAAGTACCAAATTTGATTTCTTTTTCATTTAAACCCTTTAAAAAAATCTCATTTGGTACAAATGCAAATGGTGGTAACCTTTTAGATTTTGCTCCTTATTTTAACTAAACAATTTCATTAGTCAAAAATATCCTATCTAATTTATATAGTTATTATGGATGGCTGAAATTATTTGAGTTTGTTTGTAAGAAGAAAAATTAATTGCCAAATAAGTAAATTATAAAATAAAAATTGGAACACCAAAAAGGAAAATAGAAAATAATTTAAATCTAAATTTTAAAAAAATTGGTTTTAACCAAGTGGTTTAAACTGTAGGGCATTTCCACGCGTGACTTACACTACATCGGACGATTTAACAAATTTCGTTTGCGTAGTTCATAATTATTTTTAACTTATTCAAAAAAAATATTGTATGCCAGTTTACCCCCGAACATATACTGTTTTTAGAAATCATAAAAAACCATTTTCATTTAGTATTTCACTAAAAAATAATAAAAATGTCATACTGTGACTTACACTACATGAAAGGAAGTCGAGTTTTGGTTATCATTTAAAACTCTCATTTCTTCTTCCTAGTGCAGTAAATCAACATTCTACCAGTACTTAATTTAAGTACAAGGTTTAAAGCTAAATAATTTAATTGCAAAAAAGTGGAAATATCATAGGAAATAATTTATTAACATTTTTGTGCGTGACTTACACTACAGTCAATTTGTGACTTACACTACATCATGTGAATTGTATCACAGATATGGAAATTTAGGCAATAATAACATAACATATGTAAATAATTTTGAGCATGGTAAGTTAAGAATTGCATACATGGTAAAATCGTAGATAGAAAAAGTTACACAATGTCCCCTAAAGTTGGTTTCTGGTAATTTCTTAATTCTTTCTTCAATAGAATTGTCTGAAAAACCTTCCTTCTCAGGCCACGCAAAAAGACTTCCTGACCATTGCAGATGTTTCAGTTTTATTGAATAAGCATCTTTACTTAACATTTGCCCCACAAAATATTTAACGATAATTTTCCTACAAAAGGAACTAAAGCTCTTCTTTCAGCATCAAATTCATTTTCAGAATTTTGCTGAGAGGTATTTCCTTTTACAACATTTCCATTTGTTTATAATAAGCCGTGTTTTTTTGGGGGGGGATTTAATGAAATATTGGCAGTTTTAAATAAGTATTAATTTTAAAAAGCAGAGCAATTTTTGAGTGTCAGGAATCGGAAATTTTTATTTTCCTTTGATGAGCAAATATCATTTAATCTACCTATTTCGCCCTTTATACAATTGTTCGAAATGTATAATAGTGATATATTTGGGCAGATTTCTTATGCAAAGTGAAAAAATCTTTAGGAGAATGTGGGTCAATTTTCCTGGAAGGTGTGGCTGCTTTTATCCCTTCCTCACTGTATCACCAAGTCCATCAAATCGTCCTTTTTCATGACTAAAGGTAAAGATGACCAACATTGGTGGCAGAGAAATGCCTAGCAATGTTGTCTAACGGTTGGAACATTGCAATAGAGATGGTGTATTTTTAGTTAAAATGTTGTCCGTAAAGTCGTTTTTGCTTTCCTTTTCTTTAAAGTTTGAAATTTTCCACATGCTTATAGTCTTTCCCTTTGCTCTTTTTTTCTTTTAACTGTTGATTTAGCCATCTTAAATTAACATTATCAAAATATAAGAAATCTACAAATATTATAGCTAATCTATAATAGATAAATCAAACAGAAGCTGTGACTAACGCTACGTTGTGACTTACACTACAAAGTTAAAATGTTTTATAAATAGAGAAAATGCTTTTTATTTAAAAATTTAAAGGTGTAGAATTACACAAAGGTTAATATAGAAAGAAAATATCTTAAAAATTTTGAAGCAAAGACTTACTTTAAAAAGTCATAGAAACTTTTATATCTTTTCGTGACTTACACTACAGCCATAACAGGGGATGTTTAACTTTCTAATTAAGTAACTTTTATTTATAAATGCCGATTAAAAATGTGTTTTTTCAAGATAGTCATTATAGCGTATTTTAATAATTTTACCGAAAAATCTGATAAAAAATAATACCTAACTTAAAATTCAAGAATTCAAAATGATGAAAAAGGTCCATTTCATAGTGATGTGTGTGACTTTTGGAGTCACTTTACAAAGTTTTGCAATAAAAATACACTTTTCTAAAATTGATGGCAAACGCTTGTTAATATGGTTTTGTCATGCATGAGTGACAGGACATTTTAGTGTAAAAAGCATCCAGTTTTAGTTTTTGCTTTCAATAGAAAACTAATTTAAAGTCGTGACGTGTGTGACTATTTTGTAAGGGAAAATTTTCAGGTTGATCTGTGCAAATCAATTTTTTTCTGTGATTTATATTGATATATAATATTTATTTTAATTTAAATGGGTAACAGATACTTCAAATAATTTCTATCAATCACTGTTTTATTATTTCAAGTCATGCATACTTAATTAAAAAATAATGCTTGTGACGTGTGTGACTTCAATTGTGACGTGTGTGACACGTGCAAATAGTTATAAAATTATTTATTATGAAACTGGGCAATAGGAAAAACTACAAATTACTTGAGTCAAAATTAGAAATTGGGCAGTACAAATATGGTAAAATATAGGTTTAGCAGCATATTTTTAAATAAGAATATTGTAATTTATAGTTCCTCAAAGTAAAATTGTCCACGTGAAAGTAGCTGGAATTGGAGGATCCAGTTTTCCAATTACATTACCAAATGTACAGTGGGCAATGCCAGGGTTTCTTGGCCATTTCCAGTACTTTCCAGATTTAATCATACAAGAGACTTCAATTTCTTCTATTTTTACAGTTATCACTTCACCAGGATACTTTACCATAAAGTGATTCTTAAATTTGCTTGATGGCCCATCGCTCCATATAACATCCACTTCCAGTTTAATTGAATCTTTACTTTTCTCTAACTTTTCATACAAGTGGAGCAAGAAGCATGATATGGTATCTTTGTCCTTATGAGGCGCATCTGAACATATTAAGTATGTCTTATGAGGTGCATCTTAACATATTAAGTATGTCTTATGAGGTGCATCTGAACATATTAAGTATGTTTGACATTTACTATCATAGATCACTGCTGCTCTGAACAGCGTAACACTTGCTCTACTCCACAATGCGGATTGTACTTCATGCTGATATTCTGCTGAATATGACATGGCAAAATCCATTGCTGCAAGACTCGTTTCCTTTTATCTTTTTGGTCAGCTTGAAATTCACTTGCTTGAATTCTCTTGTATGGTATCGCATTTTGCCATAATCTCCCGATACTAAATCAATTAGCTGTTCTACACAGCCTTCTTCCAGTACTTTCTTTAGAACTTTCCTTTTAAATTTATAATTTTCTGTTGCCAGTTTTAAATTCATAATTTATATCCATTATTTATAAACATAATTTTTTTGCAGCCATTTTCACAAATACTTTTTTAAAAGACAAAACTTTAAAAAAAGTGAATGCAATAACTTTAAAGTAATCGCCAAATAGCTACTAGAAGTTGAGTGAGGGTGTTACCATTTTTAAAAATAGTTGCCAAATGATGTAGGTTTATTAAATTTTACAACTATTTTTCAGTATTCTCTGTTTTATATAAAATAATGTATTCTTGTAAGCTTTTTAGGTTGAAAGTCACACACATCACAATTGTCACAATGTGACGTGTGTGACATTTTAAAATTTAATTTTAAAGTGTAAAATATGTAACAAAATTAAAAGTCATGATAGATTCAGTCATCTCGATGCACACTAATTTATAAACAGTTTTTTTGTTAATACTTACACACATTAATGTTTTATATTAAATTTTTTTAAGTGAATGTGACGTGTGTGACTATCAAAAAGTGTTTTTTTTTCTTTTCTCACTAGCAAACATATTTAAAAAAAACTTTTTTTAAATAAAGACCATGTGTTTTACCTTTAAAACATTCCATAATATTATTTTTTAACTCCAGTTTTAGTCATTTTAATATATTTATCATCTTAAAGGAAAAAAATGGTGACTGTTCAAATCATATTAGAAATCGTGAAACAAATAGTGTAATAAAATAGTAAATTTTACAGTATTAATTATTTTGATCCAAATCATTAGCAAATCTGAAAAATTCAACTTTTTTTACATTAGAAGGAGCCATTATTTTTATCAATTTGTTAGTTTGAAATTTTACCCCCTTGGTATAGCAAATCATGGAATGGGCCAAAACCATAACGCATGCTTTCAAATAAAGCAGCCACTTTGAAACTTCAGTGTTGCCACAGAGAAAAACAATAATAGTTTTTGATGTAAAATTTTTATATTTCAAACTTTTCTAAATCACATATAAAAGTTTCAACTGGAATAAAAAATATTTTTAGAATTCACTTGTGGTATGTATTTACATGGAATTAACCTGTGTCATTTCTGGCTATTTCATTTCTTTTAAAATGAAGCTTTATTTAATTTTAATTTATTACTTTTTTCATTATGTTACTGATTAATAATTTCATCTACTAAATAGAGTTATTCTGCATTTTTAACTAATTTTTGTACTTGATTTAGGAATGATTTTTTAAGTTTCACACAATTGGAGTTATATAGGTACTTTAACTACAGGACCCTTAAAAAATAAAACAACACTGATAACATTTATAATAGTAGAGCTTAGTGGAAGAACATGCTAAGTGATAAAACGGTAAAAATGATAATCAAAGTTTGTAGGTTGCCCTTAGATCCGTTAAAACCAGTACTTATAAACAGTAAAAATACACTTATGTGGCGGTTCACCACACACGCAACCTCAATATGCCATCAACAACTAGGTGGCGCCATATTTGTTCCTAGACCACTATTCTTGATTACGACGTTAATAGTAGTATATAAGCCGAGGTAACTCATCTTCACCTTAAGGATCCTTTTGGTGGACTGTGGGTTACTGAGGCCGCTACAATGGTGACCTGAGGACGTGATCATCACCCACTCAAACGATGTTTCTGCTACGATGGGCTCAACCACGCTTGCTACTCGCTGCTAATGCACTCAACTCAACGCCCCTCGCAACTCAACGGCCAACACTGGCATACAACTCAACCGCAGCACAACGCACAGCGAAACAGCCTGCGCACAGTTTCTAACCTCGTTGTTTCTAGGAGAGGAGTGGTGTGGCAGTTCACCACACACGCGACCTCAATATGCCATCAACAACTAGGTGGCGCCATCTCGTTCCTACCACTATTCTTGATTACGATGTCAATAATAGTATATAAGCCGCGGTAACTCATCTCCACCTTGAGGATCCTTTTGGTGGACTGTGGGTTACTGAGGCCGCTACACTTAATTGAAAGTTTATGAAAAGGGAGAATCTTGTTATCTTTAGTGTGGGAATAACCTGTTCAATTAAAATGAAAAACTCGGGTTTTTTTTTTCAAAGGTATCTCTTCGCATGTTCTTCCACTAAGGTCTTTTATTGGAAATGAACACAGAGAAAGTGATTTACTAACCGTAACTGTCTTGCCTTGTTAGTTATGTGACATTTCATTAACTCTTTTCCTTTTGCGGTTCAGCGTTTCTCCATATCATTCACTTGCTCGGTGGTTCAACCTCTTTGCTCCGTAGGTACACATACATGCACTTCAGTACTTCACAACATCTGTTGACAATTTTTGTTCAAGCTTGATTGTTTATTGTTCAAGAATGTTCAAGCTTTCCAAAAATACCGAAACAAAAGTAACCGATTTATTACTTGCATTGAAAAAGGATTTATCAAGAGGATCATTTCAGAAATACATTTATCGGACATTTTGGACTAAAGCAATAGTGAAAATCTCAAAACTGATACAGCTTGTTTACATACCAAAAATTGTATTGTTAACCCCCATGACCTCTAATTCCACTAAATTGAAGTGACCTTTAGCAAATATTAAACACTAATTTTTTAAAAATTACTTGCGAAACATACTTATCTTATAAACACATAATTGTTTGAAAATTATATTTTTATAAAGAATATATGCATAGAACTTCAGGACTGAAGAGATTAAGCAGAAAAACTAATTGGCAGTTCTTGGCTGTCTATCAAGGTTTCCAGACTTAGCCCAGGGTGGCAAAAGAACTTGGGAATCGGGGAATTCTCAGGGAACTTTTTAATTCTGGAAATATCAGGGAAGTTTTCAAATTTTGCTAAATATCAGAGAATTTTTTAAATTTCGGATTATGTAAACAATAGGTTTAGGTTGTTCTTGCAATCACTATACTAGCAGACACTTCTTGATTAAAAGAAAATATTCTTGTTGGTCCGATTGGCCTAAACCGGAGCTACGAAAGTAAACTCAACTATCTTCCTATCATGCAGAGGCAAAAAACTCAATTATTATCAAACGCCAAATCAAATATGCTCCAAAGTCCCAACGCTGTGTACACTACGATGCCGCTCTTAACGTTTGCGTTGAGTGCTATACAGGTGTCGGCTCGTTACTTGACTGTGGGTCTAAATTATGACGCCCATCGCCAATAGCCCTTGTGTAGCTCTAGTATGACGATTATTCAAACTAAACTAAACTAAAAAGTAATTGTAGAATCAGGGAAATCATGGAAATATCAGGAATTTTTTTTAACCATTTTATTTTGTTACCACCCTGTAGCCGATATTAAGCACTTTGGATCTGCTTTGCTAATAAAAATTTTAATCAAATATCATTAGCCAAAACTGTTATCTGCCCCAAGAGTTGAATAGTTTAAAAAAGCCCTCAGATTGTTATTTTTCTTTGTTTTTGTAACTTTTTATTGTTTCTTTTTTTTTAAAACTTGAACTACTTTTCAGCAAACCAATCCGTACTGCAAAGCGGGAAAAACTGGTAATAGAAGTTCTCTTTGAAATTCCATCCCGTGTAACCCTGCTGTATGTTGTCGATATTCCGGCATTTTCTTGAAGCTACATGCACAGGAGGAATCAAGCACACCAAAACGTAAGGAAAAAATTAAGTTGTCTTCATTTTGCAGCGTGAAGGGGTCGAAAATTAAATGTTCTAAAAAAAACACACAAGTATTTTTAATATATCCTAACCAGTTTGGAATTCTTAGTAAATAATAATAATGAACATATAACAGGTGTTTTATAAATGTACTATAGTCATTGTATGCTCCACAAAGATAGCATCAAGCCTAGTACGCCAAACGAGTGTTTAGGCTGTCAATGCGCCCTGCAATACTGCCCAAGTTGGATACTGATGTTTTTACAGAGAAAACAAAATTGCCCGGTGCCCAAAAAAGAGTAATCTTAACTTTCAAGTAATCATGTCCGTGCATACATGGCATGCACGGTTCCAGTAAGCCCCGACTTGAGCATGCCGCGTTAATACCCACACATAATGCATAAACAGTGCCCGTGCGCGTAGCCTCTGCCTATAAAATATTACTTAAAATCATTTTTTATGAATTAATAACACAAAAAATGCAGTAAAATTGAGCTTTTTAATAAAATACATTTATAAATTATACTAAAGAAAATACATTTGAAAATTGAAATGAATGTTTAATAATTTTAATTAAAAGCATGTTAATTATGTTTATATTTTAACTACTATTAGTTAATTATAAGCCTTCAATAAATGTGTTTTGAAAAAAATTGAGTTTGACATAAAAATCAAATTTTACTGAAGAGAAATGGAAAATATGCTCACAATTTATAAATAACATGTCTAATCAATGGGGAAATGGATGTAATTGATGTCTTAAAAAAATTCAAAATGCCTCTAGCCATAAACTTGATTTAGCAGCTTCCAAAAAAAATCACAATTTTAGTAAATGTATTATTCTACAAAACTCCTTGAGCGGACCTAAACATGGCTGCCTTACGGGCCCCAATTTCTCTTCCTTCTCCATTATGTGACTTCTACAGGTGTGCTATAGCACACGGTTCTTTATCTCTGTTTTCTGTAAGTCTTTCTGTTTTCACCCTAATCTCTCCTTGATAAATTATTTTCGTATTAAGTTATTGATCTGCTAATATAAATTGTAAATCAATATATATTCATTACAGAAGCATCAACATCTGAACTGTGGAAACTAAAAGAATTATCCAAGTAAAACTAACGAAACTTCCATTCCACTTCAGTCCAGCATTTGAAAAGATTAAAAATGTACACTAAATGTGTCAGATAGAATTGTATTACAAGTAATTGAGTGTGTAGTTCATTCCTATGAAAATATTTTTATGTACATTAAAGCTGCGAAAACCACAGGTCCGATGTCGCACCATCAATCAAAGCTTATGATGCATTCTAAAGATAAGCCACATAGCTGTGATTTGTGTAATATGTCATTTAGTCAAAAGCCCACTCTTCAAAGACATCTTCTGACACATACTAAAGAAAACCCACATTCCTGTGAATTATGTAACAAGTCTTTTAGTAAAAAATCCAACCTTCGAAAACATCTTCTGACACATACTAAAGAAAAGCCACATTCCTGTGAATTGTGCCCCAAGACTTTTAGCCTAAAGTCCCACCTTCGAGACCACCTTTTGACACACACTGAAGAAAAACCACATAGCTGTGAATTGTGCCCCAAGTCATTTAGTCAAAAGTCCAACCTTCAAAGACATCTTCTGACACATACTAAAGAAAAACCACATAGCTGTAAATTGTGCCCAAGTCATTTAGTCAAAGGTCCACCTTCGAGACCACCTTTTGACACACACTGAAGAAAAACCAAATAGCTGTGAATTGTGCCCCAATCATTTAGTCAAAAGTCCAACCTTCAAAGACATCTTCTGACACATACTAAAGAAAAACCACATAGCTGTGAATTATGTAACAAGTCTTTTAGTCTGAAGTCCACTCTTCAAACACATCTTCTGACACATACTAAAGAAAAGCCACATAGCTGTGAATTGTGCCCCAATCATTTAGTCTAAGGTCCAGCCTAAAACCCATCTTCTGACACATACTAAAGAAAAACCACATAGCTGTAAATTGTGCCCCAAGTCATTTAGTCAAAGGTCCAGCCTTCGAGACCACCTTTTGACACACACTGAAGAAAAACCACATAGCTGTGAATTGTGCCCCAAATCATTTAGTCAAAAGTCCAACCTTCAAAGACATCTTCTGACACATACTAAAGAAAAACCACATTCCTGTGAATTGTGCCCCAAGACTTTTAGCCTAAAGTCCCACCTTCGAGACCACCTTTTGACACACACTGAAGAAAAACCACATAGCTGTGAATTGTGCCCCAAGTCATTTAGTCAAAAGTCCAACCTTCAAAGACATCTTCTGACACATACTAAAGAAAAACCACATAGCTGTAAATTGTGCCCCAAGTCATTTAGTCAAAGGTCCAGCCTTCGAGACCACCTTTTGACACACACTGAAGAAAAACCACATAGCTGTGAATTGTGCCCCAAGTCATTTAGTCAAAAGTCCAACCTTCAAAGACATCTTCTGACACATACTAAAGAAAAACCACATAGCTGTGAATTATGTAACAAGTCTTTTAGTCTGAAGTCCAGTCTTCAAACACATCTTCTGACACATACTAAAGAAAAGCCACATAGCTGTGAATTGTGCCCCAAATCATTTAGTCTAAGGTCCAGCCTACAAACCCATCTTCTGACACATACTAAAGAAAAACCACATAGCTGTAAATTGTGCCCCAAGTCATTTAGTCAAAGGTCCAGCCTTCGAGACCACCTTTTGACACACACTGAAGAAAAACCACATAGCTGTGAATTGTGCCCCAAATCATTTAGTCAAAAGTCCAACCTTCAAAGACATCTTCTGACACATACTAAAGAAAAACCACATTCCTGTGAATTGTGCCCCAAGACTTTTAGCCTAAAGTCCCACCTTCGAGACCACCTTTTGACACACACTGAAGAAAAACCACATAGCTGTGAATTGTGCCCCAAGTCATTTAGTCAAAAGTCCAACCTTCAAAGACATCTTCTGACACATACTAAAGAAAAACCACATAGCTGTAAATTGTGCCCCAAGTCATTTAGTCAAAGGTCCAGCCTTCGAGACCACCTTTTGACACACACTGAAGAAAGACCACATAGCTGTGAATTGTGCCCCAAGTCATTTAGTCTAAAGTCCAACCTTCAAAGACATCTTCTGACACATACTAAAGAAAAACCACATTCCTGTGAATTATGTAACAAGCCATTTAGTCAAAGTTCCAGCTTTCAAACCCATCTTCTGACACATACTAAAGAAAAGCCAAAAGTGTCGTAATTGTGTAATATGTAACCCTGGGGTCAAAAGTCCAATCTTCAAAGACATTTTCTGAGGCACACTTTATAAATGTTCCATAACTGTTAATTATGAGATGGCCTCCGGCATGCAGTTCTCAACGAGAGGCGTTAGAAAGTCTCCGTATATTTCCTGGATTTTCCCTAGACTGTCTAGGGCTCGTAGTTTTCCTTCTAGCTCATCGTAGCAAGTCGGTAAGTATGTTTTGGCTTTTCCGGAAGCTGCATTTTTCATGACCAGGTTCAACAGATCTCTGAGATAAATCTGAACCAACAGGTCGTCTTGTCCGAAACGTTCTTTAAGCTGGGAAATTGCCTTAGAATAATTAGCCGCTGTGGCAGGAAAACTAAGCACCAGGCGTTCTGCTTTTGAACCTGGTTCCATGGACTGCAGTAAATACTGCATTTTGTCCTCGTCTGCTATCGAACTATCGTCCTCTATTTTTTGAAACTGACTCCTAAAGTTAAATAGTCTTTAGCTGTTCAAAATAATCCGTTTAATTTCACAATATTCAGTTCAATTTCGGTTCAATTAAAAGATCATTTCTAATTCGAATTTCAAACCAATTACACCCCGTCACACCAGGTTCCATAAATATATTAGCAAGGCTTCATTCATACGGGCTTGAACTGCACGATGCAGGGGTTGGTAGGAATCAAAACGAGTCATTCAAATATTAGCTGTTTAATAAGCAGCATTAAAAGGCAAGTGCAATAAAAAAATACAGTGAGCGCTATTAAGCTGTACTAACAGAGCCCTGCGCAATGCCATTAAATAATCTTATTTCGCAAATTTCATGTTCAATACGTTCAATTTGAAAAAGGTATTCAGTCAAAATCCAATACACCCTTCCTACATAATATTTAAACACAAAAAGGCCATTGCCGTGAGGGTTGGTAGATGACGACTCTTTAGTTTTACTTGTAAAGCAAGTCAATGAACACTATTATAGGTACTACTTCAGAAGGCCGTGACAGCTAAAAATTTCAAAGTCTACTGCAAAATGTAATTGTATGTACTAACAAACCAATAGTAACACCAAAAACCCTTTACACTTTGTTACTACACCTATTGTGAATGTATTATTAAATGTCTATGATTTATGTTACTAAAATAGATCGCAATACCTGTTCCCATTGTTTAATATTTTATTAAGTCTATTTATTTTATTAATTTACCCATGTAATTAAATATTTGAACTTAAAATTCATTAGCTAAATTTATTTTTGAATTGAATGATAAATGATTATATTAATTATATATCAAATTGTTTCAAAGGGTGTAGCAATTGAATATGCATGTCTCCTCTAACAAAAACTGATCTATCATAATTTCTATCCAGTTATTAAAATGTTAATAACTTCTTTCAGCAAGTTTATTGTTCTTCAAATTGTTATATTTTGTTTTAAATTATAAATTTTTGTAAAGCAATATTGTGAACTTCCACACTACTTGAACTTCTCTTATAATAATCGTTACAATTTAATGTATCGTGTTCCATTCGTATGCATACTTAATTTTCTGCATGCTAAATAAACATCTAGTGTGGAAGATGCCGATTGAGAGTGCTTCTCCTACATACTAACAGGGCTGGGTAGCCCAGTGGGTAAGCAGCTTGCCTTGCATGAGAAAGGTTACAGGCTTGGGTTTGAGCTTTGCCAAAATAACTGTCTGCCTATAAACAGTCTATGCAGCCAAAAAATCAGTGTAGAGGTAGTGCACGTTAAATATGCTATGACGCTGCGTACAATGTCTCCCTAAAAAGTTTTATCTTGTGTGGGCTCGTCACTTGAGTGTGGTTCTAAATTAATAATTCAATAATCAAAATAATTCATTTTTCTACGAAAGTTTTGCATGAATGTTAAAATTAAAAAATATACATTTTTCCTCTAAAATATATTTTTTCAAAACATTGCTTTTTATTCACCCTTGATAGACTTGTTCACTTAAAAAAAATTAAAATTGTGTATTCTTCAAAAACTTTTAAAATTGCCATTCGGTTTATACTTAGTTCAAGTTGGTTTTTAATTTTAGTAGTGCTAATCATTTAGAAAAAAGCCTCATTAAAACATCACATATTCTATATAAGCTGTATATCTTGCATTGTAGTGAGACCATGGAAACTAATTAAGAGTTGACTTGTAATTAGTGTACCTGTAATATGAGTGTTGTGCAGTTTACTTAATCTTGCTTCCTGTGCAAGGCTACCATAATAGGTGATAAAAATGTTTCCAAACTTGTGCATGTGCATGTGTGTCGCAGATCGCTTTTAAACTTTCTGCTAGAGCATGCAAAAATATGCTATAACTGGCAAAATTTTAAATATCGTAAAAACAAATTTAAGAATGGCCCTTTTAAGCCCTTAACTTTCTATCCATTTTAAAGCTTTTAACTACTTAGGCGTCCAGTAAAAGGACCCATATGTTATTGTCAAGATAGCTTCCAAGACTTAAATGCAACTGCCTACGATATCTTATCCACAAGGAGCTTAAAAGGCTTTGAAATGAACAAAAGTATTTTGAGTATTTAAAATTTGAAAATGCATTTTAAAATTATAGAAATACAAAGAATTAAATATTGTTTGTTATAGTTAAAATAAAAAATGGTAAAATAAAATTTATTTAAATAAATTGCCTCTTAGTTCTTCATGCTTGCATTTTTAAATGCTTAAAAATTTAATTTGAACTATTTTTAACAAATGAAACTTCGAAATAATTGTTTTAATTTATTCAAAAGTTATGATTCCAAAAAAACTTTTACATAAATTTGTGTTACAAAAATAAGATTTCCCCCCTGCTTTTTACCATTTTATTCTGGATGCACGATGAGTCTTTTTTATTAACTTCAGATTTTTAGAATAAAAAGTTGGGACTGGAAGGGTTAAATTGTATAATTTTTTTTTTTTACCAGGCATGATAATAGTAGAGTCAGGTGGGGTAAAATAGGTTAAAAAAAACTGCACATTTTGCATTCACACCCTCAGAGCAATCAAAATATCAATGTTACCATTGTAATAGTTACTTAAGCAACTAGTGCCGAAAATAATACTTTATTAAGCGAGTGGCTCAAATAATGACAAGAGCTTAATAAAGTATTATTTGGCACGTGTTTGCCTACAATATTTTTTATAATAACTTGCAAAAAAGTATTTCTACCAATGAGTGATTTTCATGACATCATTTAGTTTCCATGGCGATATTCGAAAATGCAAAGTAGTAAAAGAAAAGTTGTAAAATAATTTTCTATTTTGAATTAAATGTTGCTATAAATATGCATGTTAAATAAAAGTATTGTTTGGCGTGATAAATTTTGTGCTTGGTCACAGAGACCCGCTTATAAACCTTCGTCAAGAAGGACGGACACGACACACACATACAAGACAGATGCTGCCATCTATCGCCACCTCTACAATTTAGACATGTCCCTGAAGGGGATGGAAATAGTCTCCAGGGACCTGTACCCGTGGTAAACTGCGCAATGACCGACCACAGGACTTTCGGACCCAACAGACTTAACGAGCACGTACTCGGTGGGTCTTCAGTGGTACCGGGACTCGATCGCGGGACCTTCCGATCTCGAGACCGAGACGCTGACCACTAGGCTCCCCACAGCCCTAAAATTTATTATTAAGATGGTTAGGTTGTTCGTTTCTGGCTGTCGATTTATAGTATCCTTGGAGCCTTAACACAGCCAGTTACGCTTCGTAATGAAGAACAGTGGTCAAGTGACGAGGTCGAAACGTCTGAGCGGGCACCCAATGCAAACTCGCCATCGTGCACTTGTTCGAGACTTTCGACCCCTCAGGTATATCGATCACGTATGTCGCAGTGTAAATACAGACAAACACTCAACACAGACATCTGGGGGTGACAAGCCAATTCTGGGGATCTTCTAGTTGGCCTCTGTCTCTAAAAATTAGATGGATCCACTTATACGTGTGTGTTGTCTGTTGTGTCTGTCTTACTTGACGAAGGTTTATAAGCGGGTCTTTGTGACCAAGCAAACAAGCCTGAAAATATATGTGTACCAACCAACCAATCAACACAGACATCCGTGTCCCTGCCATGATTCAAACCCGGGACTTTCTCACTGTATGGCGAGATCCTTGGCAATTAAACCACCCAGTCGCCAAAAATAATAATAATAATTTATCAAATTATATTTAAATCGATATTCTTCATTTTTTTTTCAATTATCCAAAGAGAAAAGTTCAATGTTTGCTACAGTTCGGTAAGTTTCCGTCGTAGCTGAATATCTACTCAAGTGTCCCCATTATCAGATGTCATGTTTTGAAATTACGAGGCACTTTTATCGGGTGTTTTTCCTTCCGAATAATAGGATTAATCTATATCAAAACCAATATTCCAAGTGTGTCGTTAATAATAACAGACAAACCAATTCTCCATAGCCCTTGTGTAGCTCTAGTGCGACGATTTTTCAACCGAACCTACCAAATCTCCGGATTTAACCGTTTAAGTGCCAAACAGTCAATGCGTTACAAATGAATCGCGACAAAAAAAAAGTAATCTAATCGTTTCCGGTTGCCTTCGTTCCTTCAGGAGCTTTAACACAGCCAATTACGCCTCGTATTTTAGAACCCTGGTCAAATGACGAGGTCGACACCAGAGCGGACACCCAACAGAACTTTTAGCGACATCGTACGCTAACGCCGTCGGGACATTCGACTCCACAGATTTAGTAGCACGTATATCGCAGTGTACTCGGGCACCCCGGTGATTTTTAGAGGATTTTTTCCGCCAGCACGAATACGTCTATAGTATGACTAAGATAAGGACAGAACCAAGAACCTTCTCGGTGAGAGGCTCGTCGCTGAAACCTCTCGGCCACCGTGGGGCCACAAAAAAAAGTATTAGTTACCTTGCTTTGATGAAAGTGGTTATAAAATAACGCTCGCTATTCGGAGAGGTCTGTAGCTTGAATGAATAATCCGAATGCAAACAAACATCGAGACACTTACTAATCAAGAAGAGGGAAAAAGAATGAAATCATAAAAAAGAAACTCGTCTCTTGACCAGGGTTTTAAATTACGAGGCGAAATTGGTTGTGTTGGCCATAATTGGCTACCCCTCGTAATTTAGAATCCTGGTCAAGAGACGAGTTTCTTTTTTATGATTCCATTCTTTTCCCCCTTTCTTGATTAGTAAGTGCCTCATTAGGCGCGTTTACATGAGCCATCGAATCCATGGAATGAAGAGCAACAATTTTTCCCTCTTGGTGATTTTTCACCCCGGCAAATCGGTAATTGCAGGGTTCATTGGGGGGTTTGCTTTTCATTCCATGGTTTCCGCCACTTCTACTTCGACTTCTTGTCTGTGGATTCGGAAAAAACATTTGACATAAACACCTTAGCATGTAACCATCCTAAATATATTTTTAATTTTTATATAACTCAAGCTCTTAATTTATATAACTTTTGTTCAATTTGTTTTTATATAACTTAAGCTTAATTTTTATATAGCTCATCAAAATATTGCTAATCATTATGAAATGAAGGTTTTCTAGAAAAGTATTGCTAGCTAAATATACGAGTCACAATTAATACATTGCTCAAGTATAGTTGTCAAGAAATGTCAGATGTCCCGCGCTTCTACGTCATCAACATGCATCAACTCCCGGTTCCCATGTAAACGCCTTATATTACGAAGGGGGGTTGATTGCGGAGTTTGGGTTAGAAATCCTGCTCGACCACTTTTTCCCCTAATGGAGGATTTGGCATTCATGGATTCGATGGCTCATGTAAACGCGCCTAATGAGCACTTACTAAATCAAGAAGGGGGAAAGAGAATGGAATCATAAAAAAGATTCTCGTCTCTTGACCAGGGTTCTAAATTACGAGGCGTAATTGGCTGTATTGGCCGTTATCGGCCATAATTGGCTACGCCTCGTAATTTAGAACCCTGATCAAGAGAAGAGTTTCTTTTTCATGATTCCATTCTTTTCCCCCCTTCTTGATTAGTAAGTGTCTCAATGCTTGTTGCATTCGGATTATTCATTCAAGCTACAGACTACTCCGAATAGCGAGCGTTATTTTATAACCACCCTGTAGAAATTGGAATCAAGGTTGCTATAGATCAATTTAAAACTAAAAACAATTATGGTTGGGTCGTATAACGTTGCACTGCAGCTGTATTTTGATAGGGTACAAAAAAAATCAGAAAATTCGTAATCTCATTTTCAGTAAAAACGGATGGTGACGGATCAGGGTTCAAAATTACGAAGCGTAATTTTCTGTGTTTACCTCCTCAGGAAGGCTAGAAATAGGTAACCGGAAACGGTAAACTTACTTTCCTTACTTACCTATTTCTTGATTGAGGAATACATATGAATTGTTTTTCAAATTTTTCTATTTTGTGGGTTTTTTTTCAATAATTATTCAAAAATACTGGAAAATGGCTTAACTTGGACTATGTGTTAATTATGGAAATTGGACTTATGCTGTACTTGAGGATTATGCTGTTTATTGCTGTGGATGTGGAACAAAAAGAGTAAGTACTATTTTCCTGTTTGTTATGCTAAAGTACAAGTTTTTCAAAATGTGCGCCACGGTTTCAACAACGAAAAAGTAAAATGTTTTAGTTTTCTTTCAGATAACCACAAATCTAAGAACTATTTCGTTATGTACCGGTTGAAACTGTATTGATGGAGGGGGGGGGGGGGGGGTAAAAATATTTCTATAGATATAATCGATATTACCATGTGTTGAGTTACGTTTATTTTCTTCCTGTGAGCATGTGTGTGCGAAAAAATTAAGGTGCAGAATGAACTTTAAAATAAAGCATATTAAAAATGTGTTTATTGGATTGGTACTTTAAATAAGGTGGCCAGATGTACTGCACCAGTTTATTTTGTTACTGAAATATTTAGCTATAAAAACTACCCAAATAGTTTACCGTTTTTATTAGTAATAGTTTTTTTTTCCAACGAAAATAACTTCAATAAAATATGATTTGTGAAAATTAATCACTGAAACGATTCTGGTCAGGCTAACTCAAAATGTTTTGACTTTTATAACTAATAAACTAAGTAATTGAGCTGTAGGGAATTTAAGTAATGCCTTTACTGAACTTCTTGAAATAAACGTATTTCAACTAATGTAATAATAGGTTATAAGCTATTTACTAATTAAACTAAACCTTTTTACTATTCTTTCCGAATCCTTATCGACTAAGTAATTTCTGTCGAATTTTTTTAAATAAATATTTTTATAAAACAACTTTAATTAAAATTTTAACGGAAGATTTTATGCACAATCAATTTCAGTAAATTAGTAACAGCATGAATTCCGCATAGTAACAGCATGAATGAATTCCTTTTAAGGGTTGTAGATTTGTACATTTTAGACAAGGCGAATCTTATTTGATCTTATATTCAATATTTTTGCTGCATGTTCAAAAGAGTTCAATCGCATTATTAGATCGAAATAAGATAAACGTGAATTTTTCAAAATTTCGAACTACTAAGTAATTTGATAAACTCTGGACACATTAACTTTTAAAAAAAATCTTTTTAAACTTTGGAGTTTATTTTTGCGCTTTGAACAAAGAAAGTTATATTTTTAAACCTCACTTTACTTTTAAAAAAAGATGGCTTTTATTTCCTTAATTCTTCCAAAATCTTGGAACTCTGTATCCTTCAATTCATTTATTTTTCTCGATTCCTTGAAATCGTTTATTTTTAAATTGTTTTTTTAATAATCACTGAATTTAAATGCTTTTATCGATTCTTGATTTTGTATAATTTAATTAATTCTTGAAATTCTATTTTTATGCATTGTTTAATTCGTGTATGTTTTCATATTTTCCTCGAAATCATCGGACTTTTATTCGCAAGTCCTTAATGATTCATTGTAGCTTTGATTCCGTGAATTTCTATCATGCCTCGTTATGTTCGTATGTTATTGTAGGCGGAAGTGACAATTTTTGGCAGGTTTGGAAAAAAATCGTTTATACTTTTTTTTGGTTTTATTCTTTCTCTCGTTACTACTCAGTCATCTGGTGCAAATAAAAGTGGCCCCGGCGTAGAGATAAGAATACATTGAAAATATTGGCGAGAAAAACTATAGAAGTCTTCTGAAAACCTTCAAGTTGAAATAAAAGATTATTTATTCAAGCGTTCAATGGCTTCACTTGGCCAACCTGTTTTTGCATTGGTTGGATTGGATTAGCATCGCATCAGAGCTACTCATGGACTATTGACGAGTTCAGATCTTATTCCGGCTGTGTGAGTTCAGTATAGATGTTTATTGTAGAAAGTTTTATTAAAACAAATTTGTGGAAAAAATGTGTCTAGTTGTTTGTTAAAGAATTTAAAGGTATAAAAATGCAAAAAAAGAATGCTATGCAACGATTAGTTAAGAAATTGCGTTGGACAGGTCTGTTTTGAACAAGTCCAAAAACATCACGAAACAGGTTCGAACACCACATAATTTGTGTCTTGCAATCAATTTAGAACATTTGGTATTAACAAAAACAAAAAGGTCCGATTCTCTAGGATAAATAACGGCAGAAACAATCACTAGGAGCTTTTACAAACTATCAGTTTATATTGCATTCCAATTAGCTTGTTAAACCATAGAATAGTTGCTGACAAATAGTTCGCCAAGAGTTTGGGCTTAATATTGAAGCGATCAATAGCTTCACTTAGCAAACCTGTTTTCGCAATGGTTTTTGACTGGGCAACAATTCTATCTTATTCTTATCTCCCTGACGGGGCCACTTTTATTTGCGCCACCCTGTACAATAGTACATAAGCGTGTACTGTTATTCCATATTTCTAGATGGCGTATAGCTCAGGGACTTTATTTGTGACGATATTTCCGGTTAAATTATATTTCTTGTTGGTTCTCAATTCTCTGAGCAAATTACCTGATGCGTAAACTTGTTTTCACTGTATATTTAATTTTTAACTAAAAATTTTATTTCTTTATTTTTTTAAAATTATATTTAAATTAGTAGAGCATTATAAATAACCCCTTCACATTTTAAAATTTTAAATTTAGTAAAATTATAAAATTTATAATTAAAAAAAATGTGTGTTGTTGCTGAGAAAAGCTGCCAGTAAATTGACAGGTTTATACGTCTGTATACCACAGAGGGTTAAACTTCTCCTTACATGTTCCCTGTTTTAAGGTTACAGGGAACAAAACGGCCACTCAAAATATCGAATTTTCATTTAAACTTTGGTTACTGAATCGGGCCTTTACGAAAGAACTTCTATGATGCACATTTGAATATGGGGCTATGGAGTTTGCAAATTTGGTAGTTAATTTCAATATAGCTTTGTTGACAGCTTTAAATGTCGTTATTCCAAAACACCAATTTTCAACCTTAAGGTACACTTTTGTCTTTTTCTATGTTACTAGAAGGGTTGAAATTTTCTGTGATGTTGTATACATGTCTATTTAACACAGTGAACCAAAAATATTCCAAAAAATATTAAGTGAGTAAAAATAAGATGATTTTTCTGATTTAAGAAATGTGCAAAATTTCTATTTAGGTTAATAACTTAAAATTATGATTGTTTTATCGTCAAAATTGAGGTTCATTGCGTTGACTGGACTTTTTTTTTATTTTAATAAAAAAATATTTTCAGATTCACGCAATAGTTGTGCTGGAAAGTGTACCTAAAAGCTAAAAATAGATGTTTTAAAATAATGACATATGAAAGCTAGAAACAAATTTATATTGAAATTAACTACCAAATTTGGAAACTCCAATCCTATATTCAGATGCATATTGTATAAAAATTTTCGTAAATATTAATTTTAGTGATTGAAAGCTAAAATGAAAAGTTGATATTTTGAACCAACTATATGTTCCCTGTCCCCTTAAATTAAAGCCAACAGTCAAAATAAAATAAACAACAAAATATTTATAAAATACATTTTATAAAATCAAGTATACGTGTAAAACGAGCAACATTATCATTAAAAAAAAGTTTAAAAAACACTTCTATGTACAAGATACAAAATCAACTTTCAAAAGTTGGTATAAATATGTATCCACACACAATAGATGATCTTTCTCTAGCTTGATTTAACCATTTATCTTATAGACTGGCCGAAAATAAGATTTATTTAAATTTTTTACTTGTAAATAAAGTGTACATTTGATATATATTTTTAACTAAATAAACTATAATTTTTATATTTTAAATTGAAGAGCTTATAGTGGAAGAATGTGATATGTAACAAAATAGAGAGAAATGACATTTAACGTTTTTAGTTTGCACTTGGATCCATTAAAAACGTACCTGCAAACGGAAAAAAATATACTCAACTTGCTTAAGGGGAAACTTGTTATATTTAAGGGTGGAACGAACATGTTCATTGACGTGAAAATCTCATCATCTTTTTAAAAAATTTACATAGCACGGTCTTCCACTAATAATTTCAATTGTTAGAGACATAAATTTCAGATCTTAAACCAACGTCCATAACAGAAATAAAATCTGGTTTACACACAATATTAAATTATTCCATTATTAAAAATGTATTTAATGGTTATTAGTGAAGAGTACAGCTAGTAAAAAAATATATATCCAACTTCCAATCACTACACCACGTGTCTGAATGTTTTTAAGTACCGTCGAATGGGGTAAACTTTGGCCCAAAATTGAAACCCTAGTAACAATTTTCTTCCTGAATATTTTTTTACTCGTAGGTCAAAATCAGAGTTGGCAATACTTGAAAAAGGCAAGTACACTGCTCAAAACAATTAGGGGAACATATGGTTTAAACCGTTTCACCCCAATGATTCCATTTGGAATCATCAGCTTGCGATTTTTTTTTTCTCGCTAAGTTGAGCTCGCACTTATTTATTGTTAGATGGAAAAATCACTTCTTTTGAAGAATTAAAAAATGCTTGTTTTAATGAAATGAAAGTATGAAAAACATGGTAAAATAAAATTCACTCCCAAAAAATTTTACGAAGTAAATTGACCCTAAATTCTTCACGCTTGCATTCTTATATGTTTAAAAATTGATTTTAACTTTCTTTTTAACAAATAAACTTTTGAAAAAATTATTGTTATAATATATTCAAAAGTTATGATTCCACTTTTTTCCCTTACATTTTAGTTAAAAAATTAAGATTTTTTTCTCTGTTTTTTACTTTTTCATTCTGCATGCATAATGAATCTATTGCACAAATTTTAGATTTTTAAAATAAAAAATAAGAAGTTGGAACTGAAAGTGTTAACAAAAGTACGCAAAGTGTTCCCCTAATTGTTTTGAGCAGTGTACATTTTTAAAGAGTGGATTTAATGAGAAGTTATTAGCAGAGAGAAGCTTGGGCAAAAGTTACACTATTCGACAGTAGTTTACAATAAATATATACATAAATGTCAATAATACACAATTGCGCAACATAAAATCTTAATACACAAAAAATTATTTACAATATAGTTTTTTTTGTGGAACTAAAAAGTCATTTTGTTTTAAAACTATAGTACATCTATAAACTCTCTCGGCAATAAAAGATTGAAAAATTATTCAATATCAAAAGAGAAAGTAGATGGCACTACTATATATTTATAATTGTGGACTACGTTCCAAATACCAATCTTTAATAACAAAATTTGAAAAATTAATGGAATACAAAATTTCACTAAAGATTTTGCAAAAACCATTACGTATTTTTTATAAACTTATTATTTATTTAAAACTCTTTATATTTAGATTTTTTCATGATTATCCAATTTAATGGAACAAACTCAATCTATGCCCTTCTTGAACAAAAAAAAATGAAACGAACCAATTATTCATATTTATAAAACTTGCAACAAAATGTAATAATGAGACAAAAATTTGAATCTCAAAACTATCTAAAAGAATTTTTTTAGAAGTCATACATTAAGAAGTTAACGGTTTGATACAAGTTCGTTGCTCTGAAATGATTTTAAATATAAAATTCCTTCTTTTGAAACAATACAGTGCTGAGTAGGGCAAGTGCCTAGGGGCACTGGGTCTTTAAATCCGCACTGGGTATAACATGGCAAAGTCTTTTTGCTTTTGTTCAAAAATGATATGCTGAATTTCAAATATTCAAAGGACATATATGCATACAGGCCGAAGCCGATCAATACCCAGAGTTTTATACATTTACAGTAAAAAAAATACTCTCTCGATGAATTGCACTATCTTTGAAGTTCTAATTGGCAGCAATTTGACACCATAGCATTCAGGCCATAAAAATAAAACCTTGGTGGCACAAAATATCGTTTTTATACTTCCGATCTCCATCCGACATCATTGTGGTATCGTATCAACATCGAATGATGATCGCATGATTTCTTGTGCTACTACAGGGTAAGGTACAACTGCAGCAAAAGTAGAATTTAAAGATAAGTTTTTTTTTTAAATATATTTTATTCAGGCTATGGTAAAAAGAAATTAAAATATGTTCGATCAACACATGGCAAATATCAAAAAATTTATTGGGACTATTTAAATTGTGCGTCAATATGGTCATGACTTCAAGTAATATTTGCGATATTCTTGAAAAATTCTACTTTAATTGTGTTACAAGTTACAATTAAAACTACTTGCTCTTGGACTTTAAGGCGAAGCTTTATACAAAAGTCTAACTTACTTTACTTAACTTACTTAAAAACAAGACATTTGAAGGACTTAGTGGAAGAACATACTAAGTGAAACTTTTGAAAAAAATTGATATTTTTAAGTTAATGAACACACTACTAACTACTTTAACGATAGCAACTTTTCCCTTTTTCACATACTTAGAGTTTAGTATATTTTTACGGTTTCCAAGTACCGTTTTCAAAAGATAAGTGTGCAAAAATAAAAACTTCAAAGCTCATGTTCTCGTTTTCACCTTTTTGTAACTTAGCATGTTCTTCCACTAAGCTCTTCATTTATTATTCTGTATAAATTCTTTCTTTTGCTGCGGTTGTACCATTAATTAAATCCACGTCCCTCATCAGAAAAAAAATGACTTTAAGCCACTTTTATCTCCCAAATTCCATTCTTTTTAAATAGTTCGAATTATTGAAGATAAATTTACAACTGGAAATTGGCAACGGAATTGTTGCTGAATGAGTTATCCTGTTTGTTAAAGGCTCTGCTGGATCGCATTGTGTGGTGGGAGTACTCGGAGTAGTGATCGGATTCGACACCAGATGGCGGCACCATAACTGGTTGGATGTTGCTGGCCTTGCGAGGAGAGTTTTGGTCAGCGATGAAGGCGCTGTTTACTTCACCTGGAAATTAAATTTTAAAATTAAATTTACATTTTCATAAACTCATTAATGATATGCACATAATAATATTGTAATAATTAATACACAAAACAAATTTTAATAATAAAAATACATAATATTTTTAAGTAGTTACACTGATAGTCATAATTGAAGAGCTTAGTGGAAGAACGTGCTAAATAATATTTTTGAAAAAAAAATGAGATTTCTGTGTCCATGAACATCTTACTGACTTCTTTAAGTATAACAAGTTTTCCCTTTATCATACATTTAACGTTTAATAAATTTTTTAAGGTTTGAAAGTACCGTTTTTAACGTATCTGAGTGCAAATGAAAAACTTTAACGCTCAGTTTCTCGTTTTCTCCTTTTTGTCACTTAGCACGTTCTTCCACTAAGCTCTTCAATTGATATTCATAATTATAAGGACTCCCTGTATTTTATATTTTTAAAAATACAATGTAAAAGCTATAATAATTAAATTATATTAAAATAAAAGCGCTTTAAGTTATTACAGTATGATGTATTGATGCTAATTATAAACCTTAAACATTCTTAAGTTACCAACTTTAGCACATTTTTTTTAATTATATATTTTCAAAATTCACATGCTCCAAATCAAATTTAAAACTCATTTTGCATTGAAAATAATGTTACAAAGAATTATTAATTACAAAAACTGATGCAGCTTGTTTTTGTATTCATAGCACCAAAAAATGCGTACATAATAATGAAATATTGCTGTACTAGATACGCATGTATTATTAACGGCGAGTTCCGTATTTTTTTGAACGCGGTACAGTGACGAAACCGACCACTTGCTTTCATACAATCTAGCTGTCCAAAATTATAAAGAATTACATTTTTATACCATTAAATTTAGAATAAAACATTAAATTTTATTTGCTTAAGACGTCTGACTTCACCTTGAAGTAGACTCTTAAGTGTCACCCCCAATCAATAGCCCATTTATTATATAACTCCAGAAATAATCATTGCATTAATCACTCTAAAAGTTCGTGCAATATAAAATATTACTACCTTTATGACATTGTATTTCTGCGACTCCAAACACGAGAAACATTTAAATAAAAGTAAAGTTGCCCTTGAATTGCAATCAAAAATGGGATATATATATATTTTATTTCGTATCACGTTCGGGTAGTAAAGATCAAGGTGAAAGACTGAGAGTGATTTGAGTGTGTTGCCATTCGGTAAGCACAAAAGATCAATGTTGCCGTCAAAAATCAAAGAGAAAGGCAGATAACGTTTTCAAAATATTGAAATCTTTTATTTTTTTGACAGGCGGAGTAATCTTTCAGCCATGTGAATGCATTTGAGAAGTTCATGATTTTTTTTTCATGTTTTTATTGCTTTTCAATTCTTTTGCTTTAGAAATTTTTTGCATAAACGTATATTGATTATTTTTCTGCCGGTATCTTTCTTTATTTTGACAGTGAAACGCCATTTTTTAAGATTTTGAATAAAAATTCGTCAAACAACAGCCCAAGCAACACAACTACGTTGTTGTAATGTTGTTACAACATTGAATGCCAGCATACATAGTGTTGTTTACACGTGAACTTTTCACATTGTTTCCATGTGAAGAGTGTTCACTTTTATCCAAGTTGTTTCAACGTGGACTTTCCATGTTTCGGCTATATCATTTAGCTTATATCATATATTCCTATATGGAATTATGGTTTTCCGAATACATCCTATTTCCACGTACGGTGGGTATTATTCATCCATATTTGTAAACCAAAAGCTTAAAAATGTCTTAAAATGTTGTCCTAAACCATACTCACCTTTATATAGCGACCCCGACGTGATGTAATTCTCCGGCAACAGCTTCACATATCGCGTTCCCAGCACAAACGCCAGTGCGGCTAAAACGCCGCAGTCGCACACTCCTATGACCGCAAGTATGTAAGCCCAGCGTACTCCACACTGGCCAGGGTTATAGTCGTCCGCTTGCGGCCCGCAAACCTCCCGCACAACGTCCGCATCCCAACCGGCCGGGAAAGTCAGCACGCCGATCACCATGCACATGGCTGAAAAGAGAGAATATCGCGATTAATCGTAATAGTTTGAAAATAGAAACTGTTTTTCGATTATATTCTGGTTAAAAGACAGAATATCGCGATTAATCGTTTTGTTTAGGGAATCGGAATACCGATTTTTGATGTTTAATAAGAACTGAAGTTTGGCTTTAAAAATAAAACTGATTGCCGCCTTAACTCTAAATATTACGAAATAAGAAACCTAATTTTCGATTTGATTCTAGTATATATTGTTTCTGATGAATTTAAGATGAGAGATAATCGGATGCGATTTTAATCTATAAAATCTTTTTAAATGAGAAACTGATTTTCGATTATTCAGTGCATTATATTCTGGTTTAAAGAGAATATGGTGATTGAGACTGATGTTTCGTAAGTTGAAATACCGCGTTTTGATTGTTCTGGAAAAAGTAGATTCTTGCTGAAATGGACAATCACGATTAATCAGGATTATTTTTTGGAAGTTAAAAAACCGATTTATCTTTAAAAAAACGAAGATTTCGATTGATCATGAAAAAGTTTCAAACAGCCCTCAAAGATGAGCCAGCAATAATTCAACAAGGCCATTTGGACATAAACATCTAATATAACAAAAAATCAGTTGCTTTTTCTAATTAAAATTCATATAAGAAATTGGTTAAAATATTTAATACTTGGGTGCAATAATAAAGTCAATCAAATAATACGGACATTTGTAAAATAAAAGATAATCATAAAAAACCCTTAATGGGTCTTTTGGAATCACATGAGATCTAACACTGAACTAAATTCTTAGACTTTTTTTTAAATATTATTTTCATCATATTAAATATGATGTTTATTTTCTTTATTTATCGAAAATTATTACGCTATAAGTCATATGCGGCTGGCAATTTTCAATGAATTTTTAGAAATAAGAATTCAAGATTAGTTTTTGTAATTGGTTTGCCGATTTAGAGATTTGGTTAATCTTTAGAATATATAAAGTTTTCTGTAAATATAGCTCGGAACAGTTTAAGCAAGCAATACTTCTGCGTAATTGAGTTCTCAACAGAATGATTATTGAAAAAACGTGTTATTCTTATCATTTCTTTACACTTCCAATCTGACTGAAATAGACATTTAATTTTCCGAAATTTACTAAATGAATAGGGCTGATTCTTCTCACAAATGGATTCCAAAACAGAAGAAAGTAGCGATTGCAATCTATATCTCCGGTCTGAGAGGAAACTTCGTGATTCGAATATTGCGTGGAACCTGTTCTTTCATTCTCAAACAAGAAAATCGAAATACTTTCACATTTAGCGATGCCATCACGAATATAGAAATAATATCGAAACTCTGCTTCCTAAGTAGATAAATTCTTTTCTAGTTCAATTATAAGGAATTGGATAATAAAATATCATGTACAAATAAACAGAATATTTTTTTCCTCTTGTAGATATTTTAGGAACTTCTAATCAATCCAGCAATATATTTTTATATTGTAGTTGTTGAGTGGTAAATTGAATTGGTAAAAATAAAATTTATCAATCTCTAAAAGAATATAGAGTAATAGAAGTATACTCTATATATTCTTCTATACTATATAGTATAGAAGAATATATTCTTCTATACTATATAGTATATGAGATGAGTTACCTCGGCTTATATACTACTATTTTCGATGTTATTCAGAATACTGGTAGGAAGGCAGAGGTAAATCTGCGCCCTCTAGCGAGTGGATGATTGATTGAGGTTGCGTGCGTGTGGTAACCGCCATGCACAGATTTATTAAATTTCGTGTTAACCGAATTTCATGTTAATCCGTCTGAATTTTTTTAACATTGAACCAGTTAATAGTTAAAAAAATCTTCTAAAAATTATTCTAATTTTACAATGTAACACACTGTGAAGAATTAGTAATTCAAGGACTAGTACATACTATAGAAAATTTAGGAAATTTTTTAAGGAACGACAATTGGATTAAAAGTGACGAATCATGATAGATCTTGTGATTTTCTCAGAAGTAGAAGACAATTTATTTTTATAATGTTCACTTTCCGCTTTCGCTTCAAGCGATTTCGCGTTAAGAGATTTTTTAGCATTAGCTCAAAGCTTTATCCCTTTAAGACCGGCCAGCAGATGGCGCTGATTTAAGTTTATGAGACTAAATTTTAGAGTTTTATCGAAAAAATGCCTTAAACAGCATCAATGCCAGAAACTCCTTAAAAACAGTCATTTTTTATACAAATAACGAATGGTACAATTCAGCCGCTTCAGTATTGATATTTTTGAAAAGCTTGAACATTCTCTTTTAAACCCGCACGATCGTGATAGCTCGGTCTTAAAGGGATATAGGCCAAGGAAATGCTTTCAGCTCATTTCAAGCGAAATTTCGTGTTAAGCGAGTTCGCGTTAACAAGGTTCGACTGTACTAATAAGCAAAAAATAAAACTTCTTCAGTAAAAAAACGTGAGCGTTCAAATTCGGCTTTCTATTATTAATGTATGATAACAGTAGCGTTTGGTATCGATTTTAACAAAATGGCCTGGTCTAATTTACAGTCTGTTTACTAAAGAACACATCTAAGTACACTCTAATAATATTTAAAACCCATAGAAAAGGGTGATTTTACTTTGGTTTCTTTATGGTTTTTTGGCGAAATTTGAATTGTCTAGCATCATTATTTTTTCAAAATATAAAGTATGCACAGTACTATAATGTGCCGAATTAATATATCCAAACAATCCACATAATGTTACATAAAAATATACACTTGATTCTTACTACGAAAAATACATTGTTTAAAAACAAATCATTATACAAAACAACTATCTAACCCAATTATGTATCAACAGCCAAACATGTACTTGAAACATAGAACGTGTTTCATTCAAAACCTCATTTCTCTTTGTTTTAAATCAAAACCATAAACCTCTTTGCAGTTAAGGGTTCAACTACACATTCCTTCATCCCATAATACACACATAAGAGAAACATTAGGTTGAGCAAACAATTCTAAGCACTCGAAATCGCAGATCCTTATTCTTTTGTTTGTTAAATGGCTTTTTTTCGGCACTCTTTTATTAAGCTCAATTTGCCAAGATGACCATTAGGCTTAGCAAGGTAAACTTAGGCCTAATGGAATAAATTGCTATTCGTTTCCGCAGAAGGAATCTTAACCTCTCGTAAAAATGTTCTAAAGGTGTTCGAAATTTTCAGATAGTTCAGTGACATAGATTCTTGTCGATTTTATCGATGTCATGTATTGATGAGCCATAATCATAATCGATATAAAAATAATGAGACTGTTATCGTAGTGTTTAGGAAATATAGCAATTATTGTAGTTAGACATTCTCGGTCAGTTACTTAAGTTAAGGAGTGTTCTAGCATTATATTAATTGATCTTTTTTATTTAGTCATTAAGAATTTTTTTTATTAACTCATTTTAAAATAAATAGTAATTTGGTATACATTTGTAAAAACTACTTATCTACTCATCTGGCTTGTTTCAGATGACACATGTAGTTTTTCCCACCTTTCATTATTATCCTTCCTTTGAATAGAGCTCCGATTGGTGATCTGTTCACACGTGACATTGATTGACCAATCGGGGGCTCGAGAAAGAATTTATTTTCATTTAGAATTTCCGTTGCCACTTTAGATCTGAGGTATGCCCATTATGTAAACATGAAACATAGCCTCAAAACTAAAACTGTTTAGATAGATTTTTAAATTCAAAAATATTTATAAAATTTAAATTTATTTTCTCAAAACGTTGTTGACCTCAATAAGGCCGAAACCTAATGCCATAACTAAATATTTATGAACTCATCTCAATGCCCTATTAAAAATTATTTACACCAAGAGAGTTACTGACGCAATCGTTGCATAACCTCTATTGTTCTTAGCGGCTAAAGAAAACGAAAGTTATGCCATGCATAAAAATATTTGCGTGGGAACGAACTTTTGAAAGATGTCTGCCAAAGTTGATGGGTTGAGTTGTTGAGAGCTTCTTCACACTGGTGTCAACAAAAGAAATGATTCAAAAATAATTCCGCCAGGTTAAGCGCTGTCATCGGACTTATATCATAAACAATAGATTCGAACCCCAGAGAAAGTGAAATTGCTTTCTTCGCTTCAATTCTTTTATAATTCTATTGTCAGTTATCATTTGATGATTCGTGAAGAATAGAATAAAAAAAAAATAGTCTGAAAAAAATTTGCCGCACTTCCGCGTTCAAATCGCTGTATTATTTGAATTTATAATGCAATTCAATGAGAATTTCAATGCTTCGCAAGCAATTGTTTTATTATTCAATTTCAATTTTGTATGATTATTGTGATTGTTATAAATTGCATTCATTATTCGTTTGTTCTATAAGCGTAATGATAAGCTGTTCTGGTAACTGTAAAAATGTTATAAATCGTATGATATAACAAAAAGTAAAAAATAAGTTAATGAAGAAAGTATGACAATTCTAAAATATTTTATTTCTTAACACTAATGAAAATATATTTATCAATTTATAAAATAATGTAAAAACATAAAAAGCTAATAGAATGCAACTTAAAAATGTATTCATAAGAATTCATTCGGTACAATTCTCCTTTATAGAAAACTAATACATTAATGTTAATTATCTAACACTTAATAATAAATAATATACATTATTTATAGATTTTATTATTTAACATAGGAAGAATTCGTTACACTTTTTAAAACTACGTTTAACTTTTTTAGGAGGACATGGTGGCGAAACCACCTCCACCTCCGGTATAACAATAGTGAAAACATAGGCACTGGAAATGAATGGCCACAAGAAAGCGAGTGGGGGAGTAATGGCATCTCTTTTAGCATTATCTTTTACTTCACTAATTTATAAGCTACATAATTCAATCAATATATTATTCTTGTTAAAACATTATGATTTCAAGTAAAGTATATGAACATTGCAATTCGTCAAGTTAAATCTTTGGAGGGTTGCATTTATTTGTTTATCAAGTACGTAACAATATTTTATTAAAACTACGTAGGTGCAATTGCGTTTTTCGATTTTTAAATAAAGATTACAATGGGAAAATATTTATAAAACCGAAAGTTCAACCTTTTTGTTATGTTACAAATACATTATCCTTTTAGATTGTATTACTTTTCAACTCCAAACATATAATTTCAAATAAGAGCAACGATATTTTATTTATCATTCAATTTCACGCTACATCCATTTTTTTTAAATAAAAAGCAATATCATGATACGTAAACAATGAACGCAATTCCCATTTTCAAGGCTCGCACAAAAAATAATAACGATCCCCGTTGGGTGCAACTCTACCTTTGTTCCAGTTTCTGAAAAACCAACATCCTAAACAAACAAACAAAAGCCTGGCTAAAACAAAGCCACTTTTTTATAACTCCCGCAGCATCCCTGAAACAACTCCCCTCCAAACTATTTACGCGCGGTAAACATAGAAGAAGATGAAGTTGTTTCTCCAAAAGCGCGCGAAATTCACAATTCTTCCAATTAGGTCAAGGTGATATAATTATTGTGCTTCGTGATCTTTGAATAGGATTCTCATTCTATTGTTTGATATGGTATTACGGTCTGGAGGAAGTTAATAGTCAAAATTAGCTTTAACTTTTTTTTATGAAAACGTTAACGAAAAGAAAAAATATTAATTTCAAGGAAAGATGGTATCTATAATGTTTCCCATGCAAATTTCACTTTAAAGTTCATAAGAATGAATATATTAAAATTGTAATATTTTTTTAAAATTTTTCATTATTTTTATTGGGGATTTATTTTAATGAGAATGCTTCAGAGGAAGTAACGCTCTTGTTTTCATTTTTCTTGTACTGTGTTTCATTGGTTGCTTCAGTTTCACGTAATATGATTTCATTGGTTGCTTCGCTTTCACTCTCAAAATGAGCAATACGGATGAAATGAAACTTTTCGTTCTTATGCAGGCTTTTTTAACTAATTTTTGAACAACCAACGGAACAGCAAGAAGTTTCCACTAAAAAATTTAATAAGTAAAATATTCTTAGAAAACTCATTTTTGAATACCAAAACAAAAATATTTAAAGGCAGCAAATGACAACAAACCATTGGAGGTGTTGCCATCCACGGTGTGAAACAACCCCATTGAAGGGAATAAAAATTATGCACAATTATACATATTTTTTAAAAATTACAAAATGTTTATTGTTTAAAGACAGTTCCTTGAATATTTTGGAACATATTGAATATTTAAAAATTATGTGTCGAATAATCTATTATTTTTTTTAAAAAATAACAAAATGATAAGTTACATTCATTTTACTATTTAAACAAATAGCTTAAAATTATAAAAATATATTTATTCCTCAAAGGCATACGTAATATAACATTTACCTTATTTTTATGGTATACAATACAATCAAGTAAAATTGCAAACCAGTCACCTTTCCACCAACACACATTCTCGAAAGTAACCCATCCGTATTTTTCCAGGCGTATATTTATTACCATTCATGAACGCTTTAGAGTTTAAATTGAATTACTTTTTTTCGAATTCAATAATGAGAATAAAAACCTGATTGTATATTTCTTAGTCACGTTTCACACGAAGAAACCCCGTCCAACATTCGAAAATGATCACGAAAATGGCCAAATTCTCCAAATGAAAGGGAATAAGCAAACAATGTGTCTACAGTTTGACTCAAAGAATACTTTTGAATATGCGTAAACAATAGAATAATAGAATCAAATTTGGATCGCTATTAATGTGAAGTTAGGGCATGAAAGGTTGTGGCATAAAGAGATAAATTGAGAGTTGTAAAATCTTTTATAATCCATTAAAATTTATAGTTTGAAAAATGCGTTTACGGCAATTTTTGCAATTAGCTTGTTTCACGTGACGTAGATCATTCCCGTTTTCATTCTACAATTCCTTTGGGGGTATGGAACGGTAAGCTTATCCTACTACATAGATTAAACAACCGATACCTTATTTTCATTCTTGTGGACATGTTGCCACTGAAGAAGGCTGCCCCCCGAACATGATGAGGACGCTTTAGGTTTGCCAATGCGCAGTCTATTCTATTTAATGTTTCTGCTTCGTATGATTAAATTACGATATAAACAATGTTTAGAAAGAATATGACGAACTATTTAAATTCTATTCGAGTCTAAATTTCTTATAAAATAAAAAGATCATTGGTGCAATATTCTTTTTAACTGGTGTTCTCTGAATAAACTTTTTAAACTTAATTAATAATTCAATTTACTTAAAAAAAATAGTAATATATTTTTAATTTTCAATACACTTAATATTATTCCTATAGAATGCTAAAATAAAGTTCTTTACCATTATATTGATATGCATAAATTATCGCCACTATGACTGACTAAAATGTAACGAGCGTAACGAAGCAATTTTACAATAACTTCTAAAAGAAAGTTTTGTTTCTTTTACGCCAGGAAGATACATTCCTAGATGAGCTATTCATCTTTTGCAACATATATCAACCTACCTCAAAAAATGAAAGTGATACTTTTGTAGAAAAGAATTCATAATAACGAACTAATGAATGGGTGACCTTTTGAATGATGGGTGAAACCCCATTACGCCCTTCGCAGGGCATGGCGGGAAGGATGAAACCCACAATGGGTGAGAGCGAAAAGAAAATGCTAATTAGCACAAGAAGAATATTAGACAGGAATGTTCCTTGAGGGCGAACAATGAAGTTCCAGAATTCTGGAAACGAAACTTGACTTCGGTAGTGAAAAATGTGGGACGTGGTCCAAAGAAACATCGATGATAGTTTGAAAACATTGAGAATGGATAATAAGTTAATAATTAAAATTGGTAATGAATTAAAGACAATGGAATTGATGTAATAAATATAGGTACTATAAGTTTAATTTCAAAATGACACTACTGTATTGGAAAAATAAAGCTTAAAGCTAAAAGAAATGTTAATAAAAGTATACATTTTAATATAATTTATATATCCCCATAACAAAATACAAAAATAATATAAAAATAACAAAATACAAAAATGTATATCTGATTAAAATTGGAAGAGTATGCACAATTTCTATTATAGTTTTTTTATATTATACTATTAGAAGTGAATAAATTTAAAATGTAATAAATTTTTTATTATAAAATGTTTGGAATCGCAAATGATAGTTATTTAATTCAAGTCAGAAACCAAACAATTTGTATCGTAAAAAAAAATAAATGAACAAAAAAATTTCAATTTGTATAAAGAAATTGGCATAGCAGGCAATTTTATTATTTTATTTTTCTCGTAAAAAAGTAATTGCTTAAACTGGTTTATTGTGATATTTTACCTACTCGAAAAGTGAATTAGACGCTTTTTGGATGACATATTAATCATTAAAAATTAAAGTTAAAATTATTTACTTTTATTTTTAAAAATATTTATGTCACAAGAAATGAACTAAAGATAAACTAACTGAAAAGTATTTCAGACTAATAATACAACAGAAACAAATATGATATTAAATATCGATGTTTTTTAGAACGGATTTATATTGGAACAAGTATGTTTTTTTAAAAAAAAAGGTTATTATCAATAGACAATTACGGAAAAATCCCCGGTTCAGCCCTGATACATTACATAAATGCTGCAAGGCATTCATCATAATAGAAATATCACAATATAATTCAAATCATTTATAATAATTACGACATTATCTAACAATTGTTTCACAACGAACAAATCAAATAAATATCGATTATTTTTTTATTATATTTGAGAGTTCAATTTCTTTTCAAAGGCCTTTCTTGACCTTTTGACAGAGGTCAACACTTTCGAAACCACTTCGAGAAACCACACTCCGAAGAAAACAGCAAAAAGAGGGTGTTGGAACGTTCGAACTACTTTTTTCCGCGTTCGATTTCGCTTAGACTGGTATGTTCGGGGGGAAATTTTTCGAATGCCTTCACAAACTATGTCAACGTTGCTCTGACCTACTTTACGAACTTTTCAAAATAAATATTGGAAAAAAATAAAAAAAAACTTTTTTTTGAATAAATCTCGGTTTTAATTGTTTTCATTTGCATAAAATGATCATTTGAATTTGCAAGTGTAATACGACGTGCAGATTAAAATTTCTAAAAAGTCGTCGATCTGCGTGTAATGGGCTAAGCAACAAATGTGTTCACAAATGCTAAGCAACAAATCTTTTCATGGTGAACACGATTTATGAAACTGTTATTTATTTTAATGGGTTTTTTTTATAGAAAAATCACTGAAATATATAATAGATGGAAACATTATAAGCAATTTAAATAGGTTTTTATAGAGTTTGATCCTGTTTTGGATTGGATGAGTTTCTCTAAATATTTGAAAACCATATTTGAAAGTTGTAAATTTTTCTAGATTACTATTTTTAAATTTTCTTACTGCTACTTAAGACATTATTTGTGTTAAAATTAAACCTGTAAAAAACAACTGTTTAAAATTTGGCTTTTCCAAACTTAAAATATTGTTATTAAATAATTCAATTAGCATAGTATTTAGTTATTTTATATATTTATTAATTTTTAAAATGTTCGGAAAAGTACATGAAATGTCTTCAAATTCGTCTCTTTATGGCACTTTTAATCATAACGATTCTAAGATAGTTTTTTATACTTTTTGCTTGCTATCTAAAAAATTATTTTAAAAATTATTCTTGTGATTTCTTTTGGGATTTTCATTGGTTACAAGAAAACATCCAATTTTTCACGTCCATATTTGAGAACAGGCAAAATGCGATAAAAATGAGTTCTTTTTTAAAACTGTTTTAAAGTGAAATTGGTTTGTTTTAGATTGCGCAGTTTCTTCTATAATTTGTTTCTGAACTTCCTTTGATCGGTACTTCGATTGGTGTTCTGTTCCCATGTGTCATTCCTTCACCAATCAAGGATCTATAAATTTATTTTCATTCATCATTTTTATTGCACTAAGCCCTGGAATTGTCTCCGCTGTATTTCTGATAATTTTTCAAACAAACTGTTTACTAGACACTAGACTTGATACTTTTTGAAGTATATAGCTAAGAATTTCAAGCCTTGTTAAGTTCATGTATAGCTAAAGAATATGTAATTTTTTCAATTTTTATCTGCATCTGTGCTAGGTAGACATCAGTATACCAAATATGTATTTTTAGTAGCTTAAAAATATCTAATCCGTTATTTATTGTATTGGAACCTGAGAAGCCTTGACCAGGTTTTCAGAAATTTATTTTTATAAATTTTGTTTTTACAATACAAACTTCATACGATAACACATATTAATGGAAATTTTATTTGCAACAAGGATGTAATGGTGCAATATAAATAATGAATTTTTTCTTTTCTAATTTTTTTAAAACATAGACACCTGGACCAAGCCTCCATTTATAAGGGAGGCTTGGCCCATACAAAAATGCATAATTTTAAAGTGCACAATAATAAATATTTCAAAATAATTTTGTTAGCATTAAATGTAAAAAAAAATAATATTATAATTCGACACTCTGGAATCATTTAAAAATGATTTTTACCATAATTAGTATTTACAGTAATACATTTTTATAGTATTTTATCTGTATTGAAAATTCTAATATTGCCCATATCAAGTAAATTTTTTATTTATGTTAAATATATTTTATTCAGTTTGTACACAAATAAAATAAGATATAACTGCCTTAGTTTGATTTTTTTTCAACGGCACAAACTGGGAAAAGTCAAAATATAAAGTAGATTTGTAATCTGTCCTACTTTCCCTCAAAAAAAAAAAAGATTAATTTAAAAATTATATAATATTTCTATAATAATTTCTATAATATGGAGTATTATTATACTTGAATTAATAATTTAGTTTTTGCAGAAAACGTTTGATATTTGCTCATAACTGACAAGTTACTCTTAGTTGAGGTTTTGATTTTATTCTAAACAGGTAAAAATATTGATAATCAATCTATTACTTTCATAAAGTTATCATCATACGTAATTGTAAACTATGTATTTGATAAATATTATTTATAGATTTTCAAAACTAGTTAACTAAGGGAGCCTTGGTCCAGTGACCAAGCCTCCACACCTAACCATTTTCTAAAGAATGGCACTTAGGGATTTAAAGCCTACTTCATTTCACAAACTTTATATTTCAAATAAAACCTTTATATAATAGCATTTATAAAATACAACATGCTTAAACATAATTCAATTGATTTGCCTGAATAAAGCTTGCAAATTATGTCTAAAATGTTTACTTTTTGGGATGAGAAACTTTCTTTTTTTTATTTTCTCCTCACTGCTAATAAGTAGCTAATTGAAACTAAGGGGGCTGTCTTCTAACAACAGTAGCTTTGAGTATCATCTAGTGAGAAAATGCTAAAATGTTTTTAAATACTAAAATTAAAAGGTGGGTCAAGTCTCCCTTATGGCCAAGGGTCCCCAGCTTCCCCTACAAGTTGAATATGATTATGATACACCAGTGCACATGTGCAATTCAATCTATAGGACGGTTGCGTCAACTTTGGATTTTAATGAAGCATTTCATTCAACGTTAGTGAAAACAGAATTAAAACAATATTTTTGTTTTGCTGCATATTTTTAAATTATAATTTTGAAGTGTAAAAAAAATCACAACCATATTTTATGTTATTACTTATTTTCCTTGAGTCTGTTTTACGTAGTTTTAATAATGGATTAAAATATCATTATTATTTTTAAAAACTAAAACTTTTTTAGCCTCGTTCATTTTGGTTTTGGGGTTAGCTTCTTATCAACTTAACTACTCGGATGCTAATTTTTTGAGCTAGTCTGAAAGGTTGATTCGCAACAGTTGAATACAAATTAATAACCTTCAAATTAGTGAAATTAGCCTCTGATGTGGTTTTTGATTGTAAACCCATAAAAAAAAGTTAGGCCTCAGCCACAGTCCAATTATTCTGGACATGCTTTTCAATAATATTTACGATTGTTTCCATTAGAGAAGTCTCGTGGCCTCAATTTGCATTTTCCCGGTGGCAACATAGCGGCAGGTGAGAGCGACGTAACGAAATAAATCAGTCGTCTGCTTTGCGACGATTAAGCGCCACACATTTTAAAATTTTCTGTGGCAACGATCGTGATGGTTGCATCGAAAAATGTTCCAAACGTGCTTATCAAGGAGGGCAATCTTCTGGAATTCTTTTACGAAACTGTGATCTTACCTACTAAACGGCTGCCGTTAGAAATAAATTAAAATCTTTTAGTTATTTTTTTCAGAAAAAATAATGGTTTCTAATGCCATGTTCTGTCATCTGTCATTAGTTTTAAAATAATTAATAGCCTTGCAAAGATCCATATATCTGATTTTAGCTTTGCTGCTACATTCTTCTTTCTGTTGACAACGTGAATGTCTATAAGAGATTTTGCTACAGATTTTTTTGTTAAATCAGTATATCTTAATTTTATATTAAGGCAAACAATACACATTAAAACAGTATAGTCATCGAAATCAACACTTGAATGGACGTGCTTGGATGCACGTTGGATGCACGTGGATTCTTAAGGAAAATCCAAAAATCTCATAGTGCGTTATAAAATATAGTTAATTGTTTTATACCGGTTTCTTCATGGAGTCAACAGTGACATTTTCTAGAATTTGAGAAAATACCAAAAGGGCATTTTGCACAAAAAATTTCAGGACTAACATTACCTCTCAATAAATTAATACACATTTAATAGTTATTTAAGCAATTAGTGCCGAAAATACTTTATTAAGCGAGTGGCTTTTATTTCACGAGACCGTAGGTTGAGTGAAATAATTACAAGAGCTTAATAAAGTATTATTTTGCACGTGCTTACTTACAATATTTTTTATAATAACGTACAAATTTGTGTTCTTACTTTTGTCTTATTTAATTTCCTTTAATAATTTTTGTAGTACTTGTAAGTGTGTGTAGTTGTTGTCTGTGACGTAAGCACGTAAAGTGTCATTTTCGCAACGATTTATGAATGATATGATATAAAAAAGTGAACTTTTTTGCACGTTGTTATAAAAATTTAATTATATTCCTCATAAGATAATTTCAATAACTTTAAAATCTAAAACGTTCTATGGTAACTACCATTTGGCCATGCGTGATTTTCTTAAAAACATTAAATCGAATACATAATTTTCCATTAATGACAAAATTATCCAAGAAGAATATTTTCACGTCGGAACGCAAACATATGACATATTTTACTACTTTATATTCCATTCTTTCGCCCGGCGTGCATTTTTCGCGTTGCGTAAAAGAAAAATGAAACATTTAGTGTCGAGTTCGAAATGACAGACATGAGGAATCTTTGTCCTCGTGTTGTGACAGGAAGAAAACCTGAAAGTAAGAACGATTAGTCGCCATCTTGTTTTGGTTGAATTATGAATGAGAAATTTTTCATCGGTGTTCAACGGAAGGAAATTATAAAGCAAAACAAAATGTTGGTATTATTAATAATATAAATGGCCGTGAAGACAAGAATGATGACGAATGGCCACAAAGTTGTATTTCAATGAAATTTTCTTTTCAGCACAAACGCAAACAGAATTGAAAATTGTTTTCTTTTGTAAGGACCATGTTTTTATACATTATATATTTTAACTAAAAAAATGAACATGTTTTGTTCTATTACATAGTTTCCTTAAGTCCGTTCTGCAAAGTCTTAAAATGGACTGAAAAAAGCAGTATTTTTTTAAAACTTACTTGACTAAATCAGTAAAACCAATGTTTATCATAACTTTGTAATGTACACACCTTTACGTAATAATAGAGGAAAAATGAAAAATCAAAAGTTAATATGATATTTCTTTGCATCGATATTTTGGTAATACTAGCAAGTAATGGCAGCTTTTGGTAATAGCAGTTAGTGTTTTAAATAATGTAATATAGTTAAAAAAAGAACTCGGATATTCGGGTAATTTGGCTTTTGTAACCTCAACTTTCTCAATCTAGTTTATTCTACAAAGGAACGAAGGTACTCTCCATTTAGAAAACGCTTAAGTTAAGGGTTTTATGATTGGAGAGTACCTTCATTTAACATAAACCTTAACCAACATAACCTTAACCAACATAAATAAGTTCATATGAACATAATTATATGGGGCCCATATATCTTCATTTGTCTACACAGGAAGGTTAATATAATTAAACTAACTTAAAAGCGTTTAGTTATACTTTAGACAAATAAATGTGTGGTAATTTCTGAAATAAAGTTTTAAGGATAATTTTGTATTATTTTCAATTACATAATGTGAAATATAAGATAAAATGAAAGTATTGCTATGGGGTCGAAAAGGATACTTAGTATTTTCTACACATTTTGGAGGAGGCTGCAAAAGTGTTTTTTGAACGCATCCCGTCAGTCAGACTCCCGTCAGTCAGTCAGACTTTTCTGTTTGAAACCACTCTATAGCTAGAAACGTATGAGCTACGGACTTCAAATTCGGTAAACGACACTATTACAATTTCGTAGTTGCGTTCGGATAATGCATGTTTGCTGTCCAGAGTTGACACGGACATAACGCAGATGATTGCACGATTATAATCCGATGTAATACCGTTGATGTTATCAATGGAATCTGTGGAAGGGTGGCAAGACTTATTTGCATGAAAAAGTGTATAATAGAACGGTAACACATTCAAATCTTCAGGATAATTTTTAAAGGTTTCTCTAAGATTGTGAATCTTTCAAATATGTATTTTTCCCCTTGTTTTAGTGTATAACACTGAATGAAATGTATGTTAGACTAATAACACAGTTAAAAATTCTAAAAAAATATTTTATTGAAAACCTTTCTAATTAACACACTGAGATAATGCGTGTCTCTTGTCCATATTTAAGTTGAAGTTGACACGGACGTAACACAGATGATGGTACGATTACAATCCGATGATGTTATCGATAGAATCTATGGAAGTGTAGCACGACTTATTAGCGTGAAGAAGTGTATAGTATAACAGCTAATTATTTGGAGTAAAACATTCACGTGTTCAGGGTAATTATTAAAGGTTTAAAAAAAAGATTTTGAATGTTTTAATCCAATAATCGAAATCTTATTTTAAAAAATTGCAAATAAAATAAATTAATATTCTCGTTACTTCCTGTCGGACTTCATAATTATGTTTTTGGGAAAATTGTACCTTGCAAAAGGTAGTAGAACTTTTAAGGTTTTAAAGTTACTGAAATTATTCTTATAGGTTATATAATTACCTTTCAATGGATTGATCAATTGAGGAATAACTGTGAAAGTCGTTTAGTGTTACACACCCCTTATTTTTTATAGTTTCTATTTTTTTTGTCTTCATATTCTCTACTAGCCTTTTAAAACCTTGCAGGCTTGGATACTTATTGATATTCACACCATTTCTTATTTTGGTTTGATAATCGATTAATAAATACCCAAACCCAAGAGTTAAAAAAATCTCACACTCCAATTATGCTAATTTTAATACCTCATGTGATGTAATTACAGCATTTAGAACCATTGATATGTTTATCACGCTTTTGTTTTCATTTTGATATCTCTCTAATATGTCGTTACTTAAAATTCGCACGCCCTTATACTTATAGCTTACAAAAGTTTATTGGTTAGGGGTCAGGGTTGCCTGTCCAGAAGTATCAACATGACCAAACAAATGAAGGATAATAGCCAAAAGTCATTAAACAGCCCGCCTTTTATCATACAAAATAAAAAAATATCCTTTAATCTCCTTTATAAATTTTATCACCTTTTGGAACTATAGTTTCAGAAATACTTAAATTTTAAATGTTGTAATGCATGTGCGGTTGTAGATGCCATATAAATAAAAAGTTGTTACATTTTTTTTAGGGTAATATTTTCACGTTAATTATTTTTTGCTTATCGTACATACGTTTTCCCTGCAAGTTGTCAAACCCAAATGTCTAAAGTGTGAAATTTTGAGTTTTAAAAATGAAAAATCATCTAAAGATATTACTGTTTGCTCTTAGATAAAATGAACGGAAACTGAATGATTTGTTATTTTGAGTAATTTTAAGTAAATTGTGGTAATACACAAGTAAAATGATTTTGGTGTATTATAAGTCACATGTAAATACCGCTGGCCATTAAGTTAAATTTTTCAATAAATCAAAGAATTTCAAAACCATAATCGTGCTAAAACTGATACTTAAAAATACTGCTCTTCAATTTACATTTTACACACTAGTGCTTCATAAAATTAAGAACTATTGTATATGGCTAATTCCATGTAACTGTAGCGTAAGTCACAGTTTAAGAGGATATTAAAAGCTTTTTTAATTAAAAAAAACAAATTAAATAAAGTACATTGCATTATTTAGTTATAATAAGTGTAGATTAACTATTCCACAAATATTTTTTCATTTAATGTTAAAAGTTGTAGTGATAATCACTTTTTACAAACGTGACTTACACTACAGACAGGATAATTTTGCATGGAATTACCTATATTCTACTCATAAGTGTATATCATATTTTTGGTAAACACCCAAACCAAAATCGAATTTGGGGGCAATTTTTTATTGTATGAGCATCTCTAACTTTTCTTACCCAATATTGAATCTCCCAGGGACTCAAAATACTAAAATTTCCAATTCGGTGACATTCCTTCATAATTGGCCTATATCGCCTCATTGGCTGACAAAAATATATTTGCCCCACCCGCAATCAAGATCTAGCTAACCGGATGACGGCATTAGCAATGAGGCGGGGTCAAGGGGTCAAAAGAATCGACAATGCCAATCACGTATTAGGATCTGGATCTTGACAATGGCCGATATTATTAATGACCGATTCTTTGGCTCGTTTTATTTCTTCTTGTAAATTGTGGTAGTTGCGTTCGGATAATGCGTGTTTGCTGTCCACAGTTGACACGGACATAACACAGATGATAGTCCGATTATAATCCGATGTATTACCATTGATGTTATCAATATAATATATGGAAAGGTAGCAAGACTGACGAAGTGTACTATGTTATCAATGGAATCTGTGGAAGGGTGGCAAGACTTATTTGCATGAAAAAGTGTATAATAGAACAGTAACACACTCAAATCTTCAGGATAATTTTAAAGGTTTCTCTAAGATTTTGAATCTTTCAATTATGTATTTTCCCCCTTGTTTTAGTTTATAACACTGGATGAAATGTGGGTTAGACTAATATTAAAATTTGACGCATTTAAAAATACTAAAAAAAATATTTTATCGAAAACCTTTTCTAATTAACACACTTATAAGACAATGCGTGTCTCTTGTGCAGATTTAAGTTGAAGTTGACACTGACGTAACACAACACAGATGATTATCCGATTATAATCCGATGTAATACCATTGATGTTATCAATATAATGGAAAGGTAGCAAAACTGACGAAGTGTACTACAACAGAACATTATTTGGAGTACTACATACACATGTTAATTATTAATTAGGATAATTTTTAAAGGTTTATCAAAGATTTTGAATCTTTCGAATAAGTCTTCCCCCCCCCCCCCCCCCCTGAGTTTTAGTTTATGACAATGGGGAGAATGTAAACTAAAATTACAATTTCAGACAGTTGAAAATTGTACTTAGAAATTTATTATTTTATCAGAAATAACCTTTCTAATTAGCACACTGATAATGCGTGTCTGCTGTCCAGAGTTGACACGGACATAGCACAGATGATAGTCCGATTATAATCCGATGAAATACCGTTGGTGTTATCAATGTAATCAGTGGAAGGGCAGTAAGACTTGCGTGAAGAAGTGTAGTATGTAACATAACATTATTTGGAGTACAATATTTTCGTGTTCAGGGATAATTCAAAAAATTATAATTCCAAATACTCAATAATACCAAAGTTTCAAAATATACTAGAGGAGATTTACAAGAGCGCCATCTTTTATTTTAAATGAACTTTAATTTTCTAATAACAAAGTTATGATTTACAAAAAACAATTGACAGATTTAATTGAAAATATTAATTTTATTTATTTGTAATCTTTTAAAATAAGATTTCGATTATTGGATTAAAAGAATAAAAGATTGGATTAAAGTTTATCAAAGATTTTAAATCTTTCGAATATGTCTCCCCCCCCCCCTTTAGTTTTAGTTTATAACTATGGGGGAAATGTGGACTAATATTACAATTTCGGATAGTTAAAAATTTATTATTTTATCTGAAATAACCTTTCTAATTGAATCACTGATAATGCGTGTTCGCTGTTCATATTTGAGTCGGAGTTGACACGGATGTAACACAGACGCTAGTCCGATTGCAATCCGATGTAATTCCGTTGATGTTACCGATACAATACATGGAAAAGGTAGCAAGATTGAAGAAGTGTAGTATAACACATTATTTGGAGTACAACATTTTCTTGTACAGGATAATTTTTAAAGGTTCATCGAACATTTTGAATCTGTCGAATATGCCTTTTTCCCCTTGTTTTAGTTTATGACAATTTAGAAAATGTGCAAATATTACAATTTCAGACAGTTAAAAATACTTAAAAAATTTATTATTTTATTGGAAATAACCTTTCTAATTAATACAATGATAATGGGTGTCTCTGCCCAAATTTGAGTCGAAGTAGACACGGAAGTAACACAGATGATGGTCCGATTACAATCCGATGATGTTATCGATAGAATCTATGGAAGTGTAGCACGACTTATTAGCGTGAAGAAGTGAAGTATAACATCACGTTATTTGGAGTAAAACATTCACGTGTTCAGGGTAATTACTAAAGGTTTTAAAAAAATTTGAATATTTTAATGCAATAATCGAAATCTTATTTTAAAAAATTACAAATAAATAAAATTAATATTTGTAATGAAATCTGTCAATTGTTTTTTGTAAATCATAACTGTGTTAGTAGAAAAATAAAGCTCATTTATAATAAAGGATGGCTCTTATAAATCTTCTAGTATATTGTGAAACTTTGGTATTATTGAGTATTTGGTATTATAATTTTTTGAGTGTCATTTTTATTGAGTTTAAACTTGCGACAACGGTGGAAATGTGGATTAGACTAATTTTACAAATTCAAGCACTCAAACATACCTAAAAAAATACTTAAATGCATTAATTTATGGGAATTATTCTATTTAATTAACACACAAAAGCAGAACCAAACTAAACAATTCCAAGCCTTCCCTTTACTGCCATCCACTAAAACAATAATTGAAACCTCACTCGATCTCAATCTTTCAAGACCCAGGCTAAAGAAAATTAATGATTAACTAACAAAAACACTGTATCAAATATCTCACCCCAGAAAATGAAAGATAACAACAATAGACCAATTGCATCAAGATTAAATCTCCACTAGACAGGTTCCTTTGCCTAACTAAATCTTCTACCATTATAATGCCAGACAGTAACGATATCTTCAAATTCAGCAAATGCATGTTTGTTTTTTTTGCTGGAAGTGTTGAAGGTGCCCATGCCCAGTAATAATCGGTCTTGGTCATCTTTGCCTTTCTTCGAGGCTAACAGGTACGCCGTGGCACTTGCCTCATCAAAAGACCTCGGTGGAAAGGTGATAGCATCATCTTTCCATAGAGTGCGCGGGGGTGGCTTGAAAAACTTGCCTAACAATCCTAACATTAAGACAGAAAATAGTGTAGTTTCCCGCAGTAATTTTCAGTTGAGTAATGATTCTTAGTATATTTCAGTGGTATCTCTTAATTAAAAAATTTATAACGAATGTAACGAATGCTACTAGTGAACCATAAAGTGGGCGCCACCATTTGGACATTTACGTTTTGTCTAATTGGTGTCTGCGTTATCAGAGAGAGAGAGAGAGCCAGGTCTTCAGACTGAATTCATAACTTTTGTCCGTCCAATTTATTATTTTCAATTTGATTAATTTTACTTAACTTTAAATGTTTTAGTCGCAATTGTTGTAAACTAGTGTTGTATACGTACTGTGCTTTGCTTAATTAGATATTTTCTAAAGTTACCACGAGATTTTCCTTTTGGTATGCAACCTAGTCCTTACACGATTAATAACGTTTTATTTAGCTACAGATATATGTAAGGTATTTTTCCTTACACAGAAGAGCATACTTATTCTGTAGTTTATTCTACAAATGAAGGAAGATTGGACATTCAAAGATTTTTTATCATAAATAATTCATTTTAAAGTATTTAAAAGGATGGAGCCTGGATCCGAATCTTTGCCGCCAAAGCACACAGCCTCGGATGTCGAGATCTAATTTAGAGGAACTGTCAGTCCCATAGAGCTAATACATTAGTTTTGCAATCACAGCTTCCGCAGACGTATTGCTTTACCATGTTAGCCCTTTTTCCATAGGTATGGGAATCAACATAACATCGAAATGAAACAAATTTGAAACGAAAATTTTATCTAGTTGTTTAATTATAAATTTTTGAAGTTTAAAAATGCTAAAAATTACTGCAGATGGCGACACTGTTTTAAAACTTTATCAATTAATAATAAAATAACCGGATGTTATTTTCTTTTCAATTTGGTTTTAAATTGATGTTATGATGATTCCCATTCCTGGGGTGAAAATTGAATAACATGGCAAAATAATTCTTTTGCAAAAGCTGTGATTTCAAAACTAATGCATTAGCTCTATGGAACATGACAGTCCCTCTTAAGAAGTGACTCTATTTTCAATGGTTGTAATGTGAGAAGAGTTGGTCAGGAAGTTAAAATAAATTCTGCTGCGTCTGCAGTTTATCTGGGAACTTAAAGAATAAGTCTATTCTTCTGTACACTGGTTTTTCTATTACATATATTTAAAGTAATACAAAATAGATGAGAAAATCCGAATTAAATAAGCCAGTCACCAAAGTACGAAGTTACAGAATTGATCTATCCGTTTATTTCCCAAACTATAGCGTGAAAAAAAATGTTTACTAGAAATATTAAAATCTGTTAAACTATGTTATAAAATAGGGAATTTTTTCAACGAATAAATTATAAATGTTCCATGTAAATTTCAAACTAAAGCATTTTTGCCAAACAGAAGAAATAATGAGACTTTCAAGTTTGCGCAAACTTAACTAACTACAGTAATACATCCATCTCAATGCATCACACTTCACACCCACAAGACAGATCAGTCGTGGGCAATTAAACTGCAGTAAGGATTTGGACCGTTGTTGTAAGAACTCAAACACTTTAATGCGCAAGAATTATACTAAATGAATATTATTTCAGAGCACAAAAATGGTCCAGTTCAATGCTATGGTTACTGCAATTTACCCGCAGAACGTTTAATTACTTTCCATTCACTACCACCATTATTTTCCATTCATTATCACTAACCTGCATTAAAAAATAATTAATTTTGTATTTCAATTCATTAAAAAATTTTAAGTACGCGATTTTATTTTTCTGCGAAATTTCAATTACGAAAACTTTTGTAGCAAAGGTTATTTTCAGCATGATTCATTCATTTTTAGATAAATTAATCTTAGTTTTTGAAGGTTAGCTCCAATGAATAATAATACGTCTTGTACTCCTTTTGTTAATTATTTCGAGGCTACCAGGTCAAGTAATAACCTTTGCATCATAGTCTTTGGTTGAAAATTGATATCATCACCTTCAATCGATAAAGCAAGAAAAGTTGTAAAGGTCTTAATTATCACCTTTTTTGAAGTTTTTACTGCAACTCTAAAAAAGTTAAAATTCATTTATTTATTATTGTTATATCATCTTTAAGATCGGAAAATTTACCAGTTCCATTGTGTCATAAGCAAAGTCGTGCAATTTGGGTTTTTAAGCGAAGAAACTTTTTAACCTATATTTTATTTTTAAATAAAAAAAATAGTTCTAAAACAACTCCTTTGCATGTAAAGATTGCATCTTCAAACTAGTAAAATTATGTGCAGTTCCCACACTGGCTTATCTTCTCAGCCGCAAAAAGTGAAAACATCACGAGTTGTTCGAATAACTTTTTATCTCAGAGGATAATTTTAAAGTTAAGCCTCTTATACCAGCTTCTAAACGCGGAACAGTTTAAAAATTGAAATCTACAATGACTTTCTCCTTATGCCTCGAAATTCGGATTCAAAAAGTTCTTTTAGAGAACATAATTCCTCAGAAATAATCTCGGGAAGAGTAAAATAAGGAAGAATTTTAGAATGTTTTATCTGATAAACGGAAGAACACTTTTTCCCGCCAACGTAATCGGAAACAACAAGATCACAATTTTACACATGGCTGCACATTCGATTTTTTTTTATTATTGCCACCTTATTCTTGCTTATTCCGGAGTCCATGCACTGACCTTTTTGATAATTTTTCCACGAATTCCAAAACAAAAATAATAGATTTTGAATGTGATAGAATCTGAATTTAACAGTTTATGAGGCATTGTAATTCTGATTGAGAATATTCCAATCTGAATTTTATATCGAAAAAGAATATTTAGTATCGAGGAAGAAGATTTTGTTATTCTTAATCATTCAAAAACAAAGATAATTTCCTCAGTGAATACCCAAAATATTGCATAAATTGACTGATGCATCTTTCAACAATTGATTCACGATTGAAGCAAAGAGATTTGTAAATATTTTATTTATACGCTTGTATTACTAGTGAACATAAACTAAAAAAAATCCAAAGATAATCATTTCTTAAATAAAATAGATAATTTTGCATACTTTTTTTGTTTTCCTTTAAAAAATCAGTTCTTACCCATTGAAAGTTGCTCAATCAAACTAGTTTTATTTTTAAACAAGGGCATAATCTTCCCAACAAAATCATCTAAAACTAATTACTTTTTTTAAACTCAAAAAAAATTACAGGAAATATCTCATTAAAAACCAGAAATTGTCAGAAATTCTTTTCAAAACTTTTATACTAATTTAACCTTAAGGCCACATTTTTCACAAAAACAAAATGGCAAGTGGCATGAGCGTTTCATTCATGTTCTAGTTCCTTAACGTTAAGCTTCGTTTCATAATGACAAAAACTCGCCAGCTGTGACAATTACCGACACAAAAGTCTGTCAAAAAGTAGTATAAATACCACGTAGAAAAGCTTTAGACAAAAGTTTTTCGTTTCCTCATTCAACACTTTTTTTTTGGATAATTAACGTAGAAGTAATTATGAAATATTTCTTGAACAGGATCATTGACCTCAGTGTTGCTTATGTTATTGCTAAATTACACAAATATATGCTTTTTTAAAAAATTATTTTTAGTTGCATTTTGGTTAGAGTTTGTGTAGATAATTTTATGCAAAATTTTGTACTATAACAAAAATAATTGTTTCTTTCTTTGAGCTAAACTTTTACAAAGTTTTTTTTTTCTTTAGGAATGTATGGAAAACGATATGCATTTTTTTAAAAGATCATTTTTGGAATTTTCCACACAATTGAGGTAATTTGTTTCTTTATAGTAATTTCCAGCTAACATAAAAATTTATGATTACAAACTTATTTAAGATAACATACAAAGTTATAGAACTTGTCCTCATGAGTCAATGTAGTACGATCGTTAACACTTGAAGAGGGCAATGTTTAATCAGCGTACTCAAATAAAGAGTTTGAAGAGTAGAATAAAGCCAAGAAGAGCCATTTTACGGTTTTTTACAAAATTTAATTGCTTATTTTTTATTATGATTATAAATAACGAAAATATAAATAATTACGATTTGCTGCCTAAAATTATGTGGAATTTACAACATGCTAATGTCTAACTATTCGATGTAGCTATATGTCATTTGGTTACACAATGCCCATTTACCTAATCCCAGAATATGCCACCAACCCGCAGATATTTATATTAAGAAAAAACCTCCGGGACAAACAGCAACTCTGCGACACACGAATCATCTAAAGAAGATCGATAACGATTATAAATTACTATCATTATCGTAATTGTTCTTATAAACAATAGAAATAACGTGAAGATTCTTTTATATAAAGTAATAACGTCCTCAAGGGGACTTAGATGAAAAAAAAAATCAGGGTCAGTAGGAAGTGATAATCTTATAGGTCAAAAGAAGAGTCGGCGGGAGGTAAAAAAAAATTAAATGGCGGTATTGAAGATCATTCTTTTAATGTTGACAGTTCAGCACAATGATCCTATTTATGATATGAATTGTACACCTGTAATGTATTGCTCTAGGCCTAACCTTTACAAGGCCTCTTAAAAGTTAGGCAATGTTACAATAGATGAGGCTTTTTTTTTAAAGGTTGTTTCGGAAAATTAGAAAATAGCTCTTGAAGGGAGTGAACTTTAGCAGGATGCTGTTGTTTTTAACATGTCTCGCACTGTCTTATGTAATAAACTTTTCGATGGTATTCGAGATTTTTTTAAAACAAGAAGTTCATAAAGAACTAAAATAGCCTACTTTCCTGTTACTTAAATACTTACTGAAGTTCTAATCGGGAAAAAAATAGGTTCCTAAAGTAAATATCATCAACAGCCGTTTCTACACTAGATTTATACACATTAGAAAAAAAAAATCGAAACACAGCACCCAGCTATAATTTAAACTTCTAAAAGCCAAAATCAACTATTTTCATTAATATTCGTTCGCAAATTAATTAAATATTATTTATCATCTGCTCGTGATTTATTTGTAGTTCGAAGAGTAATTAAATATTTATTAATAACAAAAGTAATGAATCTACTCCGAACTGCATTAAAAAATAAGAACTGTAAATTAAAACTAAGCATAATTTCATGCAAAAGTATGCCTTGCCGCTTTCTTGGTAGATAAATAATGAATAATCAAAGAATCAAATTGTGCTACATTTTATGACGTCATTCCAAACTGATTCATGAAAATATTATTTTGCTTCAAATATGTTTAAATAAATAAAGTTTCTCATGCCATTGTTGATTTAGCAACAGTGATTTAAATGACTAAAATTGAATTTCAATGCTAATTCAATGGGAAATTCGCCGAAAGATAGTAGATTTATGTCCGTCCGGACGTACAGACAGACAGACAAAAAGTATGAAAGTTGGGTATCTGAGGTCATAGCTTTCTAACAAAAAAAGAATTTTTAAGATCCGAGGGATAGAACCGATTTTGGAAGAGGGATACGGACAGACAGACGGACGGACAGACAGACAGACGGACAGACAGACAGACATACGAACAGACAGGCAGATGGACATCAACCGCATTTCAATACCTACAGTGATTTAAATGACTCAAAATTGAATTTCAATGCTAATTCAATGGGAAATTCGCCGACAAATAGTAGATTTATGTCCGTCCGGACGTACAGACAGACGGACAAAAAGTATGAAAGTTGTGTATCTGAGGTCATAGCTTTCTAACAAAAAAGAATTTTTAAGATCCGAGGGATAGAACCGATTTTGGAAGAGGGATACGGACAGACAGACGGACAGACAGACAGACGGAAAGACAGACAGACATACGAACAGACAGACAGATGGACATCAACCGCATTTCAATACCTACAGTGATTTAAATGATTCAAAATTGAATTTCAATGCTAATTCAATGGGAAATTCGCCGACAAATAGTAGATTTATGTCCGTCCGGACGTACAGACAGACGGACAAAAAGTATGAAAGTTGGGTATCTGAGGTTATAGCTTTCTAACAAAAAAAGAATTTTTAAGATCCGATGATTAGAACCGATTTTGGAAGGGGGGTACGGACGGACAGACGGACATCGACCTCATGTCAATACCTACTTTTTCATTTTTTTAATTCTTTCGAATTAAAAAAAGAAAAGTAGGCTAAAAACATAGCAGCAAAGAGGTTACAATTTAACAACAAAAAGAACGCCAACCGCGGCACGGCTCCATAGCAACCATCAAACAGTTAGTGCGTCTCCATAGAAACCATATAACAGTTAGTGCATTCACTTCAATTGCAATAAAGGAGTCACAAGTCAAGTTGGGTTGTCATTTCATCAATGTAAGAACTACCACGGCGCAATTAATACGCAAACATGTATACCATAGCTACTTTCAAGTCGACAAAATTCCGAATAATACAAAAGTTTAACAATTCCGCATTGGTAAACTTTTGTATGATTCGGCATAAAATAAAATGTTACAATATACGAAATCACCGTTATTAATAGTACATCCTTGCATGGTATATACAGCTAGTGTTGTTAGTGTTTTATAAATTATTTAATTGTTTTGCATTTGAAGTCTTCCTATTGGGGAACTAGCAGCTTTGATCATGATAGTAGTGCCTAGTAGGGACCAATATAATGGCGTATATAAGAACTGCGAATCTTGAAAATTGAAGAAATATAAATGTTTACTATGTTCTCTGAAATATTTTATTCATATTCACTGTCTGCTCTTTACTAATGATTCTATAATTTTAAAAAAATGCACTGAAAAGTAAAGAAATATTCTAATAGATATAAAAGACATTTTATCATGTTTTATGACAAAAGTAATTATTTATAGTGACCCAAAAAAGCAAAACCTGCAATAGAATATACCTGCCATAAATAATAATCAATTTTATTTTCACCTGCCCCACAAATTTATTTGTACGTCCAATAAATAGCAATCGAGCCAATAATCGCATCTAAATAGATTCCAATCAAAACTGCTACCATTAAAATACCCCTTATATGAGACCTCACGTTAACTTTACCTTCTAGGGAGGTTAAATGCCAATTACAGTTCCATCAAGCGAAATTGAGGCGTTATCTATGGAAGAATAATTTACACAATCAGTTATTTAGCCTTCATTCATCTATAATGAACTTTTCTGGCACCATCAAGTAATCATGTTACCAAGATGTCCAGACTACAGCATTTTCTTCTGGAATATTGATTACGATAACGATTAGATTACATATCATTGGAATTAATCGATATATTGAAACTATTTTCTGTATAACATTAATAAAGTGCAACTTCATAAGTTTGAAGGACAATAAATGCATCAATTCATCGCTGTTTCCAACCCAAATTTTTAACAAATCATGTGCAACTACGTTTTAATTCCATTGTCAAGGGCGTTTTTATTCATTATTCAAGCATTGTTTTTAATCTTTAGTGATTTGACACTAAAACATCACGATCCTTCTACATACGATTAGCATGACTAGGCGATTTCCACACGGCAATTACACACCCGTCAAATTAACAGTTAACTTGCGAAACCGCACAAGAATACCTCGTAATCCATTAAACAAGATAGGATGTCACAATTTAACAGTTATTTTCCTTTAGGGCTGTTTTTTTTTCGAAATTAACAGTTCGGACAATTTTCCACTGCCAAGGTCGTGAAATTTATCGTTTTACATTATAATCAATTTTTTTGCCATCACAATTAGCCAATAATAGAAAAATGGTTTCTTCTATACAGCTCAACGCAACTCGCCCCTGAACTGCTGTTCTTTTTAATTAGCATGTTAAGGATAGAAATCGTGATTATATCGAAGTTTTGTATGCGAAAAAGCTTGCAGATCACTGATGTTCTTTGAAAATGTTGTAACCAACTTTTTTTTGCAAATGATTTAGATTATTTTGTATGTCTTTGTACGAATCAGTCAAAACCCTCATGTACATATATTCATAAGATAGGATGACACAAAACAGTTCTATATAGTCTTTTAATCAAGGAATGGACCATGTGTTGCTTGATTGTGTCGTTATTCTAATTAAATCGCTCAATCCATTACCTTCTTTCTTTATTGTTTTTTTTACTAAAGTAAGGATTGTATCGGATATTAAGTATTCTTTCATTAATAAAATGCATTAATTAAATCGTAGGCGCAAATCTCGAGGAACAGAGTTTTTGGCGACAAATGTAATTTCCTGGCGACAAAAAACCCTATAAACTGTTAAAGGACATTTTTAAGGATATTAAAATACATTCGTGGCAACTTTATGGTTTGTGCCCGCGAAATAGAAAAGTACTAACATGAGATACAGATAATTTCGATCGTCTCCATCCTCCTATAGACTTGCATTACATATTATTTTCAAACATATTTTACAGAAATTTCATTAAATGTCTGTTGCAACAAGAATTCTGTTATGTATCAACTAAACATTGTAAACTTTAAACTAGCCAGCATGACTAAATCCCGTGAACTTGGCGCATCGACTTTGGTCCATTTCACACAAAACTGGTGAGGTAATGTTCGCCATATTATATACAGTACCAGATGATCGGCGATCGGCTTGGCAAAGTTGAGTCTGGTGCGCAGAAATGTATGCATTGGGAGTGATTTATTCTCCGTTTTGAATGACCTGGGCGCACGCGTTTTTTTCCGAAACAAACACGCGTTCTTTTGTTAACCAAAAACTTACGAAAGTGTGGAACCAGTTAAAAAAATTTATATGTAAAGCTTAGGCACTCAGGAAACAGGAAACCGTACGTGTGCGGGCCGCACACGTACGGTACACTGTTAAAAATGTTGTGCTTGGTTTCACCATGATATTGGTTCTTAGTAGCTGCAACGGCTGTGTGGTGAAATGTTTGACCTTTTTTTTCAGTGTTTGGTTGAACCATTTTTCTGGATTTGGAAACAAAAACCCGAGAAATGGTTCAACAAATGAATACCAAAAATATGGTTTAACGTTTCACCACACAGCCGTTGCAGCTACTAGGAACCATATTTTTGGTGAAACAAAATGCCTAATTTTTAACAGTGTAAGATACGGCGTCTCTCAATTATTAGGTTCTTTTGTTACACCTTTGTTCAACTGACAATTCCACCTGGCACCCTTACCATAGCGTGGAAGAAGCCACCTGATGCCCTTGAAAGAGAATTTGAAGGTCAGCTTTTAGCACGCCCCGTTTAACTTCTGTTTTCTTGTGAATACGCATTGTTTCAGACATTCATTGGTGTTAAGGCCACTGAAAGCGTCACATTAATCGAGAATAATGATGGGGTTTATGGGTAACGGTATTTAAAGCGTTAACGTTATACACTGTTTCAAGTCATAAGTAAAAAAAAAATGACTTGTAAATGAGCATGCTTGTATGGTTGAGATAGCTTTAATTGTTCTCCTTGGGGACTCTACAGGTGATACTTGTAATAAATAGGGTTACGTTGCGTTCCTGTAATTGGGCACCAGGGGGCACATTAATAAGGCGAACAATACACCGTTAAAATACTTAAGCGGTTTTATAAAATGGGTTATAGACGTTGTAAATTAAAATTGGACGTCTCTATAGGTGCCTACAAGAAGTTTTTAACGAAATAAATTTGTTTGATTTCGTTTTCTAAGGATGGTTGGTTGGTAGATATATATTTTCAGGCTTGTGTGCTTGGTCACAAAGACCCGCTTATAAACCTTCGTCAAGAAGGACGGACACGACATACACACACATACAAGACAGATGCTGCCATCTATTGCCACCTCCACAATTTACACATGTCCCTGAAGGGGAGGGAAATAGTCTCCAGGGACCTGTACCCGTGGTAAACTGCGCAATGACCGACCACAGGACTTTCAGACCCAACAGATTTAACGAGCACGTACTCCGCATATACTCGGTGGGTCTTCAGAGGTGTCGAGACTCGATCGTGGGACCTCCCGAGACCGAGAACTTAACCACTAGGCTCCCCACGGCCCCGTTTTCTAATGATTTAAATGGTTTGTTTCAGGCGGAATAGATATGACGTATACATTCGGTTATGAATGCAAAAGCAGTTTTCACACGCTGGAGTAGGTAAAACTACTACAATTAAAATAGTCCATTGCAACGTGCAGCTTTATTGTGTCGTGACAAATTAAAACCACAGCCTTTACTTTCACCTGCTGAAACTTAACTACTTATTTAAATAAGCTGTTATCCATACCTTTGAGACATTCGTAATGATATACATACATTATATTTTCAAAATATGATTCGTTTACCGGGTGCCAATGAAACAAAAGCAACACAAAACCCGTTCTGTTTGTGGAATGCTGTCAACCAAAAGGACATCGTGTGGCTTATATTTGTACTTGAAAACTTAAAAATAGCTGTTAAAAGGTAAAATAAAATCCCAACTATAACTTTTCACATACCTGGGCATTTCCATGGTAAACTGTTTTAATAATTTCCGAAGTCATTGTCCTGAAATTGCTACATTTAGAAAAAAATTGACCCGCCCATTTTCTCAAATAGAACCTTCAAAATGCACAAACAACACTAAAAAGCATCCATTGTTTTACAGACGACGACGGATATTTGAATATGACATGGCCAAATTCTCGAAAGCGTCAATCCATTTAATGCAAAACAACTTGTTTGCTCTTTCAACAGGAAACTTAAAAACTTTTTTAAACAATAATGATAAGACCTTAGTCTGGAAATCGAACAATCGAACGGAATTCGTTCTGTCATTCTATTTTAGAAGAGGCAAGGTAATATTCATTCCCGGAGCGAGTTCGGCAACCGGAATGTGGCAATAGCTTAAAGAATCAAATAGATTTATTTCAAATTTTAAAGTATATAATTTTCACAAATGAATATCACCTTCAGTTTATCATCATTTACTTGGGAAATGAAGTTTACCTTAGTGAATAGTTTTATTAACTTCAAAATGTTCTCAAAGTTTCGTTCATTATTTGGACAATGGTATAATGGATATTAGGTATAAATTTGGATAGTGTATTAAAACTGCTCTTTATGTTTCTGATTTTCGAATTCACTTATGATTTATAGGCATTAGTTGAATATTAGTGTTAGCTTATATTATTTTTTGTCAAATGAAGATAGAATTATTTTTTTATTATATTCAGAGTACGCGACTTTACACAAGATTGCTAGAAATAATTAAAACGATATATCCAGAACAGCATAGTGCTTTTCCCAAAACGCTTCATTCTGTGCCACGATCGTTGTCTTTGCTGAAATCATTTATTAAATATGCATGAGGATAAATTTGTCACAATTTTCAATGGCAATGTCTAACGTTTTGAGAAGAATACTCTTGAACATTTTCCATATTTTTGTTTTATAATTAAGGTCTTTAGAAAATAATTTTAAAAAAATCTTATTTGCATTACTTAATCCTGCAAATAAACAGTTAGTAGAAACTTACATTTCAATTACTTATTTGTTAAAAAATATTTATAAAAAATATATAAATAATAAAAAAAATATAAATATTCATTGTCGTACGATTACGAAAAACATTATCCTTCAAACTTATTATTCATATTATTTGATTGTTTGTTTTTGAATTTGATACATTTTAATGCAAAATTTCGTGTAATTTTATTTCCTTAGCATAGTTTCATAATCCAAATGTTTTTTTAATAAGCATAATTATCCTAATAATGCCTAACTAATTATGCAAATGTTAATCCCTACAATCTTTAAAATGAATTCTAAACTAAAAAGTCGTGTTTTTATAATTATGTAAATGAATATCTAATTAAATTCTTGCCAAAATATCAAAAGATTAAAACATTTCGATTCTGATATCAAAATTTATTTTTTATAATAGAAGTTAAGTCAAAATAGCTTATATATTTGTAATTTAAAATGTGTAGGACGTGATAATTCTTGGTCATTCTATGCGGTTGAGTTACTCGTTTTTCGCTATTGAAGATTTATTTGCTAAGATAAGACAAACTAGAAACCTAAGATAATAAAAATACTTCAACTGAAAAAGTTTCCTAGTCATTAAGTTTTTTTTTATGTAGAAACTTTTAAAAGCGGATAAATAAAAGAAATGAGAAAAAAGTCTCATAAGAGTCATTTTTACCGTAGTTATTAAATTTTTTTCAACAAGTTGGGTTTTTTATGATACTTTACAGTTGTATCACTATTTGATATATTTCTCCACTTTTATTTTATTTTGTTATCTTCAAAATGTTTACTATTTTTTTTCAAACTTTCAAAAGGACTTAAAATAAAGTATTCTTGAATAAAACTAATTTGGTAATACGACGGAAGGATTGCAAAGTTTTAGTTTTACATCTAGAGAAATAATCACTTGATGTTTCAAATTATCTGCATTATCTTCAATTGCAGCCCATCTTAAACATGTGACATATATACCAGTGATTGTCCATGCTGTATGCCAACGATGAATGTCCCAGAAAAATTGTCCCAACAAGTCAACAACGAATCTCCCAGATAAATTTGAGAGCAAACTTGGTATTCATTTATCGACGCTGCAAGGATAAATATCCGAATTTATCAATGACCATGTTTCTATTTTCTTATTCAAGGGACTAGGGTACCCAGTCGGTATGACGCTTGCCTTGCTTGCGAAAGGTCCGGAATCCGTTAATAGATAAAATAACCCGATAAATAACTGCCGACCTAGAACCCCTGGACAAATTATTAGACGCACTGCAAGATTTCGTGTAAAATATTAATTACCGGGTGATGTTGTACCGTTTTATTATTTTAAATTTATTTGTTTTTTTTTATTTTTATATTATCCAATCAATTACCGATTTATTTGACATAAATAAAACAGCATTAATTTAGAAAAGCATAAGTTTATTAAGTTTTAAAGAAAAGTAAAATTAATGTTAGTAAAAGTCAATATTTAGTTGAGCCACCTTTAGCCGCTATCAAAGCTTTAATTCTGCGCGGCATGCTATCAATGCAAGACTGTACTGTCTCCTGCATTTGAGGATGATGATTCCACACAAAAATAATCTTATAATAAATAAATAATACAAATTAATCTCAATCATAATTAATCATAATTATCTTAAAAATAAATACAAATATGTAGTCTACAACAATTCTTTTAAATAAAAATCAATAATATTGTAGTTTAAATATACCATTATTGCATAAAAACTCTTAAGAAACATAAAATTACTAAAAAAAATACAGTGCGTCTAATAATTTGTCCAGGGACTGTATGTATATACGGCTGTGCAGTCTTAACAGATTAGTGACCTTTATTCCCAAAACTGCCTTCAGATTGCTGAGGCTGTGTGGAACACACGCAGTCACATCTAATACCTCAACCTATCCATAGACAAGACAACAACAACACAAATGATACTCCGTATTGAGGGAGTGCACGTTAAATATATTCCAAAGTCCTTACGCCGCGTACGATGTCGCCTTTTAAAGGCTGCATTGTGCACTACTCAGGTGTCTGTTCGAAACATGATTATGGTTCTAAATTGTGATGCCAATAGCCCTCGTGTAGCCCTAGTGGGGCGATAACTCAACCTAACCCTAACCCGAGTAGGATCATTGGGAATCAACCATTCCAATTATCACACCTGGCGGAGTATAGAAATTTCTAAATTTCAAAAACTTAAACCAAACAACTTTCACATCACAGTGACAACATTACTCAATTACCCCTGCTTCAAAAACAACCTTTCACCTTGACAAACTTCCAATGAATAATTTCCGATTAAATCTTTTATCAGAAGAAATCAACTGTTGCATTGAGTGAGTTCAAAGAGTTCAAAAACTTTCTCTTGTCCAGTTGACCATCGAAACCCAGCAGGGGTCCTTTTGCTTATGATTCACCTCTGAAGAAGCGCAACTGATAATAATAAAGGTTGCGTACATCATTTTTAATTCTATGTCTTATTTTCACAACCCTAATTCATTCTTTCCAGTGAACTGGGGTCAAAGAGTTTAAACTTCTGTACTTTATCTTGTAGAGAAAAGGAATTTTTAATAGGAAGAGTAGCTACTTGAGGATTTTGTTGTGTTGTAATTTAAGTTTCAAGTTGTGGATAATAGGGTTTAAGTGATATTCAATCATAGATATCATAGTTAAAGTATTAGATTGGCAGATCACGTGACCTCCGATGCTAACGACGGGACGCGCATGGAGACCAGAATAAGAGGACAATGGGGCCAGGGTTGCCACCAGTTTTAGGAGAAAAACACTACAAAAAATACCCTTTAATTCTAAAATTACAAAACAAGACCTTAAAAATTGTAGCTGCATTTTGGAATATTTTTAGTGACTTTAAAAATAACGTGATACGGGGGGGGGGGGGTCTTTGCTAGTATTTTCATGGTATACTTTTGTAATTTTAGAATTAAATATTATTTTTTCGTAGTGTTTTCTCCTAAAACTGGTGGCAACATGGCCCCATTGCCCTCTTATTCTGGTCTCCATGCGCGTCCCGTCGTTAGCATTAGAGGTCACGTGATCTACCAATCTTATACTTTAACTATGATATCTATGTATTCAATGTTTTTTTATCGTTTTTATTTATTGTGAAGGCACGTAAAGCTCTAGTAAAATAACATTTATTTAAAAAAATATTTTTAACACTAAGAGACATTCTTACTTTTATGGAAACAACAATTTGAATCTGCGAAATACTAGAAATTTTAAATCGAGCATTTTCATAAACAAATAAAAATTAAAAATTAATTGTAGTTTTTGCAAAATACTAGGATATTTTTTACTCGTGTATAATTTTTAGATAATTTTCTAAATAAGCCTCATGAAAAGTAGCCTTTAAAAATAATCATTTTTATGACACAATTATAGTAAAGCTTCTCAAAATATAGGGAATAATTGCTAGAAATATTAACATAATATAACCAACGTATTATTAATTATGACTAAAATTAATTGATGATTAATTAATACAATTAAGTAACTATATAAATAAAAATAGAACCGAACAAACACTTCATGCAAAACCCCACCTCTATATAGGGTAATGAGTACAGTAATTGGCCCCCTCATTCATTATTGAAAATAATAAGAGCCCAAATAATTAAAGCCCAAAATGTTGTTGCCAACATGACAAACGTTAATGGCGGCAATTTTAAAAACATTTGTCACACCTATTTTGGGCTTTAACATCTTATTATTTTCAATAATGAATGAGGGGGCCAATCACTGTGAGGGGAGCCAATAACTGTACTCGTTACCCTACCCACAAATGGAAAAGAAAAACACACACGAAGCTTTTATTCTAAAATCTATATATGCTTTTGTGCTGCCTTTATGCTTAAGCATCTTAGATATCACACTGTGCTAGGAAAGTTGGTGTATTCGCAAAAATACAACTTTTTACGAAAACCACCGTGTCTTAAGATTTGTCTAACATTTTCCATAACTTTTTTCATACTTATTGTAGTTTAGCTTTTATACCTATCAGCTTGAGGCTTGCATCTTTACAGGTGCACTAAATTTTTGGATATTTTACTAGTTTTGATTCAAGAAATTTTGATTTAAGGCGGCCCATGGGCTTAGTGGTAGTGCTTCTCATTGCCATGCCACAGGTCCTGGTATAGAGTCCCGGATTGAGCGAGGTTGAGTCATCCTTTCACCTCTTAAGTGGATAGATAAAATGATAAGACCAAGCATGCTTGGGAACTAAACATTAGGGGTTCCGCGTGAGGATGTCCACCTAACCGGGACATATACCTAGCACCGCAGAGCCCTTGGTCAAGTAAGCTGAAATGGGCACGGCAGGCCTAGGCTCACTAACGGGCTGTTGCACCGAAGAGTTTAGATTCAAGAAATTATAATTCTCCTATACGTCACTTGTCCGGGGATAATTATATGCATCCTGATATCGCAACTCGACCGCCCTTGGCATTCTACCTTTGTTGGCGAGCGAAACCAACGATGCGCGTAGGCACACACAAACGTTCTTTTCAGTCGCCTTTCTTTCTTTTTCCTTTACTCATCCCTTTTTTTACTGTAGACAATAATAATTATTAAATAAATAAATATATAAAAAGGAAATTTGGGATGGCAGCATTATGCCACCCACGTATTAGAAGAAGATCTACACCTACTGACCTAGAATAAGGTAGAGTTTCGATTCGGATAGGCGGGGCAGATTTGGCGACGGTTCGCTGATTTATTGTAGTTTTTCCCCCCTCTGGCAAAATTATATAAAAATATATATTTGGCCGGGTTTTTTTAAAGTGTACAAATTGTATGATTTTGAAAAGAAGCAAACTAAGTTCATTAGATGATGCATCTTCTAGCCTGTGTTGTAATATGTGTCTCCTTCTCAGTGTTGAGCATATAATGGCTTATTTGTTCAGAATGATTGTTTAGGCAGTCGGAGATTTCTAATATTATATATTCATCAGTACGTTACCGAAAACTTATTAATTCTCTTATTTTGACGATATGAAGTTTAAATAACTGTGATTTTTTTATATAAAATTATTCATATCGTCATTTCAGCACAAATATAGAATTGTAGACCCCATATATATTTCCCACGTTTCCAGAAAAAAAAGCTAGTACGACTGATCAGTTTACAACTCTCTTTTCTGTTAGTCAAAATATGGTTTGGAGGTTGTTGTTTTTTGTGGGGGAGGGAGCATAATATATTAACCAAATTTATAATCCTGAAACAGGTTTTTTAACCCTTTCAGTCTCAGTGATGTCATTTGGCATCATCATGTTTCTGATCATAATTTTTAAAAAATAATAGGGCTGACATCCTATTGGGATTATTAAAAAAATATTTTCTAATAGAAAAAAAGTTTGAAGAATCGAATGATGTGCTTTTTGATATCATAAATGGCTATAGACGATCAGAAAAAAAATTTTCTTAAATGATGATGCCAAATTGTCATTGGGACTGAAAGGGTTAATTCAAATTGTCGATAACTTCCGGAACAGTCGGCAAAGTTATTCCAAAAATTAAAACAAAAACGTATTTTACTATAAAAAACACTTGTATCACTTCCTATACGAAAACTAATTTATCAATCAAAAAGTTTCCTAACACATGAGGAAAGAATAGCATATTTAATCATTTATAGTTAAATTTCGATCTATAATCAACCCGATTAAAAGGTCATACATTATTGTATAAAATAGCATTTCAACATGATAATACTTAAAGATTGGTCGTTCACGTTTTTTGAGTTTCTGTTGAATTTCGTGATATTATTCATTTTTATTTTCAATCACTAACTGTGTGGAATATACTATATACTTTTCTCTAATCCATTTTAGTTTCATTCACTTACGCATTTTCATATTGACGTTACTTGTTTTTTTTTACCATTATGTGTAAGGTTTCAAATCCTTTTTCATAGTCTTCTCTATTTTATTTTGTATTTTATCGATAATAACAAACCTCAATTGACATCCAAACCTCATATATAAAAATCATCATAATAAACTATCTATAAAACTAAAACAAAATGTGAAATGTCATTTAAATCACTCCAAATATTTTAAAATGGAATTCGAGCTAATTATAAAAGAGAAAAAGAAACTTTAAAAAATTACAAATAAGTTTAGTGTTTTTTTTCTTAAATCAATCAGCATCCAACAATCGTGTACAAAATTCTAAATAAACTTTCTCTCTATAAGTCTATATGAAACAAAAACAAAAGTTTTAAGTCTATCTTTTAAATAACTCCATAAATTTGAAAAAAAAATAGTTATTCTAGTTAATCATATAAAAAAACAGTTAAGAAAATAGTAAATAATTTTGATGTTTTAAAACAAATATTTACAAACTTTCTATTTCAGAATTTTTAAACTTTATTTTAAAAAAAAGTCTAATGCTTGAAAAATCTGAAACGAAAAAAATACATACTTTCTTGGTTTTTCAAAAAAAATTTTTTTTAAGGTGTATTTTGTGTTCGATGTTAGACTTAACAGTTTTTAGACAAAACTGTTTACATTGTAGATAGTTAAAAATAATTAATGTTTGCTTTGTATTCAATGTTAGATTTTACAGTTTTTCGACAAAACTCTTTCTATTGGTCGATAGTGAAAAATCAAATACTGTATTTTAAAAATACTTTTTAAAATGCATGTAAAAAGATCGAATGTCTGTTCATCTATAATAATAAAAGAAAGAGTCTGCCTGTGTGTCTGTATGTCTGTGGATCGTAAAAGACCTACTTATACTGCCTTTAGAAATTCGAAATTTTTAAGTTAGATTCCCTTTAATACCAACGTGTGCACCTGAAGCTTAGTTTTTTTTTAATATTTGTTCCATTTTTAAAAATAATTCTAATTTTCTGAAAAAAATACACCACTTTCGCTCAAATCCGATCATTTTTTTCCCTTTCGTGTTGCCATTCGACAGAAGAAATTAAAATGAACACAAAAATTAATTAAAATTGAAATTGCTTTTATTTTCTTGCCATTACCTTCAGAAACTAAATTAATGATTTGAAAAATAATTGAACGTGCCAATGAGCTAAATGTTTTTTTTAAACCCAGAATGGAGGTTTTGACGTGAAATAACATTGTTATACAATTAATGTTAATTTTGAATTTATCAGGAAAATTGCGATGACAGTAAGTTCATATTGAGGAAGATTTTTGTGATATGAGGATGTGCATTTTATAGTGATGTATTTTTATTTTAGAATTTTAAAGCAATATAATTAACGGATTTTTATTCTTTATAATGAACGGGAACAAAAAGGCAAAGCTTATTATCCTATAGCAAATTAAATGACACATATATTTGGATCGATTTGATATTATTTTAGTCCGTGCGAAGAACGGGTATTTATTTGCTAGTAAGCGATAAAAAAAGGTTTAGTTTTTAACTATTATTAAACGACTTTTTAGAACTTGACTATACATTAAAAAGGTTAATTTGAAAATACCTAGGTTCAATAAACTCTTTTTACTAAAAGGTCTTACTCACCAAACTTTTTAATTTTTTACTCCCAATTTTCCTCAATAGGACTATAAAAAACGAGAAGATTCCAGAGGAAACTTTATTTTGGTAAAAGTAAATTAAAAGAATAAACAAACAAAAGAACGACTGACACTTCTGAGATTCAAAGTTCATCGCTATGTTGCCAACGGGCGAAAGAAATAAACGAAAAGATCGGTCATTAAACTTGGAATTGGCTCGTCGCTAGAATCACACTCTTTATTAAACAAAAGAATTATTGAGAATGACCATTGTAAATTACAGAGTATAGCTTACTTTACATTTCAAGAAGTTAAATAGGATGCAAAGAATAGCACTGGTTTGACTGAACTTATAGCAACCCTGTTCTGATTATAGGAGAGAATATACAATCTTTTATATTACTATATACATATAATTGCTTTTTCTATATTTGTTGCATTGCTATCAAAAGAAAACATATAAACAGACCTCACGTGCTTTTATTTTTTGAGGTTTTTACTCTACTTGTAATATGCAAGTGAGTACACATCGAAAAAAATTCTTTAAAACATTAATTTTCAATCTAGCATAATGAATAAAAACGTGTTTCTAAATAATTTTCAGTAAATCGTGATGTAAATGTACATAACACATCAAAAATCAAGCAGTCCAAAATGTAGTAAAAAAAACTCGTATGTAGTACAAAATGTACCGTAGACATAAAAAATATCATTGTGTTAACTATGTAAATCAAATACTGTAATTTTGTAATTAAATAAAATAAATAAATTGCACTTTAAATTTAATACACTTTAATCAGATAATTTTATGTAAATGTAAGTGTAAATTCACAGCATTGTTTAAAGTTTGAATAACCTCGTTACTGACACCGTTACAAAACTCTCTTTAGATATTTAAAAAGGCAAAATATAAATTTTAAACTTAAAATACACACATTGCTTTATTTTGGTTGACTGATTAGAAAGAATTATCTTTTAATTTCATTTCTATCCAGTAAATCAAACAAAAATAATAAGGTAAAGAGATGTTTTCAACAACAATCAATTAACGAACATTTAAAATAAATAACGTAACAGGAAGTAAAGGGATTACCTTTATGATAACACTCCAACTAACAACATACTTGTAAGGAAGTGTTATATTCCATAAAATAACAAATTGTATCTATGACTAAAATGCCCATGTATTAGGTCGCATTAAAATATTATAGCTTCCGTAAAGATTTGTAACAGATTGCTATCTTCTAAAAGGATTTAACAACTGATTCAAGACATTCATTTAAGCACCTTATGCAAAGGAATAATGTCCGTTAGAAGGATTTCCCCAATAAGCTCTTTTCATTAAATTTATTAATGAAAGATGTAGTTTGTATCCTTGTATGGAAGTTTTCCTGCATAGACATGATCTTTTAACTTTTAATAATTGCTTACATGAATTACAAGGTAATGAAAGTATTGCTATGGGGTTGAAAATACGAAGTGTAGATTTTTGTTTTGTTTTCCACGCGTTTTGGAGGTTGCTGATTCCGAAAAAGTAGTTTTTGAACATTGTTTCATCTATCTGTTTGCCCGTCTGAAATCACTTTTCAGCTCAAACTAAAACAGCTGCTGACTTCAAATTTGCTGCACGAGTTCCTAGTGCATGTCGGACGTCAAAATAAGGCTTTGAGAAAATCTCGCATGCTCATAGAGTATTAACTATCGAACTTTTTAGGTTTTAAAGTTATTGAAAATATATAATTACTTTTAAACACGTTGATTTATCGAGGGGTAATTGAAAGTCGTGTAGTGTTACACTTACCTAGTTTTACAATCAGCGATTTATTGGTGTAGACCAGTAAAATTGAAGTAGTTAATATTTGTCATTTGATTTCAAGTGTATGTTTTTAAATTTGACTTAAAAAATCAACTTTTAAGTGTACTTATCAATAATACTGTATAATAATACTGTATCTTAATACTGTACATATCAATAACATGTGTTCAAACTTAACGACGAGATTATCATATTCGGTTTATTAGTATTTAAAGATGTGTAATCATTGTGTGGTATTTACGAGATATATCTCATAATTTTCAGTTACAAAATTAGGTTTATTTACAACTAGCAAATATATACCCGTTCTTCGCACGGACTAAAAGAATATCAAATCGATCCAAGTATATGTGTCATTTGCTATAGGATAATAAGCTTTGCCTTTGTTCACGTTCATTTTAAAGAATAAGATCCCGTTACTTATATTGCTTTAAAATTCTAAAATAAAAATACATCACTATAAAATACACATCCTCATATCACAAATCTTCCTCAATATGAACTTACTGTCATCGCAATTTTCCTGATAAATTCAAAATTAACCATAATTGTATAACAATGTTATTCCACGTCAAAACCTCCATTCTGGTTTTTAAAAAAAATATAAAAAAAAACATTTAGCTCATTGGCACGTTCAATTATTTTTCAAATCATTAATTTAGTTTCTGAAGGTAATGCAAGAAAATAAAAGCAATTTCAATTTTAATTAATTTTTGTGTTCATTTTAATTTCTTTTGTCGAATGGCAACACTAAAGGGAAAAAAATGATCGGATTTGTGCGAAAGTGGTGTATTTTTTTCAGAAAATTATAATTTTCGCTAAAAATGGAACAAATGTGAAAAAACTAAGCCTCAGGTTCACAGGTTGGTATTAAAAGGAATCTATCTTAAAAATATCGAATTTCTGAGGGCAGTATAAGTAGGTCTTTTACGATCCACAGACATACAGGCACACAGACTTTCTTTTATTATTAAAGACGATAAGGATAACACATTATTGCATCATTAAAACGTTATTATAAAGCAGGTATTTATTTAAAAATAAGTAGATAAATATGTTTAAGATAGTATTAAAATGCTTTATACGCATCAAAAGACTAGATTCCATTATTATTTTCAATGTTTTCTAAACATCTATGTTTAATTTTAAATTTTGGTATTGAAGCACTATAGATTTCTTTTAAAATTGATTTTAGGTTATTTACTTAAGGGTCTTATTTAATGGTATGGAAAATATTATTGTATATAAATTCACACATATATATTTTTTATTTCAGTTTATTTATATTACATTTGCTAAATTAGTTGAAGCATGTTTTCAAAGCATTCAGAAAATAAACTCTTTGAACGATTTCCATTAAAATAGCTTTAAAGAACTAAATCTAAATAAACGCAAATAAATTGTCTATTAAATGAAATATATATCATCTATATATATAATACTCTTATACGGCGCCCAAATATGCTTATATTTATTTCGCTGGAATGGCAACAATTGAAATGAACAAAAATACTACTAATTTCAAAATGGCCAACTGAAAACAACAAAAAAGTGTTTCTTCGGGAATGGCTTGAAAAAGGGAAAAATAACTATAATGCACAAACCATAGTTTGATACGGCATAAAACCATTGGATGTATTTTTTTTTAGAAAAGCACTACGAAATAACAAAGATTGACAATTTCTGGAATGGCTGCAAAAAGGCCAAAAAATTAAAAAATAACCATGAATATTATGTACAAAACATTGTTCGATACGGCAGTAAAACGGAAAATATACTTCTTTTGGCTAAAAACAATGATTTATAAAAAACGTGGAAAGTTAAAATGCCGAAGAATTGATTTTAAAAAAGTAAATAATTATTTAAAATCGTTAAGCATATAATTAATAAAAGATTGGTATAAAAACACTTCATAATAAAAATATGCATTTAAGATTAAAACATTTAAAAATTGGGATTCGCTGAATGCAGGTCTAGAATTCTTGTTTTATTTAATGTCTTGCGAAACAAACTTTTTGAATATTACGTTCAAAAAATCACGATATAAATGCTTTAAATGTGAAATTGTAGAATATGCCGAGAAATTTGAAAATAAAAATAACAAACAGGAATTAATAAAGATTGATTTTCAGGAATCAAATGTTATAAAACTATATATTAACTAAATAATGCATGTGATCTATAGGAATAAAATCACAAATAATTTAAAGCATTAAAAAAAAATATTTAAAAATATTTATTTCAATAAAATTTTGTTCCTGTTTTTAATTTTTTATTTTAACGCGTTTTGGGTCTATGTCTTTTAAATTTTATTTTAAAATGTGGTTATGGGAAACAAAGTTAAATAATGAATTTAAAATTTTTATCACTAACAAATTATTACAAAAGAAAATTACAGTTTGCAGTCAATTTTTTTTGTTGAACGTAGTTTTTACAATATTTATATTCGTTTTTTATTTTTATCTGTATATTTTTGTACAAAATATTTGTTTCAATAAGAATATAAATAACTTTAATGTGTTTACAATACTTGTGAAATTGTTTGATAACATATAAATATCGCAAATTTTATTAAGATTTTGTCTTCAAACAAAAAAAAATGTATTGTGAAGCGTCGAAATATAAATGCGTTTAAATTTTATTTGTATGAAGAGGAAAACAAAAATAGTTCTTATCATAATTAAAATCATCATTAGTGAATGCTTCTTCATCAATTGTATCTAGCAGAAATATTTTACAAATTATGGTGGAGCATAAGAAAATTTCTAAATAAATAGTAACGTTTTTTTTAAACGGCAGCTTTTTCTTTACAAAAGTTTCTTGATTTATACATTGTTACAATTGGAAAAAAAAGAAAAATCACACATTTTTTACGTCAAAAAGTTCGAATTTGCTTCTCCGTTCCACTTCCACAAATAGAGCGAATCCCTTTAGAATTGGTTCGAACACACCTCCCTTTCAAAGTTTTGCTGACGACCTTCAATCATCGTGGATTGTTTTTAAGGGCAACAATTCTTTTATTTACGATACATTTTATTATGAATCGATGCAAAGTATTCAGGTCTAGCAGGAACTATATTTGCACTCTGAAATTGGGGAACATTTATCGTGAACCTACTTCATAACGTCTATAAGATTCCTTTTGTCTTGGTTCCAAGTTTTTTCTTTCATTTTTAATAACTTTTCTCAATAAAAAAAGACCTAATACATTCTAGTTACTGAACATCTACTATCAGTGGAGCCCCGTACGATGACGTTAGTTTTGCTATTAACAGTAAATACAAGTATCTACATCTTCAAATCAACAACAAAAAAAACTCGCAAGTGTTCTTAAAGATCCATTTATCGTTAAAAATTAAAGCGTTTTCTCCAGGCGGAAGTAACCATACTATTTTCCCTTATAACGAAATGGTTCTCTAAAAACAGGTGCGAAGCATTACAGTCTCTGGACAAATTATTAGACGCACTGCAAGATTTCATGTATCAATCAATGATGAACAAAATACCTTTAGAAGAACATTTGTGTTCCTAAACTTACGCTATTGAATAGAAAATACTATCTGCTATACTTAATACATATATCGACATCTTTTTTAATGATATGGCATTCTTTGGTATGTTTCCATCATTACTAAAAAAATACAGTGTGTCTAATAATTTGTCCAGGGACTGTAAGTTGATTTGAAGATGCAGACACTTGTTGTTACTGTTATTAGCAACACGACGTCATCGCTCAAACAGCCATGTCTACTTATACACTGTTAAAAATTTTATGCTTGGTTTCACCATGATATTGGTTCCTAGTAGCTTAAACGGCTGTGTGGTGAAATGAATCGCCAGATTTTCGGTGTTCGATTGAACCATTTCTCAGGTTTTTGCTTCCAAAAACCTATCTGGAAAATGGTTGAATGGTTCAATCGTTGCAGCTACTAGGAACCATTATCATGGTGAAACCAAACACAAAATATTTAACAGTGTAGTTCCAAAACTTATAATGTGCTTAACTTATTGGAGCGTAATTTCTAACAACATGAAAACAGCAACTAGCAAATAAAGTTGTTTTAGAAACATAGGTATATCAAAGAAAACTTTCAACAAATTATTAGAACTTTTTTGATTACAAATCATTAAACACCTTAAAACAATGTTATTCATAACAAGCAAACCAAACAGGCCATCAATACTATAAAACACTTTAAAACAAATATTTTGATTGGTAGTTTTAAATGCAAAAAAATATTAGTTGAGTTCCTAACAATCAAGGAACTTGTGGATCTGGTCTGATTCGTCAGACTAGAGGATAAGCAACAGCACAACAACATTTGTTTATGTTTTTTAAAGAACAATTCTGTAGATTAGTTTGTCTGGTCTTCCTCTGCAAGTTGTTCAAAAACATACAATAAGACAATAACCATAGATTGTTATATGAAAGTCTTTAAAATAGCGATTTAATAAACGCTTAAATAAACGCTTATTTATGAATCGCTTTGAAATAAACATCTCGCTCGAATATATTTATTGACGTGAATCCGTGCCTCAATTTGTCACAAGTTCAGTCAAATGAAACTAGTGACCGCTTTAGAGTTAAAACATATGAATATATTTTAGATATATAAATTTAAAAAAATGAATTTTCAATAAACCAATATGGTTTATTTTTGACATTAAACCTACTTTTTTTCTGCAGTATTTTGCTAAATTGTTCATGTTTATAAAAAGCCCAATAATTATAAAAACGATTGTTTATTTTCAAAAAAAACCAAAATAAACTTTAATTGCATAAAACTTAAATGTAAGACTAGTTGGTACACATTTTTCCATTTCGCAAGAGCGAGCGAAAAAGTCGCCAAAGATGTACAACCGCCGCTCAAACGGAATATTTACAATGGTAACCTTTAATTATGCATATTGTGGTCTTTTATCTGTGTACACTGGGTTTTGTAGGCAAAAAATTTTGTTTGGCGATATTTGAGCTCGCGAAATAGGAGAGTCCCATGTGCTGTCGCTATGTGTGTGATTCTCGTTGGGTGGTCTCCTTTTGCGTCTGTGAGACGAGATTTTTACGAGTTGTTACAGATGTGCAACAAAGCCTTCATCTCGGTGGAGCCAAGGGATTACACTTCTCAGGTTGTAATTCTCAATCAATGACAGCACCCTGCTCCAATACTATTTGGAGGCTCAAGAGCAAATGGAGTTGAAGATGTTCCCTGGTGGCCATCTGTTGAGCCAATGAAGTTTTGGAAGCGGTCTCCGTGTTTTGGGGTTTTCTCCTGGTAAAACTTTTAGGACAGAATAGAAATATACTTCACTAGAGAATGGAACTTTAGACTTTATAGAATATAGAACTGTAACTAGACAGAATAGAACTGACAACTTAACAGGACAGAGTTAAAAACTGAACTTATGATTCCAAAAAATCTTGTATGTGTGTAAAAGAACGATGTTTCTAGCTGTAAGCAACACCCATTTGGTATGTAACATTTTGAGAAATATCTCTGGAACCACCATTAAATATCTTATGATTCTTAGTTTAACATTTGTTTATTTTATTTATTAGTTTTTCAGAGAGAGAGAGCATTAAGAATAACTTCGAATCTTAAATTAGTGATGTTTAACTTAATCATGATGCATTATGCAATCTAAGTACTAGCCACTCTACATTATATATCCAATACTATACGATCACAATTGAGAAGTAAAAAACATGAAATATTACATCCCAAATACATTTTAATGTTATTGTTTTATCTTTTCATTGCATTTTCATTCATGAAACTTACGAAATTCTTATTTAAATTTTTAAAAACAAGATTGAAGATATTTTAAAAAAGTTTGTAACAGATTTTAGTGTGATCACCTTATATTTCTATTACCAACATCACAGTTCTACTAAATACTTTTTTACAAACACAATCAATCTCTTTCACTTCTAAAGATATCCTACAACCTTTTAAAAATATCAACAACAACAAAATTCCTGAAGGCATAGTTTTTTCCCAGAAGTTACTTCAAATTTTCAAGAACGCATAATTTGATCCCCTTTTTTTGTATCACTTTCTATTATATGCTGCTAAAACCATCATAAGTATGCAAATCCCTATTTATTGGGTCTTTAAAGATCTCTATCAATTGAGGGTGACACCAAAGGCAAATGCGGTGAACGTATCAATCCTTAGTTGACGCCGTTATCCATTAAAATCAAGGACTTTTTACGAGAGTCTGCATTTTGTCACTTCGCTTTGCAAGGTCTTTTGTTGTGGTTTTAGTATCACTAAATAGAAGTATGTTAAATGTAAAACTGAACCCCTTTTTCGCAAATTGTTCGTTTACTTGATTTTGTTCGGATTCTAGTTTTTTTAGTAGGTTTTTTTTATAGATTTTTATAATCGTTGCGAAATGTTAAAAAAAAGTATGTACATAAGGAAGTTTTTTTTTAATGTTTCCTCTTTACAAAAATGGTATAAGAAAAGAATTTGCAGGGACATTCTTTTTTTTTAGGGTGATCTTTTTTTCTACATTTAACCATTCGAAAATTGATCTATTTTTTAAAAATTGTTTTATGTTTTTCCATTGTTGTGCACGATAGTTTTCCATTTTTCATACATATTTATAACGCTTAAATGAGATTTTGTTAAATGACTGTCGCCGATAGTTATTAAATCGCAAGGATTTCTAGAAGCGTTCGACAAGAAATCAACATCTTTTTAAAAAATGCTTGCGTGATTAAGCCTCCTTCGTTTTATATTAATATATAGTGGTTTTGATTTATAGTTTCTGTAGTCATTTTAAAATTATTTTATTATTGGGATATGGAAGGTTTTACCTTTTTATACAGTTTTATTAACTACCTTTAGGGTAAGATTATTGATACATATATGTCGCCGATATTCATTAAATCAAGGTCTAAAGCCAGTCGTCTGCATTAAGTCGAATGATTAAGTATATGCAAGCCCGGAGGATGTTATTTTCTCGGTTTAGAAATAGTAAATTAAAAAAAATACCGATCTCTTTCAATTACCTAATATGATATGTAAGGTAAATGAAAGCATTGTGATGGGGTTGAAAATCTGAAAAGTTTGTTTTCCAAATGTTTTGGGAAGTATATTTCTAAAAAAAAAAATATAATATCGTGCAAAAAAACTAACTTTTTCAAATCAATAGTCGTGGCAAAAGTGATGATTTTAACGAAATCGTGTTTCAAAGTTACTTTTACGCCCTAGTGCGACAAAGTAAATAAGAGCATCCGATTGGTTTAAAATTCTTTATTTGAGCGTGATATTTATGCGGCGGCTTTGCAATTGGTGTAAAATTCTTTATTTGAACGTGATTCTTTATTTGGCGTCTTATTTTCCTCTAAGAAATACTTTTTGCACGTGATTTTAAAATAATCATTAATATAAATAATCACCTTCAAATCATTTGAACGTGATAATAAAACAATTAATAAGCCAATCAATAAAAGCCAATTTAATAAATATTTTTTTGCACCTTATTATAAAAAATAATGTAAAACTAATGCCTTTTTTAAACTCGTGAATTTATTTCACTTGCTCGTACCTCGCTCGTGAAATACTTTATTCAGCTCGTTTAAAAAAGCCTTACTTTTCACACTAGTTGCATAAATAACTATTTTATAACATTAGTCGGTCTTTCTGTCTGAAACCACTCTACAGCTCGAGCTAAACGTGCAAGGTACTGCAAACTTTATTTTAATGGTAGTGCCGGGAAACGAATAGAAATTGGGACTTCAAATTTGTCACACTAGTTGCCAGTAAATGCCGGACGTCATAATAAAGTTTTTAGAAAATCGCACATCAGCAAATGGTGGCTGCCATAAAACTGTTTTAGTTATTAAAAGTATTGCAGTTATTGAAATTTTCTTATAGGGCATATAATTATATCCTTATAGGGCATATAATTACCATGAAATATGTTGATTTATTGAATGGTAATTGAAAGTCGTGTAGTGTCAAACAATCCTAGTTTTTTTAATAAAATAACGACCATAATAGAAGTAGGAAAAAAATTTGTATCTGAGTTCCAACTAAACATTTTCTGCTTCATAAACTCAATGTGTTATTTTATTTGTTACGTTATATAACCCCCATTTAAGGCAAATGTTACTGCTTCTAAACACAAACTACAGAAAACCTAACGGATGTGTTAATGTTTGAATTGATTATCAATCGTACCTACCACACTAAAACAAAAATTAGAATTAGTACGACAAGCCCTTTCTGTTTAAAAATTTTTGAATAAAAAATTTCTTAGAAATTTTAGATTTAGGAACCAAATTTTACCTTAGGGTAATTTATTTGAAATAACGATGAATAATACTGTTTCATTTGTCATTTTAGTAAAGAAAGAAGGGTGATTTTTTCTAACATGGTTGCATTGTTTATATGCTTCAATGTAGAAATAAGCAAACGTAAAGTTATTTCTCATACCAAAACAAACGAAATAGATTCTCCGTTCCTGCCTTCCTATTCTTTTCCATAGAAAACAAGGAAACAATTACTTTCATTTTTTGACACGAAAAATAGTTCCGGAGAAGGCAACTCATCAAAACTCATACCCTCCACCTAAAGTCACAACCGTGAACTTTGGTTGTATAACAAAATTGTAACCAGTATTTAATAGAGTTTGGGAAAAAGTGATTACAAAATAAAACTTTAGTAAAATAATTAACTATTTTCTCTAGTTCAACAGTTTCGAGTACAGTACGTTCGAAATTGTTTCATTTTCTACGTTTTTTAACTTGTTATTTTTTGTAATCTTTCAACTGTTTTATTTTCTACTAGCAAATAAATACCCATTCATCGCACGGACTAAAAGAATATCAAATCGATCCAAGTATATGTGTCATTTGATTTGCTGAAGGATAATAAACTTTGCATTTGTTCCCGTTCATTAAAAATAATAAAATCCCGTTACTTAAATTGCTTTAAATTTCCAAAATAAAAATACATCACTATAAAATACACATTCTCATATCACAAAAAATCTTCCTCAATATGAACTTACTGTCATCGCTATTTTCCTGATAAATTCAAAGTTAACCATAATTGTATAACAATGTTATTTCACGTCAAAACCTCCATTCTGGGTTGTTTTTTTAAATAAATTATCTCATTGACACGTTCAATTATTTTTCAAATCATTAATTTAGTTTCTGAAGGCAATGACAAGAAAATAAAAGCAATTTCAATTTTAATTAATTTTTGTGTTCATTTTAATTTCTTCTCTTGAATGGCAACACGAAAGGGAAAAAAATGATCGGATTTGAGCGAAAGTGGTGTATTTTTTTCAGACAATTCGAATTTTCTCTAAAAATGGAACAAATATGAAAAAACTAAGCCTCAGGTGCACACGTTGGTATTAAATGGAAGCTATCTTAAAAATTTCGAATTTCTGAGGGCAGTATAAGTAGGTCTTTTACGATCCACATTGGCATTTGGTGCAGGTGGCGAAGGTCTTCCTGCCCTCGTTGAAAGTGAGACACCTTCATTAGATAAGATTATTCTATTTTGTTTTTACTTTCAGCTAAGTTTGTTTATTTAATGTGTCATCTTTAATGCACTAAACCACATTAATTTGAAACACAAGGGACTAAATAAGTTCGTTTTAAAGGTAGTTTGACTTATCCGAAAATAATATTTGTAAATACGAATGCAATGCAATATGGTTCGAACTATCACGAATTCGGATTGGCAGCATTATTGTTATTGCAATTCAAGCATAGTTTTTATTAAAAACATATATAGTTAGTTAAAAGTGTGTCATTCCAACCTTGTGAGTGGGTTCTTCAGATGTCTCGGCACCCACGCCGCAATTTCTGGAGGATAATAGGAAGTTCAAAAGTAATAAACAATGGGCATCATATATGAGAATCACAATTGCAGGTATTTCTCTGAAACAATATGGCAAAGGGGTCCGGAAAGGAGCGTCCTAAATTCGAACGCGCCCACTGAAATTGTCAGACGTTTTCCCATGTATTCTTTTATTTTCTAATTTAGTTTTAAATTGTATTATACTAGAAAAACTCAAAAGTGGCAGGAAGTAGAAGTTAGTCATTTGAACACCATTTTGAACTCAAGAGTAGTGTAGTTCGTATGTCAATGGTTATATGGAGTTCTTCATAGTTAAACTGAGTTAGAGAAATAGACTGTTAAACAGTTGTTGTAGTTTAAAAGACAGTTAATTTAAAAACTAAATGTGTGCTTTAAGAGGGACTCTCAGTCCCAGAGAGATAATGCATTAGTTTTGAAATCACAATTTTTACAAAAGAATAGCTTTGCCATGTTATCCAATTTTCACCAGGTAAGGGAATCATCATAACATCAATTCAAAAGAGAATTGAATAGAAAATAACATCCGGTTAATTAATTATTAATTGATAAAGTTTTAAAATAGTGTCGCCATCTGCTCTAATTTTTGGCATTTTAAAACTTCAAAAATATATAATTAAATAACTAGATAACTTTTTCGTTTCAAAATTTGTTTCATTTCGATGTTATGTTGATTCTCATACCTGGGAAAAAAGGGCTAACATGGCAAAGCAATACTTTTGCGGAAGTTGTGATTAGAAAACTAATGCATTAGCTCTATGGGACTGACAATCTCTCTTAATTAAAACATAAATTTAAAATTTATCTGTCTATTAAAAAAAAATTAAGTATCCTTTTGAATTGAAAATATCTGTTTAGATACGTACAGTTTTTCCTCATAAAATAGTTTCCGAATTTACACAAAATCTATTGACATAACATTTTAGTATGTTTTGAACCGTGGGAAATACGTAAATAACTAAAGTATCTTATGTAAATACTAATATATGGACAATTCGAATGACATCTTTTGTAAGTTGCTCGTAGCTCAATACAATTAGTTTAAACGAATGTGAACTTTACCAAATAGCCAGATATAATTTATGACTCTTTAGAAAATTAGTTGAATCATAAAGCAATCAGTAATTTTAGTAAAAAGATGCATTCGGTTTGTTATAGAAAGCTGTTTTGCACTATTTTTTTTAGCCATTTTTAATACAGTTTCAGCATTATTACAATATGTACAATAAAAATTAAAAAAAAAAAAACTGTTGCAAATGTTTAGTCTAATACGCTATCTTTTTTATTTGATGATTAATATTTAACTTGCTGTTTCATGTATTTCTTCATTACAAGGAAATCACAACAAGGGAATCTCTTTTGCAATAAAAACTAAAGTTTTCAAAATATTTTATTTCACCACACTTACACTTCGGGATAATTAATAAGCTTTTGATGTAAACATTAGCACTACATATATAATAATACCTTATTTTTAAAAAAATATAAATAAAACTTTTTTTTTGATATCTTGATTGTTATTAATCCTTACGATTGTATTAATTTATCTTAATGTTTATTATGGTAAAGTTTTAAGTTATTTATTTAACTCTATTCAAAACTATTAATATCTGAAACGTAATATTTTTAATAAAGTAGCTTAAAAATAACTCATTTTTGCTCATAATAAAATATTTAAGACATAAAACATAATTTTTTTTTTGTGAAAAAACATCCATTTTTCCGCGTGCGTGTAGTCAAACACGTGGCTGTAGACAATCTTTTTAAAACTATCCTAAAAAATGCAAATACTGAATTTTATGTTACTTTATGCGACAAATATGATAATGTAACTAAATTGATTATGCAAAAGAAAAAAACTTTAAAATAATTATTGCTGCCTCAATCCTTTCTAAAGTTCGTTTTTTTTAAGGAAACATAATCAGTTTTTTGTTTTAAAGATAGTATACTCGGAACAATCAAAAAACAATTTACTCGAAAAACTATAGTTTAAAATTTGTTTATTATCAGTAGTATTTATTTTTACAAAAAGTAAATTTCTGGGAAGACCATGATTAATCAGTTTACATTTGATTAATTTCAGGTTCCCGTTTTTGCATCGAAAGCTTTCTAAAAGTAATGAAAAACATCCACCAACTTAATTCTATGGAATTTTAAATATATAAAAATACGAATACGAGTATTCAGCTCAAAAGATATTTTATAGTTATACACATTTTTTTCATTTTTTCTATTAAAATTTTATCAAAAATGATAAACTTGTTTTTTTTTTTATAAAAATGCATTAGTGATGATTAAATAAAATCCCACATTTTAATAATACTATTAAATTTTTCCGTTAAAAACACCTCAAAACTTTATAAAATATATTTTGTTTCATTAACCTAATTAATTTACTAAGTTAAGACAACCGAAAACAGCGCTATGACGGTTTTTACATTCTATTGAAGAGTTTAATGGCATTTAATTATTTTTCAGGCATTAATCTTTCTTCCTTTTTAGTCACGTAAACTTCTCTTTTACAACCCTAAACTAAAAGAAATTAAAAACTTACCCTAATTAACATGAACTTTTTAGACATTTCTCGATTCATAAACTAAGGGTTGTCAAAACAGAAAAGTCGTTTATATAAACGACTCATTATTGTACTCTAGTCTACATACAATAATGCAACATAAATAATTTACTATCATTGATTGACGTATATTAAACGACAGACAATTATCAAAAAAAAATATGTTCACATTTATTAGCAAATTTAAATGACCAATCAAGCATAAACATTTTCTTTTTCAGTTTTTCTAATTACATTTTACTCCAATTTATCAGGTAATAAACCTGTTGTCAAAAGGCCCAACTATCGTAAAAAATCAATTTCTGAATGCTTAAAAAAGTCAAAGAGCTGTCATTTTTTTCTGGAATTAAGGTAAAGACGGTGGCAACACTCTGAGGTCGGCTGATAATGTGCACATAGTCAGTGGAGGGAAATCACCTTAAATACCTTTATACCAATGAAAACAACTTTTTTTCTTGGAATCTGTGCAGCTCGTATATTTCTATATACTTATTATTTTATGTGACAAAGTCTCTTTTTAAAAGTTTATTTTTCGTTAATATTGTCACACAAATTAAATGGGGCAAGTCGGGAAAATTAAAAAAATATATTTGGTACATACGGCGTCACGCTATTATGGATTTTTTGACATATTAAAATGTAAACATATTTTTGATCTGGTTAAAGCTTTTAGGTATTTCATTGAGAAATGGTCAGTTGGTCAACGGTTTCATATTTTTTTTATTTATGAAATTATACGTGCAAATCATTATTTTTTTGTTTTGTCATTATGTTCAAAAACTGCTCTAATTATGGTTAAAGCCACTATTCTAAATTTCCACTACAACAATAAACTATATAGGAGTTGTTGTTTTGATAGAATTTATATTTTTAAAAGGTGAAAAAGCGCTTAGAAAAAAATTATGAATTATTAAACCATCTATCATGCCAGTTTTAGCTTCCACACTGCGTTTATAACGTAAAAAGTGGAAGGTATTATATTCGTTCAGTCCGTCTGTTTGGCCGTCCGTCATCCACTTTCATAGCCCAAACTACAAATGCTACAGACAAGTGTGATACGTCAAAAAATTCAGCGCATCGAAATTTGAAGACATTGAAAATCTCAGAAAAATTTCGAATTTGGAGTACTTCAATTATTTAAAAAAACTGCAAAATTTAATGCTCATTTAAAAAGCATTGGAAACCATTTTTATTAGAAGTTAATCACCATTGCCATTCGCCACAATCGCTCGAGAAACTTTAATTCTTTTAGACAATAAATTAAAATAAATTTATTTTTGCGACATCGATCAGTTTGAAATGAAGTAAAATATATTTCACTACAAGATTATTTGTATGTGTTGATATGAAATGTTTTCATTCTATTTAAAAGCGAGGAATCTGACATATTTATTCTTTGAAATATAAATTAATTTTTGTAAACGATAAGTAATAATTATTGAATTTTCGAAATAAAATAAATGAAACCAGCCAAATTTAGCATGTAAATGTTCATTATAGAATTAATGCTGTGTTTGGCGTCTTTTTACCTGTTAAACACAGCTGTTGTGTGGAGCGGGTTAAGTGACAGATTCTGTTACAAACCTACTTGTTTTTCTCGTGTAAGATTGCAAATATATATATATATATATATAATATTATATAATTATAATAATATAATATATAATATTATATCATATATATATATATTATCTAATTTTTACAATGTGTCTTTTATTCAACATCACACTTTATAATAATAAATATAACTTGCATATTGCACTTGTAAACGTTAGACTTTATACGTAATTACAGTCTATTTTTAATTTCCATTTAATTAGATTGTCTTTATAGAAAAAAAATATCAGAAATTCGAATGTTGGGTTAAAAATTCTTTTAAAAGGTACTTTATTTAGTTATATTAGTTTTGAAATCATTAAAAGGACCAGAAACGTGATGCGGCTTCTAATCTATCGTGACGTATTTAGTGTCCAGGTAGTGTGTATTGCGGTAAGGATATGCGGTATTTATTTAGTATGTGTTATTGCGTAAACTCAACTTCACCAAACTTCAACACTTACAAAGAAACGGCTACCGATTTGTTTACAAACCGAGACTCTACCTGCAACACACGGAAAATATCACGCGGCTTTCTGTTTAATATTTATATTAAAACTAGCTATTTTAACATTTTAATTAAAAATTAAAGGGGTCAATTGCTAATAATTTTTTAAAAACATTTTGGGACTACATGCAGTATTTTTAAAGCAGGAAAGAAAGTGCTGTAATTCCTTGTTGTTATCCAGTTTTATTAGTTCTGCAATCTTTTTCATTGTAATTTTACACGGAACCACTATTTTACTTGAATTTAAACTGTTAACTATGCTGCATACAAACAAATGAAAATTTTAATTCAGACAATAAAGAAGTTAAGACAATAAAAAATTAAGAGGAAAAAATAAAATTCTTTCACGCGGAAAAGCAAACATGTTGCCAAATTGCAAAATTGAAATGATACTTTTTCATTACATACCATTTAAAAACAATGGACATATTCTTTTAAACATTTTTGTTGTATGTTAATCATAAGGTAAGAAACTGACATTTCAATAAGCAATATCCGATAATTGGAATTCTCGTTTTACGATCAAACAAGTTCCAAACCCAATTATTATTGGTTGCAGCCTGATTTTTTTATGCTTCTAGCAAATGGAGAAACGTTCATTCATTTTACATATTTTTCATTTCTAATTATACCACAGAATTTCAATTATCAACAAAAAGTAATCAGTTTCTTGATTTCATGTGGTACTAAACATGTTCAAAAGTTATGCAGTTCTAGAATAAAATTGATTGTTCAAAATAAAAATGAATCAATGGGTATTAAGAATAAAGTGTAAAACAATTAAATTTTTTTAAATATGAAAGCAGTTTTAAGACGTGGACTATGTATGTATGTGTATTTTATTATTTTTAAGCTAACAAAAAGCTGTAAGTTAGTTAATATTTTCTAGTTTTCGAAACAGTATGCAACTTAAACTAGTCTAATTTCATGTTTTCAAACACTAAGGTACAGAACGTTTATCTATAATATTTTATCTATTAATTATGAATGGTTCAAATAACATAATCTATCATTTACCGTAATACATAATTTATATCATCTTTTGTACCTTGGACATATATCAAGAAAATAAAATTGACGTCATACTTGTCAATCATTAAAATATTTGTATCTATAATCCCCGGAGGCCCAAATATCATGTTTTTAAATTTTTCTGACCGTATTTAAAATTGGACGCCGTAAATGAGGTTATTGATATAATATTTAAAGTGACAATTTTGTAGACGTTTCAGTTATCTATTTTTAGCTTCCTCACTACGTTTATAACGTAAAAAGTGGAAGGTATTATAATCGTTCAGTCCGTCTGTCCGTCCGTCCGTCCGTCACCCACTTCCATTGCCCAAACTACAAATGCTACGGACAAGTGTGATACGTCAAAAAATTCAGCGCATCGAAATTATAATACATTGAAAATTTCAGAAAAGAATTCGAATTCGAAGTACTTCAATTATTAAAAAAACTGCAAAATTGAATGCTCATTTCAAAAGCATTGGAAGCCATTTTCATTAGAATTAAATCACCATTGCCATTCGCGGCAATCGCTCGAGAAACTTTAATTCTTTTAGACAATAAATTAAAATAAATTTATTTTTGCGACATCAAACAGTTTGAAATGACGTCAAATATATTTCACTACGAGATTCTTTGTATGTTGATATGAAATGTTTTTATTCTATTTAAAAGCGAGGAATATTACATATTTATACTTTGAAATATAAATTAATTTTTGTAAAAGATAAGTAATAGGTATTGAATTGTTGAAATAAAATAAATGAAACTAGCCCAATATAGCATGTAAATGTTTAATATAGAATTAATGCTGTATTTGGCGCCTGTTAAACACAACTGTTGTGTGGAAGCGGGTTAAGTGACAGATTCTGTTACAAACCTACTTGTTTTTGTGATATATAACAATAAAAACAAAATTAAGAATATGTTCAAATGTTAACTGCTTGAAGGACACTAGTTATGATTTATTTTTCAAAACTATTTAATGAATCAAGTAGGGTGAAAAATGAAAAGCATAAACCCCCAGGACAAATTTATATAAAAAAGTGTCTGTTTGATGAGCCTTGAGAGTCAGGTTGCCAATGTCAAAAAATATGCGAACCTGTATATGAGTACTGATTGCAATGTTTTAATTGTTTCTGCTAGATTACATAGATTTCATATCAGTCAGTGTGATGCCAAGCTGTAAATATTGAGGTTTTTTTTATTAAAGATGGCGTCCAATATGGCCCCCAAACAGAAAACGCAATAGAATGGATAATATGGTCATGTGAAACATAATTTTAATGCGAACATTACTTTATAACCTTACGAAATTATGAATACTGTGCTATTTTCGACTTTAATGAGTCTGAGGGAGATAATCCAAACCGAGTGATTAAGTTCTTTTTAAGGATAGTTTGACTTATACGAAAATTCTATTTTTAAATACAGCATTGAAAATGATGGTATTATATGACTGCATCTTACTCTTTTTACCACTATCGCAATTTTTTTGTCCTTTGGCACCTTGATAGGTGACCACTGTGTAGGCTGCAACCTTGCCAATTTTGAAAAAGTGACTTCGAAAATATAAAAAACGAGGTATTTCATGACCCTGTCGTCACATTTTGAAGCACACTTTATGATTATTTTAGGGCTATAACAAAGTGTGATTTAAATTGAGACAATAGGGCCATGCAATGCCTTATTTGTAATAATTTTTGAATCGACAAATCTAAATATACTATTATGTTTAACTTTGCGTCACTTTTTGAAAAAATTAAAGATGTCGGCCTATACGTAGATTGTCTAATTAGTCAGGGTTAAAAATGACAAAAAAATGCAGTAGAGGTAAAAAGAGTCATAGAGGTTTCTATTATACATCATTTTCGATCGAGAAACGTGAATTTAGTATTAGTTTTAACCTTAAAAAGTTTTTGAAAAAATGTCCAAGATTGCGGCTTTCTATAACGCTATAACAAAGTTTGTTCACAATCTGACCAACAATACCTCGTGAATAAAACTTTATTAACTAATTTAAGAATGAATAAATGATTAATGAATAAAACTAATTTATTTATTTGGTGTGCCGAGAGAGTTTTCGTATTAGCGAGTGTTTGATGTATTTAAAAATAAACTTAAAAAATGGAAATATACTCAATATTTGAATGACAAACTATTTAATTACTTAATTGCTATTTTAGGAATGTTAAGGGTATAAAAATATATAAATAATCCCGACTATCTTTGTAAATAAATCTGTAAACTACACTTGTAAAACTATCAATACAAAATACATTTGTCTAAAAATGTTCTAATCGTGAATCGAAATAGACACATAAAAAATGTGTCTGTTTGATGAGCCTTGACAAAAGATCAAGGCTTGCGATTTGTAATTGTTGTAGAAAAGAGGAGGAATGCAATGACACAAATGAATAATCACGGAGTTTCATTTGATGAAAGCAATGCTACGTAGATGGGTAAAATTGTATTGCGAATTATTTTCACTGGTTTAAAATCACATAGATACCATAGTTAAAGTATTAGATTGGCAGATCACGTGACCTCCAATGCTAACGACGGGACGCGCATGGAGGCCAAATAAGGGGGCAAAATGGCCAGCGTTGCTGCCACTTTAAGGAGAAAAATACTACGAAAAAATACCTTTTAATTCTAAAATTACAAAAAAAAAAATACTAGAAAAGCATTTTCAGTCACTAAAAAGATTCCAAAATGCAGCTAGTATTTTTACGATATTTTTTTTGTAATTTTAGAATTAAATGGTATTTTTTCGTAGTATTTTTCTCCTTAAAGTGGCAGCAACACAGTCCATTTTGCCCCCTTATTTGGCCTCCATGCGCATCCCGTCGTTAGCATTGGAGGTCACATGATCTGCCAATCTAATACTTTAACTATGATATCTATGTTAAAATAGAAAGTGTAATGTATATTCTCGCATTTGTTTTGTTTTAGATTAGAAAATTAATATTTGGTCAGTCATGGTTCTAGGCCTGTTCTAGGCATCCATTTATAGATGCGGATAAACTAATTAACTATTCTCTAACTAATAAACTGCTAGTCAGGCGTTATCAGATGTACCAGATTTCTAATTACAGTTTTTCTCCAACTACTTCTATCTATAAAGATGCCGAAATTAGTATCCGTTTTGTTATTAGTTTTTTGAACGAAAAAACGTAAATTAAATATTTTTTTAAAAGTTCAATGCTGATTTCATCATCTAAAATTTAATCCTTAAAACAAATCGGAACTTATACGAGTCAATAAACATACTTGAGATTAGGTGATAACTAGAAATTCATTGTAATTATCGATTCAAATTATCTTTCGTTAAAAAGGTAATAGCATCAGATACTTATATTTTATACTTTTGTTTGAAGTATTATTTTATTCTTTTTAAAACTTTTTTTGTGCGCATAACTATTATAGTACTTTCAGAACTTTTTGTTTTTAATTACATTTTTCTTCATCAACGTTTAATTTATTATTAGATTATCATAAGTCCGAATATCTACTAGTAATTCATAATTTGAAACTGAGAATTTTTTTTTAAAAAGTCGACTTTTACTCAAAAATTACTATCAACATCCATTTCAATAAGTAACTCTAAAAAATTAGCAACAATTCAATACAAAGAAAAAGCGAAAGGTGACATTGGTTTGAACTATCCTTTTGGAGTTTTTCTGCAAAATCTAGTAACACAATAACTTCTTCAAAAAATCTTTTATAAAAGGAACGGCTTTCCATTAAAAGTAACCCGAATCTCACCATTTTATATTCAAATGAACTGTTGTTGCAATGCGACAAAAAACTAATTAAACGTGAGAAAGAGGATACTCTACGGTTCCCTAAATTTCTTTGTTGTTTCAAATTAAAAGTGGGAATAAGAGAAACTGAATTTTGTTTTTTGCAGTTTCGATTTGACTAAGATGTAACTTATATTTTAGTAATTATTTTTTTTGCAAAGAATTACTATATTTGAATTTGTTCTCTCGACAAAATTAAATCTCGGTATACTTTAACATCCACAGAGAGCTCAGATTCATTGTAATCTGACCGCCAAAAATGGTAGCGAGAGTCGCCTAGTTGGTGCCACAAAGAAATGGCTCTCAGTTGTGGGAAATATGCCGAGTCTGCTAAGGCATAAGCCGCCTTTAAAGCAGCCCCGTTAGAAAAAAACTATTTGAATACCGTCTTTAACGTTATTCGTTAGTAGGTATACAATAACTAAATACTTAATTAAATAATGAGAGAAGGCGTTGCTTCTGATAAAATCCGTGGTAACAGGGTTTTTGAGTTTTGTGGAGAAGCGTAAATACCAATACTGAGAAACAAATTACAACTACATAATTATTTCATAACATGTTGTCAATCGAACTTTTATTACTGGAATTTACTTAATAATTGTATTAAACTCAGGGTCATATCTTATCCATATTACATTTTTATGTAATAATAATTAATTATTTTGCTATACAAATCTATTAATCTAAGTATTTTTTTTCCAGTTTATCATTACAACTAACCATTTCCATATTCCATCCATATTATCCAATACTAAACTATTTAGTTTTTTTAATTTAACTTTTGTCAAACCAACTAAATTGCGTTTGAATTCCAACAGAATGAGATAAGCATTATGTCAAAGAAATTAACTTTTTGAGGATGAGATTTTCACTTATTCTATGTAAGCATACCATATTAATTTCGTGACCTATTTACACCGAGCTTTAAAATAATTCCGTTTGCATAATTGTAAAATTCTTAGGCTACTATTGCATCTGGGTTACTGGAAAAATAGTTGAAAAGACTAGTAGAGATTAGTGTGGTAGCTAATTATTCGGTCGCTTTGACTTTCATTTTTAATACAGGAAGTAGTGTAATTCAGATCAAACAAATAATACATTTTAACTTGTTTAGAGACAAGCTTCTCGCATTTTGAATGTTTCAGGAAGTTAAAATAAAAGTTATAAAATTTGATTAAAATATGTAAATTTCTATATACAGTCCCTGGACAAATTATTACACGCACTGTACGTTTTTTAGTAATGATGAAAACATACCAAAAAATGCCATATCATTAAAAAAGATGTCGATATATGTATTAAGTATAGCAGATAGTATTTTCTATTCAATAGCATTAAGTTTAGAAACACAAATGTCCTTTTAAAGGTATTTTGTTCATCATTGATTGATACATGAAATCCTACAGTGAGTCTAATAATTTGTCCAGGGACTGTAGTCTATAAAAATTGACTGACAAACGCAACATGTGAACACATTTAAACTAGTTATAAATATTTAAAAAGATTTAATTGAAATTATCCAAAGATTATTAATGATTTTCAGCGAATTTATAAGCTAACGTAGCTTTATTTGAATTGTTTTCAAAAGTTTTAATTATAGAGGTAGAATATTGTAACACTAACAATATTGAATTTTACTACATAATACGTTTAGTTTAATTGAAAACTTTTTATATCGATTTTCAATATAGATTTGACTTATAACGTTTTAGCATTTTTTCTTATCACCAACTTTTTCATAATGCTTATTTTAGATTTTTCTTTCAATATTTTTTCACTTTAAATGAAAGTCACTTTACATGCCTTAAGACTCTGGAACTTACCATATTTTGAATAATTTAAGCTGATGTATGAGACTATTACAAACAATTATAAGAGAAAAAAAATATATAGTAGCTTCAAGACTGTGTGTTCTTCATATATAAGACAAACAAGTGATTAGAATGCAAAAAAAAACTGTAAAACTGTATTAACCTCAATTACGTTCTGACTACCGTATAATTTTATCCAACTTCAAACCAAACCTAATCTATCTATTTTCAGACAACAAATCAAATCGGAAAACTAATCTTTCATGCAAGTACATTAACACACCATTTTTTATTTGGATAACGTTAACCATAAAAGAACTAAGACACATTGCACCAAACTAGTTATTTTTACTGTCTTAATACAGTTTGAAGGATTTGGAATAGTTTGAAATTTTTTTTTTGGTAATGAAACACTGAATCCATTTTAATTGATGATTTTAAACTGTTAAAAATTCCGTGCTTTTCTTCACCATGATAATGGTTTCTAGTAGCTGCAAGGCTATGTGGTGAAATGTTTCAGCATATTTTTTAAAAATTAGGTAGAAACATTTTTCTATTTGTCAAATAAAATTCTAAGAAATGGTTCAACAGAATACCGAAATATGGTGAAACATTTCAACAATATCAACCGTTGCAGCTACTGGGAATCATAATGTCGGTGAAACCAAGTGCTAAATTTGTAACAGTGTAGCACAAAAAAAAACAGTTATCCATTTGGCTCAACTTCAGGCAAAAGGTTTCAGAAATAAAATTTTGTTGTCTTCGATTCTTTCAGAATAACAATTTCTTTAACAAATCTCCACACCCAACATAGAAGCACGCTTAGAAACTAACACATCGGAATTTCTTTGTAATTTTTTTTTTTACTGTAATGAAACACTGAATCCATTTAAATGGAAGATTGTAGCACAAATACAGTTACCCATTTCTTTCAACTTCAGCAAAATGTTCTAGAAATAATATTTTGTCGTCTCGATCCTTTCAGAATACGAATTTCCATCATGAATCTCTACACCAAACATACGAACTAATTGTTGAACATAATTCTAATTGTTAAACAAAATTCTGAGAAATGGTTCAACAGAATACCGAAATATGGTGAAACATTTCAACAATATACAGCCGTTGCAGCTACTGGGAATCATAATGTCGGTGAAACCAAGTGCTAAATTTGTAACAGTTTAGCACAAAACACAGTTATCCATTTGGCTCAACTTCAGGCAAAAGGTTTCAGAAATAAAATTTTGCCGTCTCGATTGATTATTGCATTAAGCATGATTATTGTTTAAACCGTAGTACATTGGAATTTTTTGTTATTAAAATTTTTTTACGGTAATGAAACACTGAATCCATTTAATGAAAAATTGAAACATACAAAACAGTTATATATTTTACTCAACTTCAGGCAAAAGGTTTCAGAAATACAATTTTGTCTCGATTCTTTCAGAATAACAATTTCCGTAATGAATCTCCACACCGAACAAAGAAGCACGCTTAAAAACTAACACTGGAGTTGAACATTTTTTGCGTTAATGAAACCTTGAATCCATTTGAATGAAAGATTGTAGCACACAAAACGGTCATCATTTTTCCTCCATTTCAACAAAGGGTTTCAGAAATAAGATTACGTTCCTTCGATATTTTCAGAATAACAATTTCCTTTACGAATCTCCCCATTCCACATAGAAGCACACTTGTAAAAACCAACGCATTAGATTTTTATTCGGTTATGAAACACTGAATCCATTTTAGTGGAATATTGTAACACATGGAAACAGTTATTCATTTTGCCCAACCTGAGCAAAGAGTTCCTAAAATAAGCTTCTGCCGTTTCGATCCTTTCAGAATATCAATTTCCTTAATGAATCTCCACGCCCAACACAGAAGCACGATCGAAAACCAACACTTTTTTTTATAATTTTAATCTCGCGTGATCCCCAAATAGACGTCCGCTTCCTTATGATCTCTGCTGATGATCCCATTGTCGAAGATCTCTCTTCCTAGTCATAATTAAAAACATCGCTCCATTAAGTTAGCTGACTCTTTCATTACATTGTTGGGTTAAAGATGGCAAAGTTATTTTTTTTCGTATTGTTGTCATTCGATTCTTTGAAACTGGGGCGGTTTTATGGATACTCGCTACCAGACAAAGCTAATAATTGTAGTAGTGATACTTGAGAGTTAGACTTTAATGATTACAAATAATGTCACACCCTTCACCGAAACTGTTTGAAGATATGCCTCGAAGAAAAATGCCGTATGTTCTGTGTTGATGGTCTCATTGTCCACTCTCTTCCTATCCATAATCGAAAACATTCTTCATTAGGTTAGCCTACTCTTCGTTACTCTGCTGTGTTAAATATGGTGCTGTAACTTTTTAGTGTTGTTTTGTTGCATTGCAATTATTTGAGACTGGAGAGGTTTTATGGAAACTCGCTATACTAGACAAAGCTAATAATTGTAACAGTGATACTTAAGGGTTAGACTTTAATGATTACAAATAATGTCACACCCTTCACCGAAACTGTTTGAAGACAAGCCTCGAAGCAAAATGCCGTAATTTTATGTTCTGTGTTGATGGTCTCATTGTCCACTCTCTTCCTGTCCGTAATCGAAAACCTTCTTCATTAGGTTAGCCTACTCTTCGTTACTCTGCTGTGTTAAATATGGTGCTGTAACTTTTTATTGTTGTTTTGTTGCATTGCAATTATTTGAGACTGGAGAGGTTTTATGGAAACTCGGTACTGTATATAACTAATAGTAGAAATTGTGAAGCTTAAGTATTCCTTGTGCAAATTGTTAGACTAACTGATTACAAATATTGTCACACCCTTTACCATAACTGTTTGAATATATACTTCAAAATTAAATGTAGATGTTTTATGTTCTGTGTTGATGATCTCATTGTCTACTCTTTTCCTGGTCATGATTAAAAGTGTTGCTTTATTAGGTTAGCTGACTCCTCATTACGCTGTTTTAGGTTAAAGATGGCAACTTTATTTTTTTTTTGATATTGCTGTCCTCCGATTTTTTTAAGCTGGGGCTGTTTTACGTATACTCTCTGCCAGAAATAGCTAATAATAGTAATGGTGACATAGATGGTTACAAAACCACTTGTTTAATTTGAAAGAAATTTCATCGCGAGCTATTATTAAGTTTAGGTAAACTTTTATCAAGCATTAAAATCAAATGATGATTTTAAATAAATAAAAAAATCTAAATATAGAATTAAGCGCTGTGTTTGGCGCTGTTTTTCCCCTATTTGGCACTAATGTTGCGTGGAAGTGGTCTAAGTTACAGATTCTGTTACAAAGAAACTTGTTTTTATTTATTTAAAATCTTTATTTTATTTTTAATGCTTGAGAATATTTACTCATTAGCACGATTTAATTTTGTTTACAAATTTAAGTAAATAAAGTTTTTTACAGCAACATAAAGTGTGAACTTTATAAGCTTTTCCAATCACAGTAAACGGCGCATGTCTGTTTCGTTCTCCGTCTTAGGTCAGCTATGGTTATTTAAAGAAAACCCGAGAATTGATTGTAATATACAGGGTGTCCAGAAAAGGACTCCCTGTTTTCAAAAATTAATAAAAAATACATGGATAGAGATATTAACACAATTCTTGCAGAAAACGAATGCGTCATGTCTGGAATTTGATATGGAACACTTTATTATGTTAGTTACGTTTATTACGTTATTATATGTTATTAAACTTTATTATGTTCAATTTAACCGACAGATAGCGCTGCAATACCATGTCTTGGATTCCACGCAATAACTATTGCTGCTTTCCCTGAACTGAAAGCTACTGAACATTTCTGACCACTTGTCCTTCTTTTCGGTATATACGCATGCCTAGTTCTTTTATACAGCCAACACACTGTATTACCGCGCCATCTGTCGGTTAAATTGAACATAATAAAGTGTAATACAATAATAACGTAATAAACATAACTAACATAATAAATTGTTCCATATCAAATTCCAGACATGACTCATTCGTTTTCTGCAAGAATTGTGTTAATATCTCTATCCATTTCTTTTTTATTAATTTTTGAAAACAGGGAGTCCTTTTCTGGACACCCTGTATGTTGTATTACAATGTTCCATGACTGGAATGGAGATTACTATTCTAGCTATGCACATTGTGCATTTTTGCAGTGGTCTACGGGAAAGCCCTCAAACTCCTCGAAGGAAAAAAATAATAATTCTGATATCAGTTTGGGAGGGTGTTACAATATATTGCTTGTTTGCTGACCAGTGAAGAAGTGAATAGATTGGCATTAAATAAAAATTTGCTAGCTATATATATATACAAGTCAACGTTATTAACACCTTCGCTACGCAGGATTTTTGATTCCGCGTAATGTGTGATAGGAATATCAATATCGAATCCTTAGTTGTACGGCCGCCTGGGCCGTTTTGGGAGTGAAAGGGTTAATAGTACTCCCGTGCAACACCGGTTTTACAAAGCTAGTCTTATTATAAAAATATCAACAACTATTTGGGGCTGGAGAGCCCAGTCGGTTAGGCATTCGCCTAGCATGCGAAAGGTCCGGGCATCGCCAAAATAACTGCCGACCTATAAACGGCCCGTGCAGCCAAAAATGTCCGACGAATAATACCCCGTATAGAGGGAGTGCACTTTAAATATCCTTCAAAGTCTTAACGCTGCGTCGATGTCACCCTTAACGGTTGCGTTGGGTGCCTACTCAGGTGTCGGCTCGTCACTTGACTGTGGTTCTAAAATACGACGCCCGTCGCCAATAGCCCTCGTGTAGCTCTAGCGCGACGATAATTCAAACTAAACTAAACTCAACAACTATATTTGTTCAACATTAAAGGTTAAATCATAAGCTACGGTATATTTTTTATTATAATCGCCATAGATATACACAGACAGTAGAATGGTGAAAGTCAACCTTTACGGGTGTAAACAAAGATATATCAAATATTTCACACACAATATATACAAAAAAAAATTTATTGTTGAAACTCATTTAAGAAGGTCAAAATTATCCAGACATCGGTCTTTTAAGGTAACAAGTCTATTGATGAGGTGCCAAAACCACTCCAACAATATCTCCATTAAACTTGTCTGGCAAGCCGGGTAATAGGTGTATCGGAAGAAACAAAACCAGATCGCGTGTTGAAGCGCTTGACTTGGCACGACCAAAAAAAGAATTTTGTACGCACTAATTTGGCGACACAAGTCAACCACGAACTTTTAAACAATAACACAGGTAAAACGTCATTCTGAGTTAGGTTTTAAAGTGAGTGTTGCATTTGAAGACCTATTTTACAAATTTAATTATCACTAATTACTTGAAAATGTTGATAATATGGCTGATTAACTAATTAGTGTAACCTTGGATAAATAACAGTGAAGCAAGTAGAGTGGTAGCAATTGTTGTTCATGACTTCACAAAATTTTTAAATAATATTATTAGATTTTTATTCAAAACTTTTACAATTCAATTTATTTTTAAATAAGACATTTTTTAATAAGTTAGCAGATAAACTATGTGTTTGAGTATTTAACCAGTTAATTTTCAAAAATTTTGGATGCAATAGCGGAAATGTAAAGAAGCCTTTGAATCTGATAATATTTTCCCCACTAATTGAAACAAAATTTTACATAAATTTAATTTTTATTGATCCCTACATATATTTGTAATAAAAATATCATATTTTTGAAACATCAATGAAACCTTAACGCCCATTTCTTGAAAAAACTCGGGAAAATACAAAAGTTATTGAAATATACAAAATTTATAAGATTTGTGCTACAGAAAACTGAGATTTGTGTAGCACGAAAGCACGAAGAAGTACAGTTTGAAAAGTTTATATTATGATTAAAAATAATTTGTTAAATTTTAAATTAATTGACTATATTACAAATAGTTTTTCAAATCAAAAGTAACTAAGCGATTAAAAAAATTGCCAAGAAAACATTTCAAATATTATCGTTCCTTAAAAGTTAAATTATTTTAAAAGTTAAATTATTTTAAAAGTTAAATTATTTTAAAAGTTAAATAATTTTAAAAGTTAAATTATTTTAAAAGTTAAATTATTTTAAAAGTTAAATTATTTTAAAAGTTAAATTATTTTAAAAGTTAAATTATTTTAAAAGTTAAATTATTTTAAAAGTTAAATTATTTTAAAAGTTAAATTATTTTAAAAGTTAAATTATTTTAAAAGTTAAATTATTTAAATTTGATTTTATTTTAACTTATATTTTTCGTAAATACTACTAGTAAAATCAAAAATATAGTTGCATGGATAAAAAAAAATGAGAAATGTTGTTATGCTAGTATGTAGAAAATGTCTAGGGAAGCATTGGAAAAATTAAATTAGTGACAAAGTTTGCAGTTAAAAATTGACCTTTTAGAAGTCATAAAAAAGGTGGTAAATGAGTGCAAGAGACGATTATGGTAACGTGTCTATGTCTAATGCCACTTTAACTTCTTTCTCAATACCTTTTTACTTTCAACTAAATAATATCAATATTCAATAACCAGTGGTTTCTGTGAAAGTATTGCAGTTTGATAAAGTTGTATTTGTGCAATAACAGTCTAAAAAAAAACTAAACTCCTCGGCGCAACAGCCCACTACTGGGCCAAGGCCTGCCGTGCCCATTTCAGCTTTTGTGACCTACGGATCTGGGGTGCTAGGCATATGTCCCGGTAAGGTGATCAGCCTCACGCGGAACCCCCCCCCCCCCAGTGTTTAGTTCCCAAGCATGCTTGGTACCCATTTTATCGACCCATTCAAGGGATGAAAGGATGGGTCAACCTCGCCCAATCTGGGATTTGATCCCCGGACCTGTGGCGTGGAAATGCGAAGCACTACCACTAAGCCACTGGGCCTTTACTTTATACAGTACATAATTACCGAAATCGTGTGGTTACGCATAGTTAGTATTTTTCTTAAGGGTAGGGTAGGGTTAATCCAGTAGGGCAATAACAGTCACTGGCGCTAAATGCGGCACAATCAATTTGAACTCTATATTCCAAATTATAATAGCCTTTCCTATAAAGAAAGTTGCAAACAAGACACTTTTGTGAAGTGAACACTACAAAGGTCAACGTATGTGTACCTTTAGAAAAAGGATATATAAAACCAATACACATTATTTCATCAAAAATTACGAGATCATTAAAAAAATCATCAACTCACCACAAAACACCTGCATCCAGCCACAAATATGGAAGACAGTGGACGAGTGGAAGACGAAGAAAAGCACCATGCAGCAAATACAAAGCAGGATAATGACAACACTCAGGCCGATGAAGACGGTGGCCGCTCTGAAAGCCGGCGTCGGTATCGAGTTGAAGTCCGTCAACTTGCCCTCGCAGATGACATCTTGGCCATCCTGTACCATCCGGCACGCTTGCCACAGTCCGAAGTGCCCGGTACCTTTGCTGTCCGGAGTGTCCCCTAGCCAGTGAGGCTGGACAAAGACGACAACGACTATGATGGCGAAGCAGATGGTGAAGACACCCCATAGGACACCGATGGCTTTGGAGTTCTTCATGTAGCTGTGGTGGTGGAGGCTGGATTCGGAAGCGTACTCGTATTTGGGGTCCACGGTCATGGCTGGTTCTGGAATGGGTTTAGTTCTTTCAATATTCAGCAATTATGTCTGAAATGACTGGTGTACGTGAAGGATAGAGTCCAGAGTGTCTCTTTTTCCGTTTAAGAAACTAAATCCGTATCTGAAATATCTTAACTACCTTGGAAGATAATATCCAGAATAGTTTACTATGGCTTTTTACACTAAGTACAAATTCCAAAATGTCGAACTAGACAGATCTTACTACAAAGAAACAACGCTAAAGTTAATATCCAGAAGTCTTGGCTCCCACAACTACAATCAAAATATGATTATCCGAAAGAGTAAAAACACAATGTCCAGCGAACTGTAATAGTCTGTAAAAACAACGTCCAAAATATTAGAGATGAACTGTGAAAGGTGGAAGAAAAATGAAGAACAGTGGGGAATGAGTGAGGGAGGTTTGACGACTGACTGGTTTGGCGGTTGTGCGGCGTTGTGTATCGAGGCAGGTTGGTGAATGTGTGCCAGTGGGGTGTTTTGGTGTTGGCGGTCAGAGTAGTTCTCAGCTTTGGAAGATGCGTATTTGGCGCCAAATTCGGTTAGCTGTCATTGTCGGGGAAGAATCAGTAGAGTAGATATGGGAGATATACACTCTTAAAACAAACGAGCGGTTTTAACTCAGTCTGAGTTAATTTCCACTCCTTTCCGTGCCGAGAATGCACTTCCCCTATGGGAGTGGATTTCACTCTTTTGTTTTAAGAGTGTAGGTTTCCGTCAAATGGGACAGAAAGAGTAAAATTGGATTTGCTAATCAGTAGTAACACTAGAGACTTAAAAGTAAAAATTTAGTTAAGTAAAGACTTTTCTTAATACATTAGTTTTAAATTAATTTGTTATAGTGATTCAAATGACAATTCATTATGACAAAATGCAATCCATTTCCGCCTTCAATGGACATGTTTCAGGTCTTAAGTAGCAACAGTTCCACAGAAATTAAAATAAGGTCTCGATTGGTTATTTAATGTAGTGGGCGGAGCTTACCATTTCATACCATTAATGTGGTTCTAAAATACAACGCCCCTCGCCAATAGCTCTCGTGTAGCTCTAGTGCGACGATAATTCAAACTAAAACTTCATACCATTAATCACCAAAACCACTAATGAAATCCTAGAACGATAAAAGGAATGACTACGTCACGTGAAACAAGCCAATTTATAATCGAACATTAATATTTTAGACAAAATAAAACATTTATTTAAACTAAGAATTCTATGGATATGATCATACAGCAAACTACCAATTAAATTTTGTCAGAAGACTATACCTGAAACCTCTTTTCTTTTATTTAAATTACGGATTTTTGAATAATCCATTAACACCAATATCTTTAAATCTAATCAAATAAAGTGTTACCTTTTGAAAACCAACCAAATTTTCGGATGGTAGGTTATTAATTTTGTCGGTGATGTCTACACTGTTAAAATTTTGTGCTTGGTTTCACCAAGATATTGGTTCCTAGTAGCTGCAACGGCTGAATGGTGAAACGTTCCACCATATTTTTGGTATTCGGTTGAATAATTTCTCAGGTTTTTGTTTCCAAATCCAGAAAAATGGTTCAACCAAACACCGAAAAAAAGGTGAAACATTTCACCATTCAGCCGTTGCAGCTACTAGAAACCAATATCAAGGTGAAAGGAACCAATATCATGGTGAAACCAAGCACAACATTTTTAACAGTGTAAGGTACATCATAAAACCCCTTAATATTTAAATTAATATAAGTCATCAAACACTACTTTTCCTATTTAAGAATATGAAGTACTTTTTTAAATCGCTAAAGTATAATCATCCATCATTCGTATGCAGCTTCCTAAGCTTGTTTATTCTTTTTTGACTTTTGACCCAGTGTTTGTTTATTTTTAAAACCGAGAATAATTCAAACTGCTTTACATATTTTAATTGAAAATATAATTTGATTACAAAAATAAAATTCAATTAAAACGAATTTGAATGGAGTAAACTGGTATTAAGATTACGTATAGTTCTTAGAATTATTTCAAAATTCCAATTAAATTATTCCACCCAGTTTCTTCAAACTGGAATTATCTTTTTATAATCTACATTTAATTCCACTTCATGTTCACTATTTGACTTCTTCGACTGTAAAAATGTTAAATGGAGTACAAATTCAACTTTTTTTTTGTTCAACAGAAAAACCCTTTTTGTTTCGGTTTACTTCACAAAGTGTTCTACAAGACAACCGGTCTAGAACACACAAATCGTCAGTTTCACCTGTCCGATGCCAACTTCAGTTTGTTAAAAATACGAAAAAAATAATTATTGGCTCATGAATCTTTGAACCGGGAACCGAATGTACAAATGATGTATACGATACATTCTATCATTTGTATTTTTTTTTGTTCGATACCAGATTACATTTTAAATTGACTATATCGAAGAGCTTTGTGGAAGAACGTGTAAGTGACAAAAAGGTGAAAACGAGAAAATGAACTTTAAAAGTTTTTCGTTTCGGCTTAGATAAGTAAAAACGGTACTTACAAAAGGTACTCAAAGTTTATGAAAGGGGGGAATCTTTTTATCTTTAACGGGTAAAATAACATGTTCAATGACACAGAAATATCAATTTAAAAAAAAAATGTCACTTAGCACGTTCTTTCACTAAGCTCTTCAATGGTGAATATGTTTTATATTTCATACGCCTGTGGCTTTTTAGGTTTTCTCGAAACAAATGTTTGTAAATTCAGGCAACGTTAATACAATACAGCATAGATAAATTAAAAACAAACATGTTAGTTTTCAAGTTCTGAATTGATACATTAATTGTATCAAATTGAGAGCATTTCCCTTTGAAAGATAGTTTTGTTTAATAGTGATTTATGGCAAACGCAAACAAAGTTCTATTTATTCAACAATAAATGCATATTTATTTTTAAATACCTAGTTAAATGAGTTGTTTTTTAACGACGTATTTTTGTTATTTAATGTCCTAATGATTTATTTAACGGTATGGTTAGTCTGTGACAGGAAAAAAAAATTAATGTAAATCTTTACAACAACGAAAAAATCTATGCCAATCATTTAATTCTTAAAACTTTTTTTTACATGTTCATGTCAGAATAAATTGAACCTAAACGGTTGACTTGTAGCTTTTCATAGATTTTTTTAAGCTTTAAATTTTTAAAAAAATTATCACAATTAAAAATAAAGATAATTTTATTTAAATTAGGAGTTTTCACTATAACCTATCGCATTTATTTCCTGTTCATCTTCGATAATAATTTTATTTAAATTAGTAACTTTCAATTAAACTTTTATTATTTAAGTTTCTGTTGTTATCTTTATATAACTTTTCTGCTGTCATCTTTATGTAACTTTTCTGCTGTTATCTTTTTTTTATGATTTAATATAACTTTATGGGGTTGTTTCACGGAGGATCTGGCAATAGCTTTGCGGTTTTGTTTTCATGTGTTTCAACAGTGTTGCCAGCAGTTTTTTTAAAGTCACTAAAAGGATTCCAAAATGCAGCTAGTATTTTTACGATATTTTTTTTGTTATTTTAGAATAATTCTAAAATTACAAAAAAAATATCGCAAAAATACTAGCTGCATTTTGGAATCTTTTTAGTGACTTTAAAAAAACGTGAAACGCTTTGCTAGTATTTTTATGGTCTGTTTTTGTAATTTTAGAATTAAATGGTATTTTTTCGTAGTGTTTTTCTCTTAAAACTGATGGTAACGCTGTTGAAAGACATGAAAACAAAACCGCAGAGCTATTGCCAGATCCTCCGTGAAACAACCCCATTAAGAGAAATCTTGCCATTTGAGTTAGGAATTGAATTACTTAATGTCGAGTAGTATTTATTTTGAATGTTACTATACATCTAAATTGGTATTGTCTAAGAATACCTGAAAACTCCAAACGGTTGTTAAAGCATATATATATTTGTATACCAAAAAATTATTTTATTTGACGAAATACTAATTATTTTATCTGGCGAGAATAAAGTAGTTGTAAATAATAAAAAAGTTTACATGTTAAGTATTGTAAATATGAAATAGAATAAAGTACTTATAGACAATTGTAATGCAATCCATGTATTAAACAAACTTCTTTAATAAACATATTTACAGTTATAAATCAAGCATTTAGAAGTAGCATAAAATGATACATTAAGGTTATTTTAATATTTAAACACTTTATCATTATTAACCATTATCATCACAAACTTGAGAAATATAAAACCTAAACTTTGAAATCGAGAATAGTTTAATTAACATCCAAATTCATATACCAAACAATTAATAACCCATAACAAACCAATAATTTTCTCTTACCCACCAATTATGTCAAAACACAACCGTTCAATCCGTTTATCAACTTGAAATTTGAAAACAAAATAAAATTTCGAAGAATATTTAATTCATATAGATTGGCGACCACTTGTTTCAACCTCTTGCGACCTGGCGTCCCCATTTGGGGACATTTTTTAAAACCTCCCCACAAACAATTAACATGTTTATTAGTTTCGAAATTGACCTGGTCCGATAAAAGAAGATCCGAATATCACTTTTCTGCATTTGAAACAGGTACCAGTAGTTTATTTCTGTAAAGAAATGAAGTTGAACGGGATGTCAATACGAAATTAGAGTTCTTAAAAAAATAACTTCAAACTAGTTCTTTCTTTAAACTTTTCAAAAATTTCTTTTAGTAGTTTGTTTTTAAATGCAAAATGCCTTTAAAACTATGTTAAAAAAGTGTTTACTACAAATAATTTAAACATTTTTTTTGCATTTATAGCATAAAAAATGTTTATTTTTAGAGCTTAAGGTGTGTCTCTCAGTAACTATTAAACATATTTTTTTTAAAAAAATTCTTTGCAAAACATACCTTTTTATATATGTGTATGAAAAGTATAATTATATGAAGAACAAGTAGGTTTGTAACAGAATCTGTCACTTAACCCGCTTCCACACAAAAGTTGTGTTAAACAGGTAAAAAGGCGCCAAACACTGCATTAATTCTATATTAAACATTTACATGCTAAATTTGGCTAGTTTTATTTATTTTATTTCGAAAATTCAATAATTATTACTTATCGTTTGCAAAAATTAATTTGTATTTCAAAGAATAAATATGTAATATTCCTCGCTTTTAAATAGAATGAAAATATTTCATATCAACATACAAAGAATTTCGTAGTGAAATATATTCGACGTCATTTCAAACTGATCGATGTCGCAAAATAAATTTATTTTAATTTATTGTCTAAAAGAATTAAGTTTCTCGGGCGATTGTTGCGAATGGCAATGGTGATTTAATTCTAATAACAAACAGGGCCTTTAGCTATTTGTAATTCAAACTTTTAAACGTCAAAATTAACTTTTCATTAATCTTCTATCTCAGATTTAATAATTAGATTTAATTAAATTACAGTTCGAAAAAATATAAATTAGTACAAATGATGCTTTAAAAATAAAAGCGAAACTTTGCACATTTTTTATGCCAAGTTAGAATTCTCTTTGCATCTTTCTTCATACATATATAATGAACCATCAAAAGAACTCTATTGTGATATTACAACAATCCAAACTGAATCATATCACATAAATAAATATTCTTTCAAATGTTTGTATTTTTTTAAATAAAATTTCTCGTACGTTAACGAAATGGCAACAGTGAAAATATTGAATAAAAATGGAATTTGCATGTTATTCAATGTAGATTAAATTTTAAGTTATTTAAATTTAAATAAACTTCTTATTAAAATTTTTTAATGAAATTTGGAATGTAGCCTAATATGATTTTTCGCTTCAAATGACGTATCCACTTGTATGTGGGACTTGTAGATGGCAACATTGAAAATATGAATAAAAATGAATTGCATGTTATTTTATTAGTAGATTAAAAAATTTAGTTATTTAAATTTAAATAACTTCTAATTTAAATTTTTAATGAAATTTGGAATGTAGCCTAATCTGATTTTTTGCTTCAAAATGACGTATTCCACTTGTCTGTGGGACTTGTGGTTCTTTCTGTGAAAGTGGGTGACGGACGGGACATACGGACGGACAGACAGACAGGCGGACTGAACGATTATAAAATCTTCCACTTTTTACGTTATAAACGTAGTGTGGAAGCTAATATACGTGTAGGATTTTGCTGGGGTCTTAAGGGTAATTCCATGAAAAATTATCCTGTCTGTAGTGTAAGTCACGTTTGTAAAAAGTGATTATCACTACAACTTTTTACATTAAATGAAAAAAAAATGTGGAATAGTTGATCTACACTTATTATAACTAAATAATGTAATGCATTTTATTTAATTTGGTTTATTTTTTAAATTTAAAAAAGCTTTTTATCTCCTCTTAAATCGTGACTTACACTGCAGTTACATGGATTTAGCCTTAAGAGGTTATGTAACTGCTGTTTTTGTCCAGAAAGTGGCATATGAGATTCACGTCGTCTTTCACCTTGTGCAGTTGTCATGGAAAGTGTTAAAGTTCGTATTTGTAAGCAATAACTTGAGTGCAAACCCGGAGGTCTTTTACCATGATACCATGCATCTTCGAAGCCATGTGGAGGTGAGATTATACGGAGATGTTACTGATTAAAAACCAATGCAATATACGGTTTGCCAAGTGAAGCTTCTTTTATGCATCGCAAGAAATAGGCGAATTATTTGCTGCTACTTTTCATACAACAAAATAGATACATAAAACAAATACGTGCAGAAGAATCATAGCAAGTCGTAGTTTTGGCGAGTTGGCAAGCGCTTTCTTTCCCCGCATGAGGCAATTTAGTGGTGTCTAGGCCAATAGCAATCAGCCAGGCCTAATGACTTCATGAACGCTTTTTACCAAAGTTCCCATGTCTCTGTCTACGTTATTAGAGCCACTATCTATAATTGATGGACCAAGTTGCAAATACTCGCATTCTCCAAAGTATAACTAAGATATAGAATCCCGTTCATGTGCAGCTTCCTCCGATTGAACTTACAGTCCCTGGACAAATTATTAGACGCACTGTATTTTTTTTAGTAATGATGAAAACATACCAAAGAATGCCATATCATTAAAAAAGATGTCGATATATGTATTAAGTATAGCAGATAGTATTTTCGATTCAATAGCTTAAGTTTAGGAACACAAATGTCCTTCTAAAGGTATTTTTTTCATCATTGATTGATACATGAAATCTTGCAGTGCGTCTAATAATTCGTCCAGGGACTGTACCATTATCAAAAGTCGCCAAAGAACAGACTGGGCCCGATATCCTAGCTATAATTTGAAGAATTGAGTTTTACAACTACATTATAAATTTGGCTTGTTTCAGGGGACATATTTTCTCCCAGCTTTTAGTTATGGGCTTCTTCGATTGATTCTCAATTTGGTGCTCTGCTTCCACGTGACGTTGATTCACCAATCGAGGCTCCAGAAAGAATTTATTTTCATTCCCATTTATTTTGCCACTCAAGACCTGAATCTTTCCCATTAATATAGATGTTTACTTCAACCTACTGCTGCATGGGTATATAGTTATTACCCATAGATATCATAGTTAAAGTATTAGATTGGCAGATCACGTGATCTCCAATGCTAACGACGCGACGGGACGCGCATGGCGGATCAGAATACGAGGGCAATTTTTTACATAAGAGGACGATATTTTTTTTTTAATTTTAGAATTATTCTAAAATTACAAAAAAATATCGTAAAAATACTAGCTGCATTTTGGAATCTTTTGAGTGACTTGAAATGCTTTAATAGTATTTTTTTGTAATTTTAGAATTAAAGGGTATTTTTCCGATGATGCCGTAGCATTTTTCTCTTTAAAGTGGTGGCAACACTGGCCCCATTGCTCTCTTATTCTGGTCCTACATGCGCGTCCCGTCGTTAGCATTGGAGGTCACGTGATATGCCAATCTAATACTTTAACGATGATATCTATGTTATTGCCCCAATTTTAATAACCGATTTCTTAAAGTTTAAAATTATGGGTTTTGCATTAAAAGATCAATGAGTGAGTAGTTTGTTTGATTTTAGTAACATAGATTTTACAATGCACCACTCACATCATATAGGAACGCGGAGCATCTGTATACTAGGGCGTATCACATCGGTCTGGCGAATTTAAGACGGCCTCACTATTTTCTTACTGAAGCATCTTCATCGCACTCTAGCCTTCGGTTTAAAACAAGCAAATATATTCCGGCGGAAAAAAGTGGTTAATTTATAACTCTCTGGTAGCAGCGGTGACAGGTTAGTTACGTCGTCATCAGACATTAGTAAAACAAAATAGAATAATAGCATTTGAACAAATCATTATTTTAAATGCTTTGAAAAAAACATTTAAAATAACGAGTTGTTTAAAAATCGTGTTATCTTTTCTTTTACTAGTGTCAGATGACAATTTTAAAAACGAAAGAAAATAATCGAATTTTTCCGCGTTTATCCCGTGATGATAGCTTGTTTGATAAATAGCCTTTGTGAATCTTTTCCTGCTAATTTGCATGTGTCGAATTCGGAGTTTATGCATCACGTTTTTCAGGTCTAAAGTCACATTTTCGGAAATAAATATTATTCTTAATTCGTTTACAGGAGAAAGTTAAAAGTAAATTAAACTTTTTTTATATACGGACGTGTTAAAAATGATTCGTATACCGAGAGCATAATTTATCATCATGCATTTCATCGAGTTTTACCAGCAATGCAATTTTTATTTCTTCACATTTATTCTATTTAAACAGATATTCTAATGTTGATGGAACTGTAGATGAAAAGCGTTTAATAAAAAGTAAATATGTGTGTTGTATTCATATTTCATTTCCTTGTCTTGCATACTTTGCGAAACTTTAGGTATTCTATTACTTCTTATTTTCGTAGCTCTTTCCTTAACTGTTTTTAACCATCAAAATTTCCTTTTTTTATCATACTAAAAGGATGTAAATTCATTAAAAAGTGTAGCTATTTATATTTTTTCATATGCGACTGGTGATATGAAACCTTAGCTAAGCTTAAGCTTAGCTCATTTCCTAATAATTGTAACACTCTAAACTTCTTTTTTTAATACGCTATCATGATGAAAATGCAGTTTAATAATATTAAAAATTTATTTTTTTCATATGTGACTTCATATGTGACTTCCAAAAGTTAATCTATCCCGGCCAGTAACTTCCCATCGAGTAAACAAGGTCATTACTAAACTAACATGAGTAGGTAAACTTCAGTATCTAAAATAAGGAATTAGACCAATTTTGTCCTGAAACAATCCCTCTTTCAATATTCCTTTTTATACTTTATAGTTATTAAATGCTTTAAAAACAATGGTCCAAGTCATTGTTGCGGTTACTACAGTTTACCTGTCCACGACAGAATACTGCAGATTAATTGCAGTATCTATAATAATGACTTAGGCCATTGATGCAAGCACTCTATAACTCTAACCTGATAGCAAGTGTACTGAAAGACTGATTATTTAAGAGCAAACATGGTCCAGTTCATTGTTGGGGATGCTTCAGATTACCTGTCCACCACAGATTAATCGAACGCATTAACACAATTCCACGCGCCCAAATTCCAGAAGCTATTCCACATCAACTTATTCTTTATTTAATTCTTTCGATTCCATCTCGGGTGGGGCTTCGAACCGAGAATCCTTTGTGTCAGACGCCTAATCTCCTCCAGACGTCATCTTAGAGCTTTGCTGAAAAATTTCATTATTATTTCTATCAGATGCCGCCGAGATGACAAGGAGAACAGGCTTTTGGCTTCCAGATAGAAATTCCCGCCCAAATGAATTCGTAATCCAGCCTTAAGTCTTCAATCTTATCTGTTTGATGGAATACGTTGCGCTATAATCTATCAAAGCATTTTGATTTTGTTCGTTGGGTTTGTTAAATGGGTTTTAGTATTATGCTAGTAACTGGTAAGCGCAGCTACAGCTCTAAGTTTAAGAAATCCAAAATCAGGAACCGATTACAACATTTTTAACATTTTACAGTTACCGAGAACGTCTAGATATTTATGTTCACATATGGTATACCTTTAAAATTTTGATCAGTGTTAAATTGTTGATTTGTAACTCACAATATTCGTATAAAAGAAACGGAAGACTTTAATAAAATCATTCATTTACATTCCACATTTATAATTTACTTTCATTCAGTAATATTCCGTTTTTAGCCTACTTTTCTTTTTAATTTGAAAGAATTTAAAAAAAAAATGGAAAGTAGGTATTGACATGCATGTTCGTCCGTACTTTTCTTTCAAAATTGGTTCGATTAGTCGGATCTTAAAATATATATATTTTTTTTTTTGCTAGCCTATATTGTCATACCTTTCTAGCTTTCATAGTTTTTGCCTGTCTGTCTGTACGTCCGTACGGACACCTACCATTTTGTAGACAAATTATCCATTTATATAGCATTGAAATTTTATTTTCAGTCATTTAAGTCGATGTTGCCACAACAACAATAGCATTAATAACTATATTAACTTAAAACTGTTATTTGGGGGAAAGATTATTTTTTTCACATAAATCAGTCTGAAATGACGTCATAAAATGTAGCACAATGTCATTATATTAGATTGGTCATTATTTGTTTACTAAGAAAGAGACAAGGCGTTCCTATTTTTGGCAAAAAAAGAGGGTTATTTTTAAAATCTACCAACTTTAATGGAACTAGAATTAACTGAGGGAGTATTCAGACCAAAAAAATAATGGCCGAACGTCCATTCCAACTCTTACCAAAAACTATAATTTTTATTAACGGCAACATTAATGCTTCCCAACAATAGATCATTTAAAAGAATAACCTTGCTCAAAAGCATTTAGTATATTTTCGCCATCCCATAGTTAGAAGCATTAGTCTAACAAATAGTCTGTGCCGACTATTAAAATTCCCTATACTTTGACGAGGGACTCAATGTCAGCGATTACTGTCGACAAAGTGTTCTAAAATTCGCAGCATAGTTCCAATTCAATGTCAACATTCCTCGAGAAACGATTTCTAACGGTTAAAGAAATAAGCATTGTTTACTTTCTCATGTTCTGTATTTTTCGTATTTTTCAACTCTAAATTGAATTACTTTGTTAATTTTGAATTCACAATTTTATAGCAAATGTTAAATTATAAATTGATTAACGTTTTAAAAATACTAGATTTCTTTACAAGTTTAGTGATTTGTAATATTAATCTTAGCATGATGTTGAACGGTAATTTCAATATACTACTTATATACGTTAATTGATATGGATCTCGATAAAAATACATATGCATGTGTTCCTTTAAACTACCACACAGCACATGCCATGGAAACTGACATAGGTGTTTCATAAATTGTCTGATAGTGTTGTCTAAAATGTAGCAATAAATCTAAAATCTAATTTTTTTGGTAAAAATCAACCTGTAGGTTTTCGGACAATGCGGATTCTAATAAAGAATTGTGTTTTTTAATTAGAATTATTAAAAGAATTAAGTTTCCGTTCCCAATAGCGCCCATATACATGTATGTGTCTAAAAAGCGTCCAGTCCAAACATTTTAATTTAAAAAGTGAATGCTACAGAAATTATTTCAAATGCTTCTTTTACACCTTCACTCAACTTTGCCTTTTCAGTTGGTTTCAAAATTATAAGACCTATGAATTGACCTCAATAAAGTCTACATTTTATCGTAAATTAAAATGTAACAAATATAAAAGAATACACAATTTTACAATTTTAAAAGGGTTTATTAACTTGGAAAAATAGATATCTATATTATATATATTTTTTTGTAAAACGAATGCATAAAAGTGTTAAAACTGTTACATAATTATAAAACCAACTATTATATAATAAGAAGAAGAAATTAGACGTCGCGTCGTTACGATGCTTCTTAATGTCGTTTTAATACGTAGTACATTTATTTAACTCCATTTTCCGTTGGTCCAAATGGTGTGTTTCAGACGCAATAGATCTAAAACATACATTTTATTTTGAATTCGATAACTAGAACATATAATACAGGTTAAAAGTCATATTTTTTCAATTTCTTGTCTCTGCGATGAATATCGTTTATTTTATAGTATTATTATACAATTGAAGTCCATGCCACTTCGAACGACCAAAAATTTAAACTAATTATTTCACAACTTTTTCGGTTCACAATTTAGGTTTCGTTTGAAATATCGTCGCACTAGACTAGAGCTACACGAGGGCTATTGGCTACGGGCGTCGTAATTTAGAACCACAGTCAGGTGACGAGCACACAATTTAGGACTCTTGGAAACAGGCAGGAGAAAAACTTAAGTACTGCACTGCGAAATACATTACATCTTGTCACCCTACCCTTGGCGCACCAATAACGACTACTTTCACTGTTCTTCACAAAAATCCGAATCCTTTAAATCTAACCAAACAAACACTGCGCAGATTATAGAAAACAGGGGGGCTCTGAACCGCAAGTCAAGGCGAAGGCGTGGTAATCGCACGTACGCGAATTTACCCATTGTCCAAACACGAGGATTTGGTTTTGACCTTCAATTTTCTTGAGAAGACGGAAGAAAATTGGGAAGAATGCAATACAACAACGGCGTGAACAATCCACTTTGTGATCCCTCGGGAAACGCGTGGTTTATTAATGAATATTGGTCTAATTCAAGGATATAAGTTTAATAAACGAATATCGATTTGGAAGTACTAAATCAAATTGATTACCTAACTATCGATTTATGATAACAAACTATCGATATTAAACTATAAATCGTTATTAATGAACCATCGATTATGAACAAAACATCGATTTATGAACCAAACTATCGATTTATGAAACAAAACTATCGATTGATTGTGTGAAGCTTAATAATGTAATCGATATGGTTTTTTTTCTAAACGGGGCTGTTTTTTTGCGGATAAAGCCGTTTGCAAACTAGGCATATTCCCTAGAACTTATATCTATTTTTTGTGGCACTATGCAGGTGGCTCTCGTTATCAATTTTGAGTTCTCTGTATGGATGCTAAAATATACCGAGATTTAATTTTGCTAGGAGAACCCAATAAGCCAAATGGGTACTCAAAGGATCTTTTACATGTCACATAATCATATAACATGTGTGCCGACGATTTCCCATCACAAAAAATTGCCGGATCAGCAGGGGCACGAACCCGCGATCTTGGGCTTATTGAGGCGGGCATGTAATGCATCAAAAGCCACTAAGCCGTGTAAACTACAAGTAATGTTGAATATAAATAACTTAAAATTCGATGGTTCACTCCATTCTTTAACACTTTCGCTAAGTGGGAACTTTGTTGCCGCGTAACTTGTTATAGGAGTACAGCATTATCGAATCCTTTCTAGTACGCCCATCCATGCCGTTTTAGAAGTTAAAGAGTTAAAGCCTGCTAATATCGTTTACTTAACTTTTAACCTGTTAAAGTTATCACTTGTAGAACGATTCCATTAAATGTCTCACTTTTAGCGCGTTTTTAAGTGTCACTTTTGGCATGATAATTGGTTTAGTTTTTTGCACGTTATTGATAAAATAAAACTAGTTAGCGTTTTTCAGGTGACGTAGATCCTTTCGGCTTTTATTCCTTCGATTGGTTCTCTGTTTCCATGTGACATTGATTCAATAATCGTGGTTCGATAAATAATTTATTTTTATAGCATTTGTGTTGCCACTCAAGCCCTGAAACAAGCCAATCATATCGAATAAATTTATAGTTTCATAAATTAAGGAGAAAACGGTCACCAAATTCAAGCAAAAAATAATTTTTATCATTCAATTTCTTTATGAAAATCTAATTTTGAAATTTTGCTTAAACAATTGGCAATTAAATTAAACGGCATTAAAAAAAATTTGAATCTTCTACTTATTTAAGTATGGTTATTTAAAATTATAGTTATTAGTTATATATAATTTTATATATTATTTCCATACAAGACTAACTTTAAATAAAATTAGAAAACGTATTAATGTATTGATTGAATTTACTGAAGGTATTAAAAGTGATTTTCGGAACAAACTTTTTCTTCTATGACTAACCAAAATTACACATACATAGTGATAATTTAACTTCTAACGGTACGTATTGAGCCCCACGAAAAATCTACGCTATGAGAAATGAGCTAACCTAATCCATTGACAATCACAACAATGAAATCATTGAAGTGTTATTTCAAGGACCAAAATCCGAATCATTAATCACTTAGTGACCTCTTATTAAGATTATTGCAACCAATCATTTTTACGCCTTTTGTCTTACATCAATCAACGATCAGACTTATTTACTTCATTTAACAAACAGACTCTTTCCAGGACTGTTTTCACATAAGACATCCAGCTAAAAACAGTCATACCATGTGTCATTAAAATATATATTTTAAATTTCAGTAGATGTTTCAGTTGGGTGGACGTTCAGTTGAAAACATTACGCATATATTAGTACAATTGAAAAATTAAACTGATTGTTACATCCTTTTTCGTTAAATAATAAAATTATTTGAAAACTAATCACGCCAAATGATTTTTTTTTTTTTGTAATTTGAAATATTGACTAAAACTGTGGCTGTCCCTTTGGAAATAGTATTCTGTTAACGTTAGATATATGTCACTTTTCCACTAAATTACGACTTAGTATAGTAGAACAGCAATACCAAGGCAAGAAGACATATTGCTCTGCTGCCCGTATATAATGGTATCACCTTGGGTTTGATAAATGGTTGATCCTGCAATTTCGAAGGAATGTATCCATCATTTTGACACATTTTCGACTGAAAAGTGTGATATTTAGCGCACTCGTTGTCCATAAAAGACTCACACGAGAGTGCGTTTTTCAAGGTGATGTTGGGGGCTGTCGGTTAGGCATTCGCCTAGCATGCGGAAGGTCCCAGGTTCGGGTCCGGGCATCGCCAAAATAACTGTCGACCTTATAAACGGCCCGTGCAGCCAAAATGTCCGACGAATATACCCCGTGTGAATTGAGTGCACGTTAAATATCCTTCAAAGTCCTAACGCTGCGTACGATGTCGCCCTCAGTTGCGTTGGGTGCCTACTCAGGTGTCGGCTCGTCACTAGACAGTGGTTATAAAATACGACGCCCGTCGCCAATAGCCCTCGTGTAGCTATAGTGCGACGATAATTCAAACTATACTTCAAGGTGATGTTTACTAGGCATTTGTTTCAGCAATAGAGTCGTGAAAAACAGTGCGATATGGCAGCTTGCGTTCACCTAAGCCATTATACTGTTGAACCAACTGCGGTTCTCTATTGGCGTAGATGACACTAATTTGCACTAAATTGCCTCGCAATTGAAAAGAAACGTTGGACTACTCGCCAAAACTACTCATTTTTGGGTCTTGTGAGTATTAGTAAAAGTCTACACTCTTAAAACAAAAGAGTGAAATTCACTCCTATAGGAGAAGTGCATTTTCGGCACCGGAAAGGAGTGAAAATTAACTCAGACTGAGTTAAAACCGCTCGTTTTAAGAGTGTAGGACGCAGATTGTTTTCTTTTATTTCTTTTACCCACTCCGAAAAAGAGTGAAATTCACTCCTATAGGAGAAGTGCATTTTCGGCACGAAAGGAGTGGAATTAACTCAGACTGAGTTAAAACCGCTCGTTTGTTTTAAGAGTGTAGATATTGAGTGACGCATGTGTACGCATGAACATATTAGATCAAAATTAAAGGTGTTATGCATCCAAAATTGTCTTTTTTAATGTTGTATAGTGTAGTTTTTTATATCCCATTCTTACAAAAACCTACTCTGGTCACTAAAACGGTTTAAGGGGATTTTATAAGTTTTTTTTAGAATAGTTATACATTTTCTAAAGACAGATAAAAATTTCATGATATATTTAATTTCAACATTTCAAATAATAAAAATTAGTTTTTTTTAACTTCCAATACAGTAACAGGTTTAACTAAACCCTTCCTGACTAACACTATCGACACTTATAGAACTATATTTTTTTTTCTAATATTCATTATTTCACGGAATTTTAATGAGTATCTACCCTATGTTTACCTTCACTTGATCAATTACTATTTTTTGTTGTAAAAGTTTTCGAGAAAAAATTTACTATTAAAGATTTCCCAGAATAAAATAACAATCAATTGAAACTTCATTTTTTATGGCGAATTGCTTAAAACTTCATTTTTGGCTTCGAAAACCATAACACATTTATTTTTCTTCATAAATCGACTAAACAACCATGTTTGAGATCGAGCCTCCGTAAGAAGACAATTATCACTCGAATTCCATTTCGACATTCTAAACAAATATTTGCAAAACCTCGAAACACCCTTTAGAGTATAATAACCTACCTAATGTAAGCACAATAACTGCGGAGGAGTAAGCAAACGACTGAATTTCATGTTGGTTTAATAAAGCGGCATACAAATGACCATAATCATCATTTCTAGAGTTAACCAAACATTTTGATTCCTTGGCCTGACTGACCTCATATTGAAGAAGGCAATTAAAAAGTTCAGGCGTGTTTGGTAAATTTGAATAGTCCGTTTGAGTAACAAACCAGTCGAGAAATTGAATTTTAGATGTAGTTTTCGGTAAATACGAAATTATAAAATATCTAAATGATTATCACAAAATTAATAGTACAATTGTAAGCCCAGTGGCTTAGTGGAAAGTGGGCCAGTGGTAATTGTAAGCCCAGTGGCTTAGTGGTAGGTCTGGGGATCGCCACAGGTCCGGAGATCGAATCCCGGAGAGGGCGAGGTTGACCCATCCTTTCATCCCTTGAGTGGGTCGATAAAATTGGTACCAAGCATGCTTGGGAACTAAACACTGGGGGTTCCGCGTGAGGCTGACCACCTTACCGGGACATATGCCTAGCACCCCAGAGCCCTAGGTCGCGAAAGCTGAAATGGGCACGGCAGGCCTTGGCCCAGTAATGGGCTGTTGTGCCGAGGAGTTTTTTTAGTACAATTGTAAGTCATATCACATATTTTTGCGATGATTTTTTTTTTAAAAAATAACATATAAAACGGATATATTTTTTATAGCTAGATAGCAGATTAAGAAACAAAACTGCACTGCGAAATGCAGTACGTTTGGTCACGTTTCATATATAGGGAGTTTGTACTTAATACAAAATTTCCCAACCATGGGAGATGATCCATGTTTGTTTCGTTCTCCATCTTTTGTCTTGTATGGTACAGACTTGATGTCCACTTAAGGAGACCACAAAAATAGCAAAATTTGCGATTTTTTTTTATTAGCTGGAATTAATTTCTGAAATCTCCTAAACTTGTTTGCAAAATTTCCAATGTATGACTGCTTTTTTAAAAAAGTTATTTGTATTTTTATGTGGGATGGTAGTACTGAAAACAAAAGCGAAATTATGAACTTTAAACCCCATTTTCTTGGACAGTCTGCTGACGCTTGTCGATGACCTCACAAAACATTTCATTTGAATGCTTTATTTTTATTTCAACAAAATTTTTTAAGGAGGCTGGAAGTAGACAGCCGGAAACAATTAAATTACCCAACAAACGTGTTTATAGACGATTTCAGGATATTTTTCAGCTTGTTTACGATTTCGAGATAATTATTCGGTGTTTTATCCACTTATTAATTTATTTATATCTATACTGATTTCATTCTTCATTTTATTGAGTATAATTAATGTTACATTGACAAGAATGCTGAATAAACAGTCCAATATTAAATGAAATTTATATAAAAACTACTTATTAGCTTTTGCTATTTTAATAAAGTTTTTTTATTCAAATCAATATAGTTAAATTTATATTAATTTAATTTTTAAATAGATTATGAAAATTATATTTAATTTATATGGCTGTATATAATTTTATAGTTTGTATTTACGGAAATGGAAACTTTAAATGCATTTTTCTCAGGGTTCAGTTTTCCTAGATGCCAAGTTTTTCAAAATGCTAAAACTTTTTAAATTATCGATTCAGTAATTTACTTTTTTGTGAGTAGTTTAAAATGTATGTGTTTATTAAAAACTAGCTTTCCAATTTTTTTTTATAGTTATTTTTTTAAAAACTGTAAAGCGAGAAAATCTTTATTTATAGAAACTTTTCAGGGCTTTTTGAAACACTTATTTTATACAAAAAATTGCATGTGATGCATCACATTTGGAAGCTAGTTTTTATGTATCATAGTGTAAAGTATCTGGGGAAAAATTGTAGTGACAAAATATTGGTATTTAAAAAAGTTTTAGTATTTTTAAAAATGTAATTGTTTAAGATAAAAAATTAAATTAAACAAAAACTTTACAAATATTTTTTAATAAAGTTTATTATAATACATTGTTTTTATGTGTTAATTCACATAACAAACCACGGAATTTTTAATCAAAAAGCTATAAATAAAAATAAAGTTGATGTGGTTGATGAGTCCCCTAAAGTTCGTACAATGTCCCATTACAGTAATGGCGATAACTATTCTGGATCTGCTGAATACTTTTCCAAAATGTCTACTACATATGACAGTTTTTGTAAATTAACAGCAGCAGATGAATCGTTGAACTGCGTTTTTGATCCTTAGTTATATCCTGAGCTAGAAACTCTCTGTTTATGAAATTGGAGATTTTAACAGGTTTCTACGGGGTTGCCCTTAAACTCCCCGAAGGGCCTCGATCAAATGGAATATCTCTATATTTTTTTTAATTAATGCTGATATCAGCATGGTGGGGGATATTAAAACCCTGAGGGGTGCTGACCAGTAATGAAGGGCTTTAATTGACATAAAATATAAGTTTGCATTCATTACAAATCATATTTTTTTCGGAGGACACTCATGCAAAGCCGGGTGTATAAAACTAGATATTTCTTGTTTGAAAATCTGAAATTTTCTCTGCATCCATAATTGGCATCAAAGTAAATAAAAGTTATCAAATCTCTTTGGTACTGGAACTCGAGTAACTGTGGTAGGCCGTTAATCTAACCAACCAAACCACTGAACCAAATTTCTCATTATCTGAGAGGTATGCTAATAGACTATTACTATACTGAAGTCATCGCGCCAGCCGCCATTGTTTTAGGTTGGGTTGAATTATCGTCGCATTAGAGCTACACGAGGGCTATTATGGCGACGGGCGTCGAAATTAAGAACCACAGTGAAGTGACGATCCGGCATCTGAGTAGACACCCAACGCCTAATTTAAGAGCGACATCGTACCCGGTGTCAGGACTTTGGAGCACATTTTACGTGCACTCCCTCTGCACGGGGTATTATTCGTTGGACATTTTTTGTGGCTGCAAAAAAAAACTAAACTCCTCGGCGCAACAGCCCATTAGTGGGCCAAGGCCTGCCGTGCCCATTTCAGCTTTAGTGACCTAAGGCACTGGGGTTCTAGTCCCGGTAAGTTGGTCAGCCTCACGCGGAACCCCCAGTGTTTAGTTCCCAAGTATACTTGGTACCCATTTTATCGACCCACTTAAGGGATGAAAGGATAGGTCAACCTCGCCAAATCCGGGATTCGAACCCCCGGACCTGTGGCACAGCAATACAAAGCACTACCACTGCGCCACGGGGCCTTTTTTGTGGCTGCACAGGCCGCATATAGGTCGGCAGTCATTTTCCGCCACTGTATTAGCCATTTGGTTTGTGGATTTTCGGTTTCATAATTCGGCGACAAAGATTGCTTTATTCCCCACGCGCGAGGGTGGTTGTAGATAAGAAGCATGTTAAAAAAAAATCCTTCGGCAAAGAGGATGAACTATAATTATTCCTAATCTAGTTTAGGGAATAGAAGGAACTTTCATATTAGACGTTGAAATTACTTGAACTACCTACAGGCGATAATTGACCTTAAAAACGGCGTGCATGTAAATCGAAAAATGCACTTAGGACTGTCAAAGTAAAATTTGTTTCTGAATGGTGAAGAATTTTTTTAAGAATCTAAAGTTACACATATGTCTTTTAATATCTTGAGGCTATAAGGCAAGTAAAGGATATTTTGTATGTAAGCATTGGTAATTACAAATTCGTGAAATGTAAATTACATTTTATTTAAATTTAAACAAAATTATGATGGTCATAACCTCATTGCATATTTTTTTCGTGTCGTCAAATCAAGTATATTTTGCTAGATCGCTGTTTAAAAGTTATAAAAATGCAGAGCTCAAAAGAGTTCATTTCGATATCCAATTATTCGATCAAATATAATAACATTTATTTTATGATAAACACATTCAGATATAATATGTATTAATGTATATAGTTTTTTTTAATTTATGATGCTTGGACTTAGAATAAAAAAATGCTAACTTGATAAATTCAACAGTTTAAACAATACTCGTTTCCCTAAAATAATACCCTAAGATTTTATTCTGCATTTCGAAAATATATGAATTTTTCAGAAAAGAAAATATCACATAACAATTCCATTTAAATACTATTTTTTCACACTATTCCACTTTCACCTTTGATCTACCAGGCAGTAAACTCATTGATCTTGGTCTTAAAAATCTTACTCTGGAATGCACAACCCGTTAATTTAATTGCCTTTTGTCTATAACAGTGGGCATGTTTTATGTCTTGAGTAGCAACAGAAATGTTGAATGAAAATAAATTCTATCTGGAGCCTCGATTAGTGAATTAATGTCATGGTGGAACAGAGTAACAATCGGAGAAAGCCATGGAATAAAAGCTGGAAGGAACTACGTCACTTGAAACAGGTCGGTTTGCAAAAGTTGAAGAAAATTAAAAGGTTGCTAAAATTTAAGGTTTTTTTTTTGTCGTTTTGGGAAATCGACGAACTAGAGCTATGCCGGGCTGAATTATACTAATTATCTACTAATAATGTAGTTTTTCAGCAAGTTCACGACGTTTTGACAATCCGACTGAAGTAGATTATTTTTTTATAATAAAATACTTGTCAATGTTTCAATAGTGTACTTGACTAAAAAAAATGTTATTGGATTAAAATGTTCCTATGCCAAAAATATTAGACCCGTATTTTTTTTCTTTTTTTCAAATACTCCATAAAAAAAAAGAGAAAAAAGGAATTTTAAAATTAGCACGAAAAATCACTCCCGGAAACGCTTTGCGGCTGTCACGTGGTATCTATGATGTCACTAGTAACTATAAACAAACTTTGAAACACCATTTTGGAATCTACTTAAGTAAATTTGAACTATCCGCTTTTGTAAAACCTCCACCCATTATCAATATAATTCTTATTTTAATAATAAGTTAGATTAAAACCAGTTTAATTACAAACAAAAAAACATCACACCGGTTTGTTCATACATACTAGTGACGTCAACCAAATCGACGTGTTTGTGGATCACGTGACGTACCGATGAAAAAAAAGCCATTTGAAAATGATTTTTATTAATTATTTAAAGATTTATTTTGCAAAAAATATATATACGTTTGTTATATTTGGGTTCAAACTATAATTTAATTAATATTGGAAATATTTTAGTGATACTGTCAAGTGCCCTATTGTTGCAAAAAATAATTGAATTACCATGATTTCGTAATAAACTTGGCGTGTCAAGAATCTTACGTAATTTCGCAGCATCACTTTTCGTGAATTTCTGTATGATGTATATTTATGACCAATATTATAGTATATTACAAAACGTTGTCCCACCGGTAGATAAAGGGTTAAAAACCGAAAGTAGGTTTTGAAATGTTTCATGTGTTAATATCAGCCTGCTCTGAATCGTAGTTTTTCAATACTAAAAACTTCGAATATAATTTAATAAAACCTAACAGCACTCGTAATGACAGTAATTCCTGAACCCCAAAGCGTCGTGCGTTCACTATTAGCGGCCCCGGAAACGACTTTATTACCCAGCTTGCAAAACCTTCACTTTCTCACAATGACCCACGAAGATGAAAAATGATGATACGGGATAGAAAACTGTCTTCCAATTACGTCACCTAGTCACTGTTTATGACCCACAATGCCCCGGGTCAACTCCAACGCCTGTCCTGATCATTAAACTTGGGGTATTTCATTAGGCCAAGTGGCAACAATGGTCCATGCTGAATGGAACAATGAGATTTTTACCACATTCTTTGTTTCGATCGTTCCCAGGCTCTAGTATGGAGCATTGTTTAACACTAGTAGTTTGTGGGAGTGGATGCTGTAACATATGGAAACCAAATAACTCTTGATTTTCAGTTAGTGGTAAAAGTCACGTGCTCACGAAAATGGGGTTTTATCATAGCCATGGTTATGACTTTTTTTGTGTGATTTTTTTTAAATAAATAGCTATGCTCAGTCACGTATACCTAATATTTTTACAAGATACTCTCAGTAGGCGACTTTAGATTGCTTAACTCAAAGGTTTAGCACACTATAGTTTTTAAAAATATAGTTAAAAAAATGAAATTAAACTAACCTAATTGGCATGTTTCAGGTTATGAATGACAACAGAAATGCAGAATAAAAAATTCTTTCTCCATTGGTGAATCAATGTCACATGGGAACAGAGCACCAATCGGAGAACTGATCGAAAGAAGAACAAAAATGAAAGCTAGAAAAAAATACGTCACCGAAACAAGCCAGTTTAATCCAAATTTTATTTCGAAATGCTTTTTTTCTCTTTCTCTTGACAAAAAAAATGTTTATTTCCAAATACGCACTTCCAAATAATCTGAATCAATACATTGAAATATTTTATGTAACTTCAAACCATTTTTATTAGCCTCTTCTTTTTATTTATCAAAATTCTAGTTAAAAAAAACGTTTACCTCTTATTTTTAAATTAGGAAACTGTTGTTCAGACAAACTATATAAATACACACGTAAAAGATAACCAGATTTATGAAAAAGGTCCATTGAGTCAAGCTTTTTAATGTTTATAAAAACTAAAGAATGTAACCACAATCAAATATTTCTTTAGCTGATAATATATTTTAGGTTTTAAAATCTTAAGAACACTACAGTCCCTGGACAAATTATTAGACGCACTGTATTTTTTTTAGTAATTTTAAGTTTCTTAAGAGTTTTAATGCAATAATGGTATATTTAAACTACAATATTATTGATTTTTATTTAAAAGAATTGTTGTAGACTACATATTTGTATTTATTTTAAGATAATTATGATTAATTATGATTAAGATTAATATATATTAATTATTTATTATAAGATTATTTATGTGTGGAATCATCATCCTCAAATGCAGGAGACAGGTACAGTCTTGCATTGATAGCTACCGCGCAGAATTAAAGCTTTGATAGCGGCTAAAGTTGGCTCAACTAAATATTGACTTTTACTAACATTAATTTCACTTTTCTTTAAAACTTAATAAACTTATGCTTTTCTAAATGAATGCTGTTTTATTTATGTCAAATAAATCGGTAATTGATTGTATAATATAAAAAAATAAAAAACAAATCAATTAAAAATAATAAAATAGTACAATATCAAACGGTAATTAATATTTTACATGAAATCTTGCAGTGCGTCTAATAATTTGTCCAGGGACTGCAGAAGTTAAGTAAATACGACGCGTACGGCGTTGAAAATCCCCCTATCACGTCCAACACAAAACAGACAATAAAGCGAACCCTTAACCTCTCAAACATAAAAGACGCCAGAAACAATTGGCCCAACAAGAGTTAATTGAAGAACCCACACCATTGTACGCGTTCAGGATTGTCTTTAAGCCACCACAATGAGTTAACAACGTCTAGGGTAATGTGATCAATTGGACACGAGGAATTCTACGCCTTTGCAAGGTATGATGAAAGCATCAAGTGCAAAAGCTGTTGACAGATCTAGTTAACATTATGATAACGAGGTATCTGCAGGGGGTATCTTGGTAATTGCATTAAGTGTTAAGAAGGTGTTTTTAAAATATTTTTTGTTGGAGGAATAGGAGTTAGAAAATTGCATAGGTTACTAATTTTCTGTTGCTGGTTTTGTAGTGGAAAATTAAATGTGATGTGACCGTTTATTGTTTAAGTATTTATAACCTTACCTCGTTGATATTATCATACTAGTATTTTAACTTGTGGTAATTGGAACACAGTTATAATATTATAGGGACCTATTATTTCCATTAGTGTATATATAGAATAGAGGCTATAGTAGTTTCATGAATTGTTAACCTAATTATGGTAACTTTTAGGAAAACATATTCACCTTAAGATGGATTGTCAGTCCCATATAGAGCTAATGTTTTAGTTTTGTAATCACAACTTCCTCAGAAGTATTGCTTTGCTATGTTAGCCCTTTTTCCCCAGGTATAGGAATCAACACAACATTAAAATGAAACACATTTGAAACTAAAATATTATTTAGTTATTTAATTATATATTTTTGAAGTTTTAGAATACCAAAAATATACAGCAGTGGCGACACTATTTTAAAACTTTATCAATTCATAATTAAAAAAACGGATGTTATTTTCTTTTGAATTTTGTTTTAATTTGATGTTACGATGATTCCCATACCTAGTGAAAATGGGATAACATAGTAAGCAATACTTCTGCGGAAGTTGAGATTTCAAACTATGCATTAGCTCTATGGACTGAAGTCTCTCTTAAAAAAATTTACTTTATTTAAAAGAATGTAATTTTAAAAATATACAATTTCTGAGCATTAATACATTGCATTTTGTTTAAAAACTCGTAATAAGAAGAGAAAAAAAACCTTAACATAATTCTCGAATTTAATCGGTGTTTTGGAACCAGCAACAAACCCTTTAAAGCACCAAATGAAATCTGCAGAACCAGATCTCAAACGGGCTTTTTTAGGCTTTAATAAACAAAATGGAAATTTCAATGTTTTATGTTTTTTTTAATGAATTTAGAACTAAAAACAACTTTGGAAATCAACACAATCTATCATATTTCTTTCAGAATAAGTATATGCTTTCGAATAATTTGTTTCGTTTGTTGTAAATACTAAGTATAATTTTAAAGTTTGGTAGTACATTTTGGTGCAACTTCTAATATTCATTCGTCAAGGATCGTTAATTCAAGATAAAGCATTAACATAGTGACATAAAATATCCAAAACGCTTTTTTGGTCAACTCTGTGGTTATATTATGAATAAAGTAAGATACATAGTAATCAAATAGGAAAGTATCTAACGCTTTTCAGACACACAATTCATTAAAAACTTGAAAAAGAGGCAAGTCCATATACTATTTGATCTGATAGAACCAAGAACGATTTAAGTTTCGAACAAAAAAAAAGAAAATGGTGTGAAAATGGCATAGTGTTTATATGAATCGCTAAATACAAAAGCAAACAAGTCCTCTAGAAAACTTCCTTCTACGCTTTTTTTATAACCACTTTAGTAAGAGAATAAGCGTGTTGGGAAATAATGCTATAAACATAACCTCTTTTTGAATTAAATGATTCATTTCAAAACGATTACGTTTAGCGAAGCGTAAAATCGGATTGAGTTTCAAATCGACGTTGATTTCTTAAGTAGATATAAAGTCTTTTTTTTATGAATTTCTTTTTATTTACCTATTAGTGCCATTGTGACAGCACGTCGAACCTTTAACAATGTATTGAGTTGTGGAATGTAGTTTGAGGTTAAAACCCATTGGTATTGTTATGTGTGTAGGACATTTTTTTTTTGTTACGATCTTTTTATCGAATGTAACTAGTTCATAAGGTTTACACCTTTATTTGATATAATGTAGAATAAGACTGTGCTATAATAAATAAAAAAAGATTATGTGTGCGACAACTGCGATTCGATTAATTTTTTTGTGTTGAAGAAATTTAAATGACATTAAAGAACGATTTTTTTTTTCAAATAATATTTTTGAGGTCGCTGATTGTAATGGAACGCAATAAAGCATTCTTTTAAAATATTAAATTTTGATAATACCTTGTTTTCTATCGAGTAATGTAACCTAGTAGAAAAACAGCATTTACAGAGGAAAAAAATTACCACGGTACTTGTTTATATATCCACACGTTGCTTTCTTTCTAGTAATGTGCCCTAGTAAAAAAACAACCTTTACAGATTGTAGAGATCAGACTTTGTCCAACTCATCTGGGGGCGCCAGAGGGCGCCGCGATCGTCATTGTAAGTCTGGAAGAAGGGAAACGAAAATAACTGTGACCGTGTCGTGTGTAATGAAAACTAGAGAAGACTAAAATATATTGTAATTTTGAAAGCACGTTTTTGTAACTTTCTTTTTTTTTTTTGTAAAAAAAAGTTGATATTCCAAAACTAAGTTAAAATGTTATTAAATCAAACTTCTAAATCTTTCATCGTAATGTTTGGTGTTTCGCGTCAGCGTGAATTTCTTATCACCATAAATTGACGAACATCTACACAGATATTAATAAATTTACGGAGTTCTTGAGTAATTTATACCAGGAGGGGTTGTTTTCTCTCCAAAATTGTGTCCTAGTAAAGAAAACATTTACAGAGATGAAAAGATTTGCCTCATTCATACGTCTTTATAAACTTAAAACGATGTACGGTAAATGCCCCTACTACATAAAAAAATATTGTTTAAAGCAGTTCTTGATTTATTTTTCCAAAGTTTTGAAAACATTTAGCCAATTAGTTACAAACCATTAACTACGTTAAGCATTTAATGCAGGTACACTTATTTGCTTTTGATACCACCAATTACATAATAATTATTTATCCTCAAAAGATTTCTAATTTCGACCTAAACAACTAAGCACAGAAAACACATTATCTATGAAAATTACTAACAAGAGAACAAATGCGTGATGTAATGATGAAAGCGTTTAGCCAAATAGTTACGAATAATTAACTGCGTTATAAACACAGAGATGTGTGAGGGCTGTTTTTTTTCAAACTCCGATGGGCTGTAACAAAAAGACGGTCAAGATTTAAAAAAAAGATTTTTTTACCAAAAGTAAAGTACAATACTGCTTATTTTTCCATATAATCACCTTGACGATTAAGGCATTTGTCATATCTGTAAACAAGCTTTGAAATACCCTCTTCATAAAATGTAGCCACCAATGATTTGAAGGGAGTTTTGACGGTTTCTTTGAGCTTCACGTCAACTTGGAAGCGCTACAATCCAAGCCACTATGCTTATCAATAATTCACTTATGGTAAACCTTAGAGTTTCCCTAAATACTTGGTCAACTTGCTGAACAACACTGATGTTCATGAAGAAGGGGACCAAGGATGCAAGTCTGTCGCTACAGACGGTATTGTTCAACCAGTTGACCAAGTGTTTAGGGAAACTCAAAGGTTCACCATAAGTGAATTATGGACTAGCAGTGGCTTGGAGGACAGAAAAAAATTGGCGCAAAGCTTCCAAATTTACTTTTTTTAAACGAAACCGTCACAACTTCCTCCCAATCATTGGCGGCTACATTTTATGAAGAGGGTATTTCAAAGCTTGTTTAGAGGTATAACAAATGCCTTAATCGCCAAGATGATTATGTGGAGAAATAAGCAGTATTGTACATTACTTTAGGTAAAAAAAATATTTTTTGTATTTTGACCCGTATTTTTGTTACAGCCCATCGGAGGTTGAAAAAAACATTCTCGTACTTGCATTTTAGGGATAATATAAATAATATAATAGTATGCAAACAAATCTAATTTTAAACAAACTGCTGAACACTTACAACAATGACTATGAAAAATGCTAACTGATATTTTAATTATCTCTTTTTATCAATTTGCCTAAACTTATTATGATTATTTTCGATTTGTTTTAATTGACGGCTTTTTAAAGCAACCGTATAACAAAAATGAATATAAATTGAAAAAGAAGTCATATATTTAAAAGCGAGATAGGGATTAAGTTTCTTTATTGAAATTCTTCAGACAGGTAGGGCGTTTACTGACTCTATTTCGATAGCCTCTATTTGGATCTCAAACACAACAAATTAAGCCTCGTAGTTTAGAACTGTGGTTAAGTAACGAGAAGTTTGACATTTTTTCGTATGTAATTTAAACTAAAGCGCGTATTTCTAATTATTCTGTTACATATTTTGGAATATACTAAACTCAAACTTTCTTTTTTCTTCTTAAAATAGCTGTAGTTGCAACTCCATTCCACGAATGTTTACTTCGCATCACTCCATCAGTTCTATCGAAATGTGTACAAATAAATAACTCATTGCATATGGGATGCAACACGTAAAATCTGTAGTAGTTTTAAGTCCTACTTCTCGTATGATGACGCATTGGTGAGAATTCAGGCCCAAAAAGCGCCAGAATTAATACTCTGTGCCATTGCTGCTACAATTACTTTTATTTCTGCTTCAAAAATTGCCCAGATTGGCGTTTAGTAAAATTCCCACCCCTGTTAACGTCGCTATAAGGTGTAAGTGATCTTAGGTTAGGTATGCCAGCTTAGGACCAGCCACTTCACTTGACCTTTATTCAAAATTACGAGGTTTTCCGTAAGAGCTCTCAAGTAGCTAAAGTATGACGATTATTCAATCTTTTGAGAGTTATACCTGGTTTTTTCCTAATTTTATGCATCAGTTTTTCTAACAATTACTTTTTTTTTCAAAATTTCATAAATAATAAAATTTTATTGCTTACTTTTTTTTTATTAGGAAACAATTTTGATCTTCTCTTCAAAATTAAACCTAATTTTGATTCTCTAAACAAATATGGGATTTTTGAAAAATAAATTTAAAATTTATGCAAAGAAAACCACCCTACATTTCTACCCATTTACAGCGATTGTTAATTAATTAACAATGGCGAAACTACCGCAACCTCAACCAATCGACCTTCGGATCGCAGATCGAAATGAAATAGTTACGGAGATCATTCAACTAGAAAACAAGATTTTCCATCCGATACGAATAAACAAACCATGAGATGCAAATTCCAGTGCATTGTCTTCCCGTGACCTCACACAATACGATGAATTACTCCTCCATTGCGAAAACCTTCAACTGCATCATTTTAACAGCAACTACGGTTTTTATACTTTGGTGACTCCTTGTGCCCTTGCTATGAATCTAAATTTAATTATATCGCAATATGTATTGATAGAGAGAGAGTCGACGGTAAAATTTTTGCTTCTTTTTTCATTTTTTGATTGGTTGGTTGATATATATTCAGGTTTGTGTGCTTGGTCAGAGACCCGCTTATAAACCTTCGCCAAGTAAGACAGACACACAACACACACACATAAGTGACAGATGCTGCCATCTATCGCCACCTCCACAATTTAGACATGTCCCTGAAGGCGAGGGAAATAGTCTCCAGGGACCTGTACCCGTGAGAAACTGCGCCATGACCGCCCACAGGACTTTTGGATCCACAGATTTAACGAGTACGTACTCCGCATATACTCGAAAACGAGGCCTTAACCGCTAGGCTATCCACGGCCCCACATTTTTGGAACACTTCAGTTTGGATATGCTATGAGATTTAAATTCCAGTGCATTGTCACCTTGTGACCCGACACAATAAGACGAATTAGTCCTCATTCTCCGTTGCGAAAAGCCTTCAACTGCATACATTTTAACTATAAATAATATCTATACTTCGGTGACTCCTCGTGTCTTTGCTAAATCGAAATTTAATTATATCGCAAAGTGTAAGGACATAGAGAGGTCGTTGGTCATAAATACTGCTTCTGTTTTTCAGTATTTGAACACTTCAGTTTGAATATGTCAGTATTTCAGTATTTGACGTCTGTTATTTTTATGGTGTGATTTTTTTCTTAATTTTTTTTGAAGCTATTTGTAACAAATTAAAACCATATAAACAATGACTTAAGTGTTCTAATATGAAGGTTTTAATTCATATGTGGAGAAACATAAATATTTTTCTTCAAATGTATGAAAATATATTTATTGTTGGTACTGCTTTGACCTGTACAAGGAAATATAGTCAATCAACTGTTTTTAATAAAACAAAATTTTAACTTGTGATTTAAATTATGAAAATTGTCCTTTCAAAGAAAGCACAAAAATATGAAATATATATCAATTGTAGAGAGACGGTGCAATATTTATATTTTAAATTTCCACAGAATTATATATTTTAATTTAAATTTAAGAATGTACTTTTAGGAACGCAAACTTTATTACCACGTGCATAAAAAAAATCGTAAAAGTTAGGTCATCTGAAGAATATGCAATTTTTTGGCTTCGAAAACGATATATAACGTAATTTCATAAAATTTTAATTAAGTTAAACTTGGCTGCCCTAAAAAGGAGTTAAAACGCCTAAAAGTCCTAAAGATCAAATAGTTTTAGCACACAGTTCAAAAAGTTTATGCCAAAATTCAGTTGGTTTTTTATTCTTAAAAAACTTTTTAGTAAACAGTTTGTAAAAGACATCTTAATAATGTATCTTAAAAGTAAAAATGCAAAGACATGACTATTTTATTCCTTAACAACTGAATAAGTTTTCTTTAATGTCTTCATTATACGAAATAAATTGAATAAAAAAAATTGGTCTGAAATATATTTTTCTTTTGTTATCAAATAACTATGATTACTATCATTAATTCGGTTCTCTTAAACATAACACCAAATAACAAAATAACATCTTTTCCTAAAAAAAATTTACATTTTCTTCCATCTATCTTGTAGATTTCGATCGGACACTTAATTTTTCATCACAATGTTTTGTTCTATCTATTGGACCATTGCAAGAAGACTGTTTTCTAATTTTTCTGAACAATTAACTTCGATAAGTATATAGTATTTTCGTGTTTTTTTTTTGTTTTGAATGATCGTTTATCGTGCAATATATGTTGTTTTTGATCTTGTTTATTTTTTGGTTAGTTTAAAAAGTGATCTAAATAAGCATGTTGTATAAAGTTCTTTATCACCAATATTTATTCTAAATAAAGAAGTTGTTTTGCTGGATCAAAGACTACTTATAGCCTCAGAATTCAATTAAGATAGATTCCCTTAATACAACGTGTACACCAAAGAGTTAGTAGGGAGAGACTGACCTGGCACAGACATGACACGACATATGGGTGGCATGTGGGGCCGATGCCAGTGGTTGGATCGTAGGCCAAGTAGCATCGGCCTACAGCGGTTCGATCGCTGGCTGGTGACTTCCTTTCTCAGTATCAAAATTATAAATAACTACACTTTGCACTCTATTCGGCTTATGAGCATGGCTGCAGATGTAGCCAGTACGATGTCCTTACCCTACTATAGAACTCTTGTGTACACCTGAGGCTTAGTTTTTTCATATTTGTTCCATTTTTAGAGAAAATTCGAATTTTTTGAAAAAAATACACCACTTTCGCTCAAATCCGATCATTTTTTCTCTTTCCTGATGCCAATCGAGAGAAGAAATTAAAATGAACACAAAAATTAATTAAAATTGAAATTGCTTTTATTTTCTTGGCATTGCCTTCAGAAACTAAATTAATGATTTGAAAAATAATTGAACGTACCAATGAGATAATTTATTTAAAAAAAAAAAAACAGAATGAAGTTTTGACGTGAAATAACATTGTTATACAATTAAAATTAGTTTTGAATTTATCAGGAAAATCACGATGACAGTAAATTCATATTGAGGAAAATTTTTGTGATATGAGGATGTGCATTTTATAGTGATGTATTTTTATTTTGGAATTTTAAAGCAATATAAGTAACGGGATTTTATTCTTTATAATGAACGGGAACAAAGGTCAAGTTTATTATCCTATAGCAAATCAAATGACACATTTACTTGGATCGATTTGATATTCTTTTAGTCCGTGCGAAGAACAGGTATTTATTTGCCAATTTCCTATAAAAATAGTTTGATTAAGCATAAAAAAAATTTAATGCAGTATAACGCAGGCTAATAATACGTTTTGTGAATGTTCCGAATTTGTATTTGTTAATAGTTGTAAATAATTGATTTTTTTTTGTTACTAAATTGATTTTTTTTTGTTACTAAATTGATTTTTTTTTGTTACTAAATTGATTTTTTTTTGTTACTAAATTGATTTTTTTTTGTTACTAAAGTGTACAAAATTTATTGAATAAATATGTTCTATTTATGTTTACATTGCTAATGTTGACATTTCATATTTCTACGTATTCGAGCATTAAAATATTCCGTAATAGAAATTTGGACATAACTATATCGAAGGAAAAAAACTTAAATCTTAATAAAAAAAAGAATTCCCAAAGTTATAAGAACTAAATTTATACCCCAAAAGCCATAATTACCCCAAATAATTATAACCATTAATATAAAGTGCCAAATCGTCGTGGCTCTACATAACGGTGTTGACTACATTATCAAATTTTGTTTAAAAATTGTTATCACAACTAACCATCAACAAAACCACTGGCCTACTCTATCAATGGTTTAACCCATGCATTTTAGAGATTACAATCACACAATCCATCGAACATATTAACACCTTAGCTAGTCTGGGATCCTTTTATTCTTTTTAGCCAAACAAGTCGATCGTGATTTCCTTACAACAGTTTCCCTTGTTAACAAGGTCGCCAAACCCCTTCGCCAAAACATCTAACCTCGCCAGGGCGTTCACTAAAATACGGATGTGAAGGAAAAATAAATTTTTATACTTTATATATAATCTTGAATGCATGGAATATCAGTTTTAGTTGAGTTGAGTTGCGTTGGGAATATTTCTTATGATGTCACGCTCTCCATACTGCGATTTCATTGGTTGTTTTGTTTTCTTTGACAAAGTGTTGAAACAAGCTCATTGGTTTTTTATAACGTCACGCGCTCCGAGATGCGATTTCATTGGTTGTTTCTTTGACAAAGTGTTGAAACAAGCCCATTTAGAACCACAGTCAAGAATATCAACGTTATGATTTAAGAAAACTAACATCGGTATTTTTCCATTTTGCTGGCGCAAATCTCGCCAATCGGAACGTTTGCCGATAAACGAAATTTTCTAGCAACAAAACACAGTTTACACAGTTGAAGGACAGCAGTACATACAGTTAAAGGTTGCCATTAGAAATATTCCATTTGGTGGCGGTTGCACATTTTCAGAGAGTTTATCGCTTGCGCGTGTGAAATTGATAAGTATCCTAACATCTTTATAAAATTCTTGAAAACGGGGAACTCTTAATAGTTATTTAAGCAACTAGTGCCGAAAATAATACTTTATTAAGCGAGTGGCCTTTATTTCACGAGACCGTATGTCGAGTGAAATAATGACAAGAGCTTAATAAAGTATTATTTGGCACGTGCTTGCTTACAATATTTTTTTATAATAACGTGCAAAAAAGTATTTCTACCAATGAGTGATTTTCATGACATCATTTAGTTTCCATGGCGATATTCGAAAATGCAAAGTAGTAAAAGAAAAGTTGTAAAATAATTTTCTATTTTGAATCAAATGTTACTATAAATATGCATGTTAAATATAAGTATTGTTTGGCGTGAAATTTGTGTTCTTACTTTTTTCTTATTTAATTTCCTTTAATAATTTTTGTAGTACTTGTAGTTTCCATGGAGATATTAGAAAATGCAAAAGTACTGAACCAATAGAAATAAGTGAGTTTCATGACATCATTTAGTTTCCATGGAGATATTCATGACATCATTTTGTTTTTCTACCAATCAGATACTCTTATTTACTTTACCGCACTAGTTCCGAAAGTACTACTTTCGGCACTGTCTGTGACGTAGCACGTAAAGTGTCATTATCGCAACGATTTATGAATGAATATGATATAAAAAAGTGAACTTTTTTGCACGTTGTTATAAAAAGTTTATTTCGTCTACATATTATAGAATATGATAATATATGGCACTTAAATTTTAAAGTAAATATTATTTGTTTTCAAAAACAAAGACATCGACCAAGTTTGTTGTTAATGAAGTTTTTAAATATAGGCTGGCAATTCTTATTATTATTCATTAGCAAATTTCCTATTTTACTAAAAATTTCTAAAAAACCTCATGTAAAACTCTTTAAAAAAATATTTTTTTAGATGCAGTATTAAAGTGATTTTGGATAAATAACTTTTAAAAAAATTATTTGGGGTAAGGTATTATCTATTCCATTTTGTATTCCATTCTGCCCTTTATTCCATTCAAAGCTTTTCGAAATGCACAACGTACGTTTGGAAAATTTTAATGTAGGTTTCTTATTCAGAAAATATCTTCAACCTTGCGCAAGAAACATGAGAATATTCACGAAGGAAACAACGTATGTTATTGTCTCAAATAGAATATTTGGTAAAAATTGAATTTTACCAAACTTTTACCAAATAAACTATTTGCACCAATAAAATACGTTGTTTCCTTCGTGAATTCTCTCATATGTCAGTTTCTTATTTTCGAAAAATAAATTTCGCTCTCGAAAATTTCGAAAGCGTTTTTCCACTGCATTTTTAGACTAATGAGAAATAGATTATCATACATCCATCAAAAGATTTTTAATGTATTTTCGTATCACACATAATTCACATAATCAATACAAATTCTAAAATTTCACAAAAATTTTAAAGTCTTGATTAGTATTTGAAAACTTATTTTTATAGAAAGGAAATATAATAAAAAAAAACTGATATAAAAGCAATATTTTAAAATTTTAAATTTTTACCATATACAATGAAAAATATGTTACACTTTTTCCTCTTTTACTTACGCCTGGAATGGTTTTAGAATATATCCAAAACAGAAAAGAACTACACAGAAAAAAATAACTGTTTTACCTCCCTATAAAGGAGTAAAGGACGCACCGCTACACTCTCACCAATTTTTCCCATTGTTTTGAGTGTGCAGCAAAACATACCACCCCTCATTTCAATATAACCTACAACACGCCAATATTTCGCAAGGTTTTCAAACATTGTGGCAACTTGCCTTCGAGGGAAGCATCGGAAAATGACCATAACTGAGTTTGGTTTAGTAGACAATGGTTTGACCCACAAACAGGTCTTATACCATTCTACCAACAAATATATAATTTGAATCGTTACATGTAAAAATTTGTTTATGTCGAGAGGGAGATTACCGTGCACACTTCTTCTTTTAGGAAATATTCAAGGGAAGAAGTTCAGTGGGAAATACACCAGTAGATTTGTTACCTTTTAGTATTTAGCGATTATTTTTTCGATTCAAAGAGTTCAAGTCGACAGAGCGATTTAAGTGCACCATTCTTCTTCTGCTGAAACATTCAAAGAAAGAAGTTTAGCGGGAAGTTCTCCTATAGACTTGTCGCCTTTTTGCATTTCGCGATTCATTTCTTTTGAGCATTTTCATAAGTTTTTTTTTGTATGTAAAATGGTGTAACAGATCTGGTGAGTTGCACCAATATGCTTTAAGAGGTTTAAAATATGTATGCGTGTGGACAGAAAGGGTTAAGATGGATCAGGGTTTGAGGTTAAGAGGGGCAGGGTCCGCTTCGCGTGTTTTTGTATAATGCGATTGAGTGTGTTTGTGGTAGTGAAAGGTTTTGGCTGTTGTTATGGGGATTAATGTATTAGGCATTGGAGATGGCCTAGAAATGCAATGGAATTAATAAAAGACTATTGTTTGTTTTTATTAAATAGTGTAGCACTAGAACTAGATAAATTTGCTTTTCTTTAGAGCATAAAAATTTTCTTGAACTAAAAGTCATGGTATTCTTTGGAACTAAGATACTACAAGAAATATGAACATGGATAAAGATGGTTCCTGTTTAACTTTATTAGACTCTTAGTGATAAAATTTAAGGGGACTCGCTACCCAATTTTTTTTCATTAAATTAAGGGGGAATGGGCGCGCTGGACCGGGGGTCTCCAAAGCAAAGTGCATCATTGTTAATCCTATGGCGAAAAATACATTTTCTCTGCCACTTCTCCGGCTGTATTGAATATTTTTACAAGCGGATTTTTTTATGTGATAAATGTAGCTGACTTACAGGTCCCGACCTTCCCACTTTTTGAAATTGGTTCGAATATTTTTTTTAATTTTCAATAAATACTTTTTCACAAAATATTCGAAGCATTTTCAAAAAGTGGGAAGATAGAGACCTGTAAGTTACCTACATTTATTATTTAAAAAAACCTTCTTTCTACTTCAGATTTTTTTTTCGGGGATTTTTTTTTTGTAAGCAGCATTGAATCAATCTTAATAACTTTAGGGATTCAATTTTTTTAGGCAATGCATAGATTCGGAGAAATAAATATTTTAGTAAACATCCGAATGTCATGAAAACAAATAACAAATTTAAAACTTTTTATGTATTTAAAAAAAATCGATCAACTCTTTTTACTATTCCATCCATAATTCTATTCAATATTTTCTTATGCACATTCGAAAAAATTGATGTTTTTTCAAACATTTATTGGAGTTTTACCATTATTGAAGTAACGAGTGTGTTTCCAAATATTTACAATCTGAGTAAAATCAATTTAATGAATTAAATGGTAATAGTGGAACATTCTATAAAAAGTTAAAATAAAAGGGCTTTTTATATTAAAATATAGATATATAACTTTGTGAAAGCGTATTAGAGGGTTTAAGTGGTATTTTTAAACGAAAAAAAGATTCGATATTTTCATCGATTTTGAGGTTACTGGGTCACCTTAACATAAATTATCATCATTCGTTAGCTACTTTTATAAGTAAGATTGTTTCTGATAACAGGCATTCAATGATTATGTAATTATTTTCTGATGGCAACAAATTAAAACTGTTTTCGTATAAAGCAAATAATCATTAATGATTCTTAATTGATTGATGCCAAATCAAACTTGCACTGTCAATATATTCACGAATTACGTAAAGAAAGTAACAATAAGGTAATTTTATTCCATTAAGAAAATTAACCTCGAAAATATATTACTTAGTGTCGCCATTTGATAGTCGGACATTACACCACTTGAATTGGTATGGTAACTTAATCCAATGCCAACCTGTTCTTAAGCGTGTTTTTATTCCTAGATGGGGTTCATTACCGTCAAGAATAAATTTTAATTACATCATTGTTTTTAATATTATAGTGGTTAAAAAACACTTAATTTTTATTTGTATTTGTGGCAACTAAGTACACTCATGTTCATGTATTTTAATTTTCTAAAAGAAAGGGATTATTAGTTATGTATTTTAATGTGTCTAAAGAATCGGTTGATTTTCTTTTTCTTTTGATGAGTATGTCGCCTTATGTATCCTTGAAAATGACATATTCAAGGCTTTCTATAAACTATATTGTGTAAGCACATATTTTTCGTTTCATTTGTATAGGAATTTAGTAATGAAAAATAATGAAAATGCGATTTAAAAAAGCTACATGCAACTATACAATAATAAATGATAATATATGATTTAGTGCATGAACAATCATCGTTAAGTTCTTTTAAAGATTCGAAAATCTGATAACAACTAGTATGTAAAGCATTCCAAACACCTAATTTGTTATCCGTTATAATTCTTAAATAAAGATAACAAAGAATAACTGAAACATACCAATGGAGCATTAATTTCTTCTAAAAGAAAGGGAAAACGGTTTCTAGATTTTCGAAATACAATATAAGAATTCTAAATTGCCGAATAACGTAGCGATTTTCTACTGTTGCCTTGCAATACGGATACCTCAAGTTCAGAGGTTAAAAGAAAATTAACTTGGGTGAATAAAAGAACGAAATGGAACGAATGATGAAACGACTAAACTAAAGAAAAACATCTGTTCGTGTCTTTTGTCCTCCACAATGGCGGCCACTTTCAAGATAATTCGTTTATCGAATACCTTAGAACTTAATGAAATGAAGATAATTATGAACTAATTTGGACGATTATGTAAAATTAATGGCGAGGAAATGATGGTATCGTTCAAGAATTTATTGAAATATAGATCGCAATTTTGAACAATTAGACCGGATATAAGTTTTTCAATGTTTTTTTTTTTACTTTAAGTAAAAAATAGTTTTTAAAAACAAAATTTGCAAGTAGGCCAATGTTTTTTAGAAGCAAAAAATTACGTTTTTTTACAGGCTAATTCCATCTAACTGGAGATTTTGGTAGTGCAAGTCACAAGTTTAAAAAGCTTTTTAAATTTGAAAAAGAAAATTTAAATTAAATCTTACAAGTTCTATTATTTAGTTGCAGTAAGTGTAGATCAACTATTCCGCTATTAATTCATTTCATTTTAAAAGTCATTGTGATAATCACTTTTTAAAACATGTCATTTACACTACAGAAATTGCAATTCTGAATGGAATTGGCCCAAAGTAAACATATATTTTGCATTATTTAACTACTTTCTCGTCTTTAAAAAAAACATCCTAAGATACTAACAAAATTCCTTTGTAGACCCAATCTATTTCTCCAAATTGACACTTCAGTTACATAAAACACGTTACTAGATATAAGATATGCAAATTTCCATGTGACTTCTTTAAGGTATACATACACACTAGAAGAGGCCAAAAATAACCAAATTCGGCATTTTTTGTTTTTAAATTTATTAGAATCTCCAATTCTTCTTCTTTAAAATGATGTAAAGTTTGTACTGATACTTCACTCAAATAAAAAGTTACAGAGGTTTTTCTAATCTTCCAAATCATGAAAGTTAGTTAGCTTTTATAACCTTTAAACTCAATTTTCTCAAAACTTCATTTTCCTCATGTGTTACTTTGCTTAAACAATGATAACTGAAGTTAATATTAAAATTTTGTCAAACGAATTGTTTATTTATTTGTGGAATAAGTTGGGGGAGGGCGTGTGAACCTCAAAAAAGATTTGGTTTTTAAATTTATTTTATATTGCATGTCAGTTATTTTTTTCTAAAAAAATGGATTTTTTAATGTTGCTTATTATAAAATACTATAAATAAAAACTATAAGAGCCACAAACTTGGTTTGAGGTTCACGCCCTTCAGAATGAATTGGTGATTAATTTGCATGGTAATTGTATAGGTCTAAGGTAATTAGTTCTTGAGTTATGATGTGTTTAAAAAACATGCTAATTAATGCATAAAATGCTAATTAATTAACATTTTAATTTTTTTTATATTTTTACACGTACCCTCATACACTTATGAATTATATCAAATATAAAAAAAATTGCATTTTTAAGTGAAATATTAGAAAATTGGTATACGCACACCTTAAAGATTTTCCAAATAATCCCATATAAGCCAATTATCAAATAACAAATGCACATTTTTCGAATGACAGTGGAATAATCTACAATAAAAAACCTTCCCATGCTAACCTCAATGCTTGACCCGAGTAGCTTAATATTTCACCCTAAACGTTGAGCACATCTTATATTTGCATAGAAACTAGGTAAAATAGTTCATTACTTCTCATTAGCGTTGACATGTAACAGGTATCGACAGGGTAAAAGTATGTTTAAAAATTTAAATGCCGAGGCAACCGCACATTAACTTATGTTTCTTGGTTACAAAATACATATTCGTAAATTGCTTTCATGCAACAAGCTAATAAACTAGGGGTGCATAACACTACACGACTTTCAATTATCATTTAATAAATCAATACGTTTAAAGGTTATTATATACCATACTAGCATAGGCCTCGGAACTAGTCTCTTTTCTAGCTATTAGTATCTATTTTTTTTAAGTGTCTCTAAAAGTATCTTTTTTCAGGCCAAAGTATCTAAAGTCTCTTTTTTTCACCAGCTCGGCTAACTTTCGCCGAGATTTCACAAGAACATTGTTGGCAAATTAAGAACTGTTTTACCTCATGCAATTACGTATCTTTCAATTTTCTAGCGGTGATGTTACGACTCAAAGCTGCGGGATTGCAGCGTTTTGTTTTGTATTTTTCAACGGGTTCTCGTAATGACATCCGTGTCCAGCCATCGGGTAAAATCTGGAAAGTCAGGAATTATACTTGGATTTTTTAGCGCAGGGAAAATCGGGAATTATGCTTGAATTTGTTGAAATTCTGGTGTGCGCCGGGAAATTTCGCCACTTTCTGCAAGTAGATTTATAATTTTGAATTAATTGCTCGAATTTTTAAAAGTTATTTGTTATGTAGGTTTTTATGGTTCTCCGTTTGTTTGCTGATTTTCAAAGATTCAGGATTTTCTGTCTTTGCAGTTAGCCTAGATTTATTATTTGGGCGTAATTTACGATTATGTGATATGCTAATTTTTCGGTTTGTTTATTTTCAAGAGTCTTCAATTTTCCGATTTTTGAAGATGCATGATTTACACATTTTCAGTTACACGATTTAAATATTGCTTATTTGTGATTTTGTCGTTTTTACTGATATTTGAGGATTTTTTGATTTGTCGATATTCAAGGTTTCACGATTAAGCGATCTTCGAGTTTTGTTGCAATTTGTCTATTTGTAAGGATAAGTGATTTTTTGACTTCAAAGTTTTGAATTGCAGTACAAAACAAGTTTAAATAATAAATATAAAAATTCAATTAAAATTTGAAGATGAATTTCGATTTGATTACACTAAGATGTCTTCGAATATCAGTTACCGGCCAGTACAATTCAATAATGCTTCCCGATTTGCTTATTTTGCTGCTTAGTATTTTTCATAAAAACCACTGATGAGGTCGCATTGCTTCATAATGATTGACATTTTTTTGTCTATGCTGATCGGAAGAGCGCCTCGTTACTTTTGTAACTCCGGTTCAGGCCAAGTCGGACCAACCATAATATTTTCCGCTGATCAAATGTTCATGAGTTATGTGACCTTGTTAGGTATAATAAGAAGAGCTTGATTTTTTTTCCCTTTTTAAACTTTTTTTTGCCATTTTTTCTTCTTTGGCTTATATTGTGGTTTTTGATTTTAGACAGGTTTAAGTTTTAAAAAAATCTGAATCTCGCCAAAATTCAAAAGTGTCCGGATTATAGAACATTATGGTTGTTTGGTTCTGAACTGTATTAGCCAAATTCCGAAAATTCGCTACATTGCTGATGTTTAGTTTTACGTTTTATAAATTTGTAATTTATGGATTTTCAAGGTGTTGTTAATTGCAATTTCTGATGAAAGTTTTTTTTTTTTTTGCTGAAATAGTTTGCAAAACGCTGATTACTATAGTCTACTTTTAGTCTCTATTTTTTATTTGAAAGTATCTTTTGTCTACTTTTTTTAGAGCATTCCTAGTTCTGAGGCCTCCGGCGTTGCACGGGTAGACCCTCAATAACAGTGATTTTTATGTAAACTTTTATTTTATATCAATTGTTGCCTCCCATTCTGATTCTCCCTGTCCGATTGTACCCAGGCCCTTCCACGAGTTAGAGGGCTTTCCCATAGGCCCCGGTGTTCGCCTTGCATGCGAAAGGTCCCAGGTTCAGGTCCGGGCATCGCCTAAATAGCTGCCGACCTATAAGCGTACAGTCAAAAAATGCACCCTGTGTGGAGGGAGTTTACGTTAAATATCCTTCAAAAAGTCCCGACTTTCCGTACGATCACGCCCTTAAAATTTGCGTTGGGTGCCAACTAAGGTGTCGCCTCGTCACTTAACTATGACCAATAGCCCTCATGGGTAGCTCTAGTTAGACGATCAGGCAATTTCATTAACTTCATAACCTAAAAAGTTCTATGGCAGTTCTATTGCATTTGTACATGCGCGATTTTCTCGATAAACTTATGACATCGCGGACAGGTACCAGGAACTTGCGTATCAAATTTGAAGCCCGTAGCTCTTTTAGTTTGAGCTGTTAGAGTGGTTTTTCAGTCTGACAGACGGACCAATGTTCAAAACACCACTTTTCCAGAATCTTCATCCTCCAAAATGTGATCGTGTGAAAACAATTTCCACTCCTTTCCGTGCCGAAAATGCACTTCCCCTATAGGAGTGGATTTCACTCTTTTTGCGGAGTGGGTAAAAGATATAAAAGAAAATAATCTACGTTCTACACTCTTAAAACGAGCGGTTTTAACTCAGTCTGAGTAAATTTCCACTCCTTTCCGGTGCCGAAAATGCACTTCCCCTATAGGAGTGGATTTCACTCTTCTGTTTTAAGAGTGTATATTTCATATTAGGCAATTAAAAGTGATAATAAGTATCAAATAGGAAAGGGTTCAAAAGTTAAGAAACGGTATTCCACCAAACTCTTTATTTTTTAGTGTATAATTGATCAGAGATTGCTTTGATATCAAATGTTAACAAAAGGCCATTTTGTATCATATTGCTTGGAAATCAATAGGAATTGCGTCACTGTAGTATGCAGCTACATTCACTGCGCAGATATATATATATATTAATATATATATATATATATATATTATATATATATATACTATATATATATATATCTATATATAATATATATATATATATATATATATATATATATATATATATATATATATATATATATATATATATATATATATATATATAATATATATATATATATATATATATATATATATATATATATATATATAACAACAACAACATCAAGGAATCACTTCCATGGATGATAGGCCTAAATGCCCCCACTACATGAAACTCCAACCTCATTTTAAACACCAGAAGTAATATTTCATCTATTAAGTTTACCTCGTGAAAGAAAATAGTTCACGTTTTCAGAAAATTCGAACTTAATTACTTACCTAAGGCATCATGAGCAACCGTAAAGAAAGCATTCGTTGTTGCCATCAAACTGCATAATTTGGTTATGATAACACGAATAAAAATTTGCGTAGGAAATAATATAAATAATGGTCAGTTAAACCATTGAAATTAGAGCTTTTTTAGAAATATATATTCAGTACTGAAGGAAGTAATTATTATTTACAAAACCGAGTTTATTCTTTTCAGTTATTGCATTGAAGATGCATTTAGAAGAGGTGTTGTTATAAGAAAAAAATGTGGATGAATATCATCTAAAATTTCTTTGTAAGTTATACGTTTTATCGTAACATTTTAATTGCTGTAATTAAATGATATATTACCATGAAAATGAAAGCGTAACCTCCCCACGCTTAAACATAAAGTATACATTCTCTTTATAATCGTTTTTCCTCATGGTTGCGAGTTTGGGGATGACAACTTCCATTATCCTATCTACCTTATATTTCCTCTTTAAAGATCTATTATTAAAATTATTTTTTTAATTGATTGTGGTTTAAAGATATTGTGTTTAAAAGCGCTGATAAATTACCCATTTAATCCCGGGCAAAGTCTTTGTAAGTTTTTATTCTACATCGTAAAATCAAATTACCTTTAAATTGCTTTGTTGTCAAAATATAGTTTTCCTTACTAGACCGACCATGGGCGGAGGTATAAAACGCGCGGAGCAATCAGATGAATAGGAAATTTCAGCCGTTTTATTTTGTCTTCATCTGATTAATCCGCGCGTTTTATAGCTCCGCCCGTGGTCGTGGCTTCTGTGCAAGGAAACTATGAGTTTAACTATAGTCCCAGGTAGCACACCAACGTCGGCCAATATTAAAAAAAAATATTGGCCGACATTGGTGTCAATATTGGCCGACGTAAAAATGGACCCCCCAGTCAATATTGTACGACGTCGTTTTACAACATTGGCCAACATTTATCAACGTCGTACAATGTCGCATATCGACATTGGCCGACATAAAAATGACACCCTTGCCGATATTGTACTACATCGGTTCACGACATTGGTCAACATTGCATATTGACATTGGCCGACATAAAAATGGACCCCCTAGCAAATATTGTACGACGTCGTTTTACGACATTGGCCAACATTTATCAACGTCGTACAATGTCGCATATCGACATTGGCCGACATAAAAATGACACCCTTGCCGATATTGTACTACATCGGTTTACGACATTGATCAACATTAGTCGTACCACATTCATGGGCTTTTACAGTACTTTTCAATAAAACATTTTTCCATTCCCTTCGCATAACTTTTTAACTAATCTGTTCGTTGAGTAAAAAAAAAATTATTTACAAAGGTAATTTTCTTTATATTAATCTAATTAACTAAATTTTTGTTAATTAGATAAATATAAAGAAAATTACCTTTGTAAATTATTTACTAAAAAAAATATTAATATAATTATTAATTTTTATTAAAAAAATTATTTACAAAGGTAATTTTCTTTATATTTATCTAATTAACAAAATTTTTGTTAATTAGATAAATATAAAGAAAATTACCTTTGTAAATAATTTTTTTTCTACTCAACGAACAGATTTAAAAAGTTATGCGAAGGGAATGGAAAAATGTATAATTGAGAAGTACTGTAAAAGAATGCCCATGAATGTTGTACGACTAATGTTGATCAATGTCGTAAACCGATGTTGTACAATATTCGCAAGGGTGTCATTTTTATGTTGGCCAATGTCAATATGCTATGTTGTAAAACAATTAACAATAGGTTAAATAAATCAAAATTAATCAAGAAATATTGTATTATTAGTACCATTGTAATTTTAAAAACTAGTAATTCAGACAGCTATATCCACGATATCCACTAGTAATTCAGACAGCTACCATCACGACATAGCTATTTTTTTCTATACTGCTTCAGAGTCAAATTAAAACCAATTTTACGTATTATTATTCATATATTAAATATATGATACATAGCACATATTTTCCCAGATTGTTTAAAGTTAACTGCACAACATCTCTGGATGCATTTATATAGGGATGGTCGATACCATTAAAAGACGAAAAATTATTGTATGTAGAGTTGAATAAAAATATATTTACGTAACCTCCATTTGTATACTACTTTTGTATACTATAGGTTTTATTTCAAATAATTTAAGTGTAGAGAAACTGTTAAATTCTTGTCAAAATCTGTAAATCTTATGCACAAACTTCAATTAAAATATTTTTTACATGCAACTTTATTAAATTTCATGTTTTAGATAGTTATGTATTTTCTACTTTAATACATTAAAAAAATAATTATTAATTCATACAGAAGCTTTAGAAATATTGCTAAAGCTTCTGTACGAAATGTTTCACAAAAAACAAATCATAAAATTAATAATTAATTAGACTGTTATATATTTATTCAAGTCTCTATTTACTATAGCACTGAATACAATATGTGGGATTTGATATTTACACTTTACCAAGAATAAAATTGATCAAATAGTCCATCATTAATTTTTATGCCTGATAATTCACTAAAACATCTTACCAATTATGAAATAATACATATTATTAAAAAAAAATTTAATCTAACATTATCTGAACAATCTTTACTAAGGTTATCATTATGAATTTTTTGCACTTTATAAACCATATGTTAAATGTTAATGATAATACTTATACAGGAAAGTAGGAGCTTAAGAAATTTTTTAAATATCCGTTTTGAAATTTGCACACACAATATTTGTACTTTTCTGAAAGTTTTATTTTTACATGAATATATAATCACGTTAGAAGTATTTATATTATTTTAGACATTATTTGAGTATAGTTTTCATTCCAATATTCAGCACAACCTCAAAATAGAAATTAGCTTAAGATTATTGCTTAAAATATAAAAATATTATAATTAAATTACAAGATTTTGGTTTCGAAATTATTTTCTCATTTAACAATGGTTATAATTATTGTTTAACTGTTTTATTTTGAAAATTATTTTTTGATTTATGAGTAAATTAAAGGAAAGGTATTTGTATTTTAAGCTCCTGCTTACCTAAATAACCCACACATTATTAGACTGGTCCCCGTGTCCTCTCAAACGCTCATCACTATTTTGTGTAACTATGGTCTGATGATCAGCAATATCTTTATTTTCCAAATTAATTGTTGCTAGACGCCTTGTGTTGCTACTTACAGTTTGATATCCTGTGCTGTTAATAAAGAATTAATCATATTGTTTTCTGTTGTTGTTGTTGTTGTTCCTTATCCTCCTCCTGTCTGACGGAGTCAGACAAGATCCAGTAAATTGTTGACCCCCAAAAAGTCGATGACAAGAAGTGGAGAAGCGTATAAGTCCTCCTTGGAGAGACCCAAGCAGTCCAGGATATGTTCGGCAGAGGCCTGCTGAGCTTCACACTTGGAGCAGACAGCAAAAGTTTTTCTACCCTCAAAATACGAGAGACTCTTCGTGTGTCCACTTGCCAGTCTAGAAATTGCCGTTCGAGACGCTCTATCACCAAAAGAAACAAGTGAAGAGCCCGGCTCCTTGGCCGCATACCAGTGGTGAGAGGGAGGGATCCTTCACTTTTTTGAAAGATTACGTTTGATTTTGGAATGATGCTCTGAGTAGGTGAGGGCTGAAGAGGAAGGTGATGAGTGACAACAACCTCCTTGGCTAAGCGGTCCGCTTGCTCATTGCCAAAGATGTCAACGTGGGATGGTATCCACTGAAAATGAACGTCATGGCATTTTGAAATAAGTTGGAGTTTAAGAAGGATGGAGATACTAGTTTTGTCTCCAACTTTAGTCCAATTGTGTAGGTGTTGAAGGGAGCTGCGACTGTCTGATAGGATCCAAAGATCTCCAAAGTCACACTCGTTGATTATAGCTTCGATGCCCTGTTCAATTGCTATTAATTCACTTTTAAAGACTGAAGTAAAATCAGGGTTACGGAGACAGATGGAATAATTTTGCCCAGGTTTTTCAATGAAGACACCACTACCAGCAAGGTCCCCAGTCCACTACCGTCAGTGTAAATTTTTATGGCGTCACCGGGAATCTCACCTATAATTTCCAATGCTAGCTGCCTAAGATGAGCTGGAATAAGATCTTTCTTCGTGACTGGGGCAGAAAGGTCGAAGTGGAAATGAACTCTGGGGATTCCCTCTGAGGGACTCAGACAAGATTTTAAGGAAGGGTCTCAATGTCTTCAGAAGGCAAATGCAGAAGTTCAACATGACTGAATGGGCTGTCTTTCTTCAGTCGCTGATTGTTGCACCAATTGTTGAGGTAAAGAGAGGTTTTATTGTGCTGGCCATAGCTGGAAAGTTTGTTGAAATATTTGGCGAGATTAGCCTTTCTTCTTGTATGGAGAGGTTGAAGATCAGCCTCAAAGAGGACTATTTCTTTAGGGCAACTACGTTTGAGTCCAGTAATTATTCTCGCAGCACTTAGTTGAACCCTTTCCAACTTATCCAAATTGGTGGCAGAGGCACAGCAGTACACAGGAAAACCGTACTCCAGGATGGGTCTAATGAGAGTCAAATAGGTATCTCTCAGCATCACAGCATCGGCTCCCCAATTTTGCCCGCAATATATTTAAGAATGTTTAATCGTTTTCTGCATTTTGAGACAATATGCTCAATATGTTTATTACTTGTCCATTCTGGGTCTGAGACATATCCGGGATATTTTGGATGCTTCTCGTAAGCCAGATTCTTGTTATCCATCTTTATATTTGGATGATAGTTGTACAATCTTTTGTTGGTGGTGAAGAAAGTGACGATGGATTTTGCAGGATTGAAACAAAGTTTGAACTCCAAAGCGTAAGCTGAGAATGCAGATAATGCATTGTTGAGGTTCCTCTCCATTTCAACTAAATCATTTCCAGAGCACCAAAGAACGATGTCGTCAGCAAACAAGCCAACTCTTACTGCATTAGAAGGTGTTTTCTCAATGCCTGCTAAGTATAAAGAGAAGAGAGTAGGGCTGAGGACAGAACCTTGAGGGACGCCCTGACCGAGCACAACTGAGTCCGAGAAGGTGCTGTTAAAATTCACTTTGATAGTTCTGTGATGCAGGAAATCCGAGATCCACACCAAGGTGTTGCCACGAATGTTGAATGTGTCAAAAAGTCTGTGTGTCAAAATTGTTTTCTACCTTAAGTATCCTTTAGGTGGCCATGCTAAATTGTAAAAACCTAGACATTCTACAATTGTCAAAAACTCAAAGGATGCGAGATAATCGTTGCAGCCTTTACATTGACGAATCACTGCAAATAAACTTTCAATTTTATCTTGACTTGTACCTGAAGTCATAAGATATTTGAAAACTAAACGTTTGGTCAAATACTAGACAAGTGGTAAAACTGTTAATAATATAACTGTTAATAATATAACTGTTAATAATAACTGTTAATAATAATATAACCCTCACATTATTAGACAGGTTACCAGAATGTTTCTCAAATTTAAATTTATTTTTCCTACAAATAATGCAGATTTTTGGCAGCACATTTTTGGATGTTTTAGGAACTGAAACCACATTACTGCGGAGTAAGGGTTTGGAAAGGGTTTCCTTGTGTTCTTTAACGTTTTTTGCACCATCGGTTGTTGTGTGTGCTTGACTTTTTGTACCCTTGAGTTTGCGTTTGCTGGCAGAAGATATTCGATTCTTGTCTGTAAATTTCATATAGCATTTTCTATGAAAGTTAATTATAGATAGAGCATCTTGATCTTCAATATCCCCTTTGAGATTTTTAGCTATATCTTTTTCAACATCGTCTGTTGAAAGCCACTCAGTGGCATAGTGTTTTAGTTTTTCCAAACTTGTTCTGGAACATCGTTGTAAATTATCCGTACAGTTTTTGAGAACGTGAATACTACATTCCATTGTAAGGACGTTATAAAATATGCAAATAACTTTTCTTTACGATAATTCTTCACCTCTCATAAAAGTAAAATAAATGCGAAATATGTCAATTACGAAGCATGTCTTTTCGTCGTCACCGGCTCGCCGCAAAACGTAAACAAATAATTTCTGCTCACCTGCTCGCTTTTAATTGGTTACACGAATGTGCCGTTCTCGCTTTTCTGAAATGTCATTCGCTTAAAAAAATTCTAAAATTCTGCTATTGTTTTTTGTCATAACTAATTAACGTGCACATGTAGAAAGCAGAACATTGAATTTTTTTACTCTCGATAATATTTTCTATTTTTTTTAATATCAATGAAAACTACGAACTTGAACGATAGCCGACCACATCTTATTCGAATATTTTCAAAAATTATTATTTTTTTAAATAATGACTAAAACTTGTCTGCATTATTGACCTGTAGCACATGACGTAGGCGTCCTTCAAGGAAGCTAAGAATGCTGGGAAATATGACGTAGGCGTCCTTTAAGGAAGATGCAGGCTGGGAAATATGACGATTTTCCGGTCTGGCAAAGAGCAAACACTTCTGCGCATGCTCTACTGCTCAGTCGAGCATGACTGAAGCGAATCGTAAAAGAGCACAGTTTGCCGTATTTGGCTTCGTATCTTTTTTTTGGCAGTTAGTTTTTTTATTGGGTTTGTTGACATTATACAGAGTTTTAAAAACACTCATTGTTTTAATTACTTTGTCCCAATATGATAAATGTCCCATGTATATTAGGGTCTTATTGCTTCCCAACAGCTCTTTTAAACATAAATGTATTAATGAATGATCCCCATTATCTACAAGATTCTGCTTGACCAATATATTGTATTAATAGTTATATAAAAACTCTGAGCAAGAGAACTCAATCCCCATATTTCCAATTCCACTGTAATGGTAACATAAGAGCTCTGACTTTTAATTCTCTAATTTTGTCAATCTGATAAGTATTTAGTGAACCTGCTAAATAATGTACTTAATTCTCTATGAGTAAATATGTGCATTGCTTCATTTTTACTGTCACACATGAACATTCAAATTCTTAAGTTTGAATTTTTTCTGTATTATTGCCTTTTCAAATATTTTCTCTTTTCCATTGATATTCTAAACCTACAACAGCAATGAAACAAAAAAGGCTTTTCAATTTAATATATAAAAATTGCTTTAGAATTTTACACATCAATAAGTTTTGAGCATTATATGTTACGTTACTTAAAAAAAACAAACAAATTGAATTCATAATAAGAATTTTTTTTATTCACAATAAAGAGAGGTTTAGAAAAATGATAAGCTGGGTTTGTTTGCAGTGAATTTAATTTTCTTTCTAAAATTTTACTCTGATAAATGCTATTACATATTATTTCTGATTGACATGCAAAAGTATGCACTATTAGCCAACATTTGGTTATAAGGCTCCAGCATAGGTACTTATCCATATGATGCAGTTCTTGGGAAGATAAACTAAAATGGCTTGCAAAATTAAACAATACAGATTACTAAAATTTTATACTAAAGAGTTTACTTTTTTAAACCAAAAGAAAAAATAACCTTATGGAGAGTTACAAGAAAGGCTTTGTATTAAAACCTGACCCCCCTTAAAAAAACCCATTCAAGAAATTTTGGTGAAACCCTTTTATTGTACATCTGTTTCCCTGTGTCTAATCCACGGGACTTAATCCAAACATAGGTGAATAATGTTGTTCTTTTTCAAGGTCGCAGCTTCTAGTGTTCCGCTGATGCAGGGAACTAAAAATACACTTGTGAATGAATGCTATATAATTGATTTAACTAGCATCCAGACACAAACCATATTTAGTATTTGCCTAAATGAAGGAGAAAAAAAATTTACATATTATTTACCACTACATCATGAAAGAAATATAAACATAAGGGAGTTACACATTGAAAATTTAAACATATGCTAATAAAACCTATATAATTTAGTATTGGACGTCGTATTTTCTTTCTAAAAATTTTTTTACTACAATAAATGATGCATTTATAATGTATAATTAACATACAAAAGAATGTACTTTTAAGTAGGGTGACCATATATTTTCTACATCAAGCAGTACAGTGTTGAAGAAGCAAAACAATAAAACAAACTTATTCATGTTTATTTTATAGTATTGTTTCAGTCAGTCTTGTAATCGACTCAACTCTTGTAATATGGTGCAAACCACTGAAACCGTTCAGAACTATAAAATTTAAAACAAATATTTATTTTTAGATTACGATATTATGAAGCTCTTGCCTACCATGTATGACTAACTACTGATTGAGAGTATATGTAGAGAGTCGCTTTATTCTGGTTTGGTTAAGAGTTGTCGGTAAAGAAAATTTTATACTTATGGTTCTAATGTGAGAAATTTTAAATCACCACACAAAAATGCAGGACATTATGCAGTATAAATACAAAAAAACAGGACTTTTACATATTTTAAAGACTCTTTGAACGGCAGCACAAAAGCTAAAAGGCAGTACTGTACTGCGAAATGCAGTAAGTCTGGTCTGACATTTTGATTATCAGGTTTTAGATTAGAAGCTATATCCCGGTTGGTACGGCTATGGGTAAAAAAAAGTAGCAACTAAAAGGACCAAAATAATGAACCGTTATGGCTTATTAAACATTTACTCTGAATACTTCACTTTTAAAAAAAAAATTGAAAAAATGTGCTTCATGGAAAAACAATTACATTCGCGACGACGGGACGTACTAACTTGCTTCTTGCATTTTTAACAGGAACGCGTGATAACTATAAAAGATTTTAAACAACAATATAAATTAATCAATTGAGTATTCATAGTTTACAATTTTACAATAATTTTAAAATTAGTATTAAAAAATAATAACTTACCAGTTTTAAAAGTTTATGCCAGCCAAGCACAAACATAGGGTTGTTTACTTTAAAGTAACTTTAATGAATAAAAAATCGCCAAACAAATAGCATCGCCAAAAGGAATAGGTTGCTGGAATAATGAATATGGTAGTTCTCTCAAGCATGCGCAGAAGAGTTTTGCTTTGACAGGCCGGAAAAATCTCCCATGTCAGTTTCGGAAACTATCCAATTTAGGGTTTTTCCGATCCCCAGTCTATGAATCTTCACCGTTTAACTGTTAGAATTTTATTCATGTACCTTTTCTTCAACACAAAATCAAGCTAAGACATTATAAAAGCCTAAACATAAGTCGAAAACCAATAAATTAGCACTATCCGAGTGTAACGCTTGCAACTACTGCATTGTTGGTCCTTCAAGGAGTTGTTAGGCCCGTTGCTAGGGCCCTGAGGGGGAAATTCCGAAGTGTGCTACAGTTCTATTATTAACATTATTGTTTCATTCTTCCAACATCAAAATAAAATTAATTTAAAGTCATACTTTTTTTAAAAAATTCCCAATGCCTGCGAATGTTGACAGATGTTCGCGATTACAAACGTTCAAACATTCCTCGGGCTTTTCGCAATGTTGGCCGATGTCGGTAGAATGTCGGCCACATTGTTGTGCTACCTGGGAGTAGCAAAGATTCCAAGTCATTTATTGAAATCCATTTTGTGACTTTAATCGTCATCGTCTTGTTACGTGCGAAAAATGTTTTTCATACTGATTCTTTGGAAACCTAATTCGCTTATTTCAGGTGACGTAATTCCTTCCAGCTTTCATTCTTACATTTCCTCCGATCAATGCTGCAATTGGTGCTCTGTACTCAAGTGACATTGATTCACCAATCGAGGGGCTTGGGAAAAAAATTTAAATTTCATTATCGGTTTTGGTGCCATTATCGCCAAACATCCCAGTAAGAGCTCATGGACAATGTAAACTAGAATTTCAATAGCTTAATCCCTAGTTTTGTTTTTTTATGGGGGGGGGGGGGGTAGTGTTCTTTCTTCCGATATAGTCTTGCTGATCGGACCCTGAGTGTCCGACTTTAGTTGTAAAAACTCAACATGGGGCGATTACGAACTCCAATCTAAAATCAAGTTAATATATAGAGAGATTTATACTAAATAATATTAAAACTATTACAATATCAAAGTGTAAAGATAATTTTTGAAAATAAAAATAATCTAGAATTGTAATCATATGTTGAATGTTTATGTATACGTTTGATTAAACTAAATAAAATTCATGATTAAGCAGTCAACAATTAGCTGATAATACAAAATCAGATTTAAGAAGCTATGATTAAACTGATTAACTAATTTAACCAGTCAATATAAATTTAAAATAAAAAAAACTTCCACCGCGCATCAAATAATACAAAATCCTACAGTGTCAGAAAGGAAGAATTCTACATTTTATATTACATGGTTATAAAAACTATAAAAAGGTAATTTTAAAAGTTTCTTGATTCTTTAAAGAAAATTCTAGCAAGAAAACAAACGAATCAATCAATAGTTGTTTTAATTTTTATAAAAAATGCAAAGAAAATTGTCCTTTAACATTTCAAAATATAAAATGGCGAAAACCAATCAAAACATTTGATTAATCCCTTTAGATTTCTAATGTTTACTTTACCGAAATGAATGATATCCTCATGTAAGACTGATATCGTCATTAGTAGATGAGACCCGAATGTCAAAAGGTGCTTCTTATTTTGAAACAAAAATATGACATAATCCTTTTTGACCATGAGTACGCAATTTCTAAATAATTCGTTGTTTTTCTTCAGAATTTCAACCATTTTAGGTCAGATTATTCAGGGTCTCCAAGCATCTTAGAAAAACTCATCAAATGACCTTAAAATGAAATTAATAAGAGGGGTTCCAAATAGAACCTTAAATTATATTTATTAATAGGAAAAAGTCCTTATTCTATATTATTATGTGTGAGGCTATAAAATAACAAGAAGTGTTCTGAAAGAACAAAAATATTTTTATTTTTACTTTAAAACTCTCTAAAAAAAACGCATAGAAATTCTTATATGGTGTACAAACATACGGGCGGGGGACACAGATAATAAGATAAGGTATCTGCTCACTTTATATAAGGTCTGCTTTCTAATGTATATAAGGTATCTGCAGTCTGATGTTATACCTTTCAAACACGAAGAATTAGCCGGTTAGACCAGTAATTGAAATAGGTATAAACAAATGGACGGAATTACACAAAATCGGAAAAGCATATTATTTTTTATATTTTATTTTACAGGTATACAGATATAATATAACTGGACCTATGAAAAGTATGGGTCAATATCCCCATATATTTTATACTACAACCCATAACTTGTATGGGGGTTTTTACTGTTCCCATAGAATTTATGTGTCCTATAGAATTTTATTGGGAATAAAACCAATAAGTATTTTTAGTGTGTTATGGCCCCAATAAAATTTTGCAATCCAATAGAATTTTACGGGTTCCATAAAATTTTATTGGTCCAACAAAATTGTATTAGGAATAAAACCAATAAATTGTTTAGTGTATTATGGCCCAATATTTTTTTTTTAAAACCAATAGAATTTTACGGATCCCGTAAAATTTTATTGGTCCAATAAAATTTTATTGGGGCCATAACACACTAAAATTTTTTATTGGTTATTTTATGAGAATATCCAATAGGGTACAGACAGGCGGACAAAAAGTACGAAAAATAGTGATCTGATACCACAACTTAAAATATATATATATTTCTAAAATTGGATGGTTAGAACGGAATTTAAAAGGGGCTACAGGCAAACAGATGGAAATCTCCAACGTGTCAATAACCAAATTAGTATGCATTATTTAATTCAAAAGAATTTTTTAAAAAAAGTATGTTAAAATTTTTTTGCCATAATTTTACATTTTGGCAAAATTAATTTTTTAATTAAAAAAAGTAGAGTCCATTTCCTTTAAAAATGCCCTTTGAGTAAGGTTAGATTAATTTTAGGTATTGAATAATATTTACGTAAATATCACCACCCACATTTTAAAAGATTACTGTCCTAAGATAATGAAAAATATATAAAGACATAAGTTAAGTTCTAATTTAAATATTTGCTGACCAATTAGGTGGCAGGTCAACACTTGAGTGTGTGACTGTGGCTTCTGATGTAGAATTTGTGTAACTGGAACGTAAGTGTTCATTAAATCTGTAGAGTGGCGACAGAGGAAGTTTACGATATCACTTCAAATTTCGTTGGGTGCCCGCTCAGGAGTCATCTCGGTTCTAAATTACGAGGTGCATACGATTGTGTCAAAGCTCTTTTTGGAAGCTAGAAATAGACAACCGGAATCAATTAAACCGGAAGCCTTTTAACACATTTATTTTTAATATTCTTCAGGGTTATCTTTTAAGCTTTTTCATGTCCTTCGTTTTTTTTAAAATTACAATATAATGGCGAAACCACTTTAAAATTTAATAAGCAAATAATTATTTTAATGACTTTTACAATACTCAAAAGGAAGGAATCTCTTTGTGGTTTCCGTATTATGTATTTCATACTGAAATTTAAATGTTTAATGAAGGTTTTTTCGTTATTACGCGTAAGAAACTCATTAAATTCTTTTAAAATATCAACGCATTATTGGATCACCAAAGATAATCGTAATATTTTTTTTTAATATATATTACTATATAGTTAGATATATAATGAGTTTTATATCGAAACCATTTAAACATGTTTTAAAATATTAACGCAATTATTGAATCACCAAAGGAAGAATCTACATTTTTTTGTTATCTCTATTCACTATATACGGGTTTAAGTATATTAATGAGTTTTATATCCGAGAAACTCATTAACATTTTTTAAAATATCAACGCAATTATTGGAATCACCAAAGGAATAATCTACAATATTTTTTTTTAATACTCTATTCACTATATAGGGTTTAAGTATATATATAATGAGTTTTATATCGAGAATCATTAACATGTTTTTAAATATCAACGCATTATTGGAATCACCAAAGGAATATCTACAATATTTTTTAATACTCTATTCACTATATAGGTTAAGTTATATATATGAGTTTATATCGAGACTCATAACATGTTTAAATATCACGCATTATGATCACAAGAATAATCTACAATATTTTAAATCAATATTCACTATATATATACTTAAACCCTATATACCTATAATGAGTTTTATATCGAGAACAGTTATTTTTTTCCAGAACTTTTTGTTCCCATTCGTTTATGTGACCAGAAGTCCTGTTTTTTGGTACGACAGTTCCCCTTTTTGTCTCACTGTCCCGCGGCCCGAATGTCCGACCAAAACGTCCCGTTTTTCTGCTAGAATCCCGAAAAATGGGACAAATATAAATAAAACATGGATTTTACAATTATTTTGTAAATACTTCGCTGAAATAGTTAAATAATGACCTTAAAATTATCCTTAGACCTTAAATTCTATATTTGATTGCTCAGAATAATGGTAACAATCTGCTAGTTATGTGCTTTTTATCTGTCTTTCCCTATATTAATTGAAGAGCTTAGTGGAAGAACATGCTAAGTAACAAAAATGTGAAAACGACCGTTAAAGTTTTTAGTTTGCACTCGGATCTGTTGAAAACGGTACTTGCAAACCGTAAAAAATATACTAAACTTAAAGTTTACGAAAAAGAGAACTTTTTATCGTTAAAGAAGTTAGTAATATGTTCATTGACACAAAAATCCCAATTTTTTCAATGTCACTTATCGCGTTCTTCCACTAAGCTATTCAATTATGCCATTGTATCAAAATTAGATGAGGGGGAGGGGGTGGTTATATCAAAAATTGCTAGAGAGGTGTGTATGGGGGGGGGGGGGGGGGAGAGGGTTAGGGAGTTAATGTCCTGATTTTCGGTTTTCAAATTATGGTGACATTACTATTCATAGATGATAGATATACAGGGTGTCCGTAAAAGAATGTCCGAGTTTCAATGGTATATTACAGGAGTTTATTTTATACTAAATATAACAAGTCATACATGACATTGAAGGAAAACTAACCTAGTTTTTCCTATAAGTGCTCAATGTGTGCGCCTTTAGTGATACGGGAATTGCACAGGGTGTTGCTTCCATTACTCCGGACTTGCTGCAGACAGTATGGGAAGAATTGCATTTTCGTTTGGATGTGTGCCGTATCACTAAAGGCGCACACATTGAGCACTTATAGGGAAAAACTAGGTTAGTTTTCCTTCAATATCATGTAGGATTTGCTATATTCAGTATAAAATAAACTCCTGTAATATACCATTAAAACTCGGACATTCTTTTACGGACGGACACCCTGTATTTATTAACTTGAATTATAATAGAGGTTTGCACTTTGTTTTAAACTCCATTTCTGAATGCAGATCTTTCTTGAGGAAACGAGGAGAACGAAGTGACTTTTGGTCGATAAGACTTTCATCTGTGTAATTAAATTAGCATAAACATTCATGCTCATAAATGCTACTGTTCTGAAAGCTCGAAACATCTTTGAAACTTCTATCAACCGAAAATGACCGTTTTCAGAACAAAGATAAGAGGGCAGAACGAAGATAATTTCGGAGAATGACTTTCAATCACGCATGTCATATTGTCATTGGCCTGGGTTGAAACCATCAATAACATATTTACTTTGATTTGCATTCGTTCAAATATAAAATAAGTTACATTTTCTAATGAGAAATATCCTTAGAATTAAAAAAAAACTAAGTGGTGTGAAACATTACACGGCTTTCAACTACCATTTGGTAATTTAATATATTTAAAGGTAATTAAATACCCCCCTTATGAGGTAATGTCAATACCTTTAAAAACCAAAAACTTCCATTGCAGCCACCCTTTACGCATGTACGTTTAAAAAAAAACGTATTATGACGTCCGACAGATACTGGGAACTTGAATATTAAATTTGAAGTCGGTATCTCTTTAAGTTCAAGCTATAAAGGGGTTTCAGGCAGACGCATGAACCGATGTTCAAAAATAGCTTTTTCGGAATCAGCACCCTACGAAACGCGTAGAAAACACAGCATCTCTGTTTCGGATTTATGATCCCATCCCGATACTTTCATGACCTTACATTTCATATTAGGTAATTAAAAGTAATAAAAATACAATGTCCCCAAATTTGACCACAGTTTGAAGTAATACATAAAAAAATATATTTTGCCTTTTTAATTTAATTCATTCTTATGTTATAAGACGGGATGTTCCTAAACATTTAGAGGTCCTTTAATTCCACGATTTCCATATCCATATTTTTCAATTTTTAATTATATAATTTATTTATTTCTAATTTCATAATTTGAAAAAGTTAGCAAACCAACTTTTTCGAATGAAATTGATGCACCATTATGAGGATGTTGTTTTCCATCTCGATTTTCAGATTAGGGGTTCAAATTATTTGTGAAGATACATCAATAAATTGTTGATATCGATAGTAAACAATTTTAAACATGTTGATTTTGGAAAAAATAATTAGTTTTCTGTTTTGGCGATTTCGATACCAAATCATCATAAAAAAAAATGGAGGCCACAATATTGTTAACATCAGCATAGAAATCAGAAATGGTGTAACGAATGGTTTCGATGACAGGTGGTGTAATGAAAATATATATATTTAGTTTAGTTTGAATTATCGTCGCACTAGAGCTACACGAGGGCTATTGGCGACGGGCGTCGTATTTTAGAACCACAGTCAAGTGACGAGCCGACACCCGAGTAGGCACCTAACGCAACCGTTAAGGGCGACATCGTACGCAGCGTTAGGAGTTTGAAGGATATTTAACGTGCACTTCCTCTACACGGGGTATTATTCGTCGGACATTTTTGGCTGCACGGGCCGTTTATAGGTCGGCAGTTATTTTGGCGATGCCCGGATCCGAACCTGGGACCTTCCGCATGCTAGGCGAATGCCTAACCGACTGGGCTCCCCAGCCCCGAAAAAATATATATAGAATATCAGACAATTGAATGTGACCAAACAACTACTTGAAGATTCCTTCAAAATTCGGTTGATGTCATATGAGTTGTAAGTCCTCATAAACTTTAATGCAACATTTTTTCCTCTTAGACATGCATATACATTTTTTAATTAAAATACAGATATGTCAAGGATGTTATTAATGAAGCTCCTTTCAATTATTACTATCTAAACAAAGGAACTTTTCACTGAAATCAAAGATTGCGAAAAGTCATACCGTTTTTGCTTAGAAAATCAGAATAAAGTTTGTTTTTGAAGAAATGATCTCTCTTAAAACCATTTCCAAATGAAAAAAGTAGAATATCAAAACATATGTAGAATTAGAAAAATTATGCCTTTTGCTGGAAAGACTGGTGTGAAAATTATGGAAAAATCCAGGTGTAACCGGTTCATCTCTGAAGGATTGTTGTTTAGTAGAAGAGAATATTTAAAAATAACACTTTAATATGTCACTAATAGTGTTATTCCTTTCAGATTATATAATGACTTTGTCTTGATGTTATTTTTCCTCAGTAAGTTCAAAATAAGTTTTAATATTCAAATTCGTGTTTTAAAATAATGAATTACAATTTAATTAAATTGATAAACTCAAGTTTGTAGAATTTAAAAAAACACATATTTGTGGAGAAATTAAAATATATTTTTTTATTAAATATCCAATAAATTTACAATATAAACCTTGAATTAGGTTTAAATTTTACAAATATACAAATCTTTGGATCAAAATATCAAATAAGAACGACTTTCTTATAGAAGTAAGATAAAAATAATAAAGACAAAATATAAAATATTCGTAAATGTGATGGTTCTTGTAGTAGTATGAACAGCTCAGAAAATAATGAATTGAATATAAGCACACTCTTCTTAGCTTCTTATGTTGATGATGGAAAATCTTTAGGAAATTATCAAATTTTAACATCTATACTTGTGCTTCTATTTACATTGGCTTCTTATTTAATAAAAATGCAGCGTAAATAAATTAAATCGAATGTAACTAAGTTTAAAAACAGTTTATACAAATCTCAAATGATAGTGCATGAAGACCACTTGCATGCAGAAATGAAAAATTTCTTTGTTGTGTTTTAACTTATTCTCTTTTTTCATCCACCTTGCCTCCTAAGTCCACCAATGCTTTGATAACGCCGGGTGTCACTGAAACATAACATAGTATAGTTATTTGTGAAAATCTCTTAATCAAATTTGCATTGAAATAGAAATGTAATTGTCATTATGTGTGTAACTACAAAATTTATTTTCAAAAATAAATAATATATAGTGCCTAAACTCATTAGTTAAAAGTGAATTTAAGTTCTGCAAACAAATTTTGCTCATAAATGTGATGACTTTGGTACACGCATGAAACTGTTATGAATTGTTTACTTATATAAAAGTCAAGACAGAGCTACCAATAATTTAAAAACTAAAAAAAATATTATTTACTGACGAGTAAGGTAGTAACCCCATTTGGTGGTACTGTCCTCATTCGGGCTTGTATCATATGCTATTTCATTCCTGCATTTCTTTTGATTGGTGCTCTGTTTTCACATGACTTTGACTCACCAATCAAGTCTCGAGAAAGAATTTATTTTCATTTAGCCGTTCGGCTGTTGCCACTCAAGACCTCAAACATGGCTTTTCTCAGACATGCAGAAAATTTGATTAAATAAATCAGTGTTAGAAATTGGATGAAAAAATTTAGGAGTAATGTGTGGTATACTAACTTTAAAAACTACGAGCAAATGCCCGTTACCTGGTATCGTTTTTGAGAAAAATATTCATTAAAAATGCTATTTATATGTATTTTATTGTGGAGTAAGCAATTTTAAAATCACAGAAGATAATTTTGATGAAGTCAAGATCGTTGAAAATTTGTGATTTTAAGATGATTATTTTCGCCTTTCGGCAAGATCTTTGAAATAACCACTCTAAAAAGTTGATAGTGATATTTAAAAAAAAAACTAGGCACGATAAAGGTGACTACATTCATTTTGAAGTAGCAAAATTGTACTATTTGTTCACACTTTGTGACTAGTGACCATTAGTTTTGAACCCTGCTATAGACATAGATTTTTTAATGAAATTTTTGTTGTAGAAAAAGTACCTAACTAATAATTTACATTTCAGATAGAGATTCAATTCAGAGCAGCATTGTCCACTTACCTAACGATTTCCACATTGTCCAAGGCCCATTGGTCATTGCCTCTGCCTTCATGGAATGGTTGCCACCAACGAAATCTGACGCCATATACCTTGGCTGGTTCTGGAATCTCGTAGACCAATCGCCTTGGCTGTAATTGAAGTAAGCATATTTTACAATATTTTCTACATATGTGATGATATTTAACAAAACAGGAATTTAGAAAATTCAATGGTTAGAATGCAAGCCGAAAGGTCATATGAACAGACGGAGCAAAAGTATAAAGATAAGTCTCTGATGTTCCTTTTAAACAAACCAAAAATAAAATTGAGCAGAATGAAAAGATACGGAATGTAAAAGAGATAAAAATCTCCATAATGTCAATACCCGAATTTACATTTTTATTTAAAAATGAAATAGGTAGACTAAAAATTAGGAGTCCCCCCTCAACACTGACACTAAGGAGTTCATTGCTACCTCGTTTGGCAGGCAAGAAGGCAGCACCACAACTCTTGTTCGAGTTTATAACTCGGGTTACCCCAATCGAGAGCAACATGATAGAAGGCAGCACAACTGACCACAAGAATTTTGGAGATAGAAGCCAAGCAGAGGATCCCAGAATTTGCTTGTCACCTACAGAGTGACTGATTTGGTATGTGAATTTGGAGGATTTTGTGATCATTACAGACTTTAACGTACAGCAGTCACCAATTAGCATACACTCGGGTCTTTGGCCAGCTGGCCTCGAATTCTGAACCTAAGGGATGGCAATCCAACACTACCAACCAGGCTATCCAGGCTCAGCATTGGTAATCTCACTGAATCAACCCATAAAAACTGTCCTTTACAACCTTAAATACATTTCATTATAGTGTTTAATTACGTCAAGGAAAAAAAGTAACTCCACAAACCTTCTTGAAATCTGCTGCTGAATGCAGGGCAATGAACTCCCATGATATTCCATCATTAATGCTGTACTGGAGAACGACAGACTTGTCTGATGCTGATGGATGCTGGAGATTGATGTGACACTGAGAGAAACCCTCTTCAGTACCAATACGGAGGACAAACATTAGCTTGCTGCAGGGGAGAAATAAATTAGAAGGGTAAAAAAAAACCCATCAAATGTGGATTTTGGAAAAGCTATTTGTTATGTTGTAGAAAAACATACATACAAGATACAATTAAGGATTTTCTTTTATATTTAGTATAATTATGTTCCATTTATAATTGTCTAAAAAAATTATCACAAATATGTTTAAAATGTTAACAATTTGTAGCTAGAACTATGTTATAGATTTACCTAAATGAATATCTTATGTTTATATCCTCCTTTAAAACTATGAGGTTGTTTTTTTTATTGTGAAAAGAAATATTTTTGTTTACAAACTACCATATAGTAGACAGACGATATTCTAATTATCCAAAGTTTAAGTCTGAGAAGTCAATTATATCTTGTTTTCAAAGTCTTTTCTTACATTTGTCTTTGAGTTTCAGTAAGTGCAACTCAAGAGTTTCTACAGATTAAGTGTTTTGGATTAATAATACCAAGTAACACCTCAACCAGTAATTGGTACCACAGTTTCCCAACAGTTCTTTAAAACTATAATTATCTGCCTTTATCTATGCAATTGTTTTACTTTACATTTTTCTTACTCTCAAGTTATCTTTACAATTATTTTAGGTGTATTTTACACTTCATATAACATACCGTCCAATATATTTTGGTTTACAGTATAACCCTACCAATTATATTAAAAACATTCTATGTCCACTGTTACAGGCTAAAGAAACTACACATTCTGAAATTAACGAAATATAAAAATACCTAGCAAGTGATGCATCTAGCTCCTTGGTGACAATCTCTCGCCTACCACATTCCCCCATATACATGTGTTTCCCGCCTCCATGTGGAGCTAAGGACCCACATTCCTGACTCAGCCAACCACCTTTAGCCAGTTCCCACAGGTCTGCCGAAAGTCCACTTTCGAAAGAGTCCAGGAAGATCGTTGGAAGGACGCGAGATGTGGTGAGGCTTCGAGATGGTTGGCAGTCGCTGCCTGGAAAAAGTGAAAGCTTGGTAAGATTTGTTTTGGTAAAAGGGTATTGCTAATTTAAAAAGAATACAATCCAAATTTTTTAAACTTTGTCTTATAAAGGAGGAATAAAAAAAGTCATGTCTATTTTCCCCATATTAAATGGTACACTTGCCACTGTTAAGGCTCTCTTCCACTGTCAGTCTCTACACAGACGACAATGACTGATTGGTCGGTTAACTTAAGCTAGCCATACATGGAGGGACAGCACATGTGAAACTTCTCCAAACATTGTTACTCTTTCTCCAAGACATTGAGAAGAATTTTTATTCGTCAATGATTGGTTTTGAGAAACCAAGTGACATGCCAAAAACCAATCAATGACAAGTGAAAATGCTGAATATAATTTCTTATTATTAACATATTAATTTCGGTAACAACGTCTTGGTGGAAGAGTGGCAAAGGCTCACATGTCCTTTCCTTCCGTGTATGCCTAGCTTTACCAACTATTTAGCCAGTTGTATTAGAGATGTTCTTGTTTGCATAGGCATAGGAATAGAGCTTTTTACTGTTCACAAAATAAAGCATACATTCATTATATGTTATCAATAGCACATTTTTGTTAAGTACCAAGTAGTCCATTATCCCAAAGTATAAAGCTTTTGTCTTAAAATCTCCTAGGTTTAATATACATTGTGGCAGAAGGTAACGGACTTCATTGGCCTGGAATTTTTCAAGTTGCAAAGTATGTATGTCAAAACCCTTGTCTATATTTTGTGCCATGTTTAGGGCACATAAAAAAGCAGTATTTTTTCCTTTTTTCTCTAAATTTTAATAAAATGACATGCAGTGTTTGCTTTTCATAGTATTCTAACACAGAAATTAGTACTAGCCTTTAATACTTATTCAAATATTTTTTCCACTCTTAGGAATTCCATATATCTCCTATAAATATATCCACAACCCTTTTTTCAATAACTGGCAATCTAATGTAAGATAACTTTTTAAAGTAATTTCTTCTTAAATAAAAACCAACGCAATACCTGAAAATCCCAAGTCACAGTGGCACTTTCCATTTACACAAATTCCTTTTCCACGGCACATGGAGGGACACGCTTCACCTATGTAAATGTCATCAATGGCCCAAGCTGGTAAATTACGAGGTTTGGGGATGTTTGTTGGCGTGTCCTGTATCCACCTGAATTGTGTTGTGCTGAAATAAACAGATATTATTGAAAATTGTCACAAAATTTAAGTAGTTTTAAATGTTAAATTTATAATTTATATAAATAATGTAACTATTGGGGCTGGGGAGCCCAGTTGGTTAGGCATTCGCCTATCATGCGGATGGTCCTAGGTTCGGGTCCGGGCATTGCCAAAATAACTGCCGGCCTATAAGCGGCCCGTGCAGCCAAAAATGTCCGAATAATACCCCATGTAAAGGGAGTGCACGTTAAATATCCTTCAAAGTCCTAACGCTGCGTACGATGTTGCCCTTAACGGCTGCGTTGGGTGCCTACTCAGGTGTTGGCTCGTCACTTGACTGTGGTTGTAAAATACGACGCCCGTCGCCAATAGCCCTTGTGTAGCTCTAATGTGACGATAATTCAAACTAAAATATAATGTAATTATTTTTTAAACCTTACTACAGAGTATAGAAATTTCACATTTTAACTATTTCTTCAAATTTGAACAGAATTGCTGATTTAATAACCTGTGTGTAGAGCTTAAGAGCTAATAAGCATGTTTCTCTATAGGTCTATTGACATACACACGCTTATTTATTATCTGGGTGCTCTGATCTGCCTTGCGAATCTCATCTATCATAATGTTTGGATGCACAACAAATTCCCCATTAGATGACTAACTAGGCCCTAAATGATTGGTAAGCGTAATTATTGTAGATAATAAGCTGATGGAATCTGTGGAGGGTAGTGTGGTGAATCTAATTTAATTTGATTTCTATTAACTTCCTTGGTTTCGGCACCCCATTTTGAGAAGTAAAACTTTTGCACATGGTTCTTCTCTTTGCACCCGAATCCTTTAAAATTACGAACTAAAACTAAAGTTCTGTCAATCAAATTTCTCACCCAATAGTATAAATTCTAATATTCTTTTATCCAATCCCTGCACAATAAAGGCGGGACAAATTCATTCCCTGTGAGATTCTAACCAAATAAGACATCACTTTTGATCTTACTTTCAAGCCAAATGTACCTGTGATGTTCTAAGCGACGATTTACTTGTTATTTATTGTTATATGTAGTTTGTGCTGTGGTTAGTTATATTAAATGTCTTAAAAAAAACCTTCTGATCATTTCACATTTATTCATCTCCAACACCGGTCACCACCACGCCTCAATAGCTTTGATAAAAATGTTAACTAAACTTTTGTACATATAATAACATTTATGCAATAATTTCTACATAAAGCAAATGTTTGTCGTGATAAATATAATAGATTATATTTATTCTTACCTGGAGAAAGTCTTTTCTGGTAGATACAGCATAACCAGTGTCCACTTCTTATGAGTGTTAGTTGAATAAATAGATGATGGGTAAAACTCATTTGGAGAACACTCTGCGTGAATGGTGTTGCTCGGGTAGCATGCTCGATTCACTAACTCCCAATTGCCTGTAGTATAGAGAAAAAACTAAAATATTGCTTTCTATTACAAATACAAAAATTGTCGACCAACAACAGGCCAGAGGCCCAGCAAGGTTGGTCCAAAATAAATCTAATACATTACCAGTTTCCAATGACCGTCAAGTTCTCTCTTCGAATGCAACATCTCTTCGAATGCACAACATAATCTGGTAAAGCATTCCACTCATTGACAACTCTATTGTAAAAATAATGTTTTCTTACCTCCCTTCTAAAGCTTGATTTATTCAATTTCTGATCATGTCCTCTGGTCCGGCTATTTAAGGTAAAACCTAAGCCCTCCATGTCTCCCTGTTTTATGAACTTGAATAACTGTATTAAATCACCCCTAGCTCTCCTATTTTCCAGGGAATACATGTTTAAAGATCTTAATCTGTTGTCATAATCAATACCAGAGAGACCCTTAATCATTCCTGTAGCCCTATGCTGAACTTTTTCAAGCAACTCTATATCTTTTCTGAGGAAGGGAGACCAAAACTGAACACTGTTACCTAATATAAAGGTAATGTAAGTATTGCAATGGTAGAAAGCCAAAATGGGAAATGTTGTGTTTTTTTACATGTTTTGGAGGGTGCTGATTCTGAAAAAAGGTGGTATTTGAACAATGGTCCGTTTGTCTGAAACCCAGCTACAGATTGAACTAAATGAGCTTATAGACTTCGGTACACAAGTTCCTTGTACCTGTTGGACGTCATAAGGTTTCGGAAAAAATCGTGAATGTGCAAAGTGTAGTTGCTATTGAACTTTTTAGGTCTTAACAGTATTCCTTAAAAAGGAAAACTTAGAACATGTGTACACCCATAATATGTCAAACGAGACCATAAAGTTTTTAAGAAAATCACACCTGCAGAATGGACCACTGGAACTAGTACATCAAATAACTTCTATTGAGTGCTAATTAAAAGTCCTGTATTGTTTCACAGCAAAAGTTTTTATGATACACGTGTTTAAAAACTTTATGTACATTTAATTTTTTATTGAGAAATCAACAAAATCTTAAGTAACTTAAAATTAATAAAATATTATGAGCAATGTTATGTGAAAAGCCTTAAAAGAATTAAGCAGTATGGTTGTAATTAATTTGTGGAGAAGTAAAAAGTAATTTCCGACAGTGCGTGTCAATTTTGATGAAAATGTGTGCGTCCTTATTAGTTTGAATTAGTAAAGAACTATTTAGCAGTTTAGAATAAACTAAATAAGAAAGCATACCTGAGCCAGGTTCTTTTGAGAATTCAAGCCTTATACTGTGATTTGTTAAACAGCTATCTGTATATTCTCCACAGCCGATTCCAATCTAAAAATGACAAGTTTTAAAAAAAAGCATATGATAAATGTTACAATTTTCCTTCAAAAAAAGACAGATTGTGTAATTTATATGGAAAAACTTCCAAACTATTATTGTTAACTAAGTTTCAATAAAACTGTTGCAAGGTAGACAGCCTATGAACTATAAAACAAAAACTTTTTTATAAACATAAGTTTCTTTAAATATTAGAAATTCCTTCATATTAAGATATATATTTATTCAATATGAGTGTAACAAATTAGTTTATAATTAAATGTATTCAAATCAATAGTTTCAAAACAAATGATCATTAATATTATATTTATAGCTATAACTATTTTATGCTATGAATACAAAATTAGGACAATCAAAATAATTATTAAATGCAATAATTATTTAACTTCTGGCATAAACAACTCAATTGACGATATTTATTATTAATAATCATTTTAACAAAACGACAAATATAAAATGGTCGAACGAGGACTACCTTAAATTGGATCATGAATCCATTCTCAACAATCAACTCTCTTGTAGTGATTCCCCTTTCCTCTATGTCTGAATCTTTCTTCCACAATAGAGCTGGACTTGAATGGTGGCAATAAGAATTGTCGACCTACAAAGTACATCAAAGTTGTTTAATACTGTATTCAGTGGCCTTTAAAACAGAACATTCATAAGCATTATTTTGTCCGAAAGCTTTCGCTTAATTGAAAAAATAAGGAATTTTTGTGCTTATACTTCAACCTTAAACTGACGAAATACAACCTTGACATTTATTGAACTAACATTGACTGGTTCATTTCTTTTAAAGCAATTTACAAAAAGGCTTTGTTGTATTTTTGCAATACTGTAAGAAATAGTAGGGGGAAAGATTCACTTTTATTTTACGAGAGATAGTTTTTAAAAAATTGCTCTTTTGGATTTAATAAAACCCTTCATTTTACACCAACAGTTTATGAGTCAGGACAATGCAAAAATAAAAAACATATCAGTCATTGACAAGAAGAGGTTATGTGATGGCAGCACATGAACCAAACTACACCTTTGGAATAAAACTCAAGAGAAGCATTGAAAAAAGTTATCCTATTGGATACACTTTTTCAATGCTTAACCTTTTTTGTTTTAGTTATTAGTAATGATTTTCCTCACCACTCAAGGAGCGTTCGGTAACCAAGGAGCGTGGATTGAATACCAATCCAATAAAGTTCGGCTGTGAGTTCCACAAACATGATAAAGTAATACCCTATAGGACTTTTTTAAATACAATGTTATTTCTTGAGATGTCAAAGTCTGATACTCTATTCAGTTTAGCCTCTTGGTTAGGGTGAATTAAAGTTTTTAAAATTAACTAGCTTATGAACTAATTACTAATTAACTTTATAACCTTGTAGTGGGAAAAAATCCTTACAATATCTTTCAGCTGTAAATGTGGAAGAAACTCCTTAAAACTTGATAATTAAAAATAGACTTTTTGTGTTGCAGATATGCAACATGCTGACACAAATATTAAACTTCAGTTAATCTGAGAGGTACGGAGTGACCCGGTTTTGATCTCGGCACCTCTTGCATGTGAGCAATAGCCCCAGCCTCAGCAACCCATAGTCCACCAAAAGGATCCTCAAGGTAGAGATGAGCTACTAATTGATAGTAATTGTAGTATAAGAGCCAAAGTATCTAAATGACTGGTAGTAATGGTAGTAGTAATTCCGTGTCATCTAGTGTGAATACTATTTTGAGGTTGCGCCTGTGGTGAACTGCCACAAATCTTATCTAAAATATACAAACAAATCATACCTTCGAATAAGGTCCAAACCAGAAATTAGTTGGATCAGCCCCCTTATCGTTCTCAAAGTCATCAAACAGCTCAAAAGCGTTGATCTCCGAGCCACCAATATAAATATCATCCAGAGCAAGTGCTGGCAACAGCTCGTCGCTCTCTAATCCAGACGGTTGCCACCACCGGAGTTTTGTGGCGGAAGTTCTTGCATTTTCTGGCAACATGATGTGGTCTGCATGGGCATGGGAGTATAAGGTGTAGTCCAGTTCGTGAAGAAGGTGCCAACGAATACCTGAAAAAGAAATGCATACCAGGGGTAAGGGTTTTGTATAAAGGGTTTATTTGAGGCATTGGAAACGTGTGTGTTTGAGCAATGCACCATGACATGATGCGAGAGCAGTTCAAGAACCGCTAGCTGGTCTATTGTACTAACCGCATCTATAGACCTTAGTTAAGGTCAATTTCTGACTTAACCCTCGAAGGGATATGAAAATTAGCTGAAGTGTATATGTACTTGTTTTCGCTGCCTGATATTAAATTCACATTTTCATTCTTAAATAAAAAATTATGTTTCTGTAGTGGATGATTATAAATGACCAACAATACTTTGAAATTCAGTAAAATAAAAATAATTAAATTTATGTGTGTTGCTGGAAAAACGGACAATCAAGTAACGGGTTTCTATCTCTGTATCCCTTTGAAAATTAAACAACAGTGATTTCCTGATTGGTAGATTATTTAGCTCCTGAGCATTGATGCAAACTTTAAATATTTCAAATCTTTGTCCAAAGTGGTTATACCATTCATAGAAAACATAAAATAAACTTTTAGCTTCCTGTCGACGTGCCATAAAATGTGGATCAACTTTAATCCTGATTTTTAAAACTGCATGAAATACTGTTTTAAAAAAATGTCCCTTCTTAACATACTGAATTTTTATCTAAAAAACCTTGAGAAATTTCCTTATAGATTACTATTATACTTAAAATTTTCAAAGACTTTTATTCAGAAATGCAGTGTAAAAATGACTTAAACTTTTTTTGTAGTCGTAACTACTTTAAATAATTACCTTTAAAAGTCAGTTGCAATTAAGTTAAGTATTATAGCTTTATTACTACTAGAGTTTAAATTGTGTATAATTACTTTATCCATAAGAAAAAAAATACTTTTTGGAAATCAATACACATAATACTGAAACAACTATACTTACCACCATTAGTTGAATACTGCAAATATGCATTGTGATTTCTAGAAGAAGCTCCAATACAAGCTAAATTATCCCCATATCCACCAATTTGAGCCACAAACTGTACAAATCTAATAAAAAAATATAAGACATGGATAAACAAAAACTTTTTTGGATTTTTAAAAAAAAAATAGGCAGTAAAATAAAGACATAATTACCAAATAAAATTCAATGTGATAAACATAAAATATCTGAAAACCAAACTATAAACTAAAATATCCAAAACATTCACTGTTTCTAAAGTCTTCTAGTGTTTTAAATTAATCAACAACTAACTATTGATTAATGAAGATATTCTTACTTAGCATCTCGTAGATCCAGATCAACTGTTTCCAGAATTCTGGGACCAATTCCACTGAAAACAGCAGCTGTGTCCTCAACAAGAACAGAACATGGAAACGCGATTCTGCCACCAACAGCATAGTTCCAAAATGTCGGGTCAAAGGACTTATCTTCAAAACTCTCCTTAAGGTAAGTCTGAAAATAAAATATCTTTTTACAATGAAGCTTTTTTTAATACAATAAACAATACTAATGTGATATTCTAATTTTAATATGTGAGGCTTAGATAATATTCTTTTTTTAATTTAAATCCTAAGTTAAAATTTTTGACTTAAATACAATTCACCAGGAAAAGAATAGCAAGAGAGTTCTAAAAACTATAATAGGCACAGGTAAAACAATAGTAAAACTCATCATAATACTTTTACATTTAGCTTCATCTCATAAAATATTGCATTTTAAAAAATTTTTTAGGCATATATTGGTGGGAAATTGCAGGACCTTACAATAGACAAATAACTTTTCTACTTCACTATAAACTTATCAAAAGCATTCAAGATTCACTCATAAGATTTTTGTGAAAAAAATATTAGCTTTAAAATATTTCATAAATAAAAATAAAATTAATTTTGTAAATTCTGAATTTTTGTTCTGATAATTTCTTAAGAACTAACAACACATTTCCATTCATTACATATATTTCTAAACAACAAGAGTACAAGGCAAACAAGCTCAATTTTGTTCTGGAACACAAAAATATGATATATTAAAAACTAATTAAATTAAAACTTTGACCATAGTCATTCTAAAACCCTAATATCACTCACAGGCCTGTCATCAGCAACAGAACAACTCTCCCCTCTGTAGCCCTTGTCACAAACACATTTTTGTTCGACACATGACCCATGTCCGTGGCAATGATGTGGGCATTGTGGGCCTATGTAGAGGTTCTTCAGGGCCCATGTGTGGGAAGGAGTAGCATCTTGGGTGGCCTCTTGGCTCCAACGGAAGCGGGTCCACCTGAAAATGAACAAAAATGTATAATGGTATAAATGTAAAAATTTATAAATTTTTAATAAATTAAATATTTGTTTTAGAAAATTAGAACAAGGTTTACTTTTAAGAAATTATCTCTCAAAATAATTCTATTGAAAAAAAGAAAATATCAATAAAAATTCATCAGTTATGAAATTTTGAAATTTATGTTTATTGCTAGAAAGACTGCTGCATAAAATACAGAAAAAGCTGGGTCTAGCGTCCAGAAAGTTATAATGCCATTTAAATTTATTTACTGTTATTACAATTAGATTATTTATTTGCAATATAAATATTTGCAACTAAAAAAATGCAAAGTAAAACACAACCAAGAGTCCGAAGCTAGTGTATGTAGATTTATGAATAAATGAACAAAAAATAACAATTGTTTATTAAAGAAATTAAAATTACTACTAGCTAAATTATTTTGCACTGCTTATAAAAGTAGTAAAGATAGTGCAACGTATGAAGATTTTATTTAAAACTTATTCATTGTGTTGTTTCATATTTTTTAATACTAATTAGCTTGCTTTAAGCCTTTACATATCAATATTTCACCAAATTGTGAAAAATACTGTAGGTGTTTATTAACCCACCTAGAGATATACAGTTTTTTCTTTGTGTAAACTATTTTTCAATGCATGAGGATTAAACCCTGCTTTTTTCATATTTTAAACAGTTTTTCTGGCAATAAATTACAAATTTTACAAATAATAAATTGTTATTGATAACTTTTTATATTTGCAACTGATTTTTAAATCTGCTCTTAAAATATAAACCTAATTATGATGTTCTAAACAAATTATAATTTTTAAAAAAATTAATTACAAAATTTATTCAGAGAAAACCATAAATATTTATGCATTTATTGGCCATTTGGAAGGTAAATATTCAATTTTTGACGGTAAAAAAGTTATATCATTACTTTAAATTTTAAAATTTAATAAAAATTTATGAAGTTTTTTTTATTAAATTTACATGCATTGCTGGAAAAACTTAGTGTCCTTTGACCTGTCTACATCTCTCATGCGGTTAAGAGTTTAATTAGTATATGATTGCAGTAAGCAAGTCATAATCAGTAAAAACAAAACACTAATTAATAAAAGACTAATTAAATTTATAAAAAAAAAGTCATAAAAAAGACAATTACTTACTTTGAAAGTATATCTCCTCGCAGTGTAAAAGCATATCTTTGCCATGGTACTGGAGCATAATAGATGGATGGCTGTTGTGCCACACTGGGACATGATAATTCCATAGGCAGACATTTCTGTAGAACATTTGTCCAGGTATTGCCAAAATCAACAGAATATTCTAGCTTCACAGGGCGGCCTGGGTCTTCCCAGCTCTCATTACAGCCTATTGAGAACTGTTAAGAAAATCGTTTTAATGAAAATGATGTTTTGTGTTATTGTTGATAGTAGAAGTAGGTTCATTAACTATTTAAATAATTGCTGAAATGTAAAAGAATTTAATAGAGTTCACATGGAATCAACACCTGAACAAATACAAACTTCAAATTGGAATTTTTTAGACTAAAACTTTAAAATTCTTTACTATAATTATATAAATTAAACTTTTGGACACATTTATAAATATTTTAAAGACGAACTTAAATTATTAATTGATCCAAAATGTTACTACTTATGAAATGATTTGCTTTTAATGTATTTTCAAATTTAAGTAAAAAGCTTTGCTGGAAAAATAAATTTAACATGATTAAAAATTTGCATTTCTACAACCAATTAAACACAATGAAAAGTTATTTTAAAAAGTATTCAATGGTTAATACTGAACTCCTTAGCAAGAAAAAGAAAGATGGCAGCTTATTGCTGCCATTTGATTAGAACTATGCCAAATGTCACTAGACCTGAAAAACAGAGAAGGAGGAAAAAAAGAAAGGTGATCTACATCTATTCCCAAGTCATGTGGATCTTTCTTACTAAGGAATTTAATTAAACAACCAACTCAACAGTTAAAAAACAACACTAAAGCCACTCACCATAAACTCCAACACCGAATGCTTCTTCACATGAACATCAATAGTCTCTAGCACAGCATTCTCATTACTGGTTGCTTTTCCAACAGTAACCTTTCCCGTCCCACAGTATTCCTCACTTCCAATGTGAGTGGCAGTTAGCCACTCTGCCTCAGACAAAAAATCCCCATTTTCCAGGGCTAGGTATTTTTCCGGTGCGTCGATGCTTCCACCAATGAAAATATTGTCTATGGCCCAGTCATGGTGGGCCCTTCCGCCATGTTGTGGTTGCCACCATCGAATTCGGACCACTTTGTCGAGGACCTCACCGTCCAGAGGAACAGCTACGTAGCTGGAATTTAAAATATAATTTCTGTACATTTAGCACTGTATATGGATCAATATTAATAAAATAAGTTAATTTAGATACCAATCAATTTTTTTCTAATATTTTTTAAAAAATAGCCTCTTAAAAAATGTCTTGCTTAGTAAACAACATAGTCTTAAGCTGATTTGAAGTTTTAATAGATGATTGATATTATAATTTAATTTCGTCCTCAAATCTGTAACGCATCATCACATCTGTGAATTGGCACTTTTCTTAACATTAGACCCACATGCAAAAGTGACTGCTATTCAACACACGACTTTTCCAAATTACAATAATATTTTATTTTTAGGATGTAATCAAATAAATATACTAGTATTAAATAAATCAATTCTAAAGGTGAGCTAAAATAATCCAATTAAAAACTTTTCAACAAGGAAAAACTTCAGACGATTCTCCTCTAAATTCTATTTATGATAGTACATCACTTTTGCACATACAGTGCAAGATTGGCAAATGTAAAAACACAAAGCATTTCTCACTTTGAATTTTAAAAAAAATTATGTTTAAATTGTTTAGGATATTTTTCAAACACAATATAACAAAATTAAAGGGGGTGCTGTCTTAGTACATCCTTTAAATTATTAATATTTAAGCTTAATATACATTTGTGCATGACCTTCTATTTTAGACAATAATACAATTTTCACTTACTGCACTTAAACACAAATTTTAAACAATTGTTTGCATTATTTGAGCTTAAAGTTTAATATTTTTTATTAAAATTATAAAAAAAAAAAAAAAAAATGCACATTAAAAGTAAAAAGTATATAAAGTTCTCTAATGTGGTTTTTCATTTTATTCAGCCCTACAACAAGGCCTTTGAAACACTCTGAATCAAGAGAATGTTTTTGAAACATTTTAAACTCCAATAATTTAGAGTAAACCTTACCTTGGATAAAGATAATTCTTGAAGTAAAGTTCTTTAAGGGTCTTCCAAGTTATTCCACCATTCAGAGAATACTGAAGAAAAACTGTGTGGTTGCTTGAAGTTGGCGAAGATATGCACCCATATCGGAAATAGAAGTGGATTACTGTAGCGGATTTGAGGTTTAAGTCTTTTGTCACAAGCTGTCGACTGCAACTCTATGAAAACAGAAATGTAACTTTAGGAAAGTAGAACTATTATAAACTGCTTCACCTAAAGACCGATTAAGCTAAATACAGTGGTCAGAAACTATTTTCATTAAAGGGAAATAAAAATTACTTTTGGAGAAATTTTTGCAACAAGCCAGTTACTCTACTTTTATTTAAAGAATAATAAAGCCCTTGTGTAGCTTTAGTGTGCCAAAAATTTTGAGCCTAATATTTATTGAAAGATAATTTTGATGAGCAAATCCTGTATGATTGTAAATATCTGCTAAAATAATTGTTAATAATTCAGTATCAAATTGGTTTGGTTGAATCAATGCCGTACTAGAAGTACACAAGACCACTGCTTTAATAGCAATAAAATAATATTTCTTTTAATATCGTAAATAATACCTTAAGTTTAAAAATATGTCTTAAATTGCTAAAATAAAATTACAATGTACTTACTCCATAGAAATGCATTGAAGGTCCAGATGCTAATGGTCCACACAGATCAGAGAGCATACCACCAGCTAAGAGTGTATATTTGTTCGTTGGGGGCTCTGAGCTAAAAGTATCTCGTAACTCAGTAGGCAGATGAGATTTGGATTCTCCACAATCATTCCCAGTCCAGCCATCCTCACATCTGTTTAAAAAAATACAGCAAAATATTTGATATTTAACAATATTTTGAAGTGAAAAATGGTATTTAGTAAATATAAACATGCAGGTTTGTAATAGAAACTGTCACTTAGAAGCGTTTCCACACAAAATTCATGCAAAAAAAACCACAGCATCAACAAACAATTCTATATTTAACTTTTAAATGCAGAAGTTTAACATATTTTCTCTAAAAAAAATCCAGAATTATTCCTTAATGTTTGAAAAATTTATTTGCATTTCAAAGAATAAAAATACATTATTGATCACACCTAAATAGAAACAAAAAACATTTCATACCAACTTTGAAACTATATCACTTTCAAAGCTTAACTATACTTATTGATTTTTTTAACACCAATTAAAAAATAAAACAAAAAACTCGCCAAAAGGATAATCAGTATTGGAACACCATTGTTCATTAATAAATACTTAAATGAAAATGAAAAATTACATATGCTTTTTAAAAAAAAATCAGGCCTCTATTTAATTCGAACCACATAAGAATTGCATTGTGATTTATATTAAATTTTAGGTGTATAATATTTAAAACAATCTTAAAAGTGGAAAAGTATAATTTCTGCAAATAGTAATTCAGTAAAACAAGTTTCATTTAAAAAACTAAAATTTCATAATATATTTTTGCATACTTGCAAACGCCAGAGCTGCATTTTCCGTGTCCCGAACACATGTTATCACACTCTTCACCAATGTACAAATGGCCAATGGCCCATGTTTGAGAGGATTTGAATCCTGGTGGTTGAATCCAACGGAATCTTGTAGTCTGTGTTCTATTAAAATAAAAAAATATATGCATGGTAAGCAATAAATGCAATAAGTATTTCCAGTTTAAAAAATATCATAATTTGTTCTGCTTTGTTAATTTCAGTGTTTAGATGGCGAAATTTAAATATACACATTTTACCAAAATAAATTAATGAAATCCATCATTAAGTAATGAAGAAAAACATTTATTATTACTTAAATTTTAGCAAACAAAATTTTATTATTCTAGTTATTAGACAACATTTTAAACAGTGCTGGTCAACAATAATTTTCTATGAAATTTAAAATTTCAGTCTTTAACCATTAATATTAAATTAGTAAAAAATTATTTTTCAGAACAAAAACCCAAACATATACAACTGATATTTCATTTTACCGCCTTTGAAGATTTTAACACAGACAAATTGTGTGATTTGTAATATGAATCTAAATTTCAATATAAAAATATTAACTAAGATGAAAAAACACAAAAAAATTCTAATTTCAATGGATAAATGGATGCTCACTTTTGCTTCAAATATATTAAAATGTCAAATTAAACTTAAATGTACCTTGTGTAATAAGGCAATGGAACAGATATACGAGTGATGTCTTCGTACATGTCAGACAAATACACAGTGCCTTCAAAATAGTCACTGCAATCAACATCCGAAAGAAGACAATCATGTTGAACCAAGTCCCATGTCTTTCCTGTGTCAATGCTGTACTCCAACAATATTTCTATAATGATAATAACAAAATATTGAATTCCATTATAAATGTACTTTTGTATTAGATTTTAAGTCTGCACTCTTTTTTTTTTAAGTATAAATAAAATAGAAATAGTGATCCATCTATTTATTAAAAATTTTTATGTACAAACAATTATGCAAATCTAATACAAGTAAACAACTAAGCACATAATAAATAAATTAACCTAAATTCTTAACCAACTGAAGGATATGGAAAATAGACAGCTTCCAGAAACTATTAGTTTTCTAGCTACACATATAATTTTTAAAACATAATTTATTTTTATTTTATTAAATTGTAATATTCAAGGCAATGATGATGCTTTTATTATAACCTTTTAATGCAAAACTGCAATTTTAAAAATATTTTTATTTATTATTTTTTTTATTTAATCAACTTTAAATTTTAAAAATCCTGAAGAACCAAGTTTTTACTTGGTCAATTTGCCTACCCCTCAAAGAATAAATAGAAATTTAAATATTTAACGCAACTTTTTAAAAATAAATTATTTAAAATTTAATATAGTTACGGTAGCATGCGGCTGAATTTGATTTGCATCCCATGACAAGTTCGAACTGAATGTATGTGTTTTCTCCAACTACCACATCTGTTGTGACAGCATATCTTCTATCATCAGCACCTACAAGAGGACATTCATACTCACATTAAAAATTACACTAAATTCTGCCTAATATGGACAGATTTGATTGGTCCAATAAAGGGACTGTCAAAAATGAAGAGTGCAGGAGAAATAACCCTTCATCGACTAAGAATCTGTCTATATTGAGGCCTGCTTGGCGAGTGGTGGTGATCGGAAACTGGGTTTCTCCCTTGGTTCCTCTTCAGTGGTTCAAGCATCAGACTAATCTGCCGTGAATCTGGATCATAGAGATAGTTAACCCGTGCGCCATGTGATAAGAACCAAGGCAAAACGGGTTTCTTCACATCAGTTTAGGCGATGATTTTCTATCTTTGCCAAGCAGACCAGATGCAGGCAGGTCCCCAGTCAATGAAGGGGTTCTTCCCCTGTACTCTTTAAATAAGTGAGGTAAGATTAAAAAAAATAGTGCAAACATAAATTTGGTGTAAAAGTGGTAATTTATAATTATGAAACAAATAAAGTTTCATAATTTTATTTTAACAGCCAAACATGCATGTAACAGAAGTAAGTAAATTTCTTTTGAAACTGTTCTTTACAAATTGGCCCTAAATGGTAGTCAGGTTTATTTTCCAAATTAAGCTTTAAATGAAATGGAAGTTATATTATGGAAATGTAATGTAATACATTTACTGTAGAAATAATCAATAAAATATGTCCGATGGCATAAAAAGATTAAGATACTTTTTGAGATTTCTCCTAATGAAAAGTTCTCAAGACAGCATAAATATCAATATCAATTAGTAATTAATTTAACAAGCTACCTTTGAAATGAAGAAAGTTGTTTTTGCTTCCACATGTTGGTTCCAGTTTCGCACCAGGATTCAGAATCCAGTTGGCTTCTTTTGTACTGCTGAAATCGTCGTTTAGTGTGGACAAACCATTTGCATCTCCTCCAATAAAAATCTGTGCACAAAAAAATTGAAATTTTTTCTTTTAGCTTCTTTGAATGCATGTACCATTTCTCATAGTATCTTTCATTAAAAAATATATAAATATATTCAGAAAAATAATTTATTTCTTTACTTTTTTCAATAAGATCATAAATATATTTCATGTTTTTAGACAAATTGAACTTAACAAAATAGCTTGGATGGATTTATATTGCACTAAATCATGCATAGGCTATTTAAAGTATGTTTAAGTGATACTAAATTTTGTTTAGATTTTTTTTTAATATAGCTAACAATATTCATGAGAAGGATATTTGAAGGAAAAAAAAAACTTTCGATGTTCTTCTAATTAGTAGTAAATTAAATTTAACTGGGCAGCTCTGTAGTCGGCATTTAAACTGCAGTATCTTGACTAATGATGACGTGAGAACTCAATAAATCTAATCCAACCCACAAGAAAGTATATTGGAAGACAGATACTTTCGGAGCAAAAATGAACTAATTAATTTATGAGGTTACTGTAGTTTATTTGCCCACAGCACAGCTAATAAACAAATGAAGAGTACAGGGGATAAATCCCTTCATAAACCCTGATTCACGCCAGACACAAGTTCCATGCTTGCACCGTGAGAGAATAAGCAAGGGAGAAACCGGTTTCCTGCAGGCCAACGTCCGCCAAACAGATCTGATTATGGAAAGATTCCTGTGCAATCAAGGGATTCTTACCCTGGACTCTTCAAATATTACAAGGTAGGTATAATGAATCAACAAACAAACATCCTTACCTGGTCAAGTGCCCACTCTTCCAAAAACGACCCATTAAATGAAGGCTGCCACCACCTAAGCTTGGTAGAGTTAGTTCTAGCATGGTGCGGCAGCTCTATGGCAATATAAGAAGGATGAGATACGCTTGGACTCTCCCCAAAACCAAACTGCTCAAGCATGTTCCATGTGGAGCCACCGTCTATGGAGTATTGGAGCAAAACAGGTTGTTCTTCGGGAGAAGGGGCTTCAGACTTGCAGCCTAGGCGGATGTAGAATTGGATGGACCTGAATTGAGGATAAATTTAGTTTGTGGGATTTTAAAATATACAATTTTATAATACTGTGGTTAAATATTTTGTTAAAATATGTGTATAGTAGTTATGTAACGCATTCGTTCATTAGTAATTTTGTAACTCTAAATATTAGTTTTCCTTTAAAGTATATAAAGGCAATTTCTTTTAAATGCAACCCAAAATCAATTTCTTAATACTCTTAAAAAATTCATATTTTTTCAGTTAATGTTAAATCAGTTGAAAACTTTCAATTAAAGAAAAATAAATCTACAAACATGCATAAAGTTTATTGATAGCATTTTTTTTTATTACATTTTGGTATTCTTAAATTTTACTGTGATTTATTTTATAGTTTCTACTTAAACTTTGCTAAAGTTTAAGTTCACCAAATTAAAATAAATATAACATTTATTTATTGACTTTATATTTGAATATCATTTAGTTTAATTTCAATACTGTGAGCTTCATTAAATACATTGAGGGGATAACGTAATAATAAAAAACTGACCCAACATATTCCAAATCGAGGTCTCGGGACATGAGAACACGCTCTCCTTGGAAAGTGAAGACAAGACTTGTACCGCTGATAAGAATACCACAGCTTAGGGATATTTCAGATCCACTCCACAGCTCCCAGTTATTGGAATCGATTTTATTCTCTAAAAAAAATAAACAGATAGGTAGTCCTATAGTGCAAGTTTAAGCCTTTCTTAAATAAAAAGTCATAAAACAAATTATGGCTGGTACTTCTTTGGAAAACTAAGATATTGTCAATAAGCATGTAAAAAGCTATTTAAGTAAAGAATTTAAAAGAAACTATATGAGTTATAAGTTCATTTCAATAAAAATGCGTATTAATTTTGGAAATACTAATGTTAAGTATAGATGAATAAATCTGAACATTGGGCATGAACTTCAAGAAAAGATATGAACTGGAAAAAATTAAATGGGAGGAAAATAATATGTGTCATATGAAAATTATATTCTTTGGGTATATGTAAATATTGCCTGACAGGTACATTTACCTGTGGGCATGTTTCAAGTATTGAGTGGCAACAGCTGAACAGCAAAATAGCTGAATGAAAATAAATTTGTTCTCAAGCCTTGATTGCTGAATTAACATGGGAACAAACACAATTCATAGCACTAATCAAAGGGAGTTCAGAAAGGAAATACATCGCCAAAAATAATTTAATAGAAGTCTCTAGAAAAATCATTAGGACAATTTTTGTTCTAAATCACTGATTCTTTACTAGACTTTTTAATCAATTCTAAAAAATCATTGTTATCCAAAATTATACTAACAACTTTTGTAAACAAACCCAATCAAGGAAGCTCACCTTCAAATCCGTCCTTCAGCAAACTAGGGTTCCGATGCCCAGTATGGCAAAAATCTCCATCGTAGCCAGGATCACACTCGCACATTACTCCATTGATGCAGAAACCATGGCCCATGCAGTGTAGGGCACAGGAGGGACCAATGTAGACATTGTCGATAGCCCACGAGGAAGGTGAATCGCGCAGGGAGTGGTAACCTTGTGACCATCTGAATCGGACATTCCTAGGGAAGAAGGGATTTATTTTCAATAAAAAAAATTTATTTGCACTATCAGAGAAGTAGCAGGGGCAAGCTGAATGTTGTTACTTGTGACAGGCTGATTAACTATTTAACTATATAAGTATTTCCTGAACAATAAGAATAAGGCTTTGCAGATGTAAAATATAGTAGTAGCAATGTAGAAGTTTGAATATGCTGTTTAAATAGGTTGCACGTTTCTGTTTTAGTATATAATATTTTGTAAAGAAAGAGTGGCAATAATGGTCAGGTGTCAGTTCAGTTCAAAATAAAATGGAAAATGGTTTAATCAAATCGGTTTAACTGTCAAAGTTTTTTTTTAAATAAGGAGTCTTAGTTAATACTTATATGCCTATATCTCAGGCTAGCAACATTTAAAAATGAATATAGCTATTGCATATTTTCTCTTCACTTCTATGGGATAACAACAATTCCCAAAGTGCTTTATATTGTATGTTTGTTCGTTGTTTTGTTTTTGTTAATAGTTATTACCTAAATAATTGAAATCTTTTTTTAAAAAAATATATATACTAACCCACATATCTTTAAGCCAGTGAGTGGAACAACAATCCTCTGCCACTGATGGTGACTGTTACTATAAAACACTGATGGGGTCTCTGCTTGCAAAACAGTGTCTGGACCAGACCCATATCTGAGCCAGTTGGACTTGACCAGTTCCCAAGTTCGACCTTGGTCTGAGGAATATTCAAGGGTCACCGGATCTTCAGGTGATATGGTGATACCACAACCAACTTTAATCTGTATTAAGGAAACATAGAATAAATTAGTTATAACAAATGTAGAAATATTTCTAAATTTGATCTTTATTTAATATTCTTTTTAAAAAATTTGAATAAAATATCTTTATCCTAAATTGCATTGTTAGTAGATAAGTGATGTGAATGGCAAAATTTATTTTCAGCTCACTTAAATATTCAAAATTTTAACCAACAACAACTAATAGGAATAATTAATATATCAATTGGCATGTTTCAAATGAAAGTAATGTTTTCTAATATTCATTCCTTTCTCTTCCTTCAATCAATGTTTTGATTGGTGCTCTTTTTCCATGCGGCATAGATTCACCAATTGTGGCTCGAGAAAAACTTTATGCCACTCAAGACCTGAAATGTGCCATTGGTAAAACCTGTGGGCTACAATGAGCAAATCTAATAACTTCCAGGAAATAATAGCAACAAAAAGTAAATGATTATCTTCAAATATATTTTGTAATTTCTATAGATTTGTCAAATTTCTCCCAAAAGAGATACGGTTCTACATGTTTAATATTCAATTGATGAACACACATACCTCAAATTGAATGACATAATCGTCCATAACAGTCATGTCTCTTGTATAGACAGATCGCTCTCCTTCACTCGATGAAAATACCATTGAACTTCTTGGTTCACTGTATGGAAGGATTAAAAAGGATTATTTTAAAGCAATAAGAAAGAAGTTTGTTTTTACTTTAAAAGGCAAAAACATGGGTCTTTTATTGTCTCTTTAACTTTGTCCGTGTTTATGGCAAAATGAGTTATAATTTGAAGATTAAATGACAATGAAAAACAAGCTCCAAGCTGACGACAGGTTGAGATAAGGTGGGTTGTTGTGCCTAGAGAGTTCCACCTTCTAATAGTAAAAGAGTATGTTAAAGAAAACTTGAACTATGAATTAAAAAAAATCTTATTTTAATCAATGCATACCTAGTACAGAAGTTACCCATAACCCCACCTGGCCAAAAGAGCCAAGCATCGGGTTGAGGAACGTGTAGCAGAGGATCATAAAGAACATTAGGTTTCACAATCATTCCACCGACATAGAAGTCATCAATGGCCCACTGCATCAAATCAGTCCCTGTAAAACAAGACATGCACAATGAAATTAATTCAAACTTAAAAAGTAAACAAAATTTATTGATTTTAAAAAATGCAAATATAAAAAGCAGTTACACTTCATTAAATTAAGTTTGGGGAAATTAAGTAACTTCAATTATTTTAGATTATGGAGGGAAACTCATTTCAATTAGCTTTTTTTTCTAGTTAATTTCAACAAGTTAACTTCAATCAGTTAATTTCCAGGTTAAGTCTGAAGAGTTGGCAAAGAGAGAGAGAGAGAGAGAGAGAGATCACATTGATTATCAATCTAAGTTTAACTTTTCTAAATTTAAAAGTATTCATCTAGATTATGTTGTTTTAGTGCCCAAAAGTATTACATAAACACAACCAAGTGTAAAAAAGGAAAATTGCATAAATCTAATGTTCAATAGTTTTCTAGGTCAAATTTATACTTAGAAAAAAAAGATTCAAATACCTCCAGTGATAGGTTGCCAGAATCGTAAGCGAGTAGCGTTTGTGAGAGCTGCAGGATCCCTTAACTGGATGATGTAGTATTGAGGAGAAGTTTCAGCAGAAAAGTGAAGCTCCTGTAAAAAGAAAAGTTTTCACGTGAAAACATAAATTAACTTTCAAAATATTCATATAACAAATGAATTTTTTTATGATAAAACATGGATTATGCAGGTTTAATAAATTTACTATGAGTATTGCAATGATAAATTAATAATTTTAATTATAGTATTTTTTCCCTTAGTAATTCAAAGGTTCGAGTTACAAATGAAACAAAACATAAAAAAACGGCAACAAACATTCTAAAAATAAATTGCCTTCTGGTTCTGAGAAAATCACGAGATCTTCCATGATTCGTCAATTTTAATTCAATGAATGATTCGGCACGAGTGGGATGATCTATTACGTCATGAGAAGAATAGGTGTCTCTACAGAGGTTAAAAGTAGAGAACATATGAAATTAGAAGTGGTTCGCATTTAAACTTATTGATATTCATTCAAAATGAATCGCAAACAGCGATATATTTCTTTAGAAACGAAACAAAAAAATTTTAATGATATTGACAACAAATGTTAAAAATTAAACGGGAATTGCGTCTAAATATGGTGTGGCTGAAATCACCAATTCAATAATTAAAAAAAAAATTAATTCTTAATTGATGTTTCTTTAAAAAATTTCCTAATTTTTCTATAGTATTTACTACTCCAAAAGAACATTATTGAGTTACTAATTGTATATAGGTATTATTATTGTATTACATTATAAAATTAGAATAATTTGTAAAAGTAATTTTTAAAAAAAAATATTCACTGGTTCAATGCAAAAAAATCTTGACGGTTAACATGAAATTCGGTTAACACGAAATGTTTGGGTGCCCCCTTTGAGTTCGCGTTAACGGAGTTCGACTGTAATATAAAAAATTAAAAGTGTTTTTTTATTTTCGAAAACAGCATAACAAATGAGTTCAAAAACTAATTTGAAAGAAAAGATAACTTTAAAATAAATAGAGCACCTTTAACAAATGCCAAGTGATTCCTCCATTATTTGAGTACTGAATGAGTATGCCATTTCCACGAGTGACAGTAGGTGGTATGGATCCATGACAACCGTACTTGAATGTGAACTGGACATACTGGGCAGCAGTCAAATCTAGATCTTGTGTAACAGCCATGCGTGTTCCTTCCTTAACAAAAAAAGATTTTTTTTTTGTAAATAGTTGTATCATGTGCATAGTTTTGAAACTATTTGATTTTATTTGTAATAGCAATGGTAACATGAAATTACAAATTTTAAAATTGTTTAAATAATAACAAAACAAAATTCTACAAAATATGCTGGATTAAATGGCACAACTACAACTGCAAATGCCAAAGCTAAAACTATTTAGTAGTCAAACTTTTTGACAAATTTGATCAAATTCAATTGAGTTTGGGATTTCTCTAAAATCTCAATTGTACAGAAATATATATATTTTTTAAGTTCCTTTTACACATAAATGTGCCTGGCTCACATAAAAATAACAGTACTACTTATAAAAATGTTACTGAGAAGGACAACCTCTATCCTAAACTCAATTATTAAAATCATTATACTTTGCACAATATTTAAACACTTCTTCTTGTTTAATGTTTTAACATAACAAAATGTCACCTTATAAAAGGGTTATGGTTAGGTTGAATTATCGTCAATCCCTTAACTGGATGATATAAAGTAGTAAACCATCGATTCTCAGGATTTTGGCAAATCACGATCATCACATATCCTTAAAATTTATCACATAAGGAACTAAAAAATGATTGTAATTTTCAGAACCAAAAAATGAAAAACTAGATGTAAATCGTAAAATCTTGAAAATCCGAAAGTTAATATGTCTATAAATGGCCAACCTACAGCTACTATGAGATATTACCGATCATTATTTAGAAATACAGTTAAGTGATGACCTAAATAAGCATCCAACACAATTTTTAAAGACAACATTGGACTTTGGAGCATATTTAATGTGCACTCCCTCAACATGGGGTATTATTTGTCCGGCTTATTGGCTGCACATTCCGTTTATAAGTCAAAAGTTATTTGGGCAGTTCCCTTACCAGGGTTCTTATGTTTAAAACATTTTGTTTAAAACAATAGTTTTAAACATGTTTAAAACATAGTAATAAAAAACACGTTTAAAACAATTTTAAAAAAAAGATTTATGCAAATTATCAATGTGGTACATAATTTTAGTTTATTAAAATAATACCAAACATAAACTATTACATTATTAGTTTATAAATTCTTCTATTAGCTCATCTGATTTAATCAAAGAAAGACACTGAATCGTCAGATAATAGAAGGATTTCTTGTATTCTATTCTTCGACAAAAAAAGATGCAAGGCATACGCCTAAAATTAATGGGGATGGAAGTAAATATAGAAGACCAAAACGCCAAAAGAACCGTGTTTTTTTTAAACTCATACAACTTGTTCAATAACCAAAATTTAATTGTTTTAAAACAACATGTTTTAAACAAAAAAACACGTTTAAAACAAAAAAAAAATACTTTTTTGGTTTTTAAAAAAAAAACATGTTTTTTTTCAACCCTGTCCCTTACTGAGTCTAGGACCTTTCGTAAGCAAAGGCAAGCACCTTACCGACTGTTCTTCCTAGCCCCTCACCTTATAAAAGACCAAAGCCATTCCACTGACTAGAACTCCACATCTAGAGCTTATTTCACCACCATACACCTCCGGCCAGCTGGTTTTGTTGGAAGATATACCATCAAATGTTTCTCTCAGTTCACAAGGAAGAGGATCCTCAGGTACACAGTGAGGGGGCTTGAATCCTTTATCACATCTAGAAAGGTTGGGTTACTTTGAATTATCGTCGCACTAGAGCTACACAAGCATCAAGAAAGGATAGTTATTTTAGAAAAGGATTTTATATTTAGATATAGACGAATATTTGATATTTATTACATTATAAAACAATTGTGCTATTTTCTCAAGCAGAGAACGAGTATAATTACTGCAAAATTGCACACAGTACCAGCAATTTACTCAACACTATCCTAATTATGTGCAAAGTGGTCAGTAATATAGAAAAAGGACAACTCAGTAAAGGTGTAAAGTTTATCAGTGTTTTTTTTTAAAATTATAATAAACCTTGCATGGCTTTTGAGAAGTCAACAGATTGTACCAGCAAAGAAAATTTGCTTTAAAAAATGCAATAAAAACATTTAAAAAAATGCTGATAATATAAACGTCAACCTTTAAAAAAAACAATTTTTGAAAGATGATGCTGAGGAGCGCTTACAATTTATTTACTAAAGAGTAATAATTTTTTTACTGATTTTGATTGTTCTTAAACATTATTAAAATAAACTAAATAATATTTTTAAAAAAATAGAAAATGTTAGAGCAAGGAAATATAGGCAGCATATGAATTTTTTTCTAAACTGGGCTGCTGGTAAACTGGTATAATCTAAAAAATGAATAAAATTATAAAACAAAGTTAGCTGCTCACATGCACTTGGTTCCTACACAGTATCCATGCCCAGAACACATCCAGGGACATCCATCTCCGAGGTAAACATTATCCAGTGCCCAGGCATGCCCTGAATGTCTCATCACTTCGATCCAGCGAAAACGAGTAGATGGACCCCTAGAAAAAAAAAATTTCATATTTGTAACACTTTTAACAAGAACTGAAATATAATTGTATCATATTAAAGTCTAAAACATTGTCAAACAGAATTCAAAGTTAAACATGTTATTTTTAGCAACATCTGTAAGATAATTATTAGGCACTATATCTCTTGTAACTAAGGTAAAGAATTGGTATGTTTCAGGGGTTGAGTGGCAACCGAACTGATGAAGGAAAATAAATTATTTCTCGAGCTACGAATGGTGAATCCATGTCATGTGGGAAGAGAGTACCATTCAGAGCACCGATCGAAGGAATAGAAGGAACTATGTCACCTGAATCAAGCCTATTACATAAAACTAAACATTGTAATGGGTTGCATGATGTTCTGTTCCTAGTACACAGAAAAGTGATGCATCTCTAAATATAAGTGATGCATCTCTAATTATAAGTGATGCATCTCTAAATATAAGTGATGCATCTCTAAATATAAGTGATATATCTTAAACTATGCAATATTGTTGGCAAGAATGGTTTAAAGTTTAGATTATCCGTTATATAAATGAACTGGGATTTGCACTAAGTTCCTGTTACATCAATGGTTTTAATGATTATAAAGAAATCCCACAAAGGCCTATGGAGATACGTTTGAAAAAATCTTACATATTAACACTGTTACTACTGACACTATTACTAATGACAGGTTAACTTTATGAGGCAGAGAAAAAATTTATTGTTATGAAAAAAGCCATAATTTTTTTTAAATAAGAGTTAACATTGTTCACAAAAATCATACCGTCAAATGGGTTAAGTTTGGCCCAAACATAAAACCGTAGAACTGACTTTTTTCTTGAATATTTTTTTTTACTAATTGGTCGAAGCAGAGTTGCCACTAATTGAAAAAGGCAAGAAATTTTTTTTTAAACATTTAATAATAAGTTATTTGCTTGAAAAACTTTTGCCAAATTTACCCTCTAGTACCCCATTTGACGGTCTAAGTTAAATTTTACATGGACACATAAACTATAAAAACAAAATATTTTCTTACAGTGCTCTTTGAGGCAAATGCACAGTCATCCTTGTCCAGTTGCCAAACTGGTCCGAGGAGTGCACAGTTCCCGAAGAATAACTCACACATCCAACATCAGGTGGGGCACAAGGTGGAGCCACTAGAGACCATGTTCGACCCTTGTCCAATGAGAATTCTAGCTGGACGCTGAAGGGGTTGATGTGGTAGCCACATCCTAGGTTGACGTCGTACTGGAGGAAGGTTGCGGGGTTTATTTCGAAGTCCCAGGTTTCGGCGTAGTGCTCTTCGGCTGAGAGATTTTGTGGGTTTAGAATGAGAAATTGCATTATGGGTAAGTTGATAAGGTTTGCCATAATAGTTGAGAATTTTTTAAGAAGTATAGGGTAACAAAAAGATAGACAGGGAAATTTCCGTTTTACTCTACAACTTGGATAACAACTATAGTTCTTCGGTTTAGGTCGTAATCCTGAAGGTCAGGTAATCCTGAAGGTCAAACTTTTTTTTCTTTCCTTGACTAGCTGCCCAGCAAACGAAGGATTGTCATTATCTACATTTTTCCACATTATTTGGCCATTCCAAGAAAAAAAAAAGGTTTTCCACCTCATTTGGCCATTACCAAGAAAAAACTTTAAACACTTCACTCCTTCCCATACCTAGGAAGCACGTCCCTAAGTAAGAACTTGCGTTTCGAGCTGAAAGAATGACCTCCCCAGGCTTTACTTCTTGGATCTCACACACCAATAAAGACTTAAAGGGGTCATTCCATGTCAAATCAACCAATTAAATAACAATTTTGGACCTTGACCTCTTGGATTTCAATAATTTTTGGTATATAGTTACTAATGGAGTATATGAAAAATCCAAAATTTTAAGTTTTTTGTCTCAGCCGTTTTTTTTAAACAGAATTTAGAAAATCGTAAAAACCGCAAAATTTGCCTTGACTGCCATGCACAAATTTGTTGATAATGGACAAACTAATCATGCTAGAAAGTTCTCATAAGTGTCATTTTAAAGCTGTTGTTAAGGGCTTTAATATGATATGTAACATGAATATATATACAACATTGTTAAATTTTCACAAAACAATTTATTTTTTAAATTTTAAAATTTCAAAATCGGAATTTTTAATTTTTTTGAAAAAAATATATGTTATTCCTACATAATTTGTTAACATATGTACCAAATTTCAAGATGGTATTCCTATGGGATCATATAAAAATAAATTCCATTGTTCTGTTAAGTACAACATTCATCACATAATCAATAAACATTAAACCTAGGTATTACAATGTGTAATGGAAACTTGGGGGAAAAACTGTAAAACCAAGATGGTCTTACTTTAGGACAAATGTATATTACTTTAATTTTACATTTCAGTTTTTAAAAAAATGCTTTTCTATATTAACAATGTAAATATTATTACGTATTTAAACCATATATAGCCTGAAGGAAAACTAAAGTAATGTACTTAATCTTACCTTCACATTATAAATCCATTATTTTTCTTTTGAAAAGCATGGAATTGCCATTATCCAGTATAATAAAGTTATTTATGGAGGTAGTCCATTTATAAAACAAATAAAAAATACTCTAATTTGCTTTTTTTTCCGAAAAAAAACATTCACTATTGCCGAAGGAAGCCATCATAGTATGTGATTTTGCAGAAAATTACTCTTTTGTAATTCAGGACGAGGCTCAAGGATTTCATTGGAACAATTCCATGGCCACAGTACATCCCAGTGTTGTATATTACAAGAACAAAACTCAAAGTGATGGAAAGGAGTTTCTCGATTATAAAAGTTTTGTTTTTGTCTCCAACAGTTTAACCCATAATACAGTTCTAGTCCATGTGTTTCAAAAAAGGCTGTTAGAATTTCTGAAACACAATTTAGTTCTTGATCTGAAAAAGATTTATTATTTCAGTGATGGCTCAGCAGACAATACAAAAACCGAAAGAATTTTTTAAATTTGTGCCATCATCTTGAAGATTTTGATGGAATTGAGCCGAGTGGCATTTTTATGTTACCTCGCATGGAAAAGGAGTGTGTGACGGTATTGGTGGCAGGTTAAAAAGGCTGGCAGCCAAAGCTAGTTTACAAAATCCTATGACCAATCAAATTCTAACTCCTTTCCAATTGTTTGAGTGGGGTAAAGAAAATATTGTATCAATTACTTTTTTTTATGTGACAATGTGTCTTCAATATGTTCTCCAATACGTCTTTTTATGTGTCTTCAATATGTTCTTGTTGTGTCACATAAAAAAAAGTAATTGATACAATATTTTCTTTACCCCACTCAAACAATTGGATGCCACTCAGCGTTGATTCCATCAAAATCCTCAAGATGATGGCACAAGTTTGAAAAATTCTTTCGGTTCTTGTATTGTGCTGCAGAGCTATCACTGAAATAATAAATCTTTTTCGGATCAAGAACTAAATTGTGTTTCAGAAACTCTAACAGCGTTTTTTGAAACACATGGACTAGAATTGTATTATGGGTTAAACTGCCGGAGACAAAAACAAAACTTTTATAATCGAGAAACTCCTTTCCATCACTGTGAGTTTTGTTCTTGTAATATACAACACTGGGATGTACTGTGGCCATGGAATTGTTCCAATGAAATCCTTGAGCCTCGTCCTGAATTACAAAAGAGTAATTTTCTGCAAAATCACATACTATGATGGCTTCATTCGGCAATAGTGAATTTTTTTTCGAAAAAAAAAAGCAGATTAGAGTATTTTTTTATTTGTTTTTAAATGGACTACCTCCATAAATAACTTTATTATACTGGATAATGGCAATTCCATGCTTTTCGTAAGAAAAATAATGGATTTATAATGTGAAGGTAAGATTAAGTATATTACTTTAGTTTTCTTTCAGGCTATATATGGTTTAAATACGTAATAATATTTACATTGTTAATATAGAAAAGCATTTTTTTTAAAGCTGAAATATAAAATTAAAGTAATATACACTTGTCCTAAAGTAAGACCTTCTTGGTTTTACAGTTTTTCCCCCAAGTTTCCATTACACATTGTAATACCTAGGTTTAATGTTTATTGATTATGTGATGAATGTTGTACTTAACAGAACAATGGAATTTATTTTTATATGATCCCATAGGAATACCATCTTGAAATTTGGTACATATGTTAACAAATTATGTAGGAATAACATATATTTTTTTCAAAAAAATTAAAAATTTCGATTTTGAAATTTTAAAATTTAAAAAATAAATTGTTTTGTGAAAATTTAACAATGTTGTATATATATTCATGTTACATATCATATTGAAGCCCTTAACAACAGCTTTAAAATGACACTTATGAGAACTTTCTAGCATGATTAGTTTGTCCATTATCAACAAATTTGTGCATGGCAGTCAAGGCAAATTTTGCAGTTTTTACGATTTTCTAAATTCTGTTTAAAAAAAACGGCTGAGACAAAAAATTTAAAATTTTGGATTTTTCATATACTCCATTAGTACAAACTATATACCAAAAATTATTGAAATCCAAGAGGTCAAGGTCCAGACCATTGGTTGATTTCACATGGAATGACCCAAAGGAGTTCATTACTTTAGAGTCCTCATCTATTGGGTATGACGGAAGTGTGTGCTGTACACTTCTAATCATATTGTTACACAAAAGCTCCACCATTAGTGTGACAAAATAATTCATTTTTTTAACAATCAACAAGTAGGTTTGTAACAGAGTCAGTCACTTAACCCGCTTCCACACAACAGTTGTGTTTAACAGGTAAAAAGGCGCCAAATACAGCATTAATTCTATATTAAACATTTACATGCTAAATTTGGTTAGTTTCATTTATTTTATTTCGAAAATTCAATAATTATTACTTATCGTTTGCAAAAATTAATTTATGTTTCAAAGAATAAGTATGTAATATTCCTCGCTTTTAAATAGAATAAAAACATTTCATTTCACCATACAAAGAATCTCGTAGTGAAATATATTTGACGTCATTTCAAACTGATCGATGCCGCAAAAATAAACTTATTTTATTTTATTGTCTAAAAGAATTAAAGTTACTCGAGCGATTTTTGCAAATGGCAATGGTGATTTAATTCCAATAAAAATGGCTTCCTATGCATTTTAAATGAGCATTAAATTTTGCAGTTTTTTAAATACTTAAAGTACTTCGAATTCTTTTCTGAAATTTTCAATGTATTCTAATTTCGATGAGCTGAATTTTTTGACGTATCACACTTGTCGGTAGCATTTGTAGTTTGGGCTATGAAAGTGGGTGACGGACAGACAGACAGACTGAAGGATTATAATACATTCCCCTTTTTACAATAAAAACGTAGTGTGGAAGCTGAAATCGACCATGAATCAACAAAAAACAAACCAAGAACTAAATTAACATTTTCAGCAGTTTAACAAAAAACAAAATCTTACTGTGATCTGCAGCAAAAGTTAGAGCTCTACCAGCAGCAGCACAACCAGCTCTTGGGGTGCCATGCTGAGTCAAAAACCAGTTCTCGATGACTATGGGGTTAAAATTGTCCTGGAAGCCTTTAGCATTCTTATGATTGCCCAGAACTTGTATGTTGTCTATGGCCCACTGGGAATTCTCCTTGCCTGCATATAAAAAATAATAATCACAATTTTACTAACCATGTAAATTATCTGTTTTAAAAAATGTAGGATTTGTTTAGTCATAAATCAGGATTGCTAAAAAAAAAACGAATTCCTTTTAATGTTTGATTTAAATGAATAGAAATAACCGTGTAAAATGAAAATGCCTTTATAAGATATCAATGACTTTACACAATATAAATAAAAGAAATATATGGAATAAATTAATAAATAGCAACAATTTGTATTTTTAATAGATATGTCTGGCAAAATATACAAAATTTGATCAAAATATGTTTACTTTTTATTGTCTCTGCATCAAAATCATAAAAGGAACAATAGCATAAATAAACTTTATAATGATATATAAAGTGGTAAAATAAGAATTTTTAAGAGGACAAAAAACAGTAAGATTGTTTTGATTGCATATAATATCATATATCAGCCATTACTTTACGGTAAAATAAATTGGTGCCCGAAATATTTTAAAACAAATTTTTGTAGCTTAAAATTCAATTTAAAAATATACTTAATATAAAAATAACTAATGTGTATTGCTTATAAAAGTGGTTGAAAAGTGTTGGAAAAAACTAAGATAAATTGCAAATTAAATCACTAGAGCACTAAAAAACAATTATGTTAGCATATTTAAAGGGCTTAAATCAACCTAACCAAACGATATCAAATATTAAATTCACTAAAAACGGATACCGAATATGAAGCAATATTTGAAAAAAAAAGTATATATATTGATGAAAAAGTTTACCTCTTATACTAAGGGGTTGCCACCACCTAAAAGAGGTACTGCTCGACTTAGCTTCTTTTGGAAGTAGTAGCTCCACTGCAGTGGGTTTCACACTGAAAACTTCGTAATCAAGTTCTCTGAGAGTGTTCCATGTCAGACCATGTGTGGTTGAATACTGGACAAAAACGTTCTCTCTTCGATTGAGTGGGCGGCGACAGGTGGCGGAATTTTGGACACTTCCCAGTTGGATTATGAATTGCAGAGTTCTGTATCAACAATAAAAAGGCATCAATTTTTTTTAGTTGATTTTATTTAATTAAGTTATTTAAACTAAAATTTAGGATGAAAAATTGTATTATATTTAAAGTCTAATAATGCAACAAAAGTTTGAGGCAAAAATGTGTTATTGATCGTAAAAGTCTATAACTATGAAATTATAAATGGTTATGGATAAGTTGAATAATCGTTGCACTAGAGCTACATGAGAGCTGCTGGAAAGGGGTTCATAATTAATTTAGAGCCACAGTCAAGTGTCAAGCTGACACCCAAGTAGGCTCTCAACATAACTTTTAACGAAATATAAATGGCATTTATATAAAAATGAAGGCTTTACTATTTAAGCATTCAGGTTTGCCTACTTTTATAATAGCATCTTTGTGAATCCTAAATGACTTTCACTTATGAATTTGGGCACATAACAATTCATATTTAATGCACTTACAATTTCAAAAGTATGAAACAGCTAATAACAATACTAATTTATTCAGCAATGTGTTCATAAAAGCAAGCTTTTTCTAATTCCTCAAATCAAAAATTGAAATATACGAGTTCAAATATAAATATATATATATTTATTTTACAATCAGGCTTACTTTAGATTTGTTGTGTCCAAATCATTGGTTTGAGCCAAGCGATATCCTGTTTTCCCAAAGTAAAGTGAGTTTCCTATTGACAAGTTTCCACAGCCTAGGCTGAGATGGCCGCCGAACACCTCCCATTTTTGGCGAAGATCAGCAGCGTCATCAAATCGGTCAATCATGCCTGCTGGATTTTGTTGGATGCTGCTACATGTTGGGCCTAGGTAAAAAGCCATAAAAAAATATCAAGTAAATATTTAATTACAATGAATTTTATTGATATTTTTTTATATTATAGATTAGCTAACAATTTTAATAAAATAACAAAATTACACACTACATTTCTGTAAAAACTTAAACCTAAATAACTTATGTAAGCATAAGTTCCTAAATAACTTATGTAAGCTTATTTATTGGAAAAATCTGCTTCTAAGTTAATTTTAGACACATCGAAAGGAACTTTAAAAATACTTCTAAAAGAATTTTGTCCGGGTATGTTGTATCTGTATTTAAATTAAATCATTACTGTAGTATAAAGAGCATAATGTAGTTGATTTAAAAACTATTATTTTTAATAATTTTAAAAAACACAAATAAAAATACGTTATATAAAAATATTTTTATAAAAAGGATTTACTAATTTGACAATGTGTTAAATAGTTCTTAAGTAAACATTTTTATATTCTTGAGGTAAATGTACACGTATTTTTATCGTTCAAATCCATGATAACACCTAAGCATTAAAACATAATTCATATCTATAAAGCCATTCTCATGTTACGCATGAGACTACTTATCCTAAAATCATGACCATTATTGCATGATTGCAAATTATTTTACTATTTTATCGAAGACATGGATCATAGTTATAAGTTATATTGAATTTGTAAAACTTAAATATATTATTGTGCGTTATACATAGGACATTTTTGTGAAAATGGCCTTAGAAATATAATATAGCAATGCTTCAATCAAAGCCTTGTGCCAAGGGATGCTACTGCACCCTTTTTGCCTTCCAGGCTGTGGTCTGGAAGCACACAACAACAACAATAACAACAGCAATGCTAAAATTTGTGAATAAAATATAATAATGTTTTTTGTTTTGATATTTTTAATCTATATTTTTAATATAATAACACAAATAAAAGAACAACAAAATTGGTCCTTGAACTTATTATTTCTTACCTTGGAATCCAGGGTCACAGGCACATACTTGGTTCTCACAACTTCCGTGCCCAGAACAGTGGAGTGGGCAAGGATATCCAACGTAAAACTCATCAATAGCAAATGGGGGCAGCTGGGCGAATTTACCAGTGTATTGCGCTTCTTGCTTCCATCGTAGCATAGTCTGTCTACATATTTAAATTGATAACGAAAGAATTAAGATCATAAATACATTGTAGGACTACATACTAATAAAACTATAGTTTAGCAACTGCATTTTATACTGTTCCCAACAAAACTATTTTTATAGCCTAATAACAAGTACAAACTACTATAATTTTCAAACAATACTAAAATGAAAAAAATTAAAGTTGTCAATGAGCATGTTTCACATCTTGAATGGCAACAGTTTCACTGGAATGAAAATAATGTCTCAACTATTTAGTGTGTGTGTGTAAGGGGGGGGGGGGGGGGCTTATGGCGTGATACCACGAATCACCGAAACCACCAATGGAATTCCGGAATGAAAGCAGGAATCATTTCACATCATGTGAAACAAGCCAATTTGAACAAAACAGCAGTTAAACATTATAATTTATGCTTTTAAATATTTGCTAGTTTAGCAACTATCTTTTCTTCTTAATAATACATTATTTGTTCTCTTCATAAATATTCTATGAATTCAATACATGAATAATTGTTTCGAGCGTGTAAGCAATAATCATATTTCACTTCCAACACCAATGTTCCAACTTGCAACAAATAACTTTGATTTAAAAGATTGTTCATATAATAAATGCACAACAACTACTATCTAATATTAAATTTATTATATTCAATTTCTTAATTCATTCAAGAAAAAAATTAAAAAATAAATTACAAAAAACATTTAAACACTTCAATATATTCACATACTTCTGTGCAAGATGATGATTCACCAGAATAAGAACCCTTCTCCATGTTCCGTACAGTCCGGAATAATAAATCGTGGCTTCGTGGGCCGACCCTAAACAATGCTTCCCTGAATAGCACTGACCATCCACTAATGACCAGCTAACTCCAGAATCATGTGAATATTCCAAATGCACTCCACTCTCCCAGTCAAACTTGTCAGAGCAACCTACATTGATCTGCAACCATATAATTTCAAAAATATATCACTACAATGTAGAAATACACAAATTGTGCCACATGCTAGACCCAAAGAAGTAACATATTATATAAATAAATATATGTTCATAGGAGTAAAAAAAATATTATTTTTATTGCTCTATTCTTATTAACGTAAAAAATTTCAGAACCTACAAAATATTTTTTTATTTATTTTTAATTAAAAAAAATTATGTTTAAATATTTTCAATACCTCTATATTAATAATCAAACAAATATCTTAAGAATAGTCATTATTTCTATTAAAAACCATACCATAACTATAGCATTTTTATTATAAATAAAACATAAAAAGTTAAATTAGTAAAGTTGAGAAATTTGTTACAATACATTAAAATTATGATGTTACATTTTTTTTAATGAACAAAATGGAAAAAGCAGCGTTAACTGAAGAAATCTGAAAGTAAAGGCAATAATAGCTCAGCAATATAACATCCTGGAGTCATGGTCTTCAGGAAAAAAAAATTATATTTAAAAAGAATACAATATAGAATTGGGCTTAGCTTTTTTTAAAGATATTTGACCTGCCTTTAAAAAAACTATTTAATGTATTATTAAAATAAATTATTTAACTAAAAAAGAACTATGTACTACCTGAAACATAATGACTTGACCTTCCCTCAGGTGTAGAGGCCTTGTGATGAGAAACTTCAACCTCTCATATCCATTGAGCAGCAGCACTTTATTGGAAGAGTTGCAGTAGTGTTGCATGGAAGATTTGGATATTGCTGACACCAGCTTCTGATCTTCTGGTGCAGAAACCTAACAAGAATATTACGGGATAAAATTTAGTTTAGTTTGAATTATCGTCGCACTAGAGCTACACGAGGGCTATTGGCGACGGGCGTCTTATTTTCGAACCACAGTCAAGTGACGAGCCGACACCTGAGTAGGCACCAACGCAACCATTAAGGGCGACATCGTACGCAGTGTTAGGACTTTGAAGGATATTTAACGTGCACTCCCTCCACACGGGGTATTATTCGTCGGACATTTTTGGCTGCACAGGCCGTTTATAGGTCGACAGTTATTTTGGCGATACCCGGACCCGAATCTGGGACCTTCCGCATGCTAGGCTAATGCCCCACCGACTGGGCTCCCCAGCCCCTGGGATAAAATAAATAATTTAAATAAAAAACTAAGGGTGTGTTACACTACACGACTTTCAATAACCACTAGATTTAAAACACATTTAAAGGACATTTTATATATCTATCCTATAAGATAATTTTAATAACTTTAAAACCAAAAATTTTATATGGCAGCTACCCTTTGGACATGCAACATTTTTCTCGAAAGCCTTATGAAGACGTACGACAGGTTCAAAGAACTCATGTAACAAATTTGAAGTCAGTAGCTCTTTCAGCTGTAGAGTGGTTTCAGACAGACAGACCAATGCTCAAACACCCTTTTTTGGAATCAGAACCCTTCAAAACTTGAAGTAAAAACACGAAATCTCCATTTAAGATTTTCGACCCCATCACAATACTTTCATTCCTTTATATTTCATATTAGGTAATTAAGAGTGGTTCCAGACAGACAGACCAATGCTCAAACACCCTTTTTTGGAATCAGAACCCTTCAAAACTTGAAGTAAAAACACGAAATCTCCATTTCAGATTTTCGACCCATCACAATACTTTCATTCCTTTATATTTCACATTAGGTAATTAAGAGTGGTTCCAGACAGACAGACCAATGCTCAAAACCCTTTTTTGGAATCAGAACCCTTCATAACTTGAGAAAAACAGAATCTCCATTTCAGATTTTCACCCCATCACAATACTTTCATTCCTTTATATTTCAATTAGGTAATTAAGAGTGGTTTCAAGCAGACATTAATTTTGGATCAGAACCCTAACTGGACCTCCCATTAGATTTGACCCACCACTCTCCTTATTTCCTTGGTAATAAATTTTAAAACAAACAATGTACATACACCTTTTAATAACCCTCAATTTAAAAAACATGAAATCTCCATTTCAGATTTTCACCCCATCACAATACTTTCATTCCTTTATATTTCATATTAGGTAATTAAGAGTGTTTCAGACAGACAGACCATGCTCAACACCTTTTTTGAATCAGAACCTTCAAAACTTGAAGTAAAAAACACGAAATCTCCATTTCAGATTTCGACCCGATCACAATACTTTCATTCCTTTATATTTCACATTAGGTAATTAAGAGTGGTTCCAGACAGACAGACAATGCTCAAACACCCTTTTTTGGAATCAGAACCCTTCAAAACTTGTAGAAGAAACATGAAATCTCCATTTCAGATTTTTGACCCCATCACAATACTTTCATTCCTTTATATTCCATATTAGGTAATTAAGAGTGGTTCCAGACAGACAGACCAATGCTCAAACACCCTTTTTTGGAATCAGAACCCTTCAAAACTTGAAGTAAAAACACGAAATCTCCATTTCAGATTTTCGACCCCATCACAATACTTTCATTCCTTTATATTTCATATTAGGTAATTAAAAGTAAAAAATTGTGGCTGATGGCAAAAAAAATGAATAGTCAATAATCAATATTTAGGTAAAGCACTTTGTTAACTATCAATGGTCACTCTCATCTGGTCTCTCTTTCACTTTGCAGTACCATTCAATTATTGTGTGGTTAGCTATCAATAAAAACGTCAAAACTTATCTTTGAGATTGGCCCTTACGTCACCAAGGCACAGATAAACGTTAAATTTAAAATTTCTTGTTAGATTATTAAGAACAAAGAGTTTCTCTAAAGTTGAAAAAGCTATTGGAAATGATTTTTCATCAATTAAAATAATCCATTTTACAAAGTTTTTACATATACTAATGACTTTGACATTTAAAACAATAGAACATTTTTAAATGAATTAGGCTGGTAACAAATAAAAAAATCCTCTAGTATTAAAAAGCAATATGAAATAAAAAAAAATAAGTAATAAACAAAATATATAAGGAAATCCTTTTAAAAATATTACCTGTTGCATAGCTTCCATGTTATCTGGTTTGGAATCTGCATTGAGGTAGAGATCGTCCAGGGCCCACTGATCTTTTCCTTCCCCAGAGTGTTGTGGTTGCCACCAGCGTAAGCGGGTACTGTAGGTGCGGGCAGTCAATGGCAAGGTTACATGCTCTAGCCTGGAATATGAAATGAAGAAGATGAATTCTTATGGAACTAGTTTGAATATTATAATGAAACATCCAAAACAGTATTGTGTTTTAAAACTGAATTTTTTCAGTCTGAAATATGCTATACAGTTTCAAAATTTGAAATATATGACAATATAAAAAAAGAATACTCATTTGAAAATTTTAAATAATAACAATTTTTCAAATCAGTATTCTTAAAATAAATTGAGTGAATAGCCAAAAATAACCACCCAAAGTTTGATATTCATTACAGAATAATCAAAGGAAAAATAAGTTGATAAACAATAATGGAGCTTGACTCTATAGTGATATCACAAGGAGTGTCAAAATTATATGCATAATTGTTGAACATTAAACTTAAAATACAATGGGATGCAATTTGGCATTTCGAAAAGTCAATGGCTCTTAATTCCAGGCCTTCTTAATTAACAAATTATACACCAGATAATTTATAATTATCTCTAGAAGTTTTAAGCGACTATCAGTCTAGACAGTATTTCTGAGTTTCTAATTAGGGTGAACAATCATTATCCATTCATATTTTTGACTTTTCTGTTAGTTGAATTTGTCAAATGTGTGTACAATCCAATCTAGAGGAGCGTTACTTTAGAGTACCGCCCGACCTGGTTGTAATCTAGGAACCTTTTGCATGCTAGCCCAATACTGAACCGTCTGCGACAAAGTAATTACTCGGTCGTGAGGGCTAGTATCAGGTATTTGTGCTGACCGCCACAGTTACTATAAAGATTGAATCATGACCATCTTCCTTTGGGGGGAGGAGAGTCTTATGTATGATGCCTCATCTCTTATTAAATAAGCATGCTAATTTTATTTGGGGGTTTGTGAGACCTACTCACAGCTCTAAAGATTAAAATTACCTAAATACCAACCTGGACAATCTGTAATTTTCAGGATCCAATTCTTTTAGAAGACTCCAAGATATTCCAGCGTCATTTGAAAACTGAACCAGCACGCCCTCATCTTTGTTGGAGGCATTGTTACATGTTCCTGGATCTCCACCACCAATACGGATAAAAAACTGCATAAAGTCTGTATTTTCTGTGTTCATGTCGCTCGTAACCAATTGCCGAATACCGTCCTGTAAGGTAGAAGTATTTGTGTTATATTTTATTTTCGAATGAGCTAACGTTATGGTATGTTAACCAGTGTTTTATATTTGATGACAAAAGAGCTAGTACAGTAGTGAACTAACTTTATTATCAACATTACAAATACAGATAAGTACAACACAGTTACGGATATTATACGAGCCATATAATATATTTATACGTTCAAATAAAAGTCAAAATCATAAACTTAGATATCTTTTAGTTAATAATTGTTATTTTTGACTTGTTTGCTGTGACATTTCTTCCATATGTTTTGATTGTATAAGTACAATTTTTAAAAAAATCAAATCAGAATGTTGAAAAACTTAAGAATCCAATTTATTTCTTCATTCTGCTCAATATTTACTTAATTACAGCAATCTCAAAGGCCAGCGAAAAACAATGAACTGCTCATAATGCATCCTTCACTCAAGTTGTTCAACGACCCTAGGATTTTTACCTGCCCGCCATAAGCTTACAGCAGTTTAAGAGGTTTTAAATACCCAAATTTACTATTAATATACGTGCAGAAATCAAAGCATATACGAGAAATCCAACCCGTGGGCTTCATAATAACTACTTTCCTGGGATATTGGGGGTCATCACTGGTTTCAAAAGCGGTACTTACTTGATAAAAGTATAGCGATGACCCAGAACCGACAGGCCCACATGCTTCGTCAGCTGAAGTAATACTGCCACCACTCACATCGAAATTCCCCTTTACAAGTTCCTCGGGAGATTCGAATTTCTTTATTACTTTGTTTTTCAGTTTGTCCTGAGGAACACAGCTTTTGCCATAGAATCCATCATCACATCTTTAAAAGAAAGTAAAATAACTTTAATTAAATATTTAGTACATGTTGAAAAAGTAAAACTTAAAGAATGATTTTCTAATTCAAATTTTTCTTCAATTAGCATTGAAATTTAAGTTAAAGTTATTTAAATTGCAGTTGCCAACATCAAAAATAGCATGTGAGGAACTTTATGTAAAATTATTTTTTGAAAGAATAGATTTATAAATTTTTATCATAGGAATCATTTTGGAAGGACGTCATAAAATGTAGTACAATGGATGCATTATTTGATTACTAAGAAAAAAGTGGCAAGGAATTCTATTAATTTGCATAAAAACTAGTTACGTTTAATTTACATTTCTTCATTTATTATACAATATGGAGTTTTTAATAAGGTAAAGGTAAATTAATTAAGGTTCGATTTGATCAAGAATTAATATAGAACTTTTAACTGAATTTTCATTATATTAGGCAATATAATAATTACATGCAAGATCCATCTGTGCACCTTCCATGCCCACTACACATATCTTTGCATTGAGGACCAATATAAAGATTGTCTAAGGCCCAGTTGTCACTGGTGTCGAATTCATGTTGAATAAACCGGAACCGAGTGGAACTAGACCTAAAAATATATTAGATTATAAACGAATTGAAACAATAAAAACATGCTCCTTGTTAAAAAAGGAATTATTAAGGTACAGTCCTAGACTAAGTTTTTTTAATGATATTTTTTTATTTAAAAAAGTATTTAGACTTTTTTAATGATAGGATACCTCAAAAATGGAATCTGACATCATTATGCAAGTAATTTTTGCATTTTCAATTCTCTAACATTAATTTAATTTGTCTTGAATAAAAAAAGTATTGCCTAAGAACATTTTTTTTATCTATACATGAACTTTTAATTGTTTATTAACATTAAAAAGTATTAAAAAGTTAGTTTTTTTTTTTAATTTTCCTAAAAAAGGAGAAAAAATCATACCATGTTGCTGGCAGAAGACTCACAGTAACCCGCTTCCACTTGCCGAATTCTGATGCATCGTAAACAGTGCCTTTAGTAAAGACTCCATTGCAACTTCCATTGGAGGGCAGGCAAGGCTTGTATACCGGGAACCAATTCATTCCGTGATTGGTAGAAAACTCTAAGCGAACCTAAATGACAAAGCAAATAATAAAAGTTTAACTTGAAAACATTAGTTTATATTTAATTTGCTTTAGTAATATGTATCAGTAAAATATATTATTCATATTGGTTAATAATCTGAAATATCAAGAAATGTATTGCATTTGTTAGATTATGGCATACAAAAAGGCATTCAATTCATTATTTAAACAGCGTAACTGTGCAAAACACTCAATTGGTAGAGTAATGAATTTGCAAAATCTCTTATTTTAAACTTACTTTCTTGTTTTTATATCAAAGGAAAAAATATAGAATACACAGAAAAAAATAATAACATTCTTATAAATTCTTTAACATTATAAAAATTGGGTTAAATAATAAAATTAAAAATATAATGTAATTATCTTACACCTAACAGAAATTAATAGAATAATAAAAATAATATGCATACAGGAACAAATAAAAAGTAAATATGTGTTTTTTTTAATGATTGTTTAAACCTGGTTATTCTTTTCCGATGAAAATACTGATCCACAGCCCATGAGCAGATCGAACTGTACCATATAAGAAGGACCAACCGTTATAGATTTGGTCTCAAGAGACCTTGTCATACCATTGTAGACTTCCTCATCAAACCTTTAACAAAATTCAAACAGGTTTTCCAGTAAGTTTGACAGATAAAATGCTATATTTCAAATATATATTATTTCAATTATATAAAATATATTTTAAAACATTAGATAACATATTTCACTATTTTTAAGAGGTATCTGTTTAAAAGTAAATGACACATCTAAAGCATTGAATGGGAATTTTAGATTTTAATGTAACTTTAATTTAAAAAAACAAAAAAAACAAGGAGTTATGGTGGGGTTCTTTAAGAATGTTTTTGCAGGTAGTTTTTACTAAACATATTAATCTTAAGTTTTTATAGTATTTTTAAGTGCATCTTTATTGATATTTTAATATAAATTCACTGTCTGTCCATAGCTCAAGTTTGTTCAAAAGCAAATCTTGTTTGTCCGATTAAATCAAATTCAATTCATTTTTTAGATTTTCAGACCTAAGAAACCTTGATTCCAAATCTGTTGAATAGTAATGCTAGATTTAAAGCTTGTGGCCCAGGTTTCTGCAGTTTACATTCTAAAGCTGGGTCTTATAAGTACAGATATACAATGCAAACAAATAATTTAAATACAAAGAGAAAAAAATAAGATACAATTAACTCACACTACAGCCCCTTCTTCAGATTTACAGTACTTCTTGACAGATCCAGAGCTGTATCGAATGGAAGTGTTCATTGCGTTCAGATCAGAGAAATTGAGGCTTATCACATTTAAAAGGGATGATGATAAACTGATATCATCCACTGCCCAAACATCTTCAGATTTACCAGAGTGGTAGGGTTGCCAGATCTTGAACATACACCACTGATGCTGTGCTTCACTCGGCAATGGTAAAGACACAATTCTGAAACATAGTATTGTAGAGAATGTATAGAAATAGTTTTAATGTTATATGGTTAGTGTTTATGATGTAAAAAAAATCAAATAAGTATTCAATACAAAGTTTTTTTTATAATTGCGTGAAAAAAATCCGATTTTTACATTATAATTTTAATATCAGACGCGTGCGAAAAGTTATACTTTTTAGAAACAGTGATACAAAATTACCTTTTTTCACCCAAAAGCAGTGAAAAAAATTACTTTTTTTTCACTCTTTTCATAAGATGCAAACATTTCAAGTAAAATTTCTATTTCATAATATCCATAAAATCCAGAAATTTATTGATCTGCTTTATTTATAAATATTATGCGCGTGAATTTTATTATTTTTTTTATTTTTGAATCAGTATCCATGTTCAAATGTTTGACTTTAAACTAAAAAATGAGTTTACCTTTTGCAGTTCCAGAGATTTATCGATGCCGATCTTCTTTACGTAAAAAAATTAGCACGTGAATTATTTTTGAACCAATGAGATTTGATTTTTTTCACGTAATTATAAAAAATAGTGTATGAAACACGTGTGAAAAGTAAACTTTTTAAAACACGTGTCATTATTTCACTCGCTCATGAAATAAAATCCACTAGTTTTAAAAAGTGTTACTTTTCACACTTGTTGCATAAATAACTATTTTAAAAAAATCAGTAATGAACTGTATAAAAAAATTGTAGAATAAATTAAATTCTTTACAATTACAATTTTAGAGAAATATCGATACAATTTAAACTTCACCGTTTTCATAAATTTTTATATAATATTTTACACACAAATTAACTAAATAATTGGTTGGTGTTTATAATAAAGAAAACAAATTAAAATAGTCAAAATACCTATTTAATTTCTGTAGTCTGGTCAATCCCCATAAAAAAAAATCAGAAAATTGTTCAATTTAACCAAACAACAGTACAAAAAAAAACGTAGTCCAAACTGTTTCAATCAAAACAATATTGAAGTTACTAAAACACATAATAAAGCTCAAAGCCAAATTTTCTTATAATTTACTAGAAAAAATATTCAATCGTTTCCAAATAAATTAAAAGAGTTTATTAAACTTTTGTTTCTTACTTAGGCTCCCTAAATTTGGACTTGTCAAATAGTTCTAACAGTTCCCACGTGAGTCCTCCATTGCATGAAAAATGGACGTATACCACTTCTGAAGGATGATCTGGGGATAAACAAGGACTCTTTTTGGATGAACTGCCAATACGTAGAGTGAACTGGAAGAACCTAAATTAAATAATAAGTTATTGTGAAGTATTTTAAAATACATTTATGTCACAATTTAACTTTAATGCAATGGGGTTGTTTCACGGAGGATCTGGCAATAGCTCCGTGGTCTTGTTTTCCTGTCTCTCGAATTACTTTTGCTTTGGTTGGTTATTAGAGATAATCAGGTTTGTGTGCTGACCAAGCACACTAACCTGAATATAGGTTTACCAACCAACCAACTTTACCAAAACAAAAGACATTTGAGAGACAGGAAAACAAGACTGCATAGCTATTGCCAGATCCTCCGTGAACCTTAAGTAGATTTAGAACCTATATTTGTGCTATAAAAATAATAGTTTGTCTTTAGTCTTAACTTATTGGAAGATACTTTTTAGAAATAAGAAACATAAATAAAAATAAATTACACTAAATTCCTTAAAACTATTCAGATTTTGCAGGTTGATAAGTATAAAAAAGGCATAAAAACATTATTTGAATCTCGGTCTGTATCATTACTACAATTTTTTTTCACGTAACAATGAAAAACTTTTTACATGTGAAGAGTACAGGGGAAAAAATGCTTAATTTCGTAGAAAACTTTCCTCATCAGGCCTCTTTGGCGATGAAAGCGAGTCATCGCCTAAACTGGTGTGAGGAAATCGGTTACTCACTTCGTTTTTCTCTCGCAGCAACCCTGATTTACGCCAGAGATCAGCGGACACAAGTCACACGTTTGTACCGCGAAAGAACCGAAAGGAAAACCGGTTTCCTGTTGCCAATGTCCGCCAAGCAGATACAATTACGGGACTACTCCTAATAAATCAAATGGTTCTTCCCCTGTACTCTTCATGTATTATGAAATTGATGAAAATACACACTATTAGTAAATGTCCTTTGAAATAAACATCTAAATTTCATTTTAATGCTTCTTTCTAACAGTGAATACAAAAAGTAATTTTCTGAAATTAATAAATAGAATAATTAGCTTTCTATCTCTCTATAAAATTCCACAACTTTTTCAGCACTTTTATTCATTTGTAAAAAATAATTAAAGTTAGAACAAATAAATACCATACCTCACAAAGGTTGTGTTAACTTCTTTAGTGATAACAAATCTTGGCCCATTATGGTCAAATACAACTGCTTTTCCACTTCCCAATGATCCACACTGGTATCCTAGGTCTGCTCCGAGCAACTATTTTAAAAAAAAGTTTTAAGTTTGAGGGGTTACAAACATTAAATTCTGTTTTTTTTAAAGTTAAAATAAAACCAATCAAAAGTCCCTTTATCAGTTATTAAATAAAAACGTTTAGCATTTTTTATGAATGCAAATATAAGAAAGTCTATTCCAGAGAGAGAGAAAAACATTTGCTTATGATTTAAGTAACACTAATTCATTTTAAAAGAGGAATTTTTAAAATATTGATTCTACAAATGCCACAAACTTATTTTGATAACTAATTTTCATTTTAAAATCTTATGAAATGGGCAAATTTTTTAGTATCCTCAAACAATAATTATTAAAAAACTTCAACATAGTAAACTTTTAATATGAAAACCTAACATTGACAACAAGATCTAATAACATTTTAATGCAACTTACGTTAAAAATACCTGGGAGTTCATTTAATTTGGAAGACTGAAACATCTCAGACAAGTAGGAGGTTATTACCACGGATGCAATTTCACACTTTTGACCAGAGTATCCCATATCACACCTAAATTATTTATTTCAAAATTATATTTTTTACAACTGAATTGGATAAAAATATTTTTTTATAATATCGTGCAAAAAAAAACCTAACTTTTTCAAATCAGTAATCGAGGCAAAAGTGATGCTTTTAACAAAATCGTGTTTCAAAGTTACTTTTACGCACTAGTGCGACAAAGTAAATAAGAGCCTCTGATTGGTGTAAAATTCTTTATTTGAGCGTGATATTTTATTTGGCGGCTTTGTAATTGGTGTAAAATTCTTTATTTGAATGTGATTCTTTATTTGGCGTCTTATTTCCATGCCATCTAGATACTTTTCATTATTTTAAAATAATCTTAATATAAATAATCACCTTCAATCATTTGACTATATAAACTATAAGCCAATCATAATGCATTTAAAAATACTTTTTTTTCATGTTATTATAAAAAAATAGTGTAAGACAACACGTTAAAAATAGCCTTTTTTAAACTCGTGAATTTATTTCGCTCGCTCGTACCTTGATCGTGAAATAATTGATTCAACTCTTTAAAAAAGCCTTACTTTTCACACTAGTTGCTTAAATAACTATTTTTTTGCTGTTTAACTTACTGGCATCCGGAACTAGTGCAATGTCCATGACCACTGCAACCATTTGGACAAGGGCCAATATACACTAAAAAAGGAAATCAAATATAGAATTTTCTGCTACGAAAGGTTTACAACACGAAGTATTTGAATAACTTTTATTTAAATATAGTGAACAGTACTTAGCTCTAGAAAAGCAAGAATTTTTAAGATGAAGTCAATAAAATAAATATGTTTCAATAATAATAATAAAGAAAAAAACTTATTTTTCCGATATCGAGCCATTTTAGCCACGTCGAAGCATATAAAATTTCGGTTCAAATTTATCTCTCATCTCTGATGTGTAGGTATAGAGAGCGTCTATAAATAAACATGAGATAAATTAAAACGGGTTGAAATTTGTGTGTTTTCCTTTCTTCTGGTGTGCATGGGAGAGGATGACGTCATCATACATCGTGGCTACGGAAAATAGATTCGGTAAGATTTATTTTTGAGAAAAGGTTTTTGAAAAAAAAAAGTTGTTTTCGTTTTATTGTAATTTTTGACGGAGGTCACGGTGCTCGATTTGTAATTCTAACGACTGTACACTAAAAAAGGAATTTCAAATCAAATATGGAATTTTCTGCTATGAAAGATTTACAACACGAAGTATTTGAATAACTTTTATTTAAATATAGTGAACAGTACTTAGCTCTAGAAAAGCAAGAATTTTTAAGATGAAGTCAATAAAATAAATATCTTCCAATAATAAGAAGAAAAAACTTTTATTTTTAAACAGAATATATTGGCTGCCAACCGGGCCTGTCCAGACGACACATAAAATAATAATCAAAATTATCAAGGAAAATTAATAGCACATTACAAATTACACCCAAATAAACATTATATAGAGCAATTATCTTACAAAATAATTAGACTTTTTCAAAAATCTAATATTAACTGTTATCTTTTAAATCCTTGTTTATGAATATAGCAGTTAAATTGGTTGAAAAAATTTAATTTTTTAATAAAAAAAATATTTACAGTCATCAATTGCCCAGTTAGATGCAACAAATTTGCCAAACTGTCTGAAGCGAAAACGAACTCCATCCACAAGTGCTGCATATGGTAGGGGATAAGATACTTTATTCCAACTAGAAAGAAAAACCTTCAAGAGTAAGTTCGAACATAACTAAAACCTAATATCATACCACAGGATGAGTGATTTGGCACTCTTTTTATGAAAAATAGCTTTAATAAAACACATTGATAACATTACTATAAATTAATAGTGAGGCTACTAGCAGAAATAAAAACGGTACGTTAAAAATCAACCAGGACATAGAAACACTAAAACAAATTGTATAATACTTTAGCAGAGGAACTTCAGTTAGGGTGAACTCTGAGGTAAAGGGTTAAAGAACAAAAGCAACCAAAAATTGCTCCAAGTGACCAAGCAATTCGCTAATCTAGGTCACTTGGAGCACTTTTTATATTTTTGAATGATTTTCAATAAATAAAAATTGCATCTAAATCACAAATAATAAGTTCTCTAAAATGATTAACATTAATTGTTTGAAGAGAATTAATCCCTGGAGAATTCAAACACATTTATTATACGATGTGAACATTTTTATGTCAAAAAAATTTCTAGACTAAAATAATTTTATAGTTAGGCTATTAACTGCATTATAGCTTCTCAAATCAATATCATAATACTAAAGAAATCAATTAAATATAAATAAATTCAAACACAAAAAGACAACTCAATTAAAATAATAATGTACCCTTTCATATCGTGAGAAGATAGTCTTGATTTCAGGGAAGAGTGGCTGCCATTGCATATAGGGGGAAGACAAATCTCATGTAGAGCATGCCAGCTGTGGCCAGAAGTTGTGCTGAATTCAACACCGATCCTAAAACAGAAAAGTTGCTTACATTTTTTTGAAATAATTAAATTTATTTGTTTTAGTTTTAGTTTGAATTATCATCGCACTAGAGCTACACTAGAGGGCTATTGACGACGGGCATCGTATTTTAGAACCACAGTCAACTGACGAGCCGACACCAGCAGTTATTTTGGGGATGCCCGCACCCGAACCTGGAACCTTTTGCAAGCTAGGCGGGCGCCTAACCGACTGGGCTCCCCAGCCCCTTAAGTTTATTTGATTTCAATGTCCTGAAAATTTTTAAATATTTAATATATATTAAATAAAATTATGTATTACATTCAGTCAACGAAGTCGTGGATCTTGTCTGACTCCGTCAGACAAGGAGGATAAGCAACAACAGCATGCATTACATAAAATGGAGTTCTGTATTATATTCGGTTAATTACTCATGTATAGTAAACACCCACAAAGTGAATGTATCCTTGTATTTTTAGAATTATTATTAATTGCAATTCATTTGATCCGATTGATAAAAAATGCAGGATTAATCAAGGCTTTGGGAAAGTCTCAGTTTCCCAATTGTGTCGCAAGAAAAGGACTTATTTCAGAAACCAATGGGTCAGAGGGTTTTGAAATAAGGGATATTCAGTTCATCTTTAACTCATTAAAAACGGTTGGCAAAAAAAATTGAGAAGTGAAAATGAGATTTCTGCTTAAATTTATCCAAGTTCACAAAACAAAAGACAAATGAAGATCATTGTCCTGAACAATTTATGTTTGACAAATTCAGTTGCATGAAAAAAAACAACTTAAAAGTTAATGTTTTTATTTGGAAATGAAGGTGTTGATGGTGTACACAAAGTTGTTTTGTCAATGGGTTTAAATTAAACTACATCAGAACACTCACTCATTTGCTGTGATGTTAGCCCCACACTGGAAGTTGACCTTGAAATTGAGGACATGTGTGACATCCGTCTGCAAGTGGGGAAGGAGTAGGACGTTATCCACGACCCAAATATCCTTGTCTTTCCCGCTGTTGGATGCCTGGCTGAAGCAGAATCTTGTGCCGGATGTCTGAGCCTCTGCTGGGATAGGGAGGGACACAAGGGTTGGCTCCTGGTAAGGGGGAAAAGAAATTATTGTTAGATATATAGGTTTTTAATCATAGATATCATAGTTAAAGTATTAGATTGGCAGATCACGTGACCTCCAATGCTAACGACGAGACGCGCATGGAGGGCAAAATGACCAGTGTTGTCACCCCTTTAAGGAGAAAAATACTACGAAAAAATACCATTTAATTTTAAAATTACAAAAAAAATACTAGAAAAGGATTTAAAGTCACTAAAAAGATTCCAAAACGCAGCTAGTATTTTTACGATATTTTTTTGTAATTTAAGAATTAAATGGTATTTTTTCGTAGTATTTTTCTCCCTAAAGTGGCAGCAACACTGGCTCTTTTACCCTTTAATTTGACCTCCATGCGCGTCCCGTCGTTAGCATTGGAGGTCACGTGATCTGCCAATCTTATACTTTAACTATGATATCTATGGTTTTAATCACATTAAAAAAGGAGGTTTAAATCCCAATATTTCATGCTTTCATGTCTTGTGAAAATTTTGGATTTGTGGTGGAAAAAAATTATACTATACTTTATAAATAAATTTACAATATAGAAATTAAATAATGATTTTCTAAAAATTATTTTGAGTAGATTGTAGGAAGAAATGTATGTACACGTAACTTTTACAAGCTATCACGTTTGAAGTATTTGATTTCACCAAATCTTAAAATAGTTTCAATTTAATTCCTTCTTAACTTTTTGTTCTGAATACCTTTTATACTATAAATCATCATTTTTGCAGTGGCCGTAATTTTGAATTAAGGCAGTGCAAAGTTCTTTATGCTAAATGTTTTTATGCTCAAATGTATCCTTTATTTATAACCTGGATTAAGACATTTATGAGATAACTTTCACATTGCTGCACAAATAATAAAAGTGTTTTTATGGAAAGTTTACCATTCACTTAAAATTTTGAAAGGAAATCAAATATGTTTTCAAATAAATTCATCCGGCAATAATAAGGTATCTCTACTAACCCGGTTCCATCAACACAACTATCAAAGCGAATTTCATATAAAACTTATTAAAACTTCAGAAAAATGCCCAATCTCACCATTACTGCAGCATGGATAACATCTGCCAGCATGATCTGTTCTCGAGTGGCTGTTTCGGCATACACCAGGACAGGGGTATTATGACTCATGTCGGTATCTGGTTGATCTGCAGAGCAGTTGGTGCCACCTGTTATTTATAAAACGATTTCAATTGCTGTGAGAGCTTTAAGAAGTATTATTTATGATTAATAACAGTTTGTTTAGTCCAAAGTTCAATGTAAAACTTTTGAGGGTTTCATTTATTTATTTATTATTTTGGACTTTTTTTAAAGCAATTTTACTGTCAATTTTAGTTTTAGATAGTTTGCAGTGATTTTTCTCTTTAGTTAATAATTACTAAATAATAGATAAATTTAAATTAAATAGAAATTTATGTCTGATTTAATAATGTAGGAGGAATTAATGTTATGGGAGGAAAATTAATATGAGATAATTTTACAAAAATTACATCATTGGTTAAAAAGCATTCATCCCTAAATATTAGTAATATAAAATTATCCCTAATATATCCTTAAAATATTAAAATAGTCACCTTCACTTTAAATGTTAAAATAGTTTTTAAACCTAAAAAGTTCATTATTAAGGGGTAAAATTTGAATGTCAAAGCTTACCAAAAAGGAAATGAAACCGGAGATTGCCGGCTTTTTGGGCATCTAGGAATGGTGTACAAAATATTCTTGTCCCTCTTCCGGACATCACTAGTGCTTTTTTGAAGTTGGAAATTTCACAACTTGCGCTTACTTCTCCACCTTTAACAACCCATCTGCAGAAATGAAAAAACTTACATTAAGAAATGTTTACTTTAAATAAGGAGGTTGCATGAGTTTCAAATTAATTTGAAAACAATAGACCTTTTAAAAATGCATTGAATGGTACCAGTATTAAAAATTCAATTAAAGTAATCAGTAATTGACTTTACTAAAAGCAATAAGTCCCTTTTGGTAAAAACACTCTCAATTAACTTGCAACGGCTTTATGACGTCAGGCTTGGCTTTTTTGTCCCTTGGTGTGCTACTTCTTAACAACTTCTGTACTATGACTTATGACTTTGGAGGGGGGCTCTGTGTGAGCCAAGCACTGCGACCAGGGGTCTATTGTACCATCCCCAAGAAATAAATCCCTCTCTCTTATAAGAGCCCTCTTGCCGAAGCAAAATTCAGCAAGGATCTGATAGGAATATCCGGGAGTTCCCAAGGCTCAAGCAAGTGGTATCCAAGATGCTCAAATCTGTGAGCTGCGAAATTTTCGGATTCACAGAGAATGTGGGTAACCGATTTGTCCTTGTCCCTGCAAGTGGGATCATCGAGGACCCTCAAAATGGTAAGGTGCCTTTTAAGGGTGCAGTGGCCAGTGAGTAGACCTACAGCCCTGCGAATACCATTACTGCTAAGCCCGAGAAGCTCTTTATGACGAGAGCTGGGGCAACCCGAGTTAAGTTCCCTAGCTTGTCTTTGGTTAGTTAATCTACGCCAATCGGAGTGTACTGTTGATCTCTGAAAATGGATTAAACAGTACCTCTGATAATGTCACTGGAAATGCCAAGGGCTGTCTCTGGACCGACAAATGAGGTACTAGAACCCGACCTGGCCAGTTCGTCAGCCATTTCATTGCCTGAGTGACCTGGAACCCAGGACAGTGTAACCTGGTTAGCAGTAGTGATGCTACAGAGAAGAGTGTAGCATTCCCAAACGAAAGGTGATATGAATTTGGGCTTTAGTAGAGCTAAGAGCTGCTTGGCTGTCAGAGCAAATAGAAATAGATCTGTTGTGATAGCCCCTATGCAGAGAAATGTGGCAGCACATAAGTATCGCATAGACTTCAGCTTGGAAGACTGTTGAGTACAACATTTGTGTCCCATCTGATGAACAGAAAACACCTGCGCCTGTGGAACTGCCCATCTTGGAGCCTTCTGTGTACCAGACAACACAGTTACTAACACCGAAAGGATTAATGTTCCATTCATTCCGTGAGGGAAAGAGGACTTTGAAGGGTTTGTGAAAACCGTTTCTCCCGAGCATGCAGTCGTTGGGCATATCGAGGAGATGATACTCAGAGACATTGGTACTGAAGGAACCCCAGGAAAAGTAATTAGAGTAATCTTTCCATTGACCCAAATTTTTCAGTCTTTTTGCTCAAATAATGGCCTCAGCTTCAATATGCATGTGTAGTGGATGCAACCCTAGGAGGAGCTCCAGAGAAGCAGAAGGAGTAGTTCTAATGCAGCCAGAAATAGCCACAATGACCATCCTTTGTATTTTTGCAAGATTTTGCATACAAGTAGACAACTTGGTGCTAGACCACCACACTACGTAACCATAGGTGAGTATAGGGCAAATAATCTGATCGTTGAATAAATCCAATAGAGAACTTTGGGTCTGAGACCCCAGGTACGTCCAATGACGTTTCTGCAGCTCCAAAATATTCTTTTGGCTTTGCAGATGCTATAATAGGAGTGCTTAGACCAATTGAGTTCTGTCTATAAAACATCTATACTACTATAGCATCTATTAGCATGTGTACTATTCAGCATATTTAGAGTAAAATCAATCTTTTTTGAAGATTTTTAAGCTGTCATTCGGAATCTACAGCTTCTAATGTACCAGAAGAAGTATAAGTGTCATTTCAGGTAGATACAGTTTTCATTGAAATTGTGATGAATAGACCAAGGTATACGATTTGGGAACTAAACTTTGGGGTTTTTGCCTTCACTTGATCAAGTATGGTACCCTAGCCCAAGCAGCCAGAATTGGCTTGTCACCCCCAGAGATATTGATTTGGTATGGAAACATGGGATACTTTGTGACCAACACAGACTTTAACCTGCACCAGTCACCAGTATTGTACAGGGAGTCTTTGGCGCCAGCATTCATTCAACCAGCACCTCATTGGGCCGGCAGGGCTCAAACTATCAACCTAAAGGATGCCAGTCCAGCACTCTACCAAACAGGCTATCCCAGACGGGTAACATATAAATAAAATTTATGGTACAATTTAATAATCGAGACAAAGTATCTCCAATAGTTTAAGAATTTAAATCAATTCGAAATTGTGGTAAGTGGACAAAACTAAATTAGGCCCACTCACGATGTTAATGATTTGCTGAACACTTCATTAAAAATAATATCTTCTGTTGCAATTACAGTGGACATATCCAGATCACTTGTGACAACTGCCCGTTTTTGTCTTTCATGTCCTAAGAAGGTCAAGGCATTTCCGTCCGAATGGCACTTTCTCTATGTTAAAAACATAATAAACTTATTAATGAATTGAGACATTGTTGAATGTATGTTATAAGAATATATTTTCAACTGCAATCCCCATTTTATACATCAATTAAACAATTATATAATATACTAATTCAATTTAATATTTTTATACTATATAAAACCATTAAAATGTACAATTTTTCAATCAGATGCATTAAAATAAAACAGCTGTTTCAGAACATAATAAATGCAAGCATGAAATTAAAGTGCAACTAGGTAAAAGAATCAGTTATACAAACATCTGGAACGTTAAAGCATATCATTGTACATTAAAAACATATATGTATATGCAAGAATATTTATGAAGAAAACAACATTGTGCAAATAGTTTATTCATTTAGCAAATAGAATGATAATTTTTTTTGAATAAACTAAAAAAATAAAACTAAACTCCTCGACACAACAGCCCATTTCTAGGCCAAGGCCTGCCGTGCCCATTTCAGTTTTTGTGACCTAGGGCTCTGGGGTGCTAGGCATATGTCCCGGTAAGATGGTCAACCTCATGCGGAACCCCCAGTGTTTAGTTCCCAAGCATGCTTGGTACCCATTTTATTGGCCCACTCAAGGGATGAAAGGATGGGTCAACCTCGCTCAATCTGGGATTCGATTCCCGGACCTGTGGAACTACCACTAAGCCACTGGGCCTCATTGAATAAACTATTTGTGCTAATAATCAATGTTGTTTTCTTCGTGAATATTCTCATGCCTCATGCAAAAAGTTGAAGATATTCTCCGAGCAGATATACGCACTTGAACAGTTCCTCCAGGAAAGAACAAAAAGTTTCCAGGGTCAATAGGATCAAATTTATCCTCAATATATTTCGGCCGATCAGTCACGCTACTGATGATGATATTGTCGATAGCCCAGCAGCCTTTGTAGTTGTGGCCAGTGGCCGGAGCTTCTTGGTACCACTGTATACAGACATCAGTGGATTTAGCAGAAGGAGGGAGACACAGAATGTGGACTGTGGTTTCAACAGCTGGCTGCAACCTTGGAATGTGAAATATAACATTGAAAAATTGAAATAATAAAATGGTTATTAAGGTTTTGGTTGTATAAAATTGTGGATAATTTAATATTTGAAACAGATTTACAACCTTGCATCATTAATGGGGAATGGAAACGGTAGCCGTGTCTTCAAACCGAAGTCTTTCTCTATGTTAATCCAATGGAAAAAAACAATTTTCACTAATAAATTCACTATTTTTAAGCTCCATCAATTAACTATTAAATAACCTTATGATATTTTTGTATCAAATTTGTTTTGTTTTTTACTACAGTAACCCCTTGCTATATCGCGCCTCGTTACATTGCGCATTCGGATATATCGCGCCTTGTATCATGTCTCCCAATTTCCCCCCCATGATATTTGCCGGAAAACAGGTTTTACGAGAAAAATCAAAGCATCTAACTTTAGATGGATTATTTTCTAGAAAATACTGAAATATGGTATTACCAATGCAATAATGTGTAATGTGTATAGCAATTAATAATAATAATTCCTTTATAAATTTCTGTTTTTCTAGAATAGTTATATCATTTAATATGATTTAGACTTAATTTTTCAAATACATATTGTGCTCAGGTTAAAAACTTTGTTGAGATTATAAATACATCAAAAGTACAATATCTATATCAAGTCGCTCGGTATATCGCGCATTCGGCTATATCACGGTCTTTTGCTTGTCTCCTGGGAAGCGTGATATAACGAGGGGTTGCTGTATTACTATACATGGAGAAATAATTTTTACACATAAAAGCAATGCCTTCACAAAAGTTAAAATACCAAAACTAATACGTTAAATAAATGGAACTTATTGTGAAAAAAATTAACTTGTCTAAATTATTGTGAAAAAAATGAACTTGTCTAAATTATTGTGAAAAAAATTAACTTGTCTAAATTATTGTGAAAAAATGAACTTGTCTAAATTATTGTGAAAAAATGAACTTATCTAAATTATAAGTTAAAAAAGTTCATTTCTATAAAACTTAAAAGACAATAAATATTTCACGGATAAGGAGAATAAGGCCAAAAAGTTAATATAACTTTGTTTACTATATAAAAACAAAATAAGAGCACAATCCATTTCAGCTATCTAATAACAAAGATTTTGACTACCTAATTTTTTCCAGTTCATTCCATTTCGTGCATTTTTCGGAACCAAAATAAACATGGATGGGTGGCTCATCTGCGGCAATAGTACAGTTACCAACACCTACGAGAGAAAATTAACGCTAAAAATATGACATAATGCAAAAAAAGTCATAAGTTCAAATAAGATAGATAATATTTATAAACAAATGTGGTTACAGCAAAATGCAGCATTCTGATCAATTAAACGGCAAGTTTAATTACAAGTAATTCAAACAGTAATTAAAACTTTTTGCATAGAAAAACAATTTTGACAATTCATTTAAAAACAGCTTATGTAATTCAAAATAAACAATTTAGTTTATAAGTTTTGTTTAATGTAAAAAAAAAATTATAATACTTTTTTTTAGAATTCCAATATACAATAAATTAGGTAAACATTTATTTACATAAGTCTAAATGATTAGTTTTATAAATAAATAAAGAAAAAAAGGTCAGGCACCTACCTAATGCAAACTGTAGAGTTGATGCAGTTGTTGTGTTAAGTGGGACTGTGGTCTAAAAAATTAATAGACAAAATAATTAAATTTATCATTTATTAAATCATTTAAAATATATAATTAGAAGTTATATGCACAGCACAGTAAATATTTCAGTAACAGTAACATATTTCAAAGAGATTTATAGCAGTTATTGATAAAAATATTCGGTACTGATATTAATGCATTGATTTCTCATAATAAATACTTAAAAACTATTTGCTGATTACAGCAAACTTTTTTATTGCATACTACTAAAACATTTTTATTGCATTCATACATATCCAAATTTAAACTATTTTCTGTGAACCCATGTAATACTACTTTTCTTTGTATTAGCTACATTATTTTAAATACATTTCATAAAATATTAATGACAACTTTTTTTCCTTTGTTATTATATTGTTTTCTTAAATACACAGATTACTTTTTTACTTATGCAGAAAACTGAAACAGACCATGAATTGGAAACCTCAAAATAAATGTCTGTAAAACTAAAACAAAATGATTTTCTTACAAGAGAGTAAATAAACAATTTATTGTCTTCAAGTAAAAGAAAATTAATTATTTTAAGTAAAAAATCACAAATTTTCTACTCACGAGCGACCTAGGCCCCACTGCACTGCAGAAAGTGGCAGCCTTCCCATGCAAGACATTTCCACACTGATCGTTCACAACACCACTGATCATCTCTGACCAGATGGCCGAATTGGCTTCGTCATAGTTCTCAAAATCTTCACGGATAACTAGACCTGGGTCATGGACACCACTCATTAAGGGAACTTCGGCAGGCTTGACGGCAGCATCTATTTTACATGAGAATGATGATTAAAAGTTTATTATATTTAATTTATAATAATTAATAATATTTAGTTTGTAAAAAATAATTATAACAAATTAATTAGATTTAGTTCAGATTGAATTATCGTCGCACTAGAGCTACACGAGGGCTATCGGCGACAGGCGTCGTATTTTAGAACCACAGTCAAGTGACGAGCCGACACCCGAGTTGGCACCCAACACAACCGTTAAGGGCGACATCGTACGCAGAGTTGGTACTTTGGAGCGTATTTTAACGTGCACTCCCTCTACACAGGGTATTATTTGTTGGACATTTTTGGCTGCACGGGCCGTTTATAAGTCGGCAGTTATTTTGACGATGCCCGGACCCCCCCCCCCTTAATTAGATTTAGTATTCTTAACACACACACAATACTAAAACAGCTAAGAGTAAAACAATTTTTTATTCAAACCAAGGTTGCCAAATGTTGAACATAGTGCCTAGTTACTACAATAAATCTACATTTACTTGCTTTACAGTTTAATATTTTTTTCCAAAAAAATTTTCAAAGATAATCTTAATTTTATATAGAAGGTTGATTTTTTTAAACAATAATTACTAACAAAATAAATATATGAACAATTATGTGCAAACAGGAATATTATCAGTTATTAAAAGTTTCCAGATGCTGAATAAAGATTATAAAAACCTACCCCCTACTTCACATAACTGCAAAGCTAATGTATCTTTAAAAAGAACTTCATGCCCTAAAGATGCAGTTGCTCTGAAAATAAGAAAAATATATATTTTTTAGATCATCACAGTGGTACAAATAATGAAGTATATATTTTCCTAGTTTAAGAAAGTGAGGCCCAGTGGCTTAGGGGTAGTGCTTCGCATTGCCACGCCACAGGTCGATCAAATCCCGGATTGGGCAAGGTTGACCCATCCTTTCATCCCTTAAGTGGGTCGATAAAATGGGGACCAAAAATGCTTGGGAACTAAACACTGGGGGTTCCGCGTGAGTCTGACCACCTTACTGGGACATATGCCTAGCACCCCATAGCCCTAGGTCACGAAAGCTGAAATGGGCACGGCAGGCCTTGGCCCACTAATGGGCTGTTGTGACGAGGAGTTTAGTTTAAGAAAGTATATAAGGTTGAAAGAGACCAACACTATGCTCTAAACCCATCCCCTTCCTTTTTAGTAGTTAATTTAGCGCCTTGTTACTCCAAATACTTTGAACAAATTACAACATTTTTATATGATTAATGTATTGTTAGATAGTTTGATCATTTTAGATTTTTAAAATTGGCTAAATAAATTTCCTCACTAGCCGTCTGCATGCAAGTCTGTTGGTTTGAATCCCTCTCTCACATGGATGTCAATAGCTATCTGGAATCGGCTTCAGTCAAAATATCCCAGCAAAATAATTCCTTGTGTAGCAAAAAACAGGCTGTAGCACTCTTAAATAAACTTAACAGACATTGCCTTAGTGTTACCGGTGAGAAGGGATAGCCCCTAGTCCATTGAATTACTTAAATTAAATTCTGTTAGGTATTACCAAAGTGTTGGTGGTCTAATCCAGTTTTAACGAGGCATGACGAAGGGTCTACAAACCAAAGTGCCTCTGTGTTAATCCAATGGAAATAAATGAT